>CAXIVR010000001.1:309641384-310955134 GCA_964035755.1 Teleogryllus oceanicus | reverse complement strand
CGGAGCGTTCTCGGCGGCGGCGGCGGCGGCGGCAGTCGGTCGGCCATGTGCGGCAGCGGCGGAGGCGGAGGGCGGCGCGTGGCTGCGCTGGGGGCTCCCCGCCGCGCTGCTGGTCACCCTCACGATGGGCGTGGGCGAGGGCGCGGGCGCGCGCGCGGGCGCCGAGCCGGCGGCCCGCCACAACCGCCAGCACAACAAGAACGACAGCCACAACGGCAGCGGCAAGCGAAACATCCCCGTGATCGCCTCGACGGGCCCCGTGTCGGCGACGGCCCCAGCGTCGGCGCCGGCGTCGGCGCCGCCGTCGCGGCGCCGGCCTCGTCGGCGGCGGACACCGCGCTGGGGGCCGCGGATCACAACATCCACCAGTGCCCGAACTGCAACTGGGAGGCCACGGAGAACACGCGGGCCAGCTATAAAGACGGCGGCGGGCGGCGGCCGGGCCCGCCCGGCTACGGCGACAACCGCCGCCTCGAATTCATCAAGCGACAGATCTTGTCGAAACTCGGGCTGAAGGCGAAACCGAACGTCACCGTGCCGGTGCCCAGGGACTTCGTGCTGGAGACGCTGTACCGCGCGGGGGAGACGACGGCGGCGCCGCTGGTGCACAAGCCCGAGGCGCCGCACCCGCTCAAGATCGTGGACGGCGCCGGGGAGGAGGCGGTGCCGCCGACGGCGCGCTCCCCGGACCCGGAGCCCGACGACTTCTACGGCCGGACGTCCGAGATCATCACGTTCGCCGAGAAAGGTAAGGACACGCGGAGCGGAGCGACACGGCCGCGGCCCGGTGGCCCGTCGTCGCGGCGCCGGCGCCGCCGCCGCCGTCGCCACCGCCGCCGCCGTCCCCACCGTGGCGCCCCACGTGTTCCGCGCCGCCGCCCTGGCCGCGCCGGCACGTGGCGGCGGCGCCGGCGACGGCGGCGGCGGCGGCGGCGACGATGACGGCGGCGGCGGCGGTGGAGGTTGTGGTGGTGGCAGCCGGCTCCCGCCCACGGGCCGCCGAAGAAGGCGCCTGGCCCGCCACTCGCCTGCAGGCGCGAGCGGAGTGGAGGCCGCCGGGGGCAGGAGCAGCCGCCGCCGCCGCACGGAACGCCCATGAGCGTGGCAGCCCGCGCGAGGCGCCCCGATCACGATCACGGGAAAGCGGTACCGCGCGCTCCAATTCTTAGTTTCGACGCAGACAGATCGGAGGAATTGGCATATTCGCCAAATTTCAAATTCATTGGTCAACCGTTTTTTATTGATTTTGTATATTGCCCTTCCAGGTCTAGAAATTGTTTGTTGTTGGAAGTTTTTTGATAATTGAATATAGTCGTATTTAATTGAAAAACAATCAACAAATATTTCCACTCCAGAGTTTGTTAATATTAAGTAATTATTAAATGTGAGTTCTGTTGAATATTTTTCGTACATTCATTGAATAATTATTCGAATCTAGAATTGCGAAAGTCCTAATATTAAAACATTACAAGTTAATTATATTTTCTTCAAATGGAGACAAATTGATCTCCTGAATGGGAACTGTTTATTTGCATCATAATAATGCCAACAAACTGCTGTTGCAAGAAGGAATCAAATTAGCATGCTTAATATTGTTTCTTAGTGGAAGTATGTTATTTTACTAATAAGGCACTTCTACAAAAATGTGTACAGACAATTGATTGATTCAAATAATGAATTTGATCCAAATAGTACCAACTTTTGCAAAAGGATTTTTGTGTACTAATTTATGTACTCGACAAAACCAAGAGTTGCGCTTGATAAAATTGCAATGAATTAATGAATTAACGCACGCATGTATACAAGAATGAATGAACGAATGAATGAATAAATGAATGAATGAAAGAATGCTCGTGTATTATCATATATGTGATTGTTTTCTTATCCCCATATTGCATTTGTCGATTTCTTAAAAATTGCAATTCATTTTATATTCTCAAGGCATGCCGATTTTCTACAAAGAGGAATGGGAGAATGAAATTAAGTCGAATTTGTTTCCTACTAGAAAGAAAGACCTTTTTAAGAATGAATCGAACCCAAAACATGAAAGCAGAAATGAAGAAAAGCGGGACATGTTTTAAGTAAATAAGGAAGATAGCTGGAATGGTTCTTGTGACTGATGGTATAAACAGTCTACGTGACCATTTTGACCACCAGAATTTAATACCAGTATCAGAATTCTCACCGTTGAACGCACACACTAACCTGAGTAGTTTTCACTCACCGAGACCTAAGTATATTTACTCTGTTGATGATATAATTGAAGCACTAGGCTTCCGAATACATCTACTGCCGAGAATGTTTTCTTTCCTGACTGATAAGATGCATTTTACATTTTCAGGCACTAATTCCTACCACTCAATTCATCAACATAAAAAAGTATTGTCAATTAAACAGGCTCTTTAAGAAAGGCTCGTTATTATTCTTTGCAGGCTCTTCTTTACTTAACCCTTGCACTGTTACGTGACTTCGAATACACGTAAGCAGTGAGCAAGTTTACGTTTAGATTTGGGTAGTCAAATTGGACTCTTCGACGTTGCGACTCCAACGAAACCATAAAAATCATTTCGTGAGAATAAGATCCACGAAAAAACCATAAAATCATTTCGTGAGAATAAGATGTTTTACCCTATAGTCAACTTAACTTCTTACTGTAAACATGTGTACATTCCGTTGAATAATAGTACATTGACATTTTTCAACTATTTTTAGAGCTGTCACTTTTAGAAATTATATAAAGTTATGTGAATACTTTCAATTGAAGACTCAAATAACCACCCCGTACTTTATAGAACTGATTCATTCGTTACCTAAAGCATCTGATCTCGCTACTTGTTCTTCACCACTTCATATTCGTTTAACGATGAACCCTCCGTAAACTTTGAAGACTCGCTACGAGTTGTCAGTAAATCCGAGTTCTTTGTGTTCTTCTATGAGGATTAGAACCGGAATACGAAAAGTTCGTGGCATCCTCATGAGTGGCGTGTTTGCCCAGACTGATGTAACAAGATGCTCTCAGAGCTTGTTTCTCTCTCTTTCCATCTCCGCCCCTCGTCTTGTTGGCCCACCCCTTCGCGCAATGCGAATGTTGTGGAGAGAAGCTGACTGAACAAACTCGTTCTTAGCGCGAAGCTGCCCGAGTACTCCACACGCGGACGCCGTTTCCGCCTCCGCCGCCCCCACCGCCTCCGCCGCCTCTGCCGCCTCCGCCGCCCCCACCGCCTCCGCCGCCTCCCCGCCTCCGCCGCCTCCGCCGCCTCCGCCGCCTCCGCCGCTCCGCCGCCTCCGCCGCTCCGCCGCCTCCGCCGCCTCCGCCGCCTCCGCCGCCTCCGCCGCCTCCACCGCCTCCACCGCCGCCGCCGCCCCCATAGCCGCCCCCACAGCCGCCACGTCCACCGCCGCCTCCACCTCTGCCGCCGCCCCCATCTCTTCCACCGCCCCCACCTCTTCCGCCGCCCCCACCTCTGCCACCGCCTCCACCTCCACCCCGCCTCTACCGCCGCCTCCACTGTCGCCTGCACCGCCGCCTCCACCGCCACCGCCTCCAACGCTCCACCGCCGCCGAACACAGCCGCTTCTCGACCCCGCTCAGTGCAGCCGGCGGCGGCGGGAACGGGGACGAAGCGGCGGCGGCGGTAGCGGCGGGGGCGCCGCCTCGTCCGAGGCGGAGGCGGGCGCGGGCGCCGGCGCCGCCGGCGGCGGCAGCAGCAGGGGCGGCGGCGGCGGCGGCGGCGGACGCGGGCGCGGGGGCGGGGGCGAGAAAGGCGGGCTGGCTTCCAGCGAGGGATGCGGAAGGAGCGTGATGAGATTCTGGAAAATGGATCGATGGGGCGGCCTGACGGACCGCCGCCGGCGCGGGCGGCAGCGAACTCCCGACGATGCCGGAGGCGGTGGTGGCGGCCGCGGGCGGGGGCGGGCGCGGGGGCGGTGGAAGGCGGACGTGCCAGCACTGCACGCCCACGCTCGCCCGCCGGCCGGCTACTCCTGAAACAGTATTTGGGCACAACTTGGAGAAATCGCAGACCGAGCGTTTGGGATTAGGGATTGGGAATGCGTATTGTGTGAAGAATCGTGTGGTCCGTGTCTTGGAAACGAAGACACGTGGTCATATTCTCTTCACTAGGGTCCAGAAGGTGGGATCACGGAGGAGGGGTGCTGAAACCGCGGTCCAGGAAGCGGAGTCGTGGTTGGAGCGTGGTAACCGGCGTCCCGTGCTTGAGTTCTATTGGATGGGGAATCAGTCCTTAAGACTTGATATCAGTTTTGGGATCTTTCGATTGAAGGCTCACTTTGGGGTCCAACGCCCGCTACCATTCAGCACCATCAGCATGTTCGAATTTTTTTGATTTATATTGCTCTTGATCTCGTAATTCGGATGGTAGTGACAGGTCTGTACGAAAATGTGAATGTGGTATTAGTATATTGCAGGAATCGTCAAAATAACTACAAGTTAATTCCAAAGATTTGATAACTATATGGAATTCATCAGCGAGGATTTACTTAATAATAATGTAAATAGACATTTATCATCTGTAGGACGACAGATTTCTAAAAAAAATGAATTGAATTGGGGACAGTTGTTTAAATTGAACACATAGAACCTAAAGCCAACATGTTCTACCGTGCATTATTTGATCATTATGTAGCGGCTGACTCTTACTTCCGAGCCTAATATTTCTCCCTAACGTGAGAAGAAAAAAGATAGAACAGTGCGAAATGTTCCAAATTCAGATTCGATAAACACCACGTACACTTTATGGCCATAGTTACATTTCAAATCTTGGAGGGTGAGAGCGGAGAGTTCACCGAAGGCGTCCGAGGAGACACTGGTCGCAGTGCGGGCGACGGATTGGAGCTGAATCGAGGGCAGAAAACAGGACGGACGGCTTTTCGGGCGGTCTCACGACTATCAACTCTATCACCGCCCGTGCAACGACCCACTCCCTTGCAGTCATCCTCTGAGGAGAACTGTTATCTTGGGATTTTGTTCTTACGTACGAGAATATCGTCGGGACGAATTCCTGGTGGGAATATAACGAGATGCTGAGTTCTGCCAAGTTTCTTTCGAGAAATGACTATGACGAGAAAGCCATTTCTCGGTGTTGAAAATGAAGACGCAATGAAATGAATGACTCCTAAAAAATATCACATACACAAGGGAATTATTTAATCTCCACGCCTCAAAACTCTTCGTGATTTAGATGAAAAAAATTTCAAGGTTGGCGTATTTTTTCAAGAATCAAATAATTAAGAAAATAGTTGAATGAAAATGTAATATTATCTTGCAATTACTGTAAGAAAATACAATGAAAGTTTTTTTTAATATTTATTTCTAATTTGAAATGGTGCATTAGCGTTTCGACGCAATTCAGTTTTGACTGACTTTTTTATTCATCTTTCATTGCTCTCTTCGTTTACAGGTACACCAATTTATTTTTGCATAGAAATTGTCAGGATCAAAAAGTGTGGGAGAATTTCTTACCAAAATCTCCTGTTCTGTATTTAACATTACAAAGAGTCATATATACTGAAAATATGTTAATAGGCATCTACATTTGCATAATACGTACACATGATTCCGTATGAAATGGACATCCCTCACCTCAGGAAAACAAGGACAACTCAAACTTAATTGTTGTGTAATGGAATTAGATCTATTCTACGTAACTATGTAGAATAGATCTAATCCCATTACAGAACGGGTAATTTTAATTAATTTCCAGGTAATTTTAGCATGAGACGATGTAGATAAAATCATTCAATGGATAATGAAGTAATGGTTTCTCACTTTTCGAGGATCTTACTTGGTTAGACTATTAGCTTGATAGCGACTATTTCGCTACCTATTCATTCCTAATTCGCTAGTAATGGAAGTTTGGCGAACTTCCTATGCAACATCATTTAAGTCCGCTGGCAGGCCAGCTTGTGAAGTTTGGAAACAATTGTGTCTGTAACGGGCAAGAAGGCGCGGGCAAGATATGTACCTATGTATTCCTTTGAACTGTTGACTATTTTTGACCTTACAGCTGTAATGCCTTCAATCTGTCATCCAGTCCATTATATTGAATTTACAAACCAGAATTCTGAATTGTAGAATCTGCGTGTAGAATTGTAGAATTGCAGAATCTGCGTGTTGAAGACCTAAAGTAATAGTAGGGGATTAACATTTTATTTCTCAGCTTCAAATACTTGAGTATAAAATAAGTACTTCCATATACTGTTATAAGAGAGAAAATGTAAATAAAGCGCAATTTTTGAACGATCGTACAGTGCAATAGTTCCCAAAATAGAAAAAAATGCTAAATATATTTGAATAATCAAATATTTCTAGCTTTTTTGTAAATGTTCCCAAATCTATGATCTTAACAGCAATTCCAAATTCCGTGTCGCTCCAAGCGCAAGTTCTCGATATGTCTTTTCTTCCTCTTCTCGCTGGATAGATAAAGTATTTTCGTGTTTTCTTGCAAGAAAATGACTACTTTTGTGTCTCGTAAAATTTATTTAAAAAAATGAAATATCCGTTTCTTAACTTGACTAATTTCGTAAGCTCACCGACCGAATAAATTTGCCTCTTTCTCTTTTTCCCGTCGTGACCAGCCCGGTGGCCCACCCCACCACTCACCGGCGCGAGATCTTGTGCAGCGCTGCCGCTGCAGCTGGCGTCGCGGGTTCGACTTCCCCCTCGCGTTGCGACACCGGGCTTGCTCCTGCCCCGGCCCCAGCACCGGCCCCTGCACCGGCCCCGGCCCGGCTCCGCGACAAATAGAGAAAAAATCCGTCAAGTTGCCAGCCCCAGACGTGTGTGGCGCCGCGGCGTCTGGGGGGCCGATGTAGGTTCGCGGGCGGAGAGTTCCGCTCCGAAAAGAGGTAGCGAGCCCCGCGAGGCGTGCAGTGCGACTTGTCACTGTTCTTCGTGGACACAAATGGTCACAGACGCCATGCGCACGGACGTTTTCTTGCAAGAAAATGACGAATTTTGTGTCTCGTAAAATTTATCAAAAGATAAAATATCCGTTTTTTAACTAAGACTAATTTCGTACGCTTACCGAGCGAATGAAATTGCCTCCAATTTTTGAGAGAGTCTGCAGAGAGAGCAAAAGCACGTGAAATTTAAAAAAATATGCATATTTTACAGGGAAGAAGAAATACCAATTATTAACGAAACTTATTCAAAAGTCAGAATGAAAATAGTGTTAATGAAGTTTTATTATATTATTATATATCATAATCATTATAAAGAGGAGACCTACGAATTTTCTAAGCAGCTCTACAGGGGCGTAGAGTTTATGACAAACATAAAAGGTCTTTAAATTTAGATTATCCGAATTTTTACTAAGACTAATTGTATAATTAAAAAACGAGGAAAAGGGAATTTATTAGTATTTTCATTTCAACACAGGCTTCTGTCTTACGAAATTGAATTATGTTGCCATCTATTTCTACAAGATGTGAAAAAAAATTAACCATAATACTTTTGGATTGTAAGTTAAAACTAGTTCTTTAAAACTTTGTCCACATACAAAAGGATATAACTCTGAGCTGATTTCAATATAAAGAATTTTTTTAAATTTCGGGAATAGCTTTAATCTCTCCCTGGCTACACTGGGGTCCATGAAAAACATATGCGGCCGGAAGCAAACCGCCTGAGTGCTCTCCCCACTAGCAAAAGTTTGACATGTTATGATTTTTGTTGTATATTTCACATAGCTACCAGAATATTGACAATCTATTGCAGAGAGCGAATGCATGATTTCCTTGAGTAATTGTAACATGAACGATGATTAATTCTATTTTTTCGAACAGTTTCGTGAAGTTTGCTCATCATTCCCTCGATTAAAGTAAAATAAATCTAGGCTGTATATGTAATCTCCCTAACACCGAAGCCGGCTCAGTCGGCCCTATATTTACGTCTACAGAGTGATGTATAAGTTATCAATGATGCTGAACATGTATTGTGGAAAATGTTTAATATTGATTGACTATCATCGGCTCAATAAGCAACAACACATTGTAGAAATCTATATTTTAAATAGTGTTTCTTAAATGTGTACCTCAATGCTTTAATTAGATATTTAATCTTACTAAAAGATAAGAGTAATATGATATCCTCTCTAGCCACTTTAAAATGTCGTCTCACTGAGGGCTCGGGACCTTGTAGTGTTTCCTGTGTTCTGGATGTACCGCTGGAAGTTGCCTAATTAGAAAAATATTTCATTAATTATTTTTTTCTTTTTTGTGAATATGTCGAGTAAAAAGTTTTGATTGGAGTTTCGTCAATCTGCTCTATCCTCCGTATCCTTTTATTTCTTACATCTTTAAGCTGTCCAATCTTCCTTCCCCTTCGTCGCCCCTTTCGCGTGTATTATTAATTCCTTTTAAATGCTTTTTGTAGACTTTTTCGGTAAAAAATAATAACTTATTACGATAAAGAAGCAATTTACTTTACCTGTGCCCTTTGAAAAGGAGTAAAGTTACTTTCAAATGGTCGTGGAATGTCAGATTATAAATTGGCTCGATAATCTTATTCACATTTGTACCACAGTGCAGTTAAGCTGCTACTGGCCAAAAGCGAATCCCAGAAAGATCATTTCAGTATTTGCACGCAGGATCGGTGAGAAGCTTCTGGAAGCAGAAACCACGATCCTAACAGCTTAATAGTGAAGAAACATAAAATAAGAAAAGAAGTAACCAACTATATCGCACTGGTATTGCCCTAACGAAAAGACAACTGAAAACGACCGTATCATTCTCTTTGCAGGTCAGTAGAGAAACAAAAAACACCACAATCGAGTTGATAAAACCATGATCAAGCTCCAAACTGATTGCTATCAGTGCACGTTTTCCTTTGGGCTTTGGACTTATTTTCTAGATAGGAGAGGGGTATTAGTTATTTCATCGGCAGTGCTCTCAACTCAGATCTATTGCTTGTTTGCCGATACAAGTTATAACACACGAGAGCGAACATTTCTTATCATCAAATGCTGCTACCAACGTTCGTTGCTAACTATTCAATTATGTAGCGTAAATGGGAAAAGGTAGCATTTCCGGAAGTCAAGAAAACAAACGCAGGTAGCAATTATTTACTACAATTCTAGTAATTATGCCTTACGACCACAACTGGACGATTCAAAGATTTAATGGAGGAGAAATTATGAATATACGATGTTAGAATGGGAAGTAGGGAAAACCAAAAATCTTCGAGAAGGAGCCACGAATTTTCATTGTCCAACAAATCCTACTCGATCGACGATGTCGGCCAGCCAGCTGATTGCTGCGATATGGTTTCCAGTTGTTATGCGTAATAACTGGATGGGTCAGTGATGACTTTATGACATGACCCATGATGGAAAATGGTGAAATGGGAGGCAGGTGAAGTTCAAGAAAACCTGCTGCGAACCCACTATGCCCACCACAAGTTCCCCATAGAGCGACCAGGATTCGAAGTGCAGAGGCAAGAGTAAGACAACCAGTGCACTGACTGCTTCGCTAGGTGGGTGTCCCTTGGATTTTGGGCCTCGCAGATCGGGGTATCGTTGCACCGTGCACCTTCGGTCGGCGGCGTCGGCAGCAGGGGCAGCGGCAGGCGCCTTCGCCGGACGGCTTCGCCGGCGCCACGCCGCCGCTGCCACGCCGCCGCCGCCGCCACCACCGCCCGCCGCCGCCGCCGACGTGCGAATGTAGGTGAAACTGGTCGCGCGGGTTAAGAGGTAAATGGGTGCGTCACCAGGCCCGCAGTCTGGACGGCGCAACGCCGGCGGCGACGCGTCTGCGCCGAGCCCGGTTCGCTGCCCGGGAGTCGCGCGGCCTAGTTTCCCCGGCGGCGGCGACGGCGGCGGCGGCGGCGGCGGCGGCGGCGGCGGCGTTGGGGGCGGCGGCGGAGGCAGTGGAGGCGGTGGAGGCGGTGGAGGCGGCGGCGGGGCGGTGGAGGCGGTGGGCGCGGAGGCGTGGGTGGGTGGGGAGGGAAGACTCGCGCTTGTGGGCGAGGAGTTTGCGATTTGTGATGAGCCCAATCTGAGCGTTTGCGACCAACTGACCGACTGGTGGATGAGAGGTTGGGAGAAGTGTAGTATTTTGGGTGAAGTTCTCCACATGAGGAACTTCTAATTATCTGATCCTCCAATAAACCTTTTATTTAAACCGAAATATAATATATACCTATAATTATGACAAGCGAATTATTGAGGATGAATGTTATACTCATTTCTAAGCGTAGGCGGGGTCGTACCTCTTTAATGACCTCTCCACTCCTAGGCAGATGTGTGCAGTAATGATTTACCTTTGACTACCTCTTGTGTTGTTGACAAGATGATCACGAAGGACATTTGATGAGAGATTGATAGTTATGAATGGTATTATCTTCAGATGTGATATGTGTGTGGTATGAAGTGATTGAGGATGTGGATGACCATCCATGCCGCAATCACCCAGAGAAAAAGTCTACGCCGTACTCGAACCCACAGCCCGCCTACAGGTCTGTGTACTTGGACGAGGTTCCGAGCTCCTGTACGCTGAGAGCTTTTTTCATTATAATAAATTGTATTTTGTACATTCTTATCCGTTATTACATTGATAAGCAACATAAAGTTTTGGATAATGTATAATATTCTGAGTGTCGTGTTTTTTAATCGACGAGTCATTTATCATTGCCGCGTATATAACTTTTGTTATGGAGAACACACATTTATTTGAATACTTTTATTGTTTCTATTTTGTTTATTACTTATTTGTGTATTAAATACTTTAAAATTTGTGAAATTGTAAGGGGAATTGGAAAGGATCAAGTGAAAAGTCCATATTATCCATACTATTCCATACTACTTTTCCATACTATCCAAAAGAAAAGGAAGCTCAATTTCAGAGGAGCACTTTGTAACGTTTGTCATAAACTTGTCAGGTTTTTCGTTTAAAATTGTATACTATATAAAACGAAAACTGTTTGGTATATTACAGAAATTTAAGTCTAATAGTACAATAAACATGTTTTTACTATTTTCTACGTAGTATCAGAAATTTGTATAATGCTGGAAGAAAAAGTGCCGATTCTTGGAGAGGAAAGCGCATTTTGAAGGTGGTTGATACCGAAAAAGTGTATTTTCCTCCAAGATGTGTTTTCTACTCTTGTCTAGTACGTGCGAATTCACATGGACACGCAATACTTTATTTAAATAGATATGCTATGTAAGTTTCCCTAAGGGTATACTAAATTTATTTATGCCTGAAAATGGTTTCAAACTAGGGTCCCGCAACTTCCCCACAATGCAGCTTTTATAATGAATTCCTTAGATTTTATCTAAAAAATAATTGAGAACTTTATTCCTTCATGTTATTAAGCCCTACATTAACTTTATTCCTTAAGGAACATTATACAAGTCAGTTAAATGTAAGTAGGGCATGTTTTGAAATATTTTCCCTCAAGGTCTCTGTTCGTCCGACCGTCCGCCCATCAGAAACAACATTAGCGCCAAAACCTTTCTTTACAAAATATATTTATCAATCAATCAGACTGCACTCGAATTTGAAATGGATATTTTCATTTTGAAATATATTTTACACGAGGCCGCTACGTTTTCGAAGTTTTCTCAAAAACGACTGCAGATTGTTTTTTCCACTTTTTGCTCCAATACATCAGTGTCCGTATATAAATAGTGCCCAAGTCCTATTCTCATTACAACTTCTGAAGTTTTGACAATTGCAGAAATTAAAACTTTTTCGATGATGCACTTCATCTACATAATTGAAGATGAATATTTTTCTTCATGAAATATGTTTTTGAATATGATCATCATTGTGTATGATATATTCAATTTTTTGAAAATAAGTATTTTCGCGTTTTTTTAGTAAAATCATCAAAATCTATGAAAAATTCGTTAACAAGATTTTCTCACGGCTATAAACTATTTCTTACTTTTTGTGCTCAAATAGAAAGTTCGCTTAAGAATTCATCCTAGGTCTTATTTTCTGTAAAATCTCCGAATTTTTGAAAATTTCAAAAGTTTGTTTTTTGCAACTTGTTTTACACATTCGTTATTGAAGCTGAGGAATTCTTCGCTAATAAATATAATTGAAAATAGTCTTCAGTATTAGATATTTAAATCATTCCATGAACCTTTTTTGACAATATTAATATTTTTTGCTAAAATGGAGTTGTATTGTGCATGAATTCCGGGAAAATTACGAATCCATTGTAGCACAATATATAAAACGACTTCCACGGTGTCGGTATAGCGCATGGGAACCCGCAACGCTCAGGTCCAAATTCCAACCTGAGTAAATACTTGTCAATTTTTTCTTAACATTTTTTCTAAGAATAGAGTACAGTAGACGCAATTCTATATCAGAAATGCATGTTTATTTGAACTTTTGCAATTTCAAAAAAATTAAAGTTGATATATTTTCGTACTCTGGCGCTCCGTTTGGTTAGGAATATTTCAAGTATTGGCTGGTGTTAGTGGGTTAGAAGTTTCAATTTTATAATGTTAAGTAATCATTATCAATAATACGAGAAAGTATGTGCTTTTGTGGAATATCCATTTTTATTTCGAAATTTAGTACAACCCAATTTTAATTCAACAATGAAAAGGAAATGACTTCTGCATGAGTGAGGTTTTCCGAGGGGTACAGCGGTTTCCTGATTTTGCATGGCTCTTAGTGAAAACTAAGATTTTTTTACGACATTTTGGTATTGAGAGAGAGCATTGCGATTGAATTAAATTCCAAACAGGTCATTATTAAATGGACTCGTCATTTAAAATGCACGAAAAAATATAATCTTCTAATATCCCTCAGCCCAGAATTCTTTGGCATTTGTTAGACTTATCCCACTTATCTTCCCTTAATAATTAATTGTAAACTTTCCCTTTCACAATATATTGCAATACTTCTAGAAGAAATATAGATTCCTCAGAGAAATAATTATTGGCGTAAAAGTTATCTGTTAATTTTGTTCCGGATATTTATAAATAATCCTGAAAATGGGGTTGATGGTGTAGTGCCTAGTTTATTTCCCGACCATATTTGTCCAGAAACAGGAATATGGAAAGAAAAAAAATAATATAACTGTGTACTTTATCATTTTGATAATGCCCCTTATGAGTGTTAGTGTCTTACTTAAAGTTCTTAAACTATTTAAACTAAAATGTATTACTGTTATATTTAAAAAATAATATGTAATGTCAACTTTAAATGGTATTTATTATCGATATTTTATTTTTAATTTTTAAATTTTTTTTTTAAATTTTTTTTTTTAATTTTGATGTAGCTAATTAATGCCAAGCTAGATATTATTCTTTCGTATTTAGTGCTATAGTGTGCTATATATTCTTCACAAGAGAAACAATGTTATGATCGTGTATTTTAGACCAAACAGTTGTAAATGTCGGTAAAGTTGCAACATATTGTCTAAAACTTCGTATGCATGAAATGAATGTTCGAACGTTATGTATGTGATACATTTTTCTTTATTACAATTGCACCAATCTTTTGTGACAACTATACCAATCACTTTGATAGATGGGGTTTATTGTCATGCCCACGAGTATGTAGGTATTATTTTTTGGCCGCAGCGATCTATTTAATGTGAATATTAGTCATGACGACTAAGGAAAACTATAGGGTGTGTTTGCGCCAGAATTCGAGTTTTCTTAAACATGAAGTATCCAGGAGTAGAACTCTGGATTGAGAAATTACTTTTTTCGTTAAGCAATGCGACAGATAGGTTACCGTAATGTCACTTCCTGGTCAGACACGTTCTCCAGTCGACACACGAAACTTTCTCTCATTGAATCTTAATTGAACATTACGTGAAAATGACACAGACGACGTTTGACTGTGACCATTGAACCTCCGAAAAAGGAAGTGGACTAAACTAAAATAAGCGTAAAAGATGGGATGGACTATACCTAAATCATGGTGAAGTCGCTATAGATGGGACGAATGCTTAAAAATATCTCTTGACTCTCTCAGAAAAGAGATAAAAGTTTTTATAATACCTTAGTAATTGCTTTCCTTAATGTCACTATTGGGATCATTCTTCATTGGACAAGGTGTTACAATTTTACTGCCATTAAGTGCAATGAGCTCATAAAATTATTTCTCCTGCCCTTTTCCTTGAGTTATCGTTTCTAGACTTCGTCTTCTGCATATAACGACCCAGTTGGTCAGATGGAGTCTCTGACAGTACTACAAGTGGTTTCTCTTTACGAGAGTTGTCGGAGTTCTCCTTTGGTCTGTAACCGAGTATTTACGCTTCATAGTGAATAAGATTTGAGTCACCGAGTAAGTCATTCAAATTATACACGAAGTCGGAAATGTAGAATACGCAGCTCGTAACACATTAAAAAAACCTCATTTGAATTGTTCAAATCGATAAAAACTGCTGTAAATTCGCGTACTCGTTTATTAGACACATATCAATATTACTCATCAGTTCGCATAAAGTCGCCTTCGATTAGCAGGGCTGCCGCGCATGAATGTATTTCAAAATTAAAAGACAACGTCAGTTATACTCTATTCATTTTATATTATATTATTGTACACGGATAAAATTTTATTTACCAATGAAACTAATAGTGTTCGTTGATCAGCATTCCCAAACGGGGAAACATTGTAAAATGCATCACAACATTGAATTCATCTCGGAAAATGTCTCTATACAATCATTATGAATTAATGGAAATCTACCAGTCTTCCAAAGAAAATGCAGCGCTATCAGTAGGTAACAAATGTCAAGGAAACGACCGGGAGAATTCAAAAATCTCAGTACCAAATGAGATACAAAATATCGTCAGTTAAACAGTGCTAGTAAACATACCATGTAATAGATAAGCAATGTTTAGCACTCCTTAGATTGAAGAAAAAGAAACAAACTTGTTTAGAAAAAAAACACCTCCCGGTACAAAAAGTTAATGAGATATAAAAGTTTCATTCGCACTCCATTCTAAGTGTGGTTGAACGACAATTTGAATGAAAACCTAATCTAAATACGTATTAAATACAAAATAAATACGTAAAACAAAATAAATTCCTACAACTTATCATTAAAGTTCCCTTGAGTAATTGCATTAAAGAACCTTTGTTGACTCATTCCTCATATATCGAAACAAAAATTCACAGATTCCTAGAACAACATTCTGTCTCTATATAACGTAAACCGCTTATTGTTTTTTTTTTCATATCAAATAGGCATGTCTGTCAGTCATAGGTGTTTTTAATAACAGGTGAACAGCTGGGCAGCTTCGGCAATTCGTTCCATAACTTCATTTATATCCGACGTGTAGGTCTGTGCTCGTATAGCATGTACCCATTTTTCACTGAATTTTAACACGCTCAATTCGTCCAAATTAGATAATTTTCGATTATATTTATTGAGGATGATTAACGGTTGATATATCCAAAGCCGCTAAAGATGATAATATCTTGAATTACTCAAACAATGTTTTGCCATGATATGATGTGGTAAGTAAAATGTCTAAGAGTATACTGGGGAGTCGGGTACGCCTTTATTTTCTCACCTTTCCTAGGTAAACGATCAGAAAAGTGCCTTCCACTTAATAGCTGATGGTGGGGATGATGATGAGGGAATGAATGACAACATATGGATAACTATGCATGGGCTAATGATTCGGATGTGGTGCATGGTCGTGTAAGAAACTAATCAAGCCACTTCTACATGAAAGAAATACGCATGCTTTCCATAAGATTCGAACACGCAGCCGTTGACTCTTCGTACTTCGACGCTTCTCCAAGAACCTTGCGTTTCCTTTGAAGCACGCAGTTGAGAAACTCAATCTACAGGGCTTCATATCAAATATAGTAAATACTATGGGTGTGCAGCAGCCAAAATGTTGCTGAACAAAACCACACAAATGGATTTCCAAAAAGTTGCTGGCACACTGGTTTTGAAGAAAAAAAACTTTCATGTAACATTGCAATGAATTAAATATTTAACAGTCATCACGAATACTGCATTGACGTATTATAGTAAATATACAATATAACAGTGTTTTACATACCACGAATATCACAAAAGTTGTTGTTTCATAACGCAGCACTTTTAGCGAATATATAATTGTGAGCGACCTTTTCTTTGGAGCCTTGCTGTTGCTCGACTTTGTAAGCAGTGACACAGTATGTATAAGAATTCAATCGGAACACCTAAAAGGAGAGCAGACGGAATAACACAATCAAATATTTGGATTTTTCAATCCAATTCATAGATACAGTTAAAGGCACGAAGGCTGTACAGTTTCTTTCTCCATCCGCGCATTGGATTGATTTACTTCTATGGTCCTACTAATGCATTTGTTTTATGCCTGGAGGTGGCAGTGCTTCTCCCCAACTGAATGATATCCGGAGCCGACCTAGGATCGACCAACGTCGACATTCGGAGAATAAGGCGCAAAGGTCGTGTTGCTATACACAACTGGAAGGGGAGACAAGGAGAAAAGAAAAAGAAAGGAAGATTGAAATAAAGAGAAAACACGGGAAGTGGGGGTGTTCTTCTTTTAGAGGGTTAGATTCGGCGTCGACCTACATGTCGGTTTACGGGGTTTTCAACATCCAGGTATCTCTCACTAGCGGGACACCGCTACACTGGTACGGAGTTTTCAAACTCGACAATATTTTTGGAACTTCACCAGCTGCTTTTTAATCAAGCTATTGCAGCTACTTCAGATTTATTGCAAAGGAAATCCTGAGAAAGGTAGGAAGATTTATAATTTTTTTGTTATTGGAGAAATAGGATAGGAATAAGCATGGTTACGGAGAACGTGCTCGTAGGTATTTTTCAGAAACGATTGAAAAAGAGAACTATGTCGTCGACTATGTGGTCGTAGTATTCGATGCAGAAAACTGGTTTTAATTTTAATGAAAATATAGACATCCACATTTTTATGATCAGGAAACAAATATATTGTATTTACTTTACAATAATATTTACTCTTTTCAACTTAGATTTTAAAAACCAATTGCATATTTAAAGAGAAAGTACATTGGATTCAAAGCAAAATATGCATATTCATTTTTATAGAGGAACTGTGGAAGTTCTTTACGTGTGCATCTGATGACGCTTCGAAAGGATCAAGGTTTTTAAAGAGTAAACACTTCTTTCTTTTGATTTTGATCCTTTTGGATTTCATTTAAAGAGTTACTTAATTGATTTCGGTGGTTAAGTGCTGACGATGATAGAACAGTTGAACGTAGTGTTGCGAAATGTGCCTTTAAATACACTGCACTTGACAGGAGTACCGAAAGTACTTTCAGTACAAGTACGGAAAATATTTTCGGTACGTCTCTGGGCATGTGCTTAAAAAAGTTGAACTTTCATGTCCAAATACTGTGTAAGTATGCGTCACGTCGTAGGTGGTATCGAATAAAAGTGATTTACGAGTTCATCCTTGTAATGAATGCATATAAGGAAAAACAAATAGAGCGAATGATGAAATGGTTATTTGGTTCTTCACAGTAAAACTAATTTCAATTTTTCTCATATGCCACATGCAATGGAAATTGCTTGTAGTCGTAATAAGTTTTCCAACTATTTTAATTAACAAATTATATTTATGGAACGTATGAAGTAAACAATATTACGAAAGCTTGTAACCAATTCCTTTTGCGAGCTCGGCGATAAATTTCTAATTGATATTATTACTCATCCAGTAGTCACAAAAGGACTTATAGCTTAAGTGTTTTTAGTCCTTTGGTTGGTGTTCCATCTTTATATCCTTTTCGGCTACAAGTAGCCAATTTGGGGAAGGTTGCCTTATTCTAGAGAGAGAATAATGCGGGTTTAAGGATGGCGAATGATGTTGGGTTTGCTCCATTTTCTCCACCATGCCACGGCGTACGCTTTTCACCTTCAGCAGGATTCCAACCCACAACTGTGGTATAATGCGTATCTAGGCGCAGCTTCCCCTAGCCAATACGCCACCATGCCGGCAAAGAGTGGGAGGGTAATTGAAAAGTAATAAATGGTACGTAGGAAAGCCCCGCCACCCACACCACACAAGCAAACGCACACCATACTCGAGGCGGGATTCGAACTTGCGAGCTTTAATCAGAGACTGATAAGTTGCGTCGGCCTCAACAGTCTCGGCTGCTTAGGTCGTTTCATTAAGACGTATATGTATCTTGCGATAAATAAGTCATAAGTGTTAATTCAGTTACGAGACGTGTACTTCATTAAGTTTCAAAAACCTGTCAGGCATGTAGTTCGATAAAACTTGTTTGTTAACATATTAAATTAGTATTAATATTATTCTCACTCGTAACATTGCTAAGAATAAGTTTTAATTGACAAAAATAATCAAATGGAAAATGCCTATTGCGAACGCGGAACTATGACGAGAATTTTCTTGTAAAGAAAGGGATGTCAATAAATGTTGTTGTTTAAAATCTACAGTTACACTAGAAATACTGTGGTAATTCATATCAGAGAAGAAAAATTAGCTATGACTCTACAGACTGCAATATTCTAATGTAGATTTATAAATATACAAATTTTGGGGGAAGTATAGCTTCAGTTTTCCTTCTCTAGGTTTTTCCGATGGAGTTGTGTTTTTTGTCATTTTTTGTAGTTTTGTTTTATATGATCGGCTTGTGAATTACATTTGCAGATCGTAAAGTCATGAAATGTGAAGAATCCTTACGACCGTAATAATAATGAAGTCTTGTAAAGGGGACTTTGTCACTGAAAAGAATTAGAATATTTATTTGCTTTCCAATGTTTCGGAAAATATATTTCCAACATTAGGTCTTTAAGGTATTACGTGTCATCGGGGCTGTAATGTAAAATTCACAACAATAACAAAGTACTGAATTCCAACTTACGTCTCTTCTGCCTTGATACAATTAAGGCGAAAACTTGGAAGGATATAATACAATATCATTATAATACCTTGCAATCATACAACAGAAAAAAACGAGGAAATGGAGCTACATGTTCTTACAAGTGGTACCCCACATGTGAAATGAAGAACATAAGCGTTGCGGTTTTACATGTTCCCCATGAACCAGACATCACCGTAAGGTGATGAACCATATTTGATTCTTCACTATATACAATGACTGTAGAATGTTGGAATGACATGGAGAGAGAAAGAGGAGTATGTTCTTTACTTCTTTTTGACTTCCAGATCTGCCATCCGGAAGTCACGAATTAGACTTCTGTTCCTTGCTGGTCTTATCTGAACATCTTACATCCAGACATAGAGGATGGAAATGAAATTTTGGAAATTTTTGGTTCCAGGATAATTGTTCTCCACGATTTCGAGTTTCTTTCTTCCAATAAAAAGCCCAGTAATAATAACTTCTGAATTTTTAAAATATCATAATCTTCTGAAAGACTCTTGTAAACGTTTTCGGTACTATGGCAGTGCCCATTACGTGAACTTCACTACAATGATCTCGACCAGAATTAGCATCTTGTAAAAACTAATCAATAATAAGGAGCTTCTCTTTCGTACTTCTGGTCAGTACGGGACTTATCGTCGGATTTTGTATACATATTTTTTTGCACGCGTTTTCTGTCGTGAGTTGATATCTTTAAGTAATAACATAACTCGCTCGTGGCTCATAGCGAAGTCGCTAGCCTTTCACCACTGAGGTTTGGGCTCGATTCCCGTCGTTCTCGTGTGAAATTTGTTACAACAAAACGAGTTCCGCCGCTTCACGAGGGCTAGTCCAACCCGTGTGAAGTGTCCTAAACCCTACCCGTATCCTTATTCCCAATTCTGGCCGCTGGGTAGTGACGCAGGAGCGCGTGGTGGGAGGCGCGTACACGGAGATACTTACCTGGAGGTCCTCTTGACAACTGACTGCGATGAGATTCGACAGACGTAAAATGCAATGCTAACGGAGGATTACTCCAGAGTTCAAGCGCTCAATGCACTTAGGGGCTAGGAGACGAGTTGCGTCAATAAAGACGTAACAAATTTAAAAAAACAAAAAGCATTGCTACCACTGAAACCGCAACTTCTACCGCCGCACCGTCACGGTCACCACCATCGCGAGTGGCGGACACGTTCTAACTTGAGAAAACCACAAGTGCTATGCTGCTTCCTGGGATTACAGCTGTCATATTTTTGCACTCCTTCCGCATTGCCCCTCGTGAATAAAAATCATCTCCGTTGAGTACTTACATCTTCATAATGACGCATTTTCCGTTAAAGCTAACGAGAGCCATAAACAGAGGTACAAGTCATCCTTCCGCGTGAGTTCTTGGCTCTTTTTTATAGCAACGTGCTTTATTAGAAACTGACTGTGCAAGAAAATGTCAAAATGTTCCGATTTCTTCGAAGAGCAAGATGAAAGGCCGGTGATTTGGTCAGCAGTGGCACTGATAATTGGGTCAGACACGAAAAACAAGTACTTTACAAATTGCCAAAACCGACTTCAACTATCCCCAACCTAATTCCAAAGTCACTCGAACTACCGAAATATACCGCCAGAAGATGTTCCAATGGCACCTTATAAGGCTGTGATTTTGTAGCGACCCGGAGGGTTTTTAATGTTCATTGTTTCTCTCTTGTTTCAATTACTCAAACATAAGGATATAATTACGGCGACGCAGAAAATTATGTTATAGATTGGGGATAAAAACAGCAATCAGCCAACCGAAATGGAAAATTCGTCACTGCGTGAAGGAATATCTTGTATTTTACTTTGTGTATGCTATACACAAACCAAAATAAAAGTGAAATATATATATTTAATCATAAAAGTCAATAATTTATACTTTTCGTAGTGTGAGCTTTATGATTTATATTCGCAGTAAAAATTTTAATGTTCTTTAGTTTACAAACCTACATGAAAAATGTTTTTGGAACTGTCATTTTTGTAACTAATAGTTCAAACTTAGGAGACACGAGTGACACTATCACTTTTTGATAATTCTTATGTTAATTTATTTTTGACAATTTTTTGATGTACATTTTCGTGCAGGTAACAGTGTATAATTATTTCTTACGAAAATTTTACTTTTCGTATTTAAACATTTTTATATTCCAAGAAATAATTTGGGAGTAAAAAATTCAATGTAAATGACGCATCAGAGTGACGTGTGCTGGTTGTAATCTGATAAATAATATGGCCAGATTATAACCAACACTTGAAGAACGGAATGAGAGATTTAGATCATTTTAAATTGTAGGCTAAGAATCTCTCTTTCCTCTGTGAATATCTTTCGTTTCGGTAGAATCATACAAGGAGAGATAGTTTCACAGTCGTGTGACGAGATGCTCTCTTCGCAAGTTGCAACTTCCATTCTTCAAACGCAGACTGTCACAGCTGATGCAGCTGACAACGTCTCCACTCCCCTGCGGTTGTGACGAGGCAAAAACAACTTATTTATTCACGGGAAGAGTCACCGGAAAGATGACGAATCCTCGCGAGTTCTTCGAAAATTATAGAGATTTCTTCTCAGGACATAAATTCCTTTGTTCATCTCGTTGTACACCACCTGCTGTTCTATTTATATTTATACCAAATACGTATGAACTTATTGCAATTTTACGCAAAGTAGTGATACAACCTCAAAACGAAACACACCAAATCATGGTGGTCCGATTAAAAATTAGTTTTACTTATTTACACAACATTAAGAATTAATGGATTTGGATGTAGTGAACCCGGATACACTGAACATTCCGTTGTTGTGAATTGATATCACTGGTCTCGATCCACCTACATGAGAAATGAGCAGTAGATCTCGGAATAGTTAACTCAGTATAGGAATATAGGGAATAATTTCAAGAAAAATGGGGATTTTGTACCGCAAATTCATGTAACTCCAAGGGTTTGCTGGTAGAGTGTCTGGTGAGTTGTTTTTGTGATTGAGGGAACTGTGCCAGTGACGACATTGTTTCATCTCATCAAGGACAATTCTTTCCATCTGAACAGTTTATCTCGGAGGACTGAAAATTAATAACTATTGAAATCCGCTAGAGCATCTGGAATGCGATGAAAGTGGTTGACCTAACAGGAGAAAATGAGAACACAATATTGGAAGTGCTTAACACCATAAAAGTCATCGAGGAGTGTTAAGACTGCACTTAGATATATAGAGTGTGGACAATGTAGAATAAGACTTGCGAACGCATAAAAATAATGACATTTTGAATCCGTGGCAATTGGAAATTTTACTGTAACTCGAAAATTTTAAAATCAATCATTGTCGAAAAATTGTATTATATTTTGTGACTATCGGATATAGTGACCCTCTTATATAGCGAACCGAATATTGTAAATCTGTTGTCCACAGAAGTTCATTATAATCGGAGTCAACTCTACTGAGTTAGCTAAAGTAGGAAACAAATGCAATGATTGCTCAGTTATTGCAGCGCATCAATTGAGCCTTATTTCTGCTAATAAAATGACACATTTCCCTAATACACTTAATATTTACACTAGCAATTTGGAATTCATATTCCATACGTCACGCACTTCCTTAAGAAAGTGAAATAAGATTCAGTGCAACTTTGAGTAAAGCTCATTAAGAATGAAGACGAATTCACGTGAAAACATAAACAGGCAGTTGACATGAACATGACCATTCTAGTTAGAATGATTGTAATCATCAAAGTAATGATGGCAACTCATTATTTTATTAACGTATCGATACATTAAATGATCTGCACAAACATTCTGACAATCGATCTGCGAAAAGTGAATGAGTGCAATGAGTTCGACGACTGATTCTATGGAGAATTTCTTGGACAATCATGAGAAATGAAAATTTCTCTTACAAATTGCATTGACTTCTTACGAAAACGATAAGCGTTCTTTGTATTGATCTCAAGTAGATGAACCGTACTGGGATGGAAGAATCTCATTTACTCATCTTTCCACTTCATTGCCAAATGAGCACAAGGTCCTAGGGGGTTCGACAGCAGTCCCTTTCCTCTTCATATACATACGTAAACGACATGCCCTTGTCCATTAGAGACCGGGAAAGGTGGCTCGGTGTCAACTGATGTCACTACAGTGCCTCCGACTGGGTGGTCCCGAGGTTCCAGTCCGGATGGTGGCAGGATTTTCGACACTAGGCGGATAGCTAGATCGAGTTCTGTCGGTGTCTGGAGGAGAATTCTAACGGCCGGCGGCTCTGGAGACGGGTCGGAAGCTTAGAGCTTATCCCAGCTGGGATGGTGCCTCGCTAGTGGAATATACATGGTTGAGAAAACTCCCGCCAACCGATGGTAGGTCGGCACAAGATCACCGCCACCTCTCGACCAAAAACCATGCTCTACACTTACGTTGCCAATGCCCTTAGCAGTTGACGCGCCCGGAATTACTAGTAATCAATCAATCGTCCATTAGATTGATTACTTTATGTTTCCGGGCGCGGCAACTGCATTGGTCATTAGTCCCGTTTGTGTATTGTATTTCACGCGAGGTGGTTGTGTTCCTCCCCGGCTCAAACCCTATATCCGGCCCGGAGTGTCGGTTTGCAGGGGTTCTCTGCCCCGGAAATATCCGCCAGTGAGGCAAATGCACAGCCAATACAAACTCTAAGCTCTCAACATGTGTAGTAGTGTATTGCATATAAGTGTAATTGTGTGTGCGGAATAGAAGAGGAAACAAGGATGAAGAAAAGTTCGCTCGCAGTTCGTGGCCTAGTTCTTAAGGTACACCTCCGGTACGTGCCTGATCGGAGAAACCTTGGAAAACGACAGATCAGAGCAGATGGCCGATACAAATTTCCTGCAGAGAACGACCTAGTTTTTATTGTTATTGTTACTAGGGGTAGATTTGCAGTAATATTAGCAATAGCAGCATTACATTTATATTGAAAGCAGCTACTGACGAAAATATGCCTCCGTCGGGACTCGAACATTACGACCTCCTGATCACAGACACAACTAGAATGCTTTCAGATGTTTGCATTTTTTTGTAAGATCAAGTTAATAGCGAACGAAGGAAAACGGTTTTACGCAGTTTTGCAGTTCTATCACGTCATTGTATACAGTATTGAAAATGAAGAATGTATATTTAGCTGAGTTTGGAGTCTCTCAAATGAAACACCAGAACAGGTGGCTCAGGGTATCAACTGATGTCACTGCACTGCCTCTGACCGGGAGGTCGTCGGGTTCGAGTCCTGACAGTGGGAGGATTTTCGACACTATGCTAGGTGGAGCTCTGTCGCTGTCTGTAGGAGAATTCTAGCGGCTGCTCTGATCGGTATTTTTCCGTGAATTCTCCGATCAATACCAGGGCAATGCCGCAGCAGTACCCTAACAAACAAGCCACAGACCGCGCGCGATCATTCCTTTCCATTCCCTGTCATATACACACCCCTTACACACCTGCACATACATGCCCTACACTACCACTGATGCCGGGAAACCGGCCGGGAGATTAGAGCTTGTTCCGGTTGCGGAGTTGTCCGCTGGTAGGAGTAACCCGATTGAGAAAATCCCGCTAGCCAATGGTAGGTCGGCGTCGGATCTCGTTATCCAGTAGGGGTACGAACACCGCCACAATCCAGGAAAAACGCACTACACATACGGAACAAATGTCCTTAGCAGTTGACGCACCCGGAATTACTAGTAACAATCAATCAATCACCAAATTAATCATAACCCTGCTGCGAAAGATCAACAACATTGGCCAGGAGGTCTCTGTGTTCGAGAGAGGATTTACGACCCTATTTACTTACCTAGATATAATGCAACATACGTCTGGAGGAGGATTCTAGCGACCGGGTGCTCTGGTCTATAAATTTCCGTGGATTTTTTTATGAAACCAGGCAGATGCTGAAATAGTACCCAAACACAGCACCACGTACTACACGCAATCATATCTTTCTGATATTGGCATCTCCAATGCATTTACAAACCCACTTTGCACTTACATTACTACACTACCACTCTTGGAACGGGGAAACCCAGAAATCGACGGGCAGGTCCGCGCAGTCCCACGTTGTTCAGTAGGTTGCAGGGGAACACCCCCACTTCTCGTGGTATAAAATTCATTACACATACGAGATTGTTGCTCTAGGTAGTTCTCGCGCCCGGAATCAAGACACACTCACTGACGCACTCAACCTTCAAATGAAATATTAATTATGAATCTGGTTGTCACTTATGATATTGAGTTCACTTGCAAGGCAATAAAATTATTATTATTATTATTATTATTATTATTATTATTATTATTATTATTATTATTATTATTATTATTATTATTATTATTCTGTCGATTTTCAGTATCTTAACTTTTAAGAAAATCAGTTGAAATATTGAAAAAATAATCAGTACGTTGTATTTTATGTAATTTTATAAAACTTGTCTTGTATTTCAAGTACATTTCTCGAACTAATTGTTGCATCATCAGGTACCTCGGTTCTGTAGATACGACATATTTTTTTAAATCGAAATATTTTTTTACGATAACAATAACATCTATTAATGATAAAATTTCAAGCAATACATGCAATAAAAATATTTTCAGAACCTATAGATCTTTCTCCATATTTATATAATGGCGAATGTGACAAGGTGCTACAGCCGAATGCACCCTTCCGGGGATCTGCAAAGGAGGACTAAAATGATTGCGATATGCAAAGAAATTGATCTTGGACTGAAAAACAAACCCAGAGACTTGTTTAAGAAATAAGGTGCATTAGCAGCTAATTCTTACCGAGAACAAGCGCGATTAAAAGTTCAGATGGTAGGTTGATAACAAATAGGATAACATGCTATCAAGATGAGAAGAATACGTAAAAATCTTTACGCAAAAGAATTGCATGACATTACAACTAAAAAAGTGCATTACACCAATGAACCACCTATATGGAAAAGTGAAGTCAGTTGAGCCATAAATAAAAAACCCTTACAACAAAGCCACTGGGTGCGACAACATCACCAGTGAACGTATAAATGCGATGAAGGACGATACTATTGACATCATAACGAGATTGTGTAATATCATATGGGAACAACGGCCACGTGAATGAAAACAATTCATTTTCACTGTCCTGCCCGAGAAAGGAGACACCAGAATATGCGCTACCAACAGGACCATTGCATTGTTACTTACAAGGAAGATACTTCTCAAGATAATTCAAAAGAGACTCAAAAACTACATAGTTTTCTCTCCTGAACAAGCAGGCTTTAGAAAAAACCGAGGTACAAGAAACCAAATTTGAGATGGATAATTGAAGCTGCAAAGGAATTTAGAAAGAAGTTCTTCATTTGTTTTATTGATTACTCCAAAGCTTTTGATTGTGTTGACCATTCAAGAAGCTGTGAGGCACACGGGAATTCCTGAACACCTGATAACCCTATTAAATAAGCTGTATACAAATCAGCCGGCTAAAGTGAAGACAGAGGAAGGCAACACTAATTGGATCAGTATCAAAAAAGGCGTGCGACAAGGTTGCATATTATCTTCCAGTTTATTTAATGTATTCGTAGAGAACATCATTAATCAAGCAAGTATCGACCAGATAAAGATTAGAGTGAAAATAGCAGGGCAAAAAAGTATTAATATAAGGTGTGCACATGACACCGCCCTTCTTGCGGAAAGCAAAGAACATATAGAAATCATGTTAAATAGACTAAACAACATAAGCAAGGAGTTCGGGTTACATCTTAACATCAGCAAGACGTCAGGTATGGGCATCGATAATGTAGCAAACATCTCCATACTGGGTCAAAATATCAAGACTATAAAGGTGTATATTTTCCAAAGGTCGTCTTTAACCAGTGACGACAATTCAAGACAAGATATAAAAAGAAGGGTTGGTATGAGCAAAGCAGCAATGGTTAGACCATTAAAAATCATGTACAGTGCGGATATATCTAGGTATAACAAAGTTTACATTATCAAGACTATGATATTCCTTGTTGTACTGTACGGTTGCGAAAGACGGACTTTAAAGAATGAAGAAATTAGAAGCTTTCGAATTATGGACGCTTGTAGCCATAGCCACAGGGCATAAATTGAAGTATTTCGGACATCTTATGAGAAGAGAAAGACTTAATGCTCTGGACTACTACAGGTTGTAGAAGCAGAGGGAGAAGAACAAGATGGACGGACGAAATAAGAAAAACAATAAATTTAGAGTGGGCGGAAATCTTCAAAGCGACAGCTGGCCGCAGGAAATGGAGGGGATTAGTAGCCGCATCCACAGAGAAAATACATAGAAACAACATATAAGGAGTGGCAGCCCTAACTGTTGGGAATATCCTCATGGTTCACCAGAGGTCGCACGCGACCTAAGGAACTACCAACCAACCAGGGATTCTGGAGCTCGCGAAAACATGCGCAGATTGTATTGCCCTCACAAGTCACATAGGGCTTTTAAACACACGTTTTTTTACACGGAATAACCTTAATATTACGAGACAGTGGATAATCCTGAGGTGAACCATGGATTGTCGTTCTCAAAGGACATTAACGTTAACATGAAAGCTCGAAGTTCGCGAATTATCACGTTTACGTCGTGTTTACGTTCATGTTTTCGTTTATTTTGACATTTTTAATAGTTCTATCGAATAGTATTGCCCCAGGCTTTTATATTTGTTTTTAAAATTTTATTTTATGGCAAAAACAGTTAAAATTTTGTGTGACATGCTGTGGGGAAAAGTATATTCTGTGCAGGTTTTCTTAATTCTGGGATCCCTTCCTTAAACCATATACAAGTTGAATTCTGAATACAGAAAAAAATGAGCGTTTTTGGCAAGAATTGTTAAAAATATTCCCTTCGGTGTAATAAGATCAATTTTCAAAGGCAAATAAGCTCTAGATTTGAGTTATTTTCCTCCATCATGTTCATCGAGAAGGAATATACTTCTTCCACGACAACATGGAGATATAATTTGAATAAGTATATTTACCACTGAACTCTAGTAGTCGTGCACAGATAATGGAGTTATATTTATACGTTAAAAGGTATGTTTTCGTTTACTTTTTATTGCGGATGAGCCTTAATTGGATATTTGGAAATGCATGTAGCGATATCATGTCAGTTTCAATTGAAAGATAAAAACTTATTGGTTTCATAGACTTGAATTACACAGTGGCGAGGAATGCAAATTGCAACAAGCCAAACACCATATAGAAGCACTCTTTTTCATTTCTGCATGGGAGATGTCAGAGAAGTTCGTACGTAGTCACAGGCGTGGAGGAATGCGTTTGTTCTATTTGGCATATCACAAAATTCAAATTCTTTTTTTTTTTTCGGTCGTTCATTTTGAGTAATTTTCTTCCTAATATCCATGAACCTAATAGTAGAGTTTGAAGGTTGCTGTTTTTTCTTAACGTGGGACCGGGAGAGTTAGCTCAGTGATCTCAACTGATGTCACTGCAACGTGTCTGACCGGGAGGTCCTACGTTCGAGTCCTGACGGCGGCAAGATTTTTGACACTAACTTTTGAGCTAGGTCGAATCCAGTCGTTGTCCGGAGGAGAATTCTAGCGGCCGGCTGCTCTGATCGGTAGTTTTCCGTGTTTTTTCCGATCAACACCAGGCGAATGCCGGAGCAGTACCTTAACAAACGGGCCACGGACAGCGCGCGATCTGTCCTTCCTCTTCCTTGTCCTATCCTCTCCGCTTACACACACACTTACACTAACATGCACTACACTACCACATATTCCGGGAGACCGGTTCGGAGCTTAGAGCTTGTCCCGGCTGGGGTGGTGCCCCGCTGGTGGGAGAGTCCTGGTAGGGGGAAACCCCTCTAGCCGACGGTAGGACGGCGCCGGATCTCTCCATCCAACGGGGGAAGATCACAGCCATCTCCCGAGAAAAAACATGCACCACACTAATGAGACTAATGACCAAAGCAGTTGACGCGCCCGGAAACACGAAAAAATCAATCAATCAATCAATCTAAATGTGGGCGAGGGGCACTAACATCTCCCAGCAAAAACATGAACTCCACTCACGGGTCTAAGGATCAAATTATTTGATGCCTGAAAACACGAACACTCACTTTGAATTGTTTCACACGTGTACACACGAGGACATGCAATTTCGCGTATTTATCTGCATCACATTTTTTGCAAGGGCAGTTCAAATGATTATCATGATGCAGGTGCTTTGAAAAGGTCGCCTAGGGCCTCTGTCTTGGAAGCTTGTCGGAGAAAGAACGGGATTCTTCCTTCGAAGGACAACATCGCTTCCGCATTGACTCAGAAATGAGAACGGTGGTAATGACAACAAATGTCACTAAGTATACAAGGACCAGAAGGAAAAAGTACATATGGGTGACTTAGACGAAACATCCCTTTCTGAAAAAGAAACAAAGAAATCGGAAAGAAGCATTTATTAAACTGATGGGTTTATCACAGAGAAAATAGTAATATTAGTTTATGCAGAGTGCATATGTAGTTTGGAAGTAGTGTTTATTTTGGAGAACATGATACAGTTCGTAGGGTAACCCAACTTGCACAGAAACGAATAACGAATCGGATGGTAAAATCAGCATACAGCATAATTATTCTAGAAATTCATGACCGATAAACAAATTGGTCGGTTTGGAAAAGAATTTATTTGTTGACGGAACCTAATAAATTTAAATTTGAGGGAAATTTCACTTAAATAATTTTAATATAATAAGAGTAATTAATTGTTATTCATAAATTTTAATACATTTCCATTACTCACTTGAACGTAACTTTTCCTGTTACATCCAGTATTAGTATTAAACAGCTTTGAATGTTCACAAACTTAATTACTTCGATTTTTCAAGACCTGTTTTTGAGCTTGATGAAAATGCAGTTAAAATGTATAACGGACTTACCAACTCATATTTGAGTGGTTGTGAGCAAGAACATGGTAACACACATGAGACTCATTTTGCACAGAGATACTAACGTCAATAATAATCAAAGCAAACATTTGATATTGTTTAATACTTTCTTTTAAGAAGCACTTGTCATTCTCTCAAGTACCTTATTAACTTATCTAAAGACCAAGAATATCGACCTACCACCCCACAAATTACTTAATGTAACGATTTTTTTTATTTGCGAAATTGAAATGATATTTATATATGTTCTAAAATAACTTTTTTCACCCCAGTACGTTTTTGTATTTCGACATCGGTCACTTCCGAATTACTTTTTTATTTTTTACTGAGAAAATAGCTCATGCACAGAGTTGTGTAACTTTTCGAAAATCCAAACTTTTTAATTGAAAAAGCACTAGGATTTATTTAATTGCTTTTTTTAAAGAAATTTTAAAGAAGAAATGTCGAGCGGTTTTTGGTAAAATGTTTTCCCTTTTTCTGGAAATTCACCCAGTTTAATTGAAAATTACACGAACACTATATTTGTAAGAAAACGTATATGGATTCATTTGAACATTAAATAAATTCTACATGAAATAAATATGATAGTATTGACAAATCGTTTGAATAACAAACATCTGTAGATTCAGTAACGAAGGTGTTGAGATAATGAGCGATGACGTTCGTAAAAATTAAATTTTCATGTATTCAAAATTTTTACTGAAAATTGAGTATTTACCTCATTGCCCTTTTATCTGTTTGATGCGATTTTATCCTTGAATCAAAGAAAAATTCATTTGTGAAAGTAATGTGTGATTAAAAATATAACAACATATTCCCGACAAACGTGTTTCGAAGCCGGTCAAAATGAATTGTGAATAATATGTGCGTAGGGGAATAGAAATTGTACATTCTTAAAACTATTGCTAATTAGATTTTTTTCTGGTTTAAGAACACGTTTGGGTAACAGAAGATAAGGGAAAACGATTAGGATAACTAACGGAAAGTGAGTAATAATATCTGCAAACGTTTTATCGTGAAAACTTCACCAATAGTTCCAAGAGATTTTTCTAACCCCAAAAAATTGAAACTAAGGTGATGAATAAATGTTCCCGTCGTACTTACGATGCTCTAAAGGATAGCCCGAGTTCATTTTCTCATTTTTTGTCACATTCATTTCTATGCAATATTTGCAGTTTTGTTGGGAATAGATATACTAACCAATTCATTTGAGAGACATTCAGTTACGATATTCGAAACTTACCTCCCCTTTCACCGCTAGAAAAAACAGGGAATAGTAATAATGTTTTTTTACTTTCTGCCGGTCCGAGATTCGCAATGCTGTTTCTGCTTAAGAAACCGTCGTGCAAAAGTATCCGAGCCTGTAATCCCTGGAATCGTCGTTCCTTTAATTCATTATAAGGACCATTTGCGGTAATGTAAATCCACAAATTTGAATCCCAGAAGGGTTGAGCCTCGAACCAACGCGGTATCTTCAGTTTTATCATTATCGTAAATTGTGCAGCTAGTCCTGACGGTTGGCGCATAATAACTAACTACGAGCATATAATGAGGCTTTGTGATGAATGCTTTGTATGCAAACTCAAAAGTGCTTCATTGTAATTAATGGGTGACGACAAGGGGCACAAGGACAAAAGCTCTAAAAATAATTTTTTGAGATAACAATGGTCTAACCCGAAATTTACATGTAGGAAGGATGCTTTTATGAAATTGTAATGCGTATTTTTATGTGTGCCCTTATGGAGATTTGGAAAAAGTAAATTAAGTTTTGCAAACCTCCTCAAATGTGTTTTGTATTGATGTTAATTAAAATACATTGAACGACTTTCCAAATTATATTCTTTAACATTCAGATTCATTATTAAAATTATCGCTCCCTTTCCTGTATCGACTTCTCCATGGTTTTTGACTGGTCGATAACGAATCTGAAATAATTGTTTTAGATATTCATCTAAATTACTCAGAAAACGTACCATGTTCGCCGTAACCTTAACGTGTTTGTTCGTTATTAGTGAATCGAGACGATTCTGTAGCCATAAATATAACACCAGAATTGCAAAGACAAAATGGATCACGCAGTTTTAGAGTAACCATTTACAGAAATTCCCCAGATAATCATCACAATAGTACGTTTCATTGCTCTTAATTTCCCCGAATTAGAATGTACGAAGGATATAAATTTCAGCACAATGTAGTTGATTTAATGAATATCATTTCGAAACGCTGATATTTATTGTTTCCAATAATAGGCTATCCAGTTATAATAAATAATAAAAACCAGCCTCGAATAAGATATGAAAATTTGTATTGACATATGTGCTTTACATAAAAGATGGGGCTACACATTACAGTACGTAAAGAACTATCACTGGAAAGATAATCCATGGAAGATCATAAAGCTTTTTACAATTATGTGGTCAGTGAATGAAGAAGAAGACACTATACAAGTGACATGAGTGGAGAACTGTATTCTATACGAATGTAGAATTGTACGTGATATTCAATTAGACTTATTATCATCTAAACAAATATCATTGTAATAAGAAAATTGAACGTACGATAACATTGCTTTAATTTGATTTCCTTGAAATGCTCGGGATCAATTTTTACAGCGTTTAATAGATCCCAATACTTTACATCCCATATCCAAGTTAAAAGAAAAATGAGTATGTAACGTATCGCAACATTTATCATGATCAGTCCCATCTCATCGCAATTATTTGGGATCGAGTTTGGAACTGCCGTGACAAGCTAGGCGAGTCGCGGTCGAAGCCAGGTCCCCGCCGCCACCGACGTCGTGGCGTTGCACCCGAGCGTGCGAACTTGCAAGTGTGCAGCGACCGCGTACTCTTACGAACGTCCCCTCCCTGCCCCCGCCTGCCCCCGCTCCCCCGGCGCCCGTGGGAAGCTGAAGTCGGGCCCTCTGCGGGTGCAGCCGCCGACGCCGTTTGAGAACGCGCTCTTTGCGGCCAAGGGGAGGAGCAATTGGGCTCTAATTTTAAGCAAATAAACGAGTCCTCGACGCAGCTAATTTCATTAATCTTTCGAGGAGGTAAACCCTTATTAGCCCGTTCACCTGATGTTTCCTTTTAACAACGGTAATGAATATCTGTGTTCGGTCGGGTATCAAAGTCAATTAGGAAGAGAATATATGAACTCGGCGAGTGTGCCGTCGCCGCCGCAGCAGCCGCCGCCGCCGCTGCTGCCGTCACTAGCGCCGCGCTGCTCTCGTTGCAGCAACCCTCTCGGAGATGGGGGCGGGGCGAGTGGGGAATATATTTATTTTATAGTGCACTTCGCTATAATTTAACAAACATTAAATCGATTTTATTTGCGCTAGAGTGGGCTTCATGGTCGGCAGACACGCAGACGAGTTGCCGACGCCGTCATCGGGGCTACGTGCGTCCGACGGCTGGGCGGTGTGGCGGCGCGCGGCGGCGGCGGCGGCCGCTGAGCCGGTTAGGGCCAGGCCCGGGGCCGCCGCCCCGCCCCTCCCGCCGCACCCCGCCCCGCCGCGCGCCCCTCCCTTCTCGCCCCGCCCGACTTATGAGGAGTCGGGCGGAGACGCTGTCGGGGCCTCCACCCGTGCAGCACATAGCTTTGGTCGCCGCGGTTGTCTAGTTTCTCTTTCTTCCTTTCTCTCTTTTTTGCCTTCTCTCGCTCGTATCTCATGCTCCTGAGAGAGGCTGGACCGCTACGAAGACTATAATGGAGCCCCAAGGCACCGTGTTTGAAGTCCAGGCGGCCACCGACCGGCGGCGGCTGGAGAGGCGATGGTGGCTGCGGCGGCGGCGGCAGTGTGCGCTGTGACACCGGCGCTGGCGGCGAGGTTGGCGGCGTCTGATGCCCCCCCCGGCGCCGGCCGCCTCCGCCTCCGCCTCCGCCTCCGCCTCCGCCTCCGCCTCCGCCTCCGCCTCCGCCTCCGCCTCCGCCTCCGCCTCCGCCTCCGCCCCCGCCTCCGCCTCCGCCTCCGCCTCCGCCTCCGCCACTGCCACTGCCACTGCCACTACCACTGCCACTGCCACTGCCACTGCCACTGCCACTGCCACTGCCACTGCCACTGCCACTGCCACTGCCACTGCCACTGCCACTGCCACTGCCACTGCCACTGCCACTGCCACCATCACTGCCACTGCCGTCACAACCTTTGCGCATGTTGGCATCGCTACTTTTATTCAGATACACCGGCGTACGTGGCCCGAGGCATGAACTGAAGTCACTGCAATGCCGCTCACCAGGAGGTCCTGGGCTTCGACTCCCGACGGTGGCAGGTTTTCGACACTAGCTAGATAGCCGAGTTGAAGAACGGGAACACGAAATAAAATTTCATTTATCCAGAAATCATGCTATTCAAAATTTATTTACAGTTCATTAGATAAATAGTACGAATACTTCAACATTAATAGTATTATCCATGGAAATGATTTATCAATACTCTCATACATTGATTCAAGGAACGATTACTAGAGAACCATCGCTCCAATGGAACCGATAGTCCCTAAATAATGAGACGAAAGTTAGGCTACGTTAGCAGTGGCTAATATCAAAACTTACGTTGCGAAAGACAGAGGAATAAATATTTATTCGTACATTTTTAATGATTGTGGTAGTTTAAAATGTCTTTTCATTGTAATATAAAACAGTAAATTCAATATTTAAAAAATTGAAACAGAATTTTAAGCACTGAGTGGGCTGCTCCAGATTTTGTTACATTTTGAAATCCATTACAAGTAGATCCGTGGAAGAAATGTGCCTGTTTATTAAGAAATCTTTCTTGTAAGTTCATTTGAATCATATTCATTTATTTAATATTAAAAACTATGACGTCATATTGAGAGAATTGTGTTAAGAATTGATGTATTAATAATTTTCAGTTTTAGAATTATTAATAGTTGAGATACACTTCCCTCTCTTGTGTGGTAAGCTATTTATTATAAATAACACACTGTTACCTGTCGCTAGGCAGACGACTTACAAAGCAAACTTACGAGTTAAAAAGGATTGACTGCTGGGCTACATTGCATAAATTATTATATATAATTTTCTGTTTTTCTTTTCCTGTTAATATTAAGTCTTGATACGATATTTATTTCATAGTTTAAATGCTTATATTCCAGCAAATAGCGTTATTGTGCGCGTTAAGGCCAGCATTCCGGTAAAAAACAAACTATAATAACACCGTAAGTTATCATGGCCGGCGTCAAAACTGATACTGCTTAACGGGGTCGGGCTGATAGAACGTGGTCCACACTAAAAAATTCTTTCAGGCGTTTCGCCTGCACATTCTCCAGACATCTTCAGTGTTAGCAGGAAAAGAACATAATACCCTTCTCGTCGGTACACTGAGTAGGCATGTTTGAAGACATACCAAAGAAGTCTCATTTTATCACGCGCCAGAGAAATTTAATTAGATATTTGCTGTATTATTTTTCATATTTTAGTTCGTCTGTATATCATTGTTATAGGAAAATCACCAAATAGTTCATTTGGGGGGAAGAAAATTATTCTCTGGTTCCGGATACGAATAATTCGAATCCTCTTATACCTACGTGGACCATGAAGTACTTTCAAAGTTGTGAATAATTCCTTTTTAATATTCGATTCTGTCCTATACTGCATTTCCTCAATAGTTGATCCCACCACACTGTTGGAAAGGGAGTACGGAAATAGGCGACTCAAAAAACCGTGAGATGATACTTAACTCAATATCTTCTTAGAGATGCCATGAACGTCTACAGGCTTAGTCGGCTACACACACCGAGCAAAAATGACAGTGACTTGTAGCTTTAATATTTTGGTCGTAACCGCCTGTTCATCCTACTTAGCCGATGTGCAGTATCTTCCACCTACTGGGGAACTCAACTGCTGTTCGTAACCCACTTCGAAAATACTTTGACCACGTGCTCCAGAAGCACATGTTGCTGGTAGTTGCTGCGAGTTACAGAGTCCATGTTCTAATAACGACACGGCACGACGGGTTTTATTCGCATCTCCATCTTCCAAAACGATTCTGCGGCCCACACGCCTCGTTCTAACCAATAAATACTACCCTCCTTTCCGGGAGGCGCAGGACAACATTGTCGTGGTGACTTCACTCGGCAACGGTGAGATGTCAGAACCACAAATGTGCTCAGACAGCATTCTGGAGGCAACGGAATTTCAAGAAGTTACAGGGATTATTTCTCTCGCGCTGCACTAGTACCAAACTACGAGTATCAAACCCTCACTGACCGCGTGATCGGCAATTTTTGACGTTTTTTCTGTTGTTGGCAGTAATGTTATAAGATAACATAAGTAAATGCCGATATTTTTATTGCTCAAAGAAGCAAATCATTTTTATTCTTTGTAGATGACTGCTTTAGTGTTTAATGCAGGACTGTTGCTTTTTTTCTTCTCACGACACCATTTAGGGTTAACATTATCCACGCAAATTCATAAAAAAAACACATAATATACTCTCCTATAACATTACAAGAAGTTAAATATTAAAAAAAACGTCGTCAGAAATACTGCAATTACAAAAGTGTACTGAAGTATAGTATAGTTTGTATACAGTACAACAATTCTTTACCAACTAAGATTATCAAAACGTTGCTTTTTCATAACAGTACTGTGGTATAGCAAATATTTAATGGCGGGCGGCCTCTTCCACGGAACCTTGCTGTTGCATGTCAGTTGTGGCTTCCAGTGAAGTACTGACACTAAATATGAGAATTTTGTCGATACGGGAAATATGACAATAGGCAGAATAGTACATTCTACTGTGTGCATTTTTCAGTCGAAAGTGAAACTTTTTTATTGTTTTTTGATATTTTCGAAACCTTAGGTTTCTGATGAAACTTGACCTCTCACATGACCGGAGGATCCATAGTTTTCTTCAATTTTTGGATGCATTTGATATTAGTAATATATTAATTGAAATAGTTCCTTTTTAATTAAAAAACGTTCAGTTTTTATACATAAATGTGATATATTTTGTTTTAATTAGTCATCACAAGTCGGCAAGAATGTTATACATAGTCTCAATTATACTCAATGCCCTATAGTTTATATAGGTCAGACCCTACCAAAACTGAATATCTTTAATTAAAAGGGAACCGATTTTATTAATATTTAATATAGATATTCACAAAAAGACGAAAAATTAGTAACTTAGATAGTTAACCCTATTCCAGCCGCAACGTAGGTTATAATAGTGGAGTTGACACTTCAGGTTACGGACTTCCTGGAAAACCTAGGTATTTCTGGAGGCTGTCTGTACCTCAGGGTAAAAATAAAACTATCACTGATCCAATAAAGGTTTTAAAAAGTCAATGAAATGCTGCATGCTACAACAAATATATTTATATCGTGATATTTTGTCTTCTGGAGTTGAAATTCTATAAATGAGAGTAATTCTTTGTAAAATTCCTTCCGGTCGGCACGTCCGTCAACGGATCAGTGGACTTGAATATTCCGGTCAACGATGAAAGGAAGGCCAGTCATGCCTCTACGGCTACCTCCCACTCCCGACACCTCTTCTACAACCCTGCGGTCGCCCCGTATTCTAGCAGCCAGCCTGGTTGCTTTCCACCTCTGTGTGCTGGACTCCAAATTCGGTTCGATCCATGTGCACGATGTTTTATCGGAAAAGCGTTTCCGCGGGATTTTGTCGTTTTCACTACCACTTATTTTCTATACCTCCATCAATCATTTAAATCATTCCATCACCCATCACATAGCCTCTTGGATGGCTGATGGGCAACGGACTAGCTTCCGGTGGTGTGATCCAGGGTTTGATTCCTGGTCGTGGCGAAAATAAGAGTTGTAGCTATCCTTTAAAAGAGTCTCAGAGGTGGGATCATATTAAAGAGCTTATTCTTTAATCCTGCACTTCTGCCCACCGATCCACGCCTTAAGCGCACCTCTCTCGTCCGTACCACTTCAAAAAATTAATATAAAAAACCTCTTATTGTTCAAGAAGAAAAGATCCAACAAAAAATAATCTTTTTGATTATTCCATCACGAAACAGTCATGGTGACAGGGGATCACGCACCTCGGCGCTGCAAACAGGATCACAGATTCTTATCGGGCACTATCATCTTTATTATTTCTTAAAATTTATAGTTTAAGAACAATGTACGTGACATATGGAGTAGAAGTAATAATATGCGCATGTTTTCTTGATGTCCAGAATCCCTACGTCACTCTTTTTCTATACTTACCTGAATTATGAATAACTACTAACAAATAATATAAATACTAACAAGCTTAGCAATATTTGGAAACAAGAAATGTAGTACGTTTTCCAGATACAGAAATACTATTTGCGTTGGCAAGCTAACTACAGATGTTTTTATAATCTTTTATTTTATAATATTGCTGACAAAGTAACGCCTGCCGGCCTGGATAGCCGAGGTCGGTAAGGCTGAAGGGCCGCAGCAGTCTCGCCTCGAAGGGTCGCGGTTTCGAATTCTTCCTCTGTCTTGGATGTTTGTGTTGTCCATAAGTGTTCTCCCTACAGTTCCCCGTGAGTTTAAAACTCACAGTGGTCGCTAGATGACCAAAGATGTGGAAAAGCGACCTAAAAAAAGTAACGTCAATCACACGAGTCCTCCTTCCGCAAGTAGGAAAAAGATCTCAACATAACATGCGCATAGCAAAGCAATATTTAGTTAGTTAATGATTTAGGGGCACATAGGATGGGGATCATCCTTATATGCCAGTCCAGCTGTATTGGATGAAGCATTTAAGAACAGAATTGGGGAAGGAAGGATCGCACGCGATTCGTGGTCCATTGTTGAAAGACCTGCTCCGGAATCCACCTGGAACTAAGCGGAACAATTGGGCTCTAGAATATTGATTCAGGTAGTGATTGGTTTCGATTGTGCCATTGAAGTGTTGTCACGCGTCCGTCCGTCAGACCAGAAGCTAGGGCCTTCTGCTATCGCAGTGGGTATAAAAAAGTTAAAAAAAATAGTTATGAGAATAATTAGTATTTTAAAAGTGTAACATTTATACAAATGATCATTCTGTCATGTAAAATCTCTCACTCGTTATTACTACCTACCATTTGAATGAAATAAATATAAGTTAATTTAATTAACGATTGTGTTATCTTTAATATATTAACGCCTTTAACAACTATGACTTGTTTGTTGTTGACGTAATTCCCATCACATTTTGAAGGTTATCTCGTATTATTCCACTGAACCAAGATGCAATCTGGCGGTTCAGTAACAATCTGGCTCTCGCATTGAGGAGCCATCTGCTCTAGTAGACTCGTATCGTGTTCGTTTAGAGAATTTGCCAGTTTTAACCCTTCGCTTGTTTGTTTCATCTACTTGTATCTTGTAACACAAGTCCTCCTCCAAGCTTGTCTTCATTGCTGAACGCAATGCTACACCCCACCATGGCCATCTCGAATGATCGAGTGCCGATTGCGGCGCAGTTTGGAGATTCGTTAGATGGCTCGAATTAAGCCGCTGTGTCAAGGGGAATTCTAGCAGTCGGTTGATCGGATCCAAAGCTTTCCGCGGTTCCTTTTATCCATACAATGCAAATACCCTGGCAGAACCTTAACAAACGAACCAGGGACCCCGCGCGATCTTTTCTTCCTCGTCCTTGTCCCCGCTTACACCCCCACCTACACACATACTTACATACACTACACTAACATACATGTCGGGAGACCCGTCACAAGATTAAGTTTTTCCTGGCTGGAATGGTACCCACTGTTGGAGATGCCCGGAGAGAGAAACTCCCCACAAACCGATGTGTAGGTCGTAGCTAGAGTCTCAGACTCTAGGAAGGGAGAAACGATTTCACCTCTCGGGATAAAACATGCTCTACACTTATGGGACTAATGACAATAGATGATGACGCGACTGGAAACAATTATCCTCGCATCCATTGATGTTTGTCTCCACGCTCTCGTCCATGGATCCTTCTTCAAATTGTCTCCTCGTTCGCCTATCTCGATTGCCTCTCTACTTACCTTTATCTCCACATTTGCTTCTCTCATTTTCAGCACAGTTTCTTCAAGCGCATCTACCTTAATCTTTAATAACGCCACCTTCATCTCCAACTTCGCCTTCACCTCATCCCTGCTCCAATTATATTTTCTTGTACTCCTCCCTTTACCTTCAAAAGAGGAAGTACGCTTCCTCTTTGGTTTATCGCGGTATGTAATGCTTCATCAGCGCCTCCGTGCGTGATATTGTCACCTGTGACTCTGTTGTCAGCAGTGCCAACGTCCACTACATTAATGACAGTCCCATTTCCCAATGCAAAACATCCTACCACACCCCTAACCAGTCTGGAGTTAGGGTTGGAGCGCGGCTCTCAGCTCTTGGACCAGCATTTTCTTACAAATCTAATACAATGTCAGGTGTAAAACAAAATGCTACATACTGCAGGGCCGGCTGTAGCGTAATATGTTCAGACAGACGTGGATCAACTCGCAGACTAGATCCCGAGCAAAGACAAGCATTTTCCGTAAAAAATTCCTCTCTACGTGCAACTAATGTTACTGAGGAACTAAAACCTAATACCTCGAGAACTTCTTTGAAAATAAACGAACAAGAGAAATTCTGTTAAAATACTTGGGACATTAGTAACGGATAGACGCATAATCATTTTGTTACGCTGTGTGTTTCATTTGTACAAGAATCATTAGGTGCATTTCAAGAATTCTTCCGCTCTCGTGAAACTCGGTGCTGTCATTCTCAGATCACTGGACCCAAATGGATTGTTAGTTATTTCCAGCGTTCATCAGAAAACCATCATCTTGCGCTTGATATTGGGAATAATTATTTGCTTTACCGTTTCACCTTCGGCGGCATGAAAACCCGTAGAGTGAATATAGTGTAACTTTCGATTTTCGTTGCAATCTTCTTCTTGTTGGAACGCCTTATGGAAAAATTGCTCATTTCAGAGACTCTTTCCGACCTTGGGTAATAGACATTTGCCTACCAGGAAAGCCGACCTGTAGTTCTTGAACATTGAACATTCGCATTCACAGGACTTGATACAATTAAATACAGACTGAAATTATTCACATGCCAAATGTGTAATTCACAAATTTTGTCGTCATTAAATCTAAATAAATCCAATAAAATCTAATAAAGTCGATTTTGTTTACGTTGCTTTTTGCCAATGTACTCTCTGCATCGGTTCGCCAGAAGCCCAAGCCTGTGAACGATAGGAGACGATGGAATTCAACGAGAAACTTCTATACAGTAACTAAGAGATCCACAGCAAAATTGCATAAGAAACATTTGTTAATCTCATCGTGCTGCAAACCCGCTGGTGTGTTTTTTAACATCCGAAATGACTCACGCTGTGTAAGCCCACTCCGCCGCCGCCGCCGCCGCCACCGCCATCTCCACGTCGTCCGCGGCCGCCTCTGCCGTTGGCGCACGCGTTTGCAGCCAACTCCAACGGCGCTGCGCTGCTCTGCGACGCGACCGTCTCGTCGCGGTTGGCGCGCGCCGCGGCTGTGGGGGCGGCGGCGGTGGCGGCGGCGGGGACGAGGTCGGCGGGAGTCGACGAGGGTCGGCGAGGGCGGCAGCGACGGCAGCACGCGGGCGGCGGCGGCGGGGACGGGACGGGGCGGGGGCGGAGGCGGCGGCGGCGGCGGCTCTGCCGCTCTGCGTTTGCGCGACGTCGTGCGTTCATTGATTGGAGCAGTCGACGGCGCGAAGAGCGTGGTGACTCACGACGGGCCCCTGCGCCCCGCCTCGCGCCCTCCCGCCCCGCCCCTCTCCGCTCCGTTCGGCGCTCGCGGTTTCTTCCGCGAGCCGCCTCGCGCCCTCCCGCCACGCCCCGCCCCCGCTCCCGCCCCGCCGTGCGTCGCGGGCCCCGCTCCGCCGCCCTCCGCCCCCGCCCCGCCCCTCTCCCCCGTTCGGCGCTCGCGGTTTCTTCCGCGAGGGTGGGAGCTCGCACAGCGCTTCGCCGTTGCCTGCGGAAACAACCCGCATAAAAGGAGATTGGCTCCATAGAGACGCGTGGATTGAGGCTGCCGAGCGATGCACCATGGGGCCTCCGACGCCGACGGTCCAGTGCAATGGATCTCGAGAGCGCTGATTCTTAATTTCTTCCCGTGGCAATGTGTACCTTAACAAAAGGGCCACGGACCGCGCGCGATCTCTCCTTTCTCATTCTTATCCTCTCCTCTCTTGTCCCTACACACACTTACCTCCACTTCTCCGATCAGAATGAGATACCAAGGGAACCTTGATACATAGAGGGGAAAAGCCCGCAAACCGATGTGTACGTCGACTTCGGGTCTCACGTTCCAGCCAGAGAGTAAGTAACACACTCACATCCCGAGATATAATATGCGCTACACTTTCCGAGAAAATGACCATAGTAGTTGACGATCCCGGGAACACTAAATTATCAAATATCATATCAACGTGACGTTTCCGCCTATGTCCAGTCCTACATTTGTATTCACGTATTCGCAGAAGTCTCCGATTCTAAATAATGCGGATAGGGATGAGGAATCAGCCGTTCCAATGAGAGTTGAGAACAGAATGGGCGAAAGAATGAAGACGAGCAGTCCATGTCCCGTTCTTTAATGTAGTGCCCCAGCACCCGCCAGGAATTTTTGGAAGAAACCACCGATCAGAGCAGCCGCCCTTTAGAATCCTTTCCTGGCAGTAAACACCGGACATTGTTCGACCCAACTACTTTGCTGGCATCACAAAACCCGCCATCGCCGAGACTGTTGTAGATTAGGTTTCAGTTGCATACTCGCCGCTGAGACAATACCGGTGTTGATACAAGTCACTGCATGAAATGTTTGTCTTCGAATGCTGCTTCAAGAAGCGGAATATGCGTTGACAGAAATGTACGGGAAATGTGTTTTCTTTTGGGGAAAATGTATTGGAAAATAAAATAATTCGTTCTTTTGAGGAACTCACACATTTTTTAGAGACGCCATATATTGAAGGAGATGTATGTATCTATAATGTAGTCTTCTAATAATCGCTTGATTGACAACTTAGTACCGGTCCTTTCGTCATGTGCATCTTCTATTTCTTCCTATAATATTTTCCTGTTTCGTGTGTTTTCTTGTACTTTTTATACTCCACACGTAGACTGCAGTGCTGCCATCTGTCATCTCTTATCCAAAGGCAGTATCCTCTACTTTCAATTTTCTGAACATTTGCTAATGTTGCTTTCAACACGTTTCTTCTCTCTAATCGTTATCATTATAGTAGATTTTTCAGTAAATCCTGCAGATCTATTTCTATCTGAAACGTTTAGTCTTTAGTATTATTTACCTGTGTTTTATAAATTAAAAAAAGAATACTATGTTGTCGGCAGGGGGGTTCATTATTATTACTTGATATCGATCCGTATTAGCTCTTGCGACACAAAACATGTGTTCTCAGAATATTTTAGATACTAGTGTTAATTTCACTCCATTAACTTCCTTTTAGATTTTACGATTTCTCCTCCATTTTAACCTCGGAACTTGACGCAGCTTTCTTATTTCACCCTTTTAGTGTCCCCCACGAATCTTGACATGTCTTTCTCTCCTCTAGAGTGACACAGGAAACGATTGGTAACCACAATTTCAAAGCCCCACAATATCATTTACATAAAGAGACTTCCTCGGAACCTTTCACATACTAAAAGGTGTTAAGTGAAAGAAATCGTGAGGAAGTATTTCATCTATCCCTGTTTACGTGTTAACTTACAATTATTTTTTGGAAATCTAACACGTTTATTTTTCATTCAGATTAAAAAGCATGTTCAAAAATGTGACCTCGGAGTGCGGACGTATACAGGTGAATGTAACTGTCTTTGGTTAATTTCAGAATTTAGAGAATTTCGATTTATTTTTCACCCCTTGTCGTTGCTTTTCAAATTTTTCTGCTTAAAATAGTAGAAAAAAATATATTTTTACATTTAAGTTAACGCGTACGTTAACTTCTGTTTATTCATGATTTAAAATTGCTGATGCTTATTTTTCTTTCAAAAATACTATTTTGTACATCTTGGAAGTAAAAATTGTTATAATTTTTTTCGAGATATCTTCGTTATGATATATTAACATCAATGCCACTTCAAATATATCTCTTCTATGTACTTCCTACGTCTTTAGTAGGAAGAAAACTTTTTTTACCAGACATTTTAATTTAGAAATGACTTGGATGAAATTTGGGACGTTTTTAAATATACGTTCTGTACAAATTATAGCTATTGTAATCTCTAAACGACATATCTGACTAGTCCCCATCTCTTGCTTCTGCATGATAAATGTACATTTGCTCTGCTCTAAGAGTCTCAAACAAATATTTTACTGATTAAGTTAAAAAATATCGAATTAAATGAAACCGAGAACAGTAATTAGCAATAAGCATGCTTTGTTCATTACGCCCCATTGCATTGAGGATCTCCTTAACGTAAGTTTAATTTTTTGTTTCATTTATGACCCCACTAAAGATTTATGACCTACTTTATCCTAATTTTACTGCATTGGAACGCACTCCGTTAGTTGTCCACTGCAACTCTTTAAATTTCGTCCGGTATCATTTACAAATCAATGCTAACCTTTTTTCTGTATTTGATTTGACATGTGTCCACTTGTCAACAGTAACGACGTAACAAGAGAGTTGAATTCTATCACAAATGATTGGTTATATTGGCTTCATGCCGTACATTTCCCAAAGATTCCTGCGGGTGTGCGATCCTCTTACTCTACGAGTGCTACGAGCTAAGTTATTGACATGTGAACCGTCGAACTCTGAGAAGTTCCCAACCCTCAGCTCCGAAACCTCCGTCAACGAATCGCTTCCAGACCTCCAACTTCTTCCGTGGACTTTATTCCCAAGACAGTAAGGAGCCGGGCGATCTCTCCGAGACCGTTTGGAAGTTTCTTCTCGGAGATGCCACCTGTGACGACGCCCAGAGTTAGATTATTCTACGCATGAGGAGACGGCCACAGTGTATCTTTTTAACAGTTTTGCTTTCAATACACTGATACAGATAAGTAGGGGAGGATTTTAATGAAAGTCATTTTTCTTTTCACTTTAAAAAATGACGTTTAGTATAGAAATTCATTTTATGTTATTAAAAAAGGAAATGATCCAATTTTATACTTCGTTTTATAAGTAATTGTTTTACATTTTTCGTCATTTTAATGCATTTTCCGCCGATTTTATAGTTTTTAATATCATTTTAATGGTCCTAGCTTCAAATAATATTTGCGAGAAGCAACAAATTTACTCCACAGAATTTCTGAGTACCGATACCGCATAGCCTATTCAATTTCTTCGCTCAGAAATTGTAATGTCAGCCGTTCTGAGTATGTAATCTAAGGTTCCTGTGACGACTGTCAGCGCCATTGGCGGTTTAGCCGATTTAACTCTGAGATAACGAAAGACAGATTTGTGCTCTTTAGCAGTCCAAACGAAAAGTTTTATGGCTGAGTTCTCTTGAATCGAAGAAGCCTCCATTACTTGTTATGGAGTTATGAGTTATTCATCCAAACTGGTTTTGATCACATTTTTACGTCATTTTTCAAACATTTTACGAGCATTTAATTGATCATTTTTGGCGATGTTTTAGGTCAGCAAAACCCCTCCCTACTGATAATAAAATATTGATACTGAAAATTTGTTCGGATATACGGAATTAGGTTCAAGACGTTTTTAATTTTTGTATGAATTTTAGTGTATTATAAATTTCATTTCAACTCAAAATCATCACAATCAAATACAAGAAAATGAATTAATTTTAGTGCTCGTTGATTCTCTCATCCATACTGTTTCATCGTGAAGACTGCGGTAATATGTATAGCTCATCTTTCGGAGAGGTGTCTGTACACATTAGTTTGGTCAGTCTAGAGGCCGACTTGGAATATTGATGTTTCCAAATACCATTGGATGAAGTTCACGCGGTATTATACTCCTTGCAATCTGGATAGTCAGGATTGCTGCAGACATCCCGACAATTTAAATAGTATCAGGCTTTAATGTGTTACACCAACAACCGCATTCAATATTAATTCACGTTTTATACAATCCTGCCTTGACATATCAAAATGTTCCCACGTTCAGCTCTGAAAACTTGGTTACCGAACTACTTCTAGTTCTCCACCTTCTTCCGAAGACTTCATTCCCAACACAGTAAGAAGCCAGACGATCTCTCTGGGTCCATTTGGAAGTTTCTTCTCGTCGAGGACGACACCTGTGACCGACACCCGGCGCGGGATCACACCGAGCATGTCGGCGTGGGGCCCAGAGAGCGGCGTGGCGCCGCTGAGAGGTCGGAGCGGGCGCGGACGTCTGAGGCGCCGTTTAATTTCCATGGGCGGGCACGCCCCCTTGCCTCCCCTCCCCCGCCCTCCACCGACGCGGTGAGAGGCACGCCCCTGATACCTGTGCCCGGCCCTCGCATTGCCTCGCGCCTTTCCCGCTTTTACTGCCTTCATAGGTCGTAAATTATTACTCTGAGTGACAGGATTTCGAGGCGAGAGGAGGGCGACGGGCCAGGAATGAGGTGCGATAGGCCGGGAGGCCACCGTTACGTCTCAGTTCTACGTTTGCCTGGAGTGTGGAAATATGCAAAGTGGCTGAGTTAATGAACCGACGATGTGTGTATTTAGCAAGTAAAAGTAGGTCGGAAATGTACTTTAAATTTGGATTTCCAACTGGACGCTGGAGAATGGATACGGGTGGAGTGAAATTTCCAGTTAGTTTCTCAGTTCATAAATATTTTCAGTGTATAGCAATATAGCAATTGAATTATTAAGTAACATGGCCGCAATAACAAAACGCATTTTAAACGCATTTTAAACGCATTTTAAACGCATTTTAAACGCATTTTACGAAACCAACTAGTACTATAGAGCCTCCTAGAATGTTACATATGTACGTCTGAAAGGTTAATTATCACGTGAAAATAACAAAAGAACAAAAAAAATCACCCGTGTAACAGGAAGTGATATATTCTAAGTTGTTAGATTCCAGTAGAGCCAATTATTAGTAATTACTGATTGACAACCTCTTTAAGATCTCTGGTTTGAGAGTGCCTTCGTCCAAAAGATTTATTTCGTAAGTTTCGCCAGAAAAGCCGCCCTGTTAAAAGTACCGTTCGTCCCGTAAAATAATTTAAAAATTAAGCTGAAGTGCTCCTCAGCCAGTTTTTAGAGAAGTACGGGCATTCCGTTGAAGAGGTGAATTAATTATCACGTCATCTCCGTATTTATAGCCATTACCAGCTTTCGATGGTTTGACTTTCATAATCTGTTCTGGCGGCAAAGCGAATGTCAGGAATGCAGTCGCGGTGTGCGCAAATTTGAGGCTTCGATGCTCTCTGAAAGGTGTTAAATTTTTAGAAAAAAATATTAAATATTCATACTAGTTAGTCACTTGTCTCATTTTTCATAGTTTTTTAGGATTCAGAAGATCCAATGAACTACGTATTGCTTTTTTCTCAGATATCATTTGCAAGAAGATAAGAAGTAATTAAAATCACTCCAAAGTGTGCTTTCGTATAAGACGTTGCAAGTCCCTACTCAATTGGACGCATCAGGTCAAGGGTTCGTCCATTCCATCCGTGCTCAACGAGTTCCAAAATAGCCGTCATGTTACCTTGGAATATCAGTACTATGCTAATACATCAATTTATCAGGATACTACAAATATACTTGAAAAGATACTTAGACCATAATACAAGCGATTTTTTTCAATATAAATGTTTCGATGTTTCTTTTTTTAGGTACATTTGAGATAAATGCAGATTTTTAAGTGGTAGTTTTGTTTTCTACGAGTAAAGTATTTACAAAATTGATCAACACAAATAAATTATGTAATATTAAATATTTTCACTTCCAAAACAGTAGAAATTGATTATTCCGAGGGCCCTCTTAGGACAGACTCTTCCCGGGAACTGTAGATCAAGGAAGAAACATTGAGGGTGTTTTTCTGAAATGAAGATCCCAGAGTTGTTACACTGAGCGGCGAATCCAGGGAAGGGTTACAAAGTCTTCATTCCCCAAAATCTTGTTGAAAAAAGCTAGATCTTGCAACAAGAAAGGGAAAATATACATAAATTAGAAAGAGATGATTTCGTAAATGACTGCGTGAGGTGGACCAAGGCTGTCTGATGTCTCTGGAGTCCCTGTGATCGAGAGATCCTCAGTTCGATTCCCGACGGTGGCCGCCTTTACGACATTGGTTACATAGCTAGGTCGAGTTCAGCTGCTGCCTGGAGAAGAAATCTGATGGTTGATTGATACTTTTCCGTGATTTCTCTCTTACTTACAAACACTTCCTCTTACTTGCACTACACAATCACACATGTCGGAAAACCAGTCGGGAGCTCACTTCTTGTCCCGGAAAAACCTGTTGCGAATCTCACCATCCAGCAGGAGAAGAACACTGTCATTTCATCGTAGAGAAACATGTAGTACGCTTACATATCACTGCAGTGCATGTAATCGGGAAATTCTGGGGTTCGAGTCTTCACAGTGTGAATGGATTTTTCGACACTAGCCAGAGAGCTACGTAGAGTTCTGTCGCTATCTGTAAGAGAATTCGCCTGCTCTGATTGGTAGTTTTCCACGGTTTCTCCGAACAATACCAGGCGAATGCCGGAGCAGTACCCTAACAAATGGGCCACGGACCACGCTGGATCTTTCCCTCCCATTCCTTGACACATGCACTACACTACCACATAGGCCAAGACACCGGTCGGGAGCTTACAGCTTGTTTCGGATGGGGCGGTACCACGCTGGTGGGAGAAACTTGGTTGGGGAAACCCCGGTAACCGACGAAAGGTCAGCGCCGTATCTCACCACCCAACGGGGCAGGATCAGCGACACCTCCCGAACTAACATACACGCACGGGACTAATCACCTTAGCTCATGTCTCGCCAGGAATCCGTCAAATTTCTCTGCACGACTGTGCAGAATTACTATTCTTCAAATTGTTTGATTATTTCGTATTTCCAGGCTCGACCATTATTGATTGATTGCTATATATATATATATATAAATTTCTCTAATTACTTTCAAGGAAACGTCTGAATACGTTACAATTAACATGTGAGCCAAGTACCGTACACTTACTTTCGCTGCTGCAACACTATTTCATGAACTGTGTGTCTGCAATCAATCGATGAAATACTGCAGATAGAAATTCTAATATCGGAGAGACAAAAACACTCCAGCAAGAAAGTTGTAAACATCGAATTAAAGTGTAGTAAACTTGGAAACATCGTTGTAGAACAGACAAACGAGCACGCTACTTTCCTGTTCTATAGGGCTAATATCCCCTCTCGGTATAATTCGCGAACTTTTTCTTTAGCTCTCATTTCGCTAGCTTCGAGAGGAATGTTTTTGTTTTATTTCCACGACAGCACTATCAAATGAATGTTGTACTTCGCTTATCGATTCAAATAGTTTCTATTAAACAGGAGCTTTGTATCGAATGTTGCCAACAATGCTCGTTGCTGTCTTTGATGCATAATTCAACTGCCTCTGTAAATGAGAGGGTCGGTATTCCGGAGCTCAAAAAAACGTGTTCGTATAATGTCGCCCGGTATGCGAAAAGTCGCCTACTCGGCCGATGGCGGTGCCGTACGCCACGACCAGGTGTCGCGCTTTGACGCCAACTAGTCTGTCGACGATATTTAAACGGCGCGAACGCCGCCGCCTCCCACGGCTGCTCCGTCTACGACGTCCTCGTCTGTCTTTCATGCAAAATAAGTGCAGCGGCGCGACGTGAGGGCGCTTGTGCGGACGTCAGACGCGTGCGCGCGCGGCCCACGCGGCGGCGGCGACGGCGCACTGTGGGCCGGTTGCCGAAAAACAGTACGCAAAAATTTCCCTCGATTATGTGGAATAGTAATAATAGTAATAATAACCGGGAGCGGTAGCTCTGTGCATCAACTGATGTCGCTGCAGCGCCTCTGACCGGGAGGTCCTGGGTTCGTGTCCTGATGGCGGCAGAATTTTCGACATTAGCTTTTCAGCTAGGTCGGATGCAGTCGCTGTCTGGAGGAGAATTCTAACGGTCGGCTGCTCTGATCGGTAGTTTTTCGTGGTTTCTCCGATCTACACCAGACGAATGTCGGAGCACTGCCCTACCAAACGGGCCACGGACCGCGCGCGATCTGTCCTTACTTTTCCTTGTCCTATACTCTCCTCTTATACACACACTTACACTGACATGCACTACACTACCACATATTCCGGGAGGCCGGTCGGGAGTTGAGCTTGTCCCGGCTGGGCCGGTGCCCGGCTGGTGGGAGAGTCCTGGTTAGGGGAACCCCACTAGCCGACGGTAGGTCGGCGCCGGATCTCACCATCCAGCGGGGAATGATAACCATGCATATCCCGAGAAAAAACATGCACTACACTAACGGAACTAATGACCAAAGCAGTTGACGTGCCCGGAAACACAAAAAATCAAATCAAATAATAGTAATAGTGGTAATAATGGTAATAATAGTAATAATAATAGTAACAATAGTAATAATAATAATAATAATAATAATAATAATAATAATAATAATAATAATAATAATTGTCTGAAATCAACTCCTTTCACTGAAGACGCGACAATATCACATCGTTTTAAAATCAGAGAAGCCGAACCGCAGCTCGTGGGAGATCGCCTCGCTAGTGTAAAAATTAAATAATTCGTGCGCATAGATTACAATGGAAGTTGAATAATACAATAACTGCAATAAAGTTGGTATCGCGTTCCGAAGACATATAGATAGACTCTCCATGAAACAAGCGTGTTGGCACATGAATTCCGTGTGATTTGCATTACACACGAGAGTATCAAAATACAAACAGAAAGGAAAACTATTTTCCTTTCGTCCAGGCACAGATAACACGAAGGTTTTGGTCAATGTTTAATGATCGTTTGGCTAAAGTATGCAAAGAGTCGTAATACTTGTCGTTGTCAGAATCTTCCCTTATAATCAGAGCGTAAAAGACGAATAGCAGTTTCCTTGGCCCAGTTGTCTTCAAAAGTTCTCCCAATATTTCGCAGCCTCAACAATCACATTATAGTTGGTGGTGGGGCTTGAGAACACCCATGAGCCTGAGAGGTATAGCGGGAGGTAAGTAGAGAGGGAAGGATCATGAGCCTTTGGACTTCCTGTTATCGGACCGTGGAGGAAAGAAACTGGGTTGGCACACCAGTCCACTGATTAGAGTGGAGGCCCGAACCTTGCTTTAGCCAGCGAAGGAAGCTGTCTTCTGCAGTCAGTGAAAATATCGTAAGGATTAGTAATGCCAACTGGCGTTGGAGGGATCCTTGCTGGGCTCTGCGGTGGGATGTCACCAGGCCCCTGTGAGTCGCAGTAACGGATGACAGGAAATAACCCATGGGTTAGATTTGATCTGTGAACTCGAATTTGCTTCCGGCGATACTTCACTAAAACCCAATGACCAAATTAATGGTTCGAGAAATGAAATGAATCGTAACGTGCCTTGTTCTACCAATGTCCCATACCTGCTCAGAAACCGAGCTAATGTCACCTTGTCGATATCTGGCTACCCCACGCGTGTTAGTCCCAGGGACACAGAATAGGCAACAGCGCGAAGCCATTGCCAGAGATGGACACAGGATGAATTAAAGGAGGTGATACTGTGTTTTACTATGCAAAAGCGAAAAACGTGGTACAGCCCACATTTTGTTTGTTTGTTTTTTAATGCCTTATTTTACGTGGCGTTACTGCGGCCATCAGGCCCGCTCTTTCGTCTAACCATGAAAATTTCGCTACGTTCCTTTTCACCACCTAGCGGAGAAAGGAGGTATTATCTTGGGCGACGAAACAGGCGGATCATTTTGCGCAAAGTATTGTAGAAGCACTGACAGTCCTTAGATCTGTTCCTTAGGAAGCTGGTTGCAACCTGGAATAGATTTTATATTCAATCGACTCATTACGTATTTAATCGTGAATTTGAGGAACAATAATAATAATAGTAATAATAATAACAATAATAATAAAATTAATAATATCGGTTGTCTTTTATACTTTATTTTGTCTCAGTTTGTCCAATTCTGACAAAGACCAAATACTGGAAAACACAATAGCCTGTGTAGTTACCTCCACTGGCAGATCGGTAACGGCTTTAAAGTTCCAAATACATGTTTCAAGTGGAACAAACACTCAAATTCAAACGATAGCGGCTAACAAATCAGATATTGTTATCCAGGATTTGCAGAAAAGTAGTGTCTATTTGTAGATATTGTTGTACCATGCGATCAAAAACTCTTAACCGAGGATGCAGAGAATCAACTTAAATACAGAGTTTGAAAATCGAGATGAGCCGAATGTAGGGCGTAAAAGCATAGGTTGTCCCGATAGTTATCGAAGCTCAGGGATTTATTTATTTTATACATGTACATGTATAAGAACTTGGTTACACTCCCAAATCATTGAAAAAACTGGGAAGAGCAATTCATTCCTTTATGGGGAACATTCCACATTTTGCACGAAGTATTGTAATGGCACAGTCATCCCCTAGATCTGCTCCCTAGAAAGCTGGTTGCAACACGGAGTAGATTGTATATTCAGCCGACTCAACGTCTTTATTCAGGTATAACAATAGTATTATGATGATTATAATATAATAATGTATTATGTGTTACACAATATTATATTACATTACGCCATTATTATTATTATTATTATTATTATTATTATCATCATCATCATTGCTGTTATTTACTTTTCTCAAATATTTTTGCTCGTAAAAGCCGCTAGCCTTCCCCAGAGTTTTTTTAGGAATATGTTCAATTGCAGTAGATATTTATCTTATTTTTGAACGTACGACATACATTTTTTCACAATATTAGATGTATGCGGAAAACGGTGCACTGTCTCATGTTCAGAACATTTTGTTTCTGTTAAAAATGTTTTAGGGAACTTTTGATGACATGGTCTTCCGCCCATAAGACAAGGGGTGTGTTTTTGTAGTATTTAATGTGCTTTGACGTGGAATTTTTGATTCTAGCTTTATAGCCAGCTCGAATTTACCCAATCTCTGGAAGAGAATTCTAACTGCCGGCTACTCTGGATGTTTTTCGTGTTTTCATTGATATGCCAGGTGAATGTCGGAACAGTACCGCAAAAACAGGTCACGGTCGGTGTGCGATCTTTATTTCCTCTTCCTTGGACTATAGTCTCCATTCATAAATACGCACTTTCACTTACATGTACTAAACTGCCCCACATGTGAGGATTGCCGTTGGTATCTAAGAACTTAGCCTGGATGAGGAAACACCCCGCAATAATTTATTAACTGCAGTATGGAGACCAATGATCTTAGAAATTGACGTGCCCGAAAAAATCAATCATCAAAATCAGTCCGTCTCTCGGACTCAAGTTTGAGAAAACAATGATCGCGGTGGTCCGTGGCTTGTCGTGGTGTACACTTCCAGCAGCCGTCTGAAATTGTTCGGAGGAATTCATTCAAAAGGCTCGCAAGTTAACGATATGGGATCCGGCGCCAAACTATACGTCGACTTGCTTTATATTTTCCACTCCAGTTATCTCCCCCAGCAGGCACAAGCTCTAGGCTTCTGGCGCCTGATGGGAGTTTAAATCCAAAAGTAGGGTACGAATTGGGTAAAACGAAGACTATTTTTACTTAAGCTGCATATTCTAAATGAATCCTAAGAACACCCTTAGGAAAGTTTCTTTTTCCAATTCTTTGGATTTATATTCTTCGATTTAAACATTTACGTATGTGGAAATCATAAATGATTCATGCAGATCTGAGTTGGCGAGGTCCAATTGCTCCTTTTGCAGCAGATAACATCAGGCTCTGCAGATGGTTGCGCTTCTGGCATCGTCAATTCGCATCCTATTTGCCCCTTTCGCGTTCTCACCAGTACGTCAGACTTATGTCTGATCCTACTGTCGGTATAAGTGTACGTACACCTGCAGCATACTTTACAGCTTTCTATGTATCAGTTCCCAGTGCAGTTCTTCCTTCTTCATAGCACGTCACACACAGTTTTTAACACCTTTTGACATAAAATAATAAAATAGTTACTCTTACCCCCAAGAGACGCGCAATATATCTTTATTATTACGTTATATTGCTTTAAATGTATTTATTTTATCATGTTTTATTACTGAAAATTTATTTCAGCATAATTTTTTACGGAAATTACTACTAGCCAAAATGCTGAAAGTATGTCAAGTAAATCAATCGGTAATTTTATTGAACGTTTCCTAACACGAAATGCTTTATTGCTACGGGCGTGAATATTGGATTATTTAGACAACCAGTACGAACCATTTATTTAATGTCAGAAATTCAAAACCTTGACAATGAGTAGGTGCTATAACAGTATTATTAGTTACTAGTGAACCCGACACACATGGTTGTCAAGTATCATATTTTTAAAACGTTCTCCCTCAAATTTGGGCATGTTTTCGCCACATTATCCTTGAGAAATTTGATTTACTTTTGTGAGATTCATATACTAATTTCGGCCGATATTTCGCAGTCGCAGGGGCAGAAAACTTGTAAGCAGTGAAGACGCGCTTAATCCTTGACTGTGCGGCGGATTGCAGAGATCAGGGACGCTTGAGACGTCGTAAATGAATAAATCATCAACAACAACGCCCCGAAATTTCCGATTTAATTCAAACCTCTCACATAACTAATAAGGAAAAAATGTGAAAATTTCAAGGAAATCGGTGGAGTAGTTTTTGTGTCTATGTGCGGCACACATACGCACATTCCCTTTCATTTAAATATAGATTTTTTCTTTCCATTCATAACGTGCATATTTTGGCTGTTATCTCTTATTCTTCCACTTGTTGGAATCGATTTACTGCCTCGGAACAGGAAGAACAAATATTTGGATAACTATATTCCCCATAGCGCTCAAACGATCGTACATAATTAGTGATGCTTTTATTTATATCGAGAAGCAAAACAAGGGGTCGTATTCGTATTTTTTTCAAAGGATCAGGAGAACTAGATAATAAAATCTAATTGACAAGAGGTCATTGGCCAAGAAGCTGAGGTACAATACTAACTGAAAGCATACTTCGCCTTGTAGAATAATGCTGAACAAACGATAACTAATACATTTAATATAATTGTTAAAATAAATATTTTCCTTTTTGAAGATCAATATATTCTCTAATTGTATAGAGACCAGTTCAATACATTCTTTATATGCCAGTACATTCTTGTATGTCTTTTGACTCTCGAAAACATGATTCTCTTGTTGTGATGAACATCCCTTTCTACGCACATCTTTGCAAATATATTTCTTTCTCATCTCGCCCAAATATTTCATTTTCAGTATTATCCTTTTAATACAAACATTGTTCACAGAAATGACTCATAAAAATACAGATTAAATCGTCCATTGTACGGACATTATTAATATTCTGGTCAAATTTTTGAGAATTAAATTTGTACTTTTTGAAATTCAACTGTCCGGTCTGAAGAAACGTTGCTACCAATGTGACTCCCAAGCGTCATATCCTCCCGAGAAAAACACCAGATTACGCTCTCTTTACTGCTCACTCATAAATGGCGCGCAATAGTTTTCCATTGTTTATTCCCAGAGGAGTGTAATATGTGATGTGTTGATGGTGAGCATAATTACACTTTGATTTTTAAGACATACTTTCATCTTTATTATTAGTAGTAATTTTGTATAAAAATAATGCTGAAATAAATTTGCAATAATATGTGATAAAAATTAAAATATATTTTAGACAATATAGTGTAACAATAAAGAAGTTAGATGTACGTAAAATAATATAAGCATAAATAAAAGATTGAATTGTTACTTTTTGAATTTTCGAATAGCAATTTCGTTAGAAATGTGAATTTGAAAATTTTTTGTTAGATGATACAAGAAGCGAATGCATGAGCAAAATGTGAATCTTTTCTATTCATAAATACTTGGAAGTTATTGGCCATTCGGAGGAGGAGGAGGAGGACGGGAGACACGAAAAATATCGTTATTTCACTTTCATATGAACATGGTATCACTGTATTTGGAGATATGCTGTTGCTAAAATACTACAAAACATTATTTTCAGAAAGGTGGTCTCAACAAGAAAAATATATTAAAATTATTGTATATATCCTGAGTATTTTCTCCTTACTAGCTAGCTTACTACTAATAATGGACTTGTCAACAAGTAAAGTGGTCAATAAAAAAGAAATAATAACAAAACAAATGAACGATTCTACGGGAAATAGAGAAATAGGAATCATAACTAAGAAGAGAATATTTCAAAAAAGGCCAAAAAAAAGTTCAAAGCAAAAAGTGACAAGAGATTTATGATTAAAGAAGAGCTAACGAAGCTTTGGAATATGAAAGAAGAAACGAATTGTTGATTAATTGAAGGGATTAATATGAACATGGGCGAGATTTTTCATTTAAATGAGTAAATTTCTAACAGCAATGCTTGAAAATTGGACTGAGCAATACCAATTACAAAGTGTCAGCGGCCTTACCTGTCTCGAATCTTAAGGTGGACGAGTTCGTATTTCTAAAACAGTTAAATATTAAAGTTACGTTTCATATATTAATTTGTGTGATATTGTTTATAGATAAATATTAACTAAAAAGCATGTAGATTTCTCCCACAGAGCCACCACATGAATCCATCCAGGAATCACTTGATCCATACAGGTTATATTGAGTCATATGTTACCTTCTGGCAGTAATTAAAGATTTATTATTCTCAAAACGCATTCATTAGTTCTGCTCTGGCTAATAGTCAATTTTGGTAGCCAGTTGACCGCTTTAGCAGCTTGACCATCACATTAACTTGTCGATTATGACTAAACGCGTTTTTTCACTAACGTAACGCAAAGCGTAAAGCACAGCAGAATCACTCATCTGCTCTCTTGCACCATCACTGCATCAAGTCGATGCGACGCATCCAAAGGAACAAAATGGAGGCTAAAGACTTCTGGCTTCACTGAAGTTGTACATGGGGAAACGACAAATATCATTCCGACGTTTACTGCGTTTACGGTATTGTTTTAATGATTTATTGTCACTGCTGAGTAAATTTTATTAGATTTTGCGGAATAGTGAACCTAAATTTATTGGTGTTGTATCCAGCCAATGCAAATTGATTTTGTTTTATGTGTTTTACGTCGCAATAAATTAAAAAAATGTGTAACGAATTATGGGGAGAAGTGCAATCTGCAAATTTTCTTAAGCTCTCAAATTCCGACCCTAGCTCTTGTACTATATGAAGTTGAATTGGGAATATAGGTATCAACCAGGAATTTGACAAAAATTGATCTGAGATTATTAGTTCCCGTGTAACAAAAAGTATTTGTAAAGTTAAATGATCTACAGTTTTTGACAATTATCCCTTATGTCGCTATTATTTGGGTACTCTGTCTAATAACCATATGTGAAGGAACTGGCATAATATCACCGCAACATACACTGAAAGTGAAACTACGTTTATGCTCAGATGCATAACAAGTGGCCATCTCAGCACTTGCTTATAGGAAACTCAACAGAAAATGTGATTGAGATGGGGGTCATTGATCCAGAAGCAGAGGTACACTACTTGTACAGAGTCTTATACAGTACAAATGGTAACTGATTCCTTAAATATTATTGTTAAAATTCTATATTATTTTTCTTTTTTTAATCTCAGTATAGATTCTAATTGTATAGACACATTTATTTATTTTTAATTTTAATTTAATTTCCGATTCCTAACGGATCTTGTTTAGTACGTGTTTCTGTTGGTAGTGCAAACATCACCCCTCACATTGTAGTATTGTAAAAACGTTTTAAATTACCAATTTTATTGAAAATTAGGACGATGGCACAACTGTAAATAGTTTCAGCAAGGAAATATCGTTTGTAAATTGCTGGTTAGTCACAATTGAAGATTATTTCGAATTTATTTATTACTAGCTACCACCAGAAGACCGGCCCTCGTGCTAATCAATAGTATAATTTTCCAAAAACTAGCACCTACACTGTTCAAGAGCAACAGATAAAAATATTATTGTAAAACAATAAAATAAATTTAATATTTTAACAAAAACAGTCTTCATAAATACTGCAATAACATAGTGTAGTATATACGGTACAACAGTTCTTTACACATATAGAATACCAAAGAAAATGCTGTTCCATAACGCAACACGTGAATAGCAAACATTTAAAGGCGGGCGGTCCCCTCCTCGGAGACATCAGGTTGCGTGGTCTCAGCTCTTTTGTAGGCAGTGACGCACTGACTATTACCATTCAGTTGATATGTGTAGTATGAGAGAAGGCGGAATAAAAAAAAATTCAAATACTTGGATTTTGCAGCTAAAGTCGAAACTGTTTCACGGTTTTAAGATCCTTCCTGAGTGCTTAAGTATCCAACGATATCATAAACAACTTTCACATGGCCGAGGCTCCATACTTTTCCATCAGTTTATGGATATATTCGAAATAAGTAATATAGATGTACATTTTGGTCTAGATTGTGACTTTGTGTGAACGCATAATTGCCATGTTTGAGATTAATCTGAATTTAAGGATTACGCAAAATAGTTTAGTGTTAAAGGGTGAGCAAAAAGACTCGTCATTGAGTTAAGACATATTGAAATAACGCACTTCGCATAAAATCTACGCAATATCAATTCCACAGTTATAATGGGATGTGAATAATGTTATATTTAGGAAGTAAGATAAGAACTCCATGAATTCATGTACTTCGTTGAAACTTATAATTAAAATGCCCACCTAACATGAATCCAAAGTTTTCAGTACATTTTCGAAATAAGATGTACCAACCACTGATTCAGATTAAAAGAAATAATTAACAAATGCTTCTGAGTGGTTTTTTCGTTTCTTGCTGAGATAAATCTAAATGTGTAACAGTATTATGTATCTCATGTTAAATTTTATCAGTAATATTGGTACTTAAATTAGAATGATAAAACGCAATCATATTCAAATTAACATTCAGTTTATATTATCTATTGATCGTATGTATTATATATTCGTAAACGATCATTCTCTTGTGTATGGTCGGAGTCAGTAAATACGTAATATAATTCCAAGTCCAATTTTTCATGATATTCTAATACTTCTCGTGCGCTATTCAAGTGAACGGTACGAACACTAACACTCACATGGCATGGCCAATTGCTGGCGATCGTGATCGAAAATGTATATCACTGGACGCTTACAAACTTGCATTATTTCTTTCTTCTGCGGGATTGGCCGACTTTTGTGGATGGTAGTGCGTCTCAGAGAAAATGAAACATTACTACGGGGAGTAAACACATCTAGGAAGTGGAAAGCATTTGAGGCATACGCGGCTTCAGCGTCTCCTTCTGCGAAGGCGGCGTAGGCTGTGCTTGTGACGTCCGCAAACGACGTTTGTGCGGCGCGTTTTTACGCTTTGTTTGCGTGAAAGCCGAGGGGGAGAAACGTCGCTTGAAGGGGACGTGGGCGTCTCTTTGTCCGGGAGGAATTCGCTACACTGAAGACTTAGAACTGATGTTCCCTTGCCTTGTCCGCGCTGTTCTAAAAATGCTTTCTTCCAAGAACTTTCTTGATGGTCGTGTCAAACGTAACGCATAGAAATTGCTAACGATGTATTCAGGGGACTTCCTTTTCTGGGTACGAGACACGTCGTGAAACAGATGTTGCTGCAACAAACGTAAAATGAACACGCTTGACGTTTACGCTTGGATTCCACTAATGAACATGCGCTATTTTAATAAATATAGCGAAGCACTGCGAATCATAAACGAAATTTGAATAATAATGTTCTAATTAACTTCTTTTTTATCATGTAATTTTACAAATCAAGTATATTGTATTTTTATGCTATAATGTCCTGTTCAGGGAGGTCTTCACGTCCCTTCAATATCCTTTCAAAATAAGTAAGAACATTTTACTGTATTGATTAACAACAAATATTGGATAAATATGCCATTGAAGTATGGTGTTTGCTAAACAATTTTCTATCTGCTTCCGGAAATAAGTAACCTCTATTTTAATCGACTTGTTACAACTCAATACTAGGGTTCTTGGAAGTCTGTGGTGAATGACGGCAAAGACAAAATGTCCTAATCTCCACCTGTGTATAAGCTGCACCTGTACCTGTAGTACGTACGTACAAAGGGAAGTTAACAAAAGTTATGTCGAAGAAGACATTTCGTTCAACTTGTAAAGAATAATTCATTTACACTTTTAGATGAATATATAAACATGAAAATCGTTAGCAAAATCGACGAAATTACATGTTTCAAATGATTGTAACAGTATCAACAAATTAACGATGGTGGAAAATATTTAATCTGATCGCGACAATGCGACCTCCCAGGTTGAAAATTATGTTTTAAAATTTCAATGTTATTACTCTAAATACCTCCAAAAATAATTTTTGAGTGAATCCCTTTCGAACACTGGCGAATTCTGAACATTATTTCAAGTATACCGCACTTTATTGAAGCTACCTCTATCGATGTCTTTTATTTTCAGCTTTTTTGAAACCACATTACTATGAAATTCCGGCCTTAATAATTGTTCTACAAGACGTGAAAAATTGTACGTGATTAGCTGTTTTTTTGTAATATGTATGTTACGATAGCTGCATTTCTTGTATTCCAGAACTATAAATCATCTTTTGAAGTTTTGGTACACATTATTTTTTATTATCCATGTATGGCACAAATAATTGCATCATTGCACACGTCATAATGCCTGCAGTTCCCAGTACTCATCCTCCCCGTCCTCCGCCGCTCGTCTTTCCTCTCTCGTCCTTCCTAGACGCCCGTCCTCCGTGTCCGTTGTCCATACCCGTCCTCCCTGTTCGTCATTGCGCGAGATTATAATACCAACGTGTAAGCAACATCATGTCGCCAATTGCAAAACTCCTATTGAAATTTGTTTCCAGGTTAATTTTGATTCTTTCTAAATTTTTAAAACAAGTAAGTAATAATGCTATTGTAAATTCGTTCGTACAAATTTAAAACGTTTCTAACTTCATTTTCAATATGTGTACTAATTATTTAAAGCATGGCATTATAAACTATTTGCATAATATAGTATTATTACTTTGCGGTTGAAGCTTACGTCATTTACTTCAGTGCATTGACTGTGGAAAGGGTTACCTTTAACAACGAGTTTTTGTCTGAAAATAAGAATTCGGAAAATAAAATCCTTCGCTTGGGTCCTACAGCGAAGGATAACAAGCCAATTATTTTCCTATCATTGAGGCTTGCAGGGCAGAGTACACCGTCAAGCCAGACTTGACCAGCCGCCGACACCTCTGTTGTAAGCGTGTCCCCGCTCCTACTCACTCCATCATTCGCACAATGAACCTCGACAGTTTTACAACCGGCGCTTTGCGAACTTGTCAAGCTTGGTTTGACCGCATACAGAGCCCTTTAAGTGATCCATTCTCTCTTGAATGTACTACTACATGAGGTAGACCTGAGTGAAAACTACTTCACCTCTTTATGAAGTATCCTGTTTACCTCAGTTTGTGAAGATGCCCGTGTCTCTGACTGGGTTAATAACGGAGAACGGATTCTCTCTTATTGGTTCATTCGTTCGCACAGTGAACCTCCACAATTTTACAACCGGCGCTTTGCGGACTTGTCAAGCTTGGTTTGACCGCATACAGAGCCCTTAAAGTGTTCCATTCTCTCTTGAATTTACTACTGCATGAGGTAGACCTGAGTGAAAACTACTTCATCTCTTTATAAAGTTTCCTGTTTACCTCAGTTTATGAAGATGCCCGTGTCTCTGACTGGGTTAATAAGGGAGAACGGATTCTCTCTCATTCGTTCCGAATGAACCCCGTCAGTTTTGCAACCGGTGCTTTGCGGGTTTGTCAAGCTTGGTTTGACCGCATACAGAGCCCTTTAAGTGTTCCATTCTCTCTTGAATTTACTACTACATGAGATGGATCCGAGTTAAAACTACTTCGCCTCTTTATAAAGTTTCCTGTTTACCTCAGTTTATGAAGATGCCCGTGTCTCTGACTGGGTTAATAAGGGAGAACGGATTCTCTCTCATTCGTTCGCGAATGAACCCCGACAGTTTTACAACCGGTGCTTTGCGGGTTTGTCAAGCTTGGTTTGACCGCATACAGAGCCCTTTAAGTGTTCCATTCTCTCTTGAATTTACTACTAAAAGAAGTAGACCCGAGTGAAAACTACTTCATCTCTTTATGAAGTTTCCTGTTTACCTCAGTTTATGAAGATGCCCGTGTCTCTGACTGGGTTAATAAGGGATTCTCCCCGTGGTCGTTAATGAAAGCAGCTGAGGAAGGGCGCGCGGAGGTGTCGGCGGGGAGCGCGTGGCAGGGGGAAGGCGAGCGGAGCGGGGGCGGTGTCCGGGCACCCCCGCCGGGCACCGCACGTCAGCGCCGCCCACGCCGTCTGCGGGCTTTGTCGTCCCCACCCCCAAGCCGGCTCGCACCTCCGCCCTCCTCGCCTCTCTCTCTCCCTCGCCCGCCGCCGTCTCGTCTCGCCGCCCACGCGCCTCTCTTGTTGCCGCCCCCGTGTCTACGGCTTTCATCCGAGTTTGCTGCCCCCTCGCCGCAGACGGCCCGCCTTCGACCAATCTCCGCCTCCGGGGAGGTCTGACGTCCGAGTTACTTTACCGCGACTTGTTCCGATCTCTTTAACTTCTCGTCGACTGGTGTTGTTTTAATTTCATCCTTTCGTGTTCATTCATTTTCTTAGCGTTTATTTTAACAAGTCGAGGAAACGAGAGAAATGACCCAATATTAACAATTCAATAATAAGTTTCATTTATGTATTCTATTATGAATGGTATTATGTAATAAATTTCATTAGCGTAAATCGTAAACTATATTATAATTAAATTCAATCAATTGATTACTTCATTTTATTGTAAAATAAATCTGTATATATTAATATGTTATCCATAATATATATATATATATATATATATATATATATATATATATATATATATATATATATATACATACATTTATATTTAAATTTGTGTATATGTACAAATAATTCAGTAGCTGAAGTTCTAAGGTGATTGATTCTCAGGTATATTTCCCAGAAATTTCTATTTATAGGTTCCTTCCACGCAATCTTTCGTGAACAGAAATTCTTCCTTATTCGTGCGTTTTTAATACATTTTATTTTCTCGTGTACCTGATGTGTAGAGAAAGTTATATAATTCTGAAATATATCGATGTGGAGATTGGGACGGAAATACGATTTTCGGGGTCCCTGATATCGAAAGGTTTTTTAAAGTCTCTTTATTTATTTTACGTCAAAAACAGTTAAAACCTGTGCGTAACGTGCTATGAGGAGAAGTGAATTATGTGCACGTTTTATTAATTCTGTTATCTCTAAACTATGCCATACACTACTTGAATTTTGAATACACAACAAATGAGCGATTTTTGCTAGGATTGTTAACAAAATATTCTCTCCGATATTTATTATATATTATTACATCGCAATGTAATAAAATCTGTTTTCAAGGGTATATTAGCTATAAAATTGGGCTCTTAAACCTCATCATGTCCTCCGTGAAGGAATAATACTTCCTGCCGCGACATGGAGAACGATAATTTGAATAACTATATTTCCCACTGAATTGTAGAAGACGTGCAAAGATAATGAAGTTACATGAAGTTATTTAGGCATAGCCTCCTGCTACTCTGGGTAGCTTATATTGAAAAATATTTAAATTTTATTTCACTTTTATTTCGGTATAACTTTTATTTAATTCTGATTTCTTTATCTATTTCAAGATACTTTTTATTTGACGTTTCATTTTCAGTTCTGGAAATGATCACTACGCGATTAAAAAGTACTTTGCGTATTGAAAATTTGGTATCTACACAACACCAGTCTCATTAATTATACCAAGGTAGGAACCTCACAAACAACGTGATGATCTGCACTATTAATGAACATTTCATAAAATGTATGGTACTGATGTAAAGTAGTAATTCAATTTACTAGCTTCGCCGACAGCAATTGTATAAGAAGTTTCAAGTTCTTAACTGATTCTTCGTAGACAGCAAAAGACGAAGTTCGAGTTTTGACGTGATTTTTGACAACAGCTAAGTAGCTGGGCCGAAGCCTCCACTGCCTGGAAGTGTTTTCAAGAGGGTGGCTGATTAGACCTTTACGTGTTTTCCCTGGTATTATTCTTTATTCGTGAGATCCTTTTTTCCCTGGAGGATAGCTGTATTCTTTTCTAGCTGTATTCCTTGGTACTTACTACTGGCGCGTCATTCTGGACTTCTGTTACACAGCGTGAGCCGCCGCAGCAGGACGTATAATTATGTCCGTCTTCAAAAGAGGTGCACTGCTATCCTCGTCTTCACGTTGGCTTGGACCGCAGTGACCGGTGACTCTTCTTAAAGGCGACTCCACATATTCGGCATTTACCGGGCAGCGAGCTGTTGCTTGCCCAATCCCGAACAGGTGGTGTGCTCGGCGAATGTTCGCTTCCAATGATGCGTCTAAAAAGACCGTTCATCCCTCGACAAATAGCAAGCAATCCATCCACACAACTTGGTTGATCGATTGATTAGTTGTTCCCGGCGCATCAGCTACTAAGGTCATATTCCTGTAAGTGTAGTGTATGTTTCCCTCTGGAGGTGATGGTAATCTCCGGCGGTGTGGGGAAGCGGTATTGTCCCCAACAAGATATCTCCCATCAGTGAGACACCACCCTAGCCGCGACAAACTCTAAGCTCCCGACAGGTCTCCCGGCATGAGCGTTAGTGTAGTGCATATAAGAGTGTGTGAGTAAGGGGTGAGGATAGGAAGAGGAAGAGGAAGGGGAAGGAACGATCGCGCGCGGTCCTTGGCTCCGTGGCCCGCTTGTACTGGTCCGGCATTCTCCTGGTATTGATCGGAGAAACCACGGAAAACTACAGATCAGAGCTGCCGGCCACTAGAATTCTCCTCCAGACAGCGGCAGAATTCGACCTAGCTGTCTAGCTAGTGTCGCAAATCCTGCCACCGTGTGGACTCAAACGTAGAACCTCTAGGTCAGAGACACTGCAGTGACATCAGTTGTTGCCTTGAGACACCTTTTCCCGGTCACACTACTTGGGATTCGGCGAGCGATCGTATGCTGCCTTAAGATAGTACCATATATTCTGCATTCGCCTAGTAGCGAGCGTCCGCTCGCCGTACCCCTATTAATGAGGTTGTGTTGCTAATTGCCGAGCGGCAAATATTCAGCTCTGGCCTTAAGGCGGCTCCACACATTCGGCATCCGCCGAGCAGCGGACTACCGCTCGCCCAATTCCGAATGTTCGCTTCCTTTGATGTGTCCAAAAGACCGACACGCGGTGGGTAGAGCGAGCTCCGAACGTTCGTTACTCGGCAAATAGTATGCAACTCATCCACACTACTCGGAATTCGGCGAGTGGTTGCTCGCTGTTCACTGAATAACGAATGTGTGGAACTACCTTTACCTGCAGCATGTCGCCATTTGAACTCACCAAAGGGAACAACTATCGGCGAGCAAGCCGGCTGTTCGGGCATCGGCAAAATGACGCTCCTATTCTCCGAATGCCGAATGTGTGGAACCGAGTTTAGCCACTTGGAGTCAAATACTTCATGGGCATGTCGATTGTTTTGGATGCAGCTATTAAGAGACGTATCATCCGCGTGTATGGCGAGCTGAGGGGATTTGGGTACATAGCTCACGCACGCCTCCGGAACCTCGGGAGATGCCGTCACTACCGCCGCCGCCGCCGTCCCAGACTCTCAGATTTAAGAAAGGCTGCCTCGAATTTGGGGCAGTTGGCAACCCTTCGCGTCGCACTGGCCCGCGGCCTGGCGCCCGCCTTGCCCTCGCCCTGCCTTCGCCCTCGCCCTCGCCCTCGCCCTCGCCCTCGCCCTCGCCCTCGCCCTCGCCCTCGCCCTCGCCCTCGCCCTCGCCCTCGCCCTCGCCCTCGCCCTCGACTTCGCAGTCGCCTTCGCCCTTACACTCGCAATAGCTTTCCTCCTTGCCCTCGAAAGCCCCCTCCTTTTCTCCCTCTGCTGGCCCCGCCCCCACTCCAGCGCCCGGCCGTTCCTCGCATTCACCAAGCGCGGCGGTGGTGATGGCAATGACGGTTATTGGGGAGGCAGCGGCTGCAGGGGCTGTGACGTCAGTGTTGTTAGGGAACTTTTCCCTCAAAGGATTACGTTGCGTTTCACAAACGAATTCTATTCGTAATGGTAATGTTAAGACATTTGGTTTGGGGGTATAATGATACCATAGAGGAAAGACTAACCAAATTAATAATTTTTCCTCTGTTGTGATAGTTATGCTGGTAATAATGTTAATTTTCAGAGTATTTAATATTAAGTGTTATAGTAATGAGTATTCACTTAATAAATAGTTGTAATATTATAAGGGTTGACTATAAATAAAGACACGCTGCAGAAACGATTAGATATTAAGAAACAAACTAATACCTTCGTGTGATAACTATACTCGGTCTATTTACGAATTTACGGAATGAAATAAATTGAAAATTTCTTGATAGTAGTATTTATCTCTGAAAAAAAATGATTTATATTTGAAAAGAATGAGTATTTATCTCTGAACCTGACAGTAATATTTTAAGTATGATGTAATACCAAAAACTAATCAATTCCAAATACCAATACTAATACCAAAAGTAACAAATTCTAGTATTTTTTTAATAATTCTGGATTCGTAATTATTCCAATTATTTTTTTATATTCCAATACTTCATTCAAATTTATATTGAATATATATTACTTTTGGTTCTTGTATTAGAAATTTTCTTTGATCCAAGCACTAAGTCTTCATTAATAAGAAAGCTAATGCTTTCCAAAACTGGTCAAACCTCTACTTTTATTATTGTTCATCATGAACAACATCATTTATCATCGCATTGTCGCGTTAATCCTTCAGAATATCCTTCAGAATAAAAAATGTAATAATATTTCACAATAATATTGAGGGGCAGGCGGACGTTCCCTGTTCGTTTATATATTTCAATATTGTGTAAGATATATTGTGAAAGTTATCTCGCCGTTGACCAATGTCATAAAACTCCGTGATGTTAATTTCAAATTTGTAGTTGTTGTTCATTAAATCCACACTGAAGAATCGATTAAATACCATCTAATGAGAATCCCTACTAATTCTATTATTAATTCCATGAAAGGAACCAATGCACTTCACAGCATCTTTCTTTCTTATTTACTTTTTTATTCTTTCTTTTAGAGAGTGACAAAATCTGTTCTTGCATACAAATTAATTAAATTCTGTTAAGGAACTGATCGAAAAAACGGAAATAATCCTAGTTAATCCTTTATGATTTTTTTCTATCGAAATGATTACTTCATTTGAATTTGAAGGAAGACTGTGGCAAATTATTAAAGCAGGATCGTTCAAAAAATCAAGGTATCTATTTTTATTTAATTTATTGATTCTTAACTTTTTATTACATGATTTTATTTATTTTTACTTGCAATAATTATTTTTCATTACAATTATTTATTGTAAATAAGGGAAAAATAATAAAAAGAATTCAGAAGTAAATATTGCTTGAGAAAACCCCAGTATTAAATTGTTTTTACTTATTATTTTCCTATATTTCACGATTTAAAAAAAATTACAAATTTTTCAAATTGTTTATGTGATAAAATAAGTATCATTCGTATTTTAGTTACATTATTTTCCTAAAAACGTTTCGTTTCTGATGTACGGGAACAGGGTGTATTACCAGGAAGTTCCGATTCACGATGCCACTAGATTACTATCACTTCATCTCGTTATCTTATCGCGTTTACTGTCTAAACATAGATGGGATGACATAACCGCATGATGTACATCACGTGTAATATAAAATACTTCATAATTAATTCGTTAGAATGCGTCTAAGACCTGAAAAACATAGTTACAGCTGAGTTACCCTATGCAATAAAGGGTTAATTTGTAGATTACTTTCAATATACTTATTTTCATTATAAACAATTTGAAAATGAAACATTTAAACGATATTCGAACAAATATTTCTAATGTTACTAGTTTTTGTATTAAAATAATTTTCACTTGAAGACGTAGACAGTGGAGGGGTAGGGATTCTGGAGCTCAAAAAAACTACCACACAATACACATCTTCCAACGTCACACATAATTTGTAGTGAGTTTTTTTAGAAATAAATCAAAGAATATGTTGAAAGTATTCTATTTAAAAAGTACGTTTTTGTTTTTGGTTAAAATGATATTTGATGGATTCTGGTTAAATGGTATTTAATATTATTTTGATGCACATTGATAATTGTTAAAATTATTTTTTAAATAGTGTGTAATTTTAAAGGGACACGACCGTCTTTGTATGTCGTGAGTGCGCGTGCGTTCGCGAGTAAGCGCATATGTGTGTGTGTTTGTGTGGACATGTTTGTGTAAAAGCAACTCTTCACTTTGATGCCCTGCTTCAATGTTATTTCGCCGTCTTTCCACGCCACTATGTAGTCTTTCCGCTGCTATTCCCCGCCCCATCCCATGGTCTTCGTCTCGTATTCCCGGGCTCTGATTCCACCAGCGATTTACCTATCCAAACATCATCTCGTCGTCCCATCCCGCGCGATCTGCAACGTTCCAGCGGCCGGCAACAAGCAGCAGAAGATGTGGCGTTCCGCGTCCATCGAAACCAACTTCGGCCCCACGAAAGTTCATTGCCACGGGGCGGCGGCGTCTCGCCAGATCGGAACGGGGGTGCGGGGCAGGGCGCGGGGTAGCGGCGCGGACGGGCGTGGCGGGGGATAGGAGCGGCGGAGCCAGCAAAGGGGGGGGAAGGGGGGGGGGCGGCGCGGCGGGGCAACGAGGACTCACGCGGCGAGGGCGGCGAGGGCGGCGAGGGCGGCGAGGGCGGCGAGGGCGGCGAGGGCGGCGAGGGCGGCGAGGGCGGCGAGGGCGGCGAGGGCGGCGAGGGCGGCGAGGGCGGCGAGGGCGGCGCGGAAGTAGGGAGAGGACTGAAAACAGCAAGAGCAGAGAGAGCAAATGAATGGGGATGTCATTTGAGTGTTGAGGATGCCCAAAATAGAGAGAGAAAAGTGAAAGGAGAGCGCGAGTAAGGCGTTGACAGTGGCGAAAAAGGAGGGGGTCGGTGGCGATGGCGATGAGGGTAGGCGAGCAACGTTGGCAGTAGGGGTGTGGTCTGCCGGCGATGGTGAACTTCCGAGATCTCCTTGCAGCTGCCGACATCGATAACAGCAGCGAATTGTAAGACAAAGACAGAAAATGCCTTGGCCATGCAGTTTTGCGGTAACGGCAACTGTGCAGTCTTTCCTCGCCTCGAGTGTCCAGCCCCCCTTCACCTCTTTCTATTATCTTTTTTTCTAGTCGAGACGGTCGGCGTACGGAACTGCGACAAACTTCCAGAGGTTGCAACTGTGTTCATGCCTGCCGCCGGTCTGTGCGCGTGTTTATATGTATGAGTTGTTCGCTTTGAGACTCAGTGTATTACAATAGATGTCGTCGCCAGTTTCTTTTTGCACTTAGAGAAACGACACATTTTACGGCCGTCCAACCGTTTCCAGATAGTTCGAACCTGTTATAACCTACCCGAAGGCGCCGTACGTTATGCTGGCTGTTTGAGAGGGATGTTAGCAAATCGGGAGTACGGGCCTCGGGTATCCGTGTGTCCACGTCATTGTCCTCGCGCCTGGCGCGAGTTTGTCGAGCAATCTTTGATCATATTTGGAAGAGCGTTTGATCGACTCAAGTCTGTGCTTGTTCTGTTCTTTCGTCCGCCGTTTGTCTTTCGTTCCTAATACGGAATCGCCTGGAGGCCGGTTGGTCTTCGGAACCATCGGAAAAGACGCCATCGCGTCGATAGACGACATTCGGCTGCCGTGAAGAAAAAAGCGCGTAGTCATTGTGGAAAAACGATTTCGGGCGCTAAACTTGGGAATCGGCGCTTTTTTCAGGGTCTGAGCTCCGAGGCAGATCGCACGAGGTTCCCCGAACTTAACGGGCACCGCATTCTTCTTTCTTACGCAGTTCGGGAGCTCGAGACTCGCCTTGAGGCAAAGTTTTTTAAATTCAATTTATAAGCGGCAGATTAGTTTTTTTTATTTCTCTCCAGAAAGTAAACAAGTAATAAATGTTTACTAGTATGAGTGGTCATTCAATTTTCATTATTTATTTATTGATAATGAATAAATTATTATACAAAGAATCCTACTTATTTTTCCATGAAAATTGGAGATGATATTGAATAAATCAAAAGTTTTGGAAAAAAAAACTTTTGTGTGAATGTTAAAATGATATTAAATGAAAGAAAATGAGGTTGTCTTGTAAAGATGTCCAGCTATTCGCCATGGACGGCTAGGGGGATCGATAAAGTATAGCCGTAGGCTTTCGTAATGAAGGTGGGAAGGAATGTTTGGAGATGAAGTTGATTAAATAAATCGTCATTTAAGTAGATAAGGGGATTAATTGTTTTTTATGAAATACCGTAGTATATAAAATGGATCATAAGAATTTATTAAATGTTTACTTTTATCTGTGACAAGAAAGTGTAAAAGACGGTACGATATATTGTGTTGTTTTTTCTTCTTACGACAAGAGCATGTTTTCACTCACTCTACCATCCCTTCCGTCGCCTGTTTTATCTTAATGCTTTACGTTTCGTCTGAGGTGTGGTCTCTGGCAATTAACTCTATCCGCGATTCATCTGTCTTGTCATTTTCACAGTCGTGGCTTAATATTGTGTATTCTGGATTCCACAACGTACCCTTATTTTGTCTGTCTGAACTTATTGATCCTTGGACCAATAATGAAGTATTCCTCTTAGGAATATTCATTAAAAAAACTTAAGAATTCTGAACAAAAAGAATGTGATATTTTTTTCTGAAATGCTTTGTTTCCTTATTTCCGCAACTCCTTTAGGCGTCGGAAAGAAACAGTAAATATTTTGTTTTAAAAAAATATTTTTCAATTCATCTACACCGTAAGCACAAATACCAGGGTAAATAGTGTTCCCCCGATATATTTCATTTCTACATTTGTATCTGTTGGTCAGGATATCTCTGTTTTAACGATACTTTCTTTATTCTTCATGGCTTAGACCCAGGCTCCAAAAAGTCATTGACAAAACTGTGGTACGCTGAGGATGAATGCGTTCTTGGTCGCAGAGCCAGTGTGCTAACCACCCATGTTCAGCACTTCTTCCGAGCGACGCTCGACACGAGCGCTGGACGCCAGGTGCGGGAGGAGGACCCAGAGCGCGCCAGATCCCGCGTCTGGCGGTGCGAGCACCGCCCTCGCGCTGCTGCCGCCTCCAGCCATCACCCGCGTTCCCGCCTCGTCGCCACCCCCGCCACCGCCACCGCCACGCCCCACCGCCACCGCCCCACCGCCACCGCCACCGCCACCGCCACCGCCACCGCCACCGCCCACCGCCACCGCCACCGCCACCGCCACCGCCACCGCCACCCGCCACCGCCACCGCCACCACCGCCACCGCCACGCCACCGCCACCGCCACCGCCACCGCCACCGCCACCGCCACCGCCACCGCCACCGCCACCGCCACCGCCACCGCCACCGCCACCGCCACCGCCACCGCCACCGCCACACCGCCACCGCCACCGCCACCGCCACCGCCACCGCCACCGCCACCGCCACCGCCACCGCCACCGCCACCGCCACCGCCACCGCCACCGCCACCGCCACCGCCACCGCCACCGCCACCGCCACCGCCACCGCCACCGCCACCGCCACCGCCACCGCCACCACCGCCACCGCCACCGCCACCGCCACCGCCACCCCCACCCCCACCCCCACCGACCACCGCCACCGCCCACCGCCACCGCCACCGCCACCGCCACCGCCACCGCCACCGCCACCGCCACCGCCACCGCCACCGCCACCGCCACCGCCACCGCCACCGCCACCGCCACCGCCACCGCCACCGCCACCGCCACCGCCACCGCCACCGCCACGCCACCGCCCCCGCCACCGCCCGCCCGCCACCGCCGCCGCCACCACCGCCGCCGCCGCCGCCACCGCCGCCGCCACCGCCTTCGATACCCCGCCATCTCCACCGCCGTCCCGCCCAGCCTCCCCCAGCGTGCAAGCCGTCGGATTTAAGAATGGAAGACTCGAATTGGGGGCAGTTGGCAACCCTTGGCGCCGCACTGGCCCACGCGCTTCCACCCTTGCTCGCTTGCCCACCGCTCCATGCCGCTCGACTCGGATCCCGGCTCCGCCGTCCTGCGGTCCCCACGTTCTCCCCTCCGGCTGCGAGCCCCTTGTTCGCGACTCGCATCTCCCGATCCGCATCTCACCCGCATCATCACACATCTTCTGACCCGTCTGTTTATTCACCAATTATTCACGGACCAGAGGACGAGAGGGGCTCCAGAAAATAAAAGGGACCATTTTATAAAAAATAAATCAAAAAAATATTTCAAATGCTGTAAATTGAAATTGTTTTGAACAACCCGGTGTCGGAATGCTGGCTTGTTGGTGGCAGAAAGCAACGTTCTTTACTTCAAACTTTAGTACGGTCAAAAATGTTTTGCGCCTTGAGAACACTTGCAAAAGTATGATTGGGTAAATTAGATGATCTTCAATTGATGTAACCAGTCGCAGGTCCCGAAAAGATTTCCAATCGAGTTTTAATGTTCAAAATTTTTGGGCGGTTTATGGTCGTATTATAATATTACGTAACTGTTCGAAATAATACGAGAACGTTTGTGATGTTGAACCTACTAGTTAAAGTATTAATTAATATTTTGACTTTGAGAATACTTCTAAACATACCGTTTGAAAACGGGATACATGCACCTGGAAAAACTGAAAATGTTATTCCGCTATACTGACGTTGAAACGATAGATAATGGACGTTTTCCTGATGGACGTTTCCCTTACTGGAGAAACACGGTCTGAAATGAACTGAGAAAATACGCATGGTACACAATTGCACTTGTTCTTTTGACAGGTAACTGCCGCATTAAGAAATGAATGAGCTTCTCGAATATTCGGGTCAATGTAATAACGTTCACCACATCACTATTGCAATTAGTATATTGGGCATCCAAACTTCCTATCAATAGTTGGAATGGTAAAATGGCTTACATCTTCTAATACATGTTTGTAACGGCATGTAACAATAGCAATTTAGAAGTTGTAAACTATTTTGAACAAGAAACAAAAGCTAAGATCCTTGTCATTATATATTCAATATCTAAAGTTCATTTAATTCAATTCCCCTATTTCCACAAACACAAATCCACGTTCATATAGGAATTAGACTCCAATGTGAATAAACCAGAGGTGGAATAACATAGCAGAGATTTTATCGTAATATTCATAAAGTTTACATAACATTATAAGTTGTTATTTTGTTACATATTCATTGCTATTTTTATTGCAATTTCTCTTCACTTATCTGCTTGTATCAACGTACTATACTTCCATTGACTATCCTTTTCGAAGACATTATATAGAGAGAACATATTGTTGGACCCTTGGGAAATAATCCGTTTACCGACACCGAGTGTTTATACCTGAATGATCAATAAAATTTGTTGTCTTAGTAAAGCTCTAAGTTCTTTCCTGATTTAAATAATTTAACTCCTTTACTTAAAAATAAATAATTTGTCCTTGAAATTATCAAAATGATCACAAAATCTTCTATAATAATATTTAAATAACATTGCACAAAAAACTAAATTTGTGTATTCTTTGGAGATACACATACTCTATATACCGTATTCATAAAAAAGATTTTCATGATTTCGTATTTTTTCGCACCAGCATATTGCTTTCTTAAATGAGAATAAATAATGGAAGTACCATAAAGAGGAAGAAATTTTTCTTATAATAACAATTTCGAAAAACAAAACAAAAAACACGTTGATTTTGAGAACATGTGCTATTTGGGATTCGCTTCTATTTGAAAAACACTACAGAGTTAGAGAAAATTTATTACTTATAAATAAAGATGTGTCTACAAATGCATTAAAAACGACAAACGCTTATAATATAAATATTAAAAACGCGCGAGATGTTCATAAAATAGATGTGCGTTTTAGAAAATTTAGTCGTTTTTATAAAATTCCTGACACGAGATTCAGTTGCATTGTGATATATCCGTTCCAAGAGTGTGAAAAAAACATAGCATCTGTTTTTCAGTTAATCCAGCATATGGTTAGGTATTTTTGAAAAATAAACAAAATTTTATTCAAATTTAAGCGAAAACAGTACTTAGCATTTAAGTCTTAATATTAAAAGAACAATTGCATTAAAAATATTGTAGCTCAAAGAATGATGTAGAAGACGTTCGAAAAAAAATTTTGGAATTTTCGAGAATTTCACCAATTTTAATGCAAGCCCAACCTTTACCATATTTATAAGCACACTTTCCTCTAGTTGTGCCAGAAAGTTAAAGAACATACGGAACCTTTTTAGGAAATTTTTAAAATGTACTGTGAGTTCGATAGACCCTAACAATTAAGTTAATTTTCAAATTAGCATGTCGCAATTTCAGTCAGATTGATCATACATCATCGATTTTCAACAAGGTGCGTAAGGTGTACGTTCGTGATCAATTTTTTTGCCGCATTACATAACTATTTTAATTGGTTATTTAAGGTCGCATCAACATCTAGGTCATTAGCGACCACTATTGGTGGTAACTATGATGATGAAACGATATGAGGATGTAAGGGGTGAAAGGACGAACACAAATGCAACCATGTCCGAGGCGGGACTCGAACCCGCGACCCTTCGATCCGAGATCACTACAACACCACTGCCTTAGCGATCTCGGCCACCAGGCCGACATTGCATAACTTTGTCAATAGGTACTCGAGAAGGAAAAAGGCGTGTGACTTTGCTAGGGAGAAATTACGTTGTCTTTAGAATCATAGTAAGGGAACATCTCAGCAGGTGCTCAATGGATCAATGGAAACTGAATAAAACGTTCTATTGAGATGGAAATCACAGGTCTAGAGGAACTTTACTTTAGAAATTCATCTAGAATTACACATAAATGTGTATTATTTTTAAATATCATTATAAAATAAATGTCATTTCAGTTTTTGTCACTCTCTGTCTATGGTTTCCACTAATTTTACAGAAATAGTTGTAAACTAGGAAATAATTTACTTTGGATTCAAACTTGTATTTAATTCAAGTGTTTAATGTCATCTTGTAAAGCGAACAAATATTGAAAGTCGTACAAATATTGAATGACGTGCAAGAATGTTTTGAAGAATGTAGAAGGATCGAAACAGATGATTGCAAAGAATTCGGCGCCACCAACGAGAAATCCATCTTTGTTCTCGCGTTACGTCAGAAAAATGTCGCTCCCGCATTCCTTTAAGACGAGAAAGTCCGCCTTCAGCTACGGCTCGTGCTGCCGCTTACCGGAGGCTCCCCAACAAACGAGCTGACAGCTTGCGGCTTGGTCGCGCGCATTAATTTCCATTATCAATTAAAATTTATTCAAATACTTAAACTAATTAGCATTGATAAAAGTAAACAGCCCTTTTAACAATCCAATTGAGGGCCCTGATTTATCTCCCGTGTCGCTTCCCGGCCTAACTAACGGTCTCGGCCAATCACCGTGGTTCGTGCGTGTTGTTAACGGGGCAGGAGGCTTTTCTGGCTGGACGCAGTTTGGGCAACTCTCTCCGGACTCGGCCGCGGGCTGCATCAATCAGTCCTCGCTCTCCACAAGAGCCCTCAGTTTCCCCGCGTTCCACAAGCTTTTCAGCTGAATTCGAAATTCCGCCACAAGTGACTAGCACTCAGTCCCTCGAGAGTGGCGCTGTTAGTGTTATTTTCATAATTTATTATCGTCAAAAACAAAACAAAACAAAATGGATAAGTATGTCCAATTGGGAGAAAGACAATCTTATATCATCAACGATATACATTAAAACAATTTCTATATTTTGGTTAGTCTTGATGTAGGAATCTCACAAACTGGATACCGTGGTACAATTAACAATTTCAGAATTGATAATGAATATCTTAATATTCATTATCGTTTAATGATAGTTTTAATAAATGATAACTTTTTGTACTTGAAATTCTTTATTTATGGGTAAGATAGTTTCCAGAAATGTCATCTATTTTGCTCTATTAGTCCTGTTAAAAAAAAGTGAATGTTGTATACCTGGACGTGGCGATATTTCTTCGTAGCCGTATGACATGTCACCGACCGATACTTGGGCTTAAGGGGCTGTTCACTCCAGTTATCCCCGTCAATGTGGTATCGCCCCAGCCGTAATAAGTTCCATGCACCCGACTGGTGTGATAGTGTAGTTCATGGGTAGTATGTGTGCGTGTGTGTGTTAGGAGAGAGGAAAGGTAAAGATGTGGAAGGAAAGATCGCTTACGGTATGTGTATCATTTATTAGTGTATATCTCCGGCAATCACCTGGTATATGATCACCTTATAGAAGAAACCACAGAAAACTTCCGATCAATACGGCCGGTCACTACAATTCTCCTAGTTATGCAGAAGGGTCAAAAATTCGGCACTACAGACCGGGAGAGGTGGCTCAGGGCATCAACTAATGTCACTGCAATGCCTTTGACCGGGAGGTCCTAGGTTTGAGACCTGACAGTGGCAAGATTTTCGACACTAGCTTGTCAGCTAGGTCGAATTCAGTTGCTGACTGCTGGAGACTTCTAGAAGTCGGCTGCTCTGATCAGTAGTTTTCCGTGGTTTCTCCGATCAAAGCATGGCGAATGCTGGGGCAGTACCCTAACAAACGGGCCACGGGCCACGCGCGATCTTTCTTGTCCTATCCTCACCCCTCACACACACACACACACTAACATGCACTACACTACCATACATGCCAGAAGACCGGTCGGGGACTTAGAAATTGTCCCAGCTGGGGCCGTGCCCCGCTGGTGGGAGATACCTTGATGTGGAAAATCCGGCCCCGGTCCTCGCCGTTCTGTGGAGGAAGATCAGCGCCTCCTCCCAATGAAAAAACACGCTGTACACTTAATAATGACCTCAGTAGTTGACGCGCCCGGAGTCACTAATAATCAATCAATCAATCAATGGCTACCGCGAGGGCTTGAACCCTAGGACCTCGCGGTCAGAGCCACTGCAAAGCCAACTAAAACTGACCCTGAATATCTCAGACGGTTATTATAATTAAGAATAAGAGTAATATTTGTTACATACAGAAGCCATTTACACTACATCTAGTTTCGGAAGCTGTGAAGCTTGTCCTCGACTTTACTCTCCATAAGCAAGTGATCACACCATATATTCGCGTTTCTGGGTAAGAGTTTAATTGTCAATAATTGATTGCAGTTATGCTGTGAGGAATGTTAATTTTTTCTGTTTGAAATTTTGATCTAAATATCAAAGATATTGTGCATAGCGCAGTAGCATTGTGACTGATAGGGGTCAATTCAATTTAGTGATGCTTTATTTTACGTGACGAGATTCAAGCCATCAGACCTGCTTTTCCGCCTGACCGCGCAAATTTCGTTAGTGACTTTTTGGTCATCTAGCAGTGAAAGAAAGTGTGTGTTAAATGCGCTTTTTAGGTGTATTTGGAATTCCTCCAGGAAACGACAGATGTTTTGTCTGAAAGGAAAGCAGTACGCTGTGTTAGAACGTTAGTTACCTCTGCTAGGAAACGTCGATCATATGTAAGAATTTGTGTAATCGCAAGACTTGTGCGCAGGGAGCGATCCACTCTCATGAGGGAAATTCACTTTTAATGGAATGGGTGAAGCAAGAGAATTAAGGGTACTGCTTTCTATCGCAGCCTCTTTCTTTCATTTAGTTAATCCTTCTTTTCTGATTTTTCTTCTCCCCTTCTGATTTTCCTGATTTACAGAGAACTATATGATTCACTCATATAAACACGTGAGTACTGTAATGATAAAAAAATGTTAGGGGTTTGCGGTAATTAAACAAACGCTTCAATAATGAGATAATTGTTTAAAAAAGGAATATCTGTTAAATTTGAAAAATTTGCAACGTCACTGTATTCTACTGCGAAGCACTACGGAGTCATCGCTGTACGCGAAAGAAAACATAAAAGCAAGGATACATTCCTAGTACACACAGCGACAAAACCTGAAGTTTTATATACTATGAAATGGGATCAGAAAAGCGACGTATCTCAATTATACCGATTCTTCGCCATCTAAAGAGCGTATTTTCAAAACTCTGCATCTCTATTTCCGTTTGTTATTTAGCTTTACGTATCAATGTGTTCTTAAGTCGCATCTCCATTACGCTGCCAAACATCGCGTTCAAAACTTGCGTTTCTCATAAGTTAAAAGGTATCCGAAAACCGTTAAATCCCATTTTGAAATATTTCGGATGTGAATACTTTCATGATCCACATGAAAATTTTGTTTTCATGTAGATACGTCTTTTTAGAAATAAGCTCGTTTGTGCGGCGCTCTTTATACTAGGGTTTTTAACCTGGCCGATGACAATAATAATAATAATAATAATAATAATAATAATAATAATAATAATAATAATAATATAATCTCTTTATTAATGGCGAGGCTCAGGCCATAGGGCCTGCTCTTCCGTCTAACCATTGAGTCTACATTGATACAGAGTAGTAACGTATAAGAGGGGAGGGAAATCTGTACATTTACGTTTACTTTTACGTTTACGTTTACGTTACACTTGATCAGCTGTTACGGTGTCATCCAATCGAGAGCTAAAACGTCATCACGGTGACGACATTGTGGTGACGTTTAAGCTCTCGATTAGACGACACCGTGACAGTTGATCAGCTGTCATCAACCAGGTTACAGAAACCCAAGTACAGAGACGCAGCATGCAGTAGTGTTCGGCGGGAAGCCTAGCCTAATCCGCGTCTTTTCGTCTTTTCCGATTTAGAGTGACCTGTGACTGTCCAACAGCTGGATGCTGTAATTCAATCACGAGCTTCGTTATGACTTTAATTTTTGATATTGACGCTCTTGGTTGTATAACCACGTCACAACTGATAATCTGTCAAAAGCCTCTCAATTTCAATAGAAAAATAGCAAACATGTTTCGCGATTGTAAATTAACTAGTGACATGATTCGGCAGTGGTTGCTCATCTTGCGGGTGGCATGTTAAAACAATTTCGTAATTCTTTTCGATTGCGCAACAGCCTTGTCTTACATCCTCAGCCTCGCTCTCATAGTCTTTCTAGTTCATGGGATTTTCACAAGAGAATAGAGGATCTACTCAGCCCAAGGCTCTACGGATGTGAAAGAAAATTGTGGAAGAATGGATTGCGTGATCTGAAGCCCGTTGTTCATGTTTCTGTGACACAAGAATCCACCTAGAATCAACCGTCATTTATTACACAATGGATTTGGAATCACCGATAGCACTACATTCATTCATTATTTCAAATCCAGTACAAAAGTTTATTTATTTATTTATTTTACGTAAAAAAACAGTTAAAAACTGCGTATGACGTGCTATTACATTAGATTGTTAGATTAGATTACATTAGAAGTTACATTAGATTGAATCAAATCCTGGATTTTTTTGTATTTACGAGGATAATGAATTAATAACGAACATAGAGACACTTCACAGTCTTCCAGGTATTACGGCACTCTATTCTAACCTGTTACCGGAGTTATTGACATTGATAAAATAACATTTTTGAAAGTAAGTTCTTCTGCGAGAAAAAGCACTATATGGCACTTTTTTCTCATCTAGTTTTGAACCCGTTTGTAGAGGGTTTAGGCAAGAGAAAGGAAGTATTCCGTATATTCTTGTTATCAATTTATTTTACTTTTTGACTTATTTTCTAATTTGATTGATGGGTTGGTTTATTAGTGCTGCGGCTGAATTCGACTTAGCTATCTAGCTACTGTCGAAAATCTTGCCATCGCCGGGACTCGACCTCTAGGGCCTCCCTGTCAGGGGCACTGCGGTGGCATTAATTGATGCCCTGAGCCACTTTTGCCGGTAGAAACGTGAATTTAATAATAAATATCATGCACTGTGTAAATATGACAGTCGTGAATAAAATGGTATAATTATATTGGTAAACGTAAACACACGCGTTAAATATTATAGGGGGAAAATGGTTGTCGTTATTGGGGTAAGTTTTTCGTGTACGTTTCGTGTACGCGGTGCGATCGCAACGGCGTACTTCCAAGCGCGGCAGGCGCGTTCCCCGCCCGCGTGGCCCGGGCAGTGCAGCCCGCCCGCCCGTTGACCTGTCTGCGGCGACCATCAGCTGCGCTATGCACGGGTCAGCCGGCGCGCCGCCGCGGCCCAGGCCCCGGCTCTCTCCGGCTTGTTCTCCACAGTGGTACCGACGGCGGGATCTGGCGGGTGGAAATGCGCGCACGCGCATTGTTTCATTGATTGATTTTTTAAAAATTCGTTGCGCCCTTAATTCAACTTATCGAAGCAACGCGTCTCTTCGCCCCTGTTCGAGCGTTGAGCGCGAAGTAATCCTCCATTATCTATCCCTTTATTCCAGAGGACGCTGTATTTTTGTTTCGTCTCGTCTCGTCTAGTCAGTTGTCAACGAGGGCCGCCAGGTAGCATCTCCGCGTACGCGCCTCTTACTTCATGCGCCCCTGCGTCACTACCCAGCGGCCAGAATGGGGAAGGAATTAGGAAAGAGGACTTCACAGGTTTAGGACACTTTACAGGAGTTGGACTAGCCCTTGTGAAGCGGACAAACTCGTTTTGTTGGAACAAATTTCACATGAGATTCGACGGGAATCGAACTTGGACCTCAGTGGTTAAAGGTTAGCGACTGCGCTATGTGCCACGAGCGAGCATTGATTGAAGTTTGTGTTTTCAGCCGCGTCAACTCCAATTTCTAATTTGAAGATTGTGTTTTCAGCTGCGTCAACGTCTGGGGTCACTGTGCGTGTAAGTGTAGTGCATGTTATATCCCGGGTTCCTCCAGCTAGAATGTGAGATCCGGTGTCGACTTGCGGAGGTTTCCTCTCCATGTACTTCTGCCAGCGGGAATCTCCCTCGCCTGGATAAAGTCTAAGCGCTTGACAGGTCATCCTGATGTGTAGTAGTATAGTGCATGTAAATGTAAGTATCTGTGTGTGTGAGTGTGTGTATGTGTTTAAGGAGAAAGAGAAAGGGGAGGACAAGTCGAAATAATATGCTATGAAAGTGCAATCTTTTCCCACACCTTCTGCCAGAGGTGTGCGCGCGTGTGTGTGTGTGTGTCAATCATCTCCAGAAACTGGACGTCTTCGCATATCCTTCTCACGTTAACCCTTCCCGCGAACATTTATTACATGTGGTATCCACCATTTCATATTGAATGATTAACTTTTGTTAGAATTATTGCAAAGTATAATTAATAATAATAATAATAAGAATAATAATGCATTATTAACAAGAAAAGTATTGCCTTGTATCAATTATATTTTCCTATCTGCATCTTAATTTTTCTGAACACTAGTAATTAAATCATATGACATTAATTGTATTTCATAGTGTCCCTTCCCCGATTATTTATATCGAAAATTTTGCGTGAGACTCTTGTTGGTCTGTTTCATTTATTAAATTGTTTCGAAATCAATGATTACTGCTTATTCAACGTTTTCATTTTTTTGTCCTTGAATTAAAACCGCTCCATCCTACTTTTTAAAATACATAGAAAATTCCGCTATTCGACTTTCGGTGTATTTCAATATTGATACTTTTGTATTCTGAAGAAAAGTGTCACACAAGCCTTCCAGCCAGTTCATTTCCATAAGTACGCCGTGCACGCGATAATCTTTCATTTGTTTGTATATTTATTTCCTTAATCTTCAAACCGGTAAAATGCGAATGTAACTTTGGGGTATGAAAGAAAGCTACATTTACTGTCTCGAATCAAAGCGACGGATCATTTCATCAGTTGCTAAATAGATCAAAGGCAACAGGACGCAAAACCCAATTCAAAGGAGACTTGCGTTTTTCATTTATATTTTTCAATGTATTGATTTCTTTTGATGTTCAATCTGGCGGGATTCACATGAACCAGGTTTATATAGCAGCCAGAACTGAAGAACTGTCTAGTGTCTCACTTGTGGTGCGTATTGTTCAAAACGATCAAATATATGTTTGAAAATTTTACAATTACAATTTATAAAAGGTTTACAATTGTATGTGGTTGTAGTGTATAGATTTTTCGATATGTTTTGTACTTTTTCACCTTCAAAAGAAATCTATTAAATACTAATGAACTTTGAAATAGAAATAAATTGTAATGCGTCCTCATTTGATCACAAACTTCATTTTACCAGAATGCGTTTGTAAGCCAACTACTTACAGTTAAAGTTATACCTAGCTCGCTTTTATACATTTCTGGGCATATAGTTTCAAGGTAATATTGATATCTATTTTGACAGACACTCACGATAACGCATCTGAAAAGAACTTGAAATTTCAAAATAGATTTATGGAAAAGCACGCCAGAAGGAAATTTTGATGTTTCTTGCATCGCGCTCTATAAATAAGATCTTGGTGAGATACGCTGAAAGCATTGATTTATCAAGATATTTATTGCTCAATGTCGGCACGTCAACATATTCTTAATGGGCTTTCCACACGGTTACTGGTCGATGTGGCATCTAAGTAGGCAACACTCAATAGTGCTTTCAAAACGGTTCTGCTCATTTACAGCAGCAAATATCGATCCATTTATTTCAAAGTAACGGCAAACGTCTTTCCCAATTCCCATCCTACCACTTCCGCTTCCAAAATAGTTGCTCATGTGTGTTAAGCATTCGCATATATACTACATTAGTTTCCTTATTCAAAATAACACTGAAATGCAAATATGGAACTTTTTCAAGAGCTAGAAGCTATTTTCTTCCACTTAAAATTCTTCTTGTAAAGCAATAGAAACATTTTCTTAGATGTTTTCTTAAACAATGCAGTACATAAAAACTATTAGACAAAAATCAAAATATCTTCAGTGGAGTTGGGAGGATAGGCTGTCTGACGTTAAGACGGTCTGTCGGATGGGTAGGCGGTCGGACGAGTGTAGTCGGACGGGATGTAGTCGGATTGGAGGTAGTTGAACGAGAAATAGGTCAGACGGGTAGCCTGTGGACGTACGGTCGAACAGATAGGCGACGGACGATCGGATGAACAGATAGGCGACGAAGGGATTCACGGACAAACAAATAGATGAACAGATTGATGACGAACGGACGAAGCGAGTGGAAATGCCAGGGCGGGTAATCGGAGGTGCCAATCGATGGCCTGACAGCGAGATAGAAAAGAGGTAATGTTCCATCAAAGGGTAACACAAGGACAGGGGGAGGTCAAGTTGATATTAGCAGGGTGAATTGGACTCTAATGGTGCCCATTGTAGCTCTTCAGTTGCAATAGCTTTCAGCACTAGTGAACGGGACGCTTGAAATTCCGCAACCTGTCAATCTGTTTTATGCGCAATCACTGAAAAGCACCACAGAACTAGCATAGAGCGCCGGCAGTGTGCTCCAGGCCGCTGATTGCTTGAAAGCCCTTTGTGGTAATTGAATGAAAATTCCTGGAGTCATAATATCCTCATTTCGTCTCGGAAACTGGTGCTTCGCTTGAGCAGTACGTACTCCCCTAACAAAACGCTGGAGGCTCATAAACTCTTAATTAATTATCCAATGCTTATATGGCTGCTTCACCCATAGAAGCTCAAGGCTGGGGAAGAAATTACCTACAAGACTGCATTGTTTACGCCTATTTTTATTAAATGATTGTAAGGAAAATTAATAAATTTGAAAGTACAAAATCTGCCTAAAATATGAAATTTAAACAAGTTTTGTAACTCATACGTTGGTATTTTGTATTACTGAATACTCTTGTTAATGTGTTTATGAATTAGATTTATTTATGTAAAAACTATAGTGCTATACAAACTAATGACTACGCAAAATTATAAGATTGCATCTTCTATCCTAAAACATCTTTTCCAAAACGATGAGACTCAATATTACGCAAAGTACTAGCTCTTTGAAAAAATTTACATGAAATGATTTAAAGATCTTCTATTGCAAAATAAGTTGCATTAAGAAAATTCATATTTTAAGTTCTGCATAAACGCATTATGTTTTTATTGCATTTGTTTTCTGGAATGATTTAAGCTCTTTATCAAACGCACAACGGTAATAAAATTGTTCGTTGAAGAGGGAACACAAATAATTTTGATTCCTTGAACTTGAACCCCGTCATATCCCTCTCTCGTTCCCTCTCTTCTCCCTCTCTCCTCTCTCTCTCTCTCTCTCTCTCTCTCTCTCTCTCTCTCTCTCTCGATTCTTCATTGATTTTTGTCTAACTTCCGCGAGCACACTAGTGCTAGCGGAGAAATCAAATGAAATCTACAGTTTGTTTGCCGATACACACCCGATTTTAGGCCAGCATCGTCATTCCTCTGTTATGCTGACATTTGTTTATGTCAACTCTGACTCTGTTTAGGTTGACATTGTTCATGCAGTGGATGCCTAAGGCTAACCACCACACAACGGGATCACATGCCCAGGAGAAAGGAATTAAAGTGTAAGCTACTTCCCCCGTCTTACGCTTAATGACGATGATGACCCTCACCGCACTGCAGTCAACGAACAGAATCAGCGCGAAATCCCTGAAACGGACGCTGGGGAAAATTCACGCATTGTCGCTCCTCTCCTCTCTTTTCGCCGGACCTGACCCCGTTCTCGCTCCTTTCCCGCCCGTATCTCGCCCACAACCCTCGCCCCTCGCCCCTTCCCCATCTCCACGCTCCATTCACCCATTTGGCGTCGCAGCGGGAGCCGCACTTGGCCGCTGCAGTCACCCTGCTGCATTCACGGGGCGGTCGCCCCCGCTCCCGCCCTCGCCCCCGCCCTCGCCGCCGCAGACGCCCCCGCCGCCGCCGCGCCGGCCGGGCTCCGACCGCGGCGCAACGACTTGGCGCCCCCGCGCTCTCCATTCAGGGCGGTAACGATGCGCGAGGTGATTCATTTTTGCTTGAATGCGGAACTCGTGCGGAACGAACAGGCACTTACATGAAAACGGGCTCAAATTAGGTTTGCCTCTTTTGTGACCAATATGCGTTAAATTCATTCACATTGACGTTTGTTTCATTTATATATATATATATATATATATATATATGGGCTCAAATTCATTACATCTTTTACTTAATATTAATACACCATTAAAAAACCCGCAAAAAAAAAACAATCTTCGACTTATAATTGTTTCAGGATACCACACGTACAAAATAACACAGATTAGTCTCCTTTGTCTTACATATTACGCTAATGAAACACAGGTATAATAGAATATTCTCATGGCATTCATTTTCAAAAACAGACAGAGAGATGGATAGATAGGTGGATAGGTGGATGGATGGCTAGATAGATAGATAGATAGATAGATAGATAGATAAGTGGATAGGTGGGTGGATAGGTGGGTAGATAGATAAATAGTACGTCCATCCAGCTGACCACTCACCTGTCCGTCCGTCTGCCCATCTATCTATCATAGACTATACACATGGACAGACGTTTCGCCGCCAATCAACTTTTCGATATCAAGGACCCACAAAACATGGATTCTCACAACACAACGTGTTTAAAAAAAGCAATGTGCTATATTGCTCGTGGCCCACAATAGTGACCAACAAAAAATATTTTTGACCAAACCAAATTTTGAGTTAACGCACTCTGCAGATTTGCAGATTGGTCTGCCTTCCAGCAGCAACACCGAATATCTTGCAGTACAGTATTCCACCAACAAATGGCAGAAATGTAAATGCAAGAATGATGCATTTCAATACAAGGTTAAAATTTAAACTCATTAATCTCAACACCCGACTTTTTATGAGCCACAATTTCAGCCCACGAACGATATATTGGAACAAGATTTATCCTCATTTTTGTTACTACGGCTCGAGAATAATACTTTTTTCTGCCGAAAAATCTCTGATTTCCGCCGCACGATTACAACTATTACTCTCTACTACTTACGTAGTAAGATAGAATATTAAATTCCATCTTCGATTTTTTCACAATCATTCAAATTTAGGGCTGAATAACTCTAATATCTCAGAATAGGTGAGAGTGGAATTCTGCCACTTACCCATCTAAATTTCTCACATAAGTTCCATCTCTGTTCCTACCGCCATTTTTTGGAGACGTTATAAATTTACAAATTAACGGCACCATTACCGCCTTTGTTAGTCAAAACCTATTTCTGGAGTTTGGTCTTCAGACATAGCTTTGATAATTGTACTTTAAATGTTGGCAAGTTACACATTTTTTATGAGAAATTGATGATTGTGCTTACCTCATATCATTCACCCCCACCTTTGTCACATTTGTTATACATGTTAACATGTTATAACATGTCACATATTATAACAGAAACTTAGTTTTAGTGGCACATTATCATTATTGTTGTTGTTGTTGTTATTATTATTATTATTATATTATTATTATTATTATTATTATTATTATTATTATTATTATTTCATTCACTTAAACTTGAATTAGCGTAGGGATTGCTTAAAACATTTTAAATAATTTAAATTGTATTATCTGCACCAAACTATTGAAAGGAAAGCAACAGAGTAATTAATTCTTGTTACGCGAATTTTCTGCACAATTTTGAATAAAATAAATGAATGAGTGAGTGAATGGATAAATGAATGAATGATGAGCGAATGAATGAATGAATGAATGAATGGGTGGATGGATGAATGAATGAATGGGTGGATGGATGAATGACGAATAAATGATGAGTGAATGAATGAATGATGAGCGAATAAATGATGAGTGAATGAATGAAGGATGAGCGAATAAATGATGAGTGAATGAATGAAGGATGAGCGAATAAATGATGAGTGAATGAATGAATGATGAACAGTATAGGATTAAAACGGTTAAAAACGCCATCTTTGCAAGACGAATGTTGGAGGTCTAAAAAGCCAGCAACCTTTTCCTGGACGATCGGCTTACGTTGCCTGTCAGCGTCTAGGGGTTGGGGACCCCAACCTCTGCCGCGCCGCTCCGTCTCGACGCCGCCGCCGCCGCCGCTACTACCATCGTCGGCAGCACTGTCGCGCCGCTCCGCGTCACAACACCGGCCTCTTTAATGGAGACCAATCGGAAGGTCAGACAGCGAATATGATTCGCTGCAAATAGCTCACTCAACCATAACAGCCACCCAGACGTGCCCCACCAAAAGGCGTAGTCAGTCTGACATGCATAAGATGACTATTAATATCATGCACACGCGCGGGCGTGTGTGTATATGTGTGTTTGTATGTGAAGTGATGCATTCATTGATAAGTGAGTTGTGTAAACAACCTTTAAGTGAACGTCATCTCGAACCGCTCGTTTGATTTAGAAGTGCATTCATCATGATCAGGTTAATGATTCCTAATACTTATACTGGAATTGTCTCACATGCGTGACATCAACTCCCATATAACAGATTGAGTATTGACATTGATGGTTTGAAGCGCCAATAGAAATATAAAGGAAATGTAATATGTTTGCTTCTACATACTTAAATCATTATTCACTCTGGTAATCTTTTAACGTACTCATTGATTCAAAGATGCCAAGTGATTTGTCCCGTTGAAGACAATCGTGTGTCTACTATGAATGAAAATAAAAACTGAAAAATTTAAACATATATATATATATATATATATATATATATATATTATATATTATATAATTGATACAGGATTGAGGAAATATACTGTATAAATATCATGGATTACAAAAATATTTCTGCTGCCACTACGGAATATATTTAAAACGTACTGTTAAAACGTGGAAACCAGACGTAAATATTGTATACTCAATGCCTGCTTTAAAAATTCAATCAGTAAATCGACACAAAATATGTAGGAAAATAAATGGTTTTTGGTTGATAACTCTTCATATTTTCTAAGATTCCAGAAATTTTGCACATTTTATAACATTACTGATCTAAATATTCTTTTCAAGGTTTCATTATTATCTTAGACTTCATTCAAACATTAAACTAAGCATATCTTAATATATTTGTCTCCGAAAGTTTAATTTAAAATATCTTTGCATATATGCATAATCTTCACGTTATAAGTCATAACACAAGTCGACAACGAAAAATCAACAGAATAAAATTTTGTTTAATTTACTATGTATCACGCCCTGTTTCGAAACATGTACTTATAATTTCTCCTGCACGTGTCACTTTTGTGATAAGATGGTTTTAATATTGCGAATGTGCGAATTATCTCCCAAAATGACTTGCTTAGTCAACAATGAAGCATTATTATCATTATTATCATTATTATTATCATTATCATTATCATTATCATTATCATTATCATTATTATTATTATTATTATTATTATTATTATTATTATTATTATTATTTACTGTTTTACTGTTGTTGTTGTGGTTTTAACTTTCATTCATTTTTCAACTATCGTTAAAATGTTGGAATGAGATTCTGCTACTCAAGAAAACGTGCGCAGATTATCTTCTCATACTCACGTCATACAGGTTTTACTGTTTTTCGACCAAATAAATCAAATCAAACGAAAATATATAAGTTTTAATGAGTCACACCCTGATTCCAAATGTGCTATGATTTTTTTGTAGCATCAATAGTTTCTGAGATAAGACGGTTTTCATATGGTGACTGCGAATTCCAAACGGCAAAGCCATTCTTTCAGAAACAGCTGTTGCTGGGGATGAAATGAGCTTTTGTTTTCACCAACTTATCTGCAAACATATGATACAGATATAGAGGTGTCCATTCACTGGAGAGTCGCGTGTTGTCGAACTTTCTCGAGTCTCTCCTGGATGTATACAATGGTAATTTTGACCAGTGTTCTTGTTGCGTGCGGAAGAGCGGTGTCTCTTTGCTCTATATGCATGTGTTAATGATATTACCATCGAGATTCATCGAAAATATAAAAATATCCGAAACTCATTTTGTTACGCGAGTTGTTCATTCACAACAAAAAGTCAGCTGCGTGAATCCCGACACATTTGCGCTCCTCATATAAATCTTGAATTAATTGTTTTGTGAAGACAATGGGTAAGACAAACTCTAGAGCATTTGTTAAAAAATTTCCAAAAATAGTGCTGCAAAAGTGAAGAAAGGAATCTTCGCGGAACCCCAAATACGAGATATTTTAAAAGATGATGCGATCACCCAAACGATGACTCCGGAAGAACAAAATCCTTGAACAAGTTTTCAGTGGGTGTGTGAACATTTCCCGAGGAAAAACAAATTTTCAGATTCTGTTAATGGAATCAAGAGACTGTTGAGTACATTTCAAAAATTGGGCTGTAGAATGCCACTTAAGTTACACTTTCTACACTCCCTATACTAACACAGTTTGTTAGGAAATGAAATATGACCGATTATTGGTATAATAAATGGATTCGCTATTGTAGAAAATTGGTACGTGATGACGCAAATCTGAATGCAATGTCGTAATCTGCGATAAAAATTAGTTTAGAAAAATATAATTATATTTATAATGATTAAAATAAGATTCATTTTGTAGACCTTGTGCAATTATAGAAGCCACGTGTTTCACACAGTTTGCAGCACGAAAGCTACTTTTTACAAGACTTCTTTAAATGGTCTATAAATAACGTGTCTCTGGAGCCTGTTGTCCTTGGAACGTCTTTTGAGAATGCTTTCTAGCCACTTCCCGCAAAGTGTTACTTTGTCCATTATCTGAAGGTCGTGGGAAATAAAACACGAACCCAAGTGCAAATGTGCATGTGTGTGACAGAAATCGTTTGTGCAGTGCATACATAACCAGAATCCTCTTCAAAAAAACTAGGAAATACGTAGTTCTCATCTCAAGATGGAAATTAAATGTGACGAGTGCTCAACAGTGTTGAAGAAATGTCACTGAAAATAAATTGGAGAAAATACAGCGCTGAAGGCAGACATTTCGATATTTCTGAGAAAATTGTTGCCAGTTTAAGAGAAATGCAATATCTTAAAATTATTAAATCGATTATAATTAGTTAAATTTATTTTTATTTATTCTTATTTATTATTTAAAATTGCGACTAAGCGCTAAAATTTGCGCTACGTAAGCAAGAATACAGGCGAAGAAACGCCATTAGCTATCCATTAACGTTACGAAATGATCGTGAGAGAGAGAGAGAGAGAGAGAGAGAGAGAGAGAGAGAGAGAGAGAAGAGAGAAAGAAAGAGATAGAGAAAGAGAGAGAGAGAAAGAGAGAGAGAGAGAGAGAAAGAGTGTGTGTCTGTCTATTTTTACTGCATTGATTATCTTTATTCTCCATTATTCGTCACTAGTGGGATTCACCTATATTGTAAAACTATTACTTTAGAAGTCTGGAATTATTAAAATGTTTATACATAAGTATGTTTACGTTGTCAGCGCAATGTATTTAAAAGCTAATTCATGGTAGTAACTAAGTCTTCAGTGATGTCGATCCCGTATATAGTATTATGATCATGGCCTTTACCTCATCGCATTTGTTAGTAAAGAAGCAGTTTATCGGTCAACATTTCACAGAAAGATTTCCAACGGTTCATTTGTGCCGGCAAATAAAGTCGGATGCAAAGAAAAAACCTCTACTGATATTATTGAACTGCTGAAATAATTTGAGTGAGTATTTCATGTTTGCATGTTATAGAAGGGATTAGGCTCTTTCACTTGAACGTGAGATACGTCACCGACATACTACACGTGAGTTCCGGGTTTTTCTCTTCCAGGTATCTCTCCACTATTTCAACTAATCTTTTGTTTAACAGAATTGCAAAAATTTTATATGTTATGTTTAACAATGCAATTGGTCTGAAATTCTTGCATTCGCTTCTGTCACCTTTCTTGAATACTGGGCAGTCAATACTTTTATTCCAGTGCGTTGGCATTCTTTCCTCTAGCCGTATTTTAAGTATTAATTTTTTTTAAAGATTTCTTCCTCCATTGTAAATCATATTATTTCACTTCGGCTTGGCTGCTTTGGACACCTATGTCGAATGCAAGAAGAAAGAATGGTCAAGAAGATTTATAAATGGCACCCGACTACAGCAAGAAAGAAAGGGAAACCGAAAACCACATGGAAAGATGATGTTATCAAGGACATTAAGGGTCGTATTTATGCTCTGCCCGCAGAGCTCTTAGGGGCCTGCCATCTGGGGGCTTGCTGGGAGGACAAGGGGCGACGGGACGTTCGTTCAAACAAACCGACCACTGGCAGCCTGCTAGGCCTGGCAAGCCCCTAGAAGTGGTTTATAAGTACGGCCCTTAGGGCCGTATTTATAATAAATAAAATACGGCCCTTAGGAATTGGCATGAGGTGGTTCAAGGAGGAAAATGGAAGGCAGTTGTGGAGCAGGCCAAGACATTCAAGAGAATGTTGCAGCGCCTTAGAAGAAGAAGAAGAAGAAGAAGAAGAAGAAGAAGAAGAAAGAGGAGGAGGAGGAGGTAACTCTCCAGTGGAGTACCGCCAAGCCCAGAGAAGCTCCTGACAAGTCTCCTGATGGATGGTAGTGTAAGGCGCGGGGCTATGTGTAAGGCGACAGAAGGGGAGAATGATGAGAAAAAGAAGATTACGCGTGTTTCGCGGCCCGTTTGTGCCGTTTCTACCTCGACTGGTATTAATCGGAAAACACGGAAAACTTCCGATCAGAGCAGCCGGCCGCTAGAATTCTCCTCCAGACAACGGTTGCATTCCACATAGCCAATCAGCTAGTGTTGAAAATCCACAACCGTCGGCACTCGAACCGGACCTGGGGGTCTGCAGCTGCAGTTATTACGCATTGAGCGGATGTTGGCATTGAGCCATATCAGCGGGTTTTCAAATGCTCAACATATTGGTAATCTTTTTTCGACGACCTTAAAAAATTTCAATTTCTTAAAGTTTGTGTAATGAAAAACTACTTTCTAGTATTATTGGTAATAGTTACATAGTATTTCTCATTTTTTCTCGAAATTTCGAAAAGTTGACATTTTGGAAACTCAACCCTTCAACATCTTCAAGACCCCATTAGAATAAGATCCTGTGTATTCATGTTTTATTTATTGTATTATAAGGTTAAGACTTTAAAATAAGGAATTATAATTTGAATATTTTTCCATTATAAATAGCTATTATTTGTAGAAGATATTGAAATATTTTTTTAAATTAATAAAAATTGGAAAATTTTTAAAAAAAAAGCGTTTACTCTATTTTAGAAATATTTCTGATTCGTAGTGTTTCATAATTATTATTATTGTACAAAAATTGCTTAAATTGAATACATTTTTTATTGGGCAGCCGGTCAAATTTTGTCACATCGATGTATTAATAATGACATTAACCACAAAGTATTACGAAATCATCCAAATAATTATCTTCTCGTTATCGCTATCGTAATTACATTCGTCGATATCGTTAATAAAACCGTGTTCGTCGCCGGCATCGCCCACGTAATCGTAAATATTCCTATGAAAGACGATGCAGGATATCTTCTTGCATGTCAATAGAGTTTATGTACCGTTTAAGTACCATGTACATTAGGTACTATATGAGACTTCTTACGCATGCGTAAAATTTAACGGTCTGTTAATATAGGGGTGTATTTCACATAATACAGAGAATGTTGTTGCATGCATAATATAGATTAAACTAATGAAAGTAATCCCAACGTGTTAGCGCTAAATGCGTCCAAGTATTAAGTAGTCGTGTTGCCGTTTAGGAAAACAAATGTTGAACGAAGTAGGAAGTGCGAATCAAAGGGATGCGTTTTAAAATGTAGCTTGAGTAGTTCATTCTGCTGTTAGGAATCGGGACAGATTCTATTTAACGGACTCAGTTAGGAAAAAGTGTAAAAAACGTTCTGTTTAAGGAAGGTTTAATAGTTACGTTGTTGACTAATAGAGCTTTCCGCCCTCCGGATCCCAGCTGTGCAAAAACTCTGCGGCGTCTATGCGACATTATCTTGGCGATCTTTGGCGGATGACCCTGTCACCGCGTGGCGTAGTCCACGTCGGTGGACGTCGTCCTGTAGTCGTCCTCGTCGCCGCGTGGGAGCGGCGCGTCCCTTCGCCGCCGGCGTCTGCGGCAGCGCCGGGTCGCCGGGTCGTTGCCCCAGACACGCCAGACGGGAGACAATGCAGGCTGGCGCGGCGGGCTCCTACCTGATCGCGCCCCTCGCGCCCATGTGCCACGCCCTGCGCTGCCAGGAGGCCGGTTCAGCAGGGACGCCCCGGCTGCGCGCCCGCCCCCCAGCAGCCGCCACAACAGCAGCCGCCACCGCCATCACCACTGCCATCGTCACCGCCACCACCACCGTCTCCAACGCCGCACTCGCTGCCGTCACTGTCTCCTCTACGGGTGTCTCTGTAGCTCACCGTCCTGAACGGCTATCAAAACCGGCTTCGATCCAGCTGTCACGGGGCTCTTCACACCAATCATCGCTGCCGTCACCATGATCGCCACCATTGCCGTAGTCACTTCCATCTTGCGGCAAGTTTTCTCAGAGTTCCCTTTCCCCTACTTCATCATTCATAGCATCTCTATTTTCACTAAAGCGTCAGTTTCATTCACCATTCCATATTAGGCCACGCAGGTTGAAATTATAATAATGTCACTGCCATCAACAGCACTACTATGAGTGTTGCAACTCGAGAATTTTCAGCTTCGTTGAGAGAGAATAGTTATGGATTTCGATTTGTAGATAGTGAGTGGCAAGTTCCATAAATGAGACATTTTCAGTATCTCAGTTATCCCTCATTTGCTTTATATCTAAATTAATAATTTGATGGTTGAAATGTGTAAGTGGTGTAAGTGCAGAGAGTAATTAATGATATAATGAAGTAGATCTAATTTCGAAACTTCTTTTGGTTTTGTATCAACTGAGACCAACACTTCCTTTTTTAAGAATTTTCATATTTGATTGTTCCAAGGACATATCTGACCTATTTATTCTTTAAAAAATTTTATTAATTGTTCTAATATTTTCTTCTACCCCTATTTCAGCATTCTTCGATTCATTCTCCTCTCTCATAATTTTACTTCTAACCCTCATTAGAGAAAACGTGTTGGGTGAGGAAATGAATAACGTTATTTAAAACCAGCTATAGAATTTGTTGGCACTAGCCATTTCGTCGTTGTCAAAATATCAATTTATCTGAGTACGAAAACGAGTTACCGATTCAGAATGAATTAATTAATAATGAATGAATAATTAACGGTATGAATTAAAGATTTTATAAAAAACTGAACATTTAGCCTTCATTTATTATAACCTCAAGTTTTAATTTGATCATTCCACGAGGTTTTAATCACGTAGTTGGCCTGACGGAGAATTTGGGAGTATTGCAATTTCGAAAGCAGAGACTCCAGTACGTAATTCACAACTCCCGAATATTGGAAAATGGTAGTTATGTGCCTATGCAGTGAACAAAATCTTCAAATACGAGGTTCAAAAATGAAATTCAAATTGTTATTAGAGATCGACATGGTGGCTTTTAAAAATTGCAATGACGTTTGTCCCGAAGAAGCATTTTTTTTACCTAGAAAGAACTATGGTCTAGGCAAAAGTGGCTGTATAAAGAGTTTAGGAATGTTTGCTGTGATAAAATAAATTGACGAAAATGAGTATTCTGAAAATGAGTTATGTTGTGGACATAGTGGATATATCATTAAAAAAAAGCATTAAAATGGTTCGTTATATTATGATCTCTGACTAATTTTCTATTGGTTGATTATTTACAATTTCCTGGCACGTTAACTGCTATGGTTATTCGTCCCATAAGAGTACTGCATGTTTTTTTATCACGGGAGGCTGCGGTGTACTTCGCCCACTGAATGGTGAGATCCAGCTCCGACCTTCACGTCGGCTTGCGGGGTTTTATCCATTCAGATATCTCTCACCGCCGAGGCACCCCACCCTTTCAGCCGGGACAAGCTCTGAAGCTCCCGACTGGTCCACCGATGTATGTGGTAGTGTAGTGCACAAAAGTGTAAGAGTGTATAAGGTAGGAGTGAGGATATGACAAGGAAGAGAAAGGAAAGATCGGCACGTGTCCCGTTTGTTTGGGTACTATTCTGGCATTCACCTAGTATTGATCGGCGAAACCACGTAAAACGATCAGCCGCTGGACTTCTCATACAGACAGCAGCGTATTCAATTTTGCTGCGTCGCTAGTTTCGAAAATCCTGCTACCGTCGGAACTCGAACCCTAGGTCCTGGATGTCAGAGGGATTGCAGTGACACCAGTTGATGCCCTGAGGATTCTAATCTGGTACACATTTTCGATATTAGTGTGTGCATATATTAAGAGAAAAAAGAAATTTTATTAAACATAGAGTATTTAGAAAACGTGTAACAATCCCAGGACTATTCCAGCCGGCTGTCTGGACTCGCTGTCAGCAATTTTCACTCTCTATCTCACCATCACCGTCTCCGCCACGTCTCCCAGTCGCAGCTCGCAGACACCGTCTCCGAAAAAAAATGGACTAGACCTTGTAGCGGCAACGGTAAGACAGGAATCCCGTTGTGCCACCCGGGCAATATTTAACTTACGTCGTGCAATCTTTCTGTCTGTTTTTTCTTCGTCTTGCAAGCTATTTTCTTTCTTCGTTTGGCGACTGCGACGCTTTCGTTGGCGTCTATGGCACGGGTTTGGAATCCGATCTCTCGTTAAGGAAGCAATCGAAGCCGCCACTCGGCGTCTGTCGCCGTTAATCGTCGGGGAAGAGTTGCTTGCGTCCACGATCGCTGATGTTGTTTTGTCTGCAGCAAATGCAGCGCTCCATGTTAGGAGAACTGGTATGCGAAGGGGATTCCACCGATCTCATAAGTACAGTCTGCCTTGAACATATTTTCGTATCCTCACCCAAAACAGTGTTTCAAGAGTCGGAGGTGGGGGAAGATGGAGCTTCAGCCCGTCGCTCAAAAGCTAATGACACAAATTCACAATTAAAGTTTTTACTTTTTACAAGATACATTCAACAATATAGCAATTTATCATGCGAGTTTGAATTTTTATGTATAAATACAAGATAAATGTAACAATATACATAATAATTGAAACTCACATGATAAATAGCTATAAATTAGCAAGTAATTATTAGTTTTAAATCAAACATCAATGCAATTATAAAAAAATCCGGCCGTTTGGACGATGTACATACAGCCCGCCTATTAGACAAATCTTAGTTTCGTCACTGTTTTTAAATGAAGCCATATTTCAAGCATCTATCGATGTAATGGCATGAAAACTACATATTGAATTATTCTCAGGACATTCCCACCCATTCTATGGAGTGAGGACTCTAGTAAACTTAATATACATACTATTTCTCGATCAGTTCGGTGTTCATAAAATGGAACATTACAAAAGAAAAAACAGAGCGCTCTCAGAAATGAGAGCAATGAAAACCACACACATCTCGATGTAAGAATTTTTTTAAAGTTCACGATATGTTTTGTTCAGATAAGACTCCTCTAGGAAGGAAGTGGCAATTTGCTGTTGATTATTCCTCCTTGTTCAAATTCGTATCCATATCATGCCTTACAAGCGATCTAATGAAATCAACCAGTCCTTGTGTATTGCGGAAAGCAAATTAGCAGTAGTTACCTATTTACATGCAGCCGTATAAACTAGAACTCAAATAGAACCGCAACTTCTCGTTGCCTAGTGAATAGCTCCCTGATTGCTTGCTGGAACCCAAAAGGTTGATATACATACAGTTAAACAAAACGTATGTTCGGTGTAGTGATTTCTCTCTTGTTCATTCTAGTCGTTCTAATTTAGGTATTCATATACGTGTTGGTACTTACCCATTACCGTTAGTTACGAAAGTCACAACCTGAATTAGTACTCCCACCGTTAATTAAAGTGAAATTAATACGACCGGATTATTCAATGTCCACAATGTTTCTAAAGCCTGAATGAATAAGCAATCTTGTGAAAAGCTTTCAGAATCAGACAACCACGTAGTGAGAAGCACTGATGATGAGGTATGCATTTGGCATTTTGGGTCGATAGTCTGACTTTGCCGGCCAGAGAACGGTATCCTCCACCCCTGGGCCGAGTTAAATTCACGCTTGGGGGTATGAGCAACATATGGCGAACACGACATATTCACCGGAGCGGTAGCTCAGTGCATCAACTGATGCCACTGCAGCGCCTCTGACCGGGAGGTCCTAGGTTCGAGTCCTGACGGCGGCAAGATTTTCGACACTAGCTTTTCAACTAGGTCGAATTCAGTCGCTGTCTGGCGGAGAATTCTAGCGGCCGGCTGCTCTGATCGGTAGTTTTCCGTGGTTTCTCCGATCAACACCATGCGAATGCCGGAGCAGTTCCCTACCAAACGGGCCACGGACCGCGCGCGATCTGTCCTTCCCATTCCTTGTCCTATCCTCTCCCCTTACACACACACTTACACTAACATGCACTACACTACTACATATCCCGGGAGACCGGTCGGGAGCTTAGAGATTATTCCGGCTGGGGCGGTGCCCCGCTGGTGGGAGAGTACTGGTTAGGGGGAAACCCCTCTAGCCGACGGTAGGTCGGCGCCGGATCTCGCCATCGGGGGAAGATTACTGCCATCTCCCGAGAAAAAAACATGCACTACACTAACGGGACTAATGACCAGAGCCGTTGACGCGCCCGGAAACATGAATAAATAATAAATAACGCCATATTCCCTTCTCCGTAACTACCACAACGCGCCTGCCTAAGCTTTTCTTCATCACACAGCTGCAAAAACTGGAATGATTTTAAAGGAAAGCTACAACTCTATTTTGTCCGGACCGAGAATCACACCACGGGAAACTAGTGCACTGCCCATGAGCCATCCCAGAGACTATGATGAGGCGAAGTCCTTGAAAAATGTTTGCGTGAATATAAGATCTAAATTTAGTGCAAATCCTTTTTTGGGGGAAGATTACTTTTTTTTACCTATCCATGTTTTCCTTCCCGTATTGAACTTTATATGTAATATTACGTGTGTATGTAGTATATCTTGTGTAAAGTATTCAAATAGTGTACGCATATCAATGCAATCAGTATTATGATCTTTGGGTTGGATTTTTAGTATTCAATTGTTTTCTGTAATGGTCTATCACCAAATGCTAAATTCTAAGAAGATAAATACAAATTTCTTATTATATTCACACATATGTGTTTCAAAATAAATTGTTGCCTCAGTTACCCTTTACTATGAGGTGAGAATACCTGAATAGCTTTTAAAAAATGCTCTATCCATGGCAAAGAGAATAGATTGTTTTATAAAGTCCTATTACGGCAATTATTCTTTTCTTGTACGACGACCACGAGGATAAGTGATATTTTTGAAGAAATGTTTTGCACATTAATTCCTTCGGATTCAGATTCTTTCGGTTCCCACATCTGAAAGTAAAATTTGTTTTCATATGCAAAATATAGTACTTTTCAAACTACCTGCATGCTCCTTGGTGCACATTTTTTGTTCGTAAATCATTCACTCTACTAAGAGCAAGTTTACAACGTTGTTTCACGAGACTTACGACACTTTTTCTAGGAAACTCCAGAAGCATGCAACAAGGCAACTTCCTTGGCATAGTGAAACTTTGTAAAAAAAACTTTTATCTAGACATAAATTTTGTTTAACATTAGCCTGTAAATCTTTTGGGTAACTGTTTGTGTACTTCTCTGTGAAATTGAAATTAGTTATTAGTATTACATAAAATTCGAGTCTGGCGTTATATTGAACATCTGTCTTTACTTTTAATATCTTTTGCTACATTTCGTGCAACATTCTGCTTTTATATCTTGATAGATTTTTAAACGCCTACCGTTGCATTTTATCGCTTACTAATGGGCCTTACCTTCAGAATGTAAGTAAAGGTTTTATGACGGTCGTTTGAAACCATGAGTAATGGTCTGCCGGCGAGAGTAGAAATGAAACAATAGTTACGGGATTATAGTAGTGGTCTTGCGTACATGATAGGAATGCGTTTATGTCCCAGAAATGATTGTGGGGGTATGCCCCTTCATATTCTCGAAGTTAACATTTTGTAATGTCTGTTTTGTCCAAAGCGTGCGTACAAACGCCACAAAATTGCACTGAAGATATAGCGCAATGTGGCCGAAAGAGCTTTATGTGAGAATAAATATTTATGCTGAAACTATGCCAGATCCTTCAATAGCTGATAACAAGAATATCATAAAGACAACATCACACTTCCTACTACCATCTATGCCTTATTCTATAAACAGTGGTATTTTCGAAAATTCAAGAGATTTCAACGAAAATCGATTCTGCCTCATTTTTACAAGCGTAGATGCTTTGCTCTATCCGAGAAAAATTAATTGGGGCAATATTTTAGAAAATTTTGAAAACGTTGAATCTGCATGAAAAGTACCATAAAGAATTACAAGATTCGTTTCAAAAACGTAGGGTTTCAATTGCTGTCACTCGATCCAGAAATTTCAATTTTGAAGAGAATCCTTTAAATGGTATAGGCAATGTTGTTGGCCACAGACGGACGTTTTGCCGTAAACTAATTGTTTGGTATCAAGTACCTACATTACGTGAATGCTGACTACACAACGTATAACGTATTAAAGGAAGTGTATTGCACGTGGGAGCAAGTATTATCAACTTTTTCGATATCAGGGATTCATAACCTGAGTTTTTGTCTCGAAAAACCGCAACTTGCTGCAACATTGCAATATTTTCTCTTTACTACGTAAGTACACGTTTACTTCTTACATAGAACTACATAAGTAGAAAAGAGAAAGTGAAAGGGATACTTCTAAGCATTTGTAATAAACAGCGTTCATTAGAAATTATACTAGAACATGAATTTCCAGATAAACGAGTATTCTCATCCATGAAACATTGACAAAGTTCAAAGGCAAGGAATCAGGTATCGGGGTGGATATTATCAATGCGTTAAGAACCCATTCAGGCCGTGATATATATTTCTGTGTTAAACTGCATTTGCTACGCACTTCCTCTTAATTCTTGATTTTCTACTTCATTTTCGTTAGACGTTTTTCGTTAGATGTTTTTAGTTAGATGTTTTTCGTCAATGTTTTTCGTTAATGTTTTTCGTTAATAAATTTTGTTAATGTTTTTCGTTAATGTTTTTCGTTAGATGTTTTTCGTTAATGTTTTTCGTTAATTTTTTCTTAATTTTCGTTAGATTTTTTAATTTTTCGTTAGATATCATCTAAGGCTCTTCAAAATTTTGGTGTTTTCCTTCGTTACAGCGTTTACCTTATTCATGCTGTCTTATTTTCTCTCGTTTTTAATAGTTACTCATGAATCTACTACATCGTAAATTACTCTCCCTCTCTCTTTGCACATTCAAAGCCTTTCTCATATTTGTGTTTTTGTTTCTCTCCTTTCTTTGTCCCATTTCTCTGTTTTGCTCTCTCATCGGCAGAGGTAGCTCAGAGCCAGCCTCTCCGTTGTTTTTATAGCTGCTCTCTCCGGAATATGCGTGTCTCCTCGGTAGTGGATTTTTGAGACCAGCTCGAAACTTAAGTGGGATTCAGACGCTGTTTGGCGGAGAATTCTGGTCGGTTGTTTCTGGCGGTTTCTCTGGTCAATACAAGACTCATTTCGGAGCAGAACAATAACAATTGGCCATGGATCGTGCGCCAACTTTTCATCCTCTTCCTACTTCTATCTTGGCAACACATCTTTACACTTACGTGGGAGATTAGTATTTGTCCCAGCTGAGTCGATGCCCCGCTTGGAGAAGCCTATTGGGACTATTAAACTACACTGATGGGACTAAAGAATACAGTTGACATGCCTGGTAACATCACTCTCTCTCTCTCTCTCTCTCTTCATCTCTCTCCCTCTCTGCCTCTCCCTCTTTCTTATTCCTACTCTCTCTCCCTTCTCTCCCCCCCTCTCTTTTCTCTTTCTTTCTCTGTTTTTTGACACCTTATGTCCTATTCTCAGCATTTCCCCTTTTCGTCAATCATTCTTCTTATCTTGACCACAATTTATCTTAGAAAATCAATTTTGAGTATTCCTAATCATTGATATACTTGGTGTCAATTATTATTCACTGTCGTTTGGCTGATCACTTTCTGAGACAGTCAAAAAGATTTCGTTTATCTGTCGAACACCGGTTAGTTGTCTAACAATCAGGAGCAAATGTCATATGTTATATGAAATACTTCGTTATATAAAATTTCCCACATTTGCTAGCAAGAAGTCACCATCTTCGAACAGTCCCTACGTGCTTAGGCATGAATGTGAATAACTTCTCAGAATGAATGAGACTAACTTCTTGAGAAGTTAGTCACATTCATTCTCCCTCGAGACCCTTGTATCACCATCCACACCATATCATCACCCATCCATCTAAACTATTCATCCCGGGTGTGACGGAAAAGCTAGGTTCAGGGGATCGTAATAAACATTCGTCTCCAAATCGGACGTCCCTGCTGCTCCCGTTGCAATGTCCTAGCCGTCGTTCCCAGTTTGGGAGCACGTTAAGGAAAGGGGGCAGGAAAATGGCAGCGACGATGGCGACGTGTTGTCGTTGGCGCTGGTGGGAGCGGCGGCGGCCGCGACTGCGAAGGCGGGTGGGTGCAAGTCTCCATTTGTATGCGCATGTGCACCCGCTCGCGCAAATGCCTGTTCCAATATCGCCGCCGCAGTGGCCGTCGTTTCGAGGTACAGTTGCTGGATGGGAAGAGGAAACGAGCACAAAAGATAGAGCTGATTGGATTTTAATTTTTCATTCACTTATGAAGATCCACTGTTTATCCTAATTATATGATATTAAAGGAACTATATAGTCTGAAGAAAATTGAGCCCACAATTTCTCAAACCGTCGGAGAGAGGACACACATTTCAAACCAATACTTTAAGAGTCTATATTAGTTTTATTCTAATTTTATCAGAAATACTTTCAGTATAACTTACGGCAAAATATATTATGCCACAATATTTTTTATGGTATTTCACTTGGATATAGAGGAAACTCTTTATGACGATTTATTAGTTAAAATAACAAAAATATGGGGGAAAGGAGTATACAAATACTTCTGAACTGGTGGCGTGCAGATACAGAGATAATCCGTGCGCCCGCATTTTCGTATCAATCGAAGGGGACATTGCTTGTCACCAATATATCTGTGGCTGTCGTTGTTTTGTAAGTTTATGAGAGCAAATCAGCGACATGAAGAGTTACCGTGACATAACTGGACCATTTTTCGTATATCGTGTTATCAGGCTTACGTCATTAAATCAATAAAACAATTGCCGAGGCATAAACCAAAATTTTGAAGCCACATGTCCCCAAACTTGTACCAGTAAAACCCATGTCCCCTCCCCAGTCCAATGCGAATGGATGGACAGACACTGGTGCGTGTGCTGCTACATGCAGCTTTGTGGGCAGAGGGCACACCATTTACGACATTCGCACGCTAGAAGTGACGGGAAACAGATGCATATCGTGTGATGCGGGTTGCATAGCGACACCGATCGCGCGAGTTCAGTTGATTGATTACTTAGTGATTCCGGGCGTCAAGGTCATTAGTCCCGCAAGTGTAGTACATATGTTTTCCTAGCAATGTGGCCATGATATTTCCCTGCTGGATAGTGAGATCCGGCGCCAACCCACCGTCAGCTAACGGGATATCTCCCACCTGGGAAACCAAGCCCCAGCCGGAACCACCTCTAAGAGCCCGGCCGGTCTCCAAACATGTGTTATCACACATGCATGTGTAGTGCATGTAAGTGTTCGCATTGTGTAATGTAAGTGTGTAAGTTCGTGGTGACGATAGAACAAGGAAGAGGGAGAAAAAAGATCGGCCACGGTCCGTGGCCCGTTTGTTATCGTACTGCTCCGCCATCAGACTAGTATTGATAAAAAACACGGAAAACTACCCATCAGAGCACACGGTTGCAAGGATTCTCCTCCAGGCAGCGATTGAATTTAACCTATGTAGCTAGTGTCGAAAATCCAGCCACAGTGGGGACTCGAACCTAGGAGCTCCCGGCAGTGACATCAATTGATGCCTGGATTCAAATGTTGTATCTTTTAAGTGAAATACTTCCCCAAGGGTTTCAGAATGTCATTTGGGTAAGTTATGTTCTTAAAACTCGATTGATTTCGGTTATAAAATAATTATCCCAAATGTTATAAAATAATCATCCCAGCCGTTATGAATAATTTTTTGCAGGTGTTTCCTTTTGGGCATAGTTAACGCATAGGCATATTCGCGTTAGTGAGAAAGCTTCAGAACCAGGCTTGCACGATTAACATAAAGTCCATGAGTCTATGTCATTTATGTCAAAAGATGTATTTGGAGAACCATTTGTTAGAAAAAGGAAAAGCCCATAATGTCTTTTCGATCTCTAATGAAAGCGAAATAAACGACTTAAACGTTAGCTAATACATGTAGTTATTGAATTGACTTAACTCAGAAACCACATTCAATTTGTAATGTTTAAAGGTTTTGATGGTTTTATTAAGTTTTTCGTGTTTCCGGGCGCGTCAGCGGCTTTGATCATTTGTCTCGTAAGCGTAGTGCATGTTTTTCTCGGAGAAGGCAGAGATCTTCTCCCGCTGGATGGCGAGATCTGGCGCCGACCTACCGTCGGGTAATCGGGTTTCCCCTAACCAGGACTCTCCGACCAGCGGGGCACCGCCCCAGCCGGGACAAGCTCTCAGCTTCCGAAGTATGTGATAGTATAGTGCATGTTTATGTACGTGTGTAAGGGGAGAGAATATGACAAGGAAGAGGAAGGAAAGATCGCGCGCGGTCCGACGCCCGTTTGGTAGGGTACTGCTCCGGCGTTCGCCTGGTGCTGATCGGAGAAACCACGGAAAACTACCGATCAACTGCTGTGACTCAAAGTGTTATCTTATTCTACCACGGGCGAAAAACTATTATTGAAGTGTTTTCACTTCAATAATATCTTATTTTTCAAATATTAGACCCCCTTTTTTAATTGGCAACACAAAATGGAAGAGGATATTACGCAGGTGACACAAAATAAGTATTCAAAAATGTCTTTTATTGTTCAAACAACGTAACAGACACAGATGTATATTTTTATTGTCGACATCCTGCTTGAAAGTTTCTGAGGACTTGATGCCATTGAAAATAGCCGGGAATCAGCGGTCATTAAAAAGGAATTGCAACGAATAACACACAAAGTACATATCGAAATGTTCCAAAATTTCCCACCAAAAACCTGAGGGGATGTTCCCGAAATGCGCGTACATTCGAGAAAAGGCGGTAATAATTTAATCCGAATATTTGCAATAGAGCGTTGTCCCATTTCTTTCGGTCTGCTGCGGTCGGATGGTGCAAATGTCCACTGCCCCGTCCTCTGAGACGCCGACGCCGGATGAGGTTAGGGGCGTGATGTGGGGCGTGATGTGGGGCGTGATGTGGGGCGTGATGTGGGGCGAGGCGTGGGGCGAGGCGTGGGGCGAGGCGTGGGGCGAGGCGTGGGGCGAGGCGTGGGGCGAGGCGTGGGGCGAGGCGTGGGGCGAGGCGTGGGGCGAGGCGTGGGGCGAGGCGTGGGGCGAGGCGGGTTAGATCATGGCAGGCATGCGCATAAAAGCGAGAAACGGTCGCATGGCTTTAACGTCGCCGAGATACCCACTGCCCGGTGCTTAGCTCCCGCTTTGCGTGCTTGCAACCCTTCCCCTCCCTCCCGCTTGCAACCCTTCCCCTTCCCTAGTCATCCATCTTTCCCACCTCTCTTCTCTTCCGACAGGGCGGTGCAACAAGCATATGTTTATCGTGTCGTAAACGTTTATGGAGAAGCCGACCCCTTGTAGTGTTCTCTTAAGTAGAACGACCCAATGTTAATGGCTTGTTGTAATTGAAGGGTGCGTTTCGTATACAACCCTAGCCGCAAATGATGTTTCCGGGAGACCATGGATACTATCGTACTGGTTTAATTTGAGCTAATCCTGTATTGTGCAAATGAAATTTTAGAAGGCGAGAATCATTTAGAAGTTTGTATACGATTGTTGAAGATCTGAGAATATTTCAGTCTTTCAGACGTCGCAACGGTGTCATTATTAGCACACATTATTCGCACTATATGCAGTTTCAACATGCCTACTTTTTAAAGTATGAAAGTGTGTTGACTCTGGTAAATAAATAGATAGATAGATAGATAGTTATATTGATATATGATACTGTGTGTGCGTGTGTGCTATACGATAGATTCAAATTATCTATTTATTTCTTCTTTCTTTACGGGAAAATTCACACATTGTAATAATCGATATATACACCCGATGCAGCAAAATATCTGCTGAACATAACCACACAAAATGATTTTCCATGAAGTAGCATGCACATTAATTACGAACAATTAAAATTCTCTCGTATAGAACTGAGATAAATTATTGTAGTAGAAACAGTCTTCACGAATATTGCAATAACATAGTGTAGTTTATGTACAGAACCACAGTTCTTTCCATACCAAGAATATAAATAAACTTATACCTTAAAGCTAATTATTAATGGCGGGAATACTCTTCCTAGTAACCTTGTTGTCGCATGACGTTTTCTGTGTCGTAAGCAGTGACGCAGTATGACAATTCAGTCAGTACGTGCTACAAGAGAGTAAACGAAATGATAATCAAATATTTGAATTTTTGTTCAAAATCCAAACACTCTTTCGTTTCAAAACTCTTGCTTTTGAGTTTCTCCGAGTTCCTGGGTATCTAACAAAACCAAAGAGACTTTTTTCATAATTTTCTTTCAGTTTCTGTGCGCAATGGAAATTATTATTATTATTATTATTATTATTATTATTATTATTATTATTATTATTATTATTATTATTATTATTATCATTATTATTACTAGCAGTAGTAGCTTAGTAGAAGTTGCAGCAACTTGCTGAATGACACTGCACTAGGCAGATTATAAATCCCGAAGGCTTCGGACTCCCGTTATTAGTGTAATACTAGTACCAATACTCATTTGGCTGTTGGCCTGCAGCAACAAAAATCCCGCGTCACAAAAACACACAAAATGGTTTTCCAAATTATAGATGCACACTGTTTAAAAACAACAAATTAAATGCTTTCGTTAAAAATTGATATTAATTAAATTTTTCAACAAAAACAGGCTATCCTTTATTGCAATAACAGTACGTGAACCAGGAATGTCTCGCGGCAGTGGCACCTTGGTGGTGAGAGTGTTAACAACATAAATTATTTTAGCAGCGCAAGTTATAGTTTGTAACAATAGAAAAGGATGCTGGAAGTCCTGTCATCTTCACCTGTTCTCAATTCATCTGGTAGATTCTCACATAAATGCAATTTTTAATTAGGGTCACACACTCGGCTGGGTGTGGAGTGACTTATACAGTACAATAGTTCTGTAACTGCTAACAATAAAAAAGGCGCTATCATAGAACGCAATATGTGAATAGCAAATATTTAATAGGTGGACTCTTCTTCGGGGAATTTCTGTCACTCAGCCGGTACACAGAGCATGAGAATAGGCGAAAAACGATCAAATATTTTCATTTTTAGTACAAATTGAATATGTTTCATTGTTTTTGATTTTCTTCAGAGTTCCAACGTATGTAGCGAAGTCATGTACACCACTCACATTGCTTCTTAGTGTTCTCGCAGTGTCTACCTGCACACGAAATAATTACATAGGCATACGAAATAAGTTCATTCTCACCATTCCCTAAACCATCTATGGCATTCTCGTTATTCGAAAAATGTTTTCACCTTATCAAAAAGTTATATGAAATGGGATATGGTAGTGTAAATCAACAGTTAATTTTAACCCGTCCGTAAATTGAACTCTGAGTTGTAAATCGCAATTCAGGTCGGAAAAAACATGTATCGTAGATAGAATCACAAGAATATCAGCCTCTTTTTAGAAAGCTAAGTTTTGGCGTGAATATAAACACATTCACCCCAAAGGGATATGGGCCATCGACATGGAGGAAAATGTGTGTTCTGATTATCCGTTACTTACCGGTAGAGTTGGCTCAGGGCATCAACTGATGTCACTGCATTGCTTCTGACCGGAAGGTACTAGGTTCGAGTCAATACTCAGTGAATACCCGAGTACTACCCTAACAAACGGACCAAAGACCGCGTGCAATCTTCCTTTCTCTTCCTTGTTCTATCCTCACCGCCTCACTTAAACACACACTAACCTGGATCTCACCATCTATGGGGGTAGATCACCGCCACGTCCTGAGGAAAAGCTTCCACTATACTTGTGGCGCTAATGACCCTAGCAATTGAACCGCTCGGAATCACTAAACAAATATACGTTACATCCATATTGAACGCCAAATATAAGGAAATACCGAATTGAATGTTTTGAAGTTAAGCATCTTCGTTAGAAAGAGACATTTTATCTGGCGAAGATGCTGATCTTGACTCTCTCTTCTTAATTTCTCCAGCCTTTTTTCTAAATATTTAAAAGAGAAATAGTATTCAAAAGATGTAAAACATTCGAAATTGTGATTGCGTATTTAATTAATATTTTAATATAGTATATATAGTATATAATAATACCTGCCGAAACCTTAAAAATAAAAAACCTGTGCAATTATTTGGCACACCTGACAGCTATATCAGTGAGTAATTATCTTATTTCTACCCCGCACCTGTAATTCTGTTTCTGGTGCTTCTCACCTATGTCTCTTTGTATGGCGTTTCCTTATTGTGATGTCGAGGTGTGATGTCAAGATATTTTCGTTCAACGCAAGTTTGTTCTTTTGTTTATTGGCACTAACTTGTCAACAACTCCGTTTCTATCATCTATGTTACTACACTTACTGCAAGACTTAATAGTCTGTTTCGACGAATAGGATGCGGAAACGCGCATTGAGCACGTTCTCACAGAAAGGTCTCAACGCAAATGTTTTGTTTCGCTCGAAAAGAGGCGTTAAGAAAAATAAGTTTAAAGCAATCTTTCTGTTCCTTACGAATAATATTCCGCGAGATGCTTCATTTCAAATTTAGAAATAGAACATTTAGCCGAGACATATTCCTTTCAATTGAAGTTAACATTTATTCATTTATTTGTTAATTTATGTGAAAGTCGTACCCATTCTTTCATTCGAATTTAAGTGAAATGTAGTGTGGGGAAGTGAATGAAATGAGCGATGAAGATGAACTAGCTAATAAGCTAATAAATGGCGTACAAAACTTGGAGTACTTCTGAAAATCTGTAAGGAGCCCATTTTGAGTACCCAGAACTCTACAAGTTGTGTCAGGGATTCGTCACATGGAAAGTAGTTGAAGTATTTATGCTCCGGGCTATCCCTTATACATTGTCTCCAAAAGTTTGTTTGGGGTTCGACTTTGGCAGTGTTCCGCATGATTAATTTTTACATTCAAATTTTAGTTATATTGTACACCAGAGAAAGTTGCTTAAATAGCAGTTCTAAAAGTGATGTAACTCTAATGTAAAAAGAAGGGAATACGTCCAGTTTGATTGTACAATTCACGCAATATTCCCTTAAAATTGCTATTCTACGGTTAACTTTTTTATTGAATTATGTACAAGTCTTGTTTTTAATTCTTTTTAATTTTTTATGTAAACGTAAAAACTGCTTTTATACGTTAGCATTATTAGCTCCATAAAGAATTATGAAGTATACTATGGAGTGTCCGAAAGATTTAATGCAATCTTGTCCACACGAGAAAAATACGTAAATAAAACGATGTACTATTTGGTTGAGTTGATACCACTAAGTAATAAATGGGATATGTAGTCATGTAATGGGTTTATTATTTGGGTTATATTTTTCGATCGAGTGTTGGACATACTTACAATTGTAAAGAAAAATTTACAAAATAATTTCACAAATTTTTAATTAAGTTAAAATACAGCCAGAATTATGAAATTAGTAATTTATCTATTGACTTACTAATGTCCATATTATATTTTTCACAATGTTATTTGTGATTTAATTTTGTACATTTTTTGTTAATTATTTTGGTCATGTTTCTTGTCTGATACTAGTAGCCGATAATGTTGCCAAAAAGTGTCTCCACCAAAAAGTTGGTAAAGTGAGTTATGAATAAATGAAAATTATTGAATGCCTTTTCACCCTTGGCGGATCGCATTTCATTTCTACAGTTCTAATCATTTGACTTTAAATAACTCAATGAAAATATTATTCTCGTTTGCATTCTCATTTACACCCATGTTAAACAATTACGTGTAATTAGACATTTCGAATGTGATTGGTGGGTAACCCGAAGCAGTTTATCATTGAAGTCGCTAATAAAAATCTTAAAATAACCAAAAATTATTCCCAAAAAACGACATTTCAAAATTATAGAAAAAATACAATAGATTAATTGCTGTTCTGTTGATAATGCCTCTGCAGTTTAAAGCGTTTTAAAAATGTAAAGCCTTAGAGGAAAAAAGGGCTGATACCAAATATGTTGTTGATTTACTTTAAAGAAATGCAAACTCATATCTCGTGTGAAAAATTCCATTATTGTGCACTTAATAACATTATGTGTTATTAAAATAGCATTGTGTTTTGCGTGTGAAAATCCAAATCTATGTTTTGATCTGACAAAATACTATTACAACCAGTTCCTTTTCTCACAATTATGAGTGTTTAATTATTGAATCTCTAAGTTGCATCAAGTGTAAAGAAGAAAAAAATTGAGGCAGTATGAGAACGCAAGAGATCTTGGTGGTCGTAATCCATTTTATAGGTTCTACTTCCCAGTTCGGTCGATAACTTCAGAAAACCACAAAAGAGAATAATCAGAGTTACGTGCCAAGTCCGTACAGCATACGAAGGCGTAAAACTGGCGCATTCTTTGAACGAAATGTATCGTACGTTATGCAGTGATCGTACATCTTCACAGTGATGTTTACGGTTCGTTCGCAGACAGTTAACTGGCTATGTAAGAGGTAAACTACCATGCGTTTACTTTTATTTCAAAACTGATGTTACCTATTTGCACATCTTAAAGGCTCATGAATTACGGAGCTATCGAAAAGCCGTTCCTGAGAGATTCGCAGAACACAAAACGAAATCTCGTCGAGTACTGTGACACGCAAAGAGCATTAATAAAAATTTTTAGATTGACTTGCTTGACTTAAATATGAAGTCTAGTGACCATAATTTGAAATTATATTAAACAAGACAGACCGTACGAAGTGTCAACAGGTGCCACAGAAATTATGATGTATCATTTCAATTGAACTTCTTATAGATATTCAGATTTTAGAGTACTGTTAAATTTATCGGTCAGCACAATACACTTCGAATATCCCAAAAATAATTTACTGAAAAATGAAACTTGGTAGCGTTTTCGAGACGTTCTTTTTTATATTCAATTGTTGATACCAACAACTGTGCATAATTCATTTGAGCGCAGTATTCTATTTTAGAATAAAAAACTAAGTGTCTACATGAGTTTGAGAAAAAAATAAAAAGTTTTATTTTAATTTGCATATCATTTAACAGCTATCCTTGTATCAATCTCAACCACCCTCTGGTTCGACGTTTGTACTACGAACCGATTTCCGTCCATACAACGATAGAAAGGTCTAATTGTTCTTCTTCCAGAATTTGTTGTTTTCTGATCCTGAATCTGTCTTTCATGTTACGCCCATGATCTTATTTGCGCTTCCCAACTCTACTCATTTAACACTGCAAACGCAGCGCTAAGACACATGAAAGATAGGCGGCGGCCTTCGTTTTTCGCTGAGGGTACATTCTCATCTCCAGCACGTGCACAGGTGACGTACTTAAGGACGTGCGAAAGTAACGTAGAAGTAATGCGCAGTAGACTTTCTAGGCGGTATAGGCGCAGTAGCTGATTTGATTCTCAAGTCAGTAAAAACATGTATATGATGTGAGGAGTTTTAGTTCCATTTCAGTACGCATCTTAGAAGATAACGAGATTATCATATTATCTAATTTATTGAACGTTAAAAGCAATTCAAACCTGTATTTCAAGCATAAACTCTTTACTAATGAGTAGCAGTTGTTTTTTTCTTCAGAGAAATCTGCCAATTTGGAGACGCTTCGACAGACCCTACGGTAATGTGATCCACGTTGTTCCACGTTTCACGAGAAACTAAGACTTTTCTTCATAAGCACAACGACGAAACGGAAAGTTCTGTAGATAGGGTTAAGAAAAACGATGATCTGGATTACCCAGGTTGCTCCTGTCTGATGGCACTACAGACTAAAAATAAAATCGCCTTATAGTCTTACAAAACTAATAATAACTGTTAATGATTTACATCTGCAAGGATATGCAATCCATATGATTCCTGCAAGCCTCTCTTCATTGAGCTTGGAATCTTACTATTGCCTTCAATATTTATTTACGAATCCGTATATTTTGTCAAAACTGTCAACACATTGCCATAACATATCATCATCAGATTTACTATGTCTGTAGCTAGTAATGTACTTCAATTTCAGGGTAAATGACCCTGATCTACTGATACTGAGCAAATTCTGAGATGGCCCCTTGTGTGTTTGACCAGAAGTGGATATAAATGTAACTTCAACGATTTTAGTGCTCAAGAAACCGTGCGCAGATGGTACATATCCCCCATATGCCACATATAGCTTTTACTGTTCTTTGCCTAAATAAATCAAGTCATGAATTTGATGCCAAAGATTTAAACATCAGGAGTGGTTATAAAGTGGAATTCTTTCAAGTTTTCGTGTACTGTTACAATGGGATGCAGTAATTATTAATAAAAGTACACAAGCTCATTTCGGTTAACAAACTACTTACGACAAAAATCTCCGTTTTTGGAAATACTAAGGATGTTACCGCCTTTTAGTAATGTTACACTTGTCCAAACTCGTATTGGTTGGACAAGGGCGAGAGTGGCATCCAATAAGAAACAATACTTTGCTGATTTCATTCGATAAACTTCCAATTTGATATCATTCTAGGAGAGAAGCAGCATTTAGCGTTGCGTCAGGAAGGGCTACTTGACCTCCAAAAATGTCCATACGTTGCTTGTACCGTAATTACAAAATAAAAAATCTATATTATTAGAAGTATGAACGTTCACTTGGGCAAAAACGTGTCAAAGAACATCTTGTAATTTAGTTGTTATTGCATTGATGAGTTTATCATCCAAAGTAATTAATATGATTATTATACCGCGCTACATAACACTAAATATTTGTATTGTTTGAATATATGTGGCTCCAAAGATCAAATACCTCTCATTCTCAAAAGAAACCACAGGACAGTCGTAGAACTCCCTACTGATTAGGTTTCAGCTTGCACGAATGAAGTTTTCATTATAACCAGGAATCATCTGCTCACGCTGTCCCTCACGTGTACAGTTGTAAGATAATTATCAAAGAGCACTGATTCTTCATTACTTCGTGAGCGGCACATCCCTGTTTATTACGCTCCGATGAAATCTGCAGTCGCGGCCGATATACCGTATGTAGATGCGACTCCGCTCTTGTAACATTGTTGACGGAAGATCCTAGATTGAAGTCGAAGTTTCGGCGGTTGCTGCGGAGTTGGGTGCTTAATGGATAATGCCATTACCAAGAAGAGAATTCTGTCAGCCGGCTTCTCTAATTAGTCGTTGCTACGATTTCCCACGATCTGTGCTAGGCGGGTGCCGAAACAGAAACTTAACTCGTTTGTGTGATTTCAGAGTGTACCCTATCATCACACCAACGAATTTACTTGTACTTTTACGGGAATATCCGGCATCCCTTTTATTACGGTTTTGCGAGTGCTATATTACCGACCGAATTGACTTAATTTGAGAGTAGATTGGGTGAGGTTAGGTAGGTGGGTAGATAGGTAATGTTTCTTTGCTAAGATAATTACATATTTTACAAACACAGTCCTTTCTCATCGCCTTTTCACATATTACCTCCATGCGGTGGCCGCTTCATGGCTTACACACAATCTCCTAATTCGATTTCCCAGTAGCACCCAACGAGTAGAGTCTCTAGATGCAGGGAGTAGCATAATTTGAACGTCCGCCGCCATCACTCATCCGAGAGCTGCGTCAGACATCAATTCGAGTTCAAGAGTAATGATAACAATTCAAGGCTTTACAGATATTTTCGAGTATATTAGTATTGATTTGTGTGGTTTGTGTATGTTTATGTGAAAATGAATAAAATTTATTATTATTATTATTATTATTATTATTATTATTAATATTATTATTGTTATTCCTATTATTATTATTGTTATTCCTATTATTATTATTATTATTATTTTCGAAAAAATCTGCATCTTCAAAATTGTGGTTGTAAAAAGAAAAATTTTTAAATTTTTTCCAAAAATTCCAAATTAACCGTCCTTTCCGAGGAAAAAGTTTAATGAAAAGATTTTAACCCATTTTTGAGAAAATTTTCAAAATGTTGAGGATTTATGTAAAATATTCCTAAAACTCATCATATACGTTCCAAACTCCAGAACCTTGTTCTTTTAGGTCGATCGGGGAATATCAATTTTTGAGAAAATTGCGGTTTAGGCGCTAGGGTTGTGCACATACGACGGACGGACGAAAGGACGCGTCGAAATACAGAGAGATGTTTTACCGTCAATTGCTTTCTCAGAATCAAGGATGCAATCCAATCCACAAAACGTAGATTCATACTACACAACGTGATGGAGTAAATAATTCACTAAGACATTCACTTTTTTCATACCATGTCCACATTGTACCAGTTTTCTGTCGAAAATTCGCTGATTTCTGTCGCAGCATTTGAATAGTTTATCTTTACTATCTTACTTTACTCGGTACACAGTAAGGCGGAAACGTAAAATCTGTTTTTCTCTTATGAGGGAAATGCATTATGTGAACGTTTGCACGCAAGTAAAGGGACATTTACAAAGCAAACCGATTCATAACTGAAAAGGGGCGGCAACAGTAGTACTTCAATTTTTCATGTAATGTAAATGATTATTGTAATACGTTATTACATTAAAACATTATTTATTAGTATATGTGTACAATTAGTTACCTTTGAAAACTAAAATATCTATTAGGATTCTGTTAGTAAATTTTCTGCAGTTTTATCAAATACGCTGGCTATATTCTCTCTGTTCTTTCACGGAAGTCATTGCAAAAATCAAGTGTAAAGAAGGTGAGTTCTTAAAAAAAAGCACTATTTTACACACAAGTTTATTGCATTTCAATTTTTAACGACTTATACTTACATCTTGTAGAACGTTATATTTAGAATTTCTAAAAAGGTAGCTAAACGTTTGTTTAAGAAATAGTGTACAAATAATTTAAGAATTTCCAACGACCAACTAAACTTTAACATATGACGGACGTATGACAGCTTATGACAATAAGAAACCACGTGCTATGAAACTGGATAAAAAATTATCCTTTAAATTGAATCTGCTCAATTCATTCATCACGACAGTGATAATAATTGTTACAGAAAAGGAATGCTAATTTATCAAGAGCGTGTATGAAATTGTAGTCAGGATAGGAAAAAATATCATGAATAGTAACCTTTAAAAAAATACAACATACGTATTGTTTAAACAATATTAAGCAAATAATTATAAATATCGTTCTATAAAATGGTCTGTAGACACGTCGCACGTTCGAGTGCCTCCAGTTCTCAACCTAAGTTCTACTTTATTCACCAACACATCACAACGAATTTCTATTAACGTTTATCCTGCATAGTCGGTAAACCCTGCGAAGCAATATATTCTGTTGGACATCTTTGGTTGTGAGCATCCGAGCGGCCGGGAAACTTAGGAACTGGAAAGAGGAGTGACTAGTGCACAGGATGAGCAGGAAAGGAGGGGAGTCATCAGTGCCTCTCTCAGGGTGTACGGAGGTCTTACGTCGTCCTTCGTCTCTACCAGCGCCTCTGCCTTCGTCTTCGCCCCCATTTGTCACTGCCACCAATTCTGCGCGCGTCTCTCAGCGGGGGATCCAAGTGTTTGAGTCCCGCCGGTGAGGAATTTTCGACACTAGCTACTAATGAGTTAGGTCGAATTCAGCCGCTGCCTGGTGGAAAATTCTTGCGGTCTGCTACTCGGATTGGTTGTTTTTCGTGGTTTCTCGTATCAGTTCCAGGCGAATATCGGAATTGTACCTTAACAAATGGGCCATGGTTCGGGAACAATATTTCCCCCTTCATTCTACCGGCTCAGAGCCAGTGTCGACGGACTCCCTGCAGCCGCTGCTCTGCATTCTATTGTTTTCGTAGTTTTCCGTTGTTTTTTTCAATAATACCAAGCGAATGCCGGAATAGTATCCTATCAAAGGCAACACGGATTGCGGGCGGTACATTCTTCCTCTTTCTTCTCCTATCCTCTCCCCAAACTCCCAAAAACTGTCACTTACAACCAAACATGTCCGAAAGTTAGAACCAGGCGGTGCCTCATTGGCGGTGATACATGGAGAGGAGAAATCCCAAGTCAACGTGTAGGTCGGCACCTGACCTCTCGTTCTGAGGGCGAGGAACACCTCCACCTGCCACATTAAAAAATGTACTAAACGTACGGTATTAATGACCATTGCATTTCACGCGTGTGGAATCTAATCTAAAATAATCGATCGATCAATCAATGCCTGCCACCGTCTCCACAATTGCTTTCACCCTGGCACCGCTATTGTCTTTGCCCACCACTTACTTAACCACATTTCCGTCCAGCCCGTTCACGTCCAGCCCGTATACTCCAGCCTTCGCCACTGTCACCGCTAGAGTCCTCATACCCGTCCCTTTATCCCTCCCTGACCGGGAGCGGTAGCTCAGTACATCATCTGATGTCACTGCAGCGCCTCTGACCGGGAGGTCCTAGGTTCGAGTCCTGACGGCGGCAGGATTTTCGACACTAGCTTTTCAGCTACGTCGAATTCAGTCGCTGTCTGGAGGATAATTCTAGCGGACGGCTGCTCTGATCGGTAGTTTTCCGCGGTTTCTCCGTTCAACACCAGGCGAATGCTGGAGCAGTACCCTACCAAACGGGCCACGGACCGCGCGCGATCTGTCCTTCCTCTCCTCGCCTTGTCCTATCCTCTCCCTTACACACACACTTACACTAACATGCACTACACTACCTCACATTCCGGGAGACCGGTCGGGAGCTTAGAGCTTGTCCCGGCTGGGACTGTGCCTAGCTGGTGGGAGAGTCCTGGTTAAGGGGAAACCCCACTAGCCGACGGTAGGTCGGCGCCGGATCCCGCCATGCAGCGGGGAAAGATTACCGCCATCTCCCGAGAAAACACATGCACTACACTAACGGGACTAATGGCCAAAGCAGTTGACGCTCCCGGAAACACGAAAAAATCAAATCAATTTATCCTTCCCTGACATCACAGCTGCCCGTCCGGTCCCGCCATCGTCCCCGCCATCGTCCCCGCATCCTCGCCAGACACGCCTGGCCACCACCCAGCTCCGCCTTCACCCTCGTCTTCGTCCCTCTCCCCTACTCCTCCTCGAGCCCCATCCCAGTTTGTTCTCGGGCTCTTGCTCCGCTCCCAGTTTCAGATTGATGTGTGCATCTGCATTTGCATCGCTGCATCCTCATCGGGATGTGGGCTGCAGCCGTTATCAACGGCGGTCCTTCAGTTCCGTGATGATTCCGGATGTGATACCAGAGGCTGCGACGAGGCAAGGAAGGGTCTTTTTACGAGGAAAGTTCGTTATAAAAGAGGCTGTTAGAACTTAACTGCAAGATGCATTTTATTGCAATACGCAAGAAAGCTCCATGCCGCAGGTTATAGGAACGCGTAAAAGAACTATCAAGTGAACTAGGGCGTAAAGCGGTCCTGGAGCAATGTCCGACAGTAAAGGGAGGGGGTGTTCGGCGCGCCACGAGAGAGGGACTGTCAGGGGAAGGGGGCGGGGGAGGCGGCGGAAGGAAGCTTGCGGTGGAACACGAATGTTTCTGGAAGGTGGCGATAAGGGACCTGTCAACAGCAGGTGTGGTTTAGCCACGAATACGAGAGGTGCATCACCAGAACGACGAAACTGTTTCAAGGAAGTAACGACACGACATAAGGTTAGATCTATTACGCCCACGCGTCTCGTTCGCGAAATGGCATGTGAATGAGACGGTTATGGTACTTATTTGTTGTGATGTAGAGATATCCTTGTAACTGATATGTCTGTGGAAGACAGAAGGAAGGATGCGCTAGTGATTGGAGATGTCTAGCAGCAGCGGAAGAATAGATTCACAGGGTAAGGACATAAATATGAAGGGAAGGAAAGTACCTGCGAGGATCTCTGACGAAGAAAAGAATGATTGTCGAGGAAGCTAGGTTGTTTTGATGCCATGTGGTCACGTTTCAGAACATAATTCCGTACAGGGAAATATACTAAATGACAGACATTTACCCAGCAATGCATAATGAACTTGGTATACAATTATTCCTACATAAAACTTCGCTTCTTTTGTATTAAAATGTCATTCGGTTAGCAATACGGCGAGTCATGTGGTTGACGCATGATGCACTAAGCTATTTCTTGTTAACGTACGCCTCCTTTGCTATCTGAAAACTCACCATGCAGATGGATGACCAAGAAGGTCCTATTGTCGGCATTCTGTGAAACTATCAGCATTAAACCCCATGACTTGTACTTCTAAAAGTATACCTACGTCATTGACGGAAGTGTTGATGTTAAAGAGTTTCTGTTATAATAATAATAATAATAATTATTATTATTATTGGTATTATTATTATTGGTATTATTATTATTATTGGTATTATTATTATTATTGGTATTATTATTATTATTGGTATTTTATTATTATTATTATTATTATTATTGGTATTATTATTATTATTGGTATTATTATTATTATTATTATTATTATTTACCATCCAAACTGTTAAAAGCTAGCAAAACTTTAATGAACTAATATTTAGTGCAATAAACAATTCACTTTGGCAGTTCAGAAATATCCTAAAAAGGAAAACTATACTACCTTTAAACACACCATCAGATAAAAAATTTGCGCCAATAGAGAAAGCAGAACCTTGGCTGATTACTTTGCGCAATTGTTCAGTACTCTCACACATTCTGCTCATATGGATACATCAAAAGCAGTATCAGCACCGAGTTATATTATTCCACATAGAATACAAGAGTTATTAAAATTAAAAACAATTAAAAATATCCCTCTTAAAGAAGCTCCTGGCCATGATAAAAAAAGTAACATTATATTTAAAAAATTGTCAAACCCCACAATAGTATACACCAATAATATATACAATTCAATGCTCGGAACATGATAATATCCAATAATAGGAAAAATTCCAACATAATCCATGTCTCTCATATTGACACGTTATCCGTATACCCCGTCCCCGTTTACTGATATTAACAATTACAACACAAGTAGAAATCATGTTCATCAAGTGTCAGTACCAACCGCTCACTACAAGAAATCCACAAGCAATACATGTACATTTTCTTTACAACGCATTGCCAGATGACATTAAACAATTAAAATAGGTAAACAAATTTAACTTAAAAGTAATATGTTTCCTGTTGCATAACTGTTCCTATAAAATTAGAAGTTATACTGATCATCAAAAAGAAAAATTAGGTGTTTTTAACAAAACTATGATATAGTATAATGAATTAGTTTACATTATTGTATAATTTTTAAAAAAGACTTAATTTGCCTGTAACAAGTAATATACTTCAGCTTCCGGGTCAATGACCCCCATCTCGATTGGGTGTTTTCCAGTTTCCCTGATTCATTGAGCAAATGATGAGATGACCCCTTGATTTGCTTCTGGGCGTAAATGTAGCTTCACTATGCGCACCTTTTTGTTCAGCTCTCTTTTTGCTTGTAGTGGTAGTAGAGCTTAGGATGAATTATTGTTTTTTTAACAATACAGAAAAAATCAAAACTGCAGTTCGTTTACGGTTGTAAATAAGTTTTCTATAACTCGGGAACGAAAATATCTAGTTTTTTAAACGTTAATCTCGCGCTTTTAAAAATATTATTGTTATTATTATTATTATTATTGACAATATTAAATAATAATAATAATAATAATAATAATAATAATAATAATAATAATAATATCGTTTTCATCTTTCCACTATTAATACTCAAATTGTTGGAAAGGAATACTGATTTCTGATACTCAAGAAAGCGAACGCAAATGATTTTCTCCCTCATTTGTAAATACAGTTTTTTACTATACTTCTGACAAAATAGATACCCAAACCGCACACTGAAAGCGACGGATTGACTCCTCCCATCTCTATCTAAGTTTCTGGAAAAACTAATACTAAAAAGATTTAATAACCATCTAAATATATCCCAGATCATACCGAACCACCAATTTGGCTTCATCAATAAATTATCCACCTCGCACCAGGTTCTTCGAATATCGGCACACATCCATACTGCCTTCCAGAACAAACAACACGCAATAGCCATCTTCCTAGATATTTCACAGGCTTTCGACAGAGTTTGGCACACAGGCCTAATATATAAGCTAAAAATATAGGCACTCCAAATTACCTTCTACAAATCATTAAAAGTTTTATAATATACAGAACATTTACAGTAACAGTCGAGAAGCATGTTTCCAACCAGTGGCGTGTCTTCCTTGTACACTAGGTACGACCTGCGAACCCTGTAAAAAATTACTTTATTGGTAGCGGAAAATACATCTTACTTCATTTAAACATAAATCTCCTAATTTATCGAAAGCAATCGAAATCCAAAAGTTTTGAAATGCCCGTATTTTCCTCAATCTTGGCTTTTAATAGTAAATGTGTATGTACACAGAAGTGCGTAATTCTGAGTGTAGTATATGTTTTTTAGTTTATCGTTACATGTCAAACTACCACGTGAGTGGTGATTGTGATTGTGATTGTGTGAGTGATTGTGTACCCTAGGGTACACAATCAGTAAGATTGCGTCCTCTAGTGTTTCGGCTGGAAGAGCGCGAACAAGGATCTTTCTACTGCCGCCAGCGGCGTAGACGGACAGACGTGCGTGATTTATGATTGATAAATGGAAAGTTTTGTTTCCGCAACTTTGAAGATAAGAATAACATTATTAAGGCGGGAAGATCAACGCCGGACATTATTACTACTACTATTTCGACTACTATTACAACTACTATTTCGAAAACCTGTGTAAGGAAATTTAATAGCCAACTTTTTGAAACTAATGAATGGCTTACCGAACGTATACATTTCATTGCTTACCCAAACTAAGCCCTTCACCACACGCCACTGTTTCCATCCCCCGCAAAATAAAACCAGAACTGCCTCGCGGATCCCCCACACACACAGTTACACATCTGATATATCTACCTCTCCCTACCCACGCATCGCATAATTTGCTGCAAATAGTTAATGCCATCTTAATGTCCAACCATTAATTAAATCACACTCGCAATAAAAATTGCGTTTGCAACTGCATTTGAAAAACGTAGAAGATTGGGCCTTAAAATGGAACATCAAACTCAATCCGTCGAAATCAACAGCCAAAATATTCTCTCTCAGAACATTCGCCACCCCCACCCCACTACAAATTAATAAAAATCAAATAACCGAAATCAAAAAACCCCAAATTAAAAAAAAAAATAATCCCCTGGACCCCATACAACTTAACTGTGAATTATTATTAGGACTAAACTTTGATACAAGATTAACTTGGAAATCTCACATAGCAACGAAAATTCAACAAACCAAAATTTAATTAAAACAGCTAAAACCACTACTAAATCACAAAAGCAGTATCTCCTTAAACAATGCCATCACCCTATATAAGACCTCTAATGCTGTATGCTTGCCCCATTTGAACGAACTCTTCACAGACAAACATCTATCAAATACAAATAATGCAAAACAAATACTTAAGATGGTGGGCTAAAGTTACGTGTCTCATCCTGAATATTATACCGTGAGTCTCGTAACTGTAGCACCCTTTTAAATTTTTGAACAGTTGAAGTTATTGCAATAGAGTTTTCACGAAAGTGCATGAGGAAATGGGGCTAATTGATGTATGTATTCGGTTCGATTTTATCACTTGTATTTTAAGAGATATTGAGGTGACTTTGTGTTTTTCAAATGGAAATATGCATATTTATTTTAGTCCAATGATATATATAGTCATGTATTAGAAAAGCATTTTTTTAGTAATTTTCATTTTTTGAAACCCGCGTTTAACGAAAATTTTAAATGTAACAGTCCGCCAAGTTCGCGCATCGCTCTCTCTGCTAGTTCGTGCTACGAGCGTTACAATATCCGTTAAATACGAGTGGCAAAAAATCCAAATTACTCAAGAAAATGCTTATTTAACATATGACAATATGTACTAATTGGATTTGTATTTTTACGCTTTTTTACTAATAATGTATAGTCCCATGTGAAAAAAACGTTACCTCAATATCTCAAAAAATATTATTAAAATCGACGTGATGAGACTTGACAAAAATAGTAACGGAGGATTACTCCATACCAACGCTCAACACCCAACGTTCCACTAAGCTGCAACAAATAAAAATTAGAACAAATTAAATTAGGTATTGATGACAAGTTGTGTGACTACACTGCGGTCGCTTTCGTTCTAATACGTTCTATTTCTTCTAATTCATGTCGTTCTTATTCTCGTTTATGCTCCGCATTATCTGAAGCGCCAATCTGTGAGGGACATGATGCTGGAATTCCTCAATCAATTCTGAATTAATAAATAATTAAATTATTGATATTTTGTGGTATGTTGAGATTTTCCTTTTTTATCCTTCTACTTCACAATAACGAGATGATACAATATACTGGATTCAAACGCACAACTCTGCACAGCGCAGCAATCTGTGTTCCCTGGATCGATTCTTTCGCATGAAGGGTTGGAAAACGCAGACTTGAAGGAAACGCCGTGTAAAATTTATTTATGGGGAGTCAAAATCTCGCGCAAACGGCCGTGCGAAGTAGCTCACTGGCGCAGTCGGCAAGAAACTGGACGAGAGTGCTAGATGTTACCTGTCCTTATTAAGGTTGTTTTTTGTTTCTGTCTTATTAATTATAACGTCGTTAAATTATATTAAATATGGGTTATAAAAACAATGTTTGAGTTATTTTCAATGTTTGTGTAGAAAGTACAACACAAATACCGAAGAGCCGACGTGAACGAGAAGGGCTATTAGTCCCGTAAGTGGTGTGCGTGTATGCCGACCTACACGTCGATTGGCGTGGTTTTCCCTGTTCAGGTATCTTGCACCACGGAAGTACCATCCGTGACAAGCTCTAATCCACCAATTGGTCTCCCGTCATGTGATAGTGTAGTTTATTAAGTGTAACTGTGTGTAAGTCAGGGGTGCGGAAGGAAAAGGAAGGAAAGATCGCGCAAGCACCGTGGCCCGATCGTTAGGGAATTACTCCGGCATTTGCCTGGTTTTAAACTGAGAAATTACGTAAAACTACTGACCAAAGAATTAGACCTAGCTATGTAGCTAATATCAAAAATCCTGCCACCTTCGGTACTGCAACCCTAGCTAATCCCAGTCAGAGGTCCTACAGTGATGTCAATGCCTTTACTCATCTGAGACGGTTCGAGTCACGATTGCTATCGATTGTGCCAGCAAGTTACTAAACTGTGACAGCAATGTAGTCACACAACGTGTCGCATATACCTAATTTATTTTTGCTCTAATTTTTATTTGTTGCAGCTTCGTTGATGCAACACGTCTCTGAACTGTTGTTAGGCGTTGAGCACTGGTATGGAGTAATCCTCCGTTACTATTTTTGTCAAGTCTCGTCACGTCGCAGTCAGTCAGTTCCTTTGATCCTGCTTGGTCAGATAACGTGCTCTGCCGACCGTTCGGCTCGAGAATTTTATGCAATGTCCATTGTGACCTACGCATACGTGAACTGGGCATCTTCCTAACAAGTTTCATTTAATCCGTATTTCCCAACACTTGATGCCTCCTTGTTACATGGACTAAAATACTAAACGCTTTTTTTGCGTTAATAAGTTCAAAATGAACGCTAAAAATAAGACACATCAAGTTGGCCTTGATGAATCACAATTTTCAGCATATTCTAGTATGAAATTTAATATTCAGAAGAAGAATATTAAAATGTTACCATTAATACATTAAAACTACGGACATATATAACATAAGAGTTTTTCGATGTGGTTTCAAAGTTATATATAATTTTCATCAAATCACCTCGTTAAGAATACGAAGTCACATCGACAACAAAACTTCGTTTACGGGAGTATTAATAGTTACAAATTTTGATATCTTACAAGACATTTAATATTATATATGGAGGCCCTATTGTAATAGTGGTGCAACTCCATTAACACTCGTCTCGAGATTTTGTGCTCTAAAAGTTAAATGATTAAAAAAATCGGGGATGGAGCTAGGCCAGAAAATTGTCTTTCTCTTATAAGATATTTATTTGTTCGTCTGAAGATGATATGAATAGTATGCTTCACGGAATATTAATATTAATATGATTCCCTTTATCATCATATCATTGCAGACGCTGTAAATATCGAAAATTATTCATCACGAGACTTGCCGAAAACCACGTAGCCGCACCGCAGGAGTTTTGACACTATCAAAATAAGTAGATTGCAATCTCCTGTGGTTCACTTTTAATGTAATGCGCTATATCGTCCGCAGAAAGAACTTGAACTTGAGTTTTATCACTTTCAGAATAAATGTACAACTCTTGCTCTGACCTGAAAATGGAGTTAACTCAATTTTTCAAAACAGGAGTTGTACCACTGAAAGTGAACTATTAAAATAACCCATTCAAATGTAGTCACCCGTTTCTTAATTGTAACCGAATTCAGTGTTACGTATATATCAATAGAATTTCGATTATTTCATACAGAGATACTATCAATGTCGACTTTGACACTGCGAAAAAGTTTCTGGACTGTGGTTAACTAATTGGGATTTAATTCTGCTCTTTGAATGGTGTAAAGCATTTGTTGAATAGCTTCTTATGTTGCCTTCGGTTACCAGACATACCTATTATGCATAGTTTCAAGAATCTGCATTAAGTTTAGGACTTGAAGTTCCTTGCTTCCTCGCTTTAAAGAAGACTTCAAGGCCTCCAGTGACGAAAATAGGACGCCGCCAAAAGACGGTTGTGTGGACATTACACAACTTGTTTTTAAATTCTTTCCAATACGTTCCCGTCAGAGCATGCTTAATGCGATGAAATAGATCTAGTAGTGACGGTCTAATAGCCATTTTATGGAGAACCTCCATCATAAAAAAACGATCGCACCTCCGACCTCGTACGCAAACTGCCCAGCTCCAAAATTGTTACTCTGTTAATGAATTCTGTTTGAACGGTGGCAGCTTAATTGGGCAAAACCCTTGTGTGGCGCCGACGCCGCCGACGCCGCCGACGTACAGTGGCCACTAACACCTTTCTAAAAGATCACAAATAGAGTAGACGTTTGAGAAATTGAAGTTATATAAAATCTTTTGATTCTATGCTAAAATACACAAAGTAATGCAAAGTAATGCACAGGTCCCGTTTCACTTACATTACAAATAAGCATAAGAAGAATCGGTTATAGTGAACCTGAACCTCGGCTAAAGTGAACGTAGGAAACACAACGTCCTGGAAATGAATTCGCTTTATCGTCTTAGTGTTACAAATTCCCACATTAGGCAGCTTGAAAAAATTATCATCGGGCAAAAGTCATAATTGAAGTCACCCCTGAGGTGAAGGTAGCGGACCTGGAATGGATACTTTACTCACGATCTCATGCCACTCAGTTTCACTGTGGAAACAAATGTCGTGTCGACGCGCGATTGCTTGCTTCAGATTCAATTTTGGTGGAGTTTTTTAAAGAACAACTAGAGATATTGAAATTTTCAGTTCGTGTTAATATATTTGGCTGAATCTCTATGTTAATAAAATCAATCGTTATGGAAAAATTTATTTAATTTTGTCATCATCGGATATAGCGAACAACGGATATAGCGAACAAACCGTGTTTGTCCCTAGAAATTCACTATAACCGGAGTCTACCATAGTTCTTTGATCACTCATCTATATAACGGGTGAGTGATACTCTCTTTCTCCGCTAGATGGTGAAAGAGCGTAGCGAAGCTTGCGTGGTCAGACGGAAGAGTCTCACAACGTAATATAAGGCATGAACTGAACTACAAAATGATCGTGTCACACAAAGTCGCTGAACAGTTGTATCGGTTGTATCGGGCGGGCACCGCATTAAGGTGACATCACCGCTGATAGAAAGCTCTCCGTGAACGTAACATCCGGAACTTCAATTTCAGAGTTCGACGAAAGTGAAAGCTGAGATTGCGCTGAAAACGTCTCGTGTGAGGTGGCGGTGATCTTCGCGTAATGTACGTCGAGATATTGCGCCGACCTACACGTCGGTTTGCGAGGTTTTCCTCATCCAGGTATTTTCCACCAGCGAGGCCCCCTCAGGCGGGAGAAACTCTAAGGTCCCGACGTGTGTGGTAGTATAGTGCGTTTGATACAGCGTGTAAGTAAGGGATGTGGATAGTACAAGGAAGAGGAATTAAAGATCGTGCGTGGTCCGGGACCGGTTGTCAGGGTATTTCTCCGGCATTCGCATGGGGCTGATCGGAGAAACCGGTTAAAACTACCGATCAGAGCAGCCAGCCGCTAGAATTCTCTCCAAACAGCGAATGAATTTGGAGCTAGTGTCGAAAATCCTGCTAACTTTCGGACTGAAATCCAAGGTCCTCCCGGTCAGAGACACTGCAGTGACATAATTTGCTACCTTGAGCTACCGAAGCCGGTACCTATTATCAATCTTGCATCATATTTCAATTATATGAATTGTCATATTCTATCGTATAACAAACGTTATTATTTGTGAATACGTGTAAAAGTATTTGTCGAAATACGCAAGAAAGCTACAGGAAAGCTTTTTATCTAAAATATCATCAGTGAGTATGTAAAATTGGTACCTACTGCAAGAGAGATATAGATGTGGAAAGGAACTAATTATTCGTGGCGTCGTCTCATCATTCTTGTGGAATGTGGCGGATGGTAGTGGGAGGTGACCGGAGGTAGTTGGCCATTTCCACCTTTGTGGGAATTCTGATTGGATGTTGTTGACGTTCTTATAAGAAGAAATAAAAGAAGTCATCTTCGTCAACATATCAACCAGATATGTTGACGAAGATGACTTCTTTTATTTCTTCTTCTCATTTCCACCTTGTTGTTTGATTAACGCAATTGAGGAATACTCCTTGCAACCTCCCACCTCCCTCCGTTCGTAGTCAATGGTTTTTCATCGCTCATGTTTTAGAATTGTGAATCCGAGCTGGAAAACCCGAGATAAACCATCAGGCTCGCAGTCCATGCGCGAATTGTTCTCTCGTATCTGATTGGCAGTTCGTGCAAAAAAAGATACAATAATGGCCCAAGAGAGTAAGTATCTTTGACATAAATATGCAGAGTGCTTATATAGAGCTAAAATATTTAATTACAGAAAATTTTTTTCACTCTTCGGCTTGCAATAATCAGCAGGGAAATTACTATTGTTTATTTATAATATAGTTTTCAAATAACATATTATATTTAATGATAAATGAAAGTGTAACGTAGAAGTCAGCTTAAGAATATCACACCACTGATTAAATATTTAACACTTAAACTTTTACATTTTTTACATATTAAACAATTCGTCACTCTTCTCAATTGAGTTGACAAAAGTAAAAGTATATTTGCAAAGCCAGCGAGTTAACTCATTAATTCACCCATATTATTTGAATAACGATGGCGGTAATGATAACGACTAAGTTGACGATTGGAAAGTTAGGTGGTCCTGGCGAGAGCGTTGTTTAGCACTGATTTTTCATTCAAATGAGAGTTCAAATCCGATAGTGTTGAACATGTATCTTCAAATGTGTGTGTATGTGTGAGATTGAATCCAATGGCTAACTGCATGATAAACGATTCTGAGATATGCATTAGCCACTCGCGTCTATAGGATGTCTTCAGGAAATAAGTGCGCTACCTCAAAGAATACGTTGAGGGGATCTGGAGAAGCAGGTCCCTCGGACTAGAAAGCCGGCGTTCTGCGCTAGATTCATAAAAACTGCGTCTGTCACACTGGGTGTTCAGCCTATCAACACGTAGTTCAGTTGTAAAGGTGACCACTATTTTAAGCCGAAAGGGGTACGGAAGAAATTAAGCGCATACTCATTATTGCCGTTGCCAAAAAGCGTTAGAACTTTTTAAAAAGAACAACAAAAAGGTACTGGACAATTAATTATGATTTTATAGTTACCCGGTATTTCTTATGTGCATTCAAAACGCACTTATTCAGTTAGTCTTATTAAGAATAAAATTGTGTATAATGAAACTCTAATTCATCTTCCAGCATGTCTGAACCCCCCTTCTCCTCCTCCTAAAATGCGACGCTCTGTAGCGTCTCCTACTGCAACGACTATGGCCTCTGCCTTACTCCTCGCAACCGAAATGACGACCCCTTATTACTCGAGTGCGTGGTGTAAGCCGACCTTGCAGGGAGACAGACGCGTTTTATGACGCACCCAGCGCCGAGTCCCGGCCTTTTAGTGCAGACCCTGGGTTCACTGACGAAAACGTCTTCCCTTGACCCGTACCTGCCCTTGCGTTTGGGCACTATGTTTCTGAAACACCATCTACAGCTTGACAAATAGAGAAATAAATATGAGAAAATTATGACAACGATGACGACGACGACGACGACGACGACGACGACGACGACGACGGTGATGTAGCTAATACTGGGTATACTTTGGTAATTTCGGTCTGCCTTTTGTTGATTCTTTCGACACCACTTGAATAGATGATTTAAATGAAGATGAAAGGAGAATATCTGACAACTTCAAAGGCTGGTCGCTCTCATAATTTGCTTTAATGGTTTCTTCCGAACAATGCCAGACGAAGAGTGGATAAGTATTTTATTATGGATATAATGGTATACATCAAAACTGTCATCGTTTACGGTGTTGAGTATTCTTTTCATTTCCATGAAACAGGATATTATATTTCCGCATGAACTCGGGCTCTTACAATGTGCCATACTGCCCCCTCACATAGGCACACACGAACCCTAATTATCATATGATATTATTATAAAAATAAAAGAAAGAAATGAACTTAAACCGGCTATATCACATGGCTGTTACGACCCTAGAGTCAATAAGTCAAAATTAGATCCCCTTCTTCGAACCTAAACAATCAAGATAAGATAATTGATATTGGTCTGTCCATTATGTGATTTTGACCTGTTACGATTTTGACTTGATTTAATGGAATATTTGGAGGCTTCCCATGGCTTGCACGTCGTGACCAAGTGAACCTCCCTCAGGGATTCGATCCCCAAAGCACAGCACAGCGCCGCGTCGAGCGGGCGATGATGAGACGCCGGCGTCCCCGCTGGACCGCCCCTTCATCTAAAGTCATGGCATGGAAGCGTGCGACCGGTTGCCCGTCCTGTTTGGTTTCTTTTTCTCGTGTTTCCGGGCACGTCAACTGCTTTGGTCATTAGTCCCGTTAGTGTAGTGCATGCTTTTTCTCGGGAGATGGCGGTGATCTTCCCCCGCTGGATGGCGAGATCCGGCGCCGACCTACCGTCGGCTAATGGGGACCATTAGCCCCCTAACCAGGACTCTCCCACCAGCGGGGCACCGCCCCAGCCGGGACAAGCTCTAAGCTCCCGACCGGTCTCCCGGAATATGTGGTAGTGTAGTGCATGTTAGTGTAAGTGTGTGTGTAAGGGGAGAGGATAGGACAAGGAAGAGGAGGGACTGATCGCGCGCGGTCCGTGGCCCGTTTGGTAGGGTACTGCTCCGGCATTCGCCTGGTGCTGATCGGAGAAACCACGGAAAACTACCGATCAGAGCAGCCGGCCGCAGAATTCTCCTCCAGACAGCGACTGAATTCGACCTAGCTGAAAAGCTAGTGTCGAAAATCCTGCCGCCGTGGGGAGTGGGAACCTAGGACCTCCCGGTCAGAGGCGCTGCAGTGGCATCAGTTGATGCACTGAGCTACCGCTCCCGGTTTGCCCGTCCGAAGGCGAGCTCCCACCCACAGGGCGCGGCCGCGTCGGAGCGTCGAGGTATTAACAGCTCGCGGTCGCGTCCCAGCGGGGCGTGTTGGCGCCAGGCGAGCCGCCGGCGATTATGCGCGCGCCGCTCGTCCATCTTCCCCAGCAGCATTTCATGTTTACTCGAGGTTGCAACCCACGCTCCCTGGCCCCTCGCAGCCCAGGGGGCAACACCGAGGACGCGCCCCGCCCCTCACTCCGCCCTGCTCCACCCTCCGCCCCGCCACGCTCCTCTCCGCTCCACGCCCAGCGCCAAAGAGACCAAGACGAGCGAGCGCCGCTCGCGACCTTGACTGCTGCAAAGTGCAGCGCTGGCCGACCCCGGCGACAGAGGCGACGACGGCGGCGGCGGCGGAGGCGGTGCCGGGACCGCCACAGGACCGCGACGGCGTGGGCGGGTGGGTGGGGACGGTGTACGGCCCGACCGGCGCCGGCGCTTGCCTCTGGGAACCGATTCGTCCGCCACATGGCATTCCTTTCTTTTTCTTCTTTTCTTGTACTTCTTTCCTTTTTCTTCTTCTTCTGCTGCTGCTGCTGCCGCCGCCGCTGCTTCTTGGTTCTCCTTCTGTTTTTCTTTCTTCGGGACTTCTTTCGTCTTCATTTTCTTTTCGCCGTACTTCATACAGACAGCATGTGTACCAATTAAGATACTTGACATTTACTTCCAATTCTTTCCTTCCCTTTCTCAATTAAATAAATGAGTTGTATGATGTGCTGAGATTTGCAGAGACTACGTGGAAGTTTGGCATCATTTGAAAGAGTCGGTGACATAATCCACGCTATATATATATATATATATATATATATATATATATATATATATATATATATATTTGTGTGTGTAAATTCGGTTACATGTAAATCCATGGAAGCAATTCAAGGAATACCTTTCGAGGAGGGATTGCTGGAAGGCCATGAACATCAGTTCAGTATTACCATCACGAGAAAATGGAAGCCTATTATTTGAAAAGAGGAAATTTCTAAGAGCATCGTAATATCAAAAAACAAAAACAAAAAATGTGGATTACTCTTACAAATCCCTTCATTTAATAGTTTCCTGTACCGCAGGTGATTTTGAGTTGACTGAAATTCGCCACCGAGCAGGTGATATTGGGAACACTCAGGATATTTAGTACCTTACCCCGTATATTCTCGGTCGATGTGGAAGGTTTGTGAAAGCGAAATGGATGGAAAGGTTTAATCATACCTGGTCTATGTATCGGCCGGTTATCGCTCTGGCACCCGCCAGTCATTAAGCGAAATAAATCACAGAAACAACATTTCAAAGCTGTCAGTCTCCGAAATCCTCCTCCTTAATGGTTTCATTCGATTCTTATTCTATGTGAAATGGCTTTGACATTGCTACCTACATTTTGCGTCATACAACTTCTCACGCATCCTCGAACCTATTATGAGTTTGACAACTGCCTTGTAAATCCCAGAGATACGCATCTCTTGTTGTCAAACCTTATAATTTCTTGAAGTTCATTCTGTTTATACAAAGCGGGCTAATTTTCTAAATAGAATTATCTTTTAAATTGAAAGATTTAACGTCCAGAAGAACGTAAAAATTCTCATATTGTTATCTGTATTTTCCGTGAACGTTATGTTGTACTGTTGGTAAAATTGTAACGGAAACACAAGCATATAGAATAACAATTACTGCCCCCTTCGTAATTCACATTGTACGTCTCTCCCCATTGTGCGTCATACAGAGTTTTGAGCAGTTTTTTAGTTTAAATAAACAAATTAAATGTCTTGAAGCATACTCTAATAATGAAGGGCATTAAAAAAATCATCTAATGAAGATACGTTTGTAGGAAAACGAAAAGACGAAATGACAATTAAATGAAGGTCAAGTTCGGGCTGTAAACGAACGAGTCTCACTAAGTTGCAGCAAAAAGCTAGCCCTTGTTTGAGGAATTCTTGTTAGGATAGAATTTTTTTTTGCGTATTATTTTTTATATTCTACAGAATTGATTGTCCCATATAAATTTATTTACAGCAAAAACGTTAGTTTGAAACAGCTACATTTGTTAAATTTTAAGAGTATGCTTATTTATTCTTTGTACGAACTACTTGCAATATTTGAGCTTTAGACTGGACAATGCACGCACAAAAAATGCAATGTTTTTTATTTTGTTCTTCCCAATAATTTCAAATTAAGTTCTTCCCTTGTTAAATTATAATCAAATTTACTTTCACTTTTGCTATAGCATTGAAGACACACACTCTGATGTTCTCGTGTAGTAATGCATACATAATATTATATTACTACATACTGTTAAACTATAACAAGAACAATTACAAGGAAAAACTTCAGCGTAGACTTTACTTGAGTTTGGTTGTTTTACCTCCACACCTCCTTAACAAAACGAAAACTCTTTATAAAGAAAAAAAGTATTCGTTCCATTACGTTGTTTTGATAGAAACTATTTATAAAATAAATTGTACGTATTTCCGACGAAGTCTTGTAGGCGTTATGACTTCAGCTCGGTGTAGTTTCACCATCCCTCAGATGTAGCACCTAGTTTCTGTTTCACCACTTTCCCGCTACGTTATTTGCATCACAGGCAAAAGCGTCCTGTGTCGGGGAATACAAAGTCCGGTGCACCTCTCTGACAAACAGTCGCATTTTAAGAGTCGTATTAAGCAGAAAAAATAATTTAATGTTTGTTCATTATAAAATAATAAAACATTTTATATACATTTGTTTATGATGAATAACTAAAAGTTTAATTCCAGGATATCCCTCATCTTAAAAGAGAAAATTTTTGTTCCTTTAGAAAATCCCAGTTCCTTTCAACCGCTCATCCCCCCTCCAGCTACGTGCCTGTTGTGCGGGATCGGTGTAGGTTACCGGGTCTTGATTTGTGACCGCGTTCACATTTGTGGTGGCCTGGCCGTCTGGGTCCCAGCGGAGCGCCATGCCAAATACGCCCTACCCCGCTTCGTCCAACCCCGCCCCGCCCCGCCCCTCCCCTCCCCGTCCCACCCGTCCCACCCCGTCACCCCACGTTTCCCCTACCGCCCGATGAACTCCGTGCGAAGGAAGTGTGTGCTAGCCCCTCACAACTGCTTCAGGACCATGTGTCTTATTTGGCGGGCCTATTCTTACAATAAGAGCCGTCTGTATGTGGGTCTATATATCTGTAAACGGCAAAAAAATGGCAAATCGAAAGAAATACAATACGATGTCGGTCAAGGCCGTTCATTCGTTGTGGAACTTCGTTGTGGTGTTTCACAACAAGACGTATTATTTGACGTGGGAAAGGAATATTCGAACTATGGATCCTTAATAACTTCGAAGACTTGCTTTTTTTATAAATGTAACAGGCAAACACGTTTGTTTGCAAGTAATAATGATTAGCACTGCAGACAACCCGCGAAGCAGATTTAGTTTTTAAGATGGCAGAGCTCATGTTCCTCGTTCCCATGCATCCCGCGGATATTGAAAAAACCCACAACTCAAATCCTACTGCCTCATTTGCCGTTCGTGTCTTTCTGATACTATCTCATTTTTTTAAAATCTGTGAGTATTGCAGGAGTCTTGTTTTTCAAAAGGTTTAGATTCTTACTACTTTTCAAATTTTTTATGGAGCCGCATGAACTGCAAGACCATGAGGGTCATATTTAAAAAGACTGTTATTAATATATTAAGCAGATTACATTAAACAATTTACATTTTAGAACTTTTAATTTTCTATGTAATTAACCGTTCCGTCTGGAGTATTCTACAGTTATCTAGAATTGTTGAATTCTAATACCATACTACCACAATATTAAAAATTGTTTTTTTTGTGATTGTCAATATACAACCTAATACAATTTCAATTACACTGATAGTGAGTAGCGAAGATTCAGAGCATTCTTGCTGTGTTGTGCATGCCTTAAGATTCATTACGTTATTTTATCTCTTGCATTATTATTAATACTAACTAACAATAATTAAATTGAAACTTGCTCAGGTTCAGCGAAAAGTGTGTGCAATTTGCGTTTAGTACAGAGAGAACGCAACATTTCGACACACTGCGTTAGAGGTGTCCTGCACACAGAGACATACATAGGTAGACAGTCAGTTTTGCTGCAGAAAAGCTCTCTCGACGAGTGTGTACTGAAGGAAGGCGACGACAGACAAACCTGGAGGTAGATTTTCTCTACTAATCATTCAGCTAGCAAGGTGTGTGTGTGTGTGTTTGTGTGTACGTGAGAGAGAGAGAGAGAGAGAGAGAGAGAGAGAGAGAGAGAGAGAGAGAAGGGAGAGAGATAAAAAGGAGATAGTGATCGGTGCTTCTCCGATTTTCTGACTGACCCTTCTTTTATATCGTGAGCTTCCTCCAATACTCTAATATGTTGAACAGCATATTGGGACATAATATATGCTTATCGTGACAGTTTTTCATCAGTTACTGATCTTAAAGTCGTATATAGGTCTCGAGAAGTTATTTCTTTATCTAAAGATTCAAAACAGTTCACTTTGCAAATCTATGTTGGCAGGCCGTCAGACTTTCATTACTAAGCACTATCAATATTATGCATTTCTAAAAAAATATTTAAAAAATCCTGTTTCTTTGGTATAATATTTATTATTATGATTGTTATTTTTTATTATTATTATTATTATTATTATTATTATTATTATTATTATTATTATTATTATTATTATTATTATTAGCATTATTCTCTAGGATTGTACTCTGTCCTAGTCTGAAATGAATTAAAACTGTAACACAATGATTTTTCAAAGTTCCCAATTCATCCGCCTATATTGTCACACTTATTCACTTATAATTTCACTGCAAATTCACTTATAATTTCGGCATACATAGTTGGTTTAATTTTGCAAACTAATATATTTTATTTTCGGGTAGCAATAGACATGTCTATGTTACGGATATCATAGTTAATAACCATCGATTTCGAATTACATAAAACATAGTTTCATATTAATCTTTCTTTTCATCCATTAAAACTGACATTAAAACATTACCCCAATTGTCAGTGAAATTCGATGTAGTAAAGCACCATGACGATGCATGTGTTATAAATCCTTAAGACAGTTATATTAAATTATTTAAGTATGTCACACTAAAGTAGCCTACTTGGTATAAACGGGATTCACGTCACTGTTGGAAGAACCTCTTTGAAAGGTTTTATATGATGTTACGAAAGAAAGCAGCAAATATATTTTTTTAACGCGTCGTGTTTATTGAACTGTAATACTTCAGACGTGCAATCTGCGCCTGCATATAGGCATCCCTTCTTACGTTCCTGCAGTATCTTGTGTAACGCACTTTCATCAGATTGGTAACTGAAAATATGTGAAGTCGATAAGAGAAGTGTGCAATTCTTTGGTTCAGAACTCATAACTTTTTCTCATACATCGTGTTTACGTTGTCAAGAATTGAAAATATTGTTAAAAATTAATTTAATTACATTCAAATCATAAATTAAACTAATTATTTTTGCAACAAAATACCCTCCTCTGAGGTTTTAACATATGTTTCGTTGCAATGTGTCGTTCTGGCACCAGTGAATTCATATTTTATATGCACCGGCACGGATAATTAGTGAAATGACTCACAGGCATAGCGTTATTCAAACCTTCCATTTTGAAACGATCGCTTACCAAACTCTTCCGTCACGTTTTAGTATCTGGCATGTTTTTGATCAGTATGTGATTGATTAAATGCATAAGAATAGTGCATCAAAAGAAGAAATTTAATTTTATCATAAATCGTAAGTTCAAACATATTTAAACCAGTCGTATGTAAAGATAGCACGACTCATTCAAATCAATTTCTTTTTAGTTAAAGCATTAAAAAGGCACCAATTTCACGTTAATTTGTTATGACGTGATTTTCTAATTGACTCGTCAAATTATTGGTTGCTGATCTCAAAAGTATCTTAACTCATGCGGTGATTATTCAAATTTTGAAAGTTAATCTTGTTACAAATATTTTTCTCTGAAGAAATTTAAATTGAAAGAATTTAAAACGAGAATGCAGATGTTTGAGACAAAAATGTACAACTGATCATTAAATTGGAATTGAGGTTACCGCAAACTGATATACGCAGTAATTAATTACCTTTATTATTCTCTTATTTTTCCTCTATGAGTAGTTTGAAGGGATACAAACATGCATAGTTTTCGTTTTCACATCCCGAAGGTTAAGTACATATACCGGGAAAACGAAAAAAAAAAAAAAAAAAAAAAGATTTGAGAAAACGATTACCGATTTCACTCTTCACTACTGAGTAAGGACCAGAATCGAAAACTGATAATTTATCTTAAACTTAGGATGGAAGAAACTAGCTTTAAGCATATTTTATACGATCCCGTTTATATCTCACGCCACTTCCATTGATTTTTGTCGTTTCAATGACATTCATTATTAAGTAACTTGCCTTGTAATTGTTAACCATATATCACAACATCATAAATAAAAAGCTTCGTCAAATGATTTAATGTATATGAATCATGATCGCCTCTGCTTTGTTGTTGGAGACGCGTACCATTTTTCGCGACGTTCGCCCAACCTGCCCCGCTGCTCCAGAAGTATCGCTTCAAAAAATGAGTGGATGTGTCTCGTCTCCCTCGTTTGGGCGGGCACGGCGCCGGTCGAAACATGAACCTCTGGCGACGCCGCCGGGGTCAATGAAGGCACTGGAGGCGGCGGCGGCGGCAGTACCAGACGGCAGCGGCCAGAGCGACGGCGGCGGCGACCCATATCAGAGATGAAGACGGATGGCGGCGCGGCGCGGCGCGGCGCGGCGCGGCGTGGAGTAGCACGCGTGCTGCCACGCTCCACGTTCCACGCTCCACGTTCCAAGCGCCACGTTCTCGCGCTTCAGCTGTCATTCGAGCCGACGCCGCGCCGTCGAGCGCTGTCAAGATTTAAGGCGACCGGACACCTTGCGGCACGAACGTCTCTGTGGGGAATCCCCCCTCCCACATTTTCACGTTCCGACATCCATTAGTTTTATTCTCTTTTCGTTTTACTGCTTACATCCTAAGTAAAACTTATAACGATCGTATTTATTCGTTACATAACGACAGATTCAAGCGATAATATGGGGTGCAAAAATGTTTTACTGACAACAGATAAAAACAAAAAAATCAAGTGAAAGAAATATTGTAATGAATCTTTGGAACCGGGGATAGACGTAGGAATACCTCAGCGAGTTAACCAGCCTCCGCGAGCTCCAGGCCATATAAGGATGTAAGAAGTATATTTTAGTGCTCTCGACCAATGGCCTTTATTTTGGTCCTGTTTTATATGAATTTTCTCGTATCTTTAAAACAAACAACGAAAGAAGTGTTTTGCTTCTATATAGAAATTGAAACCAATTCATCAAATTCACAGAACATTCTTCTTGTTGCTTGAAGTATTTATTTATTTATTTATTTATTTATTTATTTTACGTCAAAAAACAGTTAAAAACTGCGTATGACGTGCTATGGGAAAAGTGAATTGTGTGCACATTTTCAAAATTCTGCGATCCCTACACCAAGTCATATACTACTTAAATTTTGAATTTTTGAAAGGGAGAAGGAAAAAAAACTCCCATGTAATAAAACCTATTTTCAAGGATAAACAAGCAATAAATTTTGAATTTTGAAAGGGAGAAAAAAACAAAAACTCCCAAAAAAACAACAAAAAAACTCCCATGTAATAAAATCTATTTTCAAAGAAAATAAGCAATACATTTTGGCTCTTATTACTTCCTGCCGCGACAACATGGAAACGATAATTTGAATAAATATATTTCCACTGAATTCTACAAGACGTTCACAGAAATGAAGTGACATTTATGTCCACAAGCAAAACAAGGGGCCATCTCAGCATTTGCTCAATGGATCAGGGAAACTGGACGAAAAACCTGATCGAGATGGGGGTCATTGACCCGGAAGCTGTAGTACAATAGTTGTTACAGGTTGTTTATACTCATTTATACAGTCCAAATGGTAATAATGCATTATGTATCATTGTTAAAATTAATGTTCCTTTTCTTGTGATGCTCAGTATAGTCTCTAATTGTATAGAAACAGTTATGCAGCAGAAACGATTTCAGTTGGGATTTAAACTTTTCTATTGAATTTAATCGTTTAATGTCATCTGGCAAAGTGTTGTAAAATAATGTACATGTATTATATGTGAATTTTTTGTAATGAGCTGTTGATACTGTCACCTGATGAATATGATTTCTACGTCGAGTGTTATAGTAATAGACTTCGGCATTTTCTGAAAATATATTCGTAAATAAAAGTTCGTAAAGTAAATTCGTAAATAATGAAATAAACAAGGCGAAGAAGAAGGTATTTTATGGTCTTCGCCTATAATAACCCGGACAATCTCGTTTGATTTAATTCACTGTGCTTATAAGTGTTTGCATTGATTTCACTCAGTTTGAGACATTTTTTGTTACGAAAATATTGTTAGAGGAATAACCAGAATATATGCTTACTGGGTCTGAGCGAGAGGCAAAACCATAAGAACTGTGTATTGAGACGAAAATAAAAGTTTCATTCCTTGTCTAGAAACAAAGAAACATCTTTGTATTTGATTCGCGTTTTTGTGTATGAATGAATGTAAAAAAATAAAAATATGTTTATTTTAAATCTTTTATTGCTAAATGAAGTTTCCATTTTGAAAACAAATTAATTATAGCTTGAAAACAGTAAGTAATCTTATTATATATTATTTTGTTTGTGTAATTCTATAAACTAATATTAATCCATAGGAGTATATGAAATAATTATAGCTCGCTGACCTGAACGGAATGAACTGAATTAGAACGGCCCGGCACTTACGTTAAGAGTTGGATTCCAGCTGGAGGCAAGGTCGTTTTCACCTTTTCTTAGCGCGGTGCTGTACAAAGTACTACGTAATCAATGTAATCCTATCAAACATTATTCATCATATAATCGGTCACGTATTCCTAGGTTGATATGTGTTGGTTTCTACATTCCATTTAGTTTACGGCTTTAACTGACAAATTAACAATCAAAATTATATATCCCAACTTAAACATGTACGTATCATAAAGGCGGTATCGAAAGAAGTATCCTATGGAGGACTGTCCTAAAAAAATCAAATTCAAATTTGTCGAAAAATTAATAAATTTAGTTCTATATTTTTCAGTCTACAGTGGGTCTGTTATATTGTCAATAATTGTAAATATATCCCGTGTACACTTCTTAAAACTATTTTTAGTATTATATGATCAGTTTCTGCTTCGCGTACTCGATCTTAACAGCTCATTTATGATCAATAAATATGTATTAATTGTTTTGTGTATATCCATTTTAATGCAATTGATTTGTGCCTAATTTTGATGACATGATAGATGTATAACAACATCCAGCCTATCAATCATTCTTGAAGCATTTTTATTCGCAAATTCTAACATTTTGAATTCAATTTTTTTACAAAGAAATAATTCGCAAATAAATCGCTGTGCAAGTAAAACCGGCTATATACTTTTTTACAACAATCATTTTGTACACTTGAAAAAGCAATAAACTTCTTAGAATCGGCTCCTCAATTACACTTTAATCTTACCGTAATTGTACGGAGTATAATGGTTAATTAACGCCCTCTTTGCAATGAAAAATAGATTAAATCGAGAGTTTTATATCTCTCCTGTAAAATTGCATCCATTTCACATGCCCGTTTTTACAGACGCAACGACAACATAAAAGAGATATAATATTTATTTATATATAATATAATAAAGTTTTAAAATTATGCTATGTAATTATGCAATGCAATTCATGTGTCATATATAGTCATATTTTGGCTTTTTAAAATTTTTTTTAGTTTTTCTCCATGTACATTTGTCATATTTATATCTTTACGATTTTACTTTTGCATACGTGCTTGCAGTTGTCCCAAAGAGATTTTTTACATCTCATAATTGTTATCGATAACATCTTACAATTGGATGTAATTGTATTTGTCTTTTCTATGAATATGTATTTATGTGATTTAGGTGGGTAAGCTAAATATGAAGCGGAAAAGAGTGCGTTAAAAGCACCAGATGCGAAGTAAGCCTTAGTTTAGTTTTGTCAGGTCTTGTGCCAAGGTCAACCGCCAATTTAAACAGCATTAGCAGTTACTTGTCGTCATGGGGCGCCAAAGGAGGGTTGAATTGCGAATATACTACATTTAAAAAATATATTTTCAATGTATTAGTGATTTAAACATCGGCATGATTTGAAGGTTTCGAAAATGCAACCAAAAAGTTTTGAAATCATATTTATGGTGATATTTTAGGTCATTAATTTCTTCATATTACTAACATTTTTAGGTCATAAACATCTGGGCTCTAGTTATAATTAATAGTAAAAATAACATATTTTTTTATAAAAATATATTATTTTTTCTATTTTTTAAAAAATTTATTTAAAATTATATTATATTATTTCTTTAAAAATAATATCGTTTACCTACTAAATACATTCAATTTTCGAATGTTTGAGGAGGATGATGAGAAGGACAAGGGTTTCCCGTGTTTGCCTCCCCTGTATACACCACGGATATAGCAAGTTCCAGTGAAGTTCCGTGAGGTGAGATCCGTCCCGAAAAATGAGTGGAACGCTGGGAAGAACCGAATCAGGAAGGTGAGTCTGGTCCAGACGGATCTACCAAATCTTGTGTCTCGACTCGAAACGTCGCCAACATCCCGGCGTGCGTCAGAGCGTGAATTTACGGCGCCGCGCCGGGCATTTCCATGCGCCACGCACGCGCGCTCTGCCCGCTTTGTTTCCTATCTGTAGCACCGGCTGAGGTGGCTCAGAACAACAAATGATGTCACAACCTGTGACCGGGAGCACCTGGAGTCCCGATGTTGGCAGGATTTTCGATACGAGTTTCAAAGCTAGGTCGAATACAGCCGCTGTCTGAATGAGATTTCTAGCGGCCGGCGGCTCTGATTGTTACTTTTCCGTGGTTTCTCCGATCAACAGCAGGCGAGTGCCGGAGCCGTACCCTAAAAAACGGGACACGAACTGCGCGCGATCTTTCCTTCCTCTCCCCAGTCCTATTCTCGCCCCTTATTTACAGCACTTACACATATATGACTATAGTACTATTACACATTTCGGGAGACCACTCGGGAGCTTAGAGCTTGTCCTGTCTGGGGCCGTGCCCCCCAGGTGGACACACGTGGGTGGGGAAAACTGCCCAAGCTGACGTGTAGGCCGGGGCCAGATCTCACCATCCAGTGGGGAAGGAACACCATCTCCCGTGATCATAATTACTACGCTTATGGACTAATGAGCATAGCAGTTGACGCGCCCGGAAACATGAATTCATCAATCCTAGCCCTAGCGATGTTTGGCCTCGTCCCCCTTCACACACACACACGCCAGCTCAGACTTGGAGCTGCGCGTCTGCGCCAGCTGCCGCACAAGGTTACAGTGCACATCGGTTTGAACTTCCGCGACGCTCCGACATCGAGACGAACGCTGGGTTCCAAACCACAGGAGGTCTAGCAAAAAATCATTGCAGAAGAAGATGATCTTCTTTTTGAGGCCTTTTTCCGCTGGAAAACAGTTAGTGTGGTCCGTAGCGTTGCGGCAGTGTAGCTTTCATCCTCGAGACGAACGCTAGGATCCAAACCACAAGAGGGCCAGCAATAACATCATTGCAGAACAAGAGCCTTTTTATGCTTTTTTTCGCTCAAAAATAGATTCAAGTCCCAAGCCGATACACTGCGGAATTTGCGGTGGGCAGGTTTTCTATCAAATCTACCGTTTTCCCTGTAATTCCACCATTGCCCCATCGCCAGTCATATATCATCACTGTCACCAATCCATCAAATCAGTCATTCATTCCATAAATGTTATTAGGCTTAGGCACCGAATTCATAAATCGAAAGCAGGTACCTGATCTATCCAAAAGGTGTGTATTCGTATTTCGAAGCATGCAATAGACACTAACCCCAATAGCGAACTCCTCGGATATGCGCTCAGTAGAACGATAGAGCTATGGAAGTGCGATACTTTCAGCAGACCAGCGACAAACATCCTTAGCCAGGGTCAAACTCGAACTTGCGAGTTTGTTTTTGTAGAGTTTCCTTGTAGAGTTTAATTTTAAACGGCAATTTTCGCTCTCAAGTTACAGAAAACATACGTGTATTTGTAAACGAATTACAGATTCAATTTTATAGTATTGCTAAAAAATAGTAACCACATCTCTACTCTTGCCACAACTAGCAATAGGAGAGCTCAATAAAACGTGCTCGTAGTGAAACACATTTATGCCAAAAGCAGAACAAGGGAACCATCTCACCATTTGCTCAATGGATCAGAGAAACTGGATGAAAAAGCTGATTGTGACGGGGGTCATTAACTGAGAAGCTGAAACACATTACTTGTTATAGGCATAATTGGTATTCTAAAATGCAACACATATCTGCAACACATAATTGGTATGCAAATTATGCAACACAAATCTTAATAAATTCAATAATATCAGTTTTATTATAAATACGAATTTCCTATCATAGTGATATGATCATTATAGTCTAATTGTGTAAGTTCAGTTATGAAGCAGAAAATATTTTACTTGCGACTAAAAGTTGTATACAAATTTTAATTGTTTAATGTCATCTGGCAAATTTTGTAAAGAATCGTACATAAATTATGAGTATTTCTTAGTGAACTATAGACACTAATTTCTGATTAATATGATTTCTAGGACGTGTGTTGTAACTATAAATATCTAAATTGCGTGAAAATATGTTCCAACTCTTCGGTATGTCAGTTTTGACTTCATATTCCTAAATAAATAGACAAGGCATTGATAAAATTTCAAGCTCATTGATGAGGCTTGCAGAACTCAGGTGGATGGTATTTAGTAATCATCCGTACACCTTTTTCTGTGATCTTATAGTCTGAGTACTATAGGATGTGCTTCCTCAGAATGTAACGCCATACCTCAAGCAGGAATGTTTATTTACAAAATTCACGCAACAAGATGAATGAAGGCTAACTGAATTTAAAACATTTCTAAATGCGTAACATAATTGATTTAATTTAGTGTTAAATTCATTTCTGTTGATATTTCATTTGAAGTTTGAATTAAATGAGAGACCCAGAGATTTTTTACCTTAATATCAGCCATTTGCATATTGCATTTCTATACGAGGATCCCATCTAGGACAATACCTGGAATTTCCCATGACGAAAATTAAAGAAAAGGAAAGCCTTTAACGTCATTGACATTTTTCTGTTGTCAAAGATCTTAAAGGTATTTAAAAGATGTAACAAGGTATATTCCAATAAAGTCTTCATTTTCATGCATTGTTGCAGTATCATCTTTAAGAAATGAAACAAGTGGTGCTACAACAGCATGTACTTTCTCGTATTATCTCTAACGTTTGCAATTTTCGAAAATTCCTAGAGTTCAACAAAAATTATACCTGCACCATTCGTAAATGCCCTTTTCTCAACCTGGAAAAAAAATTTGGAGTCATTTAGAATTTTTTACAAAATTGCATTAATTTGAAGCACAGAAACGACTCATTCTCTCAGTAAATTGTACGTAGAATGTTTTAAAGATCTAATTTTTTTAGAACAGGGAGTATTTAAAATAATATGTCTTCAATATTGTACTTTTGGATCCTTTTTTTTTTTTTTTTTTTTTTTTGCAATATTTGAAAATACAGACTTGCTTTATTTGTGCTTGTTCTTCTTTCCGCTTGTTTTCTTGCTACGTCGAAAATTTTTACTGTTTTTTGCTACATAATAGGACTACATGAACTAAAACTACACTTTCATACATGCTAGAAAAAATTAAAGGAACAAATTTGAAGCCGGTGATCAGATAATAATTTCTTAAAAATTGCCTATTCCTCACCCATCGTTACACGAAAACTACTCATATTTTCAAAAAAATTGTACACAAAATTATTTCAAGATCTCTCCTTGGACAAGAGATTTTTTCAAGTAAAAATGTTGCCTCAAATATTGTAGTAGTAGGAAGACGTCGAAGAAGTATTCAACTTTCCAATTTTCAAAAAATAACAGAGAGTTTAACGAAAATCAGATCTATGTCATTCATTACATTTTCTTTCGCAATCCGAGGGCGAATTTTAATAAAAAATTAGATATTTTTTAGAAAATGTTTTTGAAACTTTATTCAAAATACACATAAAATTCAAATATCCGTTTCAAACTCGCAAGAAACATCAATTTTAGAGAAAATCGACTGAACGGTGTAGGCGGTAGTGTTGATCACAGACGGACGAAGAAACAGACAGATCATTTGCCGTCCATGGATTTTTGTGTATCAGAATCCACAAAACATTCATTCTGACTATACAACATCTTAGAAGAATTAATTTACGGCATAAAAAAACACGATTTATTCACATTTTCGTTTTCAGGACCCGGCAGTACGAGTTTTTCTGTCGAAGAGTCGCATGTTCCCGCCGTAGCATTTCAATTCTTTACTAGGAAAGTATATAGTAAGGCATGAAAGCAAAAATTATCGTTTTCCAAAATCTTTTACCGATTTTCCAATTCTTTAAGAAAATGTAATGAAATAAATCTTAGTATTGTAGGAGTGTTACTTTTTCCCTTTGTTTCAAATAGTACGTGTTATTTTAAGAACAATAACAATTCAAGGGCGCCAAATTATTGCGATATTATACATTAACGTAGACAAAAATATATGCAAATCATAAACTTAAGAAACCAAATATTTATCCATATTGTTGATCCATTTTGGTTCGTAAATTACAACAATATTATACCTGTTTAATGTTATCTGATGATATGTTATCTTTATGATATAATATTTCTTTAATTTATGGATTAAAGTCCATGAATAACACGGTGGATTCTACTACAGAAATGTAAAATACAGGATATGTCCAAATATTTATCTACATTGGAAAAAGTTACAAGTTCATGGAATGAAAACTATAAATCTAAGTGTACGACCAAAACTGTAAACACTATTCGTAAGTATCGGTATGGAAACCATTTAAGCGCCAATAGTTTCAGGCAAACTTCGAAAGCGTGTTTCCCCTATGTTTGGCATCTGTGGTTGCGGTTTCAACATGGTATGGTTGCGGTTGGAAGCTGTGGAGATCCCATGAGACAGCTGCGTTGCGTCGCGTACACATGGACTCTGATTGATGATTCACCGTCAAGCTCCTATTAATACAGTTGTTTGTGTTCAGAAAAAGTAGTGGCGCTATGGAATCTAGCTATATTCAACCTATCGTCTCGGAACACAAAACATACATCGTCGGTTTACAGGAAAAGTGACACATCTAAAAAATAGACATTTTTTGTGAAGAGAAGAAATGTTTAAAAAGTAGATTTTTACATGTAAAAGTTTCAGAAAGATAGTTGATAAGACAGCTGCAGAGTAGAGCAAATGAATTTGGGCTCCGAAATATAAAACCGTTCTTCCGAAAAATGACATTTATTCAGTGTTGTCTCCTAGTTGTGCGCCGACGAAATATTTTTAAAGAATGTTACAATTTTTCACATACATTGCTCGTGAATATACCAAATATATATTTACATTACGCACTTCCCGATAACCATAGCAAGACTAGAAATATAGGTACAATATGAATAACTATATTTTAGAATACATTATAATGGTAAATATGCGCATTCCAAACCATTTCTTCATTTGCAACTTGTATCTTATTCGCATTAATTACAAACTTACTACTATTTCAAGGAGTTAGTCTTTTTTTTTAAACAGACACGTACCGGTAGTTGACGCTGACCGATTTTTTAATATTTTTATTGTTTCTCTTGAGGAAAAAATAATGAAAGAAACAATATTGTACAAATGAGATTGTGACATTAAACACATACGAACATGTCCGCCGTTTCGTTCTTTTTGCTCTCTTCCTGAGTCAGTAATTTCAAAATTCTGGCAACGACCCATAGAATCCGCCTCCCCCAACCCTCTCCTATGATTTCGATTAAAAACATCCTGTCGAGTTAGTTATCACGCATTCCCAGGTCTTGGCTCCCTTCTGGCAACAACCGTCGTCGTAAATGAACTCTGGAAACGGCACGAACTAGTGACCCCAGTATTCCGCACGATAGCACTGTCAGTTGGTTTTGTTCTTCCACCGAGACGCCGCCTCCTGCAAACCTTATCTTCTATCGGCATCTAAGTGCAAACCTCTTCTGGGCATCTGCACCGGAGGAATGAGTCAGCAGAAAACAATAGATGCCCCCCTGCCCTAACGAAACCGATAAGATAATTCTGAATTTCATTGTCGTTTTTTTTTAATTAGACTCAAAACGTTGTACTCGTGCTCAATTACAAAATAGCATGTTATTGTCGTTTGAAATTCATATTCATGAAAAATGTTGGATGTATTTCAGACTTATTTCAAGGTATTTTTAGCAGGACGATTATTTGTGATAGAAAATATTTTTGTCTACATGACTGCTACACCTCAGAGCAGTAGGTCATTTCCAACTTAAGACCCCAGTAGTTGATGGTAAAGAGAATCCTTTTATAATACTGCCGCTTTCTTCAAATGAATTTCTTTTTTAAATTTCTTCAAAATCGAACTCTTACACATGTACTTTTTTTTACTGTAACACTATTCTAAAAAGGTTATTTCCATTCGAACAGTTTCGTGGCTTTAAAACGTATTTGTTTTTCATTATTATTTTCTTGTACATCAGTTGGTCACCATGGTCAGTTATAATTATAAATGGGTACGACAAAGATGTTATATTGTTCAGTCATATAATCCGCATCATGGTCTAGCCGTCTAACTAAGAGTATGGTTACTACAACTAGATTGCGAACATCAACTTTACGAGCTCTTAATGCTAACTTCGTTAGCCCCTTGATCCTCTAACATCACACGTAGTAAATTTCATGAAATCGTGTCTGTCTCATGCGTGTAAAACGTAATTTACGGTTGTAGCTGTCTGGAGACCATCTGATTCATGATTTCGAGTAGAATGTCTTTACACGCGTAAGTAACAAGATGACACAATACGGTTTAGACTGAATGTTTTCTGACGCAGCTAACTGCATTACTAATACCAGTCATTTAGTCAACTACTGACTAAAAAATTATTTAGTAGTTCATAAAAGAGATTTGACGGTTCATTATAAAGCAGTGGTTTTGAATTCTATCTGCAAACGCATTTCGTTCTCGAACGCAATATTGAAATGATATTGTAATTATCTATCACAAAATATATGACATGTAATTGCAAGATTAACACATTAAATTAGTTGTTCCGTTGAGTTAACATCTTATTGTGAGTCAACGACTCCAATTTGAATCGAAATCTCTTAATTCAATGGAACTTTCAACAAGTGGCATGAAAGTTTTGTAGCCACTTTTCAATAATTAAAAACATACTTTTGTGTGAATTTGTGGACCTTGCATCATATTCTACGTACAAATTATTTCCCGGCAGCAAATACTCTGTCGGCAGATATTTTTAGTTCAAAGGTAATCACTAAACTTTTATAAAGTAGCTTACAGTTATAATGACCTACAGATTTGTCCTTCACATGCGTTTTTTTTTCTTCGTTTTCGCGCATATTTTTAAGGAGAGGTAAGTGAGGGCAGAAGTTTTCATGGCCGAAGTACGCTTGTTTGGTGTAACTGGCGCCTGCCAAGTTTAACATACGTACATGAAAAAGTCATTTCCACGCATGGTGTTCAAAAAAGGTAACTTAAGAAGTGATGCAAGCAAAATACCAGTTGCATAAGCCCACTTGTATTTGATGTTACAAGTTTCACGCAAAACGTCTGTACTGACATTACTTAATAATATTCAACGAAATAAAATAAGAATAACGAAATTAAATGCTGACTCTTTTAGTCCTATCCTTCGTCATAAATTTCTTCATTTGTTTTTCTTATTACTTTTATTTTTATTCGTCTTCTTTTTCTTACTTTCCTTTTTTGTGCAATTTTTTTCCGAATGTCTTTTTTTTTCGTTTCTAACACCTTTCTTTTGTTTTTCGTATAATATTATATAATCATTCATACAATCGTCACCTTTAATATTCAATGTTCTCTGGTATATTTCTATTTATTTTAATTTAAGTAGTTCTAGTAGAAAATTAGAAGAAAATTTTGCGCAGAAAATTATCTTCTAAATTACTCATTAAATTATATCATTAAATATGAAGGGCTTGCATTTAGACACGCCCATGCCACATGGAGTTCTTTCCAAGGAATAAAAATATTGTTTCAATTCGCTAACTCTCACCACACAGTAAAAGATCGAATATTTTTGTAGTACAGCGTCATTTGTTACACCAGAATTGCAATATTTATTCAAAATTTAAAAATCCATGTGACAAATATCTTAATTTGGAAGGAAATGTGCCATAGGGATATCAAGAGCCGATCCTTCATATTGTGAACTATCTAAGCCCGTGGGAACACTCCAGACTTTTAAAATAATCTAGCTAAATCTAGATTAAAGATAGAAATACTTTCATAGTGGAGCTCAACTTCGAAAATTTCTGACAACCAGTGCTAGGGAATGGGAGTACCCAGAAAATTTACACAAAAAGTTAATAAAATATCCAAAAAGGACCGGGAGCGGTAGCTTAGTATATCATCTGCCACTGCAGCGCTTCTGACCGGGAGGTCCTAGGTTCGAGTCCTGACGACGGCAGGATTTTCGACACTAGCTTTTCAGCTGGGTCGAATTAAGTCGCTATCTGGAGGAGAATTCTAGCGGCCGGCTGCACTTATCGGTAGTTTTCCGTGGTTTCTCCGATCAACACCAGGCGAATGCCGGAGCAGTACCCTACCAAACGGGCCACGGAACGCGCGCAATCTTTCCTTCCTCTTCCTTTTCCTTTCCTCTCCCCTTACACACACACTTACACTAACATGCACTACACTACCACATATTCCGGGAGACCGGTCGGGAGCTTAGAGCTTGTCCCGGCTGGGGCGGTGCCCCGCCCCCGCTGGTGGGAGAGTCCTGGTTAGGGGAAAACCCCATTAGCCGACGGTAGGTCGGCGCCAGATCTCGCCATCTAGCGGGGGAAGATCACCATCATCTCCCGAGAAAAAACATGCACAACACTAACGGGACTAATGACCAAAGCAGTTGACGCGCCCGGAAACACGAAAAAACCAAACCAATCTAAAAAGGACTCCTCTTATTAAACGGCGTCAAAATACCAACTCGTAAATCTCAAAAGCGTGACCGGATTTCAAAAGCCGTGGACGCATAGTTTCTTAATAAAGCACAATGGTAACGGGTGTTGCAGCATAATGTGTATCGTGTATAGCATGCGCGCCTGCTATTTTCTTTTTTCGTAAACTGAGTTATTATAATTATTTCGTCTTAGGCCTCTCGTTGAAACCTGGGGGATAATTCCCATACGCATAATATGTTCGATGAAACGATGGTAAGTGGTGCACGATTCCTTAGCGTATTATGTCACGTAATGAACAAAGTCATCGTATATTTTTTAATTTACTTTACGTCGAAAACAGTTAAAACCTGTGATTGACGTGCCATGAGAAGAAGTGAATTCTGTGCACGTTTTCAAAATTCTGTGATCCCATTCGTAAGCCATACACTAATTCCATTTTGAATCGAAAGTTAAGAAAAATTTTACCAATATTATCAAAAATTACTTCCACATCCATACGCGCACGCAATATGAATAGAGTTTAAACAACTAAACGTATTTTCAGAGATTGGATATGTTTGAGTAACTAATCTAACCACAATAATTCAGTGTTTTAATATTTGTTAAAGCATTTAAGACACAAGGTTAACTTACGGGAATACTTTTCCCATCTTCAGTGGAACCTTAACATCATAAAAGGAAAGTGCAAATACAGGAGGGAATGGAAGTACCAAAGAAATAAAAGAAATATATAGATATAAAAAAGGAAGAGAAAGTAATTTAAGGAAATACTTGCCACCCAAACTACGTGTATCACACTAAGAACAAACAGCAGAATGGAAACAAGAGTTCCACAATTCTTGGGTAGTATTTTCCAAAGTTACTTTCTCTCATTGTCTTGTATTTTTTTTTCTTTTTTTGCTTCCATTCTTTAATATATTTATATTTCCTTTTATAATATTGTAGCCCCACTGAAGATGGGAAAAAGACTTCCCAAAAAATAACTTTATGTGTTAATTGTTTTAATAAATATTAAAGCTCTAAATTATTGTGACTAGTTTATTTCTTAATTCATGCTCAATCGCTATAAATATAGATATAATTGGTGTCGTGGATTCCCTGGTCTAGAACACCGTCGACAGAACAGAGTTACAAGCACAAACCTTCAGGAAATAGGCGCAGCAGTCATAAACGTGTCTCAGATGCCAGGAAATCAGATGGCGATATGTTCCGTTCGTTAGCTTCAGAGCTGAGGTCACAGACGCTTTTGTTTGCCCAAAGAGGTAAAAGGGATCGGGCAAGTGAAGGTGTCACGCACCCCAGCGCGTTTTGCCCTTTTATCAATAGTGGACGCAATCTTATATGGCGTAACATTCCCATTAGCTGTTAACATAACGTTAACATAGGTGCGGTGTTTAACATATAGATTTAATATCTTGCTCTCAAATGTTACGCATTTGAAAAGTGTGAGTGTTGATTCCTACTCCTACATTAGTCTCATTAGTATATTATGCAAGTTGTATGCATTTTGGAGACATGTTGAACGAATTCTGCATTTTTTATTTCATTTCTTAAATTCTGCTGGGAATGATGTCAAGTTTAGATCTTAAAAACAATTCATTAGAATGTTCAACGTTCCAAGTTTTAATAAGTCTTCATCAAGATAATTTCTTAAAACATGTCATTAAGCGTAACAAACTCCATCCTTCTTAACCTCTTTCATACAAAACATACAATTCAACAAAAACCGCGTCTGGTCGGTCACCGAAGATCTTCACGACACGTTTGGCATCAACGTCATCGCTACATTCATACATACAAACATGGTTAGCAACTACGTTCACATTAATGTTATACGGCACCTGCACGCATTTGGCCTTCAGCGAGTATCAAACGACCGCTCGCCAAATCCCGAAAAGTAAAGTGGCTCCACAATTCGGAATTTGCCGAGTAGTGAGCTGCTGCTCACCCAGTTCCGAACAGCTGATGTGGTCGGTGAATGTTCGCTTCTTTCGATGTGTCCAAAAGACAGACACGCGGTGGTTAGAGCAAGCACCGAAAATGTGTCGCTCGGCAAATAGCAAGCAATCCATTCACACTAGTCGGGATTCTGCGTGCAATCGCTCGCTACTCGCCGAATACCAAATGTGTGGAAGCACCTGTACGCACTGGTTGCTTCCAAGCTTTCGGTACTCGCCCTAATCGCAGAATTCCCTCCCCCCGCAGGGGGGAATCACGATGACGTAGGTTGTCGGGATCTCTGATAGTGTCGTAGACGACCACCCGGACCCTGAGTCTCAACGCGTCGCTCACTTCGTTAGCTTGAAAGTGCCGGCAGTGAGAAGGCTAAGCTCCTGGTGGCCGGGCGACCGGCCATCCACCAGTTGGACCTATGGCGCGTCGACCTTGGAGCAGGATCGGGTGAAGGATGCTTTTCGGAGTACTCTCGATCCCACTTTAAAGTTCGGCGGGAAATCCAGTAACCACCCGTCAGGTTTCTTGGGTATCAGCGTCACCCACGTCGTGAGCTGGCGATAGGCATTGGGGAAACGGGATGGGGGCTCCGAGCCGCCGGAACCTTAGTTCAGGTGGACTCCAGTTGGTCTCTCGGATTCGTCATGGCAGTGGCCCGATACTCTGAGCAAAGAGCAGGGAACTTGTTCCCGGCGCATGTGAGTGGCACATTTCCGAGACTCCGGTACTAGCCTGGATAGCTAGGAGCTCTGAGCTAGCAGAGCGGCCCCCACCCAGGCATTGTATGGTGAGGTTGCCGCGAAGGTAAACTGGGTTCCGGCTGTATCCGGACATCAGCCTGTCGGCGTTAGAGTGTCGGCGGTGGGTGCGGATTAGAGCCCAAGAAGCCAAGGTGCCCACCCCGGGGGCTTGCCCCCTGATGAAACGAATTGTTGTGGTCTTGTAGAACACACGGGGTTTCATGCATAGTCACAAAACTTATTCTTTTGGACATACCAAAGATAGAGAACACTTGCCGAGCATCTCGGCTCCTCGGGATTGGGCAAGCTGTTGATCGCTGCCGCCGAATGTGAGGAGCCACATGTATGCAGTGGTGTTCATGTGTGGAGCCGCAACCTCGTTGCCGCCGAGTGTATGGAGTGTTTCCTTTCTAACTTTCAAAGGAAGCAAACATTCGCCAATCCTCTCTGCTTCTGGGTTGATTGATTGGTTGGTTGTTAATGATTCCGGGCGCGTCAACTGCTAAGGTCGTTAGTTCCGTAAGTAAAGTGTATGTGTTTCCTCAGTATCTTCCCCCGTTGGATGGCGTTACCATCGGCTAGGTATCAACCAGGTATCTGCCACCACCGAGGCACAGCCCAATCCAAGCTCTAAGCAATCAACCGGTCTCCCGGCATGTGTGGTAGTTTAGTGCATGTCAGTGTAAGTGTGTGTGCAAGGGGCGAGGATGGACAAGGAAGAGAAAGGAAAGATCGCGCGCGGTCCGTGGTCTGTTTGTTAGGGTACTGTTCCGGCAACTAGCAATCAGAACAACCGACCGCTAGAATTCTACTCCAGACAGCGACTGAATGCAACCTCGCTGTCAAGCTAGTATCGAAAATCTTGCCTTCGTCGAGACTCGAAGTCGTCGCCGAACCTGCCACCGTCGAGTCTCGGGAGGTCCTAGCCTTCCGGTCAGAACCATTGCAGTGACATCGCGATAGCTGAAAACCAGACTGTTCTAAGTCCAATTTTGAAACATAATGAGATTTCTGTTTTATTGTGTTGTATCTCGACGTCTACATATGCGCATCAAACAAAATTTTAAATATTCCACTCTATTAGCATGCAACAAACTCATTCCGTACTAGGTAATTGCATACTTACTCACTACATACAAAAACCTTTAAAGGACTCTCCTTAAAAATTTAGTAAAATGGACTTAGAACAGTCTGGTTGTCAGCCATCGATTAGTTGATGCCCCGCTTCTCCTCTGGATTGAGCTGGAAGTCCGCAGCCTCCAGGAGCCGCCGGCCGACCCGGGGCAACAAGGCGGCAGCACAGGTGTAAAAAGTGCAATCCTACTGACAAGAAGTGGCCGCAAGGCACTCAAGCGTTCATGATGCATACATTCCGTATAACGAAGCAAGCTGGCTCCTCGCCGAATGGCAGCGGTAGCGGTAGCTCTGTGCATCAACTGATGTCACTGCAGCGCCTCTGACCGAGAGGTCCTAGGTTCGAGTCCTGACGACGGCAGGATTTTCGACACTAGCTTTTCAGCGAGGTCGAATTCAGTGGCTGTCTGGAGGAATTGTAGCGGCCGACTGCTTTGATCGGTAGTTTTCCGTGGTTTCTCCGATCAACACCAGGCGAATGCCGGAGCAGTACCCTAACAAACGGGCCACGGACCGCGCGCAATCTGTCCTTCCCATTCCCTTGCACTTACACTAACATGCACTACACTACCACATATCTCGGGAGACCGGTTGGGAGTTTAGAGCTTGTCCCGACTGGGGCGGTGCCCCGCTTGTGGGAGAGTCCTGGTTAGGGGGAAACCCCACTAACCGACGGTAGGTCGGCGCCGGATCTCGCCATCCAGCGGGGGAAGATTACTGCCATCCCCCCCAGAAAAAAACATGCACTACACTAACGGGACTAATGACCGAAGCAGTTGACGCGCCCGGAAACACGAAAAAATCAATCAATCCAGAGAAAAAAAAGTACTGCACGAACGGGACTAATGACCAGAGCAGTTGACGGGCCCGGAAACATGAAAAAAGCAGTCAATCAATCAATCGCCGAATGGCGAATGTGTGGAGGCCCCCGGACGGGCCCCCCCTAGCGGGCCCCGGGGACCCGTCGCGTCGCGGTTCACGGACGCGTTCGGACGGCGCCTCGAAAGGTTAGGCGGCTCTCAGAAGGCGGTGAGGTGGTGGCTGGGGGAGGGGAAGGACACGCCTCCTGGCGCCGCGTGGCGGCGGGCGCGGCGCCGGTGTCTCGCCTTGGCCGCCGCCGCCGCCGCCGCCGCCGCTGCTGCAGCTGCGAACTCCACCAGTCGCCACGCGCCTAATAGCGTTTTCCATTCGTTGCACTGAAACCCACCCTGGTGCAGGGCCCAAACGTCATCGCTCCGTAACAGTGCTGCCCCTCACGCGTGAAGGGCAGCTACGAACGAAACGGATCCGGAACTGAGTCAGTGCTTGTGCGCTACGCAGTGAAATTATACACAGCAGTTCTTGGTCAGTCACACTGATGGAACTCGAAAAATAATAATTTTGAATTATGATAATTGTTATAATTTTTATGAGGTCTTTTGGTAATTCATACTTCTTAATTCATAAATCATTAACGTGTGATATCTTTATTTAAAAACTACGAAAAATTCAAATACGTATGTGTCGAAATTTCATTTTTCGAGATTTGCCAGTGATCGATATAGTACACAATATTTTGAACCGAAAGGCTTCTGCAGAATTGTTTGATTACTGAACATTGACCCGTCCGGGTCAATCACAATCATGAACGTCGGCGGTCACAACCCACAGACCTAACCGTAGTTTCTGCTGAGTTTTCAGTGTAGGACCATGGCCAAATTGTCGAGACGTTCTTTAAGTACTACGTAGTGCGCCACCTTTGGGGATTAGTAGCATACGTGCCTAGGATACGTGACAGTTTGCCCGTTTCGTTTTATCCGTCCTGGTTAACACGAGCGTCCGATTAGGTGTGTGATAATAAAAAAGTATATGCTCCAAATTGCATCCAGCTTCCTAAGGACTAGATTTAGTTACTCATGGTCTCTACAATACTTTGTGCAAAATATGGGCTGATCCCACAATTCTTACATACATTTTGCAGAAGAAATCCCAGATCTCTGATGAATATGGAAGTCTTGTCTTTTTACACCGCATTCGGTTGATCTCGATTCATAAACTCTTTTATGTAAAGTCTCTTTGGTGAAACACGTCCTGATCCCATTGCACAGCAACATTCTCGTCATATGACAACCATCTGATTGCATGACACAATGATTTATTTTCTAAATCCCAAATAACATTCTGACATGATTGGTGGTAGCCAACTAGCAGTATAGATTTGTTGGTCGTAGAGTAGAACGTTCAGGGCGTTACAGATCTGCCAAAGGAGGTATCTATATCACACCAAAGGAGGCATATCATTTATTCCATTTGAATCGTGAATTCCTTTGCCATAATCGGACAAACTGAGAGGACATCGGACAAAATTAGAGCAAGTTGGCGTATACGAGGAGATCCAGTTTTGATTCTCGGCTGGGGAACTATTCTTTGAACAGTTCAAACATCATTTTAAATATTAGTCTGCTAAGTAACTATGGGGTTGGAAATTGTGCAAGTGATTCGCAATTACGAAACGGGAAACATATGCAAAATTAATTGTTCGAGATAACAACTGCTACACTGCGGTGAAACATGTATGTTATCAGTTTCCCTTCAACAGTATCTTGCGTTATTTCCTGACTGAAAGAATTCGTTATCTGACTTGAGCGAAAATTTTCGGAGGTTTTAATTTTGCGAGGCATTTAGTCAGGGTACTTTTACTCAGGGATTTTTTACTCGAGGACATTTACACAGGATACGCATGCAAAAAACGTAAGATGGGACATTGAATATCACCGTTCTATACCCGGGTTTGAACCCAATCTGATTTTTCGTGTTTGTGAAGTCTCCATACCACTGAGACCGAGGTATTTACTTTTACTATTACTTTTATTATTACTTTCTCAAATGCATATGTAGTCTGAATTCCCGTTTTGTAGGTCCGTGATACAGTGTAAATGGTTTTCGGCAAAATGTCTGTCTGCTTCCTCGTGGTCTGTGAACGAAACTAGCGCGTAAACCGTACATAGCATTTTAAGCAAATTTGATATTCGTCGATGGATTTGACTGATATCGCGACTCGTGGCATTTGAAACGAATATTTCAGTATGGGAATATTTAACCTCAACAATGTTTCTCATTTTTTCTCTAATACAGCAAAAAACGCTAATACAATACTAGTAAAAAGCGTTAATAACAATAGTAGAGTTCCGGTTTTCGTTGAAACCTTTTTCTAAAATGTAAAAGCGAATCAAGTCGTAGCAACAGTATTTTAACGATGTCTTGAAAGCCTTAAAAAAATAAAAAATAAATTACAAAAATATGCTGGTTAAACTCATATGCCTGTATTATCAAACAGTAACAAATAATACGAGAAAGTATGTGCTATTGCGGCTCCTCATGCCATCATTGTCGCCACCACCTCGATCACGCGGTGTGAACGTGGCGCGGGCAGGGGGGCGTGGGGCGGCGGGAGGACTGGCCCGGACCGCCCGCGCCCTCCCGCCAGTGGGCCTCTCTGGTGGCCGCTGGCCTCGCCACGCACCGGCGCCCCTTTGAAGATATTAGGGCGATGCTCGTGTTAACGACCGCTTCCTGCTTGAAGCCGTCTTCCCTCTCGACCTCTCACCCAATCTGAAATGTCCGGTGTGAAAGATGACGGCCCTCGCGAGCTGACGCGGGACGATGGCGGCGGCACGGCCACAGACAGCACCCTCGGTTCCGCAATTTCCACAGAGGAAAGTTCTCCACGCCCCAGGAGCCACTATTAGACACATTAGTACTCTCCAGCGGCCCTCAAAGAGCGTGATGTGACGCAGCAGTGTGCCGCGAAATCACGTGAATGTGCAGCGAAAATTATTTAATAAGGTAAATATGTGCACACAAAACTAGTGGTGCCAAAACAGCACGTACTATCCTGCCTGAACTTAAACGCAAAATTATGCGAAAAGTACTCAAATTTTTGAAAAATTGTACATGACATTATTTCAAAATCTATCTTTAAGAAATATATTTCATTGAGGGAACAATCTCTATCTTCATAGGTGTAGTTGTATAAACACACCGAAACAATTTTGAATTTTTGCAATTTTGGAAATATCAGTGTTTTTAATGAACATGAGACCTATCCCACTCCCCTAAACGTCCTTCACCCAACAAAATTTAATCAAAAACATGGATACATTTTTTGAAATTTTTGAAAATGTTCCAGGGGTTTCATGTAAAGAGCACTCCAGAATTTATTTATCGATTTCAAATTCCAGGAGCCGCGAAATCAGCCAGATCGATTGGGGAATATAAATTTTGGAGAGAATCGGCCGAACGGTTTAGCCGCTAGCGTTGTTCACGGACGGACGGACCGTCGGTCGGACGGAGGGAGGACGGACAAACAGACGTTTTGCCGTCATTTGATTTTGCGGTATCAAGTCCCACAAAACATTTATTCTGGTGACACCACGTGTTAGAGGATTATTTTCTAAATTTAACATCTGGATTAATCCAGTTTTTCTGTGAAAAATTCTTTTTGCACGCAGTATTACTTAACTTTCTCTCTATGCCGCAGCGATAAAATATATAAACTAATATATATATATATATATATATATATATATATATAGAGAGAGAGAGAGAGAGAGAGAGAGAGAGAGAGAGAGAGAGAGAGAGTACAATCCAGTATATTTTTATCAATATTTTTAATATTTTAATTTATGGGAGAAGTGGACTTGTTTTCTTTTTCTGAATACTTCAATTTGAGAAAGAATTGTGGCCAAACACATTCCTAATTGTAAACAATGAATTTATATCATGCATAATGATCTACTACATGGAACAGACGAGTTAGAATGCGGGAATGATGGCTAGCTTGCTAGACTTCCGGGGCATTACGTCCAGAGCAACTAGCGCGAGATTTAAAAGAAAGGTTCATTCAAATGCTCGGGAGTTGCGATACGTCACTGGACACCTGGCCCACGGAAGACTTTTGGGAAAGTCAGTTGACAATTTCTCCAAATGTAGTAATTTCCATTTCCTCGACTAAAGCAAAGAAATAATCTATTAAAATGAAATAATACATAGTTAGATTTCAAATTGTCAATTGTTGAAAGTAAAATTAAACATTTCGAATCTAAAGAACCTTGATTTCGTGTCTTTATTTAATCTGAATCTGTTTACTTAAAGAGTCCATATTGCATGACCTTCCTGAGTTCAAAGTAGAAGGTTGAATAAAGATTCTTGTCTGTTAAAAAATACCCGCCTGTAAGTGGGCATTGTTAATTTACAGAAACTTGTTAGTTTATTTCCAGCTATTACTATATACAACAAATAACTGAATGGTTTGATAAAAAATAACAGAAAAAGAAAACAGGGAAAGAATTCGCCAATTAAACATATTCCTGCCACTTGGCAAACATATGTATACAAGGCAGGAAATAAAGTAGAAATAATAATAAGTATTAAAGAATATAAACATAATACAAATCTCTATTTTTAGATAGAGTGAATCTGGCAGACATTTTTTCGGACAAAGCCACTATTCCCGGCTTCTGCTTGCGCATGTACACCAATTTCTCCAATTGGAGGGGAAATGAGAGCGGAGTCAGGGGAAGTTGCCCGTGCTCTTAGGAGCCCAAGACTTCCCAAGCAGACACAATGCACATATGGGCGTGGTTTGACATGCCTGGCACGAAAGAAGTCTCCCGTTTCAGCTATTTAGAGAACAAAATGGAGAGAAAAGTATGCAGAGAAAGTGTTGTTGTATACGAACGTGTAGAGCCACCTACTAATCTACCCGAACCATCGCTGTATAACGAATCATTCTTCCTGAATTACATGGTCAAGAAAGAGGTAATTAAAGGTACTGTCTATGCGTCTAAGAAACCACATTAATAAATACAGTAATAATAAATTTTCAGGTTTTTGCACCTACGTCTTCAACATTTACAAACACAGTAATTAATTAGAAACAAGTTTCAACCACTTATAATTTAAAAAATAATTACTTGTTTAATCAATTGAATTTAGTTTAAAAAATAAAAATAATTCTTATCCGATATTTTAATTATGTTTGTAATTCCAAGTCCACGAATAGGCCTCGATGCTACTGCTCAATTGTTTGCGAGCTTTCCTGACCACAGGTTTATGTCTGTTGAAGCCCATCATTTGCATAGCTGAGATGCTCCTCGACAACTTGTTCCTGAAGTAGATTGCCGCGGCTTTCCCAAAGGGCGCTGTGCGCCAATTTAGACGTTCAGTTTGTCCGCTAGATAGCGCAGGCCATTACTAACCATGTCTGCAGCTGTCTTTCTAGACGAACTCTACGTTGGCGCTTATGATTTAGAGAATTAAATTTTGCCTGAAGTACTCAAGTGGCGTTCTTTGCATGCCGTATAACGCCCAGCTTGCACGTTGTCGAGTTTTCACACCGTGTAAATGCATCTAATTTGATCGTATTTTCACCCACGACTTGGGTTTAGAACTCCTGCAGGCGTGCATGTTAACCTGTACTCCATCCAAAGGTGGGTTACATACTAAGCAATTGCTAAAAGCCCTCGCTTGATAGAGAACCCACTATTTTAATAACATAATATTAGTTCATAATATGTAAAATAACCTTCATTATTTGTAGATAATGTAAATAATTAATGTTTTAAAACTAAATAATGACTTCTAAGACATTTTCTCACGTAGACGAAAGTAATTTTCAATCATATTTGTATGGTATTTATTATTATTGTTATTAAATGTTTTCAAATTGCGAAGTTAATAGTTTTTATTTTGATATTCATTTTGATAAATTATGTTGGAAGTTGTAGTATTATTTGAGAGTCCAATCGTCTGGTCATGCTTAGGGCCTAGAAAGATATTAATCTGGCCATCTCTCCACCAAAGCTTATTTGCTCGTATGAATGATTTATTTGAAGTACTGTGATGATTTATATATGCAATGCTGAGATTAAGCCAGAATAGTTCATTCTGAAAACATTAAAAAATAGCGTTAATGGATACTTCCTGGTACCATGCTTGTGTGCTTTTGTGGTAATTCAACCCCTGTTCAGCTGCTCCAGATAATTCGTGCTATTATTTAGGTATTTGTCACAAAATATCTCACTGGGAGACGATGGGCAGTTTTAGTAAAAGGATTGTCTATCTATTTTTTGTTCACCTGTTTGGTAAGTAGATGGAGAAAACAGTGTAAAAATAAAATGAACGTGTGACGTTTGGAGAGAGGAGAAAGGCTCCAGAAGATTAAATTCAATACGTCTGGTCAAGAATTGTCGTGTTTCGTATATTACTCAAACATACAGAATTCGTTTTGAATTACACTATGAAGATTATCTTAAATCAGTGTATTTTATTATATTAAAAATTGGTTAAAACTGTTTGTTAGATATCACTGGCGTAAGATTTTTAATTATAAATTTGATACAATTGTCGCAAGGCAACACGAAGCAGGTGAGTAATTTCTTTAGCCAATTGCCCGCCTGCTAGCATAGCGCATGGGATTTCCCTGTCCGAACAAACCGCGACACATTCGTACGAAATGATGATGCCTAAAAACAATATCTATACAATTTTGTAATTTTAAAGGTACTGTTTAAGAATTGTTTATATTTTAAACATAAAATAAACAAATTTTAAAGAGCATCGATTGTCTAAATAGCAAGGGCCTACACATGTGTAAGATTCATACGAATACTCCCAGAGCGCAGTACGATTCCATTTGAGGTGCCAGGGTTCTCGGAAAATCAACAGTTGTCGTGTCGCAATGGCGGCACATGAAAGAATCGGGTCTGAATGCCAAGAAAAATTAAATTCTCCGACTATATCTTTTCCAACAAGATCCAACATTTGCTTACTGGGGAAAAGCCTCAAGTAATGGATATATTATTACTGTGACCGTTCTTGTGGCGCTCCGTGGTGGCAAATATAAAAAAAGGAATGTAGGAAAATTAACCGACAATGCTGGACGCGTGTAGGGTGCTTTCAACAAAATTCCCAGTATTACAAATGAACGCAGATTTCCTGTTTTACTAATGCTACATTTGTGCTAACATGAGTATTTGCGATTCTCTGGATTGAACTCTACATAAATGATGCGTGAACAAGGATGAAAAGTTTTGAAACTATTTGTCCAACAAGATCAAAACAGCACAAACGTATCTGAATTAATCAAGTTGCTTGGTGTATATGAAATTGTCACATGATTTGTATTTCCCGTGAGATTCGCCGTAAGTTACTTAGGAGCAAAGATAGTGAAATCAACATAAACATGTTCAATTGGCATATATTTTAATTAACTCTTTTATCCAACTCCATTTCAGATTCATTCTACTTCCATAATTATTCATAACATTTTTAGAAATGGCCATCGATATGTAGACCTTTTTGACTAAATAACTAAATATGAATAATATTAATGTTTCCAAGTTGATCTCGTGAAACGTATGTAGAAAATGCTCATTTTTTATTATTATTAATATTATTATTAATATTATTATTAATATTATTATTAATATTATTATTAATATTATTATTATTATTAATATTATTATTAATATTATTATTATTATTATTATTATTATTATTATTATTATTATTATTATTATTATTATAACTACAACTACTACTACTACTAGAAGGAGAAAATTTCAGTCGCAAATGTTATTCCGTATCTCAACACAGATTGTAAAGTTATAAGATAGACGCTCATTGTAATCTTTCTCAGGGACGCAAAAACATTTATGCAACTGAGGCAGCACAAGAAACGTTCTGTAAGAAGGGCGAAGAGGCGTCGAGACGCCACTCCCCTCCCCCTGGCCCGGCGAAGGAGGAATATTCGAGCCCGCCTGATGGCTGTCAAGGGAGCATTGGAATAGCAAATCCCTGCGCTCACTCGCTGAGAGCCCTCAGTCATAATTCATCGGAAGAGGCGGAATTGTTTTTCCGAAGCATATCGAGGACTATTAAAAGTTGGACTCTAACGTTGACCTCGATGGCGAGGTCACTGGGAAGGGAGGGCAGCGGGTTAGGTCGCAGAAAGGGAAGAAAGAGCATGCTAGTGAGAAAGTAAAGAAATGAGAATAAAAGGGAGATAAAGGATGGCGATGATGGCAACATTTGGTAAGGAACGCAAATGAATGACGAGAATCAGCAGTTAGCGTTCTGAGAATGAAACATACATTCATAACTGGAGAGAAATGGTTATTGAAATTGTAGTTGAAGAAATTAAAAACGTTGAGGAAATGAGAAAAGGAGCAAGATAGTTAGAGAGAAACGATGCAAAAATTAAGTGAATGAAATAAGAAAACGAGTAGGGATTAAATAAAAATAAATTAATTGTAAGAGAACAGTGGATGAAAGAAAAACAAATGCATCAACGATGTCGCCTCGGGCGGGACTAGGTTGGAGTCCTGACGATAGGATTTTCGACACTAGTTTCTCAGCTAGGTCGAATTCGGTCGCTGTCTGGAGGAGAATTCTAGCGGCCGGCTGCTCTGTTCGGTAGTTGTCCGTGGTTTCTTCGATCAACACCAGGCGAATGCCGCAGCAGTACCCTAACAAACGGGCCACGGACCGCGCGCGATCTTTCCTCCCTCTTCCTCGTACTATCCTATCCCCTTACACACACACACACACACACTTACACTAAGATGCACTGCACTAGCACATATTCCGGAAAACCGGTCGGGAGGGTAGTGCCCTACTGGTAGGAGAGTCCTGGTTAGGGGGAAACCCCACTAGCCGCCGCTAGGTCGGCGACGGATGTCCCCACCCAGCGCGGGAAATTCACCGCCATCTCACGAGGAGAAACATGCACTTCACTTACGGGACTCATGACGTAAGCTGTTGACCCGCGCGGAATCACCAACCAACTAAAAGAGGAACAAAAACAGATTAAGAAAGATTGGAACAGCGGGAGAGAGAAGATAAAGAACGAAAAGAAAGCTAGAAGAATTATGGGGAAGCAAAAACCGGATTGGTAGCGAATAAGACCAAAAGGAAGAGACGATGCCAGCCCAAGAAAAAAAGGATGGACCAGATACGGCAGCGTCCACGTCATTGAATGCACGCAGCAAGAGGAGGTGGGAACGCCACGGCAGTTGGGGGCGGGGCGGGAGTGAGAGGGCAGCGGCAGCGCAAGCGCCGCAGCAGCGGCGGTGGCGGAGTGTGAGCGGGCCGCGGGGGTGGGGGCGGCGGCGGCGGCGGCGGCGGCGTGGGAGGCGGCGCGACGTTTCGAAGTCGGTCAGTTCGGCTGCGCGCGGGCGGGCGGGCGGGTGGGCGAGCGACGATGCGTGGGCGCTGGCCCTGCACAGCGATGCATCGCCCCCGACGCCGACGCCCCCACCGCCCCTGCCACCGCCGCCGCCGCCGCCGACGACGACGACGACGCTGCTCTCCTCGCGTCCAATCAATACGCAGGCGACGCCGGCCGCACTTGAAGAACGTGTACTTATACGCAACACTCCCAGCGTTGGGCGCTCGAAATTTTACGTGATTTCGCCAGCAGATAGGATGACATCGATGACGCAGGAAGTCAAAATTTGAAGATTTGAAATTTTTAAGAAGCGTTACTGTAGCAAATAGTTAGTCCTATCGGCCCTTCGACTACGCTCAGAGACGATCCCTATTCCTCCGAGTTCGTGTTGGGAAGAACACGGCAGAATATTTTAGCGCTGTGACGTCCGCGCTGCATCTGACATTCTGGCTTATCTGACCGACCTTTCATCGGCGAAAGGGTGTCAAGTAAAATTGAATTATTTAGTCAAGCTGTGCCATTCAACGTAGACATCGTTTATGGACGAAAAATCTGGTGGAAGATCTTCCTTTCAAATCTCGGAAATTGAGACAATAAATTGCAGAAGAAATCGATCAAATGGTTTTGAGAATGTTTCTTTAAACATGAACCTGTCGTCATTAATGCAAAAGGAATGTGAAGTTTATTTTATGATTCAATGAATCTTTCAAGTCACATCCAACCATATTTTATATTAACTATAGCTGTCAGCGAGAAGTTTTAATCTTTGATTTCATGACTTGTCTATACTTTACGAGTGAAAGGCGAATTGTGGTGCTGTCGAATGTCCAGTCACTATTACCTTTTAATAAAATCGGTCGTCCGTTCATGCCTGAACTTCTCTTCGGCCTAACACTGATCCATTTGAACCAGTGGGGCTGGTGCTGAAAACCAACAGTTGTGTTCTTAGCTGTGGTTGAGCTAAGTTTTTCCAGCGCCTGATGCAAACCCTCCCAATTGACTCCCAAGCATCTATTGGGATTATAGTTATAAAATTAATTTGTGCAATTTTAGAAAATGTTTAACATTATATAGTAAAATATTAATTAAGCTCATTTTAATGATTGTTCTTAGTTCAAAATACAAAGTTGATAATAACTACACATGACATTTTACTTAGAAAAATAATTTGTATGTTCATGTATTAACTGAAATTATTAATGTAATCGATCGTTTATTTGTTAACGTTCTATTTGTTCATGTATTAGATAGATAGAAATTTATTCTACAACTGGGCAGATGATGCCCGGTGGCAGAATGCAAAATAACAATTACAAATAACATAATAATATATAAAAAAATAAATATAAACAAACAAATTGACTTTGTCATTTCCTATATATGCAGATGGCATTTAAATTCCTATACTAAACATTAAAATGCATATACACTAACATATAAATGAATAAACATACATATTACTATACTAAACATTAAAAGATCACAAATAATAAAACAAAAACAATACGCATGTATACATAGACGAAGGAACCCTCACATCACTTCAAATGAAATCACTTCACTAATGAAATCACTTCACTGAACTTATTATTAACTGAAATTATTAATGTGATTTATCGTCTATTTGTTAACATTTAATCATTTATTTATTTTTGCTTCGTGTGTATTTGAGACGATCGAACAATTAACTTTTCACTTATTTGATTGTCTCAAATATACCAAAAATATTTTTAAAAAATTAAAATTTTTGTTTATAATTCGGTTTTAATTACTTGTGTCAATTAAAAAGACAACGTTTTAATATAAAATTGTTTTATACGTTCAAGCCCGGTTTTGATCCCATCTCACAACGCTATCTGCACTATATAAAGATAAAGGTAAATTTATTTAAGCTGTAATTGGGTATAACCAGGTGGCAGCTAATTGCATAAATACGGTAATGTAACTAACACACAAAACATACAATTTATATGTTGACAATTACGCCTTTTCTCATACGAAATTGCTCGATAGATCTGTGATACTCTGCTTGGTGCTGTGAATCTCGTAGTCTTCGAGAGCTTAATAGCCAGCATTTTTGCGCATGCGCACAATGTATATTCGTGCACTCTGCGTGACGTCATCAGGCATTCATGTTCAAAACAACACCTGCCAGATCCCAAACCACTCCGGAAGTAGACCCGTAGGTGTGCGTGTAATAAAAATTAAATCCGATCCTCGCATTGGTTAAACACTGTATCAACTTTTTGTTTCGTAAATTAAACAAAAATTCCCACATTTTGAAACATAATTATTTTAACTATTCAAGAGTATGACTAGTGGGCTGCAGAGGCGCAGCAGTTATGGTTGGTGTGGGATTAGACGTAAAAGTACCCTTGGCTCAACCCGTAACATTGACATTTGCAACGTTTCGCTCGTGCACCGACGAGAAACTGCTAATATCAATGGTTCGGGTTGAGCCAACGCTGAGCCAAGAAAGCGTTGCACATATTGCACATCTCCACATAGTACGTCACACTGATAAAAACTATGTGACGTACTATGGGTAGAAGTGCAATTTGTGCATGGTTTCTTGAGCACTGGGATGTCTGTTCTAACTCGTATACATATTCAGTACAATTGTGTGGACATGTAGCAAAAATGAAAGAAAAATTTGAAGATATTTTTGGGGAAATTTTTAAAATGTCCGGGCGTTTTGTAAAGTACTCTCTAAATTACTCTTTTACTAGTTCAGCTCACCATGGGTATTGGCTTTTCAACATTTTGGAATGCAGAAATCGGCAACAAACCGCTGTGCTGTAACTAAGTATTTATCAGCAAAATAAAATAAGAAACATTTGTTCATCTCATTGTGCAAATCTCGTCTGTTTTCTACACCAAAAACGACTCCTCTTGTACACCACGCAACCATCTACCGGGTTAGCTAAGTGCTGTTACAAAAACAAAAAACTAAATACCAAACTGCTTGTAGCGTGCGACATACTGCATAATTGACGCCTTGATCCCCATGACACAATATTGGTTATTGTGATAAAATTAATGTTTTTAGAGAAATTTAAAAGAAATCTCTCAATTCTTCACTTTGATTTATACAAAATAAACTTACAATTTTTTTGTGCACATTTACAGTTTTTTCCTACCATTTGTTATTAAGTCGGTAGCTGTGATCGTCTCTCAGAATCTATATATGTAATACTTTTACACTTTTCTTCTCTTTGCACTTTTCTTCTTCAGCCAATACTTTCACGTATATATCAGATATATCTCCGACCTTAGTTAATCTTCTTACGATCAGAAGTCACCTACAAGTTCAATCAGATAAGAGCAACAAAACAACCAAATCGGAAAAATTAAGTAGTGCCCTATAAGAAATAGGACAAAGTAACATGTGGATGAGGAAAATTATTTTCAAGACTTCGTCCACTCACGTAATCTATCGGAATATTTTCTAAAATATTGTTGTATGCCTGAAGTAATAATATTCGTTGGACGCATGATTTCATATTGTGTGTTGGCTAAATGATGTCCTTCAAGTTAGACATTTTATTACATGTTTTTCATTAAAAATCTTGTTTATAAGTGCATCACGTAATATTCTTCGTAAGACCCCCTACGATTCACATCAGTAACAAATTTATGCATGTATTCACCGGCCTCACTGATATTAAACATTTACATAGCACAATCACTTCGTATTTTATTCCCACTTGAGAAACACGAAGCAAATAATATTTCTTGAGTAGTTTCTGAGCTGCGTGTACATTTTTTCTTCAGACAGCATTACACGAAGTTATTCACCCATGTTTTATGCGGTGTCGTAGCATTATCACTAGTTTGTGTTACTATGTCTACGAGTGTGCCAACTAACCACCTGCACGCCGCAGCACAGCAACGCGGAGCGCCGTATAGATAGATCAAAAGAGACCAAAACGTCGAGTGCACGCGGCGAGTTAGCTGCGGCGGGTCGCTTTGTCAAACGGCCGTAATGGGATACGTAAATGATCTCCCACCAACAGCTACACGTTCTCTGTACCAGGGGAGCGCTCAAAGGCAAAGCCAGAGCCGCTAAAAGCCAGCACATTTTTTACATTGCGGCTTGTGTAGCCAACATTTGGATTAAATGGATGCCATTATATTCAAATGATTAACGAAGCATTGTAGTGAAAATGAAGTATTCTCTAAGACTTTCTTTTAACACACGGAATAATCTATGTTCTATTAATGTTTTCAGACTACTCATATTTTGTATTTTATGTCTCACAGAGTTAGGCGTCAGACCACAAAGACCATGTAGTAATATGTTGCAAGTTTCAGCTTTACAAGCACACACCCAAATATTTACATGATTATTTCAGGCACATAAATACAATTACTGTCATTTTTCATTAGACCTTGATCGGCAATAGAAATTAATGTTTTCCTGGAATTGTCAAAATATTTAGGTATGAAGTATCTAGAGAACTGTATGGGGGGGGGGAGAGCGGAGTCTGATGAGCTTAGTGACATTAGTCAGGTTCATCAGTATGTTTCCAATTTATATAGTCTTTAAAATATTATTTACGTTATGTATGCAACTCTCAAAAGTCTTAAATTCGAGTGTAATTTTATACAGCGGCAGCTGTGTTAAACAGAAAAATTAAAAATTACCGGTCACCGAAAAATCTAAATTATAAATATCATCCATGAGAACTCTCAGGTCCTAATTGACGGAATAAAGATTAAAATACCTAATAAAGGTTCACCTAAAAAGTCAAATACGTATTTGTCAGCTATTGGGATAGTGATCTGGGCTGTCCGGGTGACGCCGCGTCGAAGGCTGGGGTGCCGACGTTTCGACCGACATATCGCGGGTCACCCGGACAGCCCAGATCATAACTCTGGCCGCGGAAGCCTACGATATCATCTATTGGGATAGTGATCAGTATCATCTGTGAGATAGAAATTGCATCAAATGTCGTTGATACACCAATAAAATGCTCTTCTCGTTTGCAAAGATCCGCCGGCATGATAAATCCATCAGTTTCGATGAATGAATTCTGGCAAGTAAGGATGGTGGGAGGAGCTACTAAGATATTAAGTCCCGCGATCTTGAATCATTCGTCTCTGACCGGGAGGTCCTAGATTCGAGTCCTGACGGCGGCAGGATTTTCGACACTAGCTTTTCAGCTAGGTCGAATTCAGTCGCTGCTTGGAGGAGAATTCTAGCGGCCGGCTACTCTGATCGGTAGTTTTCCGTGGTTTCTCCGATCAACACCAGGCGAATGCCGGAGCAGTACCCTACCAAACGGGCCGCGGACCGCGCGCGATCTGTCCTTCCTCTTCCTTGTCCTATCCTCTCCCCTTACACACACACACACACACTTACACTAACATGCACTACACTACCACATATTCCGGGAGGCCGGTCGGGAGCTTAGAGCTTTGCCCTGCTGGGTCGGTGCCCCGCTGGAGGGAGAGTCCTGGTTAGGGGAAACCCCACTAGCCGACAGTAGGTCGGCGCCGGATCTCGCCATCCAGTGGGGGAAGATAACCGCGCATATCCCGAGAAAAACATGCACTACACTAACGGGACTAATGACCAAAGCAGTTGACGTGCCCGGAAACACGAAAAAATCAAATCAAATCAATCCATCATTCGTCCATCTGGAAATACGGTAAGTTGCCCGTTGACTTTTTCGTGCGGTATTGACGAGCCACCAACGCACATAGATTCCATCCGTCGGTGCCATTAGATGTTGTGCAAGATGTTAAGAAGATTTCAAAGTACAAACTGGACGAACTGTGAAATCTTGGCTGCGCGAGAGATTTGTGTTTTGGTCGTCGTGTTGCAAACTTTTGCTGAGCTAAATGCTTAGGGCCATGACTTATCCCCGGCAGCCAAGGTTCCATTGACTCCAACCGCGAAATCTCATGTCTTCATTCGACAAAGCTTGTTGCTGGTGAACACAATGGAAAACACACTGGCCATGACTTAGAAAGTCATCCTAACAATTGTGTTGTTTCCATTCTGCAAATTGCTATAATACAAGCTCTGTATTGAGGTATTATATCCATTAATATAATTATATTTTTCATGTGAGGAAATGAATGCGATTCATCTTCGAAAGTTATTTTTAAATTCGTTTTTAAATGTGTATACTCGTATATTACCAGATATTCAATTACTAATACAAAATTGTTTTGTAGGTTATTAGTTCCTTCTCGGATGTTTCCTCCCGAACTCGTTCGCCCACACATGATTTAATATTAGGCCTCAATATATGAAATGAACTAACTGAAATCACGGGCCCAACAGGATGTTTTAGTAGCTGGATATTTTGATTTCTTATAATTCGTTCTGTGCAAATATCAAACGAAAACCTTGAATATTCTAATAACTGTACATCCCAAAGATTAATGATGCATATTGTCGAGAACATTTGTTGTTGTCATCAAAATAAACACCAATTGTTATTGATACCAATTACAGAAAAAATTGAAAACGATAAAACACTTAATCTAATAGTATAATCTTTTAAAACACTTGTGACTCTTTACTTTTCATATTTTTCATGTCATGTTTTAAATATTTTTCATGTTTTTAGTTCATGTGGTTCAATTAGCTCACACAGTACTCTTTGTCATTTTTGCGTCTCTCAGTTGATGCAATGCAATGTGTTGTAGCATAAAAGAAAATCTGTGTAATATCATCAATGTTATTACATTATCTAAAGCATATTAGAAAATAAATTTTGTGTCAGTATTAGGACTTTTGTTCGATTTTGAGAAGCAAATAAACTTTAAAAGACAATTTACATTCGATTTTCATATCATAAGATAGAAATTATATCATTGATTAAGTACATAAATATATTATAATGGGTATACATCCATTATAACACATACCCCGCAATACACACTCCTTGAATGTCCACTAAATTGAGTTGAGGACACGAACGCCCAGAAATCGGACTTGAATGCGCTCTGGGTCGATAGAAACGAATGGATGGCGCAACCACGAGAGATGACGCCGACGAAATTCCTTCCTTTCGAGGATAGGGCAGTAAACATTTGTTTTCTGCTCCTTTAACTACCAATAAAATAAAATAATTCCGTTCTTTGCGTTATTTTGGTCTGCGAATGCATGGTGAAATATCGTATTTCCAAGACGACAGTTTGGCGCAAACCTTATAGGAATGTAAATTTAAAGCTGTGTTTTGAACAAGGCATATCAATTGCATACAGAAAAAACAACATATTTTATCTTGCGATCTTGGTTTCATCTAGTTAGGAGTTCAGCTTGCCACCAAAGGACTTCTTGTTTTCTTTTATTTTGAGACACTTATATTTGCAAGACAACAACAAAATTCAATAATTGAGTATAGTTCAAGTATCGAGTCCTCAAGATATTTAATCAATATTATCATTAATAATAATAATAATAATAATATAAATAATAATAATAAATTACTTTTCATCAGTTTATTTAGTACAATTGCAAAACGATATTTGTTTAAAATATTTGAAGTGATTTTAAGATAGCAAACCGCAAGGTGTAAACCGCAACATATTGAACAGAAAATTGTGAAGTTTGAGTTCATAAATTTGAGTTTCCAATTTAAAATTTTAAGGTGGCTATAATTTATAGCTCTATAATATCTTAAAAGAAAGGTATAAACTTTGTGGAACTTGTAGATCCGAGATAAGAATGGTTTGTAGTGACGTTAAAATTACCCTTAACAAAATTAAAAAAGGGACTTACGATATTATCACCATAAACATTGTTGCAAGTATTGCTGATGAGATGAACTCGTGCGAACACTCCGCATTAGTAAATCAACACTGTAACAACAAATAATGCTTCATTGTAGTTTGCCAACCATGCTGCGAACTGGGAGTACTTTCCAATGAAATAGAATATCGAAAATGATTTCATCCTATAGAATATGGCATAAGAAATATGAATCATAAGAACACAAAAATCCAGTTTCAAAGATCAAAAACGCGTAGTTTTCGAACTAAACACGATGGTAAGTGAGTTGCAGATAACGTGTGTAGTGTTATGTACCATACGTGCGCTTACTAAGTGTACTAAGTGTACAATAAGTAGTTTTACTTGAGAATTGAACATGAAGGCCCCGAGCGATTTGGAATGTTCATTCTCCAAGGGTCGACTTATTTTATTTGACCATCTCCCCCACTACCATTATCACTGCCGTAGCCATTATAACCACTACCATCTCCCTAATCGTCAGTATCCTCCTCGCCAAGTTGTCGCTAATTCCTACAATATCATTACACATCAATATCATACCACCTTCACCACTTCCACCATCGCACTATCAGACACACTTTACCCTCTTCCATCATCAACCGCCCTACTACCTGCACTTACACCTACTACCTGCACCTCTGTCCCACCGAGACCGGTAGCTCCGTGCATCAGCTGATGTCACTTCAGCGCCTCTGACCAGGAGGTCCTAGGTTCGAACCTCACGGAGGCAGGATTTTCGACACTAACTTTTCAACTAGGTCGAATTTAGTCGCTACCTGGAGGAGAATTATAGCTCTGATCGGTAGTTTTCCGTGGTATCTCCGATCAGCACTAGGCGAATGCCGGAGCAGTACCCTACGAAACGGGCCACGGACTGCGCGCGATCTGTCCTTCCTCTTCCTTGTCCTATCCTCTCCCCTTACACACACATTTAAACTAACATACACAATACTACCATATATTCCGGGAGACCGGTCGGGAGCGTAGAGCTTGTTCGGGCTGGGGCGGTGCCCCGCTGGTGGGAGAGTCCTGGTTAGGGGGAAACCCCACTAGCCGACGGTAGGTCGGCGCCGGATCTTGCCATCCAGCGGGGGAAGATCACCGCCAATTCCCGAGAAAAGAACATACACTACACTAACGGGACTAATGACCAAAGCAGTTGGCGCGCCCGAAAACACGAAAAATCAATCAATCAATCACGTCTGTCCCCATTGCGTTGTCACGGTTCCAGCATATATTGTTCCGTTTCCCATGCACTTCCTCGAACAATTAGAACCCGCTTCATGGTCCTTCGTACGTTATCTATCTGATGCACTCGTCTATCGCCGCCATCTCCAACGAGCTTGATTACAGATGTTTTAGAATAAGTGTTAAATGGGACATGTAGGAGGCCGATGATCAATTTTTGCCAATAAAGATGTGAAGGGGAATACCATATATTGAAGTTAAACATGCCATATTTCCCCCGTTTGGTAAGCAATTTACCCCACATGTTTGTGTGGCAGAATTACGATATCTTTTTGACTGGCGTTAGAACGAACACTTACACTAAGATGCACTACACTACCACATATTCCGGAAGACCGGTCGGGAGCTTTGAGTTTGTCTTGGCTGCGGGCGGTGCCCCGCTGGTGGGAGATACCTGATTGCGGGAAAACCCCATAAACCGACGATAGGTCGGCGCCGGATCTCACCATCCAGCGGGAAATATCATCGGCCCCTTCCGAGGAAAAACATACACTACACTTACGGGACTAATGACCTCGTTATTTGACGCGCTCGGAATCACTAACAACCAACACCAATCATTTTACTACTCCCATCCCCCAGTCTCCCTGACCCCGGTGACTCGCGGACGTCGCGCACTTTCCGGTCCAGCAGATCCCCCTCCCACTTCCCGCCTGCTGCGCGCTGCATGGTGTGGCGTGGCGCGGCGTGGCGAGGCGCCGGCTGAGCGACAGCCCAAAGCGGCCCGCGGAGCGGCGCCTCTCCTCTGGAAATATTTCAATTGTAATGATGTAGTCGGGCGCACTCCTTGAGCAGGCGCAATGAATGTTAATGGGGCGAACTGTCTGGCGTCGCCGCCGCCACTGTCGTCTCCATCGTCGCTGCCCTCTCCATCTCGGCCGCCGCAGCAGCCGTCTGCGTCCACCCGTCCGGGCTCACCTGGGGGCGGGGCGTTCCGTGGTTTAGTGATCAGACAGCTCAGCTTCCACCTCTGGGTACCAGCGTTCAAATCCCGGCCACTGCATATTCAATGTGGCGCATAAAAAGTTTTCATGGCAGATTTCCTCGTGGTACTCTCGTTCCTCTTGCCTTGCTTTACACCACGTTTCTATCGTCATAACAATCCTTTTCGCTTCTCCCTTAATTACTTTCCTATTACTATATCTTCTGCGGAACGTCCATCGTGTGTAGAGGAGACTTGTGAATATCGTTTATAGCGATCTCCCCGCATAAGTAGAGTATGTTAGTAAAATATAAACATATCCTTCCTACGTGTCTCTGATTACATAATACACTAGAGAATATTGTGTTTTTTATTCTGTTAATGTGCTGCAGTCCACATACACATCCAACGTATGTATTGCACTGTCGACTCTTCGAATTTTTCTCATGTGTGCTGTGGCGTACCCCAGAAAAGGATCATGAAGGTTCAGTCCTCCCTTCCCAGAAGCCAATAATACATATTTAAATATATAGCTTTTATTAATTTTCTGTATGAACGAAAGTAAATTAATATATCAATATTAACGTTAGAAATATAAACTTTAAGCCGAAAAAATTAAACAATTTATATTCAGCATAAAAGAAAAATTATTTGTAAGGAAACTTAAGTTGGCTGGACACGATATCTCTAGCCCCCCTGCCACAAATCCTGTGTGCGCCTCTGAATGTGTGCATTCGGTCTTTTAATGTGCAGCCGTTAGTGGTTATTAAGAACTTTAAGTTTAAACATTATTTTAAATATTATTTTATTTTTTAAGTTTTTATTATAGTTTTATCTATTGTCAAAAATAATTAAAAGCAATGTGTTCCGTAATATGGGGAGAAGTTCAATCAGTGCTCGTTTTCTTAAGCACTGTGATCTCTTCCCTAACTAATATACTATTAATTTACTACATACATTTAATTCAATAATGAACACAGGTTGGGACGAGCGTTTCTGACAAAAAACATTCGCTCCCAGATAATAACTATTTAGAGGCAATACAGGTACAGATTTTGGCAATTATCGCTTATGGTATCCTACATGAAAGAATCGACTTACTGCCGCGAGATCTTGGAGAATTATTATTTCATTAATTTTACTCCCCCCAGAGCTCACAAACACGTGCACATAAAAAGCTTTTTTAAGCTACATTTATGTCCAGAAGCAAAGCAAAGCAAAGGGCCAATCTCAGCATTTTTTTCAACAGCTAAGGAAAACTGGACAATAAATCTAATTCAGATGGAAGTCATTGACCCAGACCCTGAGGTTTAATTCTTGTTATAAGCGTATTTGGTTTATGAATCTCGATAGGTACTTCAAAAATAATGCTAAACGATTATTGTACTCCGAAGAAAATTTTAGAAACTAAAATATCGAAAAAAAATGAACCTGAGATAGAAACAAATCAATATAAAGAAAGAATAGCTACATCTGTAAACAAATGAGTGTTTCGTGATATAACAAGTTTTCGAGTCTATGAACGTTAATGATGGCGGAAAACTTCTCATTATACAATAAAATATTACTTTCTCACTCGATCAATCAATACAATAATGTCTAACCGAGTAAAAATTGATTAAATTCGAGGTAACTAAAAGTATTCTCGTTATAAGACATAAAAAACGAAGGAAATGCACCGAGCAAACGTATGGATAATCGGTGGTTTCCTTATTAAGTTTTAAAATATATACAGTTTAAGAAAAGTAAAGGAGAAGAAGAAAGAGGAGGAAGAGAAAAATGAGAAAAAAGGAGGTGAAGAAGGAGAAGGAATAGAAGTAGTTTGAAAGAAATCGAATCAATTCTAGGATATTTTTTAGAATGCCACATCTCCAGGGATGAATTATTTCGTAAACAGACTAAGCGCTTCCGAAGGGGCCCCTGCGGTATAAGGGTCCCCCAATTATTTTTTTGAACAAAATATTGTATTGGTTCATAAATATGTAAAAATATTTTAATATAACTTTTTATACTTCAAATGCTCTATTTTATTTTTCATATTAATTTCGAATACATATGTTTAATATTTAAATATTGCCAGTCAGCCTCATAGTTTTGTCATACTTAGGGCCCCTTCAGATATTAATCCGGGGTCGGCCTCCCTATTCCCCCACCGCTCATTTAGCTTCCCGTCTGCCTCTGGTCTGGTCCGGAGCCGGGCGTTCTCGCCTGCCCTCGCCTCCCAACCCCCAGGGGGCTGGCCAGTCTCCCTGCGCACCCCGACCTGCCCCCCACCCCCTCAGACCCCCACCGGCCAGCCCCGGTCCCCTCCCATCCCCTCCGATTCCCCACCACGCCCAGACCGCCGGCGTCCCCTCGACTAACTTCACCGCCTCGGACGTCGGCTTATATTTCTCTCGCGCCGACTTATTTATGCCATGTAACAATTTCCTGGAGTATGCTGTGCGGTGGAACTTGTTTGCTGGGTTGTCGTCTTTCCTTTTGTGACCGCATAAATCTCCCACGGCGCTGACCGGGTTTTTGCGGTTCGCCGTAGCGCAGCCGCAGAGTTTAACGCACGTCTAGACAGAAGGGTTGCCAACTTCCGAAGTTCAAAATACGCGAACTGCATAACGCTAGGGTTACGATCGACATTTCGTTGCCTTCACGTCGGGGTGTTACGAGGATCGACTTTGTGGGTGAGCGACCTACGCAACGACGGAGCGTTCGTTTGTCCTTTAAAACTATAATGTCGCCTTCACCAAAACATAAAGTTTTTGCTACACCCTTAAGTTCGGGGCGGATTCAGAAAGTATTGAAGTGAGAAAAGAGAGTGTCAGTTTGGATCAACCTAAAAATTATATTTTGAAATAAGAAAAAAATGTTAGTTTAACGAAGTATCTTCATAATGTGAACATTTGTGTGTGAAGCGATCAATATGTAGTTATTGTTTTTAATAAATCACGTGAACTTGAGTAACAAATGTTTATAATTTGGAGAGGTCGGTATGGATCCCATGCCTTTTCTCTTGATTCCAACCAATGTTTAAGGAGTGAATTAATAGTTCTTAAACGGCCTTAAGAGTCTCAAGGCATCAATTGATGTCACTGCAGTGCCTCTGACCGCGAGGTCCTAATGTTCAAGTCCCGACAGGAGCAGGATTTTCGACACTAGCTACAAAGCTAGGTCGAGTTCAGCCGGTGTTTGGAAGAGAATTCTAGCGGTCGGCTGCTCTGATCGGTAATTGTTCGTGGTTTCTCCGACCAATGCCTGGCGAATGCCGGAGCAGTAACCTAATAAGCGCACCATGAACTGTGCGCGATCTGCCCTTCCTCTTCCTAATCCTATCCTCGCCCCTAACACACACACACACACACACATCTCGCGAGACCAGTCGGGAGCTTAGAGCTTATCTCGGCTGGGACGGTACCCCGATGGTGGGAGGTACTTTTGGGGGGAAACCCCGCTAGGAGACGTGTAGGTCAGCGCCAGATCTCACCTGATCGATAGTTTTTCCGTGGATTGCCTGATCAACACTAGGCGAATGCCGGAACAGTACCCTAACGAACGGGCCATGGGCCGCGCTCGATTTTTTTCTGCGTCCCTGTGTCCTATCATCATCCCTTAGAAACACACAGGCACTGCACTTCTACAGATGTCGGGATACCAGTCGGGAGCAAGAGCTTTTCCCAGTTGAAACGCTTCCACGCTGGTGGGAGGTACCTGGTTCAGTAAAACCCCGGACTCGCCTTACAGCGGAGGGAGATCACCGCCACCTCCCGCGATAAAAGCATTCACTACACTTACGGAGACTCCTTAGTCCTCAACTGCTAAAGTCCTTACATTAGCCGTTGACGCGCTTGGAAACGCTGATCAATCAATGAAGATTGGCAGTTACACATACCCCCAAAAGCTAACTATTACTCACGAAATTCATACTGAGATAGATATCACCAAAACTACTAGCACTCTAATAAAACAATTCATATACCAAAACCTATCGCGTTGAGAATACTGATCCTAATCAAATAAAAAATTACTTGGATATTGGGACATCACGAGAAGATATTGGAAGATGACAAAAAGGAAGGATATCAATCAGAAACTAAACAAGGTTACAGGAATTGTATCGTGATTTTATCGTAAAAAATGAGCAACTCGAGTAAGGAAGAAACATGTTTATTTTTGTACATGTTATTACTGATGGTTTAAGAATATGCTGACGAAAAAGATTTTTTTGGATTGAACGCCTCCATAAGGAAGGAAAAATTAAAATGTATTGAGTCGCTATAAAATGTGGTGCAATTGGAACATTTAGTGGTACAATTCGGTAGTTTTCGCGGTGCGCAATTCGTTTTCGCAATTTAAGTGAGTTTGGGTTGAGATAGTCATGGAAATCGAGTATTCTTAATAAAGCAACGCCGTATACAGTTCCTTAAATTGATTTTCTTTGGTGCCTCTATTAACTTAGTGTGGCGCCTCAGGACAAAAATGTACAATATTACCTAATTCTTGCAGGTCAGTCTCTCTCAATTTTTATATTGCTTTCGACCCTTTTAAATAAACTACAATTAGCAAGTAGGCTACTGTCAGTAAAAAAAAATTGAAAAATGAACAATTGGAGATTTGAGTGATAAACATAAAACACAAATATATAAAAATACTACATGAAGGTAAATGTAGTATTGGAAATGCAATAGATTCTTGACTTTTCAAAAAGTGCTACGACTGCAGAAAATGCAGAAACATAGTGATCCTCGTCTCGATCGATACACACGCTGTTAGATTCTTACAAAGCATTGTGGTTAAACCACATTAACAATAATAATAACAATAATAATAACAATAATAATAACAATAATAATAACAATAATAATAATAATAATAATAATAATAATAATATGAGTAGAACCAAATTGTATTCTTCCATTGGACGTGAAATACAGTGGCAATAATCGCAAGTGGCCAAAAGTTTCACGTGGTGGACCTATTAAGTTCTCCCTAAAATACTTTTGTTGTTTCCTCGAGGATTTCAGTATTATTATTAAAGAAATTAAATTATGTTCTAATATTCATTATATGGGAGATTGATTTCGTTCCGTCATTTACCTCTGATATGGTCATTAGTTCCTTAGGTGATTCGCAAGTGCATGTTTTTCCTCGGGAGAAAGTGGCGATTATCTTTTCTCTGGTGGATGGCGAGATCCCTCATCTACAGTCAGCTAGCGGGGTTTCCCTAACCAGGTATCTCCCACCAGCTGGGCACCGCCCAAGCCGAAACAAGCTCTAAGCTCCCGATCCGTGTGGTAGTGCAGTGCAGGTTAGTATGTGAGGACAGGACAAGGAAGAGGAAGGATCCATGGCCCGTCCGGCATTCGCCTGGTTTTGATCGTACAACCCACGGAAAACTAACGACCAGAGTAGCCGGTCACTAGAATTCTCCTCCAGGCAACGACTGAATTCGCGTACCTGACAAGTTGTGTCGAAAATCCTGTCACCGTTGGGACGCAAGCCTCGGATTTCCCGGTCGGAGGCAATGCAGTGACATCACTTGATGCCCTGAGCCACCTCACCCAGTCTGATATTTTGATAATTCTATTCATATGTATTTGAAATGTTATACTTTATGTTATCGTTCACCACTGTAAGGAGTTCAGTTTCGCAATGTGGCTCATTCCGCGCGCCACATGCGAAAGCCCCGGTGTGAAAATCTGAGCCTCGTCCAATCCGTTGACCCAGGAAGCCGACGACGCGTCCGACGGACGCGCTGCATGAGAAGCTGCGGGTGGCAGGCGCGGGGCAGCGCGGGGACGGGAGCAGGACACGCGGGGAGGGTGAGACGCGACGAGGCGGCGAGGCCAGGCGGCGCTCCCAGACGCCGGACGACGTCGTCGGTCCGTCTGCCTCACCGCCGTTGGCCAGCCGCCGCCGCCGCCGCCGCCGCCGCCGCCGCCGCCGCCGCCGCCGCCGCCGCCGGCCGCCGCCGCCGCCGCCCGCCGCCGCCGATGCGCCCTCGCCTGACCCGCGGCGGGGGTCGACAGCCGCGTCCACTGGCCACTGGCCGCCGTTCGATTCATCCAGACGATCCGTTCCTCTCTTTCGCGCCCCGCCATGGGGTGCTGAAATGCGATTAGGATTCCTCCGCTGGCACGTGAGGGGGAGCCTTGAGGGACCCATACACGTGCAGGGTGTGTGACAGTTTTATCCAGACCGTTTTACCCGTCCGAGCAAATCGGGCGTCTGATGCCACGACTCCACGAGGGAAGCCCTCGTCTCTTTACACACACTTGTATGTATTACCACAGGTCATACACTACTACACAAGACGAGAGACCAGTCGGGAGCTTGTAGCTTGTCCCGCTTAGGCGATGGAGCTTGTAGCTCTCCTGCTAAGAGACTTTCAGGATGGTGTGGGGACACTGCCACTTCCAATGATATAACGTGCCGTATACTTAGAGAACTAATGACCGTAGTAATTGACATCCCGGAAAACATTAAATAATCAATCAATCAAACCGTATTCAGAACGTTTTGGCGCATATGCTTGTTCCGGGTACAGTTTTGTTAAACATTACTGAGTTAACTGTGAAGTTAACGTTACTGAGCGTTGCAGAAACGTTACTGAGCAAATTGTGAAGCGGCCTCACTCGAGCGGGTGGCCTGGAAGAAAAGGGGTGTGGTCAAACGTCTGCCTAGGTGGACGCGCAAACACTACGGGTGAACCCGTGCCTTTGAGGTACTGTTAAACAAGAAACACACAATCTAAGACGGGTAAAACCACCACGAATTTTGAACATGTATGGATCTGTTTACAAAAATACCTCTTGATTTTTTGTGTAGTGAACTCGAAGCATTTAATTGTCTTACTACTTGATGCGAACCCCCAGGAAAACTCGAATACCCTCGAATTAATCAAAATTCTAGTTTACCTTTACGACCGTCTCCTTGTCGAATATGGGGAAAAGGGACGATTTTTCTTCATGGAGGAAAAGCAACTCTATGTTATGACATTCTCTTGCTTTAGTGCCATCAGAGATAAAGTTCTTTAGCATTCTCGTGTACTGGTGTCACATTCACAAAAAGGACAATAATTTGTAATTCGATGACGATTCCAAATATCACAAATTCGCATTATATTTTCAGTCAGAAAAATTTTCGTAATAGGTTGAATTTGTTTCGAGAGAAAACTAAAATTTTATCGTATAAATTGTCAATTACAAAAAGTTAAGACTGATTAGATTGATTAAGATTAGGAGATTCCTTGTTTGGCCCCCAAATTGACACTTGTAATTTTTATTGCCGATACCGTTTTCATAATATTCGGTTTTATAAAAGCAATTAATCGTTCGTCTACATAGCAATTCACCTCAGCAATTCACCTTATATACACATGATTTGAAAAGATGCCGAACGATATTTTATTTCTATAACTGCTTAAAAAATTTCGTTCGATAGTATTCTATCCTAGAAAATTTTTCTCTTCTATAGAATAGATAGAATCAATTTTATTGCATTCTTCAAACCCATAAAATGAATATAAATAGAGATAAAAGATGTGTACCATTTTTGTTAACAGAGAATTCGATTTGTTTTCTCCCAAAAAAGACCTCCCGGAAGTTCGATGCGTGTAATGGCATCTTTTCTTTATAAAGAATAATCGAGGTACAATTTCGTTGCATCAGCGATAAAGTTCTTTCCTACTCCTACGTTGAAAATACTACTGAGTCACTGTCCGACAACTGTTTACAATCTCCAGTTATTACTCTGCATTCCTCGGATTCATAAACTGTATGTGCGAAGCGACCGTTCATTGCACTAGACAGTAAAATAACGTACTTCTCGTTTATGTTGTCACATATAAGGAACTTGACGAAAGGAGGTCATAACTAATAAAGGATTCCGCACAACGTAAACCTTAGATGGAATAAACCTTAAATGACAGGATTTAACGAGCACACAGAGGTTTCTGTGGCTGTGCAACATGCAGATTGCACCTTGCAACGCGCCAACATGTAGCTAAGTTTCCGCCAGTTTACGAGCACCCTCAGTCTACAGTTCATTCCGCGGAAGGTATACGAGGCTTCGGAGATGCACGTAGAGTCTCGTGCTAGTTACCTCTCACTTCATCCTCTGTTTTGCACAGCTTCGCAGCTTTCATATTAGTATGACACCGACAAATGAAGATGGCTGAATTTTAAAAAAGTTGAGAATTTAATCTAATGACCCGAGCATTAGAGCCGTGATTTAGAGCGCTAGATGGCCTCATTGAGTATACTTGTCGACTATTTCTATCGTAGTATTTATAGCTAGTCAGAAAATTCTCTCACTACTAATAGCAAGCTACATATTAAATATTCTTATAGCTACCAAATATGGATGTGGCTCGTACCGTAAGGACACCTCTGAATCTCTTCTTTAAACTGAAAATGTAGCTGGTATTTTTTTTGTTGCAACATTTGGTGCATCCAAAGTATATTTAATAAGCATATGCATGATCATTCTGTAATTAGCACGTCCACGCTAATTTGATTCGCAAAACAATTCGTTTGACGACTTTGTTTCCCCTATCTCACGCGCAACGCCCTGTGCTGCGCCACTCTGACTACGCAAACTTCTGCTTGAACTAGCTCCAACGACACCAAGACATGCTCTCGAAACAGAACTGCATTTATACGTTATACAACGGACCAGTGGTGACCCTTGACTTCAGAAGTTGGAGTTTCACAAAATTATGTCGATGTGGATCACCAAACGGTGTGGTTAAGTGGCTCAGTTTGCTCCATCAACCACAGTTGCCTGCGAGACTCTGTGGGTACTTTAAACAGTCAAAAATCGCCCACGATTTAACGGAACGAGTGACGCTCACCCTGGCTGACATGCGTTTGTTTTTATGACAGTTTTGAAGATCTATTATGCTAGTTCAATTACTGAAATGATGTATTTTTTTATTTAACGTAAATTTATACTAAAATGTTTATACATTGTAATCATTATTAATACGGGGAGCGGTGGCTCAGTGCATCAACTGATGTCATTGCAGTGCCTGTGACCGGGAGGTCCTAGGTTCGAGTCTCAACGGCGGCAGGATTTTTGAAACTAGCTTGGGAGCTAGGTCGAATTCAGTCGCTGCCTGGACGAGAATCCTAGCGACCGTCTGCTCTGATCGCTAGTTTTCCGTGGTTTCTCCAATCAAAACGAGGTGAACGTCGGAACAGTACCCTAACAAACGGGCCAGGGATCGCGCGCGATCTTTCCTTCCTCTTCCTTGTCCTATCCTCACCCCCCCACACACACACACTTACATTAACATGTATTACACCACCACACATGTCGGGACACGGATCGAGGACTTACAACTTGTTCCGACTGCGGCGGTGCCTCGTTGGTGGGAGACACCTGGTTGAGGAAATCCCCCCTAATCGACGGTAGGTCGGCGCCGGGTCTCTTCATTCCAGTGGGGGGAGGTCACTGCCCCCTCCCGATGAAAAAACATGCGCTACACTTACGGGATTAATGACCTCGGTAGTTGACGCAGCCGAAATTACTAATTAATCAATAAATAATTATTAATGAAGTAGCAACGCCTTTGCTGATCCCAATTCTCAGATTTCTCACAAAGCTTGTTCGTCCCTTCCATATTTACTCCGCTCTGTCCCTTTGGTCATCACTCCCCACTTTGGAATCTTTTCGTCGGCCCTCGGAGATGCCTTATACGCGACGTAATTCGCTTGTTTCGTCTGACGGCGCCGATAGCCTCTCCAGGGCAGGTTGACTTATATCATGAATAGAGAACGGATTTCCATGTAATTACATGTTTTTACAGGAACTAAATACCTGCATTCAATAATATTTTTTAGACTTTACAAGACTTTCTGAATGAATTAGAACTATTTTTATTTTACATATTTTGGTATAATTACATATTTTTACATATTTTACCTAGTACTATATATTTAATTACATTTTAACATATTTATACGTCTAAACGGAACATTTCAGATGAGCCGTGGCAATATATGTTACGGAATCATCTTTCTTACAAATCAAATAAAATGCTGCTGCGGTTCTATAACCACTAATCTTCTCCATGAACTGTCAAACACCCCCCCCCTCGACTTACTGCGTACTCGGAGTCAAGGATGAGCGGATTTTTGTGAACAAAAGTAATTTCAACCACGGGCTTGCTCATGTTTCAAACAGCACATTCGTTAATCGATCGAAAATTAACAAATATATTTTACAGAAAACTTTCTTACCGCGTTGTTCGATTTCGGACACGGGGTACATTCCCTTTAACCCCTACTCCGGTATTCATCTCTAAGGCTATATGGCACTACTATTCACTTGAACATCGGCCCCTCGAAAACATTGTAATATATACTATGAATGTATTTTACATCACCAATAAAATTGTTATGTATTGTGAAGTCTAGTGTATAGTTACTTCTGTAAAGGTAGAACCTCCTTTCATCCACCTCTAATACTTGTCAAGAACTGATTGGCGACGCTCTATGCGCGGAAAATGCTTGTAGAGAACAATCTTAAACACAATAATGAATTTTTATTTTACATATTTTCTATATTTTCTTACATGTTTGGGAAAAACTAAGTACATATATATGTACATATTTTGCATTTTTATTACAATAAATTCCGTTCCCTAATCATGAACCTACACGCCCCTCAATGCTCCGGTGTCCTCCGCTGGTAGTCTGCAGTATGTCATCCCATATTCTTTAACATTGTAGCACCAAGGAAGCATTTCAGAGTTAACGGCCTGCAGTACATGCGTGGATATTACTCTCGAATCTTATTTATAGTTAATGTTAAACAATGATGCGATTATGACAATCGAGAGAAATTATACAAATGAAACAAATATTGTAACTAAAAATACAGTGTTCAGGGAGGAAAATACCAACCTTCGAAAATAAGCTTGCAAGATAATTTGAACCATATTTTTTCTAATAATACTCTTTCGAGATTTCGAATGGCTGAGCTGCAATAAGCACTCCAAACTTGGTTTGAAAAAATACTTTCTGTGCAAATATTTGCATTCCAGAAGCACAAAAACACTCCAGAAATACGTAAATTGTTTATTGTTTACAAAAGAAATGAAAATATTTGTTCGTAAAAAAATTAACACTGAAATAAAAAAAAACATACAATTTACACAATTCAATTACTTTTGGTGTCAACTCAATTTAATTACGGTCATTTTTCTGTGACTGAGGGTTTTGCCCCAACGAAATAGGAAAATAAATCTGATATATAGGAAATACATTAAGTGGTATCATTTAGGAATTGCTTTTCCTGCAGTTACTGGATGTGCCCCATCCTTTCATCCATCGATAGCCTCCATTCGCGAAATATTTAACGTATGTTTAGATGGACACATAAATACATAAATATTCAATAATGAATATTTATTAAATATCAACATTCACGATTGATATGTTTAGCAGAAATAAGTACCAAGACGTCGAGGATTGCAGACACTTCCTGAACCAGGCCCTCTCTCCTACCTTTGCCTTCCTTTCCGCTGCCCTACAAAACCTCTTTGTTTCACTACTGAGCTTAGTGAGAAATTGTTGAATCCAAAGAAGAGATTTACTTCGCCGTGTACTATTCCATTCCACGAATTCAAAATGCTAAATTTTTGTAAGACGATCTTGTACTGTATTGTCGCAGAATCAGAACTAAACGGGTTGAGTAAGTTTTAGTGTTAGTTAAGTCAATATACATTGATCTTATTCTTAACTAGCTTCACTCAAAATACGTGTACAGCTCATTATTTGACACTTCATTTATATATTTTAAGCCATGAAAATACTCGTTGATATAAACTACATTGCTCATTAGTGTTGAAGTTACGCATTAGAATTAACGGAACGACTGTTTTTTATATGCAGAAAAGTATTACTGAAAATATATTTAATCTAAAAATATATGTATGTGATGAAGACATGTGGAATATATTAAATGCTTTTTCATTTGGCCTATTTTGTAATTATTTGGATTAAAATTTAATACATTTTTTTGGTAGATACAAGTGAGGGTAATTTTTCATTTGAATCTTGACATATGTGGAAGCCCCTTACCCGACTCCGCGTCCTGCTGTTGCACTCGCGTCTGCCCGCACCTAGCACTTCGCTCGAGGCGCCGGGCCGGGCTTGGCCGGGCCGGCCTCCGGGTGGGCGGGATCTGTGGCGACGAGTGGGCGGCGGCGTGCGTATCTGCATCGACCTCTTTCTGGACGCAGACTGCATCCGAAACGAGTCTGGCGACCGAGACGCCGCCCCCGACAGCGTCGGCCCTTCCCGACGTCCCCATCTCCCCCACGTGCCCCCAACGCCCTCACACCCCACAAGTCTCTACCACGCCCCCCGATGCCCCTCTGGCCTTTTCAGACGCTTCCGATGCCTATTGCCGTCCACCGACGCCCACCGACGCCCACCGACGCCCACCGACGCCCACCGACGCCCACCGACGCCCACCGACGCCCACCGACGCCCACCGACGCCAACCGACGCTCACCGACGCCAACCGACGCCCTCACACCCCACAAGTCTCTATCACGCCCCCGATGCCCCTCTGGCCTTTTCAGACGCTTCCGATGCCTATCGCCGCCCACCGACGCCCACCGACGCCCACCGACGCCCACCGACGCCCACCGACGCCCACCGACGCCCACCGACGCCCACCGACGCCCACCGACGCCCACCGACGCCCACCGACGCCCACCGACGCCCACCGACGCCCACCGACGCCCACCGACGCCCACCGACCCCCACCGACGCCCACCAACGCCCACCGACGCCCACCGACGCCCACCGACGCCCACCGACGCCCACCGACGCCCACCGACGCCCACCGACGCCCACCGACGCCCACCGACGCCCACCGACGCCCACCGACGCCCACCGACGCCCACCGACGCCCACCGACGCCCACCGACGCCCACCGACGCCCACCGACGCCCACCGACGCCCACCGACGCCCACCACGCCCACCTACGCCCACCTACGCCCACCTACGCCCACCTACGCCCACCTACCCCCACCTACGCCCACCTACGCCCACCTACGCCCACCTACGCCCACCTACGCCCACCACGCCCACCACGCCCACCGACGAACACTGTCACCCATTGAGGCACACCAATGCCTACTAACGTCCACTGACGCCTCAGTAGGCGCCCGTGGTGATTAATTGGTGCCGTAATCAGCCAGTGCTGATTAATTGGTGTTTCCGAGCGTGTCAAATGCTAAAGTCATTAGTCCCGTAAGTGTTAATGTTTTTATCGGTAATTTTTTTTATCGCGGGAGGTGACGGTGAACTTCCCGTGCTGGATACGGCAACTCACACGTCGGCTTAAAGAGTTTTCCTACACCAGTTAACTCCCACCAGCCGGGCACCGCCCCAGGCGGGACAAGCTTTAAGCTCCCGATTGAACCCTTGACGTGTGTGGTCTCCCGACATGTGTAGTGCATGTATGTGAAAGTGTGTAAATAAGAGGTTAGGATATGGCAAGAAAGAGGGAGGAAAGACGTCACCCGTTTGGCAAGGGACGGTATTCGGTCCAGCATTCACCTTGTAAAAGGATAGGATAAACCCACGTAAAATTATCGATCAGTGCGGTCGGCTGTCAGAATTCTCCTCCGGGCAGCGGCTGAATTCTAGCCGCTAGTGTCGAAAATCCTACGTAGCTAGTGTCGAAAATCCAATTGTCGGAACTCCAACTGTCAAGCCTCCCGGTCAGAGACACTCAACGACGTCAATGGATGCCCTCAGCCACCTCAGCCGGTACATCCATTGACTTCCACCGACGCCTGCCCCTTTCCAACGTCTCCCGTGAGCATTAGAAACCTCCAGACACCTCCAAGCGCCGCGGAGCCCCCAAAGCATACGGTACCTCCCCGCTCCTCAAGGCTCCACCACCGCCGCCGATGCCGCCTCACCGTGGGGGTGGGCGAGACGGGGGGAGAGGAGCGGGTTCGGGGCGGAGAGGAGCGAAGCGAGGCGCGGAGGGGCGGTGAAGAGTGACGCGGAGGGTTGGGACGAGACTGCTCGCGTTGGCGCGGAGCCCGCGCCGCAAGCCCCGTTTCCTCGCCCCAGCCACGCCACGCCCCATCCCCGCCCGCGCCCAACCCACTCCCGCCGCCGTAGTACCAAACCGGCAGCGAGTAGGCGGTGTGGGCGGGCGAAGAGGTCTGCGGCGGGAGCGGGGGAGGCTGAAGGGTGAAGGCTGCCACACAACTACTGTACGGCATCCTTGGAAGTGAGATTTATTGATAGCTTCTTAGGGAAACTCGAGGAGGGGGCATTTTAGCAGTTCGCCGATGACACGCATTCCAAGTATGGAAACTAGAGATATAAAAATATGTTCATGATTTAATTCTGTACTATTTTCCAAAGCATTGTGTCAAGGTTGTAGAAATCCTCGCTTTCAATAATATCTCTTGTTTGCTCACTCTTTTATCATCCCTCCAGGATGATGCTTGACCATGAAACTATATGGTCATCGGTCTGACAAATTCTTCTATGATAGGATGTAGACGATGAAGTAAATATAACTGACATACATTTCCTAGTCAATTATGAACTTAATGTTTTCATACTAAGATGCTGAGTAGTAGTTTGCATTTATCTGCACAATTGTCACACTGTGCGGTTTTAGGTTTGGTTTGGTTTGGTTTGGTTTTTTCGTGTTTCCGAGCCCGTCAACTGTTTTGGTCATTAGTCCCGTTAGCGTAGTGTATATTTTTTCTCGGGAGATGGCGATGATCTTTCCCCGCTGGATGGCGAGATCCGGCGCCGACCTACCGTCGGCTAGTGGTGTTTCCCCCTAACCAGGACTCTCCCACCAGCGGGGCACCACCCCCGCCGGGACAAGCTCTAAGCTCCCGACCGATCTCCCGGAAATGTGCTAGTGTAGTGCATGTTAGTGTGTGTGTGTAAGTGGAGAGGATAGGACAAGGAAGAGGAAGGAAAGATCGCGCGCGGTCCGTGGTCCGTTTGGTAAGATACTGCTCCAGCATTCGCCTGGTGTTGATCGGAGAAACAACGGAAAACTAGTGATCAGAGCAGCCGGACGCTAGAATTCTGACAACGACTGAATTCGACCTAGCTGAAAAGCTAGTGTCGAAAATCTTGCCGCCGTCAGGACTCGAACCTAGGACCTCCCCGTCAGAGGCGCTGCAGTGACATCAGTTGATGCACTGAGCTTCGGGTGCGGTTTTCGGTGGGAAGCAACTACTACCCTAAACAATTCTTTAACCAAAACCTCTTGGTCAGTATTATTCATATTGCTTGCATAAGCGATTAGAAGCAATATAGATCATCATTTTCTCTGGACACCAAATACTAGTCGATCAATTACGGTTTTAAAATATTTATTATAATATTATAATATGGTCATGCTTTATCATTTTAAAAATAGTTTCAAAATGTCGAAAGGGAAAGTAATTGCATCTAATTGAATATTATTTAATCCTGACTATAGAATGAATATGACTGTAGCAAGTATTTTAATCAGTTTCGGGGTCATTGATCCCATCTCGATGAGGTTTTTGCCTAGATCCATGATCCTTGCGGTATTTCCTGACTTTGTGTGCTTCTGAAAGGTAAATAAAACTTCACTACTGCGGGAGCGAAAGTAATGGCGGGAAAGAGACTTCGAAAATAGCATCATCAAATTATAGCTGTATTTCCATTGCCCTGTTAGTACCATTATTAACAGCACGAGAGAGAGAGAGAGAGAGAGAGAGAGAGAGAGAGAGAGAGAAATACAAGGTTCCAGAACTCCAGAAAACATGTTCAGTTTGTACTTTCCTCATTCATCCCATTCAGTTTTCGACAGATAAGTAAATAAATTCACAAACAATTCAACAAATACATAAACAAACAATTAAACAAATAAATTAATTAATTAATAGTTGTGTTGTACGACGCTACTGCCTGGATATTAAGTCTAGAGGTACACTGCTTTGAGCGGTCATTACTCTGGTTTCGTCTTATACCATAGTTTGTAGACTGCTCGCAATCCTTCCTTCACCATCCTTTCCTCAGTCTCAATCCGAGGACTGGTCAATGAGATGCTGACTTTTGTCCCGAAAAATTCCTACAGTGCTGCGTGTACTTTCGCAAATACCAAGCAAATACTGAAATTCGGGCTTATCGGTATGCGACGAATACGACAGCGTACAATTTTTATGAGACGGATATACGAGTGTGTACGGTCCCGAATATGCTTTAGTGACATTGCAATGTACACTGAAAGGAAAGTTGAATTGAAAAGTTCCTCAATATATTTTATTACAATAATTAGGGTCAACACGTTGGATGAAACTAACTAAATAATGCAATCAATATAATACGAAAAGAGAAATATGATTAATGGAAAGAAACGGGAAAAGAATGAAATTTACATTTCGGCAAAGATAGATCAAATTATTTTGTGAGGAATAGAAAAAACCTTAAATTTTAAAAAAAAAACAAAACGCCCAAGAAAGCAAATGGAGTAATATTGTAAAGAATGCTAGTAAAAATACGTATTTGTCTACTAAAGTTCGTGCTAATTGAATTAATTCGTTCTAACTTAAATTGTAGGTCAATCCCCAAATATACAGTTCAATGCATACGAACTGAAATCTCGGAGAATATTTTTCTGTAGAACTAATAGTACATTGAAAATAATAAGATATAATGCAGAGAAACTTCGAGAAATTTGTGTGATATTCAGGAAAATAAGTCATCATGCAGATCATAATCCGAAGAAGAGAGTTACCGATTCATTGCATGAAGGTGACTGTCCACTGAAACATTTTCTTCTCTGCAAAAACAGGAAAGCACAGTCTACTACTCATCGCCTGCGGCAGCGAAGCCTGTAATGCGGGAAGTCACCCAACAGGCGTCAAGGCTTCTTGAACTTCAAAAAATGTTTTTTTTATTAATTAAAAACCCTTTTAAAATTAATTTCCTTGAATTGCATGCATATTTTGGCTATTTGCTGAATTCTACACTAATACAAACATGAAACGATTCCACAAAATCTTCAGTATTGCGTGAATGGAAATGTTAAAGAACAAGGCAAAATTACTTCAGTCAATGATTGGAAAATAACTTCATTTCTTAAAAATGACATGTACTTTATCATTTCTTTAAAATATTGCATATGAATCATAATAACTGCAATAATTTTACTAAAAGAAAATGAATTGAAATTCAAGGAATTAAACTAACAAATCAACCACAGTTCAGCTGAACACATTGTTCATCTCTATTCGAAATGGCACGTTGAAATTATATTGCATTTTATTCCATCATCGTAAACGGGTGTTAAAAATAAAATCTTACAATACCCTTTATTTTATAACAATGCATTATATTATATTCAGGCACCTTAAAATAAAATTTGTTCTTTGTGGAAATATTCTTGATGTGTCTCTACGAAAAGTAACCCTGTTATATATGTTGTTGAATTTTAATTTATTTTTAGAACTGAAAACTGGATTTTGCAGTTTCGTATGCTTTAATTTCGGGTAATCGTAATATTCAAAACACGTTTATATAATGCTTTTGTAAATTTCCATATTTGTTTAGTGCTTTGTTATTTAATATTAATGAGAGATCCCCGATAAAAACGGCCGATAGATTGCTTAGTTTACCACAAATTCCTCACGGACTAGTCGGAGATCGAACCTGACTCCGCCCTAGCGTTGGAAGTTTATTAACTATTCATTACCGCAAGAACCCTCTCCAAAACACTTATCATATATTGTTATAAAATAAATATTATTGCAAGATTGTTCGTACCATTCGTACCGAACGAAAACGTAAATGTTACGATAAATTATTTTATTGTAAAACATATTTAAGTGTTACGATAAAATAACATTGGTAGTTATTTTACAAATATCGTTCTAAAACAAAAATCCATTACACGTGTTTGTTGGTTACAATTATGCTAGAAATCCATTAGAATCATGAAACCGTTTTCATCATGCCGTTGATGTGATCTGTGAATACTATATGAATATCGTGTATCTTTCATAAATATTTTTATTATTTCCTTCACTGATGAGTTCTGTAGATCCGTAATGCACTCGTCGTTACCCTTCAACAGAAACGAATACTCTTGGACATTACATAGAGTTTCGCAGAATCACCAACAAACAGTAAGAAAGGTTACGTAAATCGGAGGACGGAAAGGAGGACAACTTTGCATTTTACGTTCGCACAGGGCCGATCACGACTTAGCTTCACCCAGAAGCAGTGCTGCGCGCCATCGTAGTAGGGTGGTAGTAAACTCCTTCATTGCACTCCGGCACTCCAGTAATTATTCTCGAGGTTTATGGTTTTGCGCATACTTGCAAGACGACAATATTTCCACGAAAGCAGAGAAATAAACAACAAATCTCCCTTGCTGAGCGCCATCGCCAACAGAAGGAATTTAATGAATAGGTACTAGACATGTCTCTCCGGAATTTCTTGACAACCCCGATAATTACGGATGATCATTGCTGTTGTATATTCTGGGAAATATTCATTAACCGTGTTGTGAGCTGGCTAGTAAAGTGCAACATTTCTTAACCCTTTTACTGCAGTTTCGCGGTAATTCAGAAGGAGAAGACGGGAATTATTCCTAATTTGCGACTTCAGAAAGGAATAGTTCCTTTTATTATCTCCACCGAGTCTGTTTGGCCTGCCTGATGTTACATTTGCAACTTGCGAGTAGTTGATAAATTAATACGCTGAGGGTTTTTAACAAAGACAATCGTTTATATCAAGAAGTATCTAAACCTCGTATATAAACATATAACATTGCAATTTTGCAGTATGGGTCGTCTTCGGGTGCTCGCCTAAGATGAGCCCCGAGAGAATCGGGGAGGTTCTCCTTACTCCGCCTTCTCGCAAGTCTTCTCGCCTTCTCGTTCCCCTTCCTGATGTTGCCCGTGACTTGCGCCACCGCCCACCATCCGTGGCGTAAAAATTGGGCTCCTCCAATCCGGCTCCTCCAATCGAGCACCTCCAATCGGGCTCCTCCAAACGAGCACCTCCAATCGAGCACCTCCAATCGAGCACCTCCAATCGGGCACCTCCAATCGAGCACCTCCAATCGGCACTCCAATCGGGCACTAATCGGACCTCCACGGGCACCTTCAATCCGGCTCCTTTAATTGGGCTCTCCAATCGGGCACCTCAATTCGGGCACCTCCATTCGGTCATCTCCAGTCGTGGCACGCGCGCGCTTCCTCGCGATGTGGCAGCCAATTCCGCCCGATATTCCTCTGCCGACTGACTGACTGACTCGCTCACTCGTGTATTCACTCGCTCGCTTGCACACTCACTCACTGCTGCTGCTGCTGCTGCTGCTTCTGGCTGCCGATCGTCGACTCCGAATGACTGCTGAGTCACTCCCTGGGCTACGAACAACTCGCTGCTTCCGGAACGAGTCTCTTTCTTATAGTAGCTCCACCCCGGAGGCTTGTCTTCGTTTGCAGATCTGCTCGCAGCAGATCTGCAAAGATTCAGTGATTTGATAGATTAGTACATCAACTGATGTCACTGCAGTGCCTCTGACTGAGAGCTCCTGGGTTCGAGTCCTGACGGTGGCAGGATTTTCGACTCCAGATTTTCAGCTAGGTCGAATTCAGTCGCTGTCTGTAGGAGAATTATGGCAGTCTGCTGCTCTGATCGGTAGTTTTCCGTGGTTTCTCCGATTCACAACAGGCTAATGCCGGAGCAGTACCCTAACAAACGGGCCACGTACCGCGCGCTATCTCTCCTTCCCCTTCCTTGCCCTATCCTCACCCCCACAAACACTTACACTAACATGTACCACACTACCACACATATCGGGAGACCGGTCGGGGATCTAGAACTTGACCCGGCTGGAGCGGTGCCCCGCTGGTGGGAGATACGTGGTTGAGGGAATACGCCGATAGACGACGGTAGGTCGGCGCAGGATCTCATCATCTAGTGAGGGAAGATCACCGCCACCTCACGATGAAAACATTCACTACACTTACGGGACTAGTCCCCTTAGTTCACAAACCCTGAATCACAAACAATCAATCAATCATTAAATGATGAGGAGACATTGGAGGAATGAGATGGTTTATAAAGGACCCGTCGGGCCGCTCATTCTTCATGCTCATACTTCACATGGATCGATCGAGATTTGAACCTCCGGTACTCAAAGGCGGACAGAAGCACCCTGACTGCTACGCAACGAACCGTTCCTGTGGTTCAGGGCAAGAAGTGACGCTTCCTCATGCCAACCCATTATACAAAGAGTAGTGGGTAAATAATCTGCAATGTTAAATAGCTTTGTTTTTTACTTGATGGTAGTTTCTTTTCTTCTTTTTTTGTTGCTTGAAAAGGTGTTGCCTCAAATGTATGTGATGCTAATTTAAATTATATTAAGTAATAATTGTAGCTTACACTCGATCATTTTGCTGGGCTGGCGGAGGACCGTATTATTTTGTTTGAATATACAAATAAACAAATTAAATACAAATCAAAATGAATTTGTGAATATGATAAAAAAGAGATGAATATGAATTGATTTTTTAAGAAAAACAATGAACAATTCTGTAATATTTACTCGCATTACATTGACGCAATCTGCACTAATCTGCACTGCTGCCATAGTCTGGTAAAAAATTGTGCATATTATTGATCAAACAAAATAATTAGACTGAGTAAGTTATGTTAAGAAAATTAATTAGTTGAATATTAATGTAATAAATGGAAATGATTTGTATTAAGTAACAAAATAATTCTATGAAACAAAGGTAAACTAATACAATATCATAATAGATAAATTGACAACTCAGCTCGAAAGATCATACACATCAGTTCATTCAAATGCTTGATTTATAGAAATGAATCCCCGATAAATTGGTATCACATAAATTTCGATATCTTAAAGCAGTTCTACCGAGTTTTGTGAGATCCTACTCTAACGCACTTTGTGCAACTTGTGAACCTCTCGCGTGAATTACGTTTCATTTATCGCTCATGAAGTGTCATAATAGTTGTTTCATATTTTCGTGGTTACGAGAAAAACGTTTCATTCTTAAAAATACTCCAAAATCTCCAAATATTGTATCTCAGTTTCTGGATTAATGTCCCCAATCGCGGTCAGGTTTTCGTTCAGTTTCCCTTGGTTTATGGAGCAAATGTTGAGATGGCCCCTTGATTTGCTTGTAGCTATAAATCTATCTTCACTATCTGTGCACGTTTTCTTGAACTTCGTGGGAAATATAGTTATTCAAATAATCGTTCCCCATGTTTTTGCGGCAGTAAATCGATTCCTTTACGTACAGCACGATGATTTATAATATCTGCAGATCATTTGCCTAAAATCGTTTTTATTACACGGGAGAATAATATTTTCTTATCAGTTCTTGACAAAAGTATTTGTTGATGTTTTCGTAATTCAAGTATAAGAGCTAGAGTAATGTAACATATAAGGTAGAGATTCCAGAGCTAAATTAAACGTGCACAGACTGCACATCTCCGCATGTGTGCCACACAAAGTTGTTAAATTTTTAACTTAAATAAATATGCAAAACATTTAGGGGCATTTACTATTGATGAGAATAACAACCTAATGGGATTTAAAAACTTTTACATATTTCATTCTGAAACCGAGAAATTACCTGTTCTTAAACTAATACTCACGGACTCGATACTGTTATGAAACTAAGGAATTGGACCTAGCCGGTTTTTAAATTCAATTTATATTTTTGTTCTTGCATTTGTATCCGAAAAGTTGTCATATATTCTCCTATGAATTTAAATCACATTGATTGGTCAAGGTTATTTATTGAGCACATAATTATAGTGATACAAGAGTAAAGTTTGATAGTTCGACATATTGACGTTTGATACTTGCCTATAAAACTGTTCCATTTCTTACAAATGTGAACCTTACACAAGAGCATACACTGAGAAGAAATAATATTATTAAATATGCCGTTTCCGGTTATTTTATCATTAATTTGTTCGAATCACAAACTTGCTGAGGTGTCTCAGGGGAAAACCGTGGCCACTGCAGAGTGTCTGATCAGAAGGTCCTAGGGTTCGAGTATCGACAGGTGCGATTTTTGTCACTACCTTGATAGACAGGTCGCATCGACCGGTGACTCGCTGCTCTGATTAGTAATTTTCCGTGGTTTTTCCTATCTATACCAGGCAAATCCCGAAACAGTGCGTAAACAAAGGGCCCACGGATCGCGCGCGATCATTCCTTTCTTATTCTTCTCCTCTCCTCTCCCCTTACGCACGCACGCATGCACACACACACACACACACACACACACACACACCACTTACACATACAAGCACTCACTAGCACACAATTTGGGAGTTCAATCGAAAGCCTAGAGTCTGCCCCGGCTGGAACGGTGCCCCGCTGGCGAAGATTCCATGAGTAGGTCAACCCTGTAAGCAGTCGTGAAGATCAACGCCGAATCTCAGGTTCTAGCGGGGGAGGAACACCGCCACCTCCAGAGATATTACATGCACTTCACTTATGGGAGTACCGTACTATGTTACGCGCCCGAAAACAAAATAATCAGTCAACTAAATCATTCAATCGAATCTAAGAATAGAATTTTGATCTTCATCAGTTACTAGGTTACCAAGAAACTGTGACATTTCTCTTTATTTATTTATTTATTTAGTCAAAAACAGTCAAAAACTGTATGTGACGTATGGGGGAGAAAATCATCTGCGCACGCTTTCTTGAGTACTCTTTCTTGAGTACGCTTTCTCGCGCACTCTTTCTAGTCGATAAAAGTTACTTGCAATAAAAACTCTTTCAGTAAAGAGAAAACAATTGTAGCTCTCATTTATGAAGTATTTAACTGGAGAACTTGAGGTAGTAACAAGATAAACGGCATCAACTACAAACATTAGCATTTACGAATCGCTCTTACGGAAGGCCTACTCTGGCTGGTATTGCCTATCTTGTAACGGTCCCAACCCCTTCAATTGAACTTTAGCTTATTACCTTTTCACCAGACAAATAAGTATAATTTCACTGTTATGCTCGTCGATACTCCCAAGAAAATTTAGAAATAATTAGCGAATAGATAATTGGAAAGAGATGACAACAAAAAGAATACTAAAGAAAAACAAAATATTCTGCACCAAAAAGTGCCAATCTGATAGTTTCCCATACAAAAAGAAATTATTTCGAACAAAATCAATTGTAAAAATTATGAGAAGTAAAGAAGATTATTCCATTTCTGTAAGGCCAGGAACACTTGCAATTATTTTCAAAATTTCAAAATGCATCCAAACCGATTATAAAAATCGTAAAATGTTAAACATAGTAAATTTCATTACACACAAACACTATCTCTTACTCGAACATTCATGGTTGCTGCGCAAGTGCCCCCCTCCCCCTTTCCTCAAAATTCTTGCTCAAAAATTGAAAGTTCTGAAAGAAACATGTTAAAATCCGGTTATTTGCATTTCATTTCAAATTACATATTTTCATATTACGTAGAATATAAAAGTACTATAAAAATGCAAATATTAAGTTTAACGCCGACTTCAAAAATGTTCTTTTCTGAAGTCATTTAGTTTTTACTATTTTTGACTGGCTAAGTAATCTCAGAGTCAGCATTACCGTAGTTTCTATAGCGATCTTACCGGGAAATCCTAAGTTTCTAGAGCCTACGGTGACGGATTTTCGACATTAGCTAGCAATTTGGGTCGAATTGAGCCACTGTCTTGAAGAGAATTGTAGCGGCTCGCTGCTCTGATCGGTAGTTTTCCGTGGTTTCTCCGATCAACAGCTTGGGAATGTCGGAGCAGTACCTTGCCGCGCGCCAATTGTAACTCATTGGTGTTGGGCATCTGGAAGGTTTAATTATGCCGAGAACATCCAAGTAACGCTCAGGAGATCTTTAATGGGTCGTACAGAAACTATGCATTCCCCCTTGATTTCCATTCCCGAAAGAAAAAAAAAGTCCTCCGTTTTTGGCCAGAATTGAACCCGTGAACGTAGGTTCCTCGGGTCCCCAGAGAAGAAACTAATATATTATACATTTTCTTAATATTTCCTTAGGCAATGCGTGACGCTTGCGTGTCCCAATGATGGGAAGACCGCAGACTCGATCCCGACTAAGTACCAGAAATTTGCTTGATGTGTGAAACATCAGCGAGTTTCTGTTGCCCTTTGTCAGGATCGAATTCGTAGAATGACTGCTCTGATCAGTGGTGATCTGCTCAGTAGTTTCTCTAACCACTTCCAGGTGATTACTGGAGCAGCACCTTATACAATGTGCCATGGATTCCAACCGCTGGATCTTACTAACTCCCCCAATCTCTTTGGAAGCCGTAGGGGTATATGTCTCTTACCATCTCTCTCAATACCTGCGTATTCCTACGGGGAAGAGGTCGAATTCCTACCGGGGATTGAATATGTGTAAATAATAATAATAATAATAATAATAATAATAATAATAATAATAATAATAATAATAATAAATTATGCCCATTAATTACTTGGAAAAAAGACGGGGAAAACTTGTTTACTGATTTTCTTAATAAAACAATGTAGGCTTTCACGGCCGGAGTTGTTGTCAAAGATTTTTTCCGGGCTGAAGTGTCTGGAAATATGTTTTCCAATGGACCACGGCCCTTCAGCCCGGAAGAAATCTTTGACTGATTTTCTTAATGTTTATTAAAATTTTCAGTATCGTATAACATAGTTAATAATAATTTCATAACTCTACATGTATTTGGGCTAGTGAAATTGGTGGAATCGTCAATGCAATTGCATTAGATATCTTCCTTTATAACATGAAAATGATAAAACACTCTCATTAAAATATTATGCTTGTTCAATATATGCTCAAATTAATTTTTTTGTATTCCATCATTATAAACGACCCTTTTCGATACCCCGAATCGTGCAAAATCCACTACATTATCGCACGCTACATGACGTCATCGCCATTATTAAACGCGACATGACGTCATCACACATTCAGCCAATAGTAGCGAGAGAATCGTGGGGAGGTAGAAGAAGACGGAACAGCCGACCACCGTTTTCTCGCACGGATGTCAACAATGCCATCTTGAATTTGATTTCCAGAGGGCGTTGAAGCAACCAATAAAATTTTCAATTTTGCATTCGTACAATTTGAAAACTCGCTCCTAACGTCGCTCGTTTTCAAAACATGTACTCATGCAATAAAGCTTAACATTATAAACTAATTGCATAAACTACTATTACCTTCATACCAATAAAGAAATTCTTCCAGAAAGGAATGTAGAACTAGAATTGAATAACTCTAAAACTACACCTCCTCAATGTTCAATCGTGTGAGCGGGACATTTATTATTTTATTTATGTAAATACCGCCATTGCACAAATCCTTTCACGTTGGAAATAAATTATCGTGAATTGTTTGATCCCTCACGAGCGAGTTGACATTTTAAATACGGTTGATAGCTCTTATTATGGCGATGGCCGTATATCTTCTCATTAAATTTCTACAGGCGATATTCTCTGGACTTTTAAGGTGCACCGCCTCTACGAAGTTAATGATAGCCTCGATCTTGAGCTGTCTACTTTCACCGTTATTAATGCGAGAGATGTGGAGTGATGGACTGATGGTCCTGTCGAATGTGTTCAACGGAGCAACACGAGCAAGAAGAACTAGCAAGTCGCGCGTTCGGGATCGCTTACTAGAATACTTAGCGCTGTCACCTTTTTCTTCAACTCCTTCGGCTGAAAATAGCCTAATCATTATGTTACCAAGATTAGAAAAATTTGCATGGCTGGTTTGACATTAAAAACGTACAAAATATTTTTCTTTGACTTTTCATGTCATTTATAAATATTCTTCGCGTTAAATGGAGTTCTAGTTGTTTTAATTTTTTACTCAAGGTTCGTATACAGTTTTGTTTCTTTTTAATAAAATAAGAATGCATCAATACATAAAAACATAAAAAAATAGTATTAAAATGTTCATTTAGAAACATACTAATATTTACGAATTTTAATACATTGCTTTAATGTTTGTTACTGTTTTTTTTTAGATTTGATACACGTATTTTGTTAAAATGAAATTGTAAAATGGTAATTTATATGTTTCATTTCTATGTTGTCCTTAACGCATTCTCTCTGCATCCTTAAGTGAATCGATATCAAGCTTTTGGGTAGAGACTTACTCGTAAATACATGTTATCTGCCGATATAAATTGATTCGTATGCTTAAACATGTCATTGACTTGTGTATTTTAAACAAAATGAACCGAATCAGAGCTGTAGTTTTCCCTGTGTATCTTTCATGATTGTATAGTATGTATGTATGTATGTATGTATGTATGTATGTATGTATGTATGTATATGTATGTATGTATGTATGTATGTATGTATGTATGTAATGTATGTAATGTATGTAATGTATGTAATGTATGTAATGTATGTAATGTATGTAATGTATGTAATGTATGTAATGTATGTAATGTATGTAATGTATGTAATGTATGTAATGTATGTAATGTATGTAATGTATGTAATGTATGTATGCATGCATGCATGCATTTGGTGCTTTGTGATGATTGTTCACATTGCCGGCTAGCTAAAAGTGTCCCCTACGTCTGGCCACAGTTTAATTCCCACGCTTGGAAGTAAGAGAGACATGTGGCGAATATGATTGATCACTGTAACTAGCTAACTCCGCTTACATGAATTTTTCTTCAGACAGCCACAGAAAATGAGACGATTCTAAACGGAGACTATTTTTATTTTTGTCTCGAACGGGAATCGAACTCGGGACCAAAAACCTGAATTTAATATGTTGTTCATGAGCCATCCTAGAAGCCTAGTTGTATAGTCATTTCCTTTTACAATAATATTTACTAGCTTGCAATTCGGGGAAAACATTAAGAATTGCATCGTAATATGCAATGAATCGAGTTACATCGAACACTTCACAGTATTAACAATAACACTCTTTTATTCACACGATATGCAGAGAAATCGTCACATTTCATAAAGTATGGAATCCAAAACAAAAATTAAAAAAGTACAAAATTAATCGGTATAAATAAAATGGCAATGTCTCTCTGTGGTATCAAAATATATTTTACAAATCTCATGTGTCATATGAAAACCATTTCAATTCATTTTACGATTTTTCTCTGCCTCTCCGGATAATCTCAGGAACGACTCGGATGATTTTGATGCGGTATTCACAGAAAGGTATAGTGTGTATCTACTTTTGCTAGTTTTTGTTCAAATTATTATTTTCTATTATGTAAAAAATATAGTTTTTTATACAAATCTAGTTTGATGCCGATCTTAATCCAATTTTGTACACGTGACCTTCAATACAAGTGAAAATTATTATGTACGTGATATTTGGTGCAAACTTTTGGTGTGTACTCTTTGAGTGATTTGAGGATCCATGTTTCGAAAACGGCGAGTAAATTGTTCAAAATGAACTGCAACATTCTTAAAGACCATAAAATTCCCTATAAAATGCAGTTTGATTCATTTTAATAGCTTTCTCAAAACACAGTTTTGGAATGCAGGCCCGTCTTCTAGCTACCTCCTTAAATATACTTGGCTTTTTTAACGTGGCATCTGAGGGTATTATCTTTATGAATAAGGCACGTGTTTCTCGGTCCTGCTGCTACAGGCGCTTAATCTGCAGCGCTGCTTGATACGGTGGCGATCATGCGACATCTTGCGGCAGGACTAATAACGACTAAAAATGGGACTTGCGGCAGGACTAAAAATTGTGCCTTATTCCATCTTGAAGATAATACCCTCAGATGTCACGTTAAAAAAACAAGTATATAACCGTAGCGAACATAGCAGGCCGGAGCAGGATGGTGAGTGACGCAGGAGGTGGCACGAGACAGGGTGTTCCTGAAGGGGAGAGGATCGGGCGGGACGAGGAAGGTTCGAGGCAAGGCAGGTCAGTGTAGGTGAGGACGAGAAAGGCAGGATAAAGCGGAAATACACCCTAAAGGAATTATTTACTTTTCTCTAATACTAGATGATTGTGAAAGATAAATACCCGAGTAACGCAGGGTACTTTATCTAGTTAACAAGATTGTTGCCTCTTCGCAGCACAGAGAATATCGATGTACAGCATATTTCATTCTACAGAAGATTTACAATTTCTACTTTCAGTAAAAAGTGGAAAACGAAGTATAAGTTTCTCACAATTAGTTCGCGTAATTTTATACATCTATTATCCTTTATATTTAGTAGTATTTTGAAGTAAAAGTGTTTCGCCTATTAGGCCATTTCAAAATATATTTTTAAACAAGCTTACAACAGAAGCGAATCAAAACAATATTTTATCATAATTTACAAGCGTGTCATTAATTTATCTTGATGGTCGAATCGTTTTCATAAATATTTCTCCAAAGCACTGATACAATAGATGGAAGCTAATGTGAACATTATAATTTCCAAACTGTAATGATAGTAATGTACTATAGGCTTGCAGCAGCAGAAAATATTGATGAACAAATCAACACAAAATAGTTTTTTCAAAAAGTAGCATGTACACTCCTCAAGAACAACAAATTAAATACTCTTGGATAACAAAGCAATAAATTAAATATTTTCACAAAAACAGTCTTCACGTGTACTCATATAACTTATTTAAGTATTAAACAGTATGAGAGTTCTATACCACAGGCCGGAGGCTGCATGGAAAAAAAAAAAAAAATATATATATATATATATATATATATATATATATATATATATATATAATGTCTTTAAACAAATGTTCCTATAAAATTGTTGGTGTGAAATGATTTACTAATGTAACAAATTTAGTAAAAGTGACATTAAGCTGTTGTATCGGAATGTATTGTCGAATCTGTTTTATTTGAAGTGAACTAACATGTCTGTGTCTTTTGTTACAGGAAAATCGCTAAACGGCCAAACGCTCCTGGAATTCTCCCATTTCCAAGATCTGGAAGGAGATGCTAGCGGTTCTGAACTGAGAGTTAAAGCAGCTACTTTCTGGGTGCGGGTTGACTTCCGTCCATCAGTCACGCACCCAGATCGTCTTAAATTTAGGGATCGAAACCTAACATTATTTTTATTCAAAGTAAAGCTGCCGCCCCTTGAACAACAATATGTTAGTGACAAGGTATGCACTTAACGAGTTTTGCAACTTTAGAATTATTGATACTTAATTTAGGTAGTTGTTTACTTTATTATTCCTCCTATAAAATAGTAGCGTAGTGTATAGTAGTGTAGTATAGTAGAATAGTAAAAAATGTTCATTTTTAAGCATTTTTTAATGTTGTTTACAATAGCTTAATACACTCACATTCAACGCGGGAGTGCACGTAATATGGATTTATTGATCCACACTCATGTTATTTGAGATCATTCAACAAATACGTGCGCAAAAATAGTCGTTTCGCTTTCTCGTTACGTAGTGTAAAGATACACTACCTAACGAGAAAATGAAACGAATATTTCGACATTAAGCTGCGGGAAAATATGTCAACGATAATCCCAGATATCTTCCGATTTGTATGTACAAGTTCTAAGGACAAAAATTAAAGACGGAAACATTTCTTTTGGAAGAATGCTGAAGTCATCGTAAATACGAAGGCGGTCTGTCCACTTTGGTTTTTCTACAAGACATCAACACAACTTTCTTTCCTTTAGTAAATTTCCGTAGGGTGTAGGCATGATTTAGTACAATACAACTTGTAATATTATTTTTCCTAACCACTATAAATAATACGATAAAATATAAACTGTTGTATCGCCTCTTGTTTACAGCTATTTTATTAAAATAATTTATTTCATAAATAATTAACATGATAAATGATGTTGCTATTCTTATTGAGGCAAATATAAATATGCATGTATTTTTACTTTCTCGTATATATACGTATATACGGGAGTAATATACATAGTATAGAGAAGGTTATGTAGTAATCCTGCGGAAAATCGATTTCGAGATTTCAACAGAAATACACGTTTTGGGGTCCCCTGATACCGAAATAGTGGTTGTTTTTTTTTCAAAGCGTCCGTCTGTCTGTCTTCCTGTCTGTCAATCAGTCCGTCTGTGAATACTACTAGCGCCTAAACCACACATACAAAATTTTCCGAATTGAAGAAGCCCCTGTCCATCTGGCCCTAGTTGAAGCTTTAAAATTTCGAAAAACATTCTTTAAAATTGAGAGTTACTTTACATGAAGCCCCCCGAACATTTTCAAAATTTTCTCAAAAACGGCTCCAAATTTTTTCTTTAAATTTCTTGTAAGAATAGAGTAAAATAACTTATAAAGGTGGCATAGGTCCGATTTTCACGGTTAACTCTGAATTTTCAAAAATTGCAAAAGTTTGAATTTTTCGGCGTCTTCCTACAATATAAAATTGAAGACATATTTTTCCTTCAAATGAAATTATTGCCTATAAATAGTTTTTTCATTAAGGTCATGTACATTTTTTGAAAGTTTTAGTAGTTTTCGTGCAATAGAGCGTGAAATATTTGCAATTTTAAAAAAATACAAAAACATGTTTTTCTCAAAAAACGGCTCCATTTTTTCTTTAAATTTTTGGAAACGTTAACATAAACGACATATTGCTCAATTCTTTAATTTTTTCAAAAATTACAAAAATGCAATTTTTTACTTGTCTCTTAAGTCGGAAATTTTTATACTAGAGGCAATTTCTTCACATTATTAGATTTATGATTACATGTGCTTTAAATAATGTCAAGTAAAATTTCTCAAAAACTTAACAGTTTCCTGTAAAAATGAGCTCCAAATTCCGCATTTTCAGAAACGCTTAAACGCCATTTTCTGAAAAATGGCTCCAATTTTTTCCTTCAAATTTTTTAAATGGATAGTGCGAATGGCACTGTTTAATATGATATAATTCATTTTGATATTGATTCACATGTGATAAAGTTCACTTTGGTGTATTCTTCTGTTTCTCAAAAATTACACAAATGTAATTATTTTGAAATATCTCTCACGCCGTTAATATGCACATTTCCATCCATTTGTATACATTGTTGCATTTCTGAGTGTAAGTGCTTCAAATGACTTCAAATGAAGTTTTTCGAAAACCCAATAGATTCCTGTGAAAAAGAGCTTCAAATTCCGCATTTACAGTTATGCTTAGTCGCCATTTTCTTAAAAATGGCTTCAAAATTTTCAATTAAAATTTCTATTTTGTTGGAGGTTTAACTCTTCTTTATTATTCTTGAAGTCATATTTCGGTTCTATTAAGAAACCGAAACGTGAGAAAATGTCAAGAAAATGTACTTTCGTTGATGATAGATGGCAGCTGGCCAGAAAATGGAGAAAACCTTAATGTCAGTCCACACCAAGAACATTAGAAAAAATTGCTACGAGAAAGTCTGTGCCATTCTGTATCACTTCTAGTTATGTTATGGTATTATTATTAAAAAGATAAGTGGTCGTCGAAGAAATACGAACACTCTACGGGAGTGAGTGTTGGCTACTTCGTTAGAAAATTGTGATGGGGAAATAGAGAAGTAATTGAAATGTGTATGTACACTACAAAACATGTCTTATTGGAAGATATTTTTGTAGAATAGTCGCGAAAAGGGTCACAAAAAACCTTTGCAGTTTTGCAGAGAAAAATTATGAATATAAGGTTGATTATTTTACTGATAATATCTTTTGTAATGATGTCAATGTCAAGGGGGAAAATAATTCGTGTAAAGGCGCTCAGCGTATGGCTAGCGCATATGAACAGAGGCTTATGTTCGACCATCGCCATCCATGTGGAATTTGTGCAGTGATTGCCAAAGCAGCTGTCGGGTGCATTTCTGTGACTTCTCTCGTCTCCCCTGCCTCTCATTCCATCGCTGCTCCCTAATCTTTCACTTCATTGTTATCACTTTCATTAGATCTTCAATAAAGGCCCCAATGTCCTCAGCAGTCTCATCTCAAATTTGACGCCGTTTATGAGAATATATTGTTCACGTTTTACTTTTTATTTTTAACTTTTCAGTATTTCTCTTGAAAATCACGCGAAAACTACTCATATTTTAAAAATGTACATGACATAATTTATTATTCAAAAATAAATATTTAAATTTCATTTTTTAAATCTCTATCTTCTATAATATACCACCAGGCGAGACGTCCAGAGGGTACATCCAATATCATAAACTATAATATTTTTGGTCTTTGATTTTTAAAGGCAGAACATTTTTCATATTAATATTTATTACATAATACATTCACAACGTTTCGGAAATTATTTGTTTCTATCATCAGACATAACTGAAATAAATAAAAAATTTATATAAAATATTTATAATATTAAATAAATATTATTTATTTATTTCAATTATGCCTGTCGATGGAAACAAGAAATTTTCGAAACGTTCTATGTATTACGTAATAAAAATTAATATGAAAAATGTTCTGTCTTTAAAAATCAAGGACCAAAAATATTATTGTATATTGAAGAAATACAGACAGAAAAAAATAATTTTAATACATTGTAAACGTTATAATTTTTCGAAATTGGTGGTTGGATGGTTCAATGAAAATGGGACCCCTGCCAATTTTATGAGCCCTCTTAGCTCTCTCCCAACAAAAATTTATTTTAATATGTGTAGCTATTTTGAGAAAATTTCAAAAACTTCCTATATAGTATCCTAAAAAAATTAAAAGATCCGTTTCAAATTCACTGGTTTCGAATACTGTCTCAGTGATCGGGCAATATCCATTTTGGAGAAAATCCTGAGAACAGTTTTCCCACTAGTGTTTTACACAGACGTATAGGCACACATAGAGATAACTTAAACAGGCGTCTTAAGAAACACCAATATTTCGGCATTAAAGACTGACAGAACGTCCAATAGGACTACACTACATATATGAGAAAGTAATTTACTCCTCATGTTTGAACATGAGGAAGAAAAATCCACTTTTCGATATCAAGGATCCACATGACGTGCTTTACTGTCGAAAACAGTACTTTTTCCTACAGCATTACATTCCTTTCTCTTCAGTATACGGGCATGATAAAAGGAAAATTTAGGGTGAAAATCACTAGCGCAATTCATAAATATTCAGGGGTTGCTAACAGCGAATTATTGAATTATTGTGCGAAAAAACTACTTACATGTAAACGATTTTTATCTTACTAATTTACATTCTAAATTCAATAAAAAATTGCTTAAAATAAGAGAATAATTTATGATATTTAGTATGTAAACGAACAAATCGGATACTTTCAAAATGTTTAATAGTTAAATTATTTGCTTATTACTTAATACCTAAAATTTTGTTTTTTATTTTATCTTTAAAAGCCTGTTTACTTGCAAGAGCATATAGTATGAGAATCATATTGTATGAGAATTGGGTTTTTATTTTTATTCGCAAATAAATTTTAATTTTGCGAATTAAATGTGACATTTCAAAATAATTCTTTATTGTAAATGATATCTTGTATAAAGTGAGCAAATTTGCTGAAAATAAGCTAAAATTGTGTAAATATGTACATGTACAAATTTATATTTTCCGCGATTAAAAATCTAATTTAACTAATATCAGTGTGAACGTGCATCAGTAGTCGTTACCATGTTGAACTAATCCGAAGTTGCGGGTTCAAACGCGGCCAGAGTCGAATAATTTTTGGGCTGGAAAAAAATACGAGACGAAGGTACGTGTGGTGCACAAAACCAATGTACTACAATAACAGTACTTTCTCGCAGTATTTGTAAATTTTACAATTTTAATAAATAAATAAATAATAAACAAATTAATTAATTTTCGAAAATTCGGAGAGTTCAACGAAAATCACACCTGCACCGCTTTTGGAAGCGTACTTTGCTCAATTCGACAAACACTCGGAGAAAAAATTAGGAGACGTTTTTTAGAAAATATTTGTTTTTAATTACCTTTACTTTAAGCAAAAATTACACGAAAAATACTCATTAACTACATTTTATTGGAAAAAATCATTGGGAAAAATCAATACAGTAGTTTTGCAATGTCCTTCAATTTCTGAAAAAAAACAGAGTCATCGCAGAAAATGGGACCTGTGCTATGAGCGTACTTCCCTCTTTTCGAGCAAAATATGAAGAAAAAAAATTGGAACTGTTTCTGAAACAATAGTTTACAAATTGGATATATTCCACTATATGAATAATAGATTTCATTAAGGAAAAGGAAAAAATTACTATTTTTAGTATTGTAGTTGTAACAAGACGCCGAAACATTGTGCATTTGCATTTTTCGAAAATTCAGAGTTTAACGAAAATTAGATCTGTTCCGTTTTTCAAGCGACCTTTGCTGTATCAGAGGAAAGATTTTATCAAACATTTGGGTCTATTTTCGAGAAAATTTTGAAAATGTTATTAAGGCTTCATGTAAAGTGACCCCCAAAATCAAAATATCCGTTTCAAATTCGCAGAGCCTTGAGTTCTGCCAGATATTCAGTGAATATCAATTTTGAAAAAAATCGTCTGAACGGTTTAGTGGCTAGCGTTGACCACAGACGAACGGACAACCTGTCTGTCTGACTGACAGAAAGACTGACACAGACTAGACAGAGAAATAGGCCTACTGACGCGAACTAAACAGACAGAAAGGCAGAAACAGACTAGACAGATAGAAAGGCAGGCATGCAAACATACGTTTTGCCGAAAAACAATTGTTTGGTATCAAGTACCCACAAAACATGGATTCTGACTACACTTGTTAGAGGATTAATTTGCTACTTGTAGGAACAAGATCAATTCAATTTGACGATATCAGTGCCTCGCAATTAGAGTTTTTGTGACGAACAATGGCCACTCTCGGCTGCAATACTTTATCTTTTCTACGTAAGTACATTGCGAAGAGAAAGTGAAATGGCAGAATAAGATCTCTCTAATATCATTTTCACATTTTCTGCAGAATTAAACTCTCTGTTGAGTCGAAAACACAAGATCTCGCATTCTACCGACCAGAAAATTCGGATTGTATTGACTGAGGCCGACATCTGGCGGAGAAAGTGAGTTACTCCCGAGCATTTCAAGGGACGCTGGCAAGCCACGAGTGTCCCAAAGGACCCCTAGACGTGAGAAAGAAATTAAAAATGCCGTCGCCCTACTCTTTATGTTTTTTTAACAAAATTGTAATGGTTTTCTAAGCTGACACTAAATTTTTTTTAACAATTTATTCCTTTTTTTTTTTGACGCTTCGACCCTATTTGGGGTCTTTATCAAAAATCAATTGTCCACGTTTATTGAAAAAACATAAACAATCAGTTAGCATATTAATAAAAAATTTAAACAATTTATTTTAGATATTAATTTAAACAAAATATTTTTTCAGAATTCTAATTATAAGTGCATGCACATTAACTTTAAATTATAAATAATTTGAAGTTAATGTGTCTAACAAAAAAGTGAGCGAGGAATTGCAATTAAATTATAAGGAACTACCTAGGGATAATCTGGCATTAGAATGCTGTTCTTGTTCTGTTTTTTTTGGGGGGGGGGGTCTGTGGCAATCAGAGTGTGAAATCTGTTGTACATAATATAAAGGCTACACATATTTGAATATGAATGCTAAACAGTAGACAAATTTTTGTCTTATTATGTATAGCAGATAGCACACTATAAAATATTACACAAATAAGTGTGTAGCACACACATGGAATGTACAGTTAATGTTCCTCTATTGGAAAATTTACAAGTGTGCCTCTATGGCTACCTCACTCTAGCAACTATTAGTGTGCATTTTAGAATCAGTTTAAACCTGTTTTCTTATTTAATTTTTTACTCCATGACAAGTTGTTGAACTTGATTTTTTTTTTTTTTTTTTTTTTTTTTTTGTGCTAGTTGGTTTTAAATTTTTATTTTGTGGCACTATCATTCATATAGATATTTTTAATCTGAAAAATCATTCCTCTTCTCTAGAATGAAAATTAAATCATGTTAACTCTGAGAGAAAAAGTCTTCAGATTACTCAAAGTATTGGCCCCTCTTTAAAGAGTATTTATTTGAAATGAGAGATGGTATTACTGTAGTATTGCATGCTTGTTATAATTCTACATCAAATTTTTGCCTATTTTAAAGTAATTGTAAGTGATTGATTGAACTAAGAATAAAATGGAATAACTGAAATAATTTGTAGTCGTTGAGCTAAGTTTTTACTGTTATTGTGTTTAAATTACACATTTTAAAATTCAAAATTAGACATTAAAACAAAGAACTCATTTTGTAAACTTTTTCACATATTTTATGAATACTACTGTACACTGGTTTGCATATTAAAAGTAATAGAGTACAATAAGCCCTCTTTACCATACATTCCCAGGGAGTGAAATAATCAAAGTTTGTTTTATTAAAATTCATGTTATTTGAGTTTTATAAATGTCCATATTAACGTAATCCTTTGCCAGGAAAGTTTTGTTTGAGTTATGGCAAAATTTGTGTTAAGTGAGTTGATGCTAATGAGGGTTTACTGTATTATGTTTGCAAACCTCTGATGTCTACAATTTCTTATTGTCTCTATCATTCATTACTATTGCATATTTCCCAGCAGGAGTTTGATGACTATACAGAAATGGCAGCTTCCCTTCCTGTCGCTTTTTCTGCTTTGGGTTGGCAGAAATTTGATCTCACGTCAACTGTGCGAGAATGGTATGCTTCTGGGGCTGCTGCTCGAGAACGATTACGTCTCCTTGTGGATTGTTCCGGATGCAGTGACAAAGTTGAAGCTATCCTTTTTGGTAAAACACCAGTATCTTCATCAAGAGCAGGTCAATCAAGAGACCAACAATTAAATCAGGTTAATTCTTTTGAGTCAGAAGGAGGATTTAATTATGACAACCCAAAAGCAAACAGAGACTCACAAAGACCCTTTTTAGTTGTACATACTGATTCCATAGCTACGAAACGAGTGCGTCGCAGAGCATTGGATTGTGTTGGAGACACTGTTGGTCAATGTTGCAAACAAAAATTTTATGTCAACTTCACACACCTAGGCTGGGATGACTGGATTATTGCACCCCGTGGATATTATGCTAATTACTGCCAAGGTGATTGTGGAGGAGTTCACAGAACGCCTGACACTTACCAAAATTACCACACCCATGTTATGGAGGAAATTCGGAAAGTAGACCCATTGTCTGGCATGCAACCTTGTTGTGCACCATTGAAATTCTCATCAATGTCTCTTATCTATTTTAGTCCTGATAGTAATATTATAAAACGAGACTTGCCTAAAATGGTTGTTGATGAATGTGGATGTCCTTGAAGTGTCATATCATTGGCAACCAATTTTATTCCATTTCTTATGCATGGCTATTTTCAACATTTCTCAAAGTAAACAAAATTATTTACCTTGGAAACATTAAGAGTAAATTATTCAGTTATGTGATGACTGTCAAAAAATTCAGCCAGTGCAAAGAAATGATTAACAAATCAATGTATAAATCCAAGGAGTTAAATAGACTGACACAAAAGTGCCTCTGATTGGCTAAATCCAGTGGCATAGTCTAGATAGAAACAAAAATAAATTCTTTATCACATTCTCTACATTTCAAAGAAAAATGATCCATTAGATGTTATATTGCTTGTTTCATTATATAAGTTGAGACATGTTTCTCCAGAAGAAATATTTAATACTATAAAGTTCCTTGGATGGCACTTGCTTTCTACATGCTCAAATGATGTATCATAAACATGAGAAAGGCTTAATTTATCAGTTGTTATTTTAATCCTATCTTATAAATTTTGAGATGAACCAATATATTTGTGATATTTTTGCCAGCTTGTATATTTCGTCAATAGTGTCATACAACGTATTTTGTGGCCACTCAGATTCTTTGATCCTATCTTGATCCACCTTTTCATCATGTAGCTAGGATGTACTATGGAAATTTAGCTTAATAAAAGTGTTTATTTTTAAAACTTTTGTGATATAACACATGTGATCATGTACTGTCCAACTCTTTATTAAAAATATTCAAATGAACATATAAATTTGCAGTGAATACACACAGAAAGGCTGGTCGTGAAAACAGTTGCTTGGTTCTAACACTCCAGATATACATACTTAGGGAGAGAAGAGTCACTTAAATCATATTTATTTCAATTGATAAAAAGCTGTAAGTCTGTTTCTGTATAAACCTGTGTGATGATAATGGTGTATGTGCTCAGGTTAAGGTTGGTGTTGATCAGTATTACACTTGATGTGTCTGTGTTTATCTTCACATTTGCTCTTCATTGTCATGTTTAAAATGTTATAATACATTTGTGTACATGTGTCTCAGAAATAAACATTCCGAATTGCAGGGCACCTCCAGAACATCAAACGTGTACTGACATGTAGGTCGAAATGCAAAATGTGACACTATAACAATTGCTGTCTTATATTACTGTCTCATGATTAGCACTTGTTATATACTTTCAACTACAGGAATATCAGATATTTTCCTCATCTGATATATTCTCATTTATGGAGAATTTATATAAAGGACATGTGCAACTACATAATAGGTAGAATATATTTAATAGAAACACCTGCACTTCAAATATCGGAAGCACCAGTATTGAGGGTTTTAATGGTGCAATGGATATTACTACCTTAATGGCTCTTGAGAATAAATAGGTAGTAATGCAATCTATTTCCTTATCTTCTATTGAAGAAAATTTGGGAAGTTTTCGTTTGAATTCAGTTTGAAGATGTTTGATGATTCTTAAATCATGGGAGAGATGTAACTCTCTAACATCTTCATTGTTACCTTCATATTGTGACTATTGACATGTCATCTATGTGTTGTCTCAGTCTCATTATATTGTTTGATGTTCTGAAGCTGTGACATGATATTCCAAAGTTTTAGCAAATTCACTAATTATTGTTTCCATTTAAAAATATGAGATTGCAAACATTCTGTATTTATACAATTATACTCTCCTTTGACAATTCTTTTTCTCAATAGATGGTAAGTCAGCATATCCAAAATATTGCTGATCAAAATATGATGAACGTGCAGAGTTAACATAACTACATATGAAAAATATGACTTCATTTATTTTTGCCATGAAGCAAAATGAGTAAATTAACTCTATTCTTCATTTTCTCTTTAATTGTAAAAGACATGTAAATAGTGTTGAGGAATGTAGAGCCTCGAATTTTAGATTCTTTTACATTTACTGACTTGCTCTTATCACCAAACATGAAGGGGAAATGAATAATAAAAGTAAAGTGAGAGTACATCATGCATTTAAATAATTGTTTTGCATTCATCTAAGAACTAAATGTTCTGAATCACAATTTTATTGAAAGAAAATGTATTTTCATGAATATGTCAAAATATTTGAATAGGATTTGAACAATGAAATTGAAATTACAAATGATAACCAAATTAGGAGAAGCATTTTACATTATTTAATTGAGACTTTTAAATAAATCTGTATTTAGTAAGAATGAATTGCTTAATTCCTAGTAAATTCCAAGTTCATTTCTATTTCAATGCAAAATATCTATAAAGTGTGATAAAATTTATGTATTTTTTTCACAAAGTTATTTTTATTAAAAAGAGTTTCCTAGATGTTCACTGCCGTTGTTGTGCAAGTGTCACCTGACGTACTTAAAGAGAGGCTCTTGGTCCTTGACATTTTGCCTTTGCAAATTGCAATGTACATTTATACTTACAAAATATGTTAACAGCTCCTTGTATTCTGAAATGTTTCTTTAAAATTGGTAAGTTTTGTGTATTGGAAAAAATATTTTCTCCATTCAGTTTCTTTTGTTGATTCTGTTATTAATGTGTGGATGTACATGTGGAAGAATGAATACAAGAAGTAGCAACAAAATGGTATGAGTGTACAAATAAAATAGTTTTTGAGAAAATGTATTTATAAGCAACTGCATGTGAGACAAATGGATTCATGTATGTATGCAAAAGTTAAAAGCAATGAATTAAACTCTTACGAATTGACTCATTGAAATTGGTGATAAGTCGTATAAACAAGTTATCCTGTTTCACACTGAAGAAATGCCTCATCAATAATGCCAGTTCACTACTGGCATTAAAGATTCTCATCTATGGTTTTATAAATATGTTGGTAAAGACTTCAACAATCTACTTCTTGAAAACAACTTAACAGTTAACATTTCCAAGACTATGAGATTAATTCATTGTATTGCACCTTCTTTTCACATGAACGTTATTTAATTTACAGAGATATAAAAAAAGGGTTATTAGTTTCTAAAACAGATCTATTAAATATTTGAAAAAGAAAATTTATTTCACAAACTAATAAATAAAAAGTATCTCCATATTTTATAATAAAACAAAATATGATGAAAAGTCCCATCAAAATAAAAAATTATATTTTAAATTTTACAAATGTAGTTGTTATGATCTCTTGCTTGAATCATAGTACATAGTTATTTCTCATTATCTAATATAGTTATTTGTAGTATTCATAAACAATTAAAGTATGAATCATGATAAATAATTATAATTTCCAATTACATATAATTTCAAACGCTCTTTCTTTTAACAATGTAAAGGGACCAATGGATTTTGATCTCCTTGAAGGAGAATTATATTAATTCCCCACAGAAAAAATATTTTAAAGACATACTACGTATCTTTTTTCACAAAGTCACCTGAGAAGCATTTGTGGATAAAATAAGTTACCTTATCAAAATTTAATCAAAATTGTTTCTTACTAGTGCTATCAATTGACTTTGTACATAAAGATGCAATAACTACAAAAAATAATTATTTGAGAAATCGCACATGTTCATTTAAATAACTAAACTCTCCGCTGTCTTTACCATCAACTATAGTTACAGTCTTCTATTACTCTTTTATGAATTAAAACTGGCTCAACATTGTGCTAAACTATAGAAAATTAAGCAATTTATAATTATACTTATCTATCAAGAAATTCATTCTTATAATGATATGTCGCTCAAGATCATGTCACTGTGCATGCAATGTCATTTATTCAGGTTTATACCAAGAATGAACCTAAACATCTGGAGGTGGTTGTCAGTTGCTTCTGTGATATAAAAATATTCATATTTACAGTGATAATTCCAAGTAATTTTAATGTCTGAAATACATTTTGTCTCTGAAATAAGTGTATTATGAAAACTAAGAGTCCTTCATAAATATGTATAATTTGACCAGTTTAATAGTATATTAAACCCACCATAGATTCCATGGAATCCATCCATGTAAAGTTTGTAGGAAGAGTAGGTATTTATTTTATTGAGAGATGAGAGTAAATAACTGATTCATAGAATGATATTAGCTCTGGCATAAAGGAGTTGCAAGTGGTGTGGGAACAAATCTGGCAGAAATGATGATAATAGAGATATTTACTTAAAGCTTGTACAGAAATAGGATTTGAAAATATTTTAATTTAACTTCACTAAATACAATTTTAAGATTTGTCACACACCAAACCGAAGATTGGTGGTTATGCAGTAATTATTTTATTATATTTTAATGTAATGTCTTATTCAACCTTTAATTGAAGTATGAAGTTCATCTTATGGGTTTCATTTTTAATATATACTTGTCATTTAAATAGTGTTTGATAATGGGCAAAACATTATTAATAGTATTTGAATATGCTGACAAGTGCATGGCATTAAATGATTTGAGTTACTGAAAACGCAACCATAAATTTAATAATATGCAATTGCTACTTTCACTTCAATAGTGTGATGAATTCTTTGAAGTATTTATGTTCAGTTTTTTCACTCAATATACTGGCCTGTCATATTGACATGTCAATTTTCATATATCCAAATACTTTCCTTCAGATATCCATTTTAGAATGCGTATATCTGTTTGAGGGAGAGAGAGAGACAGATAAATATTCACTTTTTAACATCTATTAATAGGTACCAATCATGTCACCCTCACATTTAAAAACTAGACTCTGGAATAGGAACGATAAAAGTTCTTGCTCCAGAACCATATTTTTGTTTTATCTTAAATGGTTTTTCAGACCAACATATTAAATCAAACTCAGTAGTGCAGATAATATATATGATATAATAAATCCATTTACTTAGCAGTTTTAAACTAATCTGCCCAATTGTGAATTAATTTATTGAAATGAATATTATGAAATATAAATTTAATCCGTAAGATCATATGATGATCTGAAAACAGGAATAAGTAAGTTAGTGTTACATTGAAAATCTTCATATTTCATAGTTACTCTAAGACTCCTTGGTGTTTTAGCATATGTATTACATGCTTCAATATTTTTCTTTGTCTTGAGCTATTGTCACATTGTTATGCAACGCATTTAAAGTGAAAATATTGTCATTATTTGTACATCATAAATATTATTCTAAGATTACAATCAATTCTTCAATGAGAAGAACCCAAGTTGAACATCCTAATGTTGGAATAAGATGCTAGGGTTTAACTAGCAATGTTATATTTCCAGCATATCTTAATGATATGGCTCAACATTAATGCTGCTTTTGATGCTAGAACAAACAAACATTCCAAGACCACAGTTCACAAGAAGATATTTTCTTCACATTTGATGTTGAAAGCTCTTTATGGCCAGATAAATGCTATAATTTGAATCTGTAATTCTTTGGTAATATTCAAAAGCAGCATATTTACTCCTATATTTATTGAATGGTCTTATAGAAAGCTATGCAATCATAATCATTGCCAAACACATTCTTTTTAATGAATACTTTTTTTCAGCATCTCTAGTAATCAATTTATAGACTGGTATATGTGAAACATTGTAAAATATTTAATGATCTTTATTTGCAGATATTCTCACTAAACATATACAAAAATGTTAACTTTTCCTGCAACAAATTGTTTTGTATACATACTTATATTTACAGTTATAGAGATGTACAATATATAATGCTTAGCAATAAGAATTGTGGATGTTTCATTGTTATTTTAAAAATTTTATTAATGTTAGACATAGATTGCTGTTTTTGTTTCTATACAGTGTAAGGGTGAATCATATGGAAAAAAGCCAGATTAATTTGAATTCTTAAAGCACAAAAAGTTAATTTTCTTATTGTGAAATGTATGTTGCATAATAACATCTCGTAATACAGGATATTAGGAAGATAAATTCGATAATAGTATAAACTATGATAAAACATTGTTCTCAAGGACCTCATCTTTCAAGAATTCTTGTCTGATATCAAATGCTATTTTCACTCCTTTTTAAAGAATTTGATTGTTTAGAGATGTATGTATGTATGATTAATTCAAAAGTGGTTCATTTCCATATGAGAGACCAAATTTTGTTGTTGTATGTGACACATAATACCACATTTCGTGTTTACTTTCCTTGCACAAATGTCAGAACACAATTGTTAATTACATTGTGTCGTACTTTAAGGCTTTATTAACATATGGCAAATTTATCCTGTACTGCTGCTTTCATCATAACTGCCAACAAATAATTATAAAGATGTGTTATTGAAAGTATTATGATCTAAACACTGAAGAAAATGGATTCACACTAAGTATCAATAATAAAATGAGACTAGATTTGAAACTTTTATTTTGATTTACTTCACTGCTGCAAAAAAAATGATGATTACTTTGATAAAAAATGGAAGTCCATCCAAGGACACCACATTTGATTTCAAATGGGTGACTGAAAAATGTAGCTGAAAATCATAGAAATGGTTTCCAATAGATTCAAAGGTACTACTTTTCTATAAGAGTACTTTATTTTAAATGTCATGTTCACAACTGTTGAAAGCAAAGTTCTTTAAACTATTATAAACATAGTCCATTTTAAACATGCTCTAATTAACATATATTTTCAGCTAAAAAAAAACAAGTTTGAAATGTACCATATTAGATATTTGAAAGTTTGATGAAACAATGATACACAGATTATTAAGAAGTAAATTTTCATAATGTTACTCATTCCAAATTTTGATATTAACATATTAATGAATGAATTTGTTTGATTTCTATAAATGAAATTATTTACTCCATAGTGTGATTCCTACTAGTCAATTTATTGTGCAATATACAATAAAATTTACTTACAAATTGTGTATGATGTGTTTTGACTTATTACTGTAAACAATACTATGTTATGTTAGGTAGGTATAAATATACCAGAACCAGAAGTGTCCCACCATTAGTGCAGAAATCAATTTCTCCAGTGAGTGGAATCCAGTTATTGATATTCTTATTTCATTTGTGTGTTAACAAATGTCATAGTGAAATAAATTAGCCTCCAGAAAACCTTATAATTATTTGAAGACTTAGATTAAGAAAGTAATATGCACTTGTACCCTATTTACTTTTTTTCTTTTTCCTTCCACAGAAAATATTTGGTTTGTATAAAATATCTATAGTGAAAATTGGAGAATTAAATTTCTAATGCAGCTCATGTGTGAATGTTTTTAAGTTGCAAGGACTAAGTCACAGGATACAGGCATAAAAAAATATATATAATGATACTAATACTAATATTAATATAACAAAATAATAACAAAGATGATAATATTACTTTACAAACTATCAATAAGAAATTTAGGTCACTAGCAAAAACTTTTGACTTTTGGGTAAGGTAAAAATAGAAGAAATACAACAAATAAATTTGTGTATGGGGAACAAAAAGCAAAAAGGAATGAATCAGTATTTGCAAATACTTTTACTTTTTATCAGAGGAAACAGAGATCCTAAGTAACTCTTGGCAGGCAATCTTTTTTTTCTTACTATAATTTGAAGTACTAAGTTTTCACATTACCAGAAAACTTTATCTTTAGAACTCTTTCACAGATAAGAGACAAGAAAATTTTTAGTTTCCTTGAACAAAATAAATAGAACATTTCATTCAGAGACAATAGAAATTTGATAAAAAACAGGCATTTTTACAATGCATAGATTTAATTAGACCTATAATACAGTCATTGGTATTACACTGGCAGTATGTAATAAGATGCTTCATCTCTCCACCAATAATTACTTACTAAAGAACAACATAATTACAATATATTTAAATTTTTTATCTTACTGATTAAAATAATTAATATGATATTTGTGAAAATTCAGTGATTCCTTTTTAAATTATTTCAATAATTTGAAATTTTAGTCTCATCCTAGGTTTTTTGTTATTCAAGAAGTTTTATTTGTATATTGAATTTACTACATTAGTTCACACATTTACTTTAGTACAAATTATTTCTTTTCATATTAGAATTTTAAGAAATATTTTAGCAAAAATATTGGATTATTTAATTTAGAAAATTTCTAAGTAACAATGATGAAATAGAACTTTATCATTCTGTAGATGCAGACATTCATAATGGATTTGCAATTTGCAACTAAGAAATCAACAAATGTTGTTGTAAAATGATGAAAACTATAGGAGAGCTTCTAAAAGTGTCATATTAAAAGCAGTAAAAAAATGCTTGAATGCAGATTTTTTTAATGTATCAAATGTTAACCCTGATGTTTTCCCTAGACAAAAATTGGTTAACATATGAGAATGAAGCCTAATTGTCATATCTCAAAACACAAAACAAAGTTTGCATCATGCAATACTAAATGTTGGCATCACAAGAAAATTGCATTCTAAGTTTAAACTATTCAACTCTTTATTGAAAAAGATTCTCTAATTTCTTGATATTATCTACATGTTTAAGCAGCAGAGAGACATTGTATATAAACATTTATTCTTCCTTAGGGAATGAATTAGGGCATACTTCTTCCTTATTCTTTTATTTAATAAACACTTTTTATAGTGGACATTATTTACACATATATATTTTTAACATTTCCTCTGTAATCTTATAGTTTAATACATTTTGTATTGCTTCTGTCTGAGAGTCTTTTGAGTCCCATAAAGATGGCTTGTATTTTCCATTCAATGTATATTTAAGAAAAGATAATCAAAAGTATACAAATTTATTTAGTAATTTTGGGGGTGTACCTTAAGTAATGAGTTTATTTTAAATAAAGGCATTGAAAATTTACATTTAAAGATTAGTTAAAAAACTGCCTAGTACTACACCTACATCTCCCTAAATATAAATTTGGATAGAACTGTATTACAAGATTACAAAATAAACCATATGTTCATCATGTTTTGTGTATTTTCCAAACATGATGCTGTATTTTGTAACTAACTTAAATCATTATCACAAGAGTTAATCAGTAATATGAGACATAAAGAAAAAGAACTCTGTCTCTCCTAATTAAAGTGAAAGTGGCTAGTTCAACCCTCAGAAAAATGGTTTCAATGCAGTTCTGCATTTCACACAGGCAATTGCATTGAAAATGAACAATATGCCATTGGCTGAAGTTAGGGACACAAAGTTCTGGGTGTCTCAGTTCAGTCAAATCTCAAATGGAATACCAATATAAACCAGTAGAAAGGAATCAAACACCAAATTTAAATTCATTATGTTACACATTCAGAATTCTTGCAAAGGCTCTAACTGGATAAGGGGGGTTTCCAGCCTTATTTGGCAATTCAGATCAGATTTTTACCATGTGTTTGGATGTGGAAAATAATATTGTTTCCAAAATATGAGGCTAAAATAACCGCATGGTAAGTACTCACAGTGAAAAAATAGTTTGTTCATGTTCAAATTAAGAAAATGATAATTTTATGGCATTTATTTTATTTCTTTGCTTCTGATATCAACTTTGCCATAATAATTGGAAAAAAATTGACTTGTAGATGCCATTCAATTCATAAAAATGGAGTAATAAATTTATTAAAATCTTTTTTTTCTATAAAAATGTTAATCCAAAATTTATTTATTTTTATAAAAATTCACCTAGTTCATAAACTTCCAGAAGGAGTTTCAGATAGTGCTACTTATGAATTGTAGACAATTTCATATGCTTTTGAGTGCTCAAACCAGCAAATGTCTAGGATTTGATTTATGACCTGGCAGGCCGATTTTGTAACCATGCTTTTTTTTTACGATTTTTACGATTAAATAATATATGTTTTAATATGTTTATAAAATATGTAATATTGTCAAAAGTGATAAAAAATAATAGATAATGTGTTCATATTGTTGGAAATCTGTATTATACATCGGATAATATTTTGTATGTTATTTTTATATTTTTATAATATTTTTTATGTTCAGTTGTGTATTAGTCTGTTTTGTTAAAATAGCCCTACTCCATTACAAACGCCACTATTTGTTCTCCAATACATTTACACAATGGTGCTCAAAACGTGGCACCTTACCATGGCCTACTCCATTGAAGGCCGGAGCACTGGAAATTTGGCAACATGTAACGTGGTCCACAAGTGTCGGCGTGGTAATCTGGAGGTATTGGCGAAGTGCTGCCGCGAAAGTCGTGTTTTCAGATTTCTTGGTCAGGCGAATTATTATTCAGAGTAAAGCGCAGTGAAAAATCTTCAGCAACCTTTTAAGCTTTAAAGATACAGGTTGAGGTAAGCATTTTTACAGTTACAAATAAAATTTCTCTGAATTATGTGTAAATCGTAGCATTGTTTTTTAGTTGTTTCTGAGGTTATGTCTTCCTTAACTATAACATTGAATTGTGTTATTTTCTTACATTATCGGTTTTTCAGATGCCCAAACATTGCTGTGTGCCTGGATGCTCGAGCAATTATGCATCAAACACAGAGGGGTACACAACTGTATTTAAATTTCCATCTAATTTGGCAAGGAAAGCCACTTGGGTGAGGAACATTCCAAGAGCTGACTGGTATCCTTCCTCTTCAAGTGTAGTATGTGTGAAACATTTTCATCCAAGTGTTGTCGCAATTGAAGAACATTACGAGATGCCAACGGAGAGAAAAATCAAGGAAAAGAGACAAGCCGTGTCTCAGTTCTGATGCTGTGTTTACAATTTTTCCTGGACTCCCAGAACGTTTTAGTAAGGCAACTCCACAACCAAGACGTGATCCAGAAGAAAGAAAGAATGCAATATTAAAATTACAAAGTGATAAAGAGCAAGCTTTCTTCAATAAAGACAAAGTATATGATTTCCAGTGCTTGAAAGAATACAAGACATTTATTTGTGATTCTGAGTGTGATAAATGGAAGGTATATTTTAGTGAAGACCTGTGTATTTTTTATCTTTTGGAAACAGTAGGTCCTCCTGCAGTTAGTACAAGTGTAAAAATTTTTCGAAATTTGGAAGTTTCAGTGTATGTTGGGTCCAGTGAAATAGGTAAATTAGATTTGAAATGGATATTGCCCCATGCCAAACTAGAAAGATGGTCTCAATTGGAGAATTTACTCATTCGCTACAGGAGGTATGTAGAAGATAAACAATTGGCAAAAGACGCTCAGTTAGAGTACAAACTTTTAGTTAATTACGTTAAAAATAAGCTCCGTGTTATTAAGACCTTTCTGGAAACCCATCAAGATGAAGATTTCACTGATTCTTCAATAGTTATTTTTTTAATTGATCAGTTTTGCTTGTTGTTTGAAAACAAAAAAGTGTATTCACCCCTTCTAATTAAGGTTCGTTTATTATGTGTTTTTCTTCTCAGTCTTGTTATTATGCTGTAAGGAATCAAAATATCCTTTTCTTGCCACACACAAAGCATCTTAAACGTTTGACAAGAAGTCTTAATGCTGCATATTCAGATCAGCAAGCATTCATCAAATCACTTTCTGATAATCTATCAGAGAGGGAGAGGTATGTGAATCTCCTTGTTGATGAAATCTATGTCACTCCATCCATTGACTATGTCAGGATCGTTTCTTGGATATGCTGATAATCATGATAATGTTGCAGCACGAACAATTCTGGCATTCATGATTGCTTCACATTTGGTTCAATGGCAGCAACTATTGGCTTGATACCTGTAAAGAACTTGACAAGTGATGAGTTATCAGCTATGACAGTGAGAGCTGTAAATACTGTTCAAGCTTGTAACTTCAATGTGTTAAGTGTCATAGCTGATAATAATCGAGTCAATAGAAGAATGTTCAGTGTGTTAGGTGAGGATAATTCTTTGAAAATGAGAAATCCTAAATTCAATTCTTATATTTATTTTCTTTTTGATTCAGTGCATTGCCTTAAATCTATTCGCAATAATTGGATAAATCTAAAAGATGCTGATAAGACTTGAATTTTTCCAAATTTGATCCTCAATCAAATCATAGTAGTGATTTATGCAGAGCTTCTTTTTCAGTTTTAAGAAATTTGTATAAATCTGAGAGTAAGCAGTTGCTGAAATGTGCCAAACTGAATTACAAATCAGTGTACCCATCAGTTATTGAAAGGCAGCAAGTAGGTTTAGCTTGCAATGTTTTCCATCCAGAAACAATTGCTGCAGTTTCTCAGGCAGGTCATTCTCAAGAAGCAGAATTTTTAAATATTATCAATAGATGGTGGACAGTAATGAATACAAAAAGCTTGTGTTATTCTGGAAGAAAAAATGAAATTGATGCCTCGCCATTTACATCAAAAGGAGATGTTCGACTATTTTTTTTGGAGGAGTTTGTGGATTGGTTACGGAAGTGGCGAATGATGGATTCTACAAAGGACGATTAACTGAAGACACTTTCCATTCCTTAATTAATACTTCATTTAATATGAAAAAAATTATTGAGTGTTCCCTGGATCTTCCTGATGTAAAGTATGTTTTGCCTGGGAAATTTTCTACTGACAGGCTAGAAAGAAAATTTAGCTCATACCGTCAACTTTCTGGGGGAAATTATAATGTCTCTGTGACTCAGGTCTTGGAGTCAGAAAAAAAAATTAAGTTGCAGCAACTCTTGGGCATTAAATCTGCTAAATATAAAAAGGTCAAGCTTCACAGAGAAATATTTGAACAAGCAATTTGTGAAGTCAATGATGAAACAATGGAAAATGTATCTTGTTATTCAGACACATTCAAGGACCTTGTTCAGTCAGCTGCTTCCCAGTATGAAATAGATGTAGATAAATTCCCCATAATTTATGTTTCTGGCTATGTTACTTTCAAGCTACAAAAAAAAGTGATATGTCAACAATGCATGAAGTGGTTGGAATCTGATATGTCGGATAATTCCATGTTTGAGGAATTAAACAGAGGGGGGCTCTCAATACCATCTGACATTGTAATATTTGTGTGTATGAAAGTGTTTGTGGTAATGTGGTGCAGTTCTGAGCGATGTAATTTATAAAATGATCCCGTATTTTTCAAATATTTTGTTGAAAAACTACTGCAAAGAGCAGAATGATTTCTTAGCTTCTGTTAAGGGTTCAAATAATTCTAAAAGAAAAATTAATAAATTTAAATAGAAGGACAGTGTGGAGGGAGTGTAAGATTTATTATGTACGCATTATTTTGAATTATGTATCATGCAATATTTTGAATAAATTATTTTGTTTCAAGAATTTGTGAATAGCGTTATTCCAACCCATGTACTAACTGGGCAAGTGCAAAATTAAATGCACTTCGTCATTACGAGCAATACGTTTCGCAAACGAAGTCTATTGTTTCTTTCTCTCGTTTGATTTAACTAAACTGTCATTACTCAATAATAAAATGCTTAAACCGTCACGTAAATTAGAGAGTTGCGGTAAACGGAGGGCTTTTAACCAGTGTTTAAAATTCGTAAGTTTCAATTGTTCTGCGATGGGCTAACATCGGACCCTTCATGTAGACTATGCGGCGTTGCCACGTTGAGTGCTCCGGCCTTCAGTACAGTAGGCCATGACCTTACTTTCAGTGAGCACTTGAAATGTCTCTCCCCATGTTTGATGTAAAATTTTGCCACTGCGTCATGCCGTTGTTTATATTCAGAGCAAGAGAAATGGGTGCAACTCCAAACAACTCCAAACTCTGATTTTATTGTTGGGCAACCGTATCGAGAGTACTCAATCTGCACATTCCCGTCTTTAAAAATTAGCTTCAAAAAGCTTTATGTATGGATAACTTGGTTCTGAATGGCTCACATAAAATCTTCAGTTCCTGGGAAGATCTGTCCTGATACGAGTCAAATGTTCGATACTTTCATGTCGACATGCACTCACTTCATGCCCCGCTGAGGGAGGATCGCGGCCACGTACGTGGTCACGACTCTGGTGGAGAGTTCTAGACTACCACCCGGACCCTAAGTTTCACAGTGCAACGCACATCGTTAGCGTCAAGATGGAGTCAACGAGAAGACACATGCTAAACCTCGTGTTGCCGGACTCGCCCGGTAACCCGCCAGTTGGCTCAATGGCGCCTACCCTTAGGCTGGATTGGGCCCACATATAGAACTGGACGGTCGAATGATCCCACATATAGAAGTCCAGACGGGAAACACGGACATCCCCGTCGGGTAGCCTTGGTTCTGGCGATACTCACGACAATAGCCTCCTGGTGGAGGCAGTGAGGAGACGGGAAGGGAGCCCCGAGCCGCCCAGGCCTTAGTTTGGGCGGTCCTCTGATGGGCTCGGTTTCGTCGTGGCAGTGGCCCGATCTTGGGAAGGGGAGGGACTTGTTCCCGCCATGTGAGTAGCGCATTTTTGGACTCGGTTAGCCTGGATAGCTAGAGGGGGTCCCACCCAGGCATTGATTGGGGAGGTTGCCGTGAGGGCAAACTGCGTTCCGACGGGATCCGGATACCAGCCTATCGGCGTACTTGTGTGGCGGAGGGGGTGAGGATAAAATCGAAAAGCTTACGTGCCCACCCCGGAGATTTATCCCCCTGGTAGAACAAGTAGATGTGTGAGGTGGTAACCCGAGTAGGGTCAAGACCTCATGCGGATATGACCCTGGAAAGAATGTCGTCATCCATGAATCCAGCTTTTGCGATCACTGCATGTGAAGTCAGCAACCTCTTGTCGTGATCAGTCTAAAAGTATAACTGGCGTAGGTGGCTCAAAGTATAAACTGATGTTTCTTCAGTGCCTCAGATCGCTAGGTCTTAGGGTTCTAGTCCCGACGGTGGCAGGAATTTGGACACTAACTAGATAGCTAGGTCGAATTCAGCCGCAGTCTAGAGGAGCTATCTAGCGACCGGTTGCACTGATCGGTAGTTTTCCGAGGCGTCTTCGATCAAAACTAAGTGAATGCCGCAGCAAAACTCTAACAAACGGGTCACGGACTGTGCGAGATTTGTGCTTCCTCTGTATGTAAGCATAACAATATGTGTTGCCAACCAAAGTGCATATCCCAGACACTAACATTATGGCTAAATAATTGTAAGTTCTCTTCTATGCCTCATAAATTGATATTACAAGGTCTTGAAGAATATTTTCTAGGTTTGCTTTGCACAGTCCTAAACAGGAAATCCTTATCATGGTCAAGGTCGTTTTAAACAACATTTACTTCAACTGTAGTGTTGTGTAGTGTACTGTAGTGTTTTAACCTTTTAAGAATAATTTTATCTAATCTTTTGCTAATGGAGGGAGAAGACTGATTGGTCTGTAGCTTTCAGGACTATTAAGATTTTTGTTGGGTTTAGGTATCGGAATAATATTCGAGACCTTATAGTTAAAGGGTAGCAGTATAATCTGAAAATTATTTGTACATGATGTGTATGAAAGATATGATGTTTGATGGTAGATTTTTGAAGACGATGTTAGATATTTTGTCGCCCCCTGGCTTTTTTATTAAGTAGCAATTTAATTAGGAACTTGATTTCTTCAGGGGTTGAAATTTTTGTTCTGTTCGGAACGTTAAAGTTTGGGGTGAGGGCTGATTTCTTTATAAACAGTAAACCCTCATAAACATGAATTCCAATAGACCGAAATAATCGGAGTTCGTGTTATAAAAATTCGTGTTATCCGAGTATTATAAATGTCCGTATTACCGTAATCCCTTGGCGGGACCGAAGTTTTGTTCGTGTTGCATCAAAATTCGTGATAAGCTAGTTCGTGCTAACGAGGGTTTATTGTAGTCGGGGAAATTGAAAACCGAATGCAGTTAGAACGATTGAGCAAAGTTAACTGCTAAAATTTCAGCTTTTACTAAAGCCTGTAGGAGTATTTAATGGAGGTATCGTTGATCGTTTTTTAGAATTCGTTTAGAAAATTGTCAGAGTGCATTGTGCCGGGTGTTTAACAACTGAATCATTTTATCGTAAAAAGTATGATAATTCTTAATAGCATATTTGTTATTGTTGTTAGTGTATTTAGTTCTTTTTATAAGGAGATTTTGGTTTTGATCCATTGTCTTCTGGTTTTCCTTGTTTTAGTTATGTTTTGTAAGGTTTTTGTTTTATAGCCTTTGGTTGGGGTTTTTTATTATTGGCAATTTGATTATCAATTGTTACTTATTTATCTTACTATTGCGAATTTTGAATTTTGATGTAGAATTAGTTAGTATTGGTTTTTTTTGTTTTTTTTTTGAAGGTTTTCTAATTGACATGTTTTGTATTTACAGTATGAGAGGGTGAGGGAGAAGTGGAGTGGCGTTATGATGTAATTATTACGGGGAGGTGATCTGAGTCGTATTCCCGTAGCGTGTTTGTGAAAAATTCAATCTGAGAGTTGGATATGGCCAGGTCAAGGATATCCGGAAGCTTGTTAATGTCCTTCGGGATATTGATGGGGTAGAATTGGAATGTCTTGGCGAAAGAGGGGAAGGAGTATTATTAATGTTACTAGTTGTTCCTATTTTGGCCTGACTGCTTTTGGTTGCCGATTCCAATAGGTTCTTGTAGTAAGAACATTTTGGGGAACGTAAGTCCGCCCTATGGGCGCCCTTGCAATTTTTACCTTTTGATATATTCTTCATATTCGGACAATTAACCGAATAATGACCTTCTGAACAGAAAATACAAGCTAGTTCGTGATTACAGCTGGTTTTTGGGTGCCCGAAATCAAGGCAATGAAGACATTGAGCCGGACCCCTACGTTTGTTCCTTCTTTCCAGCTTTACATAAAAGTTAAACTTTTTTAGTTTGGAAAATTAATAGAATGGCAGGGAGGGGTGTTGTGACGAGGTCTTGATGTAATTCCTCTTGTGTGATGGATGCGTGAACGTTCTGGAATATTACAGACTATTTCTTGTTAACCCGGACCTTTATACGAGTGAAAGTTCCTTTTTGTTTGAATGAGGTGATTAATAGCTTTTCTAAAGTCTGTAACGGTTGTAAACTATATTTTAAGTTTTAAGTTTTTTGTCATTGTAATGAGGTGAACTGGGGAGTTATGTTGTTTTTTTTTATTTCCCTATTAAACTCTGCTACATTTGAGATGAATCTCACATAGTGGGGGATTTTCACATTTTCCGGAAGTTTCCAGGGGGTTTACATCGATGAATGAAAACCTATTGCCACGGTCCTCCACATTTTCTAAAGATACGAATTTGTTGCAAACTGGCACTGAATATTGAATATCTCCATTCGTGGTGACCTCTTTGGAGGTTGGCTATGATATGGTGTCCCAGACTGACGACCAAGGGCTTGGAAGACCTACGGTAAGCGGGTTGCAATCCCAAACGTCATCTACTTGGCATTCTCTACCTGCGAGAAGTTTTCACATTGTCAAACAGCTTTTTGATCTGGGACATGTCAGTGAAAAAGATTATGGATTTATAAATGTTTGTATGTTTGGTCTGGCACTAATGCCTCGTCAGACTATTTTGCAGGTAGTAACTGGCGATTGGCTATTATCTTTGCCTTAATTGGAAACCGAACTCTAACTATACCCACAATTGTATTAGAAAGCAAGCAAATTGTTTACTTGTTTGTGGTTCTGTTGGATTACTGTCTATATGACCGCTTTTACCGAAGTTTCCGTTTACGAACATTTCACTTCCGATGGAAAACATTTACTGCGCCATTACATGGAGGTTGGTTACTAACCTGTTGGGGGCCACCTGTGACCAAGTCGTTTTGAAACATTTGTACTGTCTATGCTGCCGTCTTCAAACTGCAAGTTGAAATGGCCGTTGTGGTATTGAAGTTCCATTTTGTCGATGCCGGGGGGTTGGAGTTCATCCTGATGGCCGGATTTTATCTCCGTGGCACTCTCTGTGTTGTAGAAGAGCGCCATTGATTCTTCTACGGTTTGGCCGAGGCCAACGCCTATCGAGGCGGCTTTATTGTTTATGTTTAAGTTTTTGTCAATTTAAAGACCACTTCAAGACCAAGTAGTATGATTGAAGTACTACAGAAAACAGTGCACTAAATTAAGATGCACTATTAGTATATGAAGCATTACTAATCTGGTTAGACCGCGAGAACTGAGAGTGATAACTGCTCGGCACTACGGTGATAAATCTCTTGTGTGGAACGGAACACCGCTGGAGGCGACTGTTCCCGACAGAGGCTCGGAGCGACGTATTGTTTAAATAGTGAATCATTAATCAAAGTATTGGACGGTTGACTTAAGTTTTGAACACATTGCAACCATGATAATTTTTAACCTGTACAAAATAGTTTTGGTTTTACAATTGTAAGATTCTCTTTTATATGAATCAGAGGTGCTTCTTGTTAACAAAATTTTATTTTAAACAAACTATTTCGTCTTTATCTTTGCCCTCGAGATATCTAGAGTAGATATTGATCCTGTTTAGCCAATTTCATCGATCGTTTGCAATTGGCATAAAACATGTCAAAATTACAATAAAGTGAAACTTCCTGAATGAAACCTCCAAAGAAAACCCCCCTAAGCGCCCAGTAAAATTAGACGAAACGAGTAAAAAAAATCTAGGATCTTTGAAACTTGGCATGATTGTTTGTTGGTACCTAATGGTATACTAAAAATCCTGAAATGTATGGGGTGAGCCGGAGGTGGGGGGCTGCTGTCCTACACAAAATTAAAGTAGACAAAAGTTACTATAAGTTTTTGTCGTAAAATTAACTCTTTTAAGTTTATAGGCTCGGAAAATTCTTGTTTTTATTTACGGCAAAACCCTTCCTTAGATATTTTGCTTATACGTAAAAATTGGTGTTATTATCAATGAACGGAATGAATTTAAAAAAATATTTATCAACAATTTTTATTTGCATTTCTTTGCGCAAAAATGAACATTTTACATCTTACCAAATCTTATTTTATAAATTCCTTTGAGTAATCGAGGTTGTTGGATCCGAGATTACCTCGGGTACGAAAACTGATATTCCATAGTTTATTTGATAAGTGCCTAGCACAAATATTTGGTAAAATAATGTGTACATTGTCAACATAAAGATTACATTAAACAATATACAATTACATATATCGTAAATAGAATAATCTCGTTTACCCCGTATAGGGGGACAACTAAAACTGAGAGTGTCAATGACAAAGGACCCACTCAATGTTTGGGGAGGGGAGCCAATGACTTCGGAATTTGAGGAAGGACACACCGTACCTATGTTTTGAGGTTTTGGGCATGAAGCGTGTAACAGCGAAACTTTATTCCCAGATTGTTAGATTTCGCCCATTGCGGGATTACTAATTTAACTAGTGTATAACCTGGCAACTCTGGAGAAAGTTTTCGAATAAACGGTTTCCTGCTGTCTGAGGAATGACAAAGCCTCTTGTTCTTGAGCAATCAAAAAGTAATATCACAAGGGGAAAAATTAATCTTTTATTCATATATATCATGAGAAAAAAATATTATAATTTTAACTGAACACTGCTATTTCCTGGAACTGCCTGTACAAGACAATAGCTGCCATAACTATTGATGCTGGTGCGACTATAAATAAATCGAAATAAAATTTGAAAACATCGATGTTTCTGGAACAAAATATCAATGTGAAGATCACATCGAAAACAAAACATCGTTGTTCACAAATTGATGTGTCAGGTGCATGTGTTAAATACATCGATGTTTTTTGCCATCCCTACACACATTTTACTGCCAAAAAATTAACGTTTTTATATGATAAAGCTTAAAGGTATAAGCGTGATTTCGATTTAAAATGTTGATTATTTGTCTCATTTTCATATGAAATTGTGTTTATTTATTAATATTGAGGTGTAAAACAGATTGAAAATAAACATGTGGTACATGAAGCTACCATGTTTTGACCAGTGGCGACCGGTTGACCGCAAATGAGGAGGGGCGGCATTATGACCCAATAATCGCATACATTGCGTCTCTTGAGAATATTTCTTGAACCTAGGTAAACTATAGCATGTAGTGTACGACCGATTTGCTAACAACGTAATTTTAATCCTTGTCTCAGACAACTTTTATATTGATTACAGAAGGTACAACTGTGCTCACGAAAACAAAAGATATTTTCAAAAACAATAGCAGCCAAAAAATAACAAAAAACAGTAATTTATGAAATCAGTTGAAAAGCTCCGCATCTTTAGCTTAGTCAATAGGCGCTGACTCTTGCGAACGAAACCCTAAAAGCAACTCGCTGACCTCACACAACTCCCAATACCCCCACTCTTCCTCGTGCTTTCATTGCCTAGGACGCACCAGCTACGGTTGGCGACGCGAACGTTCGCAATACGACCCGTTCTAATAGTATAATATGCAAAGAGTTTATACTGTTAAGCTTTATTGCATGAGCACATGTTTTGAAAACGAGCGACGTTTGGAGCGAGTTATGAAATTTGTTCAAATGCAATAAAGCAACATTAATAACGAGTTCCATATTTTTTTATAACAGCGTTATAAATGTATAAGAGAATCGAAGTTAATTTGCGTAAACAACTCTATTGTGACGTCACAGGTGTTTGACGTTGAACGTAAAAACTATGAATGCCTGTTCGGTTTACCGCTACAACCTCACAATTATCTCCCTGCGATTCGCTGAATCGTGTGATGACGCAATTATCAGTGACATAAGCGGCAAATACGTCATAATATCCGCCATGAGATGACATTTTAAGATCGATTTCTGGTAACGAAAAAGGTCGTTTACAATGTTTGAATACAAATTTAAAAAAATTATGCGAGCGCATTGAATTAAATTGGACATCACGCCTTGCGCTGGTGTTATGCGCAAATTAAACGTGTCAATTTAGTGTATGTTTAACATGTTCTACAACTTTTTTCCCGTGATTGTTGTTTGGGGAGGGCGCTGCTATAGATCCCTTGAGGTTCAGACACCACCACATCCTAGATTTTTGCCAGAAAATTATATTCATTTTATTGCAAATTATGAATATTTAAAATTACCAGAGTTTACATTACACTAACGTAACATATTTTCGATTAAATTTGCTATCTTGTATGTTTGCTTGATTTCTGATGTGTGGACTGACAATGAAAATAAAAATACTTTCATGTCAAAACAGTGATTTTTGAGCCATAATATTCTGACCAAACACAACAATTTTTGCTTCATTTACGTTTTTTTAATACTAACGGTTAAATAATATTAATTTTTATTAAAGGAAAAAGGAACAATATCTGCTGGAAACGTGACAACCCCATGGTGACAGAGGTGATTGATTGTTTGATTTTTTCGTGTTTTCGGGCGCGTCAACTGCTTTGGTCATTAGTCCTGTTAGTGTAGTGCATGTTTTTCTCGGGAGATGGCGGTGATCTTCCCCCGCTGGATGGCGAAATCCGGCGCCGACCTACCGTCAGCTAGTGGAGTTTCCCCCTAACCAGGACACTCCCACCAGCGGGGCACCGCCTCAGCCGGGACAAGCTCTAAGTTCCCGACTGATCTCCCGGAATATGTGGTAGTGTAGTGCATGTTAGTGTAAGTGTGTGTGTAAGGGGAGAGGATAGGATAAGGAAGAGGAAGAACAGATCGCGCGCGGTCCGTGGCCCGTTTGGTTGAGTACTGCTCCGGCATTCGCCTGGTGTTGATCAAAGAAACCACGGAAAACTACCGATCAGAGCAGCCAGCAGCTAGAAATCTCCTCCAGACAGCGACTGAATCGAAGTATACATAAATCCAAACATTCTCATGGTATATTTTACAGGAAGTGCGGTTGTTTGTGCTGAAATTATGCTTCGCCCGCGCCGTTAGTCATCATGGGAAGTGCCGCTCGAGTCCCCTCGCCAATTAGTTCCTTTGAAGTACCGTAATAACATTTTTTCCAAGATATGTGCACATCACCTTGATATAGACAATATCTTTTTAGACAAAGGGTAATGTACACGGGGCATAATTAAATTAATAAAAGTTGTGACACTGGAGTTTGTTGGGCGCATTCAAGTGTGTGATTGATCATTTTGTTTCCAGGCGTGTCAATAGTTCTTTTTCTCGGAAATGTAGAGCATCTCGGGAGGTTGCAGTGTTCTCTCTCATCTAGAAAATGAGATCCGGTGCCGACTTAAACGTCTGCTTAAAACGGCGTGGTTTCCCTTCGTCGTATCTCCGCCAATGGAGCACTGCCACAGACCGGAACAAGCTCGAAGCTCCGGGCTGGTCTCTTTACATGTGTTAGTGTAGTGCGTGTATGTGAAAGTGTGTTAGGTGTGTGTTGTTATTATTATTATTATTATTATTATTATTATTATTATTATTATTATTATTATTATTATGAAAGGAGAAATATTAATTTGTAATTGATTATGCGATGTTAATTAAAAAAAATTCCAAAAAATTGTGTGAAAAAGAAACATTTCCCTCTGCATTATGTAACCTTTAAAACTTTGAATTCAATTCGTGTAAAATGCATGAAAGTCGACTCTGTTTTTCCCTTGCACGCTTCATATGCAATGGAACCTGAATATGTTATCATACACTTATTGCATGACATTGTTTTTTTTTTTTTCTTGACGTGAATAAATGAGTGAGGTATGATGGGCTTACTGTTGTTTTATGCTTTATCTATGGATGCGTGCTCACGTACAGCATCCTTAGTTACACATCTCATCACTTTTTAATTTAGAAGGGAAAGGGCCTTACATATTTTTGTTAAAACATATAATAAAAATTAGAAATACATTTTGAAGTTCAATTTTAATCTGATACTTACAGCAGTACTAAGAAGTAACATGAAATCACTACGTTTTCAGTTCACCAATATCCACTTTCAAAGTCACGAAAATAATTATAGTACTACATGCATTTATATCTACTTGAGAAATAATGTAATTCTAATCACATTTTTTAGCATTCAGATATAAAAGTTTATTATTGTATTTTTCTCACGTGTCAGTAGAATTAATGGTAAGAGCCCACGGGAACAAGCATCTTGTATAATTCCACAACACATGGAAGCACTCGCAAACTCTTATGGCTGGCTCGTGCTGAACTTTAATAGTATTACTATGAAGTTAATTTTATTTTTCTCTTCATTCTGTCATTAAAAATTTTCGTAGATGGGGACACATTGGTTTGGATATTTCACGAAAAGGAGATATGATTTGTCACATGACTTACTTGAATCAACTGACAATTGGAGGCCGACTGTTGCCTTCTTTGAGGACAATAAAGATTCATATAATAGTCAGAGAGCTCCTGCATCAGAGAAACGTGAGAAGTGTACCTAAATTTAGTTTGCAATGTGTAGTTTATGGACACTGTTTTGTGAGGTTTTAGTAATTCTTCACAGATTTTTTTTAAAACAGTGTAGTTTAATAGAAACATTATGTAATTATTTCAACTCGTTAGCCATTTATTTCAGATTCTTATTTCATAGTACGGTATTTAGCCATTAAAACGCCGCACGACGCTTTTAAATCGTAAATGTGCTACAAAGTACTGCTCGATAAATCCTGAATATTTAAATTTCTGTTCCCATTACTATCTAAAATGTACTGATAAATACCTTAACGTACTTCTTGGGGCAAGAGGGCACGGAATCCGTCCCTCATTTATTCATGCGCCGGATACTTCGGTTTTCCTCATTCATTACTGACGCACAAGCATCTACGCACATGCTTCCCGCTTTCCTGACACCAATAATACTTGTCTTTCTACTTACAAGTCATATCTGGAATAACGTACTGAAGATAACATTGTACTTGAATTTAGAATGTCTTCGTGTCAGAGATATTTGTAGTTTGCCTTGCATTTCAGTGTAAACACTTCTTGTTTTTTAGGTCTCCGAGGTTTTGTTACGAACCGTTAATCATGTACGAAGCATCACTGAAGGCCAGTATTATTATGAGCGTAAAATGATGATGATGATGATGATGATAATAATAATAATAATAATAATAATAATAATAATTAGTTATCAATAAAATACAGAAGTATGCAACAATCATAGATTTTGGCTGTCCACTGACAAAAAATTTGAGCAAGACAGAATCGGAGAAGATTTCAATATACCAGAATTTGGTAGCAGAAATCCAACATGTTTGGCAACTGAGTAAGGTGGAAATAGTGCCTATAATCATCTCAGCCACAGGAGTGGTGACAGACCGATTTGCTTCACGTCTTACAAAAATAGGATTATCCAAAGGAATCTGCGTAACCATCCAAAAAGCTTTAATCCTACAGACTTACCATATTGTGCGAAAATTTTCAAATTGAAGGACGGGCAAAGATGAATTTCTTCTCCGTCTTTCCTCAGATCTGTCATTACCAGTTGCATTTGCTAGAGCCTAAGTCGTATGAATAGATGAATGGTTCTCAATGCTTACAGAGAAAAATACAGAAATAATAATAATAATAATAATAATAATAATAATTAATAATTAATAATTAATAATTAATAATTAATAATTAATAATTAATAATTAATAATTAATAATTAATAATTAATAATTAATAATTAATAATTAATAATTAATAATTAATAATTAATAATTAATAATTAATAATTAATAATTAATAATTAATAATTAATAATTAATAATTAATAATTAATAATTAATAATTAATAATTATTGAAGATCCTATCAACTGACGAAACGACCATTATGATTTTCATCTAGAAACAAATCGTTAATATAATGACATTGAATTTAATTACCTACCTTGGTTGCATAACATATAACCTAGTGATGTTTGCCTTTGTAGGAATATTTTAGTGACATAGTTCCAAAATACAATACTTTTTTCTTTGAGCTATTTGCCTGACAGGATGCATGTAACGTCACGCATTCAGTTCAGCAACAGAGCCAATTAGTAGATGAGAGTTAGTTGGCACTTGTTGCAAACCGTTGATTGCTCCACTCTCGGACCACAATTCACTTGGAAACTCGAGGAATTTAACGAGCAGATTCATAACCATCATGCCTGAACACTCACCAGAAGCGACTCATTCTCTGGCGAGCTGAGATCTCTTCTCTTACGTTTCTTGTTTATTCTATTATTCATTCATCATTCAATTTAATTTACAGAAGATTCGAATATTTATGTCTTCCTTTCATAACGAACAAAATTATCAATCGAAATTATGGCTACAGGACTTTGACACTCCAATCACATACGACATAAACGACCATCAACGCCCGACGGCCTTCATTTGTGTAGTACCTGCTACTTTCTTGCACTTACTTTGTAATATGAGAAAGTATTGTAATCGAGCACTGAAAAACGGCGAATTTTCGAAAAAAAAATCTCTAATTGCCAGACCCTGCTACAAAAAGTGGATACATTTTGTTCCTGTGTAGTAAACTACTTCATCTACTTTATTTGTAAATTACGATGGAGCAATTTAGCATTGCTGGCAGTAAATGCAGAAAATGAACTTCTTGGTCCCGTGGGGAAGTCTACGGAACCCAGGGGATCCGACAATGCCTAGAATATACTTAGTTACCACGACTTTAAGTGGGAAGAGTATGCTATTTAATGTAGCATATAGAAAATTGTGTAGTTAGAATCCGTAGTTTTTCGTCGTTTAAACCGAAAAACCGTTTGATAGCAAAACGACTTTCTGTCTGTCCGTCCGTCTGCAATCAACGCTAGCCCCAAAACCGTTCCGACGATTTTCTCTAAAATCGATCCTCGGTGGATTTCAAAAATCTGGACGTCCTCTGAATTTGAAAGGCATATTTTGATTTCACTTGAATGAAACCTCAAAAACATTTTCAACATTTTCTCAAAAAAGGTTTCAAAATTTTCTAAAATTTGTCCTCGGATAGCAAAGATTTTGTAATAAATTGCCTTTTTAAGCAAAAATAACGCAAAAACTAATTGTTTTTCAACAAAATTGTACGTGACATTTAATGATCGAATTTTTTAGAAGTTTGTTAAGAAAAAATCTGTCATCAATATGGAAGGCTAATTTTTTTACAGTTTTTGAAAATACAGTTTGGCTGAAAATGGGACTAGCGCCAGTTGCAAGCGTACTTCTCTCTATTCGCGAAAAAAAGAAAAAATTGTAGTTATTTTAAAAATTCGCACATGACCATATTTAAAGATCTGTCTTTGATGAAGAGATTTTAAGCAAAAATCCCTATTTTTATTACTGTAGTAGAAGAAAGATGCCGAAAAGATTTTAAAACTTCTACAATTTTTCGGAAATTCAGAGTGAATCAGAATGAGATCTGCGTCATTGTTTCATGCGTCCTTTGTTCAATCCGTGGCGAAAATTTAAACCAAAAAATTCGAGCTATTTATTTTTAGAAAATATTGAAAATGCTAAAACTTTAAGTAAAGAACTCGAATTTCAAAATATCCGTTTCAAATTTGCAGGGTTCCGAATTCGCTCAGATGGATTGGGATATGTCAATTTTGGAGAAAATAGTCTGAAGGGTTTAGGTATTAGTGTTGCCCGCAGACAGACGTTTTGCCGTCAATCAATTTTTCGATATCAAGGGACCAAAAAACGTGACTACGATATGTGTTAAAGGAAATAATTTTCTATATTTAGGAACAAGGATTATCTACTTTGTGTATCGGGTACCCACAAAAGTTTTTGTGCCACGTCGTATTTTGCTGCAGCATTACAATATGTTCATAACTCTACGCAAGTAGTATACAAGAAAGTAGAAAAAGAATACCACGTTCTCCAGAGATGTCCCTATATGAACTGAATTTTAAATTAATATTAGGCAAGTTTATGTAATTGTATGTATTTAATAATAGGCAAGTATTTATAATTTGACAAGTTTACTGAAAAGGGAATAAAATTTCTTTTTTAGTTCACCTTCTTCTTTCACCAAGAAACATACGGTAACTATTGATAGAATCTTATGACATGGCACTAATAATGGAAAATGTATTCGCATCAGTCCCAACAATATTCGTGACAAATGAAAAACATTTATTGAAGGTGTCAGAGCGACATAATGATAACACTCATTTTGCATATCCAAGATAAAGATTGCAAATTTTCTCACAAAACCAACGTCTTAATCCACTCGTCGTATGTACATATAACTGCAATTTGTATGTAGAAAGCAGCAGGGAATGTATTCTACAGAAATTGAAAAATGCCTGGATTTACAGGAACTTTGTTCTTCCTATGTGAAGTCGTAGTCTTCCACGGCCAGTCATGCAAATGTTTTTCCTGTTTTACTAAAATACAACTAGTGGTGGTTAACAGCGCATAATATCTCGCATTGTTTCTAACTTTTCCAATTTTCGAAAATTCAAAACGTTCAACAACAATGATACCTAGGTCATTCTTTTAAGCGTTCTTTGTTCTATCCGTGGAAAAACTTCAAGAAAATGTTTGGAGCGATTTTTCAAAAAATGTTTTTTTTTTATAAACTGCGGTAATTTCAAGCACAAATTACGCAAAACCACTCATTTCCTAAAGCAATTGTACATCACCATTTTTAACGAGTTAATTTTGAGAACAGATTTTGTTAAGACAAAAATCTCTTTCTTCAATTTTGTAGTTTTGTAATGTTAACTTTTTGCCATTTAAAAAAAATTAGTTTGCCGAAAATGAGACTTGCACCACCTTTTCACCGTCTTTTGATTGATGTGAAGAGAAATGTTAAAGACAAAATTAGTGCAGTCTTTGAGAAAAAATTGTTTAAAAAATAAACGGCCCAGAGTAGCCCGACCCTGCACGGCCCCGCTCGACTCGGCTTGGGAGTCACGTATTAGGGACGGCCCGGCGCGGAAAGGAACTGACCGCCTCTTGTACCAGAAGCGATGGAGAGGAACTGATGATAGACTAATTGATCCTTCCGAAGAGGAATTGAAGATATCAGCTGCGGAGGAAGAATAGCGGGAGCAAGGAGGACAATGTACACAGCGGAAACACAAAAACTGAGAACCATATTAGTCCTAAACCATCAGGACCTTTTCCAAAACGAATAAGTTACAAATCATTTGATTTGACTTAACTTCAGATCATGCAATTTTTAAAGGATTTTTTTAAAAAGTTTAAGGGGAACTTTATATGAAGCAGATTTTCAATACTTTCTCAATGTTTCTCCTATTTTTTTTTCTTTAATTTTCTTTTTCGAATATTTACAGGCCTGATGGCGTATAGACATGGTAAAAGCCCAATTTTATTATAATCGATGTATTTTCGAAAATAGCAAACAAAAATCCCGGGGAAAAGGTTCATAAACAATGTACCCCGCACCCACCCCCCACACACCCACACACACACACACACACACACACACACACACACACACACACACACACACACACCAAAAATGTACATCTGCTTGTTTATATGAATTATTGTGTTTCCGCGGCTGAATATTGGAATGCACAACGCATATTAACTAAAAATATTATTCGTTTTCACCATGATATTAATTATGAGTCATTCAGTGTTTGTGACTGTATCGGGACTCATTAGGAAGAAAGACGGTGAATGACATCCGATAACAAGCGCCGTTAATTCCCAGAACAGCACGTCAACACCTTCCAAGGCCACTGGCCGCGGCATCCTCTCCGTCCGATTCCACCGGATTTAATTCTCGGGGAAGCATTCCGGGCGGAACGTACCACTGCTGGGCGGAACAGGGCCGAGCCGGCCGTTTGCAATGGGAGGCATCCATAGTTTGGAGCTGACTTGATTGCGAGGCTCTGGAATTCGCTAGGAGTTCTTGGAAGCTGCCCTCATCCCCGCCTAGTCCGCAACTATTTGCTACAAACCCGTTGCCGAAAACCCGTTTACAAAATTGCTCAAAGTATCCATAGACAAAAGTTAAAACGGAAACGAGAAGAAGTAAAACAAATAAGTCAAAGACACCCCGCTCCCCGCACGCAAACAAGTCAGCTCCCGACTATAACTGAATAGCACGCAAGACAATACGGGGGGTGCTGCGTCGTGTGGTCCAAATCGGTTCCCTGTTTAACGCGTCGCTTACCTATCCGAGGAGAAAATTTAACCCAAAAAATTCGAACAATTTTTTAGAAAATTTTGAAAATGTTGAGGCTTTATATAAAGTACCCCGCAAAATCAAAATTTCCGTATCAAACTCAGAGGACCTGGAGTTTATTTAAGACAGACACATTTTGCTGTCAATTGATTTGTTTGTATCCAGGACTCCCAACACATGGAGGCCGACTAATTTACTAGTATATACAGGAACAAGATTTATTCGCATTTCGTTATCTAACCCAGCAATAAGAGATTTTCCGTCGAAAGTTCACCGTCTTCCGGCGCACGATTACAATACTTTGCCTTCTTACGGAGTAAGGGCAAGAAAGTACAAATCTGAAGGTGTTTTTGAGAAAAAAAATAAATTGCAGTAAATTCATGCAGAAATTAGGTGAAAAGTATTCGCTTTCTCAAAAACATATACATGATATAATTTAAATATCCGACTTTCGAGAGCAGATTTCTTTAAGAAAAAATCTCTATCTTCAATATTGCATTTTTGCAATGAAATGTTTTGCAGTTTTCGAAAATAGAGTTCTCAAATAATGGAACCTGCTCCATTTTTTGACGACCTAAAGGTCTATCTGAGAAAAGAATTGAAAGGAAATTGTTGCCGGCGTTTTTCAGCAAATAATTGTTTAAAAATTGTGTATATTTCACGCAAAATTACATGAAAAATACTTATATTTTCGAAACATTGTACATGGCCATATTTCAAGATCCGTCTTTGAACACCCGATTTTATTATAAAAAATCTCTAGCTTCAATATTTTAGGTGTAGGAAGACGCCGAAAATAATTTTGAACTTCTCCAATGTTCGAAAATTTACAGATTTTATCGAAAATGATATCTACACCAACAAAGTCTTTAGCGGTCGAGGACAATGTTGATTAAAAAATAGGGCACCATTTTTGAGAAAATATTATTGAGGATTTCAAGTAAAGTTTCCCCCGATATCAAAATATCCGTTTCAAACTCACTGGAATTCGATTTCGTTCAGATGGATTGGAGAATATCAATTTTGGAGAAAACCCGTTTAGGCCCTAGTGTTGATCACAGGCGGACGGTCTGACAGACAGACAGACAGACAGACGTTTCGCCGACAATCAAGTTTTCTGTATTTAAGCTCCACAAAACATGGATATCAACTACATAGAGTGTTAGAGAAAGTAATTTACTACATAAAGGAACATGATTTACCCAAGTTTTCGTTATCAGGGCCCAATAATAATTCGTAATAGTTTTTCTGACGAAAAATCATCGATTCCCGCCGAACGATTTCAATACCCTTTCTTTACTACGTACGTAGTTAGGCGAGTATGTGAAAATGAGGGTTATCACAATGTTGCCCAAACTCTCAATTGTGGAGAAAGCTTGCACGGCATTCATCGCAGAATCTGTACTAGTGCAGCGCATGTACGTGTTCTGGGGGAAGCCCACACGTTACTGACGCAATAATGATACTGAACCGACATGTGAAGACGTACAAAGCGCTGTAATCGTTGCCATTCATTCGATAAGAAGTGTTTTTTCTTATAATAAATACCGTTACTTCGTTTGCCTTTCTTCGCTCTTGTTCACGAACGAAATTGTGTGTGAGAGAGAAGGACTTCGATATGATAGATATGTTTTAAGATAAGTCATCTACCAAAAATTGTTGTTTTAGAGTAGAAAAAATTAGACAAGACTTCAGTTTCTACAGTGTCTCGAGGGTATAAAAAGAAATATCTTTGAATTTATGAGGGAAACATGTGTCGGGGATCTGGCGGCTAGCAGGCACATCCCAAATATCTGCTGCTTTTTGGGGATTTTCTGAGGTCAGTGGTCATGCGTCATACGAGAAAGGGGGATAAGCCCATCTATCGGCTCTAAAAAAGGGAATGGGACAGGATAGGAAAGAAAGATCGTGAGCGATCTGTGAGCCGTTGATTTAAGGAAGTACTCTGGCATCTCTATGCAATTGATCGAGGAAAAACACAGAAACGAGCGATAAGAGCAGATAATCTCAAGAATATTTTACCCAGGAAATGATCAACTTAGACCCAGCTGGAGTCAAAAAAACCCAATGACGGGGGCTTGAACCTAGGACCGCCCATGCCACATTCATTGTGTTTCGGGCTCGCAACCCCATACATCTACCGGTAAAGGACATCAAACTAATAATGCTACAGCATAATATACTTTCTCCATTATTTGTAACTGCTACGCAATATTATATTACTCTGTGAACTTGTGAAAGTGTTTTCAACCAGCAACATCTTTTTCCGCAACGAGACTCAAACGCAGGTCCTCCGAGTTAACTGTGCCATACACGTTATCTCCACGCCATGAAAACGTCTGCCTTTTGATGGTCTGACTTTCGTCGGACCGACGCGTAAAAATCTGTCTCAAACCAAATATTACCAATACGCAGTTTCCTAAAATTCGGGGAGATCAAAGAAATTAAGATCTACAGCATTATTTTAAGTGTCCCTTGTTTTTATACATGGAACAAATTTAAAGAAAAAAATTGGAGCAGATTTTGGGAAAATGTTCTTTTTAAAATTTAGATTAATTTCCAACAATAATTACATGAAAACTACAATTTTAAGTATATATGGCGTTTTTTAAAGAGCTGGCTTTTTAGAACAGATTTTGTTTAAGGCTGAAAGCATCTTGTAGCTTTAAAATGTTCACTTTTATTGCAATTTTCGAAAATATAGATAATTCGCCAAAAAATGGGATTAGCATCATATTTCTTACCGTTATTTGATACATTTGAGGAGAAAATTGAAAGAACACTTTGGAGCGGTTTTTGATTTTTTTTTAAACATTATTTTATAGTTTTGAAATTTAAAAATTTTGCGAATTTCGAAAATACTGATTGCCTGAAATGTTACTATCAATATATTTTTCCGTCCTTTGATGTATATGAGGAGATTTTTTAAAAATATTCGAGCCGTTTTTGAAAATAAATGTTTAAAAAACTAAAAATTGCCTAATTTTAGGCGAAATTTCGGGAATACTCTTCTTATTTTCGAAAAATTGTACATGAGCTTATTTCTAGACCTGTCTTTAAATAACAGATTTTTTAAGAAAAAGAAAAGAGAATATATATATATATATATATATATATATATATATATATATATATATATATATATATATATGAACAAGATTTACCCACTTTTTCGTAAACAGGTATCAACAATGAGTTGTTTTTGTGCCGAAAATTCGTTTTCTGGCGCACAATACTTTTTCTTCTTACGAAGTAAGTGCGATAAAGTAAAAATTACTTAAAATGTGAATAGTGGAATGCTGACTTTGGAGGACATTACAGTAATTTCAGAACAGCGAGTACACTGTAATTCGGACGGACGGCTGGCGATGTCAAGTGCATATTAAGCACCTCCATTCCATCAATCCATATATTTTCATTTTTCATCGTTTGTATCCAAATACGTAGATTTTCTTCGGCCATACTTAGGAATAACCTCAGCTTCGGCATAATGTTGGTGTGATTTTTTCCACTTGGAATGACTCACTCTAAAGAGTTTTCGAAGCAAAAACTGCGGAAGTCAAGGATTTGTCTAGAGCAGGGTTCTCAATCTTTTCTTACCTCGCCCCTTTGAAAAAATGCTTTGCCTCTTCATCCCCTTGACTTTGTTATAATATACAGCATAACTTTTATCATAATTGTAATACAAATAATTGCACATAAATGTCTTGACACCTAATAGACAAAGAATATGAATTAGAATGTGTTATAATGAAATTTTGAAAATGTGTTTTTTAGATTTTTGTTATTTTTTGTACAGTTATAATTTTAAGTATTAACTATTAGATGTATTGAAGCTTTATATAAGAAAACATAATCTTTTTTATATTTTTTTAATCAATAGCGTCTTGATTATGCTGATCGGTCACCGGTACATATTCGGATTTCGATCACCGATCAACACCCTGATCATCAATCACCCCTTTTAAAATTGCAGTGACGTCCTGGGTGACGATACGGACCCCGTTGAGAACCACAGGTCAGGAGGGAAATGAAGAAATTAAAAGGAACGGGCAAGAACAAGAGAGGGTGAAAAGTTTTGGAGAAAATCAAAGAAGGTAGAAAGTTCTGCTAGAGTAGCTCCTAGTTGGCTGATACGGTATTAATATTAATAAACACTGCGTCCGCCCTTAAATCCCGGTCGCCCCTCGGTAGCTGTCTAGTTTGCCTAATGGTCCCTACCCCGGTCGACTTCACGCCACAATCTTCGGGCAAGGGGCCCATTCATTTCACTAATGAGACTCGCAGTCAGCCGACTCAGCGTTCACATCCTCATTGCTGAACAGGCAAGCTTCAAGCGTTGACGTAAGGATCAGAAAAGAATCGCCGTCCTATTTCCGTTAATCAAAAATCGTATTGCAGTAACGTGCGTTTTTATTTTGTTGTCGCGTGAATAAAAAATAAACACCGTGAAAGTAAAACAGTTTTGAAATTTAAGCCACAAGTGAATCTGATATATTTGTAAAATATTTAACAGGATCTCCAAGTTCTGGTTATATCTATTACGATTGTATGATTTACATGTTTTAAAATTTAAACTATTGCAATAAAAAAGTGACAAGAAAATTGTATCTCACGAGCACATTGTATTTGATACAGTTTCATCGAATGCGTGATGCGAATCAAAAGTTTATTTCATTTATTTTATTTATTAAAAATGCCTTTATTAATTATTAGTAGTAGATTAAGTAGCCTGAAAAACAGCATTCTCATACAAACCAAAGAGCTCAGTCATTTGGAATTCTTCCTCAAATTTTGGTGGATGTCTGGGCAGTTGGACCAAAATCATAATGGAATTGATAGAGAGGTATTGTAGCAGAATATTATTTACTATTAAAGAAGCATCTTTAACTTTATGGACAAAATAAAACAAATAACAGTATAAAAATAAACAATAACAAAAATTGCTGTGCGAACAATAATTCCCAATATTAGAATGTAACAGAAATAAATTAATATAAAATTTGTTTATATTATTAGGCATTTATTTATTTATTTATTTTACGTCAGAAAAACAGTTAAAAACTGCGTATGACGTGCTATGGGGAAAAGTGAATTGTGTGCACATTTTCAAAATTCTGTGATCCCTACACTTACTCATATACTACTTAAATTTTGAATTTTGAAAGGGAGAAAAAAAAAAAAACTCCCATGCAATAAAATCTATGTTCAAGGATAAAAAAGCAAAAAATTTTGGCTCTTATTACTTCCTGCCGCGACAACATGGAAACGATAATTTGAATAATTGTATTTCCCACTGAATTCTAGAAGACGTGCACAGAAAATGAAGTTACATTTATGTCCAGAAGCAAATGGAAATATTTTATTTATATAATAAAATTAAGTTACTTTAGTCTCTGTTATCTCAGTATAGTCTCTAATTGTATAGAAACAGTTATGCAGCAGAAACGATTTCACTTGGGATTTAAACTTTTCTATTGAATTTAATCGTTTAATGTCATCTGGCAAAGTGTTGTAAAATAATGTACATGTATTGTATGTGAATTTTTTGTAATGAGCTGTTGATACTGCCCCCTGATGAATATGATTTCTACGTCGAGTGTTATAGTAATAGACTTCTGCATTTTCTGAAAAAATATTCCCGCCCTTGAGCAAGTCATTTTTTACAAAAACCACAGATTCGTAAATAAAAAGACACGGTAATGGTAGAATTCCAAGATTAATGAAGATAGGCTTACATGAATCACGTGGGTGGGATTTGGTTATTATTCGTACAATTCGTTTTGTAATCTAAAAGTCTGGGAGCTATAAGATGTATTTCCCCAGAATATTATGCCATATCTCAGGCGGGAATGAACATTCGCGAAGTATACACAACGAGCAGTATGAAGGCTGACTGAATTTGCAAGAATTCTTAACGCGTAGCATAAAGAACTTAATTGTGTGTTCAATTCATTTAAATGGACGTTCCATTTAAGGTTTGACTGAATTGAGAGACCTAAAAATTTTGTTGCCTTAACATCAGTCAATGGTACACTGTTCATTTTCAATGGAGCACAGAATTGTTTATTTGAAATGGAAAACTGCATTAAAACCGTTTTCTTTTCGTTTACTATTAATTTGTTATTTCGGAACCAATTTGAAACATCTGATATTGTACTATTTACGGTTTCTTTATTGCAAAGGATGTTCGTATCATCTGCAAAGAGAACTGTTCTTCCGTTTTGAATCGTCGAGGGCATATCGTTTACGTAAAGTAGGAACAGAATAGGGCCTAAAATCGATCCTTGAGGAACTCCACATGCAACGGGCAAAGAGTCGGAAAGGTGCGTACGTAATGTTCCATCATTCCAGTAAGGTATTTCAACTCTCTGAGATCGTTGTTTAAGGTACGAACATAACCAATCTAGAGCAATACCACGAATTCCATATGAAGGTAATTTGGAAAGTAAAATGTCATGATCAATGACGTCAAAAGCTTTTGAAAGATCTAAAAATAATCCAATAGGTGCCTCGTTTTGATCTAATGATGAGGCGACATCTTTAAGAAATGAAAATATAGCTGTTTCCGTTGATTTTGATTTTCTAAATCCATGTTGGCAATCTGAAAGCGCGTCGTGTTTAGTGAGAAAGGTTTCCATTCGTACGTAAAAAAGTCTCTCTAATACTTTTGAAAAAACTGATAGAAGAGAAATGGGCCGATAATTTTGAATTTCATTTTTGTTGCCTTTTTGAAAAGCGGCTTAATTTTAGCTGTTTTGAAAATATCTGAAACGTTCCAGTGCATAAAGATGCATTAAATATGTGAGTTAACGGATGTATAATGGCATACGCACAAGTCTTTAACAAAGAATCCGGGAATTCATCTAAGCCGGACGAATATTTATTTTTTAGTTTACCGATTATTTTAAGAATTTCATAGGAAGAAGTTTCGGAAACGAACATTGTGTCTAAAATTTTGAGTGAACTGTCTATTTTTGAATTTTGTGCCTGAAGACCCTTAGTGAGATCGGCAGCAATTCTCGAAAAGTATTGGTTAAAGAGATTAGCCACTGTTGCCGGATCGTTCACATTTATATCGTTATATTTTAAAACAACATTCTCTACGGGTTTTCTAGTTGATTTGGTAGTATTATTTATTATATTCCACATTGCTTTAGTTTTATTACTTGAGTTCAAAATATCCTGATCGTTTTTCATGATTTTAGCCTGTCTTATGACTTTAAATGGCATAAAATAAATTTAAAATATGTTTATATTAATTTTATTGTTAATAATATATTTCTAAAGTTTCATCTTTACTGTTATCTTTGGGTGATAAAATTATTTTAACTAGTCTCGTGGGCACTCCTTGCGGTGGCTGAAACTAACATGATGAAATGTAACATGACCGTTTTAAAACATTATATTTTAGTAACAAATGGAACAAAATAAAATGTTATACCATTGTATAGATAGTTTATCTAATCGAAGAAGATGCCTCCCCCTGTCCTTCGTCGTTCGGGAACTGATAGCTTCATGAGGTAAAGTATCTCTGTATCGTCATGTATAATGAATTATTATTTCTAAGTTGAATTCTGAAATTTAAGTGTTGTTCTAAAGTCTTATGTTAATACACTCTTAAGTTTATTAGCCAATGTCCGCCGTGAAATAACGGCGTCTTTTTAACCATATGCTTTCGGTAAAAGCAACCCGCAAAACGTACCAGTAGCCGTGAAAGCGCACAAACATTTTCAGACGTGTCAAAAGAAAGGGAAAAAGTCTGTAACCTTGTCTTAGAGATTTTGAAGAACACTGATTGATCTAACGTGTAGTAATTCAAATATTATTTAAATGTAATTCAAATCAGAAAATCCTCATCAGCGTAGAGAACTCTCCTCACACAGGCGCCTTATTACATTTCTTGAAATGAGAATTTAGTGAGTGGCTACTGATAGAAGACTAAGCACACACTTTTTTTTATTTTCAGTAATGAGTCTCGGCCACTAATCCTGTAGCACTAGACGACGAGAAACCCCCAGAGAAAACGAAGGTGCAAGGAAAGCTTCCGTAGGTGCAGTGGAACTATAATTCGTATGTGAAGGACATTGAATAATAAAACCGGTCTTCCAGTCTGGGAGTTAGATCAAGGAATGATAAGCCTCCCTCTCCTCTCTCCATAAAATCACAGCCTAGTTGAGAATCCACAGAGTCGTTAGCGTATTTAGCTGAGCGACCGCAGGAAGCATCTTAGAGCAGGAGGTCCTAGGTTTGAGTTCCGAAGTTGACGGATTTTCGACCCCAGCTATTTAGCTGTGTTCGGCACTACCACCTCCCTGGATGAGAAATCTAGGGGCCGGCAGCTCTGAGCGGTCGATCTCCTAGTTTCCAGGCGACTCGTGGCGTAGTGGTAAGACTGCCTTCTTTCCATTTGCGGGCCCCGAGAGTCAAATCCCGGTCGATCTACATGGAATTTGTGGTGGACAATGCGAGTCGCGACAGGTTATTTTAAGGTTCTCCCGTGTACCCTGAATTTCATTTCATTATTACTCTGTCATCATTATATCCCACATACACCACGCATTCATCAAAACCATTCCTTCCAGGAATGGCTGAAAAGGCTTACTGAGCAACATCATCAAGGCCAATGCAAACCTAGTGGTTTACTTTGACAATTCCACTGGTGAATTAACACCAATAGCCTTGAACTATACAAATGATATGCACCAATGAGGAATGTATATCCCCTCCTCCCAAAAAAGTTGTTTTAACTGACCATCTACTTCCTCCGCGACAATCACACGCTGCGACACAGAAATCACTGGAAGCGCTATCGTGTGTAATTGGAAGGCGTACCCAACATTAATATTTCGGGCATTCTCAAAGTTTTTTAGAGGTAATTTCATATGTTGGATATTCTTATTAAAAACAATTTGTGCATTGGAAATTTCCAGATTATTTTATCAAAAATTTCCAGTGCACACACTGTATTGCTTATGAAAAATTCCAGAAAAACATCGGAGCAGTACTTTCAATTATTGATTTTTTATTGATCGATTGTTGTTTTCGGGCAGGTTAACTTTTATGGTCATTCGTCACGTTAGAATAGTGAATGTTTTATCGAGAGAGATGGTGTTGATCCTCCCTGCTAGGTGGTGAGATCCGGCGCTGACCTACACGTCGGCTTGCTGAAATTTTCCCCTCCAGGGATACTCTCAGCAGGGTACTTCAGCCGGAGCAAGCTCTAAGCTCCCGACTGATCTCCCATCGTGCGTGTAAGGGTTGTGTGTGCTTGCATAGTGTAGTGGTTGTAAGGGTAGTGTATAAGTCGGGACAGAGGAAACGACAAGGAAGAGGAAGCATAAATTGCGCAATGTTCGCGGCCAGTTTGTTAGGGTACTACTCTGGCATTCGCCGGGCATTGACAGGAGAAACCACAGATAACTACCGAGCAGAACAGCCGACCGCTAGAATTTTCCTCCAAACTTCACATGATCTATTCCCAAATTCTAAAAAATGTCTCCGGCTAGGAAAACATGAATGTCATTCTAACGTTCGAATTGAGACGTAGCATAAGAAGAAGAATTTTAAGATGTTTTTGATAAATAAAATGTCTACGCATTGCTGCCGGGGTTGATCGCTCCGGTGCAGTTGCATGAAGCAGCTCCCGAATTCGCGGCGGCGAATGGAGCAGGTTCAAGTCACACGTGAAAACATGAGTTTTATCAAGTGATGTGCCATGATTGGCGCTTCACACTATCAAGTTTCTCATCTAAATAATCATCTTGACCATATTTATTCTTTGCTCAACATTGTGCACCCCTCTATCAGATCTTTCATTCACAGGATTCATTGATTATTTCCCTTCTGGTTGCGTCATTTACTATGGTAATTAATCCCATAAATGTAGTCCATGTTATATCCAGGGAAGTGCCTGTCTTCTTCCCCCGCTGGAACACGAGAACCGGCGCTGTTCCAAACGAATTCTTCCGAGGTTTCCTTTTTTCAGGTATCTTCTCCAGTGGTGCACCACCCCATCCGGAACAAGTTCCAGTCGAAGCTCCAGAGTGGTCTCCAGATATGTGTGATAGTGACGTGTATGAAAGTGAATAAGTGGTGTATGTGTGTGTACGGAGAGAGTCTGGAACAAGGATGGGAAAGGAAAGATCGCGAACTGTCTGTGGCTCGTGTGTTAAGATACTGCTCCAGCATTCACGTTGTATTGCTCGGAGAAACCACGTAATGTTCAGCCGTAATCAGACTAGCCGGTTGTTAGAATAACTTGCTAGATAACTTCCGGTTGCTAGATAACTTCTTATTGGCCAGGCGTCTTTGCCGGTCTGATGCCCGGCCGTCACCCGCCGCCGCTGCCGCTTCGCGCCGCTTTAGGCGCGCTCTTCAATTTTGTCACACAGCCGCAACAGAATTCAACCTAGCTATCTAGCTAGAGGCGAAAATCCGCCAACTTCGAGACTCGAACCCTAGGACTGTCCATGGACTGCAGTTAGAGACTGCAGTTAGAGACACTGCAGTGACAACAGATGTTGCCTTTAGCACTCGGCATTCACTGATTGGCAAAGGCAAACACCACTGTCATTATGTATTCAGGAAAGGGGTAATTCATGTCAAATATTGTGCGCACTGCCTTGAACACAGGTAAGACGTAGAGGCGAAAGGCTCCTCCTTGGCCGATACTAAGAGGTGAGTGCGGCACTCATCACACACCGGTCGATGAAAAAATAAGTTTTAGCTTTCCTTTAAAAATCGTCTGTTTCTGTAGCTTTGTGACAAAGTAAAGCTCAGGCAAGCGGGGTTTGCTAGTTGTGGTGAATGGAATATGTCATGTTCACCACAGACCCCCAAACCTTGGAATTAAAATAGGCCCAGGCACGGGGACACACAGTGAGCTAGCCGGCAAAGTCGGACAGTCGACTCAAAATGCCACATGCATACATAAACTCATCACTAGAGACCGGATTTTTATGTAATGACATATTTTTTGTCTTTCCGCTTACTGTTCTAAAAATTGTAATCTCAGCGAATCACTGCCGTCCTAACACAATATCAAATTTTTTCATTACATATATTTACTTATTTCGTACTTTATTACATATTTTGCTATTTTCACATTTTTTTCTATCAATTTTCTTTAACTTTTTGCCATGTTTATGAAAAGACGTATTTTTTAAAAACCGCCCTTTTCCCTACATCATTACTGCGTGGTGTCTACATGTTATTAATGCGTGAGGTCCACATGAAGAAGCGGTCGGATGTTCTCACAGTCCGGCGCGCCTGCTCCAGTTAGTAGCTTCTTCAGTTAGTCATAAAGGTTTTGTTACCGACGGGAAAGTCGTATGATGCAAAGCGTGCATAAATTTGTGCTCTCCAAATGGTTTTTAAAACGTTTGTATTATTTTTAAAATTTGTTCAGAAATTTTTTATAAATGTAATTTCGTATCATGTATATTTTCGTTTTATAATTATTGTATTTTAATATTACATATTATATCCGATTTTACATATTTATTCCATATTATTACGGTTTTCATTACATATTTATTTACATATTTTGACGGTTTCTACTCAGCACACACACATTCACTTAGAGATCGCCCCCTCAGTGCCTGCGCTCCCGAAGAAACCGCGCGCACTTGACGCGAATCGCCGTGCCGCATAGTGGAATCACATAGAACGCGTGCAATGCGTCCATCAACAGCTTGCATTTTTACGAACTTGTACCAAATATTTTTAGGTCAAGCAATTTTAAATTATAATAAGTGTTTAAGCACATTATTTATTTATAGTCATCGGTGACATTACGTGTCAATGATGACTGTAAATAATACACATTGGAGGAAAATGCGGCTATATTCCAACTACGTATATTTCAGATTGCGTGATTACCGGTGAAAATGTCACCCTCTCTTCTTCTCAATTAGATTAAAAAAATGTGTCTATTGTCATTTTTTTTAGAAACGCTTCGTTTCTCTACAGCAATTTCTTAATGATTTCTCTTTTATAAGGTCCAAAAGATTGTGCTTAAAGTGAGTTCTGAAGATAGACCTACGTATTTCCGAAGAAGTTGTTTTTCTTATACAAATGAAGAAACCGCACGTTGGATGGCGTATGGATTGGCGAAATTGGGGCGCAATTTTTTTTCATTAAAGTCCTTCATTGCCCGCGACCTGCAATAGCGCCCGATTTTAGGCCGTCAGAATCTTAGCCACCCAGCCGCTCGTCAGAACTCTAGTGCACTCACTTTCACGCCGGATAATGCAATTCTAGGAAGTAATGTACACGCAACCATATTTACCTAATTTTGACTGAGAGTATTTTAAAGATTATACAGCACTCTGAACGAATGTTGACATGATGTTGTTTTGACTACTTCTGTCTTTGTTATTTATGTCTTTTGGTCATAATTCGCAGTACCTTCAAGAAGAGCGGTGTTAAATTATCCTGTTTAGAAAAAAATGGACAGAGAACTCTTTGTCTCCGAAATACAGGATTTTTTAAGAGTAAAATAAATAGTAGACTAATAGAGTAACTTGCATACGTATATTAACAGTTTAGATACATTTTGTTATTTAGGCTATTCATTTCATGCTGCAATTTTTTCCGTATTATATTAATTAAGTTTTGTAGTACGAAGCAGGCCATTCAAGTCAAGAACATGCAATGTTTGTGACGTTGTCTTTTTTGTTTTTGACTTGCATAGATGGGCAAAAACGTTTTTGTCCTCTATTCGCGCGCATGGCCCCAGTTGAGAGCCGCGTGTGCGGTCGGCGAGATGACTCGCGCCTGCTGCGCCCGAGGCATGCGGAAACGGGCCCCCGCGCGCCAACGCTGCGCTCGGGCCTCAGCCAGCCGCAGGCAGGCGCCCCCGCAGAGGCCTCCCGCCGCGCCCAGCCGCTCCACCGCGCACGGAGTCGGACGTTGCCCGATCGCATCCCGTGCAGCGCGCACCGGAAGCGGTAGCTCAGTGCATCAACGGATGTCACCGCAGCGCCGCTGACCGGGAGGTCTTAGGTTCGAGTCCTCACGGCGGCAGGATTTTCGACACTAGCTTTTCAGCTAGGTCGAATTCAGTCGCTGTCTTGAGGAGAATTCTAGCGGCCGGCTGCTCTGATCGGTAGTTTTCCGTGGGTTCTCCGATCAACACCAGGCGAATGCCGGAGCAGTACCCTACCAAACGGGCCACGGACCGCGCGCGATCTGTCCTTCCTCTTCCTTGTCCTATTCTCTCCCCTTACACGCACACATTTACACTAACATGCACTACCACATATTCCGGGAGATCGGTCGGGAGCTTAGAGCTTGGCCCGGCTAGGGCGGTGCCCCGCTGGTGGGAGAGTCCTGGTTACGGGGAAACCCCATTAGTCAACGGTAGGTCGGCGCCGGATCTCGCCATCTAACGGGGGAAGATCGCCACCATCTCACGCGAAAAAAGCATGCACTACACTAACGGGACTAATGACCAAAGCAGTTGACGCGCCCGGAAACACGAAAAAATCAAATCAAATCAACCGTGCAGCGCCTCTGGCCAAGAGGCTCTAGGGTTCGAGTTCCGGCGGGGGCAAGATTTTCGACGCTAGCTGCGTAGATAGTTCGAATTTAGTCTCTGTCGGGAGGAGCATTCTAACGACCAGGCTACTCTCATCGGTAGATTTTCGTGGTTTCTCCGATCAACACCAGCCGAATGCCGGAGCAGTTCACTAACAAACGGGCCACGGACCTTGCACGCGCGCGCGATCTTTTCTTCCTCCTTGTCCTTTTCTCTCCTCTTACTTACACACTAATTACATGCACTACACATGTCGGGAGACCAGTCGGGGCTTAGAGCTTGTCTCGACTGGAGAGGTGCCTTGCGGGTGGGAGATGCCGGTTTGAAGAAAATCACCTCAAGCCGACGTGTAGCTCGGCGCCAAATCTCGCCACCAGCGGCGGAAGATCACCGCCACCTCCAGCGATTAAAACATGCACTACACTTACGGGACAAATGACCATTGCCGTTAACACGGCCGTAATCACTAATCAATTGATCAATCAAGCGACAACATCCCGTGGTCAAATTTTCCTAAGTCGTTTACCAAACGCCTCTTCGTCATCAAGGCGTAGTTCGACTGCATCCCCGTTCGGTTTACCAAATTAGTACAAGGAAAAGTCGCCCAGGTATCGTTGCTTGGAAGATCGCCCTTTCACTGTCATGTTTCAAGAACATGAAAGAGGAGCAGAACAAATGCTCATTTTAACGTTGTTCATTTTGTAAAAATCTGACATTGGCATGGTAAACTTATTATTTTGGAATAAAACTGTATCGAAGGTTCTTAATTAATTTAAACCAATTTCTACTTATCCCGTGGGCAGCTCCAAATAGAAAGGAATTGTCTTCACATAAAGAACGCAGAATTCAAATAAGTATGTTTTAGTTATATCACAAATACACAATGTCGAAGATACTACCGGGTTCATCAATTTTAGAAGTTTTACCCGACTGGTGCGAGAACATCGCTTTGCGTCACTCACGAATGGGAACTTCAACAAAGTCTTCTTCTTCCCTAAACATCGGCCGGAATGCAATCGGGCTATGTCTTCTTAGGTCTCTAAAGTGAAAGATTATCTTGGAAGCGCGTGGGAAAGAAACCTGACCGCGTAATGCAATAGGACGATTCCCACGGAGGCAGACGGTGCCCGTCCCGGGACCGGATTCCTAAGAACACCGCTGACGTCATAGGCAGATCCGGAAAAATGAGTTTTCCAAAGAATTTTCAGTACGCTCATGGCGCCAGCGGAGGTGTTAGTGACCATGCGGCATTTTTCTATTTTACCCGTATTATAAATATGTAGATACACAAGCCTACCAAAGAATTCTCAGTGTCTCGGGAACAAGTACGAAGAGCACAAAACGAATTCATCTATGTAATACAGCTGAAATACAAAAAAATGCCAAATGGTCACGAAAACTGCGCGTTCGCCATGGGCGACACCAGGAGGGACGAATTTTCGACAGTAATCTGTGTTTTACCTCGCCGTCTCCTTGGAGTGTGGTACCTCAGCCCAAATTTTAACTACCAAACCCTCAGAAATGTTTAGAACACCACGCCGCATGGGATAAGGTAAACCACACTCCTTGTGGTGAGGTCAGATGATGAACTAGTGGTGCTACAACAGCACATCAATTTTAACATTTTTCGAACTTTTGCATGTTTTTGAAAATTTAGAAAGCTCAAAAAATGAGACCTACGCCATTCTTCTACGCGTCCCTTGTTCTATCCGTGAAAAAATAATGAAAATATATGAAGTGGCTTTTGAGAATATGTTTTACTTTCTCTCCTTACTTCGTAAGAAGGGAAAGTGTTGTAATTGTGCGCGGGAAAACTCTTATTGCCGGGTCCTGCTAACGAAAAAGTGGATAAATCTTGTCCACTCGTATATGTATGAAATTATTTCCTCTAGCATATTGTAAAGTCAGAATCCATGTTTTGTGAGCCCTTGATACTGAAAAATATATTGACGGCCCCAGAGCCTAGTTACGGATGATAAGAACCGGATGACTGCGGGCGGGGCGAAGGGTACAGACTCGTTAAAGCTGACCCCTGGGGAAGGGACAGTTTGTATCATAAATATAATTTCGCTTACAGTATTTCATTAATATTGCAAACTTTTATAAACACATAGCTTAATATATTTTAGGTGTTTTGTTAAAGTACATTAATATCTAACACTTTATCAAGCCTCCACATTCTCCGACTACACCTCAGTTGAAAATTCCTGCGTAAAACACTGGTCTCAGTCACGTGGAAGAAGTAAGAAAAGCACTTACACAATACGAGTATACCAACATAACGCAACCGAACAGCAAAAATAGTGACCGGATGCCCATGAACAGTCCGTTGCCGCCATGACGAAAGTCGCTGCAGAAAAACAAGTTCTCGACAGTATTTTAAGTTCCCTTAAAACAAGTAAGAAGAGTACTTAAATAAACCCAGTACTACTCCTATAAAATACGATTGCTACTTTGCTTTCCTAGGCAATCGTCAAGTGGCGAATGAAGATTAAGATGATTATATGGGATGTTTGGTGATTTGCCTTTTACCTTTTACGTCACTTAAGGTGAAAACAATTATGCCTTTTGCGGTATTCGAATCGTAATCTCAGCAAATAGCTCTTGCTACTGGAGTCGTCACAGCCAACTGCGCTTTTCAAGTCGGCAGATTTTATAACTCAGATATGAAATGTGTTGAAAGAACTTGATTTAGAAAAAAAAACTTCGATTTTTCGAGATTAGAATTCTCCAAGGTAATGTCTTAAAACATTTTTCGAACTAAATGTCATTCTGGTTGCATGACATTGAACTACATCAGTGGCTGCGTAACTCGAATTTGAAGAGCAACAATTAAGGAATTCTGGTATCAAATTTTAAACAGCGATAGTCGAAATATTCTGATACATAATGTAGTGAATTCCGACTGTTTTTGTAATAAAGGGAGGACAGTCATCACTAGCCGAATATTGGAATGTGAATGTTAGAATTAAACACGAAGGAAGGACGCTAGAGTTCGTTATGCGTGAACAAATACTAAAAAATTCACATGCGTGTTGCGACCACGAAGTATTGTGTGTTGCGACGCCGAAGGAAATCCTTTTTTTTTTAAATTTATTTTATCCGATCGACCAAATGACCTTACAGAATTGAGTACATTATTTGTACATTAACATAATGGAAACGTCCTAACGTTTTTTCGAGTGTTCTTACTCGGTAACTAATATAATCTACTTGAGATTAAATCTACATCATCATAAATTGCTGTAGCACCTAAGCGGACACGTTTTTTGAGTGCGCGAGTGGAAGATTACTGCTGTAGAGTGAAGAAAAGAATCTCACATATCCCGTGGTCTTCCTCAGGCAGACCAGCTCTGAGGAAGACCACGACGAGCTGGTCCAGACTTCGGCAACATAGCCTCCGTCCGACGCAGTGTCACCTGGGCAGCCAAGATCATTTACATGACTCTGGCCGCGGAAGCCGACTTTATTATTTATTTATTTATTTATTTATTTAACGTCAAAAATAGTTAAAAACTGTGTGACGTACTAAGGGGAGAAGTAAATTCTGTGCACGTTTTCAAAATTCTGTGATCCCTACCATAAGCCATATACTGCTTGAATTTTGAATACAGAAACAAATGAACGTTTTTTGCAAGGATTGTAACAAAAGTATTCGATCCGATGTAATAAAATCTATTTTCAAGGGTAAACCAGCAAACAAAATTTGGGTTCATATCCCTCATCATGTCCTTCCTCTTTCAGAAGTGTCTTCACTCTGGATTTTATAATTTCAGTTGATTACTTGCTTGATTGATTGATTGATGTAGCCGCGCGCGTCAACTGATATGTTCATTATTATGCCACATTTTGACTATTGCGACTTTCTTCTGACAAACATGACATCTAAATTAGAACATATATTCAAGTAGCACAGAACGTATGCGTACGGTTTATTTTTGATCTAAGAAAATACGATCATGTATCGCATTTCTTTGACATACTTCATATACTTACTCTAGAAAAAAGACGGTTACTCCACTCTCTACTTCTTCTTTATAAAATTTCACACGGTTCTCATGAAACACGCTTTATAAGAAACTTCAATCCTCTTTCAGTAAATCAAGTTCGTGATTCAACTCTGCTTTAAAATTTATCATTACAACTATCCGGGACTGGAATAAACTACCAGCGAGTGTACAACATTCGAATACTTTCCGCAAATTCAAAACCGAATTAACTACTTGGGTAAGGAATAATGAGATATAGAATGGCATTATGTCCTCTTCAATCTCCCGACTTCTCCCACTTCCAAGCGCCCGGTCACCGCCTCGCTAAACACCACACTTTCCCCACTCTTTAAATTCAATATTCCATCCCATACCTCATTACTCTTTCTCTTTTCATTCCCTCTCAAACCATTAAATTATTAACAATCATATATTTTTCTGTGCATCCTATTGAAATTTTTCAAATAAAATATAAAAAAGTGAATAGCGACACTCCAAATAAAATGCTAAAATACTTATAGTTCTGTACTGTCAACATTATTATCTTTATTACAATAAATTGACCTTAAGTATAAATCCATTGTACTTCTACAGTGTTCCTTAATACTGTCAACATTGTATTTTAAATTACTGGTACTATTAATTTATAGTGCGTTGTGCTTCTCTGGTGTTAAAAATGTTTGTATATTTATGTAAAGTGCTAATGTATCCAAACGTTGCATTTCTGTACCGTTTCTGGAATAATTTTACTTTTTTCGGCCTACTTCTTCTTCCTCCTTTTCTTCTCGTCTTCTTCCTTCCTTTTCCTTCACAGATTTCCCATTTTTGTCTTTATGACCCCTTCTCCCTGAACGCCTTTTCCTTCTCTTCCGCTATTATGCATATTATATTCTCCTCTATTAATGTTGGGCCATAAGCCGCCATCCTGATTGAGGTTTTTCTGGGTTTACTCAATTGCTTAAGGCATACGCCGGGATGGCCCTTGTTTTTTCCCCATAAATGTAGTACAGCTTGTCCCCCCCCTTACACTCTTCTTTCTTCTTTCTCACCCTCCCTCTTTCTCACCCTAACAAACGGCCTACGGGCGCGCGATCTTTCCTTCCTCTTCTTGTTCTATCCTCACCCCTTACACACACACACACACTAACATGCACTACACTACCACACATGCCGGGAGACCGGTCGGGGACTTAGAACTTGTCCCGGCTGGGGCGGTGCCCCGCTGGTGGGAGATACATGGCTGGGAAAAACCCCGCTAGTCGATGGTAGGTCGGCGCCAGATCTCGCCATCCAGTGAGGGAAGTTCACCGCCATCAACCGATGAAATAACATGCATTACACTTACGGGACCAATTACCTAATTAGTTGACGCGCCCGGAATCACTTATAATCAATCAATCATGGGAATCACCATGGAAAACTATCGATCAGAGCAGCCGGTCGCTAGAATTCTGCTCCAGACAACTGAATTAGAATGGTTATCTTAATTCTCTATTTAGTATCGAAAATCGGCCACCATCGTGACTCGAATCTTCCAACCTTCCGGACAGAGATAGCGGGAAAGCTGTGTCTGAGTTAAACTCTGCCAGTACTGCCTCTGGCCGAGCACTGACAGCCATTCGTGTGCAGTGGCCGAGTACACTCGTTCTCTTCACTGCCTGCGCGCTGCCGTCCCTGAAATCCCTTGCCTGCGGCAACATTCCCTATCTGAAAGATTGGGGATTCTGTTATAAATTCTGCCATTCCTTTCTTGGGTATGAACTTCTTGGCCGTGTATATTAAATAAAATATACTGGAAATAAAAAAAATTAAAAAACATTTCCTTTTCGGCGAATCCATGCCGCTATCTTTCACTGGATCTTCTAGGATACGTTCACTCTTTTGAATTGGTGTAATTTTCTCATTCATTATTTTATTTTCTTCGTTCAAATATCATTTTGAATCAATATAATTACGCAAAATGTCGATAATAACTTATATTATTAAATATACCGTGCATGTTTGTATTTAATTCCAATTGTTATGAGCTTTTAATACCACATTCTGATTTACATTCGCAAAATTAAATAACATTTTAATAGCAAAACTTTGTAACCGTTTTTTGTATACGGTATATAAATACACATGCTTTATTCAAATCTCCCCTTTCATTACATTTTCCTAATTTCCTTTGGTGCTGGAAGATTCAACGCTATTTTCTCATTGCTAATTTTAATACGTGGTTACTTGGAGAATGTGAACGACGAACGTGATGCTGCAAAGGATAGACCAGTGAATTGGAAATAGTTCAGTACTTCCATAATCCACTGAAAGCGCTATGAGCGAGCAATCACAGGCAGCGTCGGACGCTTCGCGACTTATGGCAATCATCGCGGCGGCTCGTCGCCGCTCGCCAGGTACTTTCCCATTGATTGATTAGTGATTCCGGACGCGTCAACCGCTTAGGCCAATATCCCCGTAAATATAGTGCATGTTTAATTGCGGGGTGATAGCCGCGATCTTCCCCCGCTGGATGGCGAGATCCGGCGCAGACCTACACGTCGTCTTGCAGGGTTTTTGCCCACCAGGTAGTATCTCCACCAGCGGAGCACCACCCCAGCTGGGTCATGCTGTAAGTTCCCGACTGGACTCCCGCATATGTGGTAGGGTTGTGCATGTACCTGTATGCTACCATGTATGCTTAAGTTTTTGCCGAGTTTTGTTGTAAGGAAAACACGTAATTTTTAAGGTAAATTCATTTTTGTTCATTCAAAATATTGGCCATAGGCTTCTATAAACCTAGCTTATCTTTCAGGTAAGTTATGAATACCGTGCCAGAAAACCTGCTTATCTTTTGCGGCAAAATATTCGTCGAGCCATTTTCCAAATTCCTGGAAATTGAAGCGCTGCTCTGCGAGCGAGTGCCCTATTGATGCGAAGAGGCGACAGTCAGATGGCGCCACGTCGGGTGAGTACTGCGCGTGCGGTAGGAAGTCCCATCCAAGCGATTTCACGGTGTCTCCAACTGGTTTTGCTGTGTGAAACGGCGCATTGTCGTGCATTTGCCTTTCATGTAAATCGTGTCGGACCCATTTACCGAGTTCAATGATCTTCTCCATTGCTCGTAAACGTCTGGTGATTTTTCTTGTACACATTTAATGTTTTGCCATTGCTGATGGTTTGGTTGGGTCTCCCATAAGCCTGCAATTGCTCGTCTTCGCATTTTTGTGGTCTACCAGAGCGCGCGCTGTATTTCACATTGAAATAACCACATACTAAATTGTTGAAACCATGTCTTACATATTCTAATTGCTGGATCGTGTTCATCATATGTTTCTATAAGGAAACGACTACTTTCCGCAGCCCTTATTTTTTGATTACATAGAAAAAGCAATGCAAGACGCAAATGTTCTTTTTCAGCTACAAACGTCTTCATAATCACTGTACAATACAACACAGACCTAGTTTTTGGCGAACTCAACTTGTCTGTGTTTGTAGGATAATGTGAGACGAACAAAGTGACGTAGAGTCAATTTCATACGCTGTGTACTGTTCGCTGGCGCCATCTCTCAATGAAACCGGAAAAGACTTATGCATACCCACATGATGTGTGTGTGTGTGTGTGTGTGTGTGTGTGTGTGTGTGTACGTGGTGCGGGTAGGACAAGGAAGAGGAAGGAAAAATCGTGTGCGGTCCTTGGCCCGTTTGTTAGGGTACTGTTCCGACATTCGTTTGGTGTTGATTGGAGAAATCAGGGAAAACTACCAATCAGAGCAGCTGCCGCTAGAATTCATCTTCAAACAGCGGCTGAATTCGATCAAGCTCTGTAGATATTGTCGAAAATCCTGCCACAGTCGAGATTTTATCCTACGATCTCCCGAACAGAGATCGGGACGAAAAGATGTGAGAGGCATTGCAGTGATTTGAACTGACGCCCTGAGCCACCTAAACAGTTTCCGAGATTCGCAAGAGCAGCGTACGCCGTAAGCGCATCCCGGTGTGATTCCGGGCGCCTGCCAGGTAGAACAGCGAGCGGCGTTCGGCGTTTTTCACAGAAATTAGAGCTCTAATAGAGAGGCAAATTGAAAAAGACGAAAGACAAAGGCAGACAGAAAGACCATACGGTTTTAAAAATAAAAATGAAAGAACAACCAGACCACTAGGTGTTTTGTGCAGACGCTCTTTGTCAAACAAGCAAATTGAAAGAAAAGAGCGAAGAAAGAGAAGTTGTGAGACAGAGGCGAAGAAGAAAAAGATGTGAGAAAAATAGGTAAATGTAACGATAGAAAATATTCCATATCATGTGATTGATTAACTCTTTTACATGAGCTAATGAATGTTTCTTTATGGGCTTGTGAATGCCGCAGTAGTACGCTAACAAACGGCCTGCGGAACGCGCGCGATCTTCCTTTTCTCTTCATTGTCTTATCGGCATTCCTGCCTTACACTTACACTTACATGCACTACACTACCAGACATGGTGGAAGCCCGGCCAGGAGCTTAGAGCTTGTCCCGACTGGAGCGGTGCCCTTCTGGTGGGAGATAACTGCCAGCCGACGTGAGGTCGGCGCCGGATCTCACAATTTAGCTGGAGAAGATTACCTCCCGAAGGAAAAACATTCACTACACTTATGGGACTAATTACCTTCGTCGTTCACGCACTCGGAATCACTAAACAAGAAATCAATCATCCCGCCGACACGAGGAGGGCTTTGTTTCTGTTATAACGCGGTTCAATTATATTAAAATTAAAATAATTAATAGTTACAATAAGGTTACCCTCCATTAAAACCAGCGGAAGGGCTGTGACGGGACCCTGTTATTCTCATCCCCCCCTTCCCTGCTCTAATCCGTGCGTGGGAGGTGCTCGGCGTGGGAGGCGAGCGCGTACGCGCCGTCACGCACCGCATGTCGCCTACTCACCCCGCTGCCCTGCCGACCTCGCCGTCCTTACCAACCTCCGCGTCCTCGCCGGCCGCCGCGCCGGCTCCACGGGAGTTTTATTTTTTATAGATTACATGTATAATCTAAATGTGAGTGTGTTAATGGTTGATCATGCATATATACATTATGTTGATAGTTGTTCCTCATGTTTATATTTCATCTTTAATAGTGGTCTGTTATAACCGTGAAAAAAGTGTGCGCTTCCGATTTTTTTTTTACAGTGTGTTTCCAAGAAGTAGGTCGTTGGTCGATATGCAGGCCGAGATATTTGAGTTGATCAGTGTGCGGTAGTAGTTTCCCGTTTTGTAGAACACGAGAGCTGTTACCGCGACAGAGAGGGAAGTTGATACGGATTTCGTTCACTTGGAGTCACCACTAGTTCGTCCAATGTTGGATATTATAAAACTGACCCTGAAGATTTTGTGCAGCTACTTTTAGAGGTTCCACGGGAGTGGGTGCTTCGCCTCGACTAGCAACTTCACGCCACGCCACGCCACGCCACGCCACGCCGCGCCACGCCATGCCACGCCACGCCACGCCACGCCACGCCGCGCTCCGCTCGACCTCCGGCAAGCCGCCGCTCTCGGAGCAGAAAGGGAGACGGAACGAGAGGAAGTGTCGACATCAGGAAGCACTAAACCATGCGAGTAATTCCTTATCCAGACTGTTATAGTTACGACTCGGCCAGCAGCGGGCGCGGGGTTCTCTCCTCTGCCGGATATACTTCGCCACTCTTTCATCTCTAACCAGCGTGCACTGATGCGCCATCGGCGGAATCGAACGCGCCGGCCAGCCTTTATCCGTTTCCTTGCGTGGGGGGGAGAGCGCGACGGAAAACGGGGGTTGGGGTAATGCCAACACACACAATCAATTAAAGTTATTTTTACCGTCGTCGGATGCTCAAGGTTTCCCCAGGTGGCTTGCAAAAATGCTCTGGCCGCATTTGTTTATTGTTCGGGGCGACGCCGTCGCGCATACCAATCAGGGGGTGTCTGGCAAGAAAGTGGTGTGGGAGCGCTTGTTTACCGGGTGGAAGTCGTAAGGTTTGAGAATAAGTGAAGGTGGCGGACTTGCGTGTATTTGTACGTACTCATAATAGGGTATTTAATCCTAGTCTATATACATATTTCGAAGCCTCATCATACTAATAATCAAAAAATATAATGTATTTATTCCATCAAAATTAATCATAAAATTCATGAAAAACAACAATTAACTTCTAATTAAAAATATTCACTTGTATTTCACGTCTAACCACGGCAGCTGGCACGCATTTCACCAATACTCCAAGAAATACTATATCAAAAATAACCTTATTGTATAATACTAATCACCACCAAAATACCTTCTAGATAATTAATATGTGTAAAATATTCCTAATGCAAATAATAAAGCAAGAATAAAACTTTATTTATCACAATTCATTCATTATGTCAAATATAATTATATTTTAAATAAACCATTTACCTTTAAATTCCAAGAACACGTGCATTAGTCAACAAAATTCCAAATATTTTGCGGTTCAAAACATCTTGGGGGCGTGCCCCCCAAACACTTTAGAGACGTGAAACGCCAGCCAAACCATCCAACGCCTCCTCCAATATCAACAATTGCGTGTATTTTTACGTATGATGCAGAGCTGCAGTTTCCTCGCTTTCGCAGCTGAGTCCGAAGAAAATTAAATATCGAAGAGAAATCTAAGATGGTGTGAACGTCTTTCGCTCGCAAGAGAGCCTGACAAACTGAAACACTATAGCGGAATACGAATTTAAAAAATGCCGTTAAACATTTTGAACCAACTCTGTGTGGACTATGTTTGGTACCAAGAAAAACTAATATTTCCTCATTTTCAGTCCCCCAGCCCTCTCTCCGCCCTTGTTATTTAAAAACGTGTTCTTACATTTATTTTTCCTTTCACTCAGAGAAAAAATAACACCGGAAACAGACAGGAATGACTTTGAAATCTCACCATATTAAAAATAAATTATTTAGTTAATTTTGTGTGGGAAATTTGAATTTTAAACCACTTAAAAGCGAAAAAGAATACAAAATACTTTTATTTCAGTTAGTTTCAGAAGTGCTACCAAAGAAAAATATATATTTCCAGTAATTTCATACAAACTATTCACATAATTTTGAATAAATGAATCTTTATTGTGATCCTCATCATGTCAGCCTTTTCGGTTATAACTGGGATGATTTTTTAGGTAAAAATGATGATAATGTTAATATGCTATGAATGATGATGGAGAAATGGAGGGATGAAAAGCAGGGGGAAAATCCCGATAAGACCTGGGTCGATCCCGCTTGGTCCACCACAAATTTCAGGAAGATCGTCTTGGATTTGAATGCAGGTCCTCAGAAGTGGACGGTAAGTGGTGTGGTGTGATCACTACACTGCTGGTAGTCTCGATTCTTAAATTTCGAAGAATATTTCGTCGGAAAACTTCTTATGTCTCTACAACTCTTCCTCGGTTTCACTCTGACAACCGTCAACGTGCGAAACTCCACTTCTGAACTCCTTTCTTTATTAAGGGTACATGGTCTTTACAGGATGAGGAAGAGGAGGCAGAGAGGAATACCCGTGTAATTCTACCGGTCGTGAAGTTCGGTTCATTGCACGGTGCTTGGCGTGGAGAGAGGGTAGTGCGCGAGGGAAGGAAACATCCCACCTCATTTTCCCAATACTGTTACGGAAAGTCAACTCACAATTTCGCAATCCTGTGAGGCCACTGGGTCGGGTGTTAACTGCCCAAAGTTCCTTGACTGGCTCCTTAGCATTTTACATTTTTTGTTTAGCATTGTCCTCTTAAGCATTTTACATTTTTACATTTTTACATTTTCACATGTTTACATTTTCACATGTTTACATTTTTACATTTTTACATTTTTACATTTTTACATTTTTACATGTTTACATTTTTACATGTTTACATGTTTACATGTTTACATGTTTACATGTTTACATGTTTACATGTTTACATGTTTACATGTTTACATGTTTACATGTTTATACATGTTTACATGTTTACATGTTTACATGTTTACATGTTTACATGTTTACATGTTTACATGTTTACATGTTTACATGTTTACATGTTTACATGTTTACATTTTGTTTACATGTTTACATTTTTACATGTTTACATGTTTACATGTTTACATGTTTACATGTTTACATGTTTACATGTTTACATGTTTACATGTTTACATGTTTACATGTTTACATGTTTACATGTTTACATGTTTACATGTTTACATGTTTACATGTTTACATGTTTACATGTTTACATGTTAAATTTTTACATTTTTACATTTAACCCTATCGGCACATCTACTTTGAATGAAAACCTAGAGAACTGTTTAGTTTATTGAGTGTAAGCACAAAACAACTCTACCCTAATGGATTATGAAAGTGTCCAGTAGTGACGAGTCATAATTAGGGCTCGGATAGTTATGCATTAAAAATGTAAAGTATGTAATTATGATATTAAAAAAGGTATATATGCATTAACAGCGAAGAAAATATATACTACATAAAATCTCACAATAATGATGAAAATATAATTGGTTCTTTTCAGCCGTTACATGAATCACTGAAGATATAAGCAACATATGGCCTATCAAAATAATGCAATTTATGTCAAATCTCACCTAAATTATGAACTGGAACTGTTGCTGAAGGCTTATTATTATTATTATTATTATTATTATTATTATTATTTTGTTGTTGTTGTTGTTGTTGTTGTTATTATTATCCTTTTGTTTTGTAATTTTATTGGTACATTTGAATGAATTATTGTACAGATATATAAAATCAAAGCACAATACATCTATTTTTTTAAATTTATATTACATTGTTTCCCATGAATTTCCGCACTATCCTTGTTGTTGAAATAACAACTGCCTTGGATGACTCCGGTGCTTGACACAATTATCGGGATAATGTTGACTCTTTCCATATTCCACTCTTCGTTCTCCAGAATACTCACAGGTTCGTATATAAAGTACGGTACCTTATTTTTAGTCAGAACACGACATTTCTGAGCCAACGCTTGATGTAAAATTTTGGCCACAGAATCATGTTGCTGTCTATACTCGGTGCCCACCAAATGTGTACACCCGAGGTAACATGTTGAACTGATTCTACTGCTGTACAACCATAACGACATAACTCATTCTGCACATTGCTATCTCTAACAATTCGCTTCAAATAGTTACGCGTTGGAACAACTTGATCCTGAATAGCCAACATAAATCCTTCAGTTTCTGGAAAGATCTGTCCTGATATAAGCCAGTTGTCCGATGCTTACATATCGACATGTTCTGGGCTCATCTCCTGTGGATGTCTTCCATGAAGAGCTTTGGCCATACGTAAATCTCTCTTTTGACCGTCATTGAGAAGTCTGCAATATCCTGTCGCGACAGTTCTATCGGAATATAGACATCTTCTTCATGAATTGCTTTATGCAGTTTTGATGTATTTGCCGCAGAGTGAAAATACATTCTCATGGTCTTCACTTGCCGACAAAGTTGGTTTCCAATATCTGTGAATCCTCTTCCACTCATATTTCTTGGAAGTGTTATACGTTCGACAGCAGATTTTGGATGGTGCATGCGTGCTTTCGTCATTAAAATTCTCATTTTCCTTTATTATTATTATTATTATTATTATTATTATTATTATTATTATTATTATTCGTTTTTATGTTATTAATGTTATTACTAGTAAAAAGTAATAACTACGTCAATAAAGCACTTAATAATCGCATTTTTTAACCATTTTCCTGCGAAAACGGTAAAATATGTATTCTTCTGTCGAGATGCTCTAAATATTATGTAATTATAAATACTCCCAAAATATGCAAAAACCTGCACTATAAAAATTTCATTCACACCGGAGAAACATGTTCGGTGGACATATTACAATATGCGTATACTTAAATGTAATAGGTGTAATAATTAGTTTAATTTTACATACAGTTTCAGGTCCCACTGGCTCTGAACAGGTGGGGTAGATTCGAGAAGTCTCGAAAGCAAAAATGCAATAGAATGTTCAAGAAGATCTCATCCTGTAGATCACACAGAGAGGGACGTCTCTTTGAGGCCTTTGGCCTCAATACTTTAGTTTTTAAGACACTAAAAAGCTTCGTTTAGGAGTTATTTAACGATATTCGATTCAAAAATCCGGCCGAGAGTTGCGGATTGCATTTGACATGAATACAAATTCTTCATATTTTTAAAGTCAAAGTGCAATTCGTCACATCTACGTGAAATTCCATTTCTTTAGCTTATGTATAAAGATTGGTGGCGTGTGAGAGCCGCTAAAGATATACTACTGAAATAATATAGATGACGATTCGATAGTAATACAAAGACTTTATATTGTTTTATATTTTGTCACTATGTATTTAATTATTTTATAAAAATTAAATTAAATTTAAAATTAAAAAATTTATATGAAAAATAATATGTTGTTCCAGAGGTTGATATCTCAGACACTGGTTTTTTCTACGTATTTAATAATTTAATATCTTGCTAATTTACGATTGCGTAGCGATCATCTTCAGATTTGGTTAGCAGCCAATGGATTCGTATAATATTCATTGTTCTATATTCATACGAAATTATTGGATATGAATTTCAACAGAATATACATATCGCCAAAAAAGATATTAAGAACTACCAAGAGGAGGGGTATTTGTCTGAAGAACAGTTGGGAACGTAGAGCTTGTCCCGGCTGGAGCGGTATCCCGCTGAGGGGGGATACCTATAGCTCTTGGGTAGATCCCGCATCCTGTAAAGTAGCTTAAGAGCTAAGGAATGTCTTAGGTCCACAACAAACAATTCTTTCTACCATGCTTAGGCCCACAACAGACAATGAGAGTTGCATTGCGAGAAATGTGTAAAATCGAAGAAAGGGAGACATATCACCCCCACTTGTTCTTGTTCCCCCTTCAGAGGAAAAGAAGTTTCTCGCTCAGTTCGATGGACAAGCGAGTTTGCTCTGACACATTTCTACTACTTCGTTTGTTTTCTGTAACTTAGGCGTGCGCTGCGGTTGATAAGCACTAAATAGGGTGATAAAATTGAGTGATATAATATTGAGTAGTGAAAAGTGTTATAACCACCCAGTTTCTTAAATTGTTCCTAGAATTTGATTTTTTTATGAAAAATGAAAGAGGGAAAAACGTATATTCGAAATTCGCCTTATAGTTTAAAAACAAGTACACCATGAACACGTATCCAAATACACAATGAAAATATTTTTTGGATGACCTTGAAGGGATATTTCAGATAAATTGAATTAATTATTTTTCATATAACATATTTGTTATTTATGATTTTTTTATTTTGAATTTATTCATAATTTATCATTTATTCATAATACAATAAAATAACAAAAGAGGCGATATTCCGGAGCTCAATAAAATGTACACATATGATCGTAATTCCTACCCATACCACCACATAGAGTTTTAAATGACTTTTACGTTAAACAAACTAGCAAATAAACTGTTGGTAATTTCGTCAAGGGGTAAAAACTCCCTTTTCACAGCTCCAACTCTCCCAGCGTCGCAACGCGTCGTGTCGACCCATTCCTCGGAAGAAATGGAGAATAATAACTTGCTCACAGGAAGAAGATAAGATAATGAAAAAACGCGCGTTTGATATTCTTGTCCCCAGCCCAAAATTTACGCTGTGTTCACAACTTTGTTCTTGTGTCATTTCAAGGAAGTGCACCAGTAACGTACGCCAAGATACATTTCACGGGGTAATGCTGGCAATCGCTCACTCTTGACACAATCTAGGGCAGTCTCGTGGCAGTAGAGACACAAGGTTGATATACTATTTTATGCAGTGTTGTGATATATTGTGGTGTGAATTATTTGAAAAAAAATGTGAATTATAAACAATAGTCTGACAAGGACCCTACAATTACACCAAGTAAGAACCCCCCCTCCCCCAGCTGATTGATTGATATAAAAGGATACACCCAGCCCAGGCACCCATCTCATGAACATTTTTTCTCCTTTTTTATATTTTTGCTTTTCAACTTTAGCTTTACCCTACTATTTACAAAATTAATTTTTATTTAGCATGAGAATAGAATTCAATTTTTATACCTGTATTGTATTTAATATTTGAAATATCTGCATTGTACATTGTATGATTATATAATGTACTTGTCATACATGGCTTATGCTGCATTTATGTGACAAATATAAAAATTATTATTATTATTATTATTATTATTATTATTATTATTATTATTATTATTGTTGTTGTTGTTGTTATTATTATTATTATTAACATAAAATCGAGGGTCTGTAGTGTGGTCAAATAATATGTGGTTCTGAAATTTGATTTAAAGGAATAATTGAAATTCAAGCTTCCTGCATCTGTGCTTAATGCGCCATTAATTATAATATTGGTCTGATGAACTTCAACGATATGTTAGAATAAATTAGCTTTAAAGAGAACGTAACACATAGACAAACACAGAACATCTAGTGGTGATAAGCGGTTTTAATTAGTTCGCTTTTAGCTTGCTTTCCCTTGTGCATATTACGCGACGATAATTTCAAGGTGATTTCCTTCATATTATTTATCGCTCAGTAAGAGTTCTCATTCATATAAACATAAAGTAAATTATTTCGCGTGTTTACGGTCTTTCTCTCAGTGTCTCGTATCTCTTATTTTGAAAGCAACAATTCGTGTTACGCAACTCGTTCGTGTGGATATAAAGGAATGTAATAAAATAAAAATATTTTTGAATAATTAAACTGATTTTTATTGTACTTGTGGGCTTGTTCTCAACATGAAATGTGTTTCTATTGGATGTGTTGATCATGAATTTGTGCCCTCAATTCATGTTTTATTAACATTTAGATTCTGTTTTGTAAACACTTTCCGCTCTTAATCACTCTCCGCTCAAGCGATAAATTGGGAAATTTATCGCTTGAATGCAATTCTCTATAAGAAAAAAATGTAACCGACCTGAATCATGGAGGAGAAAAACCCGAAATTAGAAGCAGATCTCATAAGTGAAGATAAGAATTCCGACACACAAGCAAACCTGCGCAGATGGTATTCTTATATCACAAGTCACAGGCTGTTTTGACAGTTTTTATGATAAATTCTAAGTAAATAAATTCCGGACAAAGCGAAACAAAAATTTTTAGCAAATCTTAAGGACTTCTGAATGAATAGAAAATCCTGAGAGAAATTAAATTTACAATAAAAATAGATGGATAATTAACCTGTTTATTATTTATAATACGTTAAAATTCAAATAAAGCTTTTTATCGTCATTTTTTATGTTGTAGATCTATAAGATAATACTAAGTATGTATTCAGCGTATAGGCGTGCGCATCCTAAAACGAGAAAGAGCACCAACTAAATGCTGGGCCCTTCTAGGCCCCATTTCAATTGAACTTTTTTTTTATTTGCATGACAATTTTACTTGTAAATAAATAAATCATGCAGGAGAATTAAATTATAACTTTCATGTTATTAATTAATTGATTCGATTTATTTTAAGTTGAACCATTTACAAGGTTGCCGGTTGGCTTTTGGAGAACCACTTCCCATCATCAACCAAATCCCCAAGTTGTCATCTTAAGAAGAGTAATTGATCGTATTGATGGAAATAAAATGTTTTATTACATAGGGCTACGGGGCCCCTTTCAAAATTTTCAGGGGGAAGGGGCACGTCCTTCGCGCTCAGTGCGCTCGCCAATGATTCAGTGCATTACAAAGTAATATATTGAGCCTACTCTAGACTTCACAACTGTCTGAATTCATCAAGCATATCTGCCCCTACATGCATTCAGAGACGAATTCAACGAGATGCTGAAACATTGAGACGGTATAGCGTGCCAAGCAAACATTAACGCGTCACGCAATCCAAGAAGTTTCGATGTCAATGCTCTCAATGTCTTTTGCAAAGAGGCTCCGTATTCATCTTATTAGGTCACATTCAGAAAGGAGATGCTGTGTGAAATTAAAATTATCCACATCCTCTAAGAGCTCGTTAATACCGTGTGGTTTGGTGACTAGGGTACGCCCTTATCACAAGTTCTAGTATTTGTATATGATATTGTTCTAATATCATTTATCATTATGTATAATATTAATATCACATATAATCATTAGCGCTACAATAGTAATATTATCATAGTATTTTTTTTTTCAAAATTCAAGTAGTATATGACTTAGTGTAGGGATCACAGAATTTTGAAAATGTGCACACAATTCACTTTTCCCTTAGCACCCTTAGCACCCCCAATTCACTTAGCACGTCATACGCAGTTTTAACTGTTTTTTGTTTTTTTGGACGTAAAATAAATAAATCACTTAATACATTACGTGCCAAATATAGTTTGATTTTTAAATTCTGTTACTTTTTGGATTATCGTATGAATAAGTAAAGTGTCTTGCATTTTAATTTAATTTCTATTTGTCTGACTAGTCTGAAAAATAGTTTGAACACAGACTTCCAAATTTATGCCAAAATTTGTGCCAAAATACTTTCTGCAAACATACCACACACTCAATTAAATCACGTTACATTAGCCAGAGTTCTTTAGCTGATACCAGCATTAGTCGGATGAAGTCCAGAATTATTCATTCGCTGTCATTCTTGCTGCTTTATTCACACCGTGGCTAATGTGCGATTGAACTGCATTTCCAAATAGTCATATTTCGGTCTTTAGACGAATACATTCCATTACTATGTGACGTTGAATTTTTCATGCTTCGTCTGAATTTTTAACATTGAGAAATGTTAATAGGCATTTAGTGCTTATAAACACGTTCACGACTTTATTACCGACATGTATTGTCGACATGTACATGCGCAGAATTGCACACAAACACAGTCCCCGGGATACACTTCTCCCCATAGTACCACACAGTTTTTAACTGTTAAACGTTAAATAAATTAAATAAATAAATATAAATATAAATATAAATATAAATATAAATAAAAATATAAATATAAATATAAATATAAATATAAATATAAATAAAAATATAAATATAAATAAAAATATAAATATAAATATAAATATAAATATAAATAAATGAATATCATTGCTTATTGGAAAGTCACATTGGCGCGTACGTTATTTTTGAACCCAGAAATCGATTAACCACTTTCCAAAATATTAAAGAAGTTCTCTGATTTCAATCGATAAACAGTAGAAACCTTAGAAAACCCGAATAAACCTTAGAAACAGTAATACGAGTAATCAAATATCTATGCACTGTTAAATAGTGCTCATTGATATAAATTATCCCTTTTTAATCTTCAGTATTGCTTAAAGTTTCTCAGAATGTGGCAATTATTCCAGGATCATCGGTCTGGATATCCACGAAGTGGCTGACAAAACCAATCTTTCGCTTACGCAGTATCCGGATGTTTGGTTTGTTTTTTTCGTGTTTCGCGTCAACTGCTTTGGTCATTAGTCCCGTTAGAGTAGTATATGTTTTTTCTCGGGAGATGGCGGTGATCTTCCCCCACTGGATGATGAGATCCGGCGCCAACCGACCGTCGGCTACTGGGGTTTCCCCCTAACCAGGACTCTCCCACCAGTGGGGCACCGCCTCAGCCGGGACAAGCTCTAAGCTCCCGACCGGTCTCCCGGGATTTGTGGTAGTGTAGTGCATGTTAGTGTAAGGGTGTGTGTTAAGGGGAGAGGATAGGACAAGGAATGGGAAGGACAGATTGCGCGCGGTCCGTGGCCCGTTTGGTAGGGTACTGCTCCGCCTGGTGTTGATCGGAGAAACCACGGAAAACTACCGATCAGAGCAAACGGCCGCTAGAATTCTCATCCAGACAGCGACTGAATTCGAAGCTAGGGTCGAAAATCCTGCAGACGTCAAGACTCGAACCTAGGACCTCCCGGTCAGAGGCGCTGCAGTGACATCAGTTCATGCACTGAGCTACCGCTCCCTGTCAGTATCCAGAGATGTCTTGGTGAGAAAGTCTTGTAAATACACGTACATACTTGACAAAAAAGAGAAAATCACTCCCGGTCTAAACATTTGAGAATTTAATAGAGGTCTTCCGAGAATTTATATTACTAATTTCCATTGAGCGCAGAAATTGAAAGACAAGTGTGTAGCCCCATGTGACAGGTGCCTATGATTTCGTTAGACAACTAGGAACTCAAAACAAAAATAAAACAATGAAACATTTTCGATTTTGGCAGAAAAATCCAAATATTTGATATATTATTCCGCCTGTTTTCTTACTGCGTATACTGACAATTCTTGTAGCGTGCGTCATACGACAGCATTTCTCCAAGGAAGAGGCCGCCTGTCTTTAGATATTTGCTATTAATGTGTTGCGTTTAGGAACAGCATTTTTTTTTATATTCTTGGTTTGTAAAGAACCGTTGTATTCTATATATTATATTAGGTTATTGCAGTATGCATGAAGACTTTTGATTAAATATTCAATTTATTGCAGTGTTAAACGAGAATATTTTATTTTTATGTTCTTGAGCAGTGTGCGTGAAACTTTTTGGAAAACCATTTTGTGTGGTTTTATTCAGTCTCTCTGTTTTTCTCGTCCGAGCAATGGAACTCAACGACAGGGTGACTGAGAAGGGTTGTCGACTCTTCCCGCAAAGATTATCATATAATGTAATGAAGGAAAAGCAGAAGAACGGGAAGACTCGGTAGAAATACACCCATGGGCTGTCTTTTCCTGTGTAGTGATTATGATGTGAATGATGTGAACAGGTTTTGAAGCTGGATATTTAAAATCAGAACAGAAATACTAGGGCTAAAATGTTACAGGAAAATACGAAACATCTAGGCTTACAGCTTATAATACTTAGTTTCTGGGAATACAATTAAATTTTAAAAATTATAATTATTCTCTTATTTTATGAAATTATTCATTTGGTGTTATATGTAATTGGTGAAAAGAAATGACAGAGATTTATCGAATGTTGCTGAATTTGATTATTATATTTTTAAATAGTGGATTTCTGTGGTATAAGGTTCATTCTGAATCAATTAATTACCGAATAAATTATTTTCTGCATTCCTTTTTAGAGAGAAAAGGAAATACTTAACCGGACAAAATCTTCCCTTCATATCTCAGACGAGACACGACCCGTCACAATCCAGTTTTCATGATTTTAAAAACTGATTACAGAAGGAAATTTGAGATAAAATGGTCATTAATATACCATACTACATGAGAACAATAATTTCAGATATTGTATAAAAAATATCCCGTTGCCTCTCTGAGAAATGACGTTCTTCGCGTCTGACTGCACCAGCTGTTATTGGTATATTTCCCGTCTGTTGCGTATGAGTCGTGAGCTGGTCGTGAGGGGAGACGCGCCAGTCTGTAAAGCCCGTAAAGTTGCCAGCTCGTGCGCGGAAGGTGGCTGTGTTTGATCATTGTTTTTCATGTTCGCGTGTTATTCTGGAAACAGCAGTGGAGAGATTATGTCTAAAAGTCACATAATGGTGAATACTAAGTGAAAAGGAAGATCCAAATGTGTGTCAGTTTATGCGTGTGAAACAGTTTTAATATAACACTGTTTAATTTTAATTTTTGTCTTACTTTTTTTAGTTTATGAACAGGTAAATGTATCATTATATTAATTGTAATGAAGTGTTGAATGTGGGTTGTACATTTGAGGTTAAGTGTCACTAATGCATTTTAACGGTGCATTATTGTGCTGTTAATATTATGCAAGAAGTATTTTTCAACCTTTAAAAATATGACAACCTTAATTAATAGAATATATGAGCATATTATTGTCAATAAACCCCCATTATGATATGTTTAGACGTGTACCATGCTGCTTCTCATGCATTTGACAGGTAGCCTCTGAGAAACTGATTAGGCTTGGTGTGATTTAATAGGATCAGAATTTATAAGAAATTTTCAGAAATGTTTCATGAAAAATCAAGTATAATCTTGATTGCATATTGTGGTAGTGGTTATATATTTTCAATTACATGTTTTTTCCTGGATCACATACAAATATTTAAAAACTCCTATACTGAAGTCAAAAAAAAAAAATTTTTTAAGGGAAGAACATTCTTAATTAGTACTGGAATGTTATTGAAAAAAAATTCAAAACATTAATTGATAAATTACTCATGAAAAACTCTAGACTGCAATTTGCATTCATTAATTACAATATTATTATGCAACAAATCCTTACACTCATTTCCTGACTTTTTAAGATGTTTAAAATGTGCTTTTCATGAAAATTAGCACTGTTTGAAACTTAAGTTTTGTACATTTTCTTAGTAGAACAGATCCCTTTTTGTACATTCATTGGTATTGGATCATAATTTTGTTTTGTAATCTTTAGAATATGATATAAACTAATTTAAAATTGCAACTGTCATTACAGACATACCCATATTGCCAATGTACTATTTAACTTTTAATTGTTGAAAGAAAATCAACTTTACACATACTAACAAAAGTTGTTATCTATGAATTTAGATGTTAAATGATTTTTAAAAACGAGGTTTTTCATGTTGGTGTATATTAAGAATGAAGGTAATATGTGAGGTACTGTATGTTTGTTATTGCGTGCAAAGTCGTGATACATTTTAATTTCTGAGTGCACAGTACAATGTTTTATGTGCATCACTCAAAATTGCTACATGATATGTGCCATTTTTTTATACATGGAATTCTTAAAAATTACATTTAATAATTCTTATTGCCATGCTAGATTTCAACTTCACTATAATTTTCTAAGTTTTTATTCATTCATTAATGACCTGATGTTGACCTCGAGTTACATTTTGTGAATTGATTAACAGCAAGTGAATAAGTAACATAGTATTCAGAAGTGACATGGTTTACACAAATTTAAACCAAAGAAGTCGGCCATTGTATTGTCATCAGTCATTGCTATTATTTTACATTCTATGTGTAGGTTTCTAATTTTCTGCCTGGATTTTTATTACATGGGTGTAGCAGAGGTAGCAATTTGAAAAATAGATTTTAATGTATTATTCTTGATTTACAATGCAATAATTTGTTTTTATGTACTTGTTTCAGATATATCTGTACTCTCTTCGTGGTAGAAATGAAATATGGAGCTGTGATACAAAAAGATGTGTGTGAAATTAATGCAGAGGCGATACTTCTAACAACATTCTGAAAAGTGTTTTGGTGTATTAATTTTTAATCTTGCTAGCAATAATGACTGAAAATATAGGATCAGCGAGCTTTCTGCATATGGGGGATATTGTTTCCCTCTATGCTGAAGGAAATGTGTGTGGATTTTTGAGCACATTGGGGTAAAACAATATTAATAATTTTATGTATAATAATGACATTTAACGTGTTGGTTTACATGTATGGTTTTGTTAATTCTTAATTATTTAATTTTTATTTAATTAAAGTTGATTTTTTTTTTTTTTTTTTAGGTTAGTTGATGATCGATGTGTGGTTTGTCCAGATGCAGGTGATCTTAATAATCCACCAAAAAAATTTCGAGGTATGTTTCATTGTTGATGTTGTAACCTAGAGGTAATTACCTAGAGGTCTTATGTGCACTTGCCACAGTTTGTTGTAAATGAAAAGGAAAGACCACTATTTACCACTAAAACATTTAGATTCACATCTTTTCAATATGCTGTGGTGAGATAAATATACATAATTAGATGCTATTCATTACCGGTAGATGTATTTTGCATTAACTTGTTTTATTAGACAATATTCCTTTTATATTGTAATTGGCTATGAAATTGCAATTAGTGGATAAAACCCATGGAACAAACTGTTATTTCTAAATAATTATACATTTTTTTCGTAATTTATTATTGCATATTGCTTTGTGTAATTATCTTGTATTGCTTCTTTAATGCAAGTTATTTACTGTAATTGGTATTTTTAAGCATGTTAGTGAAAATGCCATCAAATTTGAATATTCTACTCTCTTATCTTAGAGTAGATAGTGTTCAGATTCAATGTATTTATCCCTTTTTTTCATTTGCTGGAAGTTTATGAATATTTTTGAATGTACAATAAAATTAAAATTAAGTAAAGATTTGATGAAAAGTTGAAAAATGTAAATTGGTGTTTTGCTAGTGGGAAAAGGAGGTTGATTGATTTTATTTTTCTCTAAACATTTAATTATTAAGTTAAAAATCTCAATATATAAAGAGTATAATTTTTTTTATAAATAATAAAATAAGAAAATAGAGTAAATTAGATGGTCACTAAAGCATTACATTGATGTTAAATTAATTTAGATGTAGATATAATTCATTATGTATGATGGCTTGAAGTATTATGCTGTTAGGTAATGGCATTTACAATAATGAACATTATTTTAAAAGAATTTAAAATAAGGCGGAACTACATGTTCAAAATAAGGTGAAAATAAAAAGTGATCAAACTAGCTTTTTTGTTTAAAAAGGTATGGTCGACTTGAATACAGAATCATGCACATAGTATATTATTTTATAATTCATTGACATTGTTGATTTTAAGCTGAAGCATTTTAAGCTAAGAAATTGCACAAGTCATACACAAATTGATGTGAATCAAATGAAACTGGTTTGAGTAATAAAATTCATAAAATATTTCAGTGAATATATTATACTTATGAATAAAACAATTGCTTCAGAAACACACAGCTGGGCAAGTTGAACAAAAATATGAAATGTTTTGTAATTCATATATTTCAATGTTGTCTTTTCTATCTTGCAAACGCAATGAAAGTGGAGTAGGCAAAGAAAGTGATATTGGTACAAGAGCTAGGGGGAATGGAGCTCATATGCCACTCTATTTACATCCTAACTGCTAGCATTTCCACTTTTAAATTTTCAGTCTTTCTCTACTTGTCTTGCTAGCTAAGGTACACCTTTCAACTGAAACCTTTCAACTTCCAGTAGTTGGCACATTAAATTCTGTTGCAAACGTAACGTAAAGTGTATGTATTGACTTACCTCAACAAACTGGAGGTCTCTTCTGGAATTGACTAAGAGGAAAACATTCTATCTGTGATCGCAAGATAAGTTCTCAAATCCTTTACTAAATCTATCTACTTAAGAAATTTTACCTTGCAGTCACAGAAATAATGAGCTGTAAATTATCTCTAATGTATGAGTGGAACATGTTATTATTAGGAATGGAATTGCAAAGGAGAAAATTTATAACTTTAATACCAAAAGGGCAAAAAGGGGGAATACTTAAATAAATAATTTTTAATGGAGTGTAAAGAAATTCAGAGTTCATGTTTATTTCAATTTTCACTTTACTGCTTGAGGAATTAGCTGCATTTGATCGTATTTTACGTTTCAAGGTACTACATTTATTGGTTCTGGTGGTGCTATTAGAAGCACATGCACTTGGTTAATTTGGTGACAACAATGAAACCTATTGATTCAGGTGACTTAATAGCTTCCTTTTTTTAATCATTTTCTTTTTCTTTTTCTTTGAATGTGAGAATCTTGGGACCCATACCATACACTATGTGACAGATGCTGCTATATTTTTTGGAATGTCGTTAAAAATTAACTCTCCAATTTAAAAATTCGGTTGGCAAAATTGAAAACTTTTTTCCATGTAGAATCACACAAAAGCATCTGAACCAGAGTTTTTTAGATTATCAGGCTTTCCAAGGAGACTAAAACTTTTATTAACTTGCCAATATTTTAAATTTTCAACTGGCTTTTCAGCTAGGTCAAACTCATTTGCTGTCTACAGGAGAATTCTAGCTGCCGGCTGCTGTGATTGATAGTTTTCCTTGGTTTCTCCATTTAACACCAGGCAAATACTGGAGTAGTACCCTAACAAACCAGCCACGGATCACATGCAAGCTTTCCTTCCTCTTCCTTGTCCTATCTTCACCCCTTACACACTAACATGAACTACACTACCACATATGCCAGTAGACTGGCTGGGGGCTTAGAGCGATTCCTGGCTGCGGTGGTGCCCTGCTGGTGGGAGACACTTGGTTGGGGAAACGCCTGCTAGTTGACGGTAGGTCGAGGCCAGATCTCGCCATCCAGCAGGTGAAGATCACTGCCACCTCCTGACGAAAAACATGTACTACACTTACGGGACTAATGACCTTGGTAGTTGATGCGCCCGGAATCACTAACAATCAATCAACCAATGTATGTTCCATAGCTTCTAAAAGCAGATGTAAAGCATCTCATTTAATTTCATTTGTTTTTCAGATTGCCTTTTTAAAATGTGCCCTATGAATAGGTATTCGGCACAAAAACAGTTCTGGAAGGCAGCAAAGCAGAGTGCAAGTTCTGGAACTGATGCAGGACTTCTCAAGAGATTGCATGTAAGATAATTGTGTTAAAATATATTGTAATTGGGTTGTGGTTTGCACCCTGCTCCTTCCACATATAAAATGGTGAAATAGAATGTGTTTCTCAGTGAAGTGATTGCTTTATGTGAATGCTGTTATGAATTTGGAATGTTGATGTACCCCATAGCAAATAAGGCTTGTTAAGTGTTCTTTAGACTCTTTCACAATATTTTAAAGTTTCAAACAGCAGGAGATCTACAAGATGTATACAACTACTTCACTTTCTAAATATTGAATGGTTTTGTATCTTCAACTGCATTATAGGCTCAGAATTCTCTCAAAAATTGGCCCAATTAAGACATTTAACTCTTGTTCTGTTGTAAAAAATCAATATTTAATACTGTGAGTTGAAAGATTTGCTTCCATGATAATAATAATTTTTGTGTCTTTGTTCTGAAGTTCTTCACAAGAATATAGTAATTTGCATTGGGTATGACATCTATTTGTTCACATTTGTGATTCTAACTGCTAAAGGTTAAAAGGGAGAGAGACATGAAAGAATAATTAGAATCTTTGGAACGACATCAGGGAAAGATGGAAACTATTCTGTTTGATTTACATTGTTATTATCCCTTTAATTCGATTATTTTTATATGATATGCACAAAGTTCTAAAATGTTCGAATATCTTACAAAATATGCTTGTAAGTAAAAATTTGGCAAGTCGAAACATTTCTGATTTTTTTTAAAGAAATCCAATTATGCCTTAATTAAGCTCTGCCCCTTCCCCTCTTGCAAGGATCATTGGGGATAACTTCAGAATTTCAAACATCTTGCAAGTATAGACAATTTTTTTTCTAAACAAAGATGGCATAAAATTGTTTTGTAAATGTGGTGATTATTGCATGTATAATTTCTTATGATAGGTATGGAACTTTCTGTATAGTATAGTAACATGTATACAGAAGGTGGAAGGGTGAAGGGAGAATTCATATTGTTTATTGTTCTATTTAAATATAGTGTCTTGTGACAGATCATCAGCTCTGACACAGTTATAAAATAAGGAGCTTCAATACCTAAAATTAAAGTTGTAATGAAGCTCCCAGTTTTATATCTGCATACAGCTGATCTGTCACAAGTCTCTGTTTTTAAATTGTAGAATAATGTTGACTATTCTACTTTTTGTTGTTCTCTTTGTTGTTCTTAATTCAAGAAGGAGATTGTTTTAACTTCATAAGCTCAACGAAAGTTATTGTTCATATTGTAATTTATTACAATAATTATCTTCTGTTTGTACAGGTATTTGTCATTTACATATTAACATATTGTTTTTTTTACAATGTTCTTCTAGTTGCCTTGATTCATTTATATGGTATATTTCTTATGAAGTAAATTTGTTTAAAACATTGCAATTGCATTTATTAGTTTCCAATAAATTTCAACTGTCTGAGGTATTACAAATTAGCACAAAATAATCCAAATGTGATGTGTTGATTCAAAATTTTGTATTGGATGTTCTGAGTCTTTGAACAAATTGCTAAGTTCACCATTTTATGATTTCCCTTTGTGTTACCTATTGAAGAGTACATTTTCATAATTGTCTTTGAAGTTTCTTTAAAATTTTTTAAAAAATAATTTTAATAATGAAATTTTTGGGTCCCCCAGTTTTAAAGAGTTATTGTATTATTATACAAATGAATGTTGAACAAATAGGGAGAAAAAAAATGAAACCCAAACTATATTGAAATATTGAACTTACAGAGATACTTCAAAACTATCTGCATCATTGTAAAATGATTTGATGTGTAACAATATTACTTGTGTTGATCGTGTTATTAAATTGCCACAATGAACATTGCTTAAATATTTTTTTACTGTAATTTTCAACTGAAAGGACTAGAATTAGATTGTATATGATTGTTCAAAAGTAAACCTACGAGAAGCATCTAGAATAATACTAAGATTTAGTCAAGAGATTGATAAATACGTGTGGCTTACTTGGTTTTAAATTTCTACTAAATCTCGGTACTTCTTTTGTGATATTCAAACACCATTTTGTAGTCTAGTCATAAAATACTTTTTCGATGTGTTATAACTATTCGAATTAAAATTACCCTTAAAAATGTTAATGTCTATGATATGTATTTAGAAAAAATTAAAATATTTTGGTTAAAAATTAAAATTTAACACTAAAGTAAAATTACACATAATTTTAAATGACATATTTTTATAATACTTTAAATAATTCTTTTTGTACATGGTATTGAAGGTATGTATGTATAAAAAAGTTAGCAAAGCTAATTGCATTTTAATTTTGTAACTTAATGATGCTGTTCAATAAACCTTAAAGACTGTATTAAAATATGACATGGTTTTTTAATCCCCCTTTCCTTTACAACTTGAAATATCTAAGCAAATAAATTTTTGCTTACTGACAATTTGTTGATGTTTGCTGGTTATAAAATGTTGTCTGAATTTGTTATCAGTATAATTCAAATGTATTTTTATTTGATGTGGAGATTCTAGTGCAAAATTTTTTGACCATGTAGGAGATGAGCATCTACACAAATCTTGGAATGACAACAAGGCACTAGCTCTCAAAATTGACACCGCACCTTTATACAGGACAGTCCCCTAAGCCTGTTACACATTACGTGAAAATGCTACACGCTCCATTATTGTGCACCTCTGCTATGATCCTAAACACACATTTCAATTAGATATTCATAATGCTCTGCACATTTGGTATGTATTGATATGAGCTTTAAAAATCACAGTAACCATTAGATTAATACATTATCTACTCATAATCCTTTTTAGCATATTCACGTACACCCATGCTATCTGTTATATTGTGGCCATTTTATAGCAGAACACAATATTAATGGTGAATCAAAAATCAATAGCCAGCTGAAATGGTGAATCAAAAACGAGCCATCTGAATGCTCTACCTGTTTAGCAGAGTTCTTGTTTTATATTTTGTATGTTGAATGGTCTTGTTCTGTGAACTTCAAAGTAAAAAACTGCTGTTCTCAACAATTCATTCATCAATTTCTGAAGTATGATTTGTAGCATAATACCACATTCACATAACATTACCGAGTAATACATTTGGCGTATTATGTGTGTTAATGTGTTACTTAAAATCATGCACCAGGTGATAGAACAAATATGTACTCCTGACTGTGGTTTTGACCTTTCACATCTCTGTATTTCCAAATTTAGTATCCTCGTATTGTTATAGAAAACCTAAAATCATGACCTAAATGTGTATGTCTTTGTTTTTCAGTGTGTTGCTACTAAACTAGAATTAGTAGGATTGGTTGCCTCCTTCCAAAGACTTAAATAACGTCTAAGTGGTAGAGTAAATCTAAAAACTATAGATTGTCTTTTATTAATTTCTTTGAATTTTTGTCATTTAATTTTTGCACAATTTTTATAATTCATTGTTATTTCTATCTACCATTATTGCTTTGTTGTAGCAGTGCACTGGTACCTTTATATATTCAGAATGCATGATAAATTTTGTCTTGCTTATTTTGCTTTATGAATGAATTTTCTGCAAATAAGATACTTGAGACTTCTAATATATGTATATGGTTAATTTTTTTTTAATTGTTTCTTTTTCAGCATGCTGCAGAAATTGAAAAGAGGCAAAATGAGAGTGAAAATCGGAAAGTACTTGGACAAAATGTAACTTATGGAGTTGTTGTGCAGGTAAATTTTACGTTTAAACTCTTTTATTGATGATGCCCTTTGAATGCTTGTGAGAGTAATGTTAATATTTTTAGCCACAAACCTAATATCTTATTTTGTTTTTACAGTTGTTGCATCTTAAATCAAACAAGTACCTGACTGTAAATAAACGATTACCTGCACTTTTAGAAAAAAATGCTATGCGTGTGTATTTGGATGCCAATGGAAATGAGGGCTCTTGGTTTTATATTTTGCCTTTCTACAAATTACGTGCACCAGGGGATAATGTTGTGGTGGGTGATAAAGTGATTATTAATCCTGTGAATGCTGGTCCACAAGTTTTACATGTTGCTGCTAGTTACGAGCTTCCAGACAATCCTGGTTGCAAGGAGGTAAACTACTTCTTGTGTATAGAAATGAGTTTTCTTATTAACATTAACTAAAGGACTTGTGATTTTTGTTAGTGCATTGCTGTGTTTATTTCTTTGGGCAGCTAAATGAACAGAGAGAAAGAATGGTGCAGTGCTTCAAGAGTAGATTAATTAATATGCTAAAGATTAATTTTCATTAATAAGTGTTCTTATTTTTAATTTAATGTACAAATATATTCCTTGATGTAATATACCAGTATTATTGTCCTATTCTTTGCATTATATTCTGTAGTTGCTCATAAGTTAGTTTCACAGTATGAAAAATAATTAAGTAAACTATTATATAAAACTTGGAAATGAAATCGATAAAATTTGCACCATTAACTTAATTAACATTACTTTTTATAGAAACAATAATTTTAATTTATTGAATTTTGGCACCAGTGGAGTAGAGGCAGAACTATGTGGTAGAACTAAAAACCCATAGGTAGCTAAATTAATTTGGCTCTTCTAAGCACCGTTTCAATAAACACTACTTAAATGTAAAACTTTAAACAATAACTAGAAGTTAAGGAGAACATATAAGTACAGCACTAAGGAGTAAAATGATGTGGAGGGACATGAATGTGGATTATTTTTTGTGGGGTTTCTTCATAGAGAATATACCTTTGAGTGTTAGCCAACAGCCTGTAGAATCTTCTCTTGTCAGTTAGTTACTGTCAACATTGTGCTGTACTTCTTCTAAGCCAAGTTGTCATTCACTAGCCACCTCAGTGCAGTTGAGTAAGATGAATAGTCCTTTTTTCTTTTTTAATATTCAAATGATTGCAAACAATAGTGAATTTGTCCAGGCTAGAATATAAAATGGTATAAGTATATAAAATATATAAGGTATATTTAAAAGTTAAAAATAAATTTTAATAATTATTATTTCCCATGTACATCATTGCAAATAGCCTTTTCTGTGCCCCATAAAAACGATACACTTTCTAATTCTAATACATTGACTTATGACATTCACCTGCGTGTTATGTTGCACATTAAACATAATCTTTTTTGGGAGAGTAAACAAGTGCCAAACTTCATTACAAAAATATTAATTAATATAATATTCTGCCTTTTGATAGGTTAATGTTGTTAATTCAAGTACATCATGGAAAGTTACATTATTCATGGAACACAAAGAAAACCAAGAAGAAATTTTGAAAGGAGGGGATGTTGTACGTTTATTCCATGCTGAACAAGAAAAGTTTCTTACAATGGATGAATATAAGAAGAAACAGCATTTATTTCTTCGAGCAACAGGTCGTACCTCGGCAACAGCTGCTACAAGTAGCAAAGCTTTGTGGGAAGTGGAGGTACTTGAGTGTTTTAATTTATTAGCTCTGTGTGTAGATTTTCAAAAGAATTAATGGTGGTAATTTTGAAATATACCCCGTCTTTAATGCCTTATGTAATAATGATGATAAACATATAACAATTGTCGTGTGCAAGTTTCATATCAGAGGATTATATTTATTAAGATGTCATGTTTAAAAAATCTTTTTTGTAAGTTTTACACAAGAGATTGTGCTATAAAACTCTGTATGTTCTTGCCAGGTTGTCCAACATGATCCATGCCGGGGAGGTGCAGGACGGTGGGACTCTCTCTTCAGGTTTAAGCATCTAGCAACTGGCCAGTACTTAGCTGCAGAAATTGATGATGATGATACATTTGATTCCATGCGTAACAAATTAAGAGGTATTTTTGCGTCCAGGTTTCCATAATTTATTGAACACCAATCTTTGACAAATTTTTTTCATGAAATTGAAGCAGAGAAATGATCAACTAATCTTAACAAGTTAATGTTATAATATGAAACAAAAATGTACTTGGAGTCAATATTATGTTGGATTATGTTGGAATACAGTGAAACATGGAACTGTAACGTTCCTCCTTATAATGTTTTCCTCTATGTTCCATCAGTTTTTTTTTTGGTCCCGACCAAAGCCAATATATACACAAGTCTTCCTCTTTATATTGTTTTCCTCTATACAGTGTTCAGAATTCATGTTCCCTTAAAAAATGTTTTATAGAGGCTTCACTGTATGTGTGTAGCATCATACGTTTGTTTGTAAGATCAATTTTGCATTCATTTCATTCTTGGAACACATACTTTTGATGATTTGTATGTTTTCATGTAATAATGTTTTTAATGAAGAGTATTCTTTTTAGATCCACAAGGAGGACCAGTGTATCATTTAGTTTCTGTGCCACATTCTAATGAGATAGCTACTCTATTTGAATTGGATGCTACCACACATATGCGGGGTGACTCCTTGGTTCCTCAATCTTCGTATGTTCGATTGCGACATATATGCACAAATACATGGGTTCACAGCACTTCTATTCCAATTGATAAAGATGATGAGAAACCAGTGATGTCCAAAGTAAGAATTTTACTTGTTTATTTGATAAAAAGATTTGTTTCCCTGAGAGCAATGAAATTTAATGATTTTTAGGTGGGTTGTGCTACAATCAAAGAAGATAAGGAAGCATTTGCTTTAATATCAGTATCGCCGACAGAAGTAAGAGATCTTGATTTTGCAAATGATGCTTGCAAAGTTCTTGCTACTATATCATCCAAATTGGAGAAAGGCACAATTTCACACAATGAAAGGAGGTATTTAAAGCACCTTATTAACCTAAAATGTTCTGTACCATTTGCCTTCTGCATTAGATCTAAATATAGAAGACATATCCTGAATTTATATTATTGATTTTTTCCCCAGGACAAATTTTGTATTTTAATTAATACTTCAAATTGTAGATTTTGATTTCTCTTTTCTGATTCAATTTCAGAGCTGTGACCAGTTTGCTGCAGGATATTGTATACTTCATTGCTGGCTTAGAAAATGAACAAAATAAGTCTGAAGCATTAGAACTAATTGTTCAAAATCCCAACAGGGATAGGCAGAAATTGCTTAGAGAACAGTACATTTTGAAGCAGCTTTTTAAGATTCTTCAAGCACCTTTTCTAGAATCTGAGGAAGGGGAAGGTCCATTTCTAAAAATTGAAGAATTAAATGATCCCCGTCATGCACCTTACAAATACATGTTCAGGCTCTGCTATAGAATTCTTAGATTGAGTCAGCAAGATTATCGTAAAAACCAGGTATGTGATGTAATGGAAGACGATAAATAAAAATCTAAATAAATTTGTTTGTTAAAAGACTAAATCAATGTTATCTTCATTTCAGGAGTACATTGCTAAACATTTTGGATTCATGCAAAAACAAATAGGCTACGATATTTTAGCCGAGGACACAATTACAGCATTGCTCCACAATAATAGGAAACTTTTGGAGAAGCATATCACTGCTGCAGAAATAGAAACTTTTGTTGGCCTTGTACGCAAGAACATGCATAATTGGGAGTCACGTTTCTTAGATTATCTGTCTGACTTATGTATATCAAACAAAAAAGCCATTGCTGTCACTCAGGAGCTCATATGCAAAAGTGTATTGAGTACCAAGAATTCTGATATACTGATTGAGACAAGGTAAGAAGATTGTTCTATGTCATGTTATGTATATATGTAGGTATAAAATAATTACTTTTGGAACTACAATAGCACATACTTTCTTCAATTATTGCTGTATGTAACGTAACTTTTGCAATTTTTGAAAATTCAGAAAGTTCAACGAAAATGGAACCTGTACCATTTTTATAAGTTTACTTTGCTCTATTGGAGAAAAAATTAAAGTAAAAAATTGGTGCTGTTTTTGAGAATATATATTTTTTTGAAATTGCCTTTACTTCCAGCAAAAATTGCGTGAAAACTACTCATATTTCAAAAAATTGTACAAGGGCTTATTTCAAGATCTAATTTTTTAGAACAAAGTTCATTAACCCTTTGTGGTTGGATGTGTTTGATAACATAAACAACTTACATGTCAGGAGGCATCTATAAGATGACATGGTGTCGATGGTTCTCAGCTTGAAGATTTCGGGACGGTGGCTCGCCCTACAGATCAGAGGGCATGTCAGATGACAACATCCGTTTCCTGTTTCAGTCTGAGGGCATCTCGGAGCTGAGAGCTGCTTTTCATTCATTTTTCTAGATTAAATCCCCATCCTACAATGAGAGTGTTGTGAATTGAAAATAGATGGTCTGTTGAAATTGTTACAAACGCTATCTGATTGAAAATGTTTTGCCACACTCATTTTTGTTGTTTTCTTAGAGTGCAATTCTTGTATTTCATGACAGTGCAATACATTTGTTATGTTAGCTTCGTACTTAAGCATACTGCAAAATGGACAATTTGAAGGATGTATATATACAGAGAATTTAAAAATGATTTCTGTGTACATTAATTTTTGTATTAAAAAAAAGTTCTTACATTGTATTGAGTTGTTTATTTTCCAAATTATACAGTCAATAAATTTAACTTCTGAAGAATGTCAATTTGGAACGTGACTTTCAAAATTAAACAAAATATATTGTAATATTTTGAATTTATTATTCGAATATTTAGTTCTTTCGGAAGGTATGGCAAAACTAATAATGAATGAGTTCAATTCTGTTTAAAATATAATCCCAGTTGAATAAAATGTTAGGCGCCTGCTCATGGTATTGCAAAGCAATAGTTGAACAACACAAGTGCAAAGCGCCCAAACCCTGGGAGTCAATGCACTATTTTCTTATGTTATCTCAGAGATACCCTCTGACCTGTAGGGTGGCGGCAGGGTTTTCGACACTGGTTTGTGAACTAGGTCGAATTCAGTCGCTGTCTGGAGGAGGATTCTAGCAGCCAGCTGCACTGATTAGTAGTTTTCTGTGCGACCTTTCCTTCGTTTTCCTTGTTCTATCCTCACCACATTACACACACGCACGCACACACTACACTACCACACATGCCACGAGACCGGTCGGGACTGAGAAATTCCCTGTCTGGGGTGGTGCCCCGCTGGTGGGAGATACCTGGTTGAGGAAAACAATCAATCAACTTGTGGGACAACACACTTCCTGCAGGCACACAAGCTGAGAAATCAATTCAAGATTCATCTCAGACATGCTGTTCGAAGGCAAAGGGTTAAGGAAAAATTCTCTTTCATCAATATTGTACTTTTGCGATGTTAATTTTTTGCAAGTGTACTTTGTTTTATTTGTTAAAAAAATAAAGAAAAAATTTAGAAGTTGTTTTTGACAAAATATTTTTTCAAAAATTTCTTACACAATGAAATTACATAAAATTACACACAAGTTACACTTTTTTAAAGAAATTGTACATTACTGTTTTAAGATCTGCCTTCAGAGAACGTAGACTTCTTCTTCGCTGTCCGGGTGACGCCGCGTAGTGGGCTGAGAGGCGCGTTTAGCGCTGACATTCGCGGCTTCATCAGGGTATGAGTCATACCTGATGAAGCCTGGCATGTCAGGGGACGTCGCCTCTAAAGCCACTACGGCGTCCTGTCCCGACAGCAAGAAATCATCGACTCGAGCCGCGAAGCCTACGCGTACCTTCAGAGAACGTATTTCATTTGGAAAAAATATCTTCAATATTGTTTGTGTAGGAGGATGCCGAATAAAGGTTTGTAATTTTTGAAAATTCAGAAGGATCAATGAAAATGAATCTTGTGCCATTGTTTAAGTGCCCTTTGCTCTATCCAAGAAAAAAAAGTATCAAAAAATTTGAAGCAATTTTTGAAAAAATCTTGAAAATGTCAAAGTTACATAAAGAACTGCCAAAGAAAAATCAAAATGTCCATTTCAAATTTGCAAAGCCTCAAGCTCGAGGATATTGATTGGGAAATTTCAACTTTGGAGAAAATCGTGTGAATGGTGTAAGCACTAGTGTTGACCACTGTCTTATAGATGGACAAACAGCCAGCCAGGCAGGCAGCAGCACACACTGACTGGCAGACCACCCACACTGACGGGCAGACCACGCGTACAGACGGGCAGACCACGTGCGCACACACACAGTTTGGTGGACAGACTTGCACACACACATCAGTCACACACAGACAGACATATATACACACACAGAATTTTACTGTAAAAGTATTTTTTCTATATCATTGACCATGCATTCTGTTTATACAGTGTTAGAGAAATTAAATTACTACATTCAGGAACTAGATTTATCCACTTTTTGGATATTAGGGCCCTACAGAAGGAGTTGTTCTGACAAAAATTGCCACTTTTTCCGCAGAATACTTTCTCTTTACTACATACATATGTAGTGGATGAGAATGTAAGTAGTTCAAACAATAGAGACATTTTAATAACTTATTTTAATTGGTTTTCATAATTTTTTCTTTCATAATTTTTTTAAAAAAATTATTTTCATATTACTATATAGTATTGTCTACATTAGTGGAAATTAATATAAAGAATTCTTTTGTGATAGAATTTACTGTAGATGTGGTGAACCAGTGTCAAAGAATGACTGACTGTTTTACTCATTAATTTCTATTCTAATTAGTGTATGTTGGTGATGCCTTATATACATTAATAAAATTATTATTATAAATTATTACTTACAGGCATATCAATAAATATTTTCCATTATCATTACATCTTTTTACTGTTTGTACATTTGTGCAAGGGTCTGAATTGGTCATTTCAGCTATCTCCTGGTTTGCTACTTAATTGAATATCATATTTATGAATATGATTTACAGGATGATGAAGACTCATCTGGAAATTGAACAAGAGTCTGTGTTGGAAGAAAATGAAAGTCCTGAAACTATTGTTGAAGAAGAAGAAGAAGTTTTGCTGCTGTGGAGTAATCGAGAGGTACGTGATTATATGATGATTTTTCGTGCATCAAATGGATGTGCTTTTTCTAAATATGCTATTGATAAAATATGAATTTTGCAGAAAAGTATGTCATTGGTAGAACTATCTCGTAGTTCCAAGCTAGGAAACATTGAACCTCAAGCCATTTTGGATTATTATCGTCATCAGTTGGATCTCTTCTCAAACATGTGCCTGAATCGCCAATATTTGGCTCTCAATATTTTGTCTCCGCATCTTGACATTGACCTTATTTTGAAGTGAGTTCTAATCTTTTATAAATGTAATGTTGTGCATAGTGACTAATAGAATAGAAACTCGCTTAATTGTGCTCTCCAGTTTCCCATGCAGGAAATATTATCCCCTTTACTGTCAGTTTTTTTCTCCAGTCCTTTCCCAGATATTCATAAATGTAATTTTTCTTAGAAAATGAATGTTTGTTAGGTGCATGGCAGATGTGAATGTTCAATACGATCTTCGAGCATCATTTTGTCGTCTTATGCTGCATCTGCATGTGGATCGTGACCCTCAAGAACAAGTAACTCCAGTGAAATATGCACGATTGTGGTCTGAAATCCCATCAAAAATGTCAATTCAAGAGTAAGTATTCAGGTTTTCTCTAGTTTATCCATTTAGAATAATTAGCCTATGTGAAAGTATGTGTGACAATAGAATTAATAAAATTTTCTACATATTAACTGCCCTTGCGATAATGAATTGATATATAGCTAAGAATATGATTGAAAGGTGTTATTCTTAAACAACAGTAGTTTAGTTAGTAAAAATGTTAGAAATAATAATGTTATAGAAGTATTATGCAAACAAACTTGACCGTGTAAATGACTTTTTTATCAACTCAACAAATATCTTAAATGGCATTATGTTGTGTGTACTTTTTCTACAAATATAATATACTCTCCCATGTCTTTACTACTATTATGAACATACTAATTTTACATTAAATATTTGTCAGTTATGACAGCAATAAAACACCAGACCACAATAAAGAAACTGTGAGGGCAAGATTTAGTTCTACCATCATATTCGTTGAAGAATATCTCTGCAATGTGGTGGCTGAAATGTGGAGCTTTGGGGATCAAGAAAGAAACAAGTTGACATTTGAGGTATTTCTGAGTTACTTGCAAAATTTGGTTTTACTATGTTTTATACAAATTTCAAAGCACAAATATATATGATAGGTTTGATCTTGAAAGTTTGTGTTTCGTTATTTAACAGGTTGTGAAACTGGCTCGAGATTTAATCTATTTTGGATTCTACAGTTTTAGTGATTTGTTACGCCTCACCAAGACATTACTCAATATATTGGATTGTGTGTCAGATAATGATTTTAATGGCAAGATACCAACTGGAGATATTGATTGTAAGTATTTATATTAATTATTCCTTTTCTAGAACCTGATTTTGTGTAGTAACCAATGGAGACTGGTGAAAGATTTTAAGAGTGCAAACATGTGAAATTCTGAGAAACTAAATAATATTTTATTACATCAAGGTTTTGCTTTACATATTCAAGTACTTGCGTCGTTTTTGCATTATATAGTATGTTGTTCATTTTCATGCAGCTGAACACAGGGAGAATGAAGAAGAGGAAGAAGGAGGTAACACAATGTTGTAAATGTTTTTTTAATAAAAATGTAATGAGTGAAGGAAAAGTCAAGACAAATTTACACATTGAAATTTAAAATTATTCAACATCTTCAGCTTATAGTTGGGTCAATTAAGATCTTCTACATTGTAAATAATAATAATAATAATAATAATAATACACATTTAAGTACTGTATAAAATTATGTTTGTAAAAGTATTGATTTTTGGTTCCCTACTAACTGCCCTAATGTTATAAATTTTTCAAAATAAATTTTAGCAGATGTATCAAGTATTGCTTTGGTAGTAAATTTATTTAATGTGCTGTATTACTAAGCATATCAGTTCTAAATTTCATGCTTTTGTTGTGTAAAGCTTTCAGTCAATCAGTTGTTTTTTTTAACATTGATATTTATTTAGATAGAAGAAGTAGTGAATGAATAATGGAGTGAATGGTGTGGAAGCGACTTTGATTATAATTTAATTTATTTCTACCTTTTCTTTTTCCTTGAATTTTATTGCAAGATTTTTTTTCTGTTAAGATTTTTTGTGTTCTTATATTTTTTTCTTGTATCTTTTATTTTGGAATTTTATTTTCATTGAATTTGTTCATTTCCTTACGTGTGAATGGCAGCTGAAGGTGGTGTGCTTCGATCAATTGGTGATATGGGAGCAGTTATGACTGGACTCACTTTAGGAACGACTGGACTCACGAGATCTGGTATTTCTCCCTCAGTGCAGAATAAGCCATCCCAATTGAAGGAGTATCCTTTGGTCATGGACACCAAGTTGAAAATAATCGAAATTTTGCAGGTATAGTAAAAATGTTCTCTGTGTTACATAAATTAATAATATTCATTTAGATTTTTTGATCTTTTAGTTTTTTGACTTGTTGAAACAGGATTCCCAATATTGGTCACAGAGATCAACTAGAAATGTATTGTCTGAACTGATCCTCTCCTACAACTATATTATTGAAGATGGAGATTTTTTTCTTAAATAAAATCTGTTCTTCAATATTAGATCTTCAAAATGTGTTTAAATTTTTTTTGAAAATAACATTCTTTTTTCACAATTGAGAGAGAAAGAGATTGGTTTATAACAGAGATTTTTCAGAAAGAAAAAAAATGAAATTTTGAGAAGAGGAAAAAAAAAAGATTCCAATTTGTTTACTCAAATAGAGCAACTTATTTAACAATATGACATATGTCCAATTTTCATTAAAACATCGGGGGGGGATTGCAAAAGTTAAAAACGATTTTGTCACTCTTCTACAGCTACATTATTGAAGATAAAAATTTCTATACCTCAAGATTATATTTTTAAATACTTTTGTTTACTTTTTTTTTTCTTCTTTCTTCTTCCCCAAAATTATTAGTTGTTTCTGTGTCATTTTGAGTTATATCATAACAATTTTGCATTTTGGTTAGAATCACTACTACATAATGACTACAATGTGTTGACAATGAATTACAAATTTCCATAAATTTTTATATTTGGTAGTTTTCTTTCAGTTTATAAATTATACTTGCTATGTTCTTACCATTTTTCAAATGTGATTAACTAACGAATTTATTTTCACATTACTTGTGCAATCTAATACGACACTCCGTGCTACAAATTCACCTACAGCGGCATCATGTTCCCACACTCGTTTCAGACACTGTTTTAGTTTAAGAATATTAGTGATCATTGGACTATACTTGGGTTTTTTTAATGAGGCAGCTGATAGTATTATCTTCAAGATGGAATATGGCACAGCTTTTTGCATCTTTCTTGGTTGTGCTGCTAGAGTCGTTTGACCTGCAGCACTGCTTGATACAATGATATGATATATGATCATGCAACATCTTGCGGCTGGACCAAGAAAGACGCAAAAGGTTGTGCCATATTCCATCTTGGAGATAATGTCCTCAGCTGCCACGTTAGAAAAACCCAAATATACTGACCTTAGTCTTCATAATATTCCGTATCCCTTCTATGGGTTTTAGGTCTGTGCTGTTCCCTGGCCAGTCCAATACTTTGATGCCTAACTCCTCCAGATGACTCACAATAAATTTTGAAGTATGGCAGGGTGCCCCATCCTGCATGAAAATTCACTCATTTGAGGAATTATATATCCATGATAAGTTTGTATTGTTCTTTCCTCATGGTACACACAACAAAACGCAAAGACCGAGTACCATGGCTAGATATCACACTCCAAACCATAAGTTTACTGGGGAATTTAACAATTTCCTTAACACATTCAGACTTAAACTGATCTCCAGATTGTCTCCATATTTGCTGGTGCTGATCTTGAGCTGCCGGACATTGAGCTTTTGGTGCAAATTATAAGATAAAAGGTTGAAATTTTGGGAAACTAGAGTATTTATAGGGCTACAATTTGTATTTAACCCTTTGTGTGATCTGCGTGAGAATATGAGAGATTCTTAAAAAACGAACGAAAAAAGTAATTTTTTTCTATTTCTCCTTCTTTTTAGATGATTGTAAGGTCAAAATTGAATATAAATTCCTGAAAAAATTCTCAAATCTTTTTTATCAACTACAGAAGTTGCAAGAATAATTCAAGTCCATATTCATATGTATAATGTGGTTAAAAAAATGTTAACTCATAAAAGAAGCTAAAAACGCATTGTTTTATTTGTACAAAATTCTCAGGGTAAATTGATTTAACTCTGGCTTTTTTTTCTTTTTTTTTCTTTTTTTTTTTTTTTTTTTTTTTTCTTTTTTTTTTTTTTAAATTACATTTTCAACGTAAAAATTTTTTATCTCCTGGGGGCAGATTTGCCTATTTTATTCCACCTTACCACCTTTAGTTGGTATTTTTACTAGTGCATGTATTCAACAAATACATGCACACTAATAGGGGAATGGGTTGGCTGAGTATGTACACTACCATAACAAGTAATGTGTCTTGTTTTTACACTGTCTGATAGAATGGAGGTGAAAAGATTCTCATTTTCGCTCTTTGAGAATGGGTTCTACTTAGAAAAAATATATAATAGGTTGTTTTCTTTCCTTTACAGATTGTTAAATTATTTGTTTTATTACTCATATTACAATTTTGTTACATTGATTTTAAAGATGGAGGTTAATAATTTGCATGCACACTTGAGAGAGTAGAAGACTTGAAATTGTATGAATGGGGGAGGATTTCAACGGGGGATAACCTTTTAAGATTATAATTGATTTGAGAAAGGTGATGTACTTAGTGCAAGAACATACTTTGAAAGCAACTAATGACGTTTGCATTAGGTTAAATGAGAAATTTAAATCCAAGAGATCAACAGATAGGAGAGTTAGCAAGATTTATAATGTTTAAAAACACAGCAATATCCAGAGCACATTACTAGATTGAGTGTGTTATTGATTAAACATGAAAATATTAGGAGAGGTTGAGTAGTAAAATTTGACTGTAAAGTGCTGCAATTATTATTTAAATAGATGCAGGTATCTAATTGGGGACTGTTTACCAATGTAAGGAATACTATTGCTGGACTTTTATCTCTGTGGAAAGAAAATGAATCAATGGGAATAATGTTGAATCCGGTTAGATCAGTTATTTAAGAAAAGTAATTTCTGTGGTTGTTTTTTGGTTGTAATTCTTACTTCTCATTTTCCAATATTCCTTACAGTTTATTCTTGATGTGCGACTGGATTATCGCATTAGTTGTCTGCTTTCCATTTTTAAACGAGAATTTGATGAGACCGAACGAACATCGGATGTTACTGTTACATTAGGTCAAAAGAGCATAGATTTGGAAAGCATTGGAACTCAAGCAGAAGGAATATTTGGAAGTAGGTGAGTAAAATTTGTTTTGATAATTAAGTTTTTATTTATTCAATATATATGAAAGATCGCATAATTATTGTTATTCATATATTATTTCTTCTTTTCAGTGAAGAGTGTGCAGCATTAGATTTGGATGGCCAAGGTGGTCGCACTTTCCTAAGAGTGTTGTTACATTTGACTATGCATGATTATCCTCCATTGGTATCAGGGGCTCTCCATTTACTTTTTCGACATTTCAGTCAACGACAAGAAGTACTTCAAGCCTTTAAACAGGTAACTTTCTTAATTCAGTTTGAAATGATATAGCAATAAAGAAGTTTATAAGTCTCGTAGGTCTCAAAGATTAAATTTCAATATTCTTTTCATTGTTGAGGTACGGAATCTGGAACTAGCTGATCAATTTTTACTATGACTTTACTTTGTTCTTGTGCATGTGTGTAAATGTGTGTATTCATTACTGTTATAAAATATATTTTGCTTCTAGGTCCAGTTATTGGTTTCAGACATGGATGTTGAATCATACAAACAAATTAAGTCTGATTTAGATGTATTAAGGCAATCAGTGGAAAAGTCTGAACTCTGGGTGTATAAATGTAAAACTGGTGAAGAACATGGTAAAATAAAGAATAAGGATGAAGAAGAAGAGATAGTTCGAGAACGAGAAACACCAAAACAAATACCACCAGCTTTATCAGCCTCGGAGAAACAGGGATCAGCAATTGATTTAGACATTGGTCCACCTTTGCATGGAGAACAAGCTGATGAGTACAAGAAAATCCAGCAGGTATTTTTTGGATACTTATTTTCATTATTTATTTTGTACCAAGTAACATTTATATTTGTAATGTGGAAGGAAATTGCTAACATGAATTCATTCTGATTATAAACTGTTTGTCATCACCCATGGACCTTAAAATTCAATGACACTCGTGGATACTGAAAAGGCAAAGCTTTTGTGTTATCAGTCTTTAACTCTCTATGGTCACACTGGGACACACAACCACAGTTTTTCTTGTCTTACACTTGTGTGGTTTCCTTCAGCATTTCTCAAAAAGAGGTCCCTTCCTTCTTCCAAATTTGAAGAAAAGGAGTGTTAGCAAGACAGAGGTATTGAACCACGTTTTTGCAACCTTCTCAAGATGTTGATAAATATTTTTATTTGGTACACTATAATTAGTAAATAGTCTTGTGATGTTCATCTAATGCTTATTACCATATTGTCAGAAAAGAAACTTGTAAACATAAATCATATCTGTTTATTTTTCATTGCTATATGTTCACATTTCCATGTAAATTCAACTTCACTGAAGTTGAAAGTAGAATGGCAAGTAGAAAGTAGGTGGCACAGAGAGAGAGAGAGAGAGAGTTCCAATCAGGTATTCGGTGTGATAATCAAGTTTGTTAGTAAACTGATAATCAAGTTTCTCAGTTACTGCATTGTGTGAAGAACCAACCTATATCTGTCACACTCAACAAAATTAGTCATGAAGATATGTCAAATGGAGGAAGAATTGCTCATATGTTTAGGGAGATTTTTTCCTCAGAACGACTTCAAAAGTAAAATTTTGAAGTTTTGTCATTTCTTTTCTGGACATTCAAGGCTTTCTGGCTTTCAAGAAAACTAGTTATTTGCTATGTAGGACATTGTCCTACCACAATTCCTGGACATTTTCTTGAAGACGTGCAAATCAACAATCTTTGCCTATGCTACCTACAAACATGAAAAATCTTTGAAATATACTGACCAAAGTGAATATAGGGGGAAGTAATACAGTCGACTCTAGTTGTAGTAAACTTGGGTATAGTGAACTCTTGGTTATAGTGCACTTAAGTCATTAGTCCTGATTCACTTACATTACAAATAAGTATAAGATGATTTGGCTGTAGTGAACCTGAACCTCGGCTATAGTGAACGTAGGAAATACAACGTCCTGGAAATTAATTCCCTCGTGGAAAAGAACAATGCACCTCAGTGCCACAAATTCCAATACAAGGCAGCTTGAAAGTATTGTCGGCTAAAGGTAATAATCAAAGAATTCTCCCCTGAGGTGAAGGTAGCGGACTGAAATAGGGACCTTACTGTTGACCACTCAGTTCTACTGCAGAAAGAAAAGGCTGTGTCCTGTGTGGGCTAGAACTGGCAGCAGGGAACGTGCAGTTGCTTCAATTTCAAGCTTGGTGTTATATTCCGTGCGTTGTATTCTTTGTAGGCGACAGGAAGAGCACGACTGCTACAGCCCCACAGCTTGGCGACAGCATTCGATTTCATTAACTACTTGCGCCATCCCACTACCAAAAGGATCTTGTATGTTATTAGTCAAGTCAAAGGGCCTTCTGAGAATGGGACAGTGTTCCAACAGTGGAAAAGGCATTGAAGAGTGTTGAGACTGCATTACGATACTGAGACAGTGGACAATGCAGAATCAAGTACAGAGAGAGCACGAACAATGGAGGTGGATCTAGAGAAATTACAAATGAAAAATGTACGATGCAAACAATTGAAATTAATAGATTTTTGAGGACAAATAAAGATTTTGAAATTTTCAGTTCATCCTGGTAATGTATTTTGCTGCATCTCTATGTTAATAAAATCAATCATTGTGGAGAGAGAGGAGAAATTCTGTTTAATTTTGACATCCTTGGGTATACTGAACCTCTGTTATAGTGAACCAAAAATGTTAGTCCTCAGTTCACTATAACCGGAGTTGACTGTACTCGGAAAAGAGGTTATTTCCTCAAAACCAATTAAAGATGCTTTAAAAGGGAGAATGCACCAAGATCAGAATCTCCATGTGCAGTCCTCCCCATTTGGGCCACAGGTGATGAGAGTTCTCATTTGCAGTATGAGTTAAATTTCATACCTCATACGTTTTACAGTAATTTCACTCGGTTCATTATAGTTAGGTATCATTTTTGTATCTTAATGGGTATGGCTTGAAATAGTCAAGTAAAATAATATGTTTTGCAAGAACTGGCAACTACCAACATTGGTGATGCAGTAGAAATGGTGAAAATTGCGAGAAATTCTTAATTGAAAAAGGATTTTTTTTTTTCAATTTAATAAGATTGTCTTTCTATATAGAGTTGTAAAGTCCATACATAGAGTTTATAAAACCTGAGAACAAAGATGATTTTCATTTACTAATGTTCCAATTCTTGCATGCAAAACATCAGCATTGCCACATGGCAACTCTTAGACACTACTCTGTCAACTCAGTAAAGTGTTTCTTTTTGAGCTACGATCTTCTCATACTAGTGTTTGAGGGCTTTGTATTAGTTTGTGGTGACCAAAAAGAATTTATCTTGAAAAATGGAATCTCCTTAAGATAGACATTACTAGAGTGAATTTAGAGTCGGGTCTTACCATATTGGAGGCTATTGATATTTTATTTGGCAAGATTATTTTGAAAGATTTGGAAGTTGGAGATGTATTCATAGAGCCACCTGAATCATATGTAGAAACTGATGAAGATTCTAAGGATGAGGAATCAGCTATTGTTGACAGTTTCTCAAGTTGTCAACATTAGGCGCCTGCAGAAATTCGTCTTATTTCAGGATGAAAATTGGGATGCTCTGATATTATGAATAATGCCCCTGATAAAATGCCCAAATTGTATTGAACTATAGCAGACAAATGTATCAGAGTATGTCTACATGAGTCTTAAAATATGCCATGACTTGGTAGTGCTGATTTAGAAGAGCAGTGTGTCCCATTTCAGGGTTCATTAGATGCATGTGTGAAGTTCTCGGTTGAAGAAATATTTGAACATTTTATTGAATTAGCAACATTTACTCAATGTTAATAAGAACAAAGCTCTATACCCTTTACCTAGTTTTTCAGAGGAAAACCTATTCATTTCAGTTAAAAAAATGTGGTGACTGAACAGTAAGGATGGATGTTTATTGAACTTTGATCTTTATCGTAGGAAAAATTTGTGCTCTAATTCTAACATAGAGCAATACCTATTGGCATTGGGATTGCCTGACCTCATGAAACTTTCTTATGAATTTTATTTGGACTATCTATTTACTGGGTCAAATTTGGTTGGAAGGATAAGGAATTTTCTTTGATTGGCGTAATAAGAAATAACTGGATACCAGCACACTTCTCATACTGAGAGGAAACAGTTTCAGAAAATGATTAGGAAAGATTATGCAACGACTTTGCAAAAAAATGGTGGTTTGTTTTAGGTTGGATGGATAATGTTTTAGGTTGGATGGTCACTATGGCTTGAACAGCAGGAGGGAAAGAAAAAATGGGAACTGCGAGTATACTTTCAAGAAAACATGAAAAGGATATCAGTACTATTCCAAATGTTATTTGCCACTACTATTAGTTGATGGGAGGCACAAATCAGGACCAGAATTTGGCATGCTATTAAATTGACGTTGGGGGGAAAAGTGATGGTGGCCAATTTTTACATGGATTTTTGATGCAGGAATTTTAAACAGAATTTTAAAAAATACAAAGATATCTCAGCTAGATTTCAAGAGAAATGTAGTTGGTTTGTATCTGACAGAATATGGTTCAGCACTACGAAGTGTAGGTCAGCCAGCCCATTTCCTAACTTCCGAGTCTAATAGCCGAGTTTCAGACATAAATTGATTGACAAGATAATTTCATTTGTTTTTTGGAGAGTAAAAAGAAAAAAATGTGCTAGTGAAAAATACAAATTTGTGTTCAACATGTAATGTTGGTTTTTGTATTGTCTGTTCTATCCTATTTCATTATAAATAATTATTTTTTTCTGCCTTCCCAATATTTTCAATACAGAAAACTTGTTCATTTATCAGTTAATAAAATTTGTTCTATGCTCTGAAGATAATGTTTTCATATATATTTTAGATAGTTAAATAATAATGCTTTCTTGAGACATCTTTGTAGCAAAATACTTAGCATTGCTATATGGGAACAGAGTATGTAATCGAAACTGCGCAACAAATTACATTTAACACGCCTTTCTGTAGTATATACTGAGTATGCTGGGGCTAAGAGGTTAATGTTTACAATAGTTGAAGACTTGGCCCATTCAGTATTTATGAAAAAAACAAAATCATGTTATATTTCTTTGCCAAACGTTAAATGGAGTTTTTACTATTTCTGAATGAAAATAAAGCAAATAAAACAAAAACATCCAATGAAGTAAATGTACACATTTGCATATTATTTGTTGAAGTAGAATGCCTGTCAGTTTCATTAAAATCAACACTAGACCTATTTAACCATTTAGTAATACAAAATTTATAGTCAACGTAAACATAAAATTTTGCCCCACTTATCATGATAAACTAAAAAAATATGTCAAGTTCCATTTAAAAAAACAGTTACCTCAATATCTCATAAAATACAAGTGATAAAATGGAAGTGAATATATGTATAAACTAGCCCCAATCCCTCATGCCCTTCTGTGAAAATTGCATTGCAATAACTTCAACCATTGAAAAATTGCAGGAGTTGCTAAAGTTACATGACTCATCCTGTATAAAGATATTTTTTCTTCTAATATAGGAATCGGTTATTCCATCACAAGCTTATTTGAACTTCATTAAGAAACACTATATTTACAAATCATTTTAAATTTTTTCCAAAACTTTTGTAGTATATTTAGATTCAAAGCAATACGCTATTTGAAAGAACAATCAATTTTGGGGGACTTGTTTTAACATAAGAGATTCCCTTCAGATTTGAGATGAATTGTTAAATAGATGATAGCAGAATATGAAGGCATTAAAAAAGGTTTTATGCTCTAAAATCAAACTTTTGGGACGTTTGTAATAAAAACTGTAAAGTTATCATAGTATTAAGTTTTATAAGCATGTTGAATGCATTGGTGTGTTTCAGATACTTATTCGTATGAATAAATTGTGTACTCAAGTATGTGCTGGGGGTGTGGTGAAGCCTCGAAAGCATGAACAGCGCTTGTTGAGAAATGTGGGTGTTCACATTGTAGTCTTAGATCTTCTGCAAGTACCATATGACAAAAAAGAAGATGTCAGAATGAATGAACTTATGAGATTAGCTCATGAGTTTCTTCAGAATTTCTGTTTGGGTAATCAGCAGAACCAAGTTCTTCTTCACAAGCAATTGGACCTCTTCTTAAACCCTGGGGTTTGTTATTTCTTATGAGATGTTAAAATTGATTTTTAACTCTAAAATGTAAACAAATAAGTATTTGGGATATTTTCTAACAGATTCTAGAGGCCGAAACGGTTCGTAGCATCTTCCAAGACAATTCAACACTATGCAATGAAGTAAATGAAAAAGTTATTCAACATTTTGTGCATTGCATAGAAACTCATGGCCGCCATGTGCAGTATTTAAAATTTCTTCAGACAATTGTGAAAGCTGAAAATCAGTTCATTAGGAAATGTCAGGATATGGTTATGCAAGAGGTAAGTTGAAATTTTTATTTTCAGCCTTTCTTTTCTAACTACATAGTTGTGATATTAATCGATGTTTTAATTTTTAGCTGGTTAATGCAGGAGAAGATGTACTTGTATTTTACAATGACAAAGCATCATTTAACCAATTTGTTGAAATGATGAGGTCAAAACGATATCGGGTGGATGAGAGTGGTGCTTTAAGGTAAGCTCATATATTTCAAAATAAAAATTTTATCATTTCTTGCATGAGAGAAATAGCATTCTTGGAGACCATTTATAATATGAAGATATTGTATTGTTACTTTCTAGAACCTAATCAATATGATATTGTTGATAATAAATATGATTTATTGAATTGGATTCATATCCTTTATTAATTTTGGGAATAGTTACAGATTTAACAAACTGTATCTATGACAGGCCGATGGTCTGAATCTTATGTTATCTGATATGTCACCGTTATTGTATAGATTTCAAGTATTACTAGTGTAATTTTGTCATTGTTGGAGTTGTTGTGCTCTGTTTATTGTGCAATGTTGCAATTATGAATTATGCAATGTTGGCTTCATAATGTGGCTTAGATCCTGTTTTCATTAAAACATCTGAAATTTCATAAATTGCAAAATGTGAACTTTCTTTTTGGTGTGTCAGGAACATTACTCATTCACAAACAACCAAGTGGTCTTCTGGATAAAACAGTTGCCTGCAGAACTTATATGCCTGAGTTCAAATCCCAGTCCAGGCAAATATTTTTTATGGTTGAACTATTATTATCGACTATTACATAACCAATATAGCTAATATAACAAAGTATGCACTAGTTACTTTTCACTTTCTTATATACTACGTACTTACAGAGTAAAGAGAAAGTATTGTAATGGTACTGCAGGAAGTGGCGATTTTTTTGTCAGACAGACTGGTATTAAAAGGTCCTATTACTGAAAAAAAAAATGGATAAATCATCTTCCGATAGGAAGTTCTTCCTGTAGTAAACACATTGTGAAGTTAGAATCCATGTTTTGAGGCTCCTTGATACCAAATAATTGGTTTATTGCAAAACACTTTTCTGTCCATGTGTCTGTCTGTCCATGGTCAATGCTAGAACCTATTGTCCAAATAATATTTCTGTGTACTTGACATCTGGGGGTAGGGTAGAGTAATGTTTCCTCTTACTCGGGTGGCAGACATGTGGTCTTTCTCACATCAGATCACAACAGCAGCAGCAGCAGTAGCTAGAAACAAATCACAATAAGAGCACATCGCAGTAGGCGACAGAACCACACACACGATGAATAACCAAAGTAGTAATGGGGCTCTTCAATTTTCATTTGCTTTGCACTGTTAGTTTTATTTTATTTTTTTTTTTCTTAATAAGTATCAGCAGCTCTGCAGTGACATCAAAATTTGAAGACTGATTGGATATCAGAAGAAACCCCCCTCCCCTGTCATTAGATCTATAAATAAGGTCATGTACAATTTTTTGAAAATATGAGTAGTTTTCACTTAATTTTTGCGTAAAGTGAAGGCAATTTTTAGAAAAAGAATTCTCCAAAATCGCTCAAAATTTTTACTTCAAATAGAGGAAAGTATGCCTTTAAAAAGGCACAGGTTCCGTTTTCATTGAACTCTGAATTTTCAAAATAATGTGAGAAAGTATGTGCATTTCTTTCAATTTACAAATAATGTGAGAAGGTGTGTGCTGTTGCTGCACCACTAGTTTAATATTTTCTTCTGACTATCCTTAAATTAATAATCCATTTGATGTAAATTTTGAAGGATCTTTTTCTCTTAAAACTCTTTTCTTAAAGTATTGTGCTTTTTGAACCCTACTCCTTCTTGAAGGGGCAGTGAATGAGCAAGGGAAGATTGGAGATAAAAGATCCACATTCTTGGGAACTTGGTTATCTAATAAACTTTTGTTGACTTACCTTTGTTAGAGATAATGGCATTTCTTTCATTCAGCATTTTAGGGTTTGGAAGTTGAACCAAGTAACTGCTTGATATTCTGCATTTTCTTAATGAGTACAGGCTACTTTGTCCCTCTTTTTATGAAGTATGATTGATGAAGGAAAAGTTGCTTTTAGGAATTATTTTCTGTCTTCTTGAATATGTGTAAAATATTCAAAATTGGAAAATATACTTCCTACTCTTGAAAATTTGTAACTGTATTTGCCTTTTGTATGAGGTTTATTTCAATTTCTAAAGACAGAATATGCCCATTTTGTTAGAAGTTGTTATTTTTTTATTTATCACTTATTAGTGTTGTGTATATTTGTCTGCATGTCTATCAGTGGATCCATCAGGTAATTAGAAAATTGTTTGCTAGGCTATGCATATACTTGGTAATATAGAACAAAGTGTAGAAGGTAATATAGAACAGAGTAAATATAGAACAATAAAATTAATTTGTAGGTGGCTCAAAGTGCTTTTTTTGCTTTAGCTTCTATTACTAATATATTCTCAGTCATTATGTTTATTTTACATTATTTAATGTAGCATACATACAAATCATTATTCTTTATTCCCTCTCTTTTCTTTGAAAATTTGAACTTGAATAGTATTGGTGACATTGAAGTGGTAAATGTTTAATACATATGTGTATTATCTTTTGCAGATATCACATAGAATTGGTAAAATTATTGGCATGCTGTACAATTATAAATGAGATAAAATGTCACAGTTTACTGCCACTTGATGATATTGTTGCTGTGGTTTCACATCCAGATTGCATTCCTGAGGTAAGAATAATTGCATTAAATGGTTGAAATGGAACAAAAAATTCTTATGTAAACCTCAGAAGAAACCTTTGATTCAATAAACATTTAGAAGCGTTTTATAAAATTCTAATGCACAAAGTTCCTGAGTTATCTGTATCAAAGTGCAAGTGACCTGTAAGAGAAGTTCTGGAGAGTAAATAAGACATTTCTGGTTGTGTGATGGTGTTCATTGTGGGTATAAGAAGAAATAATTGAAGACCATATATATATTTCAGAAATGACAAAAGTAAGGTTTGTACATTGAAGAGAAAAATTGGTAACTCATGATTTTAGGACATTTTTTAGATTCAGTAACAGGAAAGGTTTTATGAAGAATCTGAAATATTTATTGAAAGTTGTGCATTTGAAGAACCATGAACATTAAATTTTATACACTGTGGTTAAAATCATCAAAATTATGTAATAAGAAATCAAAACCTGTTGGCATAGTTATCTTTGTTAGTTCTTTGTATGACAGAGCAAAATTATATGAAAAATTACCTTTTGATATTGCAGATTTGTATTGCAAGTTTGATTTTGCAATATTAATCTTCTTCCTCTTAATAATAAAATTGATTGTACAAGGTCATATCAGATTCTTCTCTTTCATTAAGGCACTAGAAAAGAACAACAATTTATTAAAATTAATAACACAAAAACTGAAAATGAATATAAACTATGTGGTTAACATATGAATGATTGAAGAGTGTTTTTTAATTCCACAGTGTATAAGCTTACTCCACATACCATACTCTCTCAAATTTCTTGAGTAGTACTAGTTGGGCATTTACCTGGAATAATTTATACCCTTACCAGACAGAAATTGGATTATTGTCTCATGGCATTGGGGTTTGAGTCCAGGTTCACCTTGAGTGAGCTCATAGTGTGCAAAATGTCTACTATACATCTACAGTTCCCTCAAATGTACTTTCACTGTTGATTCTGAATTATTGAGAACAGAGGAAATATTAATGCATGAATAATGTTTCACTCAGGTTAAAGGAACTTTGGAAACGTCTGTTTGTATTTTAATAGTATAAAAGGAATCGATTTTCTCAACAAATTAGAATACTTGGGTATCATATCAGTAATGTATTAGTGTTCTTATGATTTTGTGTTCTGGAGAATCTGAGTAGTATAAACTTACATGTGTTTCATTGCATCGTAAAATATAAAATGGCTGTTATTTGTATTTATGCATATTGTCTCTAAAAGTTTTTATAAAATATAATTTTTAAAGCTGGAATATTTAATTAATGTATTTATGTAAAATAAAAGGGTGCTTATGTTCTATTTGCCATTAATTTACAAGTTTAATAAATATATAATTATCATGTAATACAAATAATGTAATTGCAGTAGATTAAATTGTCTAATGGACATACCTCAGATGAATTTCACAAATTGATTGGAAGGTATGTCATATATATTGAAGTTCATAGCCACAGACCATTCATAAAGCTAGAAGTTCTTATATTTTTGAAAATGGCAGCTGTACATATTACACATTACCTCAATTTCGCTGATTAAGATTAAAGATTTTATATTAAAATGTACTTGAATAATTTTTCAGGTGAAAGAAGCCTACATCAACTTCTTAAATCATTGCTATATTGATACAGAAGTAGAAATGAAAGAAATCTACACTTCAAATCACATGTGGAGTCTTTTCGAAAAGAGCTTTCTTGTTGATATGAGTTCTGTGGCCACTGACACTTTGGATCGTAAAGAAGCTAACACAGCATTGGAAAATTACGTTATAAATAGTGTCATGAATATCATTACTACTTTCTTCAATACTCCATTTTCAGATCAGAGTACTACTGTTCAGGTCTGTTCAATGAAGCATTAATTGTTTTAATATTATTAACTGGAAGTAGTGAATTCTTTTATACTTTTTCTTCTTTCAAACTATTTAACTAGTTTGGCTATTGCATTTTTACTTTCATATAGAATCTACCTTCTGTTTTTTCCAGACCAGGCAACCAATATTTGTACAGCTATTGCATTCTGCATTTAGAATCTCCCAATGTACTTGGTTGAATGCATCTCAACGTTTCAATGTTGAAAATTGTATTAGAACTCTTTCTGATGTTGGTAAGTAATTGAACATGAAAGAGTAGCATATGTGAGTTAGCAGTTTTAAATTTCCTATTATGATTTGGTCAAAGGGACTGTTATGTTCATTAAGTTTGTACAGAATCCAGTTATTTTAATATGAGGACATGATCTTCTGTAATCCTTAGTTTGGCTCTAAAATCCACTTGTCCTTATATCATTGTGTTAAACGCAGAAATTATTTCAAACAAATTTTTCTTGTGTATGCACCACAAAACTCATCAAAATCCCACAATGTATTAAAGACAAGTTGGTGAAATTATCACTGACAGTCAACAAATAGCTGAGATATTTGCATGTGAGTTCAGGATGTTTTCTCTGCAAAATGACTGGATGACCTTACAAATGTGAAGCAGAAAGACATTACGCCTCTGGGCAACATTGAGTTCTCTGACATTGAAACAATTCAACACCTGGATTAGAGTTCTGCCTCTAGCTCAGGCTACATTCCAGCAAATTTTTTGTACCAATGTGTTCTTCAACTTGCTCCAACACTGAACAGAATCTCCAGAAAATCAATGGACACTGGATGTGTACCAAAAATGAAACGTACCATCGTAACCCCAGTATTTAAGAATGAAAACAAACTTGCTAAGAAATGATATGCCTATCAGCCTGACAAGTGCAATGGGTAAGGTCATGGAGATGATTATAGCTACAAAGATACAAGAATATTCCATTTACGGCAATCTCATTCTTATCCGACAATGTAGCATTGTACCAGGTTGATCCACTGCAAGTAACATCATATCCCTGTTAGAATAAATGGACTAAAACACATAGTGGAAGTGCTGTCCCCAGAACCTACTGTGTAAGAGACTACTGAGTAGCTGGGAATGGCAGGTCACCAAAGTGCCAAAAGACTAAATGGTGACCTGATCCAAAGATGTATATAGACACACTCATGCTTGTCTCTGGTAAACCAATGGATGCGATATGTTTTGATTACACCAAAGCCTTCAACAGAGTACCTCATAAAAGATAAGTCCTTAAGCTTTATTCCATTGGACTTAGAGGAAGGTTACCCTCATGGATATGGAGCTATCTTCAACAGTGCAATTTCATGGTCGGAATTGGTAACTGTCTCCACACCTCATTCAGTTAAAAGTGGCATCCCATAAGGATCAATCTTATTCACCCATGAGTCAATTCTATTCATCTTTCATATTTATGATTTGGGAGTCAACACAAGATCAGCAGACAGCAAGAAACTGCTTCACCAATAACACAAAAATCTTCTATAAATATAACTATCAGGAAATACCTGGTAATATATATCAGGAAAACTTGGTAAGTTCCTATAGATTTACCTATGTGTGTCTGTATATTTTGTGTGTGTTTAATTTCGTAATCTCACATATCACAGTATTTATATTACAACATATATTACAAGTTATTATACAACTTGTAATTTTGGAAATATATTGTCACTTACCTTTCCCTATATAATAATATTATTATTTGAACATTCACTTGTCCTTATAGTTAAATAAAACAGTGAAATCTGTCCAAGCCTGACCCTCAACAACCTGGAATGCCTTAATAGGAAAATTTCTCTGACCCATGAAGTTAAATGGCAATTTATATAGCATAAAATAGAACCTGTTCAACCCAGAGAACTGTTTTTCATGTCCTACTATGGAAATAATGGAATTCCTGTGAATTTGATGCATTTAGCAGAGTGGCTGTGGTGAGAAACCCTTGAATGAAATGTAGATCTCAGGTCTATTTTAAGTTCTGTGTCTCTGTTGTTTCACAATTGGGTCAGAGCAGCCATACAGTTGACACTGAGGAGACAGGGGCTGTATCGCGTAACAGGAGGCTTGTTGAAAAAATGTGTACTGGATGCAAAGGCGAGTCTGTGTTCAACAGGACAGGACAGATTTGCACAGTATCTGATATAAGGGTGCTGTGTGCTGTGAAATTTAATGCAGTTTAACAATGGCTGGAAAGAAGCATAAAAGTCAAGTTCACAGAAACAAGTGAAACTCGGAAGTTGTGAGTGAAAGCTCTTCAAGAATTATTCAAATGCAGAAAAACACAAGTTTACAACACACTCAAAAGAAGGCCCAAATAATGCAAAACTAGTTGGAAAGGTATGTAAATCAATTAAAATGAAATTCCCAATCCAAATAAATAAATAATTTATATATAACTTCCTTATTATGAAGATTTATATTGTGAAGAAGAGTTATGAAGAAACCTAAGCCTGAAAGTTGTGAATGGCTCTCCAATCTTGGAATCTAATAGTTAATGTGCCATTTCGGGTCCTCGGATTAATTTTATCTCGCTTTGCTCCTTTTATCGTGTGTTTGCGAGAAACACACTTACATAAATATACTCTATCCCTCAGAGGTTTTCACAATTATAAGTTCGGTGCTGTTAATGGTTCCCGAGCACATGGGGGTGTTGCCCTTTAGGTCCATATCTGTCTCTTTTGTCTAAATGCAGATCAACCTTCCAACCCTCTGTTTGTCAATCTTCAATATCTCTCATCTGGACAAGTATCAGAAAAGGACTTTTTACTTTTTCACCTTACGAATACTTATTAAGAAGAGGAGGTTTCATGCACCAAAAAATGGCCAAGTAATTTTTGTCAGAAAAACTCTTTTTACCAGGCTCTGGTAACAAAAAAGCGGATAAATCCTGTTACTAAATTTAGAAAAAAAATCCTCTAACACATTGTATCCAGAATCCATGTTTTGTTGTTTCTTGATACTGAAAAATGAATTGACGGCAAAATGCTATGTGGTCATCGCTAGCGCCTAAACCGTTAAGCCAATTTTCTTCAAAATTGTTGTTCCCCAATCGATCTAAATGAACTCGTGATTTGGGATTTTCAAACGGATATTTTGATTTTTGAGGGTACTTCACATGAAGCCCCAAAAACACTGTCAAAATTAACTCAAAAATGGCTCCAAACTTTTTGATCAAACTTTGTCTTTGGATAGTATAAAAAATGCTTAAGAAAATAGTGGTAGTCTCATGTTTGTTGAAATCACAGACTTTTTAAAAATTGAAAAATTTTTTGGGGGTGTCATCCTTCAACTATAATATTGAAGATGGAAATTTTTTCCTCAATGACATCTGTTCATTAAAGACAGATCTTTAAATACGTTCATGTTCAATTTTTTGAAAATATGAATAGTTTCCATATAATATTGCGTGAAAAATAGGTAATTTTTTCTCAAAAACCACTCAAAATTTGTTCTTTAAATTTGCTCCTCATATGTAATAAGGGACAGTAAAAATTGGTGCTAGTCTCATTTTCAGCTATTGTTCTGTATATTCGAAAATGCTCCCCCTCCCCAAGTCATGTACAAGTATAAAAAAAAGGTCATGTTTAAAAAAGGTCCTGTACAAGTTTTTGAGAAAACAAGCTAATTTTGGTTAATTGTCTGAAATTTATGCAATTTCTAAAGAAAAAAATTCTCAAAATTCGCTCAAAATTTTTTCCTCATATGTTATAAGAGATGTTAAAAAACATGGTGCTAGACCCATTGTCGGCTATTGCTCCATATTTTCGAAACTGCCAAAAAAGTGAACATTTCAAAACTACAAATTAGGAGGTAGCGATTTTTGCTTTAAACAAAGTCTCTTGTTAAAAAATCAACTCATTAAAAAAGATCGTGTATCTTTTTTTGAAAAATGAGCTGATGTAGCACTTAATTATTGTCTGAAGTTAATGCAATTTCTAAAAATATTATTTTCTCTAAACCCACATGAAATATTTTCATTCAAGTTTCTCTTTGTATGTAACAGCGTATGGTCAATAAATAAACTAGTGGAGCTATAGAATGGTGCAGACTTTCTCGCACTTGTTAGTTTTCTAAACTCTTTAATCTCAACTAGGTTTTAGGTTATGCCTTATTCCTTTCCCAGCTGCCCTCTTTTGGCGCCAAAAGGACATTTGTTCACATTTTCTCAATATTTCGGTTGCCTAATCCTAGAATTGAAACAACTATACGCTTATGACTATAACAGAAGTGCAAGTCCTCTGTCGGACCCAAGTAATTAAATGTTGGGTATGGACTCAGCATTTCGGAGGGGAGGTTCGCTGATTTGAGCCCTGCTCAGGGATAATTATTTGTCACAATTCTCTGTTGTTGCAGAAAACTATTGAGAATTCCAGAAACTTTATTGAAATCATTTGAAGCAATTGTACTCACATATACAATCAATTAAGATAAGATGAAGAAACTGGATGTATCTGCATTTGACTTTTGTATTTTTAACTTTCAAACAAGTTTTCAAACACTCTTGTTTGATTTGCAAAGTGTATGTAGCATCAAATTATTGTTGTTTGGGAAAACTGGGAGGTCCTAAGTTCGTGTGCATTCCCTCTCTGGTGGGATGTAGCTGGTTGGGAAAACCTCGCTAATTGACGGTAGGTCAGTGCCGGATTCAGCCATTCAGGGGAGATCACTGTTACCACGAGAGAAAAAAATTATACTACACTTATGTGACTAATGGTTTTAGCAGTTGATGCACCCAGAATCACTATCACTTAATCAACTTAACAGATATCAGTCCGTCTGTGGACAACTTTAATGCCTAAACCATTCAGCTGATTTTTTCCAAAATTGATATTTCTTGATTGATCTGAATGGACTAGAGGCTTTGGGAGTTTCTATAGGACATTTTGATTGTTGAGGGTTTTTTTTCATGAATCAGGCATTTACCTTTTCATGCCACTGCCAGAATTCCACCGATATGGCGCTTGTGTGGCGTGGTGGTACGAATGCCGGCACGGTAACTGTGAGGTTCTGAGTTTGGGTCTCGGAGCAGAAAAAAATTTGTTTGTAAAAAAAAAATTGCTGGTGTATGTAGTTGTATAATATTGCGTAGCATTTAGAAATAAGGTGAGAAAACATGTGCTTTGGTAGCCCCACTAGTTTTGAGTGGTGTGATAGAACTGCAATGCTTTCTCTACAGACAAGCATTCCATGCTTTCAAAAAAAGACCTTTCTGGAGCAGACTAGGTATAACCTGATGGTGAAACATCTGCCAGAAAAAATAAACAAATTCTCCCTTAGCTTTTTCAACCAAATCTGATAAGAACATTTCGAAAATAGGTAGAAAGCAACCATCATCTCAGTCCCTAAGGAAGGATACAAAGTGATCACTACCATCAAATTACTGCCCTTTAATTGGCTTTGTCAGTAAACTTTTCGAATGTATGGTGAAGCCATTTGGATTGATCCTGAGAGGCAAGAGTGGTAAAACCAATCCAATGTGGATACAGGGAACAATGATTAATCTTGGACCATTTAGTCATGTTAAAAATAGAGAGATGTAAAGGATACGGGGACCTCACCGTAACAACTGACAAGATCAGACAATGCAAGTCAGTCAGATTCCTGGGAATAACTCTTTCCTGAAATGGTAGAAGTGCTGATGATATCTCTAATAAAAAAGGACAAGGAAAAAGAGTGATACAGCAATTAACTCCTCTTTGGAGTTCAAAAATCACAAAAAAGATTAAATGCATAATTTATAAAAGAATAGTAGGGAGCAAATGTACTTACGGAACGGAAACGTGGGATATATGTAAGAGAAATAGAGCTTGGCTGATGTCCCTTGAAAATGACTTTTGGAGAAGCCTTTATCAGCTCCTACCATATATTCCGTCATTTGCATGTTAATAATAAGACCCCGGTTTTCGTACCTTTCTGAAGCTTACAGAATATATAGCTTGCATAATCTTCATCACCTGCTATGACAACCTGATCATTGATGAATTGTAATGGGTACAGTATATTGTCATCCCATTAGTCTCATCCCATTATTCTTTTCCACACTTTGAGGGCTTCCTTGAGAAATAAGGCTGGGGGTTAGTGAACATCCTTGTTCATTAGGAATTCGTGGGAAAGTCTTTGCCCAATTCTGACTGAGCAGTATACAATGCTTTAACAGTATCAATGTAGGCTTTAGCGTTATCATTTTTTTCATGGCTGGCCATAATTAATTTTATCGTACAGTATCATATGCTTTCTGTAAGTCCGCAAATACTGTGTGTCAAAATTATATCTTATACAAAACAAAGAGTTCCAAGAATCCAAGATGTAGAAGAATCCATCACAGACATGGTTGAAGCCAAGCGATTGAGTTGGTATGGGCATCTCTAACAGATGGATCGCATAAGGTGGCCAAAGAAACTGTGGACACCTACAAGAAGAAAGAAGCATTGTAGGCCACCCAGAATCTGGAAGAAAGGTATAGAATGTGATATGGACACGAGGTTTACAAGAAGGAGACTGAGTAGACCAAAAATATTGGAAGTTGTGAAGTGAGAAATGATGTCAACCATAAACAACAATAAATTTTATAAATATAAATAAATATATAAATATAAAAATAAAAATTGTTTAAAAATAATTTTGTGGTTGTATTTATTTTATAACAACTTCCATTACGTTTGTCCTTATTCCCTCAAAAATAAATTCAAAAAGGCATATGTACTGAATTTTTTTTAGTCTGGGGTTAATTACGTTTTGTCAATGTTATTAATGAAAATGAAAGAACAGTTGCAATGATTGCCAATACAATTTAATTTTGTGTATTTTTCCATTTTTCTACTTCTATTTTTAGTGTATGTCTCCAAATGATGTAATTAGATGTTTGTAAATGAAAATTTGAACTATGTCTGTAGCTAATATGATTGCTAATTGTTTTTTATCCTGTTTTGTAGCCAAAGGTCGAGGAATTGCCATTCCATCAGATCTTGAAAGTCAAGTGTTGTCTATGTTTAGTAAAGCTGCGATGCTGTCTAGACAGACAAGCAAATGGCTACAAGCTGCAAAAGCACCCAAGATTGAACGTTCACAATCGCAAGTAAGTTTCCATTTTTATTTTACAACCTTTAAACTTCTATTTAAGATTACGTTCATAATTTTTCTACTGGACTTTGTTCATAGTTTTGGGATTAGTTTACTTTGATGTAAATGTATTACAGGGATATAGTACACATTACATGAGGCACAGGTAGCAACAGTTGTTTTCCAACTTAACTTTTTCTGTACTTGTGGTAATATTCCCTTACTGTGCATTGGTGTTGCAGTGTTAATTTAATAGTGGTCATCACCTAGGACATAGCAGGAGAAGGGCATCATCCAAAAAAAAAAAAAAAAAAAAAAAAGAAAGAAAGAAAGAAAGAAAGAAAAAAAAAAAAATACATTATATTATACACCCTTATATTGTATATTATGTAAGTCAAGGGCAATTTTCCTTTTCAGCTTATGAGACTTGATCGCAGCATCATTGAAGGGTTGCAAGATATTGTGTCATTATTAGAAGACCAACTGAAACCTCTAGTTCAGTCAGAACTCTCTTTATTGGTGGACATATTGTATAGACCTGAATTGCTTTTCCCTGCTGACACTGAAGCAAGAAAAAGATGTGAAAGTGGTGGATTCATTAAAAGGTTAGTGTCAATATGTAAATTTGGAGAATTTACCATTTTAATATTATATGTGTGTTTTATGTGTATGTTACATTTCAAAGTCAGTTATAGTACTTCGTAAAAGCCTTTATTGTCTACTGAACAGTTCTTTTTTCTCTTCTTTATTCTCGTTGATGCTTTTGAATATTATTTAATGCATCACTATTTAACATTGTATAAATTATTGTGTAACAGACTGTATAAGCATTGTATGATTATATTTTTACAAGGAGTCAAGAAATCACCTATCAAAAATACCATGTCCATGACTAAAGTAATGGATCTACTTGAAATATATTTTAACTCTTCACTTCAGCTGAAAGGGCTGACTGTGTCATTAAAGAAGTTGTGGGTTCTTTTATGATTATAAAATGATTACTTAACAATTATGAGGTCCATCAAGCTGGTCCACCCACCACAGCAGAATCAAATCAAACTAGTACCAGAATTTTTCACTGTTTTATTACTAATTTTTTTTATCATAAAAACAATATTTTTACCGCTCATCTTCAGCCTCCTCCTCCCCCCTCAACACAAACAGGTGATAGGTCCGCCCACCATAGTGTATTCAAACAAAACTAGTGCCAGAATTTTTAACTGTTTATTACTTATTTATTTCCACTAACCAATTATTTTACCATTCATCTTCAGCTACCTTATCTTCATATCAAGGCTGGCCCGCTTACCATTGCAAAATCAAGCAAAACTACTGACAGAAATCATCACAGAAACATCAAACCAATCTCTTTACCATTCATCTTCACCACCAAAAATGGGGTTTTCCCTTATCTGGCCTGTATACCATAAGAGAATCAAATTCTGCATAAAGAGAACTAATTTAACAGGCCTCTACAAGATTTTTTGTTGCACACTGGCTAGACAGCGTCTGCAATAAGCAATTTTTGGCCAAAATAAAAAAAGAACATCACTGTTCAATTACAAAATATTTTTAGCTTTAATTACTTACCAATTGTTAATATATGTGGACAGTGCTTTGCCCAATGATCATAATACTACGTGTGTTTCAATAACTCAGAAATTTTTTATATTGGCGGTCTACATATTTCCATACATAAATTACTTGAAAAAACCTTATTTGCTATAACAACAAAACACCACGATAATGAATTACTACTCGCAAGTGTTTATAATCCGCCATTTATAAGTTCAAAGGGAAATCCTACAGCCTCCAAGCTGATAATTAGTATCTTTTTTTTTTTTTTTTTAATAATAATAATAATAAACAAATTCCACCCATGTGATTTGTTTTTGTGGATCCATTTCTTTGGGACTTTAAGTTTACAAAGAACTAAGAAGTGATCTGTACTAACGTCACAGCTCCTATATACTCATGTATCATTCACGTATGGGGAAAGTTTCTTGTTGGATAGGATGTAGTCGATTGTTGATCTCGTGCCTTTTGCTGACCATGTGTATTTATGTATATCTTTATGGCGGAAGAGGGTATTGTAAACTCGTTAAAACTAACAAAATTTCTCAGGGCTATTCCATTCTCATTTAAAGTTTGTTCTCCATTATCTCCAATTAGATTTCCTATAATTTGTTGTCCAACACGTGCATTAAAATCACCTCCAATTGCTAAGAAATCTGTCTTATTCATAATGTTTAAATGGGACTGGAGGGATTCATAAAAGTTTATGCTTTCTTCTTTACATCCCTCTTCAGGTGCATAAATGCAGATAATTGTAAGATATCCTCTAGCTGCTTTTAGCCGCACCTTTATTATTCGGTCGCTTACAAAATTATAGCTCTGGATTCTATTTTTTAAGGAAGATTTAATCATTATTCCTACCTTTAATGATGATCTTATATTTTGAGGAACTCCACTATATAAAAGTACGTAATTTAGGTATTTCAATGTGCCTTTTAATTTTCTCTTTGTTTCAGTAATCAGACATATATCTACATTAATATTTTCTAATTCTTTTTGTAGTATTTCTTCTTTTTGCGTCAATCCTCTTACATTCCAAATAGCTAAGTTTAAGTTCTCCAAATTCCTTTTTCTATTCCTTTGGGTCATCATATGATTAGTCCGGCTATTCTCTTGATGGTCATCAGTAATGGGTTTGTCTCCCGGCCATGTTACGAGCACTGCGCAGGACTAGCTTGGTGATGGGGCTGCCATCTTAACTGCCTCCAAGCTGGTAGAGTGCGTTGTTTGGAGCACCATCCTAAATGCATTGCTTTCACCGCGTTCGTTGCAATACTGCAGATATTGGGCTGCATCTACCCTGGGATTAGAGGAAGCTTGAGGTGTTGGCTCTTCTGCCGTTGGCCTTCCTCATTGGCATCCTCCCATTCTGGGAAGTATGCACTGCTTCCTCTTCTGGAGTACTTCTTCGTCTCATCCCTATCCTTTGACCAGTCCAGCAAGGGAGGCCCTACCAGTAGCTACGCTACTGCTGGCATAGCTCTCAGGATACTCAAGCTCCACCACCAACTCCAAGGTCATATACTCCCTAGGCGGAGAATTAAAGATGTAAACCTGAAAATTCTCCACTCGTATGAGGTAACAATACTTGTACATCTCCGCTCATACACATGCAACAATACTACTCAGAAATAATAACCCGTTTCGTGAGAAACTTATAAAGCGCAACGGTAACGTTACGAAATTTATTCCTTTGGCAATACACAAATAATATAAGGCATATTTTATCACCCTTATAATTAAATTTCAACAATAAAACCACATTCAAGCAAAAAACAAAATTCACAATCATTCCTTTCATACTTGCCCAGATCTGTGCAATTTTATTGCTGAATTATTTGAATGGCCATTCTCAAAAAAAATTGACACTCTTTGTAATTCAAGAATTAAAAAAATCTTTTGTTTTGTACATTTTTGTTTATTTTTAAACATTTACTTCCCTTTTGATGATAACACAGGCATACCAAAACAAAGAAAACGTTGTCAGACCCAAAGGTTTGACACATGTTTCTCAATGTACATTAATGCTTTGAATCCTAATCCAAAGCCAGAATTGCGCCACCACCCTCCAGTTTGGATTTTTTTAGTTCCTCTCCCTTCAGAAGGTACTTCTTATGAAGAGAAAGTTATCGAATGCGGCGTGAAAAAGCGGTGAATTTTCGGCAGAAAAACTCATTGCTGGGCCCTGGTAACAAAAAAGTGTATAAATCCAGGTGTTAAATTTAGCAAAAAAATCCTCAAACATGTGGTGTAGCCTGAATCTGTGGTTTCTGGCCAGAATCCATCCGTAATACCAAAAACTGTAGCTCAGTGCATCAATTGATGTCACTGCAGCGCCTCTGAATGGGAGGTCCTAGGGTCAAGTCCTGACAGTGGCAGGATTTTCGATACTAGTTTTTCAGCTAGGTCGAATTTAGTTGCTGTCTGTAAGAGAATTCTAGTGGCTGACTGCCCTGTTCGGTAGTTTTCCGTGGCTTCTCCAATCAACACCAGGTGAATGCCAGAGCAGTACCCTAACAAATGGGCTATGGTCTGCGCGTGATCCTTCCTTCCTCTTCCTTCTCCTATCCTCTCCCCTTGTACGCACACACACACACACTCACACACACACTCATATCCACACACACTCACACACATACACACACACATACTCTCTACTCTTACACTAACATGCACTACACTACCACATATTCCAGGAGACCAGTCCGTTTAGAGCTTGTCCGGACTGGGGTGGTGCCCTGCTGGTGGGAGAGTCCTGGTTAGGGGGAAACCCTGCTAGTCGACGGTAGGTCAGTGCCGTATCTCGCCATCCAGCAGGGGAAGTTCACCACCATCTGAGAAAAAAGCATGCACTATACTTATGGGACTAATGACCTAAGCTGTCGGCACGCCTAGATTCACTAACTAACCAACCAAAAAATCGATTGACGGCAAAAGGTCTCCCCGTCTGACTGTCTGTGAAGAACGCGAGCAACTAAACCATTCAGCTGATTTTCTCCAAAATTTATATTTCTCAATCGATGTTTTAATTTTTGGGGAGTACTTTACTTGAAGCCCATAGACTTTATTAAAATTTTCAAAAAAAAATGGCTGCAACATATTTTATTAAATTTAGTTGTTGGATAGTGTGAAGGATGTTTAAGAAAATGGTGGTTTCATGTTCATTGCAAACCCTGATTTTTCGAAAATTGCAAAAATTAAATTTTTTTCTTACAACTACAGTTATGAAGATAGAGATATTTTCCCGTAATGATATCTGTTCCTTAAAAATAGATTTGGAAATAAGGTCATGAACAGTGTTTTGAAAATTTGAGTACTTTTTGCGTAATACCAGATTTTGGTGTCTTGGATTATTATACTCTGCACAAGCCAAATGTTGTCCAACTCAAAGACTTGAAACATGTTTCTCTATGTGCATTGACATGCTGAAGCCAAATTCAAAGCCAGAATTGCTCCACCACCTTCCAATTTTTTTCAATTGTACAAATTACAATTTCACAGTGTGTTTTCATGAGAAAAATAACTGAGGTTCGTGGCACAATTCTGGTTTCAGATTCGGATTCAGTGCCTCAACTTACTTAGACAAATATTTGTGTCAAGTCTTTGGGGCACACCAGTTTTTTTTGTGTGCTTGTATAATCTGTCTGCCTCCCATTTTTTGTTAGGGGAGGGGTAGATGACCAGAAAAGAAATTGTTTAGCGGTAATAAATTAGTTAAAAATTCTAGTACTAGTTTGGTTTGATTCTACTATGGTGGGCGAGCCATTTTGATGGACCTACAATAATGTCTATGTTAATTTCTAGTGTATCATTCAAAAATTAAAAGATAATCGAGAGTAATAGGGTAGGAGGAAAATTCATTGAAATAAAAAGGACTTTGATGTTCTTTATTTGGGATTATTATTGAGACATGGTATAACGTTGGTAGGTAGATTTTAAAAGCTCAATTCTCTTCTTTGACTTTAATGTTATTGTAAATGGTTTATTTTTAATTTTATTTACTTTATCATTATTTTAAAGATGTGCATTACAATTATCATGATTCTTTGGGGCATTCATTGTTATTTATTATAAAATTTTAATTACCTTCATTCAAATTAGTATGGAATCCCAAGTTAAATTAGCTCTATGTTTCATGTGAAAATGTAATTGTTACAGCTAAATTCTCAATCTTGCTAATTCCTGAAAAATTCCTTTTTTACTCACCCTAAAAGTTTGAATGTATGAAACAGAAAGAGAAAGGTTTTGTAAATGCTCGGTAATTAAAAATGTATTAGTTAGCAGTGGTAGAGAATATGAATTTTTACACCACTTCAACATGAAAATATTACAAAATATAAATAATGTCACCATGATTATTAGAGTGAAATGCTCCATTTTCTTGTTTATGTGACTGTCGTACAAATTGTATGTTCATTGATTTTTGTACGATTTTGTATCAATTAAAAATTGTAAGGTTATTCCAAATCTTCTTGTATTTTAAATGCAGAGTTGTGTGCTATAGACCTGGATTGCTCAGATAACCCGTGCTTTAAATCTTCCCCCAAAAAATATTACTTAACCAAAAATTGATGATGATATAGTCGAGCATTTTTCTGAGCCGCAATACAGACCATTTAACGTCAAAAACATTTAACCTCATCTAGGGAAGTAGTAACCAGATGGTGCACTCATTCAACACTGGCCAGAAGAGGGATTCAGGACAGTGGAGACTCATTACACACAACACAATAGACAGAGCTGTTTCAACCACTGAATTACACTGCACTTGATCATCACATTCATCAGTGAAGAGGAACCTTGTGTTGAAGAATAAGCGATCACATTGCTTGCATATTTACATTTGGTTATTTCAACCACAATAGTAAAACTATCCTAAAATTTATTAATTTTTCTATGAGGTTTTGAGTTTATAATGAATCAGACAAGACATTTTGCAGCCTTGTAGGTGCAATGGTTATCTTGCTATTTTATCCCATATTTATGTAGCATTAATCGTGAATTATTAGTTTTTAATTTTTTCATCTACTGTGAAACAAATGCTTGCTTTCCTATGCATCAAAATATGGTAAAAATGGGAGTTTTGCATTGCATAGTTTTTATGTAAATACACTACATTTATTTTTTTTTCTTTTCGCACTTCTGGAAGTTTCTGCAACAAAAGTATTGTATAATTTTTTTCACATTTAATCAGTTTAATAATTCAAATTTCCTGCCAAAAATTAACTAAATAATTTTTGTTTTTATAATTTATCATTTACAAAGCCATTCACATCTATTTCACGTGATAAAACTTTAGATGGCATGGAGAAGAAAGATAGAAAAAAAAATAAGAGAACACATTTTTTATAAAATAGAAGAGATAGGGGAGTGATAATTTGGAAATCCTTGTTTTTCTTTGTCCAAAACATATTACATATGGAGTTTGCTCAGGACATTTGTCAATTTACTTGCTGAGAATATTTTTTGGACCAGATTATACTACATATTCCTCCAATTAATTGGTATCTCAATTAATATAAATATTCAAGATTTATTTAATTTCCATAAACTCAAGTAAGTGTTTACCACTAAATGACAAATAAAATCACTATTTTTTTCACAGATGTACAATTTTTTCTAAGAATATATCTGTGTGTATTTTTAATTGCAGAATATTCTGCACCTGAAGTAAGCCTTCCACATGTACAAATATGTTAATGTGGAGTATGAATATTGTCTTTACTATTTTCTCCTATTCTATTTCTTCCTTGTTAAGAATTTTTCTTGTTGCCAAACTTTGTGAAGTACTAAGCCAGGCTAATTACACAAATAGCTAGCACAAATAATATGAGGGAAGATTTGCCAACCAAAGAAAATTATTTTTTAATGTTTTTATTACTTTCTTGTTTGGACTAGTTGCATTGAAATTGATATTCGGTAAGATATTAAACAAATATTGATTATTGTGTATGAATTGTAATAGTTATATCAAAATAGTTACAACTAGCAGAGCAGTGCTTATAAAATAAGTGAAAAGTCTGTTGCAAAAGAGCTCTATTTTCTCAAGGAGAAAACTTGTTGGATGGGCATAAGTAGTTAATAATTATAGCAACAGATCAGATTAATTCTTTTTGATTTTTGTTGAGGAGATTATTATGATTTTCTGACGTATTTACTCAGTTTCTTTTCATTGATTCATTACGACTCCAATTCTCCTTTTCATAAAGCATTTACTCACATTTTTAGGGAAACTTTAATTATTTATTACAGTACACGTCATCATTTTAAATTATTGTTAAGAATATTTTATGAGATTTGTGCTCAACAGAAAAAATTGTGTACATATTTGAGGAATAGTGTACATTTCTGGTGTAAATTAAGGGTGTTTAAATGTTGCTATTTTGAGAACCAAAACCTATTTTAGACTGTCAAATTGATAGTTTTAACTTTGGTGTGAAACTCAACAAGAACCTTGTTGAGTGAACCTTGATGATTGTGGCAGTTGAAATCAGATGCTATCAATGAATGCCTCTAAATTTGAAAATTATTTATGAAGAGAACAATTTTATAATTTGTTGGTTTTCAGAATTTTACATATATACTGTAAAACATTGAAGATTATTATTACGTGAAGCATGTACCCTATGTACAATATATGAATTATTTTCTAAATTGTCTCTAATTATATCATATTCAGTTTTGCAACTGAGTGATTGCTGCTGAAGTTAAAACTGCTATAAAAATGTGCTGTAGTTCAAATTCGATGTTGCAAGAAATATTTCTTAGTGCTTCACCCTATTCTTTTTGTTTTCATCATAGAACATCATTCAAAACTATTATTCAGCAAAGTTTGAAAACTTTTTGTTGTATTTGATGTAGAAGTAGTATAACAGCAAATATTATATCTTATTTACTGCATTTACATGTGCAGATGTGCACAAGCCTTAAAATCTGAACCACTGACAAGAATTCAACCAACTTAACTTCAATGCCGTCTACTTTGAAGGAATCAGGATTATGAAGACTAAGAAGGTCCAGAAAGAATAAGAGCAAATCAATTTTATTTTGATTTCACATTTTCATGGTAGAAGTGTTTATTTTCTGTTGTATTAAATTTTTACTAATTCATGCTTTTAGTAGTTGTGGTTTTTAATACACAGTTTATAGCTATTAAAATCGATCATGAATAGGAGTATTTCCTTGTGTTTTAAAATCTAACAATGCATGATAACCTTTTCAAATTGTTTTGCAACTAAGCAAACGATATTCATTTATTTGAAAGGCAAAGATGATTATTGAAAATTGCCAAGTTACATAAGTTGGTATATGTGTTATCAGTCATATTTTTTGTGAATTATATACCCTTTTCTTCTCAGTTAATGAATTTTAGGGTTTTTTTGAATTTCTGTTATACATGTTATATTTCTTTTGGTTTTTTGTTTTTGTTTTCAATTTTTTCTTTGTGCATTTGAATGTGTCCTTGATTTCATTCCAAAACATTCCATCATTTCACTTATAATATAATACTACTGTTTTCATCATTTTACACTCTAAATGGAATGAAATCAATTATATGAAGTTCATGTAATTTATTTTTCCAACATTTCTTATATTAATATGCATTTAATATACTTAATATTATTCATTTTTATCAATTAAGATTAATGTTTTTTTAGCAAAATGTTTAAACTTTGTTTAATCCAATTTAAGTCAAGAGATAACTAATGATTCTTTCTAAAGAATTATTTAGAGCTTTAATATGGAAATAATGAAAGGTTTTCCTTGAAGATGATTTATGAAACCATGTGTTTTCACTTTTACTAATTTAACGTTTAACATTCCATAATAATTCTCAGTCTTATAATAACACACTAACTTTTCAGAAGTGTTTTTACACAATTTCAGTGTTTGGTTATTAAAAAATAATTCTTTCTGTTTTTTTCTTAATGTATTAATTTTGTTTTGGAAGTTTATTTTTCTTTTCCTTTAAATTATGATAATTGTGTATTATTAATTTTAACTTGAAATATATTGAAATGAAAAAGGTAGCTGGATATTTATATAACCTTTCTGTAGCATCAATGCGTGTCATAAATGGCTAATTCTATTTTTTTAACAGATTAATAAAACACACTGAGAAATTGTTGGAAGAAAAAGAAGAAAAATTATGTGTAAAAGTACTAAGAACATTAAGAGAAATGATGGCTATTGATGCTGAGTATGGTGAAAAGGTAAGTTTTCAGTCATGAAAGTGTGTTTAAGAGTTTTATCAGGTTTCATTTTAGGAAAATTTGATGTGGTTAAGTTTTCAATATTATACTAAACTTTTTACTTCACTACTAGGCAAAAGAAACTTAAAGATGTGTAATATATTTGTACATTAGCTTATAAATTTATTTTTCCAACATTTCTTATATTAATATGCATTTAATATACGTAATATTATTCATTTTTATCAATTAAGATTAATGGTTTTTTTAGCAAAATGTTTAAACTTTGTTTAATCCAATCGGGAATTAAAGCGCTCAACGCCCCTTAAGGGGCTTGGAGACGCGTTGCGTAAAGGTGTAGACGCAACAAATTAAAAAAAAAAAAAAAAAGGATAGTATAAAGTCAGTTCTCTAGAGTTAACAGTAAATTATAAATATTTGTCTTTTTGAATATTGCATGTACACAATTTGCAACACACAATTATTGGGTTAACATAACCATTGAGTTATTTTGATAATTGATTAATAAATATTAAGAGAAAAATGGAAGATAATCTTCAGTTTTGGAAACTAAGAGGAGGACTGGTATATAATTACATTGTTGCATTTAATTGCATTATAACTCTGCATTAGTTTTGAAGTGCAGACTTACAGCCTATGGGAATGGTCGGGAATATGTCTGCCACATCACATTACCAGTGGTGAAATCCATGCAGAGCAGTGTCTCACAGTGCTTCAGTGGCCTCAGTAATGTAAAAGGTTGTAACGGGGATGTTTTTCACACTGTCACATCCAGCAAGGAGACAAATGCAAATAGGAAAGTGCATGGGAATGACAAGAGGTACTAAAGAAAGCAGAAAGAGATACTTCAGGAACATAAGATAATTTACTGAAAAGTTTAAAGGAGCTGGAAAATCTTACAGTTGTTTCAGCACCACTATCGTCCATTGAGCTTACACTACTGGTGGGAATCACTGGTAGTGAGTTTGCTGATCAGGCTGCAAAATTAGCAGCTCTGAAGCCTAATAGTGACAATTCCTCAGTCCTCTTTTAAAGGCATTTTGAAAATACTCAATACTCAGCGCATGGCAGGTAGAGTAGTGAAATGCCAAATTTCAGATAAATGCTATTAAGAACTGGCATTCCTCATCACTGGTGTTCCTTGCCCAGAGTTGCTGGACATGAAGTAATTTGGATACCTCCTCACATGTGCCATTACCACTTTTCATACAGTTTCCTCCTGCAAAGTGACCCTTCTTGTATCTGCAATATTTGTTGGAAAGACCTCCCATGGAACACTCCTACACTGTGCAATGTTTCATCGCGGCCAATGTAATCATTGTCTGGGCAGCTCTCTACAGGAAAGCTCAATGAGGATGTGTCTTTGCTCTCACAACCCTGTTCCTTTCTGTGGGAATGGGGACTAAATCATATGATTTTTAGAGAAATGGACGATATGGTATTTGGTAAATCTTATTTCACTTCTATACAGCTAGTTTTTAAGATTTTGATATTTGCCTTGTGCTTTTTGTTTAATCTGTTTTATGTGGTCTATAGGTCTACATTGTAATTGAATTATGTTATTTTAATCAGAATTATAGTTACATCTGCAAATGTTATTTAATTAAATCTACAATATGTTTTTAAATTAATTTTGCATGAGTACCAATGACAGCACCCTTACCTCAGTAAATCAATCGGAAAAATTAATAAATTTCTGGGCTCATGAAATATAATGACATTATGAGTCTTTATTTATAAACTTATGTACTGAAACAAAATTTAATTTTTGAATTTCTTTTGTAGTGAATGATGTTTTATTTATTTCAGGGTGACCATTTACGAATGAGTCTATTGATTCGATATTTTGGAGTACTTAAAAGAGAATCAGTTGAGTTGAGTGGTTCTAGACCACCCGTGACCCATGGGCCAGGAGGTATGTTTATTTTCCCAAACATTTGTTTCAATTAATTCTTTCATCATGTATTAGATATTGGAATGCTCACTAGAACTTAAACTTGCTCAAAAGGAACCATGAGATGGAAAATTACTTGAATGAAACTATTTGGGACATTTAATTTTGATGGTAGTAGCATTGTAATTATTTTGTAGACCATTTATTACAAATATAAACTATATTACTAATGTGACTAAGCAAAAGAGATTGAAGCCATTACAAAACTTCCAGTGTAAGATATTCTAACCCTTCAAATCCTTGTATTCACCCCCAAACAGTCTCTCTATCATATCAGAACCACGTTAAACACACCATATGGTACAGCTAAGGAAAGAAACTCTAAAAGGGGAAAATCTGTCATTTACTGTGTAATGGGCTGACTCATTTATTTATTTGCTAGCCAGTTACACTGCATTCTCTTTACTATTAATCAGTACTATTTCCCCAATCATTACTTATCCTTTCCCTAATTACCTGAACCTTTCCTAGAAATTTCTTGAATTCTTTCATGAAGTGAGACCTATTATCTCTTAATATATCCTGGGTAAGATCTACATATCTAATTGGCAGTAATAGCTTCCCATTTCCATCCATTTATGATCTCCAAGTTTCACAACCACAGCAATATGTGAATAAAGTCTGTGAAGGATGTGAATAAAGTCTTCGTCATTGCAGTGCACCCAGATTCCATTGCCATTTGCATCTTTCCATCTATAATGTGTCAACTCCAACCCTAAGGCCCCGTAACCCCCTCTTGCATCCCTGTCAAGTATGTAAACATAACTTTTACATCTCCATTCAGTACTAATGTTAATTTGATCTCCTGGAGGGTTGAACGTCGCAAAATGCTACATCATCACACATTTCGCAAAATACATTTCTGTACATCTTTTGTTTCCAAAACTTTTCCAGTGAAATTCTCAGAATAGTTGTTAATTTGAAAAATAAACATTCAGCTGGTTTAGATGGATTTTCAGATTGTTGAAAATGAACTGATGAAAGAGAAATTGACTGATGGATTTGAATTTCGTTTTTGTTGCTTCTTCTTCTTCTTCTTCTTCTCTCTCTCTCTCTCTCCTCTTTCTCTCTCTCTCCTCTCTCTCTCCTCTCTCTCCTCCTCTCTCTCCTCTCTCTCTCTCTCCTCTCTCTCTCCTCTCTCTCTCTCCTCTCTCTCTCTCTCTCTCTCCTCTCTCTCTCCTCCTCTCTCTCTCCTCTCTCTCTCCTCCTCTCTCGCTCCTCTCTCTCTCCTCTCTCTCTCTCCTCTCTCTCTCCTCTCTCTCTCTCTCTCTCTCTCTCTCTCTCTCTCCTCTCTCTCTCTCTCTCTCTCTCTCTCTCTCTCTCTCTCCTCTCTCTCCTCTCTCTCTCTCTCCTCTCTCTCTCTCTCTCCTCCTCTCTCTCCTCTCTCTCTTGCATGGAACTAACGTGCACTCCTGTGCATGGAACTAACGTGTTGCAATACAACATCCCTGTCTTAGCTCTTTATTTATCTTTATTTCTTTTGATATATTATTTCCTAATTTGACATGAGCAATATTGTCTGTGTATAACTCTCTAATCGCCTTAATATATAAATGCTATTAATATGTTGATTTTCCATGGCCATCCACAATTTTGAAAAGGGAACACTGTTCTATGCCTTTTACAAGTCAATATAGACTAGATGTGTCTCAAGGTTATACGCCATCCGCTTATCTGTAACTTGTCAAATGGTATATAATTCTATGCAGGAACTACCTGCTCGAAAGCCACTCTGTTATTCCATTTCATTTATTTCATTTTCCAATAATTTTGCCATATATTTTACCAAGGGAACTCAGGACGGTTATACCACGGTAATTGGAGCATTCTTCCTTTTTTAAATATAACGGAGATCTAACCCACTTTAAAGACTTCTGGTATCCCACAACCTCTGAGACATGCATTAAATTATTCTGAAAGCTGTTCAAACAATACCAATGGAGCTGATTTTATTAGTTCTATATTTATCCCGCCGGATCCGGGAGCATTACCGCTTTTGAAACTTTTCACCACTTTCTCAACTTCAATTGGAGATATATCTTCCACCTGATTGTCAGATGTATCTTTTAGCTGATATAAAGTGTGGTATTCTACACGGTGTTCCTCCAGAATTTCTTCATAAGCACTACTGCTTTCTGTGTAAGTGGGACAACAGAGACAGAAAAAATGGCGTACTCAGATTGAACTACTGCCTGCATAGAGTTATGTTAACACTCCTCTTGTTGACCACAAAACTGTGTACCTGCCTCCACTGCACATTAAACTATCACGATATTGTATATGAACTGTATATGAACTATTGTGATCAAACCACTGTTTGGGACAACATGTCTCTTAAATTACATTTTTGAATGATCATTTGGACATCTTCATGGATAACCGTAGGACCTTTAGTGACAAACATGGTGAACAGTTCCACCAGGGCATTTCTCAAATGGAAAAGCATTATCAAAACAATTGGAGTGACACAATGTTGACGGACTACTGCTGGACCTTACAAAGAGATGGTTTTGAGGCAATGTATCGTAAAAAATCAGAAAGGAAATATTTTTAGGTTTGTTTTTTCACTTTTCTTAAAATTAATGTTATATTTTTTACTGTATACATTTGAATCTCTTGTTATTAGAGCGTGTCATTTTGCCAGATACATGTAAAACATTGGGATACATACACTTTTACAAAAATGATCATCACATGAAAAAGAGGTCAATTCAGAAATTCTGAATATAGATCCATATTGAGAGGCAAATTATCATCCAGGATTTTGTTCTTGTTACAGAAAATTTTTTTTTTTTTTTGTAGATCACTCACCTTTTATTATTGTATTTCTCTGTCTCTTGTTTTGTAATCACATGCTTTCTCTGAAATGATCTATGTACACATGTAAATGCTTGTATAAAAGCATTGTATTTCTTTAATTTATATATTGGGCATATATAAATTCTGTTAATTAGTTTACAGTAAAATGAAATAAAAAATTACATTGTACCTTTTGCAACATGCCTCACTCAGCCACTCGTGGGTCAGTGCCTTACTCTGCCACTTCCTCTCCTATCTCTGCGTGGATTTCTCAGTATGGTAGAGATGCTCTTCTAAAATGTTTGTTTCCTCACTAGTGGGCAGTCCAATAGTAACATGGGGAAAATACCTAAATGACAGTGCATTGTATATTTAGATATCTGTTTATTCATTGTGGAATGATTATTGTAACTATATAAACTGACATGTTGACATGGAAAACTTGTTGACATGGTGTTGGAACTGGTTGACTTGTTGAAATGGAATACTTGTTGACATGGAAAACATTTTTCAGCTAAAGTGTTAAGTAGAGCTGGAAGAACACTGCATGAAGTTCAGAGTCATCTGAATAATGAAGGAGCATCAGATTTAGTTGTAGAGTTGGTTATAAAATCTGTGAACTCTCCGTCAATTTTTGTGGAAGCTGTGGAATTGGGCATAGCCCTTTTGGAAGGAGGAAATCCTGTAATTCAAAAGAGCATGTCCAACAAACTAGTGGAAGGAGAACTGAGTCAAGCCTTTTTTAAGGTATTTGTGAAAATTCTTTAATTTTAAGTATTCATACATACACACATTTATACTGAGTTAAGTCCCTGCTTATCAAAATAAATTTGAATTAAATAATTATTACAATGAATGTTATGATATCTGAAATAACACCAATTGGAGGTCAATGCATATTATAATACAATGAGTCCCAAAGGAAACAGTGCCCCTCAAATATCTTAGTGTGCTTATGAATGGATATAATGTCTTACATACCAGTGTTTCATTGTAGGTATTTTTTGACATGATGAGAGAATCACAAGCAGAAATAAGGTCAACTGTATCTGTTAACACTTCTGATATGGCTGCAAAGGCTCATGAAGAAAAAGAACAAGGCAGAGAGTTGGAAAAATTGGCAAAGAAAAAAGGAGGTAGGTGCTTGGTAATATTTAGTTAAATTTATAAGCAAGTTAACCTTTTCCTGCTGCAACACAGTTTAACTGTATTACACTTAGTAACTACTCGATAACAAAAACCAAAATAATATTTACTATATACGCTAATGCATTTGTTAATTTTTAGGTTATATAATTTTAAAAGTCCAGGTATGCTTATAACAACTTTTGTAAAGTTCTTCTGGGTTTTGACTGTCCTTTCAATCAGGTTTTTGTTCAATTTCCCTTGATCCAGTGAGCAAAAGCGAATGTGGTTCCTTGCGTTTCATCTGAACACTAATTGCAATTTTTCTCCCTCCCAGTCATCACATGGAATACTTCCTGTTTTTGTCATTAAAAGAAAATAAAAAATAAAACCGTACTGCTCTGAATGTAACTTGTGCTGCCCAAAAACCTTTTGCTAACTGACTCAGGCAACACAAAGATAGCATTGGACTCAGCTTACCATTCTAAAGCATGACATTTTCTAGTATATAAATTCTGACATACAGTGATTGAGTCATTTCACGTGAAAAAAACCATACCACTATCTTCTCCTTAATTAGATGATCAAATGTTTTGTTATGTCGTTTTGCTGAGAATGCAAAAGTTACTGCACAGCAAAAGAGAATGCAATAGTTACTGCACAGCAGTTTCATACACATTTCCCTTCTTCAGTAAGGTTCAGAAGATTGTGCTTGAAGTGAGTTTACTTGAAATTACTCAGTCTGTATAGCAATCTACTTATTTAATTTGTGTTTTTCATGATGTAGTTAAGCCAAATGGAATAATAATCACTGAAGACTTGCGAGAAGAATTGAACCAAGCTGCTATAGCGACAACCCATAGTTACGCTGTTGTGAGAAGTGCATCACAAGGTAAGACTAAACTGTATGTTCACAATTTATTTCATTGCAATAATTGCTATTATTTTAAGGGGGCAAAATGTAGAGAGGAGAGAGAAGTCAAACAAAGAAGGAAAGAAGAGAAAATTCATTAATTCAGATATATTATAAAGCTCAGTATGGCATTTCTGATGCTTTAAACAGTTTAAAAAGTATTTTCGTACTTATTACCTTGAGGTTTCTTAATTAGCTTAGAAAGATACAAACAAAATGGCCAGTACTAGCAAACTGTGATACATTAAATCACTCCTTGCTTATCCCAAACAGCGAACTGGAAGAGATCTATAGTACAACTATTTCTTATTCCATCCATAACTTTTTAATTTAATTTTTTAATATTTTGATTTTTTAATGTTAATCTGAATAAAATAACCTCACAACTTTGCTCTACTATCAACAAATTCATGTCGAAACCAACACAAACAAACTAGGAAGCTCGTCAAACAAGAGCACATAACGTAAAAGTGTGTGTGAACAAGAGCACATAATGCTGTGCATCCTTAGTTCTCCTGACTACAAAGACATTCCTACTAAGCCTAAAAACTGGTACTAATTTTAGCAGACAGCCATGGCCACCGTCTTTCTTCCATTCTCAATAGGAATTTACCCTCTAACTACTCAGTCTCGTGTGTTTTTAAATCTAATGGGAGGTTTGCACACATGACTGCAGGGTTGGATACCCACATGAAGACACTGACCAATCAACACGTGAACAAATTACAATGTGCAAAACACTAACATAATAGTCTCAACTCTGCCCTTTTGGTACAGCAAATGAACACTTTTCATTGAGATTAAGCATGCAAACCAACAATTAACCACTGCATCTGAGGAAAAGAACTATCCAACTTTTTGAAGTTCATTTTCTTTCCGCAAAACGTTTCACCTGGCATGGTCTCCACACGGGCCTTACTGGAAAGCATACACTTGGTAGCCGGTGCCAGAGGTCGAACTTAACCATGCTCTGTGAAGTCACAGAAATTAAGTAGCTTGAGTCACTGCGGGTTCCTAGTAAGGTGACAATCTGGGAATCCCGGATACTATCAACACTGAGCCTCTGGCTGATAGGGATAAAAGGTAATGACACTGACTTGACTTGATGCAAGATTGACTGTGAAGGAATGTTCAAGGGGAATTAATCCTCACACCCAATGCCACAAAAAAAGAAAGAAAGAAGCGGAAAAGAGCCATTTGTCAATTCATTTAATTCCTTCAGCGTGTATATTGCAATAAATATATTTTTACAGACCATGCTTAATTCAAAGAAGGAAATGAACCTAAATACTATACTGCTTCTATTGCAGATATCGAGTGGAAATTGAATAATCATATCATTAACTGCTATCATTATTTTGCTAATTATTTCACGTTGCTAGTTTGCTTTGTTTTGTTGAATACTGAAAAAATTGCTAATATTTGCCTGTATTTTGAAACATCATTTTAGTAAACATCATCTTTCATGCAACAAATTTTTATCAGGTGAGGATGCAAGTTCATCAGTCCTTGGTCAAGGTTCTGCCTTAGAAGATATGTTAGCAGAGAAATTAGAACGTCATCGAGATCGTGAAGAGAAAAACAAGCTTTCTGCAAAAGTATTGGTTATGCAACCAATTTTGAGATTTTTACAACTTTTATGTGAAAATCACAATAGGGAATTGCAGGTTTGTTTTATAATAAGCATTATATTCAAAGTTACTTTGTTCATTGTAAAAACAAATTAGTAAATGTGTGGGATGAAATCGACTCTTTTGTTTTCAGAACCTGTTGCGAACTCAGCGAAATAAGACAAATTATAATCTTGTATCCGAGACATTGATGTTTCTGGATTGTATATGTGGCTCCACTACTGGTGGATTGGGTCTTTTGGGATTGTATATAAATGAAAACAATGTAGCTCTTATTAATCAAACTTTAGAAACATTGACAGAGTACTGTCAAGGCCCATGTCACGACAATCAGAATTGTGTTGCTACTCATGAATCAAATGGTCTGGATATTATCACTGCCCTAATTCTCACCGATATTAATCCTTTGGGAAAGACAAGAATGGATCTTGTTCTAGAGTTGAAGAATAATGCCTCTAAATTATTGTTGGCGATAATGGAAAGTAGAGGTGATAGTGAAAATGCAGAAAGAATTATGTCCAATATGAACTCCAAACAATTGGTGAGTTTATTTTAAGGGTGTGTTTTCTTTTCATTTACTTTTCTTGTCTTTCTACGTAAGTAGTAAACAGGAAGTATTGTAATAGTACAGCAGTAATCAGCGATTTTTTGGCAGAGAAACACTTACTGTCAGGCTTGGTAACAAAAAGTGGATAAATCTTGTTTTAATAAGTAGTAAATTACTTCCTTTAACATGTGCAGTCAGAATCCAAGTTTTGTGGACCCTTGATACCAAAAAATCGATTGACAGCAAAATATCCATTCAGGGTTAACGCTAGGGCCAAAACCGTTCAGATGATTTTCTCTAAAATTGATATGCCCCTGTTGATCTGAACACACTCGACGCACTGGATGTTTGAAATGGATATTTTAATTTTGGGGGATAATTTACAAGGAACCTCAACATTTTCAAATTTTTTTAAAAATGGCTCTTGTTTTTTAATGAAACTTTGTCCACAAAAAGTCTAAAGAAGGCTTAAAAGAATGGCATGGGATTCATCTCTAGTTTATTTTTTGTTTATTATATGAGAATTATTTGACTGTTACATGATCTAATATTTTCCTATTTCAATTAAATACATTTCTGTCTAGTTCATGCTGTATCTTTTTCTGGTTTGGCTTTGTTTTACTGCATACAAGTTTGGAACAAGATATTTTGATTTATGGAGGTACTGTAGATGAAGCCTCAAACATATTTTCAAAATTCTCTTAAAAAAACATTCAACATTTTTTTATTAAACTTCTACCATTGATAGCATAAAGTATGCTTAAAAAATTTAATTTCATTGAGATCTTGGAATTTTCAAAAATTGCCAAAGTTCAAAATGTTTTTTCTTCCTACAACTACAATATTGAAGAGAGATTATTTTTCGTTACTGAAATCTGTTCTTCAAAGACAGCTTGAAATAATTTCATGTTCAATTTTTAAAAAATACTCTGTGTGTAATTTTGGGAGAAATAAAGGCAATTTTTGAACCATTATTTTCTTAACAACAGCTCCAAATTTTTTCTGTAATTTTTTTCCTCGGATAGAGCAAATGACATTTAAATAAATGGCACAGGTCCCATTTATGGGGAACACTCAGTATTTTCAAAAATTACAAACAAAAAAATAATATTGTAAAACTAAATAATAATTATATTTTAAACATCAGGAAGCCTGAATTTAGTATGTGGCTGGTGGTGTATGGGTAATGTGCTTGGTGTGTTAACTGTCAGGACCTGAGTTTGAATCTCGGTGTGGAGAAATAGCTTTTGCTGGTTGAAGGTTCATGTAGAATTATAATATTGTTGAACCATTATAAATAATGCAGGAATGTATGCACGCTTGTAGCTTCACTTGTTACAGACAGAAAACTCTTTATTGCCAGGCCCTGTTAACGAAAAAGTTGATAAATCTTGTCCCTATATACAGTAAATGACTTCTTCTTACATGTTATTTAGTCAGAATCCATATTTTTGGGCCCTTGACACTGAAAAATTGATTGACAGCAAAACGTCTGTCTGTGAACAACTCTAGCAGCTAAACCATAAGCAGGATTTTCACCAAAATTGATATTCTCCCATCAATCTAGATGATGTTGCGGCCCCTTGAATTTGAAATCAATATTTTAATTTTGGGCAGTACTTTACTTAAAACCCCTGGGACATTTTTAAAAGAATGGCACCAAATTTTTTATTAAAATTTGACCTCAGATAGTTTAAAGGACACTTAAGAGAATGGTGCAGGTCTCATTTTTGTTGAAATCCATAATTTTTGGAAAATTGCAAAAGTTCAGTTTTCTTTTTGGGATCTTCCTACAACTACAATATTGTAGATAGGTTGCTTCTTTATATCTGTTCTTCAAAGAGATCTTAAAGTAAGGTCATGAACACTTTTTTAAAAATATGAGTAATTCTGGCGTAATTTTGCGTGAAATGTAGGGACTTTTTAAATTTTAAACACTTATTTTCTCAGAAAAGGCTACAATTTTTAAAAAACATTTTCCCTGTATGTTATAAAGAACTGCAAAGATCATGGTGATGGGCCCATTTTCTTCTTCTCTCTGTATTTTCTTTTCATTTTGTTCGGTTTAGTGCACTATTTGTATTTTTGTTTCATTTGCTTCGTTTGATGCATTGTCATTTTGCAAAAATGACAACACAGTGGTTTCAAAATTCTTTGAATTCATCCCATTGTTGATGGTTGGGTTGATTGTATGATGTAGATGACATTGTTATGAAATGAGATAGATTGAAAGAAGATAATAAATTTAACTTAGAACTAACAAACACACTTCTTTACTGTAAGACATTTTGATCACTGATTATGGTAATCAGAAATTGAAAGCGCACTTTGTTGTAATCAAGGCAGGCTTGTGTGAAATAATTCTTGCTTTTCTATTATGTACTGCAAATACTCTAATATTTAAATTTATTTGTTTGATTCCAATAATGCAAGAAAGTATGCGCTGTTGTAGCTCCGTTATTTTCTAATGTTGGCAGTATATTGAAGAAAGACTAGAGATATTTCATTGTAGGAGTTACAGCAACTTTTTAAGTACATATGAAATGAACTGTCCTAGATGGTCGGTGTTGCATAATGATTCACTACCTTACTCGGAAGTGTCAAGAGTTGGAATCCCTTTGTTGACATGGATATTTGTCCCTTTCCCATGTTTTGAGGGCCTCTCATTCTTCTCATCTCGATCCAGGGAGCCTGCAAATGTGTTAATGGCTAGTATATGATGCAAGCATCTTGTATTAGGGAGGAGGAGGCTGGAAAAAGCCCTAAGAAACTAGTGATGTTACAAGAGTACATACTTTTTCGTATTGTTGGTACTGCTTGTGTAATACAATATCATATTAACACAACACTTGAAAAACTTGTAATCAAACAGTCTCAGGGGTAAAAAAAAAAAAGTATTATTTTTAATTTACTGAAATTTATGAAGTTCAAATGAACATTGATTTTAAAAGGTGCTTTTAAATAGCATGTGTTAGGCGGGAAACTTAAGTTAAGAAAAATTGAATAGCAACATAAGACTCTTTCTATTAAAAAATTATTTCATGTATAGTCACGTTTTGCTGTCTGTTTTTTATTTTTATTATTATTATTATTATTATTATTATTATTATTATTATTATTATTATTATTATTATCATTATTATTATCATCATCATCATCATTATCATCATCATCATCATTACTACTACTATTACTACTACTACTCATAATGTACATTTCAGGTGGAAGTAGCTTGCAAAGCATATCATCAAGAATCTGTTGATGACGATGACGATGATGATGGGGAAGATGCCTCTACAGAGGCAAGTGATGGAGTTTCTCCTAAGGAGGTATGAGTTTTCTTCAGCGTATTGTGAATGTCTAATAAAAAATCTGTATTATCTATTTTAATTATGATAGACATTAGTAATTGACTGTTGTTAATGTAATCTCTTGTTATGTATGAACATATCTTCTTCTAGGTGGGGCATAATATTTACATTTTGTGTCACCAATTGGCACAGCATAATAAAGATCTCGCTGGAATGCTGAAAACATCTGATAATTACAGTGATCCTAAAATGAACCAAGCATTACAGTATTATGCCTCACATACTGCACAAATTGAAGTAAGCGATTTCTCAAATATTTTGTAGTTAGTGTTATATGTGGCAGTACAAAAGGTTGAATTTCATCATAGAGATAGAGCATTGTAAATATTCTTTATTTACCCAAAAATATGATAACCCTCCTAATTTAGGAGTCGACGTCTTGAGGGGTTTTTTAAACCAATTCTTACTATTCAATCAAATTAAAATCACAAATTGTTTTATGATGGGAAAATTGTTGTATTGAGGTTGTTACTTCTTTTTGACTGATTTATCACTACTTTCTTGTTCCTTTTAATAATCATCCTATTATTGTTTCTTTCTTTGTGGTCTCCGTCCCATACTAGGTTCTATACGCACCCCTCCCTCAAAAGTTTTGCACGTTGAATTTGCTTTCTTCACCAATTGCTTCCTGTCATGCTTCTGCTTCTTTTACAACTATTAACTTCAAATTCACATCATTTAATGTTTGCATGATTGAGATGTGAACTGCGTACTCATATATCTCCATACATCTGCTTCATGGGTAGTGAGGGAGAGAGTGATGAAGTTTGCAATGTTTGGGAATTTTTTTGCTAAGAATTTTTTAAAAATCAATCTGTCTGTGCCTATAGAATGTGTGTTTCTATCGAGGTGAATTTTTTTTCATTTTGATGTTGTGCAAAACACAGATATGCACTTTCCCGACATTAAATCGAGACCAGTGTAAGAAAATCTCAGCAACAATTTTGATTCATTTTCAAATTGCATTTCACTTACTACAAAGCTATTTGTTTGATGCCTTCTCTTTATCAGCCTGTTCAAAAATATTGGTCTGAATATCTTTTATATATTTGAATTACCCAACAAATCTGTGGAGGATGTCGAGAATATATTCACCAATATAATTAGGTATTATAGTTACACATAGTAATCGCTACTTGTCATCAAAAAATTGACCTAAGATATTTAATGAGATTTTAGGTTACAGTGAAAATATTTCATAGAGTTTTCTTCGATGTATAATCAATGGTAAAATGATTGTGTTGGTACCAAGGCAATTAATTGCTGTTTTGAATTTTGCTACAATGTGAAGACTGTTAAAAAGCATCTGCACTAATACACAGAATATGTGGATTCATTCATATATGTATGCATACATTTGTATTTGCATGTTTATATTTCTATATTGAAATTCTACTGTGTATAATAACGATCTTGTCCTAAATAAGATTTTAGTGATAGGATAATGTAAGGAAATACTTGAGTTCATTATTGATATTCTTATTTCTTTCCTTTGTCAATCAAATTTTTTCCATTTTTTCCTTACCTTTATGATTGAATTGTATCTTCAAAATGTTGGGAATGTAACTGTACATCCACCTGTTTCAGTGTACAATTTAAAGTTAGTTTCTTGTTTTAAAGTTAGTTACTTTACTTGTTTCTTTTTTTCCTTTCAAAGATGTTTGTAATGTTAATTTACTCTTATTGCATTCCACACCTTTTAAATTTCTTGTAAAATAAGTAAAATTGTTTCATGTTGGAAAATAAGTTTTGAAAATTTCTTCATTTGCAAGAATTTTGTTAACTTTAGAAAAACCATGGAACCAACCAAATTGAAGAAATTGCTCATAAGCATCTTTCATTAGATTATTACACAGTCTGTGTCTGAGAAAATTCATTAACAAAAATTTCTATATAATTTACTGACATTTATATGCAGCAAATGGAATATCTGTAAATATTATTTCTTCATAGATTGTCCGGCAAGATAGAACGCTAGAGCAAATAGTGTTTCCTATACCTGAAATTTGTGAATATCTAACTCCTGATACAAAGTTTAGAGTGTTAAATACTGCTGAAAGAGATGATCAGGGATCAAAAGTGTCTGACTTTTTTGAAAGAAGTGAAGATATGTTTAATGAAATGAAATGGCAGAAAAAATTACGAGGTATGTATGTTCATATATGAATGTTTTAGTTGCAAATTTGCTTAACAGTAGGGAAATTGTTCATTTGAAGCTATTAAAACTCAATGACTGATTTTAATGACTTTCCTTTGCAATCAGGTCAGCCCATGCTATTTTGGGTCAGCAGTCATATGTCACTATGGAGCAATGTTCTCTTCAACTGTGCTGTTCTTATAAATCTTATTGTAGCTTTCTTCTATCCTTTTATGGAATCTGTACCAAGTGAGTATTTTTACTATATTTTTATATTAATTCCCATGTTAAGTAATTTTTTATACCCTGTAAGCATGAAATATGTGAAATGTAAAATGTATTTACAACACGAAATACTTTTTATTCAGTTATTAGTACTGCCCGCTCACTTAGCTGAATCATAATCTGTCTCGAAAAACCCTCAATTCATTTCTGTAGTCTTGGTACCAGCGAACATTACTGTAATATTTTTATATATTTATATATTTTGTCCAGATTTCTTACATTCTCCTTGTGATGACTGTTCAGATTTTGTATATCGTATTCGCCAAGTTGATAGGAGAATAGCACCGCAGGATCTCCCCCTGTTGTAAGAAGCAAATAACTGCAGCTACTGCCCACTATCCTTGCCCTTATCTTCTCTTCCCTTCCTTCACTATTTCTTTAACCCAATTTATCCACGATCCGAACCTAAATCATGTTCTGTCCAGTTGGTATTTTCACTACTCACTCTTCTTTGTTTTTCTTTATTTTATTTATTAAAATTTGTTGTTTTTTTAACTTTATCTTAAGTTGTGTATACTTTTTCTTTTGTTTATTTTTTTTTATTTTTATTTTCTTTGTTATCCTTCTGTGTGAGCATTACTCCAGTTACTTTTACTATGATTCTATTTTCTTTGTTGCTTCTCTTGACAATTTCGTGAGTGTTGACCCTCAAGCGATTAGGTTTGCTAAAGCCTAGGGAATCTTTTCTCATGTCACTATTCAGTTCTACATTCCTTTCTTCAGTTTCCCTTCATCCTCCTGGTTGGGGTTGTGTATGTAGGTACCCCAACCATGTAAAAACAACCATACTCGTAATTTACAAGCAAGAACAAATCTAGCTTGTCATTTACAAGATGGTAACAGTATGGGACGATAAATTTGAATATCAAATAATTATTTATTGGATCATGGAACAAAGGGGAGGAATGGGGCAAAAGGAAATGATTAATACTGATATTCAAGAGAATGAAACTTAATATGGTCAGTGACCAAGCAGAAACTACAAGTTTTCCAATTGAAGGGGTTTCCAAATGCTATGATGATGAATCTTCCATATCGAATCCAAATCTATATCGTTTAATGGATGTTTATCCACGTCTTCTGGTGTTCAACTCGGTCACCATTAAAACGATTTTATATTCACACTCATTACAATTTTAAAATGCGATGCCAGAGGAAGAGATAAAGAATACTCTGCCAGAGGAATGTACGTCTTGTCTTGTGTAACGCAACCCAAAGCCACAATTCATCAGTACAGTATAGTAGCAGAAGGCAGGGACTGGACTATGAAAAGGAGTATGTTTGGAACCTACTTTAGACTTTATACGTACAGCATCATTTTAGTTTAACATACTTTTTTAAATTAATCTAAAAAAGGCTCTGTATGGAGGTTTGTCTTATTATATTTTTTTCCTGTCTTGAGCTTAGGATTTTGTAAAGATATTTTTTGTCATTAATACATATGTCTTTTAATTCCAGAATTGGGTCATCACCTTTCTGGGTTAATTTGGGCAGTAATGCTAATTTCTGCTGCAATTGTCATAACTGTTCCACGAGAGTCAGGTATTCGTACCTTAGTTGCTTCAACAATATTGAGAATGATATTTTCTGTGGGACCTGAACCAACTCTAATGGTGTTAGGAACTATAACAGTGAGTAAAAGCATCTGAGTTTCTAGTAGCAATTAGCATGTAACTAATGGTGTAACAGATCCAATGCTCTTCATTCATAAGAGAGCCAACACTTGTACATATGATTAATAAGACAATGTTGGCATGTTTTACAATAATTTTGTTTTGTGTATAGGTTTTTCTTAAAGGCATTCATTTGGTTAGCATTATGGGAAATCAAGGAACATTTACTAAGAACTTTGAACAAATGATTACTGATGCAGAATTGCTTTACCATTCAGCCTACTTAATTTTCTGTCTTCTTGGTTTGTGTATGCATCCATTCTTTTATTCTGTTCTGGTAAGTAAATTGATTAAATCATACCTTTTTGGGATATGATTTATTGTAAATGTGTGTGGATATTAGTCAGTTTATTCAGTCAGTTGTCAAAATATTTTAATAGTTAATTTTTCTTATATTTTTTATCATGGCTTACAGGGTCTGTGAAATAAGTTTGTTAAAATAGATAGGGCTCACTCATTATTATAGTGCTTACTTTATTAATTGATTGATTTTGATTATCTTCGAAGAGGAACTATGAACTGGTTCTATGAATCACAACTTTACTTGGTTATGAAGCTTGATAGTTCTCAAATATGTATTTCAATAATGACCAGAAAAAGGAACAATCACCAGTTAGTTTTCTCTCCATACAGACTTGGCATGCAAAGCAAAGGAAATATGCTTGGAAAATTACTTTCATGGAAATCATCATAAAATCAGACGAATTCTTTTGTTTGAAAAAAAAGTGGTATAAAGTGTTAAATGTTAGAATGTAAATGAATGGTAATAAAATGAATTATTTTATTATGTTTTATTGTTGAGAAACAAAATCAAACCTGTTAAAATGGTTTTAATATGTTGAACTATTTTGCAATTTATTAGGATTAATGTAATTAGAACTTGTTAAATGTATTGGACAATTAACAAATTATAACTACAGTGCATGAAAAATGGGTGGAAATTTTTAAATTAAAAATTTGTGTTCCATTTGCAATCAAAGAGAGACAAATTATCAATACTGATGTCTGGTGTCCTAATAATAGTACTTCTCTATATTTTACACTGAAATTGCAAATAATTTTAGTACTAACAATTTTGGGTTTTCTGATGTGTAGTTTTCATGGGTTTACAGTGTTTTCTTAAGAATATTTTTACCTGTATTTCATTTTTTACTTTCAGCTGTTTGATGTTGTATATCGAGAAGAAACATTGTTAAACGTTATTAGATCTGTGACCCGCAATGGGCGTTCAATTATACTCACAGCTGTGCTGGCCCTTATACTTGTGTACATGTTTTCAATTATTGGCTACATGTTTTTCAAAGATGACTTTCTTGTTTCTGTTGATGTTGATGAGGATCAGAGTGAGTATTATGATTTTTCTTGTTTCATTTACTAATATTTTTCTTAAAGTGCTTAAAAGAAAATAGATATTCAATACCTTGTCTCTATTTCTAAAATCATAATCTTAAAGAAGATTGTAGGAATCTCTATGAGTGTTGGGGCAAGTCATGGCTACTATTGCTTTTTCTAGAGAAATGTTTGGTTGTATTTAACCATGCAGTCAGTGTGTGTGTTCAGAACACTGGATGACTCTGTGTTTGTCTGTAATATCACTGAGAGCAATGTGAAATCAGTTGTCTATTTACCCTCATGCAAGATGGATGTTATTTATGTGGGAGCAGCTTGATTATATCAAAATAACCTTTCTCTATGGGAGAATTGCTAAACAATGTCACAGAGAATTGACAAAAGCTGTCAGGAATAATGCCCTTCCATATTGGACAGTCAAAAATGGGGGTAGGTGAATTTCAGAGTTGGACATGTAGCAATTTGCAACAAGCCAGGTGATCTATGAATGTGTAGAGCAGGGATTCCTAACCTTTTTCTTTCATCAACCCCTTTTAAGAGACTGTGTGCTTCATCAAACCCCTTACTTTTTCTGTAAAACACAGCATTCTTAATTATGACATGAAGCATTGCACGTACATAGCTTAATGATAACAACAATATTCTCGTAAATATCTCTTAATAAAAAAAATAGAGAGAGAGAGCGAAAGAGAGAACGTGCGCACACGCAATACAGTTTTCCAGTGCATATTGCAGAGAATACTTTCTTGTCTGATGTCAATGCAATGGTATATTGTCTTGAGTTTGACAAACATTTTAATTCTTTAATTATTGAGAATGACAGATGGATACAAATGAAAAGGAGCGAATTTGTAATTTATTATTATGTGTTTCATTCCTTTATATCAGTAAACAGTTAATTAAGTCAATTAACTTTTGTTGTAATCAATGGCATCTTGATTTACTGTTAAGGCACTGGCTTATATTTGGTTATTGACCCCTCAGTTATCATTGACCCCCTTCAAAATTTCATCGACCACAAGGGGATCTATACTGACCCCATTGGGAACCCCTGGTGTAGACCAATGTAGCATGTACAGTAATAAAGTTCATGTTTGCGGGAGACAGAAAATATATGCTACTCGAGTTAGAGCAAAAGTGGCATGGAAGCACACCATTGATTGGATTACGCAGAAAGATTGCAAGTGCTTAAAATTGCATTAATGTGGGTACCACATGCTTTTGAAACACATAAAGTTGAAAAATGAATGTGAAAGGAAACATGCTCTGACTACCTAGTACTATGGCAATAAGAAGACTACCACTTCCTTTTATGAATGAATCACAATGAATTTTAAACCAACTTTGAACTGGAGTTCAAACATTAGTGTAGTGTGTGGTGACAAGCTGGTCACCAAGATGTCAGAAGTTCATCAGAATCCTTCCCCTGTGAAATTGGTGGTGATTGGTACTTATAACATCAGGGGCATACTGTGTGCAACTTTGTTTTATGTGGCAGAACAGTGATAGTAGATTACTACAGGAACTTCCTACTGAGGCAGATTGTGAGAAATAGTTTTAAAGAGAATCATTCTGATCTTCTGAGCAGTGCAATCCTTCTCCATAACAACGAAAGACCACATGTGGCACAGTGTGCCAAGTGGCTCCTGGAACTCTAGGGATGGGAAGAATTTGAGCACTTGCCATACTCTCAAGATCGTGTATCAGGTGACAAATAAGGAAGGTAAAAGATCCATTACGGATGGTAGACTGTTTATGACACAAATGGACATTACAATCAAGAGATCATTTACAGATGATGAGGAAAATGGCAAAGCAGATGTTATTCAGTTTCTCCCACATTATTGGCTGTGTGTTGTGAATGTTGTAGGGGACTGCTCTGAGGGTCTTTAGGAAGGGTATGTGTGCTGTAATGATTCTGGACTATGAAACTTGTACTGTTACATGTGCTATTTTAATAAATAATATGAGATTCACACTGCTGGCATAGTAATCTGTCCATACACAACAGCCATTTCAGTTGTAAATGCTCATACTATTCCACTTATGCTGGTATTTAAAAAAAAAGTTGCCATGACTTAGAATGTTCCAACCTTCATCCTATAACTCCATTTATTATTTATTTTTAATTTCAATTTTTATTTATTATTTCAGTATTTTTTAAAATTATTTTATTTTATTTACTATTTTGTAAAATACTTATTTCTGAGAAAGAAAAGGAAAGGAAGTGATGTGTGTCCAAGCGCATCTATCAATTTTGAGTTACTTATATTATTAATGTATAATTTTTGTTCTGAAAAAACATTTATTTCGACTACTACATAAAGTGATGAGATATAAATAAGGGTATCCAACATTTTTGGACAAATTGGAGATTATTTGCTTGTATGGTGGATAGGGAGCTATCTCTACATTCCAAATAATTTCAAGAACAGACCGTATATGAATTACCAAATGTAGAAAGGGAACATCTTACATTTTCACAACTTTACAGAAGACGGAAAAAACTATTTGTTAGAAGATTTATTATTATTTTATTTTGTAACTTTTTTGCAGATACAATTGCAGTATCTGAATGTAATATACTACAAAAAACATTTTTGCTCTGTGAAAAATTAAGCTAAAAAGAAGACATATCAATAATAACATTAAAATAGCCAAAATGTGAAATGTACCCTTTCTGCATTGGGCAGTTCAAATGACTGATAATTCACTCTTATGTACATACTGCTTGTGCAGTTCATTTTGTAATACAGTTTTCTGTTTAGTAGTGTCTTACTGCTTTACCCTTCAGAATGATAAATGTCAAATAAAATTATTTACACGTAGATGACACATGAATGCAATATTTGATTTTGAAATTTTGCTTGTGACTCCACTTTTATAAAAGTCACTTGCACGTACATATGTATTGAATATTTTGTGTGGTGTTTCAGTTGAAGTACCTGCATCTCTTGATAATAAATCAGCAGATTCAGAAAGTTGTTCTGCCGAGAAAGGTTGTAACTTTACTGCTGATACTTCAAAATACTCCAATCCAGAAGGTAAAAATAAACGTCCATCTTCTCATTTCTATACGTTTTATCATATGTCTCTTCACTTTTTCATTGTATTCACAAATGTTTCCTGGTGTTTGCTCAGTTTTGACTACATTTCAGTTGTCATTCAACCTTTTATTTTACCTACCTTTGTGCCAACCCTTTATGACAATGCTATCTTTTCCACTCCCCTGGGCAGAATAGAACAGAATATCTTTGCAGTGTTTGTCACCTCGATTTCCCTGTGATCATGACAGAACTTTACAGTTAGTTTGCATACTAAAAATTCTTATATTTCTTAAAAAAATATTATGAAACATAGGGTAAAATGCATATTTATGAACTTGTCACTTCATTCTCATTATTGTAAGTTAAAGAACTCTTTATGGTTTTATTTAAAAATGGAAGTTGGGTCAATATCTCTGCTGTAAAAAGTGCAATTGATAATATTATACAGCTCCTTATGTGTCCATAGCATATAATTGTTTTAATGAAAACCACATTTTGATATCTGCAACGGTTCAGGAAATATTTGGGAGGAATATCATAGGTAAGCCATGGTATAACTCCCACTCTGGAGGAGGCTGCTTAGAGACATTAGCAGTAAAAGAATTATGTAAATCATCCATATAAAGTTTGCTACAAGATTAATTAGATGTTATAAATATTATGATAGAGATGATTGGGAATATAAGAAAATGAAATTACACATTCTTGTGAACTCATCTCACTTTTCACATAGTAAAGAAATATGTTTGCTTTCTCAAATCAAATAATTTAATGCATTGATATTAACAAAACTATTCAAGTACTAAGATTTTTCTTTGTAAGCAAGAAAGGAAGCAAAACTATCTTGTTCTATTGCTATAGAAGTAAGATATATTGGGTCTTTTTTATAGAGAAGGGTCCCTAAAATTTTTTCCATTGTACCAATTTATCCCAGCAACAGTGTAGTAGTATACTAATGAACTTGACAAAAATTGGGTCTAAGGGAGAAATTTATTAAAGGTTATAAATTATGCATTTTACATTAAGAAATAATACTTCATTTTTTCTCACTTCAGTTGAAGCATGAATTGTTTTGATGTTCAATAAAGTATTATGTTACCTGACACAACAGATACTTGAATGCAGTATTGCAGTCACTAGCAAGAGTGCTGCTTAGAAAGAGTAGTTGAAGACTAATAATGGGTATATTCACTTCAAATTCTAGGAACAGAATTCCACTCTGACCGTGGAAGTGATATCACAAGAATTAAATGTCATGAGCTAACATAACTTATGCTGCAACATGATTTTACACAATCAATTTTGCATCCATGTAGTCTGAGTTGCAATATGAGTAACTACTCGCTAATCCTAATTGCAAAGGCACAATTATATATTTACAATAGGAGAAGATCACCATTAAATTATTTCTCATAATTTTGTATTAATATGTATTTATTTATTTCATATTATTATACTATTTCTACATAATTGATGAGACAAGAACAAGTAATTCTGAGATAAAGGTTAATATCAAATGTATTAAAATACATAAAAGCTGTATATGAATTCTTATTAAATTAATAATATTGTTGAGAAATTCAGTTATAACTTTGATATTAAATATAGTAACTAAATTGGAAGTGAGATGGTGATCAATAGTCAAACTAAAGCATGTACAGTGAAATGTCATTAATGAAAATTTCATCAAAACATCATTTACAAAATTCTTTTCAGATCCTCTTCAATTTACCTGTGAGTTATGAACAAAATAATTTCACTTAAACAAAATTCAAACTTCCAGAAAAACAAATTAAAAGTTCATCTTTTTGCCATCGTTTTTAATTTTGTCAAAATATATGATTGAAATTCAATCTGATTGACTAGAAAAGTTCCAAATATTTATTTATAGACAGTCAAATTATACTATATAAAAAACAAAATATAATTTGACTGTCTATAAATAAATATTTGGAACTTTTCTAGTCAATCGTTACTAACAGACAGCCTATTGCTATCTTCTGATATTCAATCTGTTTTACAAGAAATATTTTTCTCATTAGGATTTATATTGATTCAAAAAAATGTATGATGGTAGCTATTTTCCATATGCTAATGTGTTTGGTGGAGCTATATATGCATCTTCCAGTGAAAGAAGTCATGCTATGGTTGTAAAAGAGTGTTAGATTTACAAAACACCAATGGATGTTATAATTTTGTATCTTGATCATATCGTTGTATTTTCAATTGTATCTATTGAAAACTAAACTGGATTTTTAAATCCTGTTTGAAAATTTGGAATAGAATTCCATAATGGAATTTCATTATATAATTTTGTAATAAATATTAAGGTTTATCATTTGTAAATTCATGTTGAAGTTACATAGATCCTACAAAGGATATTGTGTCGTAGGTTCTGTCATACTTTTAAAAAAATTTTTAAAAATTTCACTGTAACAAAATAATTACTGAGGTCCTCACAATATTTTGTTACCCTGGTATTTTACTCTATTAAAAACGCAAATTTTGACAATGAGAATATAGAAATCACGTTCAAATGAAACCTGATTCATTGTCATTTTGTTTTAGTAATACTAGTTTGTGTTAAACCATCCTTTACCTAGTTAAAATGGCAAAGAAAATTAAGTTTGAGGCAGAAGTAAATAATAGTTAACAATAGTTTTGCTTTTAAAAAAGTGTTAAAGCTATGTTGACTGTCCTTTTAACATATCTTCCTTCTTCTCTAGGGTCCAAAAACCAATTGTGTATATGGTGGAAAATTACTTTTGCAAACAATAAAATGCAGAACATTCCTATCTGCTTTTATTAAAAATACTAACCTTTATTGAAAAATTGTTGGGCATTAAGGCAGGATCCAAGGGGAGCTAGCCCCCCAATCTTGGGGCAAATAAAAAAAATATATTTAGACATTGCATTTCATGGAACTTCAAATTTATATTATAAAAGATTTACTTGTTTCTACATTTCGAGAAGAAATTTGATAATTAAGCAAACAATAATTTTATTAAGCTGAGCTAATATAAAACATTAACTAGCAGTGATACAACAGCACATTGTCGCATTATAGGAAACAGCTCCTTAATATTGAGATGTTGCAATTTCTGTGCTTCTAACACCTTCGCTATTACTTGAAAATGTCCAATTCAAGCAAAGCGACTGTTGCATTTCTGCATTCATTTCAATAGTCAGGAGCAACAATCATTTCTTACTTTTACAAAGGAAACAAACAGGAACAAATTTGACTGTTACAGAATTCACAGGAAATTATACAGAAGAGAACACTGTTCCCAGCGCAGCATTGTCAAAACTGTGCAATTCGTTTAGCATATATGCTTGGCAAATATTTTCTTATCAATTCTTGGCAAAATACATCATACACAGTTGATAAATAACTCTAATATTAATAAACTAATTAAATTACTAATGTTCTACAATTTGTAATATTAAGTTAATTTATTACCGCCTTGTTATATATTGACATGCCCCAAACGAAGGGCAGGAAAATATAACTTTAAAGTTACTTATAATGTGATTCAGTATTTTTATTTCAAAAATTTTTATAAATTAGTGTCTGTGGCCAAAGTCGTCTATTATAATGAACATTTAAAATGGTAGAATGAACTATTTAACATTCAAGAAACAGCAATGTCTTTATTATGTTAAAATATAAAATAAATCCTCTAAGTTTGCATTATTAATTTTAATTGACGTCCTACTACATTGCTTCATACTCGTTGAAATTTTGAAAGACTTTAATATGGAATTATGGTGAAATGCTGAAATGTGCATAGATAAGTGTCCTTTCGTTCAGTGAAAATATGTATGTTCTATACCTTGCAGCATGGACAAAAAATATGGATAAGGTTTCAAATCATTTTTGTAAATGTATAACTCAAGCACAACTGTAAATAAACCCGCTTATTGCCACCACCATCTCACTGTTTAACAATGAACTTCTCAAATATCCATTGCAGCACAGTTGCGTTTCAATTAAGATTTGTGGATTGGTTGATATAAAATACATGAATACATTGAGAATACAAATTGTAGAATAGAGTAAAAATAGAATCAATATTGGTGTTTTCAATAGTAAATTATAAATAAATTATTTTTAATAATTAGTTTTAATTTTAATAAATTTCAATTAATTATTCATTTAAATTATTTTTATCCATTCCAGTTCTCCGAGGATTTTTGTCGTGGCCCGTAGTTGGTGGGACACTTTTATATATTTCATTAATTTCAAGCAGAAATTTTGCAAAAACTCCAAGTTTTTTTTTTAATTGTGAAAATGTCCAATGGGCTTCATGTACCCCAAAAATTAAAATATCAATTTCAAATTCCAGGGGTCGTGACACCAGCCAGAACAATTCGGGAAAATCAATTTTGAAGAAAAACGACTGAATTGTTTATGAGCTGATGTTGTGCACAAAACATGGACGAACATATGACTACCCCACTTGTAGAGGAATTTTTTTCTATATTAGCAACGTTTTCGTTATCCATGTTATTTATCCACTTTTTCGTTACCAAGGCCTGACAAAAAGAGTTTTTGTGCCGAAAATTTGCCATTTTCCGGCGCACAATAACAATACTTTCTCTTCTTATATATGGGACTAGGGTAAGGGCGAGAAAGAAAGAAATTGGTTAACTTTGGTTGAATATTATAAAACATATGGGATAATGTTTGGCGTTTCTGTGAATATACAGTATTAAATAAATACTCTTTCAGTTATATTGTACTTTTATTTACTTAGAAATTAAAGTTTCATACCTAAAATCATGAGTCTTTAAAGAAAGAGTATTTCCTTTATTATAGACCAATAACTATAAAACTTTTGATCTTGCCTAAAACCGAAGATTGCATTTTAATTAAACGAATTTATTTATGAAGATTTTAAAAATTTATCCTACAGTTATGTATAAACATTTGTGATCATAATAAATAATAAATTTATTTCAATATATGATTCACTGTGAAAAATGCATCATTGAATTAACAGTTCGGACTGTTCAAATAACAACGAGGATCGTCCCTTCTGTGTTCAACTAATTTAATTAATAACATTCAATAACAATCAATTAAATAATTAACAAACTTGAAAACAATGTATAATATATTATAATTGCAGCACAATTAAATTATAGCATTAATATAAACCAATATTTTCATATTTATAACAGCGCCCAATTCCCCCTCCAAGATCCAAAATCCCACCTCTGATTATACTGGCAAGCAAAATTGAATGTGAATTGCAGATTTATCTAGTTGCATATTATCAGTGATGTGCAAGAATCTAAAAGGTCAGGATAGTAATGATCAGGTAACTGTTAACATTATGCGTTTACAAGTAGTTTATTCAGTGATGTACTTTGTTTGGAAGTATGATATTTAAAGCATTCATTTGAATAAGTATTATATATCATTGTGATACTTGTGAAAATGGCCATGTGAAGTGAATGTCTGTTTATAGGAGATGTAAAACACTCTGAAATAATTATTTTTCTTTGTATCATTACACGTTCTTACTATTAAGATATGATTAAGGTATTAATTTTAGGTGCAATTCAATGTTGTTTCTTGCTTTTTAAAGTGTACATACATCATTTTTGAGAAAAAGTGCACAAAGCCAGTTTTGCAGGCATGACAACGATATATTTTTAAAGGTATAAGAGTCAAGTGCAGTAATCTGCCTTGAAATTGTTTCACAGCTCCTGATCTTACTCCAAAAAATATGGCAACAATGGTTTCAGTATCTGGAGAAGTGAGGGAGCGTGCTTGTGACTCATTGGTGATGTGCATTGTTACAACCTTGAATCAAGGTTTGAGAAATGGAGGTGGAATTGGTGACATTCTCCGTGCTCCGAGTAGCCAAGTAAGTAGAGGTGTATTGGATCTTAGGACTAACTAAATGACATACTGTTGATTTTTGTATTCTGTAAGAACAAAAAAATTCAATCATATATTAATGTTGAATTAAGACAATCAAAATAATACAATCAATATATATATAGTAAGACAGTTATAATTCTGTTGTACTAAATGATTCTTTTATAATATTAATATTATATTATTTAAACTTACCAAAATTTATATTTTTCAGGAAGCATTATTTGTTGCACGAGTTGTGTATGATCTTCTGTTCTTCTTCATTGTGATTATTATTGTTTTGAATCTCATTTTTGGTGTTATCATTGATACATTTGCTGATTTGAGAAGTGAAAAGCAAACTAAGGAACTGATTCTAAAGAATCATTGTTTCATTTGTGGTGAGTAAAATAAAATTTCATTTATAAGACAATAGAAATTAGTTTGTTATTTACATGAAATGTAACAAATGTATGTTCAACATCATACATCACATCAAGTAAAGTATTAGTAAATCCTACCTTGTATGATTTTGAAATTCAATATTATCTTGTTGGTCTTCATATTTGATATTCAAAATAAAATTTCATATCAACTTAAGAAATACACATAATTACTAGTTTTATTCTTCTTCACTTCCTCTGTATACTCTCTCAATTACCAAATCTTTTCAAACAATCCTCTTGACAGTGTTTGATATAAAAGAAATCGATTACAAATTTTTAAACATGAGGCCAAAGAGGATGATAATCATAATAGGAGGATTGTATATTATATACATGTTTTAGATATTTTTTGTGAGGATGTATTTTTGCTCTTCATTTATAGCATTACAGAGAACAGATTTTGATAATAAAACTGTGACCTTTGAAGACCATATCAAAAGTGAACACAATATGTGGCATTATCTGTTTTTCATTGTTTTGGTGAAAGTCAAAGATCCAACTGAATTTACTGGTCCAGAGAGTTATGTGTATGCAATGGTGAAGGTAAGCTTTTGTAGCAATGTTATATTAATTAATGATATTTAGCCTGATAAAATACCAACAAGCTATTGAAAATGTACTGTAGACTCTTATTAAACAATACTTTTGTAATTTGGTCATTTATAACTTTTCTGTTGTTGTACTGTGCCTAAGTCAATATATATTTAGGAAAATATAAAATCAGCATTTTAAATAATAACCAACATATTTTATTTAGCAAAAAGTATGCAGGTAAACAGATAAGAATTTTCTAATTGTTTGGAAAGCCTAGAATTAGCATTTACTGTAACATTTACTGTTTTTTAAATATTGTGTTTCTATTTTACATTTCTCCTAAAAATATTATAGATAAAAGGTGTCAAATCAAGATGGGTTTTTTCTTCTAATGGCTCACACATATTTTTATTACAATTCATTATAAAGAGCTGAGTAGTCAGAGCATGTAACAAAGAGTGACAGAACTTAAATTTTGTCTATTTGCATCAGAAATATTTATGAAAAAGTTATGTTTGCTAAAATGCCCCCAAAAAGCTTTAAAGATATTTCATGTGGTCACAGAACTACTTTAAATGAATGTACCAGCAAGATTACATAGCACTACCAACAAAACTGGTGGCATCAAGTCAAACAGAACATTTTTGCTACATGTGTTGACATTAATAGCTCATTCTGGGAACTTGACACATTTGTGAAATTCTTTCTGTATTCAGACAAAAGATAAGATATGTGATGAAAGGTATATGGAATGTGAAAAAGGTGGAAATTGCTACTTCATACAGAGAGGTGGGGCTGATAAGACCTTGTGTCATCTCTTCTTGATTAAATATAATTTTAGGCTCTATGCTGAAATTAACAAATGCACTTAATATTTCAAATTCAATTTTTGAGCGTCATTAAATCAACTCTAAAGTATAATGACTGCGATCATCATGAGAAAATATTCTTCAGGGCAGATTGTTTTACTGTCAGTGAATGTTAAATGATAAAATTCAGCAGTATTTATTATTTTCTTTTAGGACAGAAATTTGGAGTGGTTTCCTCGACTGAGGGCAATGTCATTAGCTGCTGATGAAGGGGAGGGTGAACAAATGGAATTGAGAACTCTACAAGTGCAACTAGAGAAAACTCAACTTTTGGTTGCAAATCTTTCTCAGCAGTTGACTGAACTGAAAGATCAGGTAATCATTTTCATATTTAATGCTTGCAAGATATTATAAATAATAGTAGACACCATATCTTATTTCATTTTGTATCATTTCCTATGTATTAGTATTTTTCATCTTATTTTGTGTTTCTTTACTTACAGATGACAGAACAAAGAAAACAAAAGCAGAGATTAGGCTTGCTCAGTTCTTCAGCACAATTGTCTGCTTACTATACCATGAAATAATAATTTAAAATATCTTGTTGCAAAGATTTTATGACTGCTAAGTGTGATGAGTTGATCTTACATATGTTAAGATAGTTTTACTATTAACATTTTACTGTTACACTCTGGTTTGAACAAAATTGATTTTGCTGATGTTGCTTCTAAACTGCATTGTAAATTAATAATGTTTGGATGTGCATGAACTGCAGAATTTTAGTATATTACCCAAAAGACGTAGGTGACAGAAATATGTGGCAATAAGAGAACACAAGGAAATACCACCTGTACTCTTATACTTTCCTCCCTTCTTGTTTCATTTGACATCCTGGCCAAAAATAGGAATAAGTTCATCATATCTCATTCTTTTTTATTATTTGCACCTATTAGTGATGGTAGAACCATAATACAATACTCCTTCATCTCATAGATGTGTTGACGCGTATAGGGTGAATATTGTTCTATTTAGCTCTTTATTACAACTTTCCCTCTCAAATTATAGAATAGAAATGCCATGGTTTTATTTATTAAATGGTGTTGTCAGGCGTGGCTTAAATGCTTTGTGATAACTGTTAATACAATTCTAATACTGGCAACAGTGATGCATTTGCAACAATATATAACTGAGTAATTTATTTCATGCAAGCAAATTCATTGTCTGTAGTCTTTCATGAAAATTAGATATTCACTTACAGGTGTGTGTAGGTGTACAACCTCTCAAAAACATATAATGATCCGTAGTTGTTTTTTGTTGTTGTTTGTTTTTTGTTGCAAATAAAAATCATGATGAACCATGGCTATTTTTTCAATTCTTCGAGTTACTTGACTAGTATACGAGACACCTAATCAGCTAATTAAAGAAGATGATTTGCTCCTTATGTGAAATAGAATCTTTTGATTTGAAAATCTTAGTATTTATTCAATTCAGTCTGTTGCAAATGAAAAAAGAAAGATTAATTGGGAAAATAAATTACAAACTTTCTTATAGCAAATCATAACAAAGATGGGAAATACTTGATGGTAAATAAAAACATGAACAAATCAATTGTTATGTGAAAATCATCTTCAGATTGAAAGTGCTAAAAATAATTTCCTTTATAAATGTGAGATTAACTAGGTGTGCCAAATTTGATCACATAAGGTCCAAATAATTGTTCCTAAATTATTTTAACAAGTGTTTGTTGTCATTTCCATCATCAGTGTATATTGTCATACTTTACATTATCATCAGAATCATTGTAATTTGCTCCAGTCATCCCGGGTGCCCTACATTTCCTATTTAGTATTTTATTTTATGTAATGGAAATCCAACAGAAATATTTTCAGTGTAGAACTATGACTTGTTATCAAGAGTGAAACATGTAATTGGTTTCATAGATTTGTACTTTTATAAATTTGCACTTTTTACAGTGATAGATATTGGTTCATTTCACCATAATATGAATGTTCAGAGGTTGTAATATAAAGATCTCTTACCGAAGGAAAATTTTGTGAGATAAATAGAAAATTCACTGTTTTCCTACTGTAAAATGGAGTGGGAAGTTGTACATACAATTTTTTACTTAGAATTTTTTCATAAAAATCTTTTTTTTTTTTTTAATTTTTTAAAAAAAAAAAATTTCTGTTGTATTTTCAAAGGAAAAGTCCAATATTAAGACTGCACATGTACATGAAAAGGTTGTGTAATGTAACAAATTGTAGTATGTTTTGATAAGTGTGTCAAGATTTTTAGTTCATTTGTTTGTGTTAGTTTTTAATATTCTTTCAATAATAATTAATAATAATAATAATAATAATTTTTTTCATATGCTCATTGATTTCAATAAATGTGAGGCTGTATCCTATGCTCTTTATCTGTAAAAATGCTCTAGGCCAGGAAAATTTTGGAATAAGGAGAGGAAATTATGTGAGTCAATATGGTAAGTCTTTGTGATGCATTCTTAATACTATGTATGAGGTGTATCACCATTTGTTATGTTATATACTAGGTTATATTTATTTGTTTGCAATAATTACTTAAGTGTGGTGATGCTGTGTGCTTATTTATTTAGTAAGTGTTCTTTTAGCAACATGGCACATAACTTTGTATTAATATGGTTACATGTCACATCCTGTGAATGTTGAGTGAAATTTATGCAGTCTTAAAAGATTTCATTTTAGAATATGTTAATTAAATACTCTGTTCTTTCTCGAAACTTGAAGTGATGAATAAGTGGGAATGATTTTATCTTTAATGTGTATCCTGTTATCTCTTCTTGTCATATCCATTCCTTTATGTGGATTACTGGTCACAACTCAAAATGTCAATGTGGCATTTCTTCTGTTTTTGTAAAATGTACTTCCAATGAAATTGTAAGCATTTGTCCTGTCATCAATTTCAAAGTACACTATTTGTTGATGTTTATTGAATTTTATTATATATATATATATATTGTAAATGTTAATAAAGTTTCTTGCACTTGAATAGAATCATTCTGTTACTAAATAACTACATTCTTTTTGTGTAACAGAAAATTATGGGAAGTTCCTCTTGTAATAATATTTTGTATATTGGTATCCTCACGTGTTTTAATTTGTATGATTGTGTGAAATTGGTGTTTTGAAATTAACACTTTGGAATCGTTTGGTATTGTTGAAAATAAGAACCTTTAGAGCAAGTCCAATGTGTTTAAAACAAAGCGTGATGTAGAATCTTTAAAACGTGAATTAAAATGCTTAAAAACGATTTCTCAGTCGATTCATTAAATGTGTGTTCAGACATACAGTTCTCTTCTTTCTAATAACACTGCCAATATTTTTGTTGTCAAACTTAAAATGAGTGACATATTACTGTACATTTATAAGTGTTAGATGTCAGTTTTGCATCATATGATAATTTAACGAGTGTTCTTAAGTTTTAGAACTGAGTACTTTGTTCCTCTATCACCTACCCTTCATATTATTTCATTTTGATAAATGCTCATTCATTTTCTTCCATTAATTTCCAAACTTTCTTGTCACTTTCTTTGTGTCTTTTATTTTTACTGACAAATATGGCATTCCTTTCTTTCAGAAGCAATATCCTCCTCTACTTATAGTCATATTATAGTCATTAGTTATAGTTCCTCTTCATACAAGGCAAACTCACGAATGCCATCAATGTTATGTAGGGAAATTTTTTATGTAATATTCTTTATATTTTGAAGTTTGATTAATGTAAATCAAATGTTATACATTAGCACTTAATGTTACCCTTCTCTTGTGTATTTCTTTCCTTTTTTACCTTCCTTTCTTTTCTTTTCTTTTCTTTTCTTTTCTTTTCTTTTCTTTTCTTTCTTTTTCTTCTTCTTCTTCTTCTTCTTCTTCTTCTTCTTCTTCTTCTTCTTCTTCTTCTTCTTCTTCTTTTCTGCTTCTTCTTCTTTTTTGTGTGTTTACAACGAATAAAATGTGATTCTTTTATTGTGCACCATGACATAGACATTACTTCAAGATCATAAGGCTCATAATTTTGGTATGAAGAAAACAGGACACCAGTTTTTTTGTGTCTCTATTTCCTTTATGAGTTTTAAGTTAATTGTTTTATTTTTTGTAGTGGTATTTTAATGAGTTTTTGAAGAGAACTTATTTGAGTTATTAAATCTTTTAAATTTTAACTTCTTAATAAAATAATGTATTGTTTGTTTGAAACATGAAGTAATTTTTTTTTCAGCTAGGTATAGTAACATTACTATCAGCTCAATACAAAATTTAGCTGTCTTTGAAAATTAGTATCTTCATGTTTGTTGTTGTGCATTGTAGAATCAGAAAAGACTTCACAAATTAGAACATTGGCAGGGAGTAAGTCAATTTTCTATATCCTATCTGCTAAACTTCTGTTAGCAGCAAAAAAAGGTAGAAATGAATTATTTGGTGGTTTGCAAGTATGTAAATAAATTTTTACATAAATTATGTTAATATTTTTATTCAAGCACTTCAGTCATGAGACTTGATATAACAAAATTATATGTAAATATTTTGAAACAGCTGAAAGCTTGGGAAATGTTTCTTTTTATTATAATTATTATTTTGAACAAATTTAATTGTCACAATAATTTTCTCAAATGGAAATAAATGTTTATTTCTTCACTTAATTAATTGCATATTTTAAATCATGTGTTTTAATTTCAATATTATTTACATTGTACGTTCGAATGAACAATTTATCTTGTACAGAGTTATCATTGTGAAGAATTATGATATATAGTGGTCAGACTGCTTACTGTCCACCACTACACCAGAGATCAATCTCCATCCAGTCCAAGTGGAATCAAGTGATGATTAAATCTTTGGGACAACAGATAATAATGGGGAACTCTTCTTTGTTCTTTCTCCCAACGTAACTTTTTTTAATAATTAAATATGTTTATTGAATAAAAAAAATGATAAAAGGCTTGATGTGTGCTAAAATAATAATAATAATAATAATAATAATAATATATTTGTTACATAAATACAGCATAAGCCATGTATGACAAGTCAGGACATGTATATAATCATACAATGTACAATATAGGTTTTGATATAGTTTTTGATTGTTTTTAGTTATTTATGTTTGCCTAATCTTTTGATTAGTGATTTTGCTGTATTCCTGAAGTTTGGGAGTACTAAATTATTCATTGTTTTGTTTTTCAACAAAGTCACAGAACAGTGTAAACTTGCAGGAAAAATCCATCTTTGGACCTCCTCTTTTTCTCTCTGTCCCTCTCTCTTCCCTCTCTCTCTCTCCTCCTGTCTTCACTACTCTCTCTCTCTCTGTGGTGTGCATTTTTTTGCACCTCTTCTTTAGTGCAACATTACATATTCAAGTGTGCATGAAAAAAAATAGTTTTAACTTATATCCAGCAAAAGATATTGAGTAGACAAATTTAAGAGAATCAACTTGTTTTATCTTGAAACAGTTTTGGAAAAGTTCTCCTTGCGTACAATATCCAAACAATATATTCCTGTTCAAATTTGTTAAATTAAAATAAATTGAAAAGTGAAAGTATAAATACCATTAGCAAAGTTTAATTTTCCATTTTTTGAAATAAGATCTTCAATATAATAAAACGGGTATGTTTTTTTCTCGTTACTTAGAATCCCAGGGGACTGCTGTGATATTTGTTATGGCTGGGTTCATGTCAAGTTTCCTTGAAGTTCTTCCATTTCCTCTGTTTCTCATTCCATCTTCATGTTTTTTACTCATATCAACATTGTCATCTCATCACAGATGCCATACCAGGGAGATCCGATAGCAGTTATTTTGAGATTTCTGGTTTTGGAACAATGGCCATTGTACCATCTTCTTGAAAATTCAATTATGAAGGCACAATAATTGTTATAGTAATAATTATTATTTGACCTTCAAGTAATGAATTAGCCTTAACAGGAAATAAGTTGTCAATCAAGACGTTACCACTGCTGGAAATTATTTTTTTTATATATAGAAATGTAATAATGGATTGAACCTTTTCTATAACTTTGAAGGAATGCAACTCTAAATTTTATACTGACATTTTTAATTGACCAGTAATTTTTTAATTGTGAAGCAAATGAAGTCGTAGGCTTCCGCGGCCAGAGTCAATATTACATTCTTGGCTGTCCGGGTGACGCCGCGTTAAGTGATCTGGTGCCGACATTTCGATTCTCATGTCGTGATCTTCATCAGGGCTCGTAATGCCTTGTTACGAGCCCTGATGAAGATCACGACATGATGATCGAAACGTCGGCACCAGATCACTTAACCGGCGTCACCAGACAGCCAAGAATGTAATAAAATTGTGAAGCAAGTTAACTTTCATAAATCCTTGGTAATGAATGTATCGTAATTACATTCATTATTGTAAGTTACCAATCTATTACTTGTATTATGAGAGGCTTCAGTTTCAGAGATAATTAATTTTTTCATATTGAAAAAAATAAAAAAAAAAATTTAAAACCCAAATTAAAATTGGAATTAAATTACATAGAAGCCCGGGAAACTGAAACAGAAATATAGTAATATTTTTATGCTTTATAATAAATTAATAATAAATTTTAATGCTAATAAATACTTAGCTTTTACATGTATGTATAAACGTAATATTGTTTATGTACCACATAGAAATATTATTAATTAAGGTGTTTCTCTTCAATTAATATTTTTTCTTTTTTAACACTGCAGTGCAGGATGCTGTTTATGTGTGTGATGTCCTTGCACTTCTAGTTGCAAACATCCATAGATACACATTGATAGATTTTCACCTCTGCAGTGTGATGCCATGTGAGCATTAGGTTCCCATAGTGGTGCCCTCTTGTCACTACCTGCTCTTGTAGTGATGTACATGCTTCCATCTCCCTGAAAATTCATCGCATCCAACTGTGAAGGTAGAAAAACTTACGGCAGAATTTCTTTGTAGACCATTAAGTAATGAATACTCCCTAATAGGAAATAAATTATCAATGAAGACATTACCCCTGCTGGAAAATAAATTTTAATGATAAAAATGTGATAACTTGGGGAAACTACCACACCCAAACTGGGTGTCCCATGAAAGGATTAAATTGTGTTTTGGATTCATTAAGATTTTGGATCTGAGTATTTAAAATAGGTTCCTATCTATACCTGCATGCTCAGTTTCTAATCAACATCTATGAAATTCATTCTCACTTTTCTAATTTTGTTCCGACATGTAATGAAAGAATTGCTAAATTTTTGAAACTTAAAAATTTTCTTCTTTCGTCTTCCTACAATATGAAAGAAAAACTAAAACACTCTGGAGTTAATATCAGATAAAAACAATGATAACTCTGTAAGTAATAATAATATTTGTCCATAATTATTAGTATTGAATGTTAATTAATAATGTGTTGACTTTTATTATTATTATTATGAAGAATTTTTTCTAATTTATTAAAAAATAATATAGGTATGTTTAGTCATTTGTTGCAAATGTAGTTGAACAATCTTTCATGATAGGACAGGAAAAATAAAAGGAAGCAGCAAGCAAGTGAATGGCAATTTATAACAACAGACTATTAATGTTTTCAGTTATTTCTATTCAAATTAAATTTCATTAATTCAAATGTTAAGTAACATTTTAATGACTTTTCCATGACAAAAGTCAAACTGATTATTTGCTAAATTTAATTGCATGTTGGACCTTATTTTTATGAATTGAAGTTATTAGTAAGGTTTTGAGGAAACTTGCAAATATTAAAAATCACGAGCAATGCACTCTTAGAATTTTATTGTAAAATTAATTATTAGTAAAGAAATTAGATATTTTGTGGGGAAAAATATAGTTATATGTTGCTGAATTAGTTTGAAACATTCCCAGTCCTTGGGATCTAGAGAAATATACACCGAATTGGGTTTTTTATAACCAGTATTGTGTCATGAAAGCATACAGTATTTCAATAATCTAACTAGAGTGAAATTGAAAATAAATGCTATTAATGCCATCAAGTAACCTGTCACGAATATTTGACAATTGTGTGAAGATATTGAATGTTTAAAATTTAAATTAGTTTTTCATAACTATGTATTTGGGATTTCTTCATCCAGAAGCAATAATATTTAACATGAGTATTGGATGAAACTACTTGAATGTAATGTCAATGCTGGGCAATAACAAGATGAAGGATAGCAAGTAATTTATTCTTTTTAGTATTGTAATGATAAAATGTATTTGCCAGTTCTGTTTGTATAATTCCATACTGAAAGTGCTCTACAATGATAAATTGCTATAAAGTTTATTTTGATTTTGAATGTTGTTGGATTATATTAAAAAATGAATCCGTGTCAAATGAAGTTCTGTCAGAATACTCTTTGTATATTTGAAGGAATTATTACAGTATATCCATAATGAGATATGAGTAGTTTAGCTTTACAACATACTTTTGAACAAGATATAACGTGCATACCAGTACTTCATCTGTGTTTGATGATGTTGAGAGATAATAACTGTTTTTTTAGTATTTGAACTTTTATAAATTAATTAATTTTTTTACATATGCACATGTACTTACATATTAAAGCTAATTCAAGTAGTGTTGCCTAGTTTCAAAAACCATTCAATTTTTCATTTCTTGGAAACAAATTTCAAGCACATACTGCCGTTTGAACTAAAGTGAGACACCATGCAAAAGTCTTGAATAAAAATGAAATTAAATTAAGTTTTTAAAGTTTGGATTTCAAAAGCAACCCTGATTGTTAGACAACAGAGAAGATGGGTAGAAATACATTTGAAGATTAGTGGGAGGGGGGATAATGATGAATGTCACATTTTCAAACTTCTGAGATATTTTAATTCAAAAGTTCTTAACACTTTATGTAAACATATTTTTCATTGTGAACATCTCTGACCTTTCCATGTTTAATGAGATTATAAATGTACCAAAAGAAACTTCATACATTGATCTAAGAGATAGCATCATAATTTAAAATTAATAAAAATTGGACCTTCATCATTTTCTCCTCACTTCTTCAATTATTACAAAAGATCTTTGTGTTATTCATAATCACAACAAACTATGAACCACTTCTGTACAATTGGCTGCCAAGTCTGTAGTTTTAGCATAAACATTTACCTCTATTTTTAATGTCACTTTTGTTACCCACATTGATGAAATTTATTTCTAAAGATTCTGACACATTCATTTACAGAATGCACAAGAGGAATATGATATCACAATGAATAAGAACCCAAATTTCTTCTTTAGGAAGGTCCATTGATATTTTATCAAGATCTTCAATATAAATTTTGCTCAAACAATACATGATATTTTATAAAGACGAAAACAATTAGGTTGTAATATTTCATTAATTTGTTTGGCAATTGCTCATTATTACAATCTTGAAATTGTTATTGTAAAAATCATAAAGCACTTATGGAAATTAGAAAAAAAAAATTCAGTCTTCCTTTATGAATGTGCCATAAGTTCTTATTAGAATAAATTTCTCATCTGCTGCAGTACATTACTGTCTGATGCCATGGAATACCATAACAAATTTTCGTACTTATGAAAATGAAATGAAAATTTATAGGTATTTTAAAATTTGTATAGAACCTCTGATTGGTTAACTTGTTATTGTTATGATTGTTGACATAATACAACAGCAAATAGCATAGTGAAAATAGTTGCAAAATGAAAAGAAATGTTCATTAATGAGACTTTAGCTCACACGTATTGAGATGTTCAATGGAGAATAAGAGTTTAAAATAATGTTTTCATCATGTGACACGTTTTAATGTGGTGTTTGTGAATCATAGTTTGGAGTGATGATGGTAGTTATGGATATTGTATTGGCTGTATAGATCAGGACTGGTGTTGTAAATTGTTGTGTGATGTTAATGTAACACACATTATACATTATGCTTTTTATCAACACATAAAATTTGTGATGAGTATTTTTCTTCTAAGTTTTAGTTTGCACAGTTGAATCAGTGTACCTAGTGCCTATATGAAACAATAAATGTAACAGACCAGTACTGATGTTTATGATTTCAAAAACTTGATTTTGAGATTATTCAAAAAAACTCCATTCATTACTTCAATTAAACAACATATTTATGCCCATATACTTATAAAAAATGTTGATGGGGATGTGTTCCAATCAGAGCCAAGTATGTAATCAAGTTTTTAATCTTAAACCCTTGTCAAGTTGTAAATATGCTACTTTTGATCTAAATTGCATTAGCATTGTTATAATAACTGAACATATAATTATCATTGTCAATATTATTATTTTGATGATTTCATCAAGTTGTTTCAAAAAATTGGTTTTCCAATTTTGAGGATCAAAACAATTTGTTGTTCGTTCTACGACGCAACTATATCAAGTGAGATCGAAAATTATTTTTTATCAAGTGTCAGAGATTGTTTTGGTTCATAATTCAACGAGTAGGTAAAGGGGTAGGGATACCGAAACAAAACCACGTGTACGTTTGATATTAAATTTGTTGGTTTCCGTATTACTAACCAGTATTTCTTTGAACAGCGCGCGCTGACACTGGGCCAGGCAACTGTCCCCGGAAATGGGGGGGGGGGGCTCTTACGGATCGTATCCGACTTTAGCCAATGACCTTCAGACACTAGTTTGCGTCACAATATTAGCGGGAATTTTAAATGCAGTCATATCAAATACGTAGACATTGAAACAGATACATATACAGATACAGATACATAGACATTGAAACAGATTTATGAAGCATTTCTTTTAAATATTTGTTGTGTGCTCCGAGTGTTGTGACCTGGACCATTGCGTCTCCTACACGTCCAAACGATTTTAAACCTCTACGGACTCCATAAAATTTCATCGTGCAACGACAACAAATTAGAGGTTATGTCATCCTCTACTGTATGCAAGATATCCTGTGCCAACTCAAAGGATAAGATTTTAACTGCGATAGCTGCCGGAGGTTCACGCATCTTGCATTCATGCATCTTGCTCAGAATTGTCCGTCTCTGAAATAAAATGCCTTAAGTTGAAAGGGAAACACGTCCTAAAGTTCTTTTGTAGCGATTGTCAGCTAGGTTTAAAAGTGCTCCCTCGATTCTTGTCCGAACTACCGTCTCTTGCTGAGAAAGTTTATAACCTGAACGATCAAGTCGTAAAACAGAATAAGAAGAGCGACTCAAATTGGATCGAGGATAGAAACATACATAAAACAATGTTATAGTTTACAACGCAGTCGAATTTTCTTCAGATTCCGGCGTTTCTGTCCAAGATCATGATTTTAGTTTAGTTTTCAATTTGTTTAAATTATCTCCGTAAGCGAACGTAGTTCTATTGTGAAATGTATTCGCTTAGGAAAAGCAGAAGATGATAAACAGCGTCCTATAAAATTTCTACTAAAAGGCTAATTTACAGCTTTACTAGTGTTGAGAAATAAGAAACATTGTAATCAGCAAATGAAAATCAGCGCTGACATGGCCAAGCTTCAGAGAAAAGAGTTGAAACAACTCATTCACTAACTATACTTGGGTTTTTCAAACGTGGCGGCTGAGGGTAGTATTTCCTAGATGGAATTCGGCACTACTTTTTGAGTCATTCTCAGTTCTGCCGCTAGAGTCGCAGCTTCGCTTGATGCAGTCGCGATCATGTGACATCTTGCGGCAGGACCAAGAAAGACGCAAAACGTTGTGCCGAATTCCATCTTGGAGATACCACCCTCTGCTGCCACGTTAAAAAAACAAGTATAGAGAATTTTAATTATCAGGTTAGGTCGAAAATGTTGACGTATGTAAATGAGAACCTAAGATTGTGGATGTTCCAATTGCTCGCAAAAACTGTTCTGGCAACAGTGAAGCTGAGAAAGAAAGATATTGCACAATATTTACAGAAATGATAGAAATCCACAAAACAGTAACTTTAAAGTACGAGAAAGGTTACTTATGACCATAAAAAAGAAATGCCGAATTATTAGGTTAGAATCGTCGGATGATGTTGAACAATTATTTGTACGTATTTTAGATAGAGGAATAAATGTGATAATTAGTGCAGTATATTTTCCTCCACAAACTAAATTTAATACTTTCCAATGAGCGAGTAGATCTCAACTATCGAGATATAAATTGGTTGTTACTGGGCGATCACAATTTGCCAGATATAGAATGGCTTAACCAGGGCCGGATTTAGAGATGTGGAAGCCAAAGGGCACATATTTGGTGGGGCCCCCTATGATAGACGGTCATATTAGATGTCACTGAGTATACCATTGGTACATTAAAAAATTATCATGCTATTTTAAAATATATTATTTTTGTACGTATATTAATCACCTTTACTGAGAATCTATCCGCGCTTTTCTCATCGCAAAACCGTTAATCAAGTCAAATTTTAACATTTTTAAAATATCGCTGTTGCTGTTCAAAATCGCGAGATCAATGAGGCGTTTTGGGTCATTGTCGTTCAACAATCTGTTTTTCACTAATTTTAATTTTGAAAATGATCTTTCAGTTGTGCAATTGGTGATCATCAGAACAAGATACATTTTCAAAATTGTCTCAACATTAGGAAAAGCCTCATGTACCTGTTTTTCAATTATCGATGTGTACATTAACTGTTCACGGCTTAAATATTTGTCTTTTTCTGTTGAAAATTCTTTGTAAAATTCTGCGAATTGAACAAGCTCGACCCCAAGATTTTCGTCGACATCGTCATTGTAAATCAGATTTAACAGTCTTGCTTGTTCTATCAGTTGATCTGGCTCCAATTGCTCGAGTCTTGCCAGAAAATCAAAACGGATAGAAACCAATTCATATGCTGAAATTCGTTGATCCAATGACGCTAAAAACTGATCAATCACGGGCAGGTAATTTCCAACGTAACATTTTTCAGACGGTGAAAGGTCCACTTATGGTGCATGTCCGTATTCCAATGGGATTAAGCGAACATTTCGGTGACGTATCCCGGAGATCTCATGCTCTGATGTCCCAGCCTTTTTCCCTTTCTGATTCCTTATAGTGTGAAAAATTGTCGCGTTTTTTTTCTCGATGAAAACTCTGAGGGACTTAAGAGCAGCAACTGCGGTATTCAAATCGAGCTTGGAATTTTGTAGCAATTTGTTTGTTGCTTTACTCTGTTCAATATGTCGTTCCAAAATACAGCATACATGCCAATTCCTAATTTGCACTTTTGATTATGTAAACCTTGACATTCGACTCGAGTTTAGTTTTGGAATGTTGCTCACCATTTTCAGATATCAATAGCAGTGTTTGTTTTATTTCGGAGTATCCAAGCATGAAAGCCTATAGTAGCATCTGCACGACAAGACCAACGGGCAGTATTTATACGCGTTGGGACATTTATGAAATATTTTCCTGTATTAGATTGAGATGTTTGCAGTAGCTCTCTAAGTTTTTGGTAACGACTTGCAGAACTTGTAAAAAACGTGTTAAGTTCTTCCAAGCAGTTGAAAAAATGTATTGCTGCAACACAACATTCTGCAGCATTTTTACCGACGAGATTCAGGGAATGTGCAGCACAAAGAATCCAATCAGCTAATTCGTTGTCCGACTTTACGACTGTACAAAATCACGAAAAAGTATGAATTTGTTACTATATTTAAAAAATCACCGCACGATTTTCGTTAAAAGCCAAAATTTATTTCAATATATCAATTGGTGGGGCCCGGCCGCTGCCCAATCTGCCCACCCTAAAATTCGGCCCTGGGCTTAACGATGAACACTCCTGTTACCGTTCTTTTAATGATAAAACTACACTGCGTCAAAAAGAATGCATATGGGTGTGTTCAGAAGTGCTGCACGTACAAAAACTACTCAGCATATGTGTGATGTAAACACGGCGGAGAAAACAATCTACACACTATCTATCCCCCAGATGAACTGGTGATAGGAGAGAATGCTGTAGGGGAAGCGTGAATGGATGGATGATGCTTTGGACATGAGAAGATGGGTTAATTTGTTAGGTCTACGATATAGGCATGCTATTTTGTTAAAGGGAGGGCATTGCGGGGGAGAAGTTTCTTTATTAACATGTAGGAGGGGATCAGAGGTTATTTTAATGCGCGTGCATTTTAGGGCTGGCGACATGTCCGATGGGTTATTTCTTTAAAGGGGTTTTAGATGGGTTATTTCATTTGAAGGCACTGCGTCGCGAGTGGTTGTTTTATTAAGGTATTGGTAATACTATATATGGTGTGTAGTGATTGTTGGAAAAAGGAGAAATTTCTGGATTTTAGGGTACCTAAGTCGTCTAGCAGAGTGGTCAGTAATTTAAGAAGCATTATAAAGTCATGAATGTAAGTGCTGGTTGTCAGAGTGCCTGGTTCTATCTACGTAGTTATATTGTGGGAGAATGTGGAGGTAGGGTGAATATGACAAGCGGGTGGCGCTTCGTGTTGTGTGGTATGGTTCGGTTCATGATATGACGATGAGGTTCGACAAAAGCAGGGAAGGAAAAATTGTTCATTGCGTGTAGTAGTCGTTTCCGTCCAGTTTCGTAAGTTTCTGTCGCAAGATGTTTAATTAATTAATTAATTTGTTTGTTTGTTTGTTTGTTTGTTTCTTTCTTTCTTTCTTTCTTTCTTTCTTTCTTTATTTATTTATTTATTTATTTATTTTACGTCAAAAAAGTTAAAACTGCGTATGACGTGCTATGGGGAAAAGTGAATTGTGTGCACATTCTCAAAATTCTGTGATCCCTACACTAAGTCATATACTACTTGCATTAAAAAAAAGAAGAAAAACTCCCATGTAATAAAATCTATTTTCAAGGATTAATAAGCAATAAATTTTGGGTTCTTATCCATGTTGTCCTTCGAATAATACTTCCTGCCGCGACAACATGGAAACAATAACTTGAATAATTATATTTCCCACTGAATTCTAGAAGACGTGCACAGAAAATGAAGTTACATTTATGTCCAGAAGCAAAACAAGGGGCCATCTCAGCATTTGCTCAATCGATCAGGGAAACTGGACGAAAAACCTGATCGAGATGGGGGTCATTGACCCAGAAGCTGCGATACAATACTTGTTACATATTGTTTAGAATTATACAGTCCAATGGTAAATAATACATTAAATATCACATTAAAAATTTTTCTTGTGATGCTCAGTATAGTCTCTAATTGTATAGAAACAGTTATGCAGCAGAAACGATTACACTTTGGATTTAAACTTTTCTATCGAATTTAATCGTTTAATGTCATCTGGAAAAGTCTTGTAAAATAATGTACATGTATTGTATGTGAATTTTTTGTAATGGGCTGTTGATACTGTCACCTGATGAATATGATTTCTACGTCGAGTGTTATAGTAATAGACATCGGCATTTTCTGAAAATATATTTCCGCCCGTAAGCAAGTCATTTTTGAGAGAAACCACTGCTTCGTAAATCAACAGACAAGGTAATGGTAAAATTCCTAGATTAATACATGATAATACGTGAATCACGTGGGTGGGATTTGGTTATTATTCGTACAATTCTTTTTTGTAATCTAAAGGTTGGGAGCTATAAGATATATTTTCCCAGAATATTATGCCATATCTCAGGCGGGAATGAACATTCGCGAAATATACACAACGAGCAGTATGAAGGCTGACTGAATTTGCAAGAATTCTGAACGCGTAGCATAATGAACTTCATTTCGTGTTCAATTCATTTAAATGGACGTTCCATTTAAGGTTTGGCTGAATTGAGAGACCTAAAACTTTTGTTGCCTTAACATCAGTCAATGGAATATCGTTCATTTTCAATGGAGCACAGAATTGTTTATTTGAAATTGAAAACTGCATTAAAACCGTTTTCTTTTTGTTTACTATTAATTTGTCATTTCGGAACCAATTAAAAACATCTGATATTGTACTATTTCTTTATTGCAAAGGATGTCGCGCTGAGTTTTGCAATGTCGCGCTGAGTTTTAATGTCGAGGTTGCAATCGTCTTGGTGCGGGTCTGTAAACCAATCTGATTATTCTATTTTCCAGTCTTGGTCAGCAAGTTATAGTTTGATTGGAGAATCGAGGCCCATGTTTCAGTGCCATATGTAGCTATTGGCTCAATATACGTATGGTATATGTAAAGTTTGGTCTTGTGTTTCGTATTCTTGTTTGTCATGATGGGCAGTATGACGTTGATTGTTCGATGTGCTTTTTGAGTTTATGGTTGAATGTCAGTCCAAGGTAGGTCACTTTTTGGTTACATGGGATGCTCACGTCGTTGATTTGAATGGGGGTTATTGCTGGATCTGCTCTTTCCAACTGAAATATGATCGCTTGACAATTGATGCATTGATTTTTATTGTTTTTTTTTCAGGCCCAAGCTGTGAGTAGGTCAGCGGCTTGTATATTCCATAATGCCATTTTAGTCGTGTGGTTGGTCACAGTATATGCCAGGTCGTCTGCGCAAAGATAATAATTTACATCGTGAAGTACTGGTATGTCATTGATGAAGGTGTTGAATAGGGTAGGACACAGTTCCTGAGAGACGCCGGCTTGGATGGGATAGGAAGAGGAATAGTATGAATGATGTCTTACTCGGGAGGCACGTAGGGAGAGGTAGTTTCTCAAAAAGGAATGAAGAAATTCCGGGATGTGTGGTTTTATTTTGAGAAGGAGGATCTCGTGGTTGACAGAGTCAAAGGCACTGCTGAAATCTGTAAATAGAGCAGGGATGTCACATGGATATTGTAGGGATGTTGAAACGTCTAGGGCAAGCCGTAGTGTCTGTAGTACCGCTGACCTGTTGTCTTTGAAACCAAACTGTGTTTTTGTAGTATGTTAGTCAGAATAGTGTCATTCGTCTGAGTAAAAGTCGTTGAAATAATTTGCTGGGAGTGGGTAGAAGATTGATTGGTCTGTAGCTGCTAGCTTGTTTGTGGTCTTTGTTTAGTTTTGGGATCATGGTGACGGTGGCGTGTTTCCAGGTGGAGGGGTAGTGAGATAAATGTATGTTGAAGATGGTAGTCAAATGGTGAGTCGCATTATGAGTCTGATGCTTTACTACCATCGTCGGGCCCCTCGGCTTTTGTCGGGTCATGACGAATTTCGACTCGTATTTCGTTGTCAGTGAAAGTCCACATCTCTTGCTGAGTAGTTGGAAGTGGCGGGTTTTGAGGAAGTTTAGGATAGTGGATTAAAGGAGCGGGGGTTTGATTACTGGGAATTTGGAGGAGTGGAATTGGGTGAAGGCTTTAGCAATGACCTTGGGATCGTATGTGAGGGTGTTATCTGGTAGCATTATGGGAGAGATGGATTGTGGGGCTGCCCTCATGGTTTTAAATATTTGCCATAGTCAGTCACGGTGTTTTAAGTTTGCGTCCCGTATAGTCTTGTCCCATGTATTTCCGTGGTGTTGAGAAAGTTTGTCGTGAAATGTACGTTTAAACTGTTGGTAAATGATCTTGTCTTCGTTTTGTCTAGTTCGGTAGTAACGTCTTTTTGCTCGTCTTTTTTGTCTGATGAGGTCTAGGAGTTCATTCGGAAGGTTTTGGAAGTGTTGTGGCATGGGATATAAGGTAGACTTGCGGATGGTGGATTTGATCTGATAGTTGAAGTGGTCTATGGCTTTATCTACTTGTTGGCAGGTTCTAAGAAATGAAGGAGTTTTTATCTTTTTGGATACGAGATGTTTGAAGTTTTGTCAGTCTATGGTGTGAGATAGGTGAGTGGGCGGGGCTAGAGAGTTAGGGGTTATATGTACAGTGAAGATTATTGGTAGATATTATATTAACTCGTGCCTGGGGTAGGAATTTGTCACGATGATGGATATAGAGTGAATTACGAGGTCGAGGATGTCATTTGGTTCGCGGTTTATCATGTGAGTGGGTTCGTGTGGTGCGAGGTGTAGGGATGGTCTGGTTAGGAAGTAGCTGTGTAGATGTCTTCCCGGTTGATAGTCATACTTGCATCCCCAATTCGCCAGTTTAGCGTTCAAGTCGCTTGTTATAATAATGGGTGTGCGTCTGTCGGTTACTTGGTCCAAGTCTACTGCTTTCAGTCTGCTCCAAGGTCTGTTATACATTAAAATGATTTTTATTGGTTCTAGTTTTGTTCCTATTTAAATGTAGGTGATTTCGAAAGAGGTATTGGGAGGACGGTACGTGGGATCTAATTCCGGATGAAGATGGTTGTGTCTCCGGCCATGATTATTGGCCGGTCTGTTCTGTATATGCAAAATTAGAGGATGGAGAAAGGTTGGTTAGGTTTCAACCAGGTTTCCTGGATGAGAAGTGCCCCGATGAAGTAGTCGTCAAGAAACTGTCTGATTGAAGCTTTTTTGTCATGTAGCCTGCCTTGTGCATTCCAGGATGCTAGTCTCAGGTAGTGTGTTCTGCTGTTCTGCCTGTTTAACAGAGTTCGCATATTTTGGTCCCAGCAACGGTAATAGTTTCGTATGTCCCCGGGTCATTTAAAAATATTGATAATGTCTTTTATTGTCTGGATGATTCTGGTAATATTGTTGTTTTTGATGCAGTCGATGATGTCTTTTAGGGTGTTGTTGGTGCTGTTGCCAGCTGTAGTCGAAGAGTCTTGTTGTCAGGTCTGTTCACGGTAGTATCCGCAAAAGTTCTGCCGTCGAGAGTGGGGAAGTATTCATGAGAGAAGTCTGGTAGGTGCGGTTTGTCTGTCTGTTAGACTAAGATCTAACGATTGCTTGTAGTCGGGAGTTTGTGTGGTGGCGAGGTGGCAAGCTGCACAGCCGGGCTCGGATGCTTCGTGGCAGTTGGCACACTGGATACGGGTGCTGGTGCAGAAGACGGTGTCGTGTGATTCTGCGCATTTGCCGCAGACCCATTTCTTGGAACAATGATTGTGTGCCCAAATTGTTGGCACCTGTTGTAGCGGCGGATCCTGTTATTGTTTTTGTAGGAGTCAATTCTAACATTATAGTACGACACGTATTTGATAGTTTCCTTTATGGTCGGTATCAAGTCCTTGTCCGTCTCACATACGTATAGCTCTAGGTGTCTTATTGTTATCTTGCTCCATTTTCTGCATTTCTGACAGATGGTATATGGGGAAGCCGTGTGTGTCAGGTACGTCAGTAAGTCCTGAGTATTTAGGTTCGGAAGTAAGCCTTTAATAACGAACGTTTCTCTGGGAGTAGCTATTGCACAGTGATAGAAGTAAATTGGCTGGTCAAAGAAGTAAAGTTTCCGTATGTTGTTATCCTGTTTAATAAACTCGAGCCTTTGTCCCACTTTTTGGTGGGCAGTCATTGTCTTTGGTTGCATAATCAGTTGGGTATTGTGCAACGTGCATCGATACTGCTTTTTGTCCATTCGTTTAAGTCTTAAACCAGGTTTGATTTTTTCGTGTTTCCAGGCGCGTCAACTGCATTGGTCGTTAGTCCCGTAAGTGTAGTACATGTTTTATCTCTGGAGATGGTGGTGATCTTCCCCCTTTGGATGGCGAGATCCGGCACCGACCTACCGTCGGCTAGTGGGGTTTCCCCCTAACCTGGACTCTCCCACCTCCCCCACCAGTGGGCACCGCCCCTGCCGGGACAAGCTCTGAGCTCCTGACCGGTCTCCCGGAATATGTGGTAGTGTAGTGCATGTTAGTGTTAGTGTGTGTAAGGGGATAGGATAGGATAAGGGAGAGGAAGGAAAGATCGCGCGCGGTCCGTTTGTTAGGGTACTGCTCCGGCATTCGCCTGGTGTTGATCGGAGAAACCACGGCAAACTACCGATCAGAGCAGCCAGCCATCTCTACAACCAGCTCATGAAATTGATTTTTTTAAACGCGTACTGTTTGAAAAACCAAAATAATACACTAAAATAAATGTTATGTGATATTAAATAGTCCAATTTGCGCTACCTTTTGGAAACGTTAGAAGAAAAATTTGGATCCGTTTTTGAGAAAATGGCGTTTGAGCTGAGTCTTGCTGTTCCTTTGAACAGTTTCAAGACGGCGATCCGCGTTGCGCGGTGGCTCACAGAAGATCAAAGGAGCCATCCTCTACTTTCCTTTCTGTGTATTTATTCTGTGGCAACGCAGTGGCGCCTTCCGGGCGCGCCGCCGGCTGCAAACGGGTAAGTTCGGCAGCCGTTCTACGCCTCCAGAGGTCCGCTTTACCCGCGTAACCCTCTTCACACATAGCTTCGGAACTTCTTTCTTCTGTCCCCAGGCGGTCGTCCTTTTCCTCGGTCCAACAGATCTTCCTTAAATTTACTGGGCTGCGAGCCTCACTAATTTGGCGTTCGTGAAACGGGGAGCGTCCGTCAACTCACTCCAACTGTCACACGTGAGATTCGGGACCTGGACGCCTCTATGGAGAGCGAGGAGGTGCGAGAAAGCCTCTCTAGACAACTGGAAGAACTTCTGCCCCAGATAAAAATTGTAGTGCTTGGTCCAAACAGACGGGGGTAGACAATTGCACTTCTCGATCTGGACGAGGAGGCGAACATTCTCTTCCAAAATTCGAAAATCAGAGTGGGGTGGGTGGACTCCCAAGTGAGGGGGCGCACAGTCGTTGCTCGATGCTATACATGCCTTGGAAACGGACACGTCTCAAGAGACTGCAGAGACCCGGATCGAAAGAACACCTGCCACTGATGCGGTGAAGAAGGGCATAAGACCAAAACATGCGTTCGGAGCTCTCCGAAATGCGTCCTATGCGCCGACAAAGGAGACTGGAACACGTTTCGAGTTCCGGTACGAGTCAAGTTTACAGACGAGCTCTAAAGAAAGCAGACAAGTCATGATAAAACTCATGCAGGCAAATACAAACAGAAGGCGAACAGCTGACCAACTACTAAACCAGGTGGCGATGGAACAAGGGTCATGCAATGATCATTAGCGAGCCATTCCGAAGTAGGGATGGCACGGGATGGTTTTTTGTTACCCTAGGTACCGCGTCTGTATGCATTATTGACGCCGCCAAGGTCCCTGTAGAAAGTCGCGGATCCGGTAAAAGCTTCGTTTGGATAAAAAGCGAGTGAATCGCTATTGTGGCTGATACATGTCTCCCAACGAGGGGATAGACGAGCATCACACCGAAATTGACGATCTAGAAGACAAGACGAGAGACACACGGAAATACCTGAGTGGGCGGTGACTTCCAACGCTAGAGCACCTGAATGGGGCATACCGGCGTCGAACACTAGGGGAAGATACTTATTCGAGGTGGCGGTCAGAAAGACCTGACAGTCCTCAACAACGGCTCCACCCCTACCTTTAGACGGTCCGGATATCACGTTCGCCACTGTAGAGCTCGCAGCCCGACTGACGGACTGGCGGGTGATCGAGAACTACACAGGCAGTGACTACCAGTACATCATATTTTGTCTATGGGCGAGAGAGATCTCCCACTGGCAAAAAAACGGAAGTAAAAAAATGGGCTGGAATGTCAACAAGTTAGATGAACCCAAACTGATTGAAAAACTGCAACATGGAGTAGCAAGGATAATGCAGCACTCATTAACTGGCGCAGCGCTGAGTGGCTTGTGGGAGAAACTACGCTCGCTCTGCATAAAGCCTGCATCGCATCAATGCCCCCCAAGACACTATACTTGTTTTTTACTAACGAGACGTCTGAGGTTAGTATCTCCAAGATGGAATATGACACGGCTTTTCGCGTCTTTTTTGGTCGTGCCGCTAGAGTCGCTTGATCTGCAGCCCTGCTTGATATGGTCGCGATCATGCGACATCTTGAGGCAGATCCGAGAAAGATTTAAAAAGTCGGGTCATGTTCCATCTTGAAGATACTACCCTCAGATGCCACTTTAGAAAAACCGAACTATACTCCGAAACGGCAACAAGCAGTCTATTGGTAGTCGGAAGGTATAGCGGAGCTGAGGAAAAACTGTCTCAAGCTCCGACGACAGAACCCAAGAGCGAGACAAACCTGAATCCGCGCTGCTGTCCGCCCAACATAAGGATGCAAAGTAAGGAAAGGAGATCGACCGAAACAATTTCAGTGCTTGAAGGCTCATCGGCTCATCGGCGAAGTAAACAGATGCATGGGGACCAAGATACCATGATACAAGATACAAGACCATGATACAAGATAGTGACCCGAAAACTCAGGAAGTGGACACCAGGGGCAAACTTTGGCGCTGATTCCATACGTCTCATTGTGGACGCAGTGTTTCCCAGATACCCGTTTAGACCACCGGACAAGCATACAAGCATGCAAGCGTAAAAAAAGAGTAGTTATCGTTTAATTTATCCTTGAAATTAATTCAAATTATAAGAAAACCAGTTTCTCAAAAACCGCCCCAAATTTTTTCTTCAATTTTGTTTGTTGATAGAAGAAAGGACGCTTAAAATAATTGAGCAGAGCTCATTTTCCTTCAGTTCTCTGAATTTTTCAAAATTGAAAATTTAGAAATAATACCAGAAGTATGTGCTGTAGCCGTACATGTGTTATGGGTGACGAATAAAATAAATGTTACAATGTGTTCTAATATGTTAAATTGGCGTTAAATGTGAGAAAAAAGATGATTCTCTGTAGCATTAAGAGTACTAGCAGACATTTAATGAAAAGAAAAATGTTAGATACTGCGTTTTACCCTTTCTTCTCCAAATTGCACAACAAAATGTTTCTACTTATGTTTACTTCAGACACATTCTCCATAAGTTATCAAATAAGAATAAGAAAAATTTGTAGTGTATTTTTAAATGCACATTTTATAATTGTAAATGAATATTTTACAATTTTAAATGACTTCTTTTACTTCGGAATGGCGTCTTGTCTTTTGCCCTCGGAGGCTTATTACGTATTGCCTCTTCTTTTTACCCATTTAAGTTGGTATTGGCCTGAGATTTTTCTAGTTTCTTGGTGCGGAGTACCTTTTCCACGTAGGTAGATATCTCTCCCCAAGTTTCTTAGCGTATATTTTTTAATATATATAGACGATATCATAAGATCATGGTAAAGTGTAATAAATCCGGAAATGAAGCTACACTCCAAAATAAATGCATTAATACATTAATGTTTGCAGATCAAATAATTATACAGAAAACAGAAAATGATCTGCAAAAATCTATATTCCGCTTAAACCAGAAATGTGAGCAATATGATTTTAAAATATATTTTAAAAAGACGAAAGTTATGGCTTTTAAAGGGAAATGGACTATACGCTTCGAAATTGATATAAATGGTCAGATAATAGAACAGGGGACACATTTCAATTTCTTGAGCTATGACATCAGCTATGAATGGGAAAATGATATGCAAAGTAAACGAAATAAATATCAAATGATGTGGGAAACTATTCACAGAACTAAGAAGAACTTAAAAAAAGAAAACAATGAAAGAAACTAGAATGAAATCATATAAGGTAATGACAGCACCAATGCTAACATACGGAAACGAATCATGGTGCCTAACAGGAAAGGAGCAAAAACGAATACAAACAGCAGAGATGAAATTCCTAAGGGGAGTGAAAGGTTGCTCGATATTAGATCGAATATGAAAGGAGATGAGATCTGATCGAAACATATTTTCCATGAGTGGCCGTATTAATGAAAATAAACAACGCTGGATAAAACATATACATAGAATGGATAATACAAGAATAACCAAATCAATATTATCTTATAAACCTTTAGGAAGAAGAGAAATAGGACGTTCAAGGAAATGATGGTTGGAGTGAAGACGGGACAGGCTATTAGCCTAATACCTGATACTGAAGAACAAATAGAAGACGTTTCTTCGCTGGTAAGAATCATCTCAATGATGTTATGACGGGTTATAGCGCCAACCCGTTCTTCCAGAGTTCTTCTGTCGGCTGCCCATCACTCGCAGACAAAGAAAGTGTGCTCAGAGTCATCTGTTTGTGTGCGCCAGTGCACGCATTCCCCACTTTCTACTTTATTCATCCGGTGGAGATGTTTGCGGAAAAGTCCGTGACCGCTGAGGAACTGTGTTAGATGAAAGGACACTTCCCCGTGCTTCCCCGGCCTGATCCAAGGAGGTATCTGCGGGATGAGCCTGGCTGTCCATCCTCCTCTGCTTTTATTTGCCCAGCTGCTCCATTGTGAGGGCTCTAGCTTCTTTACGGGCTCGTCGGCTTCTCAATTCAGTCTTCGTCTGGTGGATGAGTTTTCTCTCCTGACCAAGGAGGTGCAGGTTCCGACAGAGTTGTATTGTACAAAATTGCACATGACCTTTTTCAAAGATATGATTTCTTAGAACAGACATCGTCTACGGCAAAAATCTCAATCTTCAATGTTGTATTTTTGAAACGTTAACTTTCTGCAATTTTTGGCTCAATATTCGGCTATATTTACATTACCAGTCATGCTTTCGTGTGTGGGAATCCACACATGTCGAGTTTGCTTCCCTATGCTCTCATCAAAGGCTAATTTTGGTCTGGTGTGAATAAAGGGAGGAGAATTAACTCTACTGCTCAAATTACCTATTGCTTTAAGGGCACTTTCTGAATCTGAGAATGTGATATATTTTACTTTCTATAGACTTTTAATAGCTTCATTAAATGCTTTACTCTCCACACTATACACTGAAGCATAATTTAGGGCTTTATAAGCACACATATTATTCAGTGGCACGTACTACCAAAACTAACTTCCGGGCGTTCATTTTCCCGTATTTTAGATCCATCCTGCACTTGCTGCAACTCCAGCTGTCTTTCTAGAGCGCGCGCGTGGCGAATTCAGATATTCGCAGTACACATAAAAAACATCCCTAACAATTTAACATGCTGACACGATTGAACGATGTCCTTATTAATTCTTATCCTAATATTCCCGTCAACACCCTTATTCATCTTAAAAAAGGCAACTAAAGTACATTTCTCCGGTGCTACTTCAAGTCCTCTCGCTTGCAAAAAAAAGAACGATATTATTGATTGAATGCTCCAGCTGCACAACTTTATTTATACCTGTATTTTTGCTTAGAATATACTATATTTATTTATGTATTTATTTACTATTTATTTTACGTTAAAAACTGTGTGACGTGCTTTGGGGAGAAGTGAATTCTGTGCACGTTTTCATAATGCTGTGATCCCTGCCCTCAGCGATATACTACTTGAATTTTGAAAAAAGAAAGATAATTAGCGTTTTTTGCAAGGATTGTTAACAAATCGGTTTATATTGCTCTCGGGAGATCCTGCAGGGCGCCCAACTGTCAGACATAAAGAGTGGTACAACATCTATACACCATAAGATAATAACTACAAGAAATCAGGGTAACGGCGTGCGGTAAATATTTACACTCCATTTTATATAATTCCATTAATAATGTAATTATGCAAAGTTCCACGAACAATAAACACCGTCACACATTTATTCCTGCATCAACTGATGTCACTGCAGCGCCTCTGACCGGGAGGTCCTAGGTTCGAGTCCTGACGGCGGCAGGATTTTCGACACTAGCGAGCGAGATAGGTCGAGGTTAGTCGCTGTCTGGAGGAGAATTCTAGCGGCCGGCTGCTCTGATCGGTAGTTTTCCGTGGTTTCTCCGATCAACACCAGGCGAATGCCGGAGCAGTACCCTATCAAACGCGCCACGGACCGCGCGCGATCTGTCTTTCCTCTTCCTTGTCTTGTCCTCTCCCCTTACACACACACCTACACTAACATGCACTACACTACCACATATTCCGGGAGACGGGAGCTTAGAGATTGTCCCGGCTGGGGCGGTGCTCCGCTGGTGGGAGAGTCCTGGTTAGGGGGAAACCCCACTAGCCGACGGTAGGTCGGCGCCGGATCTTGCCATCGAGCGGGGGATGGTTACCGCCATCTCCCGAGAAAAAACAGGCATTACACTAACGGGACTAATGACCGAAGCAGTTGACGTGCCCGGAAACACGAAAAAATCAATCAATCAATCAATGAAACTTATGATCGTATTATCATCAAAAACTCTTCCCATTATTGCATTTTCTCTTTATGTGTACTTGTGATGTGCCCGCTCGTTCTTTGTCTTTCGGCGTTTTGTCTGTCGGATTAACATTGTCTACCTCAAGTGAAATTATTATTTGTGAAAAAGACACTAGTAGTGTTTCTGGTCTGTGTTATCTTACTGCGAACTTACTGTTCTACAATGTGTGTGTCATTCCAATGCATTCCTCTTCTTCCGTTATGCCGATTGAATCGGGAATTTTCTTTCTTATGTGTCTAACTTATACACTGGAACACTTCTGATTTACACAGGTTAAATTGATATTCAAAAAATCAATTACAATTTTAAATATCTGGTTCGAAGACCAAAAAAAATTAAAAACTATTTGAAATATTCTTGATAATTCAAGTGACTTTAAATAAAAACATAAATAGAAAACGAGAAATAAAATCAAAACAAAGAAATGCAGTAGTATTTGAACATCATTTTGAGCGTATTTGCGGATCACGAAGAATAATAGAAGTGTTAGCCAATACAAGAAAGAAAAAATTGTAACAGTATCAAGAAACATCAGCTTTTAAAATGTGCATGCGGAGCGACAAAGGGCGACTCCAATGTTCCTTTGCCCTTTGACACTTTCTCCCTCTTACTTCTGCGCCATCATGTCACTCTGCTTTACGAAGTAGAAGGCGCGATTTCGCCTTGCGAGTTCATTAGACGTGCGTTGTGCGAAGTGAATTGAAGTTCTGTCATGTCTGGCATTCTTTATCGTTCCCCCCGCATACTTAAGAGGAAATCAATAAGAATGAAATTGCAGAACGGAAAACTAGAGACATTTGCGTTCTCTGCCCAAGAAAGAACCCTCAGATGTTTACCATAGATTTATATCAAGCGTTTTAACATCAGATCTGGTGTTCTTTACTGTATGAAGAAACCTTCTCTGTAAACAAACGCTGGGTCCACCCAGCATAGCGGTGGGTCCCAAACATAGCGTTGGGTCCACCCAGTGACAGGGTGAATTGAATGAAGTCGTAGGCTTCCGCGGCCAGAGTCATGTAGATGATCTTGGCTGTCCAGGTGACGCCGCGTCGAAGGCTGTGTTGCCGACGTTTCGACCATCTTATCGTGGTCTTCATCCACCTTCTTCCAGTTTCGGGGCAGCGTGTTCTCTCAGGTAGAAGGGGCGGCCATGGGTTCGCCTTTATCACCTATAGCTGCCAACCTCTTCATGGAGGCCTTCGAAACTGAAACACTGGAAAACGCCAGGCTGAAACCAGCCATGTGAGTCAGGTATGTAGATGACACATTCGTCATATGGCCCCACGGACGAGACACCCTCCAAGAATTCCTGAATCATCTTAACAGCGCCCACCCCAAAATCAAGTTCACCATGGAGGTGGAAAATGATGGCCGGTTACTCTTCCTCGACGTCTTAGTGAGCACACGTGACGACGGCAGCCTAGTACACGCGGTATACAGGAAAGAGACGCACACCAACCGCTACCTCCACGCATTATCGCACCACCACCCTGCGACGAAGAACGGCGTTCTGAGAACTCTCGCCACCCAAGCAGTCAGGATATGTGATGAAGCCAGCCTTCCTGCTGAACGGGAAATCCTGAGGACAACCTTCGCGGCTAATGGGTACAACGGACCCACCATCCAGAAAGCCATAAAACTCACACTCCACCCGACGACTCACAGAGAAACCAGCGCGGAGTCCGAAGACGGTGGCGCGGTGGCACTTCCTTACATACGGGGCATTACTGACCGTATTGGAAAGCTCCTGAGACGGTTCAAAGTTAAAACCATCTTCAAGGCCCACCATAAGCTAGGCCAAACCCTAGTGCGGGTCAAAGACCAGCTCCCGCCACTCCAAACAGCAGGAGTATACGCCGTGCCTTGCAGCTGTGGGCGAAACTACATCGGCGAGACGGGCAGAACGGTAGAAGAACGGCTACGCGAACACATCCGCCATTTTAAATTAAAGAACCTTCAACGCTCCGCTGTCGGCCAGCACGCTTGGGAAACAGGGCACGACTTCTTATTCGAAGACACGAGGGTGCTCGCCAGGGAACAGCGATGGTGGCCCAGACGGATAAAGGAGGCGATGGAAATAGCCAAACACCCCCAAAACATCAACGGCGACGCGGGGTTGCGCCTCCACGACGCCTGGCGGCCATTGCTACGGGCCCCCACGCGGTCACCCTTCGGGCCGGACCGATCTTTGCCGTCCGACCGGGGGCCGCACCATGCCGTCCGACCCCGGACCGGCCGGTGCCGTCCGATCGCGGAGCGCCCCCTACCGCCCGACCCCGGACCGTTCCTTGCCGTCCGATCACTCGCCGCGCCGCCCGACGCGACCCCCTCCCACCGTTAGCGCCGGCCTCCCGATTGGCCGGCTGCTCCAGCCAATCACACCGGCCCCCACTACTATATATTCCCGAGCGCCTACCACATCTGCGCACAACAGCCCTGAGGAAGACCACGATAAGATGGTCGAAACGTCGGCAACACAGCCTTCGACGCGGCGTCACCTGGACAGCCAAGATCATCTACAGGGTGAATTGAAGGCTAGCTGCAAAGGATTTTCTTGGGGGTTGTAGAAATGGTATTGGGGTATTTAAGGCATAATCTTTATCATAAATTTTACACAAAAGTAGGGCCTTGCAATTGGTTACCGTCCCAATATATGAGGGGAGAAGCAGCTTCTTGGAATATTGTAACACAAGCTCCGAACCGCTTTATTCCTGCATCTGATACTAGTTCTTCCTTTAATTATTTCCATGAAAGTTTGATTATCTTGGTCTACAGTTTTCTGAAGTGTATTAAACAGCTTTTAATTTCTGGCCTTCGTAAGACATAGCATTCTTGTTTTTTCTTTGATGAATGATTCAAGAATTTGTCCTTTTCTACCGCAGTCGGTAGTGATGATCTGAATTAAGAAATTGAAGTATCTTTCTTCGTTACTTGATTTGTTGTCACAACACTTCTACTTGCTGTAGACCTAGCTGTAGACCTTCTTGGTTATTTCTTTGTTCTCCCTTCTCGACTATCCAAAGTCGAATCTTTATCCATCACGGACTGGGCTTCTTCATTTTCCACCTTTTTATCTTCCAAATTTATCACCAACCTCTCTGGATCCATCCTCCTGCCTGGCCTTGCCGTCTGAACCCTTTTCCCAGACGGAGTGGCCTCCTCGTTGCCACTCGATTATATAACTCGGTACCATATCGCTTGTTTAGCCTTGTAAATTCTTCTTCCGTTTTTCTTGGATCATCCGATTTTAAAAATACTTTCTTCCGCGCTTCGGCGTTTAAACTATCGTCATTAGCCATAGGTACATTGGTTTCTTTGTTTTTAAGTGTATTGAACATTGGTTTGGAATGGACACATGATCAATTTTAAAACATTTATTTTATTTATTTATTTTATTTTACGTCAACAAAACAATTGAAACTGCGTATGACGTGCTATGGGGAGAAGTGAATTCTGTGCACATTTTCAAAATTCTGTGATCCCTACACTAAGTCATATACTACATGAATTTTAAAAATTAAAAAAAAGCTCTCATGTAATAAAATATATTTTCAAGGATAAATAAGCAATACATTTTGGGGTCTTATCCATAATGTCTTTCGTCAAGGAATAATACTTCCTGCTGCCACAACATGGACACGATAATTTGAATAACTATATTTCCCAATGAATTCTAGAAGACGTGCACATATAATGAAGTTACATTTGTGTCCAGAAGCAAAACAAAGGGGCCATCTCAGCATTTGCTCAATCGATCAGGGAAACTGGACGAAAAAACTGCTCGAGATGGGGGTCATTGACCCGGAGTACAATACTTGCTGCAGTCCAATACTTGTTACAGGTTGTTTATACACATTTACACAGTCCAAATGGTAAATAATGCATTAAGTATCATTGTTAAAATTAATGTTACTTTCTTTGTGATGCTCAGTATAGTCTCGAATTGTATAGAAACAGTTATGCAGTAGAAACGATTTCACTTGGGATTTAAACTTTTCTATCAAATTTAATCGTTTAATGTCATCTGGAAAAGTGTTGTAAAATAATGTACATGTATTGTATGTGAATTTGTTGTAATGAGCTGTTGATATTGTCACCTGATAAAAATGATTTCTACGTCAAGTGTTATATTAATAGACTTCGGCATTTTCTGAAAATATATTCCCGCCTTTAAGCAAGTCATTTTTGACAAAAACCACTGATTCGTAAATCAACAGACAAGGTAATGGTAAAATTCCTAGATTGATAAAGATAGGCTTACAAGAATCACGAGGGTGGGATTTACCTATTATTCGTACAATTCTTTTTTGTAATATAAAAGTCTGGGAGCTATAAGACGTGTTTCCTCTAAATATTAAGCCATATCTCAGGCGGGAATGAATATTCGCGAAATATACACAACGAGCAGTATGAAGGCTGACTGAATTTGAAAGAATTCTGAACGCGTAGCATAATGAACTAAATTTTGTGTTTAATTCATTTAAGTGGACGTTGCATTTGAAGTTTGACTGAATTGAGAGACCTAAAAATTTTGTTGCTTTAACATCAGTCAATTGTACACCGTTCATTTTCAATGGAAAACAGAATTGTTTATTTGAAATGGAAAACTGCATTAAAACCGTTTTCTTTTCGTTGACTATTAATTTGTTATTTCGGAACCAATTTGAAACATCTGATAGTGTACGATTTACTGTTTCTTTATTGCAAAGGATGTTCGTATCATCCGCAAAGAGAACCGTTCTTCCGTTTCGAATCGTCGAGGGCATATCGTTTACGTAAAGTAGGGACAGAATAGAGCCTAAAATAGATCCTTGAGGAACTCCACGTGCAACGGGCAAAGAGTCGGAAATGTGCGTACGTAATGTTCCATCAATCCAGGAAGGTATTTCCACTCTCTGAGATCGTTGTTTAAGGTACGAACATAATCAATCTAGAGCAATACCACGGATTCCATATGAAGGTAATTTGAAAAGTAAAATGTCATGATCAATGACGTCAAAAGCTTTTGAGAGATCTAGAAATAATCCAATAGGTGCCTCGTTTTGATCCAATAATCAGGCGACTTCTTTAAGAAAAGAAAGTATAGCTGTTTCCGTTGATTTTGATTTCCTATATCCATGTTGGCAATCTGAACGCGCGTCGTGTTTACTGAGAAAGGTTTCCATTCGTACGTAAAAAGTCTCTCTAATATTTTTGAAAAAAAACTGATAGAAGAGAAATGGGCCGATAATTTTGAATTTCATTTTTGTTGACTTTTTTGAAGAGCGGCTAAATTTTAGCTGTTTGAAAATATCTGGAAACGTTCCGGTGCATAACGATGAATTAAATATGTGAGTTAACGGGTGTATAATGTCATACGCACATGTCTTTAACAAAGAATCCGGGAATTCATCTAAACCAGACGAATGTTTATTTTTTAGTTTACCGATTATTTTGAGAATTTCATAGGAAGAAATTTCGGAAACGAACATCGAGTCTAAAAGTTTGGGTGAAATGTCTGTTATTGAATTTTGTGGCTGAAGACCCTTCGTGAGATCGGCAGAAATTCTCGAAAAGAATTGGTTAAAGTGACTAGCCACTGTTGCCGGATCGTTCACATTTCTATCGATATATTTTAAAACAACATTCTCTACAAGGCTTCTAGTTGATTTGGTCGTATTTTTTATTATATTCCACATTGCTTTCGTTTTGTTATTTGAGTTCAAAATATCCTGATCGTTTTTCATGATTTTAGCCTGCATTAATTTTTCTTAACAATGATGTGTATTTTTTAAAGTAGATGAGGAAATATTGAGATACGTCATGACTTTTAGAAATGAAAGAAAGAATTCGCTTGTTTTTACAAGATGTCCTAATCCCTTGTGTTATCCAAGAATTGCTTTCCCGTGAAATATTTAATTTTCTTTTTTGAAGAGGAAAGCAAGTGTTAAAATGATATGAAAGAGTTGAAAAAAAGGAATTATATTTGTCGTTTGTATCAACAGTATTATAAACCGCTTCCCATGACTCCTGCGTCAAGTAATGGATGAATAATTTTATTTTACTTTTAGTAAACAATCTAGTCATACGTGTATTATTTATTGTGTCAGTGTTCGCATTTCTTATCATGGTAAGAATTTGTGCATCGTGGTCACAGTATCCTACATCTTTTGTTTCAACTTCATATCGAGTAGTAGTTTTGTTAATTATAATTTGATCAATTGCCTTCATCGAATGTTGTGTGATCCGTGTAGGTACATTAATTGTAATGTCTAAATTGAAGGAATTAATTAAATTGAGAAACTTTTCTTTCGCGCAAGATTCCACCAAAAAAACAATGTTAAAATCTCCGCATACAACAATGGATTCAAAAGAGCGATTGCTGACTTTGGTAAGTGTTATCTCCAGTTTTTCTAAGAACAAAATAATACCTTCACCTCTCTTTGTTGGAGGTCTGTAGATGCAAAGTAATATCACTTTTAGCGAAGTAAGATGTACAACAGAAATGTCGAAAACATTTTCAACGGAATACACATTTAATTCCACCAAGGAGATAGAATGAATTGCAATGAGGCTATTGCTGGTCGCCGGAACCAAAACGTCCCCCTCGGTCACGCCAATTAGGACAGTCCCTGATTTGACACGGCTCAGCGCAAGACGCGCGAACACGTGCCTGTCGTTCTATTCAAAGATTTACGACTAGGGTGGGATTGTCTCCCAGGGACAGCCCTTCAGGCAAAGAGCGGGCGGCTGCCCGCCCACGTTTACACTAGGCACCGGAACAAGTGAATTATAGAGATCCCGGCTACTGTTTAAGTAATTTCATAGGAATCATATAAGCATCATGGAGACAGCAGAAAGGACTGCTCTGTTCACCTCTGGTGTACTGGCCAAAACACACGTACAACAAAGACCACCAATCAGGCGCCCAGAAAATGACGTTAGTTCGAAAATGCCCTATCGGCTTCCGACTCGCGTCGAATATTCTAGAAACTGAGATTTCGACCAATAACATTTAAAATTCCGATCACGTGAAGGAGCGATGTGCGAAATTAGAAAAGAGAGTGGGGATGCGACGCAGGAAGCTCGAGAGAGGAGGATTTTTGGCAGAAGACAGATAGAAGTTGAGAGAACGGATAGAAAAGAGACTGCTGTGTTGAGGAGAGGTAGTTGGAGCCAGCGATTAGTGTTGGCCGACCAACGGAATGCAGGCCGCCCGTTTGAAAGCACAAACTGGAATTTATTCCATTTCAACGGGCCGGCGTTGATCCGTAAGGATCGATTGTGCAGCCGAGTTATGAGGCTGACCTGGTAAGGAGTGGGGTGGTGTCGGACGGCCTCCTCCGATACCCACCGATCGGAGCTCATTTCATCCATTTCCTGACTACGGGTGGCGGATCTGCGAGGGATCGGAACGGGAAGGAACGCTCGCACCGCACGTATTGCTGCTTCCGGCTGGCTGCGCCTTGCTGCAACGCGGTTCACGACAGCGTCTGTTTTGAGAACGACCACAGATGTGCAATCATCGAAAGAGGTAGAATCAACGGCTATCATTTTGTACTAATTCTAAAGACATTAAAAAAAGAGTCATCTAATGTAAGAAAATAATGTAGAGTTTAATTTAAGAGACTTCCCGACCAAATCGTATTAAAAAAAGCAATAAATGTGTTCTCGCCATTCAGGCGATTGACACTTAAAATGCAACATAACTTTTTAATTATTGTAACGTAGTAATAGTAACAAACCCAGTGCATGCCCTCATTCAAGAGTGCTCACCCCCGAGGTTCTCATATGCCGGTGCCAGGTGACAGGTAAGTGCCCGTTTGGCGCCCTTCATTTATAAATTTAACGCGCACACCTGTCAGCTGATTACCGACACACTTCGGCGTGACAGTGTTTTCCACCCTTTTGTGAGGTATCCAGACCGCAAGCTGCGCGCATTGCTTACATGCGTGGGTTGCCGTATGCGGCAGGTCGGGTTCATCACAGAATATTATTTCTAACGTAAATACAAGAACCCCCCATATGTAGGACCTTTATGCGATTCTGTCTCTCTCTCTGCAATAAAAGCCTGCGAGGTAAAAGTTTGGAATTTAAAGAAATGTTAAGTTCATTAGGAGATAACCAATGTTCTGTAAAGCAAAGAACATCCATTTGATTTAAATCGCTCTGTAGAGCTGCCTCAATAAACTCAGTTTTATTTGAAAGGGATTGAACATTATGGTGCAGAATGTTTATCTTTTGCAGGTACCTACACGAATGTTTTTCTGCTGCATCTGACTGTAGTTGCTATATATTTACTCCATTTTTACCTCGATTGCGTGGTCGAAGGTAGTAGTGTGTCCCGGCCGTGACAGGTTGGGAGGAAAATGGGGCATCGGGTGTAGAAGAATTGGTAGTGGGAATGGAAGAACACAACATTCGATGGATCACACTACATTCAATGAAGGCAATTGATCAAATTATAATTAACAAAACTACTACTCGATATGAAGTTGAAACAAAAGATGTAGGATACTGTGACCACGATGCACAAATTCTTACCATTATAAGAAATGCGATCACTGACACAATAAATAATACACGTATGACTAGATTGTTTACTAAAAGTAAAATAAAATTATTCATCCATTACTTGATGCAGGAGTCATGGGAAACGGTTTAAAATACTGTTGATACAAACGACAAATATAATTCCTTTTTTTCAACTCTTTCATTTCATTTTAACACTTGCTTTCCTCTTAAAAAAAGAAAATTAAATATTTCACGGAAAAGCAATTCTTGGATAACACAAGGGCATCTTGTAAAAACAAGCGAATTCTTTCTTTCATTTCTAAAAGTCATGACGTATCTCAATATTTCCTCATCTACTTTAAAAAATACACATCATTGTTAAGAAAAATTAATGCAGGCTAAAATCATGAAAAACGATCAGGATATTTTGAACTCAAATAATAAAACAAAAGCAATGTGGAATATATTAAAAAAATACTACCAAATCAACTAGAAACCCCGTAGAGAATGTTGTTTTAAAATATAACGATATAAATGTGAACGATTCGGCAACAGTGGCTAATCTCTTTAACCAATACTTTTTGCTGCCGATCTCACTAAGGGTCTTCAGGCACAAAATTCAAAAACAGACAGTTCACCCAAAATTTTAGACACAATGTTCGTTTCCGAAACTTCTTCCTATGAAATTCTCAAAATATTCGGTAAACTAAAAAATAAATATTCGTCCGGTTCAGATGAATTCCCGGATTCTTTGTTAAAGACTTGTGCCTATGCCATTATACACCCGTTAACTCACATATTTAATGCATCTTTATGCACTGGAACGTTTCCTGATATTTTCAAAACAGCTAGAATTAAGACGCTTTTCAAAAAAGGCAACAAAAATGAAATTCAAAATTATCGGCCCATTTCTCTTCTATCAGTTTATTCAAAAATACTAGACTTTTTTACGTACGAATGGAAACTTTCTCACTAAACACGACGCGCTTTCAGATTGCCAACATGGATTTAGAAAATCAAAATCAACGGAAACAGCTATATTTTCTTTTCTTAAAGATGTCACCTCATTATTGGATCAAAACGAGGCACCTATTGGATTATTTCTAGATCTCTCAAAAGCTTTTGACGTCATTGATCATGACATTTTACTTTCCAAATTACCTTCATATGGAATTCGTGGTATTGCTCTAGATTGGTTATGTTCGTACCTTAAACAACGATCTCAGAGAGTGGAAATACCTTCCTGGAATGATGGAACATTACGTACGCACCTTTCCGACTCTTTGCCCGTTGCACGTGGAGTTCCTCAAGGATCGATTTTAGGCCCTATTCTGTTCCTACTTTACGTAAACGATATGCCCTCGACGATTCGAAACGGAAGAACGGTTCTCTTTGCGGATGATACGAACATCCTTTGCAATAAAGAAACAGTAAATAGTACAATATCAGATGTTTCAAATTGGTACCGAAATAACAAATTAATAGTAAGGCAACAAAATTTTAGGTCTCTCAATTCATCAAACTTCAAATGGAACGTCCATTTAAATGAATTGAACACAAAATTAAGTTCATTATGCTACGCGTTCAGAATTCTTTCAAATTCAGTCAGCCTTCATACTGCTCGTTGTGTATACTTCGCGAATGTTCATTCCCGCCTGAGATATGGCATAATATTCTGGGGAAATACATCTTATAGCTCCCAGACTTTTAGATTACAAAACGAATTGTACGAATAATAACCAAATCCCACCCACGTGATTCATGTAATCCTCTTCATTAATCTAGGAATTCTACCATTACCGTGTCTTTTATTTACGAATCAGTGGTTTTGTAAAAAATGACTTGCGTAAGGGCGGGAATATATTTTCAGAAAATGCCGAAGTCTATTACTATTACACTCGACGTAGTAATCATATTCATCAGGTGACAGTAAACGATTAAATTCGATAGAAAAATTTAAATCCCAAGTGAAATCGTTTCTGCTGCATAACTGTTTCTATACAATTAGAGACTATACTGAGCATCACAAGGAAAGTAACATTAATTTTAAAGTGATATTTAATGTATTATTTACCATTGGACTGTATAATTCTAAACAATATGTAACAAGTATTGTATCGCAGCTTCTGGGTCAATGACCCCCATCTCGATCAGGTTTTTCGTCCAGTTTCCCTGATCGATTGAGCAAATGCTGAGATGGCCCTTGTGTTGCTTCTGGACATAAATGTAACTTCATTTTCTGTGCACGTCTTCTAGAATTCAGTGGGAAATACAATTATTCAAGTTATTGTTTCCATGTTGTCGCGGCAGGAAGTATTATTCCGAAGGACAACATGGATAAGAACCCAAAATTTATTGCTTATTTATCCTTGAAAATAGATTTTATTACATGGGAGTTTTTTCTTTTTTTTAATGCAAGTAGTATATGACTTAGTGTAGGGATCACAGAATTTTGAGAATGTGCACACAATTCACTTTTCCCATAGCACGTCATACGCAGTTTTAACTTTCTTGACGTAAAATAAATAAATAAATAAATAAATAAATAAATAAATAAATAAATAAATAAATAAATAAATAAATAAATAAATAAATAAATAAATAAATAAATAAATAAATAAATAAATAAATAAATAAATAAATAAATAAATAAATAAATAAATAAATAAATAAATAAATTAATTAATTAATTAATTAAACATCTTGCGACAGAAACTTACGAAACTGGACGGAAACGACTACTACACGCAATGAACAATTTTTCCTTCCCTGCTTTTGTCGAACCTCATCGTCATATCATGAACCGAACCATACCACACAACACGAATCGCCACCCGCTTGTCATATTCACCCTACCTCCACATTCTCCCACAATATAACTACGTAGATAGAACCAGGCACTCGGACAACCAGCACTTACATTCATGACTTTATAATGCTTCTTAAATTACTGACCACTCTGCTAGACGACTTAGGTACCCTAAAATCCAGAAATTTCTCCTTTTTCCAACAATCACTACACACCATATATAGTATTACCAATACCTTAATAAAACAACCACTCGCGACGCAGTGCCTTCAAATGAAATAACCCATCTAAAACCCCTTTAAAGAAATAACCCATCGGACATGTCCCCAGCCCTAAAATGCACGCGCATTAAAATAAATAAATAAATAAATAAATAAATAAATAAATAAATAAATAAATAAATAAATAAATAAATAAATAAATAAATAAATAAATAAATAAGTAAATAAATAAATAAATAAATAAGTAAATAAATAAATAAATAAATAAATAAATACATAAATAAATAAATAAATAAATAATAAAAGAAATGGGAATAGGTTCAGCGGAAGAGGCAACAGGGTGAAATGAAATAAAGGTGGGGGGTGGAAAACGTAAGGAAGGTGAAAGGGATGGATTTTTGGCAAGAGACTGCGTAGAACTGGAGTTGATGATGTATTTGAAAGACTGCCTTGAGTTGTTGGTGTAGGGAACAATTATACAGGTGTTTGTGTAAGATTGTTCCCGAAAGTGACCATTAACGAGGTTGTGGATAACCATTTAACATCTGACTGGGCCTCCTTATTCCTCTTATTAAGGCTTATTACTTCATGTATTTTAAAATGTGATTTTAGGTTATTTTGAATATCGAGTCAGCTCCATGGCGATATATTCTCCGTAATCTAGCTGTTTGACTCGGCAGAGCGATAAATAAGCGTGTGTAATAAACATGTGTTACAATAAGCGCCAGTAAGGTGTAAAAACAGGAATTCTGTATTCAGAGAACGAGGAAGGCTGTTTTCAGAAAGTCGCCTGGTAAAAATATTTGAGCTCTCAAACCCCACGACCATAAAACCAAGCCTTTTCGACACCTTACCAGCTTTACTGTTGTACTTTCTTACTTATATCATGTGTGAGTGTGCACAACTTAATACGAACAGATGGAAACTATGGAAGAATACTACTCCTTCTATGTGGAGACTGTGTAGAACTTCCGGTTTTTCGGGTGGTTATTTTGCGAGGGTGTGTTTACTAGGGTATATCGAGATGGAGACAATATCGGGAGGTGACGCCGAAAGTGAATCCGACTCGATGGTTTGGTCTGCTTCTAGAAATAGTGATCAACGGAACAGCAAGGAGGATGAAAATCCTAACAATGTTAAGAAATACGTGAATCAAAAGGGACATAACAACCATGAGGATTGTACAGTGGTATTTAAATTAAACTCTTCAGAGTTGATCTTCAGATAGGGGTATTATGAAGATTCTCAAGGCTCCTATGGTATTTGGATTCGTTATGACAAAAATCTTCAAACAAATAAGTAATTTAACGTGAGACCGCCGACACCTGTCGGACGTTACGGTCATACTTTGTCCAGATAGCTTTCGTCGACGGACTATCCCACACTGGGATTCGACAAGTGCTCAAATCGGAGCGGGTTTATTTCTAGGATTGCTTGGCTAGGAAAATGTAAAAGGTCTTACCTGGTTTTTAAATAACTCTCATTCGATGCTGTTATTTATTTATTAAGCGTATGGCAGCGTACAGGGTTACATATCAGAAAAGGTTGTTAATTAGAATAATTAAAATTATTTGAACTAAAACAAAGATAAATGTACATAACATAAAAAACAACACAATCACAATGTAATATCTAAATTTGTTATCCACTTTACTGCTTCTGTCGAGACTTTCACCAGGTCCATTGTGTTGCCTTGAAACTTCCTGAGAGGACATTCAAAAGTTTCACTGTCTGTCTTGCTTCACCACAGTCACAAGATGGGGATTCGCGCATACCCCATTTATGATGTGAGTCACCACTTCTACCATTGCCTGTTCTTATCCTATTCAGTGAGACCCACGTCGATCGGGGAAGATGGAAGCCGCTGGGGGGAGCCAAGTCCAGAATTTGATGGTATTCAGGTGGAGCATGGTTTAATCATAATTTCTTCCAGGTGACCTTGGTGTCCTCGGTGGTATTTCTAGTCAAAATGATAGGTGGATGACGTGGTTTCAGACGGCCAAATTTACTTTTCAGGTCCGTGTGTATTGGAAGCTCTTGATTGGCATTTATCATGGAGAATGTTCTCATGAGAGCTCTGTGGCGGCGAACCGTTGGTGGTTCTATGTTGCTAAGGGCAGGAAGCCAGTAGAGGGGGGTGGGTTTGATACATCCGGTAATTTTTCTTAATGAGTCGTTTAGTACGGTGTCAATTTTCTTGGTGTGAGGACTGTTTAGCCATACTGCAGCACAGTATTCGACCGTTGAGAAAACCAAACTGAGAGCCGTAAATCGAAGAGTATCAGCTGTAGCTCCCCATGAGGATGCAGCCAGCTTGTGAAGAATGTTATTCCTAGTCCGAAGTTTGGAGGCTAACTTTGTTAAGTGAGATCTAAAGGTTTAGGTTCTATCGAGTGTTGTTCCGAGATATTTAGGTTGAGGATTGTATGGAAGTGTGACTCCGTTCAGGGTTACATTAATGGCACTGTTGGCCATTCTATTGTTTAAACGGAAGCAGGAAGATTAAATTTTTGTGGTACTGGGTGTTAGTCTCCAGTTTTTTAAATATATGCTGAGTAATTTTAAGTCTTGTGTTAAAGTTGCTCCCAAGATATCCATATTCTTGTTTTGGGTTGCTAGGGCTAAATCGTCAGCATATGCAAATTTTCGACTTATTGTTTTCGGAAGATCAGATATGTAGACATTAAATAATAATGGAGCAAGAACGGATATTTGCGGGAGACCATTGTTTAGTTTCCTAACTGAGCGCTTATTGTCGTCAAAAGTTACTTGAAGTCTCCGGTTCGATAGCATGCAGTTAATAAGAGCAATCGTGTCAGGGCATTGAATAATTTTTGTTAGTTAATACATTTATCCCTCGCGCCACACCGTGTCAAAGGCTGCCGTTAAGTCCACAAAGACTGCGCCTGTTTTAACTTGCTTTTCGTAGCCTCCTTCGTGTATGTGGTAAGGGCTAAGACTTGTTCTTCACAGCTACGCTGAGGTCTGAAACCAGCTTGCTCGATAGGTAGTGCCTTGTAAATATGGGGGCAAATTCTTGAATAGATAAGACGTTCCAGTAATTTATAACAGCTACTTTAAAAGTGCTATTGGTCTGTAATTCTTTGGACACTCAGCAGATTTGCCCGGTTTTAGTAGTGCAATAACTTTGCTGATGTTAAACTGGTTAGGTATCTTCTTGGTCAATTGGATTTTGGAGAAGAATTTGGTGAGCCATTTTACCGTATGTGTTCCACTGTTGTTAGAAACTCATTATAATTCCGTCAAAACCCGGAGCCTTGCCTGTTTTTAGTTGTTTGAGAGCTGCTATAACTTTCTTCTTCTGTAAATGAGTTGTTGAGGTGGTACAGTGATGGGGTATTTTTTAATTTTGAGAATTCTTTCTTAGTTCTTCTTGTGTGTGGTCTGTCGCTCTTGGTTCGAGACGTGAGAACTATGTGGTCAGCTATTTGGTTTGCGGACACCATTGGTTGGGGTTTTATTAATGGAGTGACGGCGCCAAGGTTTCTGAGTAGATTCCAAGCTTTGCGGCTGGAATGTTTGAAATCCAGTGTTCGCATTGTATGTTTCCATTTCTCATGTCTTACATCATCTAACCTACGTATCAATTCATCAGCCCGTTCATTTCCCGTTGGAGAGGTAGTCTTTGCAGAGAAGTTCGGAGTTTTTGTTCCAGCCAGGGATATAAGATCTGCGGATGCTTCTTGGGATATGTTTCTTTGCGGTAGCAATGACAGCTCCCACAAATCGATGATAGTTGGTGGGTTCTGGGGAATCATTTTTACCCTATTTACTCAAGATCTAGATCAAGTTATTACTTGATCTAGATCTTGAGTAAATATGGGCCAATTCGCCTTCGTAAAATTCCATCTTGGTTTAGGATATGAGGGGACTCTAGGTATTTTAAAACCTGTGTTGATTAAAATGGGGCGGTGTTGGGTGCATGGGAAGCCCGCAAGGACAGTTCGGGCAGCATGGAGACGGAGATTGTTGGAGTCTTTTGTGACGAAACATAAGTCTGGATTGGTTTCACAACCCCAACGGGAGGATTTAAATGATGATAGATCTTTAGCGTCAAATAGCAGATGGCAATTTGTTGATTCGGCCCAATTCATAAGGAATGAGCCGTTTTCGTCGTTTTCAGCATATCTCCAGTTTTAGTGGTGACTATTGAAATCACCGGCATAGATAGCAGGATGGGGAAAATCAGGAATAGTTCTAGAGGACCATTTTTCTTGAGGGAGTTTATAAATGGAGGAGGGGGACAACGACTGCTCGCGTCCGTGACACACCTTAAGTCACACGTGTTCCCCGGGTGGTGCTAAAGAGCAGTCACTTCGAGAGAATCTCGAAGTATTGGCGGCCAAACTTCCTCTTTGGACTCCTGGCCTAATTATAATGCGTACAAGACTGCCCAGGCAGCCTGCCGGTCCTCAAAACCGGCAGAACAATGTTTTTGGACCACCGGTTCGAATATGCCAGTTGAACATCGAAGGGATAAGCAGAGCTAAATATGAATGCCTGTCTAAATTGCTAAATGAAAACAAAATTGACATTGCCCTGATTCAAGAGGCACATACCGAAGATGAATACCAACTAAGGACCAGAGGGAAGGTTCCTGGCTACAGAGTAATCGGTGCAACCTATCATCATACTCACAGCATTGCTACATACGTTCGCTATCACCTGAAAGGAGCTTCTTTTGAATCATCAATAATAACAAACAATATTCACATTGTCGTAATATCACTGAACGAACTAAAAATAGTCAATATTTATTCGATGCTGTATGAGCAGATTTATTGGCAAATGAATCTTGTCCGCTAGGCGCGCGGACGCCGCAAAGTTACACAGTGGTTAAGATTTGTCAAGTGACAAATCGGTTGGGAGGCACTGCATGGGTCAACGTAGGCGTGTCGGTGGTGGGGGCCCGGCGCCGCTGTTTCCTCGTGGGCTCACCACGGCGCAGTTCGTTCGCATCACGCGGTGCCGCGAACTACACAAGTTAGCGGGTTCAGTTCCGCGGCCACAGATCAGTTTCCGGCGTGTTCGGCTCCTGGGTATCTCCCGAACTCCCGTCACACATGTCTGTGCCCGCTCACAGTTCATAAGCTTCTCTTGCCCACACGTCCGTCTCCGCTTACTCCTTATCAGCCACTTTTTACACATCCTGCCTCCGAGCATCCCGGGTATTCCTGGACACGTCTGTCTCCTCTAGCGCATCACCGGCCTCTCTCGATCCGTCTTTCCGGGCTCCATCTGCACTCGTCTTCCCCCAGTCACGTGTTCAGTCTCGTCTGTCTTATTGGTTGTTGTGATTCGTCCCATTGATCACATGCAAGTTAAATTCGGGACCTCTGTTCTTGGGCATCCCCGAGTGTTGCGTCAGTCGGAGTGGTTCCCCTTCTCATTTGTCACGTATTGCTAGAGTGATCCGAAAGTCCTTCGTCAATGTCCGAGTTGGGGAACTCCCTTCACGTATTTTACCTATGTTAGTCAGTGATTACCCGAAAGCGTGTTCTGGTTTGGGCGACCACCCGGTCCTGGGTTGGTTCGTCAAAATATAAGTTAGGAAAGGTAATTATATGTGAATATAAATCAATTCTGGAAGTTAAGAGGCGTAAAAGAAACAACGGAGTTATATTAATTGATCCATAGGAAGCTAATGATGCACTTAAGGACAAGATTGTTTCGCACAATGGAATTGTGATGTCCCTCCTGTGCGAATGCTAGTGTTCAAGCGTAATTCACGCAGGAGAGTCTTCACGTTAATGAACTGAGTGGTCGAGGAAGGGGAGAAGATAAACTGAGCAAAGATTGTTCATTTTTTAATTGAATTATTTAATTTCATTATTCATCACCGTCTTATTCAGTACTAAGAGAGAAGGAGGAGAAGGAGAGAGGGAATGAAGAGAGGGAGAGAGAGAATGCGAAGGGAATCGAGATGCGCTCTTGATGGCGTCAGCGTCTCACCATAGCCCCGATCTCGGCCTGGAGGAGGTTGGATGCTGCGGCGGCATCGGTGCTCATGGTGGTCGAAGTGGCGGCGACAAACAGCGCGGTGCACTGCACGGGGACTGACAACTCCTCGTTGCTTTGCACGTCGCGTATTTATACAAGTCGTGGGGAAAGGTGTTTTTGACGGTACTCTTTTGGAAAGTTCTGGAAGGTTGCGTCTAAACTTGTCAACATGTTTTCCCGTAGAGCACCCTCTTTCTTAACGCGGCGATTCTTCCGCTTCGTTGCTTCAGTTCTGGGCCATGTGGCGAGAATTTATAATTTATATTGGAGTTAATTTAAATTGAATTTTAGTTTTTTTGTATGGCTCATCACAGAATGGACATTTATTCCACGCTTTAGGAAAGGCGTTTTGAAAGGAATACCTTTGGTCATAGAATTGAACGATATTTAAGATAACCTAAAATCACATTTTAAAATACACGAAGCCTCAATAGGAGGAATAAGGAGGCCCAGTCAGTATTTATTAATTAATATGCTTATTGTTGTATACCGCTCGCTTGCTCCCGCACCTGCTTTGCCCCCGGACTTTTGCCTGGTTCTCAAATTCATGATTTTGGATAACGACGCCTGGATGTTTTTTGTTTTGGATTCTCGTTTGGATTGTGGCTCGACCCCGCTCGTCCTCCGATACGCCTATTGGATTCGGCTTTCCTCGCATCGCGAGACGCGCCGCCTATCCGCGCGGTTTCCGATTCCGGAACCTACCTGGTGGCTAGGTTCCCCGTGACGGCATCGCCCAAGGCGCCTCCTGCGGCTTCGCCGCTACCGGCCTGCCACGTCGCGTTGAGCCCTCGCCGGCTCGGCGCTCGCCCGCTGGGAGGACTCCGTATTCGGCCTTTCTACGAGGCCGCATTCACTGACTCAGAAGGCTACGACCAGAGAGTATAGACTCAGAGGGCTACGACACTCCCCCCTCCGACTGTTGCAAGCCGCCCCTACGGCCTAACGGCGCCAACGCCGCACTTAAATGTACAGGTCCTGATCCATCTGTATGGTAACTTACTGACATTGTGAAAAAACTGTGTTTTAATGAGTTTCCTCCTCTTCGATTTATCCGAAAACAAACTTACAAAAAAGAACAGTATAGTGTACTTTATGAACTATCCTTCTTCATGTAATGTGTCATTGTCATCTCTGTACTACATTTTTCGTACGGTTCATAACCTAAATATTCTCGCACTTCTTTTCCCCTTCAGATAACATACCTATACGTTTTTGATTATCAAATTCACAGGCAATCTGCCAATACTCTGCAGTGCCTCGTTAAATGGAATCGAATGAACAAACAGATGTTTCTATCCTTAGGTGGTCTCCTGGTTGTCGAAACCCACGGGTATTATTTTCTTTCTGTGAAATAATATTTCAACTTTATAACGCGATAGTTTCTTTACATTTCCTGGAAGGTCTTCCTTCGGAGTAATCGTGAAATCTCACACGCCCCATCGCAGCTGCTAATCTGACAGACTCCGGAAACTGCTTGGTTCACAATAGTGTGCGAATTTGCGAGTTTATTACAGTGCGACGTTTTCTGGTCGGCTTAAAGGAACTGGGTTGTTACATTGCGACAAAAATGCCTGGTGGTTGGTTGAGAAGAGGGGTGGTCATCTTTAAGAGGGTAAAAATACATAGTAATAATTAGTAAGTAAATAATAAGTAATACATAGTAATTCCAATAATCTTATGGAATAATTATTCCGTTGCATAGAAAACTAGTCTCGAAAAGCGGTGGCCTCTCCTAAAGAGATAGTCTTGACGAGAGATTTCATTGATTTTATAATTATATCACACGTCACAGAAGTCATATTCAACAGGTGTCAGTATCAACAACTCACTACAAGGAATCCACAAATAATAGATGTACATTACTTTAGAACACATTACCAGATGACATTAAACAATTAAAGTAGTTACACAAAGTTCAGTGAAAAGTAAAAATTTTCTTCTGCGTACGTTTCTATATAATCAGTCTATTATTATTACTATTTTATTATTATTATTATTATTATTACTATTATTATTATTATTATTATTATTATTACCCCATTACAATCCCAATTCAAGGCAAGGGCCTCCTGGAGCCCCTGGGAGGGGCTGCGTGTGCAGCTTGGTTGGTTTATGTTACAATAATTTTGCATATATTGTTCCATATTTAGATTAACTAATTAATTTCTTAAATTACAATTAACAACAAAATATAAAAAAGTAATAATAAAAAAAATTACTGATTTTACTGATTACTAGATTGCTCATTTGAGCAATTTATGAAATAGTTGAATTACTAAAATTACAAAATCATTGGTTGAACTATATGTACAAACAACACAAAAAATTACTGAAATTTTATCATTATCAAATTTTTCATGATCTAACGAAAACTTTTCTCAATTCTACCCAACAATGATCACTTCTTTATTTTTTTCTTAGTAGTCTTGGGGTTCAGCTAGTGACATGTGACATCCACGATGACCTGCATGTGACTAGCCTCGTCCATTCGTTGCCACAGGAGACTATACTGATCACAAAAATGAAAAAAAGTTTATTTTTTCAAAACAATGATATATTGTGGTGTCGTTGCAATGCGTTTGAGCCAGTCAGGCCGGAGGTAACCGTTGCACCCGCGCGCTTGAGGCGGACGCTGTCGTGGATGGTGGCGGTTGGTTGCTCGTCCCAGAGTTGCGTCCCTGGCGCTGTGGAGTCGACGCAGGGGAGCGCACCTGCTCTGAACAGAAGGTCGCCAGGGGAAGGGGCGTCAGGAATAAAATAACCTAGTGAGAAAGGTTAGTAGCGAGTCTGGAATGATAGTGCAAGACCCCTGGAGAAGGCTGGTCGTCGAGCTTTCGGGAAGTCGTCAGCATGGAAGCGCCGAGGGTAGGGGGCGAGGGTAGGGGGCGAGTGTAGGGTGGTTATTGTTCTACGGTATCCTCGGTTTTGCAGAATGTGAGTCGTACTGAACCACCACCTAAAGGAATTCCTGAACGACTGCAGAATCTGGTTACAGAGGCCTGTAAAGGCTTATCTCGGGAAGAGCATCATAAGGCTGAAGACCTAATACGGCGATACCAGCACGTCTTTGAATGCAGTGATAGTGTAAAAACTGATATTGTTCGTCACAGAATAGACACCGGAAACGCCACACCGATTCGCCAAGCTGCTAGAAGATTACCTCTGTCTAGAAGAGAAGAAGAAGATGAGATTACTAAAGAGATGAAGAAGGATGGCGTAATCGAACCATCAAGCAGTCCGTGGACGTCTCCCGTCGTATCGGTAAAGAAGAAAGATGGGTCGACTCGGTTCTGTGTCGATTTCCGACAGCTCAACAATGTAACGAAGAAGGATCGCTATCCATTGCCCCGTATTGACGACATGTTGGACACGCTCTCTGGAGCCAAGATCTTCTCGACACTTGACCTGAAAAGCGGATACTGGCAAGTAGAATTAGATCCCAGAGATCGAGAGAAGACTGCATTTACCATCGGATCAGGTTTGTGACAGTTTACAGTAATACCTTTCGGACTGTGTAATGCACAAGCTACATTCGGAAGATTGATGGAAACCGTGCTTAGAGGTCTGTCGTGGGACACATGTCTTGTCTACCTCGACGATATAATTGTTGTTGGAAAATCTTTCGAAGATCACATCAATAACCTAGAACAGGTGTTCAAGAGGTTGGAAGGAGCGAACTTGAAACTCAGTCCAAAGAAATGCCATTTATTTCGCAAGCAGGTGAATTACCTTGGACATGAAGTATCTGGCACGGGAGTAGAACCTGATCCGGAGAAGGTTAAAACCGTAAAGGAATGGCCAGTCCCAAAGGATAAATATGAATTGAGAAGTTTCGTGGGTCTATGTAGCTATTATCGCCGCTACGTTTTGGGATTTGCCAACATCGCGAAACCGCAGACGCTTACTTGCTGTGGTGAAATCCATTGAACACTTCTACAAATATCTCTACGGTAAAGAATTTCTTTTGAGAACGGATCATGCTGCGTTGAAATGACTGTTGAACTTCAAGAATCCGAAAGGTCAAGTCGCCAGATGAATTGAAAGATTGCAAGAGTTCACATTTAGAATAGAACATCGAAGCGGAAGTAGTCACCGGAATGCCGATACTCTCTCCAGAAGACCGTGCCCTGAAAACTACAAACATTATTGTCATGCGGAAGAGAAGATGTGTCCTACCTTGAGGGTCACTGTCGGCAATGACCAATGGCAACCCAGAGAACTTCAGAAAGATCAGAAAGAGGACACAGAACTGAAACATGTTTGGAAATGGAAAATAGCAGTACGGAGACCAAGTTGGCAAGAAATAGCTCCCTGTTCTTCAGCAGTAAAATAATATTGGGCGCAGTGGGATTCGATTACTGAAGAGGAAGGTGTTCTTAAACGAGTTCTGGAAAGTGAAGACGGCTCCAGAAGAGGACGCAGATATTGTTACCAAGAGTAAGGGTTCCTGAAATATTGAGGGAATTGCATGATGGAACTTCGGGAGGACATCTCGGTATAACGAAAACATTAGAGAAAGTGCGCGAACGATTTTACTGGGTTAATTGCAAGCAAGATCTAAAGATGTGGTGCACAAAGTGTTAAGTTTGTGCTACCAGTAATGGGCCACATAAAAAGAGAAGAGCGAAGATAAGGCAATACAACGTTGGGAGTCCTTTCGAACGAATTGCCATTGACATGGCTGGCCCATTTCCAATGTCAAATGATGGAAATAAATACATACTCGTGGCTATGGATTATTTCAGCAAGTGGGTTGAAGCATATCCCCTACCTAACCAAGAGGCCACTGCTATCTCCGAAGTACTGGTTAAGGAATGGGTGAGCCGATTTGGTGTGCCACTGGAATTACATTCAGATCAAGGACGGAACTTCGAATCTGCAGTGTTTCAAGGGGTGTGTGAACTTCTTGGAATAAGAAAAACAAGAACAACAGCCCTACATCCGTAGTCAGACGGAATGGTGGAACGCATGAACAGAACAATGGGAAAATATTTAGCGAAGGTCGTGATCACCAACGTGACTGGGACCAATACATACATCTATTTCTTCTAGCCTACCGCTCTTCTGTTCATGAGACAACTGGGCAAACACCCGCTAATATCCTCTTCGGCAGGGAACTACGTCTACCATGTGATCTACAGTTTGGTTGTAAAACTAATGAAGAAACAGCCGGTGAAGACTTTGTAAATGACCTAAGACGAAAAATGGACGTAATTTATAACCAGGTGCGTGAAAGAATCCAAATTGCAAGTGACAGGATGAAAGACCGGTGTTCATTCGGCTGGAAGGGGTTTTTGGCTTTTAAAACGGTTCTTAACCCCTTACGCAGGAAGTAATGAAAATGATGATGAAGAAAAGACCGCACGAATTTGTGAGCTGGACATGCAAGAGTTCACATTTCACGAGTTTATGTCTCATTATAGTGAAAAGCATAAAGCGCGTTATGGTGTAACAATGGAGGTGCAACGGGATCTGTTTGCGCTACCCCAGGAATATGCATTGGCGCATTGTGTCGCCCAGGATTTAGATATGACCAGAGGTGTTGCTGCTGTATTCAAGAGAAAATACGGAAGGATAGAAGAATTAAATTACCAACAACCAGATATTGGGAAGGTTCTGCAACTGCACGACGTCAGTCGATAGTTTATTACCTTGTCACAAAAAGTAAGTCATATCACAAGGCATCCTATGAAAATCTTTGGGAAACTCTGATTGAATTACGCCAAGTACTGCAAGACAACGTCCAGAAGATTGCCATGTCAAATCCGGGATATGGTTTTGATGGACTGAACTGGAGAATAGTGAGAAGCATGTTTGAAGTACTGTTCCGGTACACTGGGGTTAGCATCTTAGTCTGCAGCTACCACCATGGAATGTCGTCATATCCAAAGAAGACAATTGACTGCCACTTCTTAACTTCCAACTGTACTAGAGGCTCCAGCTGCAAGTATCGGCATGATTTCACTAAACGCGCTCCGAGACGGATCGCAACTAAGGAGGGGGTAGTGTAACGAATATTGCGTCATCAGCCGGCGCCACATCGAGCTGCCTGTGATCGTGGGTTACGTCATTTGCCGGCGCTACCACGAGCTGCCTGTGAGCACGGGTTGCATCACCTGCCGGCGGATTATTCCAGAACGTGCGCGGCGTCCGGAAAGTTCTGGAAGGCACTTGCCGAGTATAAATCGCGGCGGCCGGCGACCGCGAGCCAGTCTTGAGTCCGCAGTGGAAGCTGAACTGTGAAGTGTGTGCATGGGCTCAGTGCATCGTACTGTGGACGGTGACCCAGTGCATCGGACTGTGATCATTGCAGTGAACTGTGGCCAGTGCTTTGGACTGTGCGAGTGTGTAAAAGAAGTGTAGTGTAAATAAATAATCAAGTGTTTTCAGTGATTGTGTTAAGAAACAAAATAAACGTTTTTGTTAAAATAATACGAGACTTTTAATTCACCACCTAGAAACATAACAATATGTAAATATTTTCTCTCAGAAACAGTTATCTGTGTTCATGAATTCCAATACGTAACAATATGATATATTAGTTTATATTTGTATTGTGTAATTTTTAAAAAAGACTTAATATGTCTGTAACAAGTAATGTACTTCAGCTTCCGGGTCAATAACTCCCATCTCGATAAGGTTTTTGCCAGTTTCCCTGATCCATTGAGCAAATGCTAAGATGGCCCCTTGGTTAGCTTTTGGACATAAATGTAGCTTCAAAAGTTTTTCGGAGTCTTCCTACAACTAAAATATTAAAGATTTTCGCCCCTTAATGAAATCTGCTCCTTAAAAATATATTTTGATATACGTTCATCTACAATTTTTCAAAAATGTGTGTACTTTTCACAGAATTTTGCGTTATTTCAATTATTAATGGTTCCGCCTATCTTCGTAGTTCGCAATTCATAATATGTCTAAACATTTCCCTCTCATTCACAGATGTTTCACGTGAAAACATATGTAGATTTTCCACATTTTTTGCAATAATATAAACAACTCTGCAAAGGACATAGCTCTCAATAAATAAGTGGCCATTTACTTGCATTGCCTGAATGTGTTGTACAAATGCAACAACATAATATGTATGAGCCACTAAAATTTTGTGGATCTTCAAGACTTTATTTGTGTATAAGCTAAACCCAAATATTACGTAGGTCACCAAGGCAACTGTTTTCTTCTGCCACCAGGGCTATCAAGTATGTTCCAATTGCGTTGCAACAATCAAATGTTCATTAAAACTCGATAAGCAAAACATATTGAAAATATGTTAACATTAAATCATAAAAATGTTAACATTAAACAATACAGGGGATAACTAGTAATGTTGTAAGCGCGTGACTTCATTATTACAATTCTACCATCAGAATCTGAATTCAGCACAGGAAATTGAAAAAAATTTTTTTAAATATGATAAAAAGTGCAAGATATGTATTTTCAAATAATTATGTATTTATTACAATTCAATACATTGAAAATTAATAGTTAAATTATATTAAATTCTGGTTAATTTGGTGTTGAAAGTCTTTCCATTCCGTGAAAAAAACATTTTTGGGATTGTGTTTATGAACATTTTGGATTTTTTCCAAACGATTATTTGCGTTTAAAGTAAGTAATATTTCTCTCGGTGAAAATAATTAATACAAATTTATAAAATAATTATTTAAAAAGCCCGACAGTTTATAAAAATATAGGGATGGCGTCACTTCTATTCGAATAGCACAGGGGCACATTCGTTGGCACTTTTCATATCCGATGAAAGGGCACGTGGAACCGAATGTTTCATACATTTAATTTTATAATAAACCAGAATCTCAGCGTCATCGCTAAGGTCTTGATAATATTTACTTCGAATCGTTTTCAAAAAGGAAAGGTAACGACTTGTATGTTTTGATCAAATAGTGTTTTTTAATCAAATGTATCGACAAAATTCGCAGCCAGAACCTAAATAAACCGAAAGAAGCAAAAATCTTTGTAAATAACGAATTCGACACGGACCTCAGTAACCGCATAATAAAGCCAAAAACATAGTAATTCTCTAGGAATCGCTTACGCGCACAGCAGAAGTTGCCGCTCAACAATTTCCCGCCAAACGTTGTGACGTCATTCTGGACATATCCATGGTAGAAATAATATTTCCATCATAGATATCTCTATACACAATATGCGACATCTGACGGGTTAAGCATGTACTATTCGTATAACGCAATCGACGAATAGCACAACAGTGGCTCTTTCCTGATACAAACCTAACTCATTGATACAAAGTCTTTGATCTTGAGCTGAAACATCATTGAATATTTGTAAGCGGCGTTCCTTGGTACCAAATGATGGCGAACGGTATATTTGGATATGGGGTATTTGGCCTGTTTGATTAGTGTTGTTTTTTGAAATTCTGCATAATAAGTTTCAGCAGTTCGTATAGATTAGCATCGTGTTTTGTTGCGGATGGTTTCCGGAGAGAATATTTAGTGCTTAGTGAATTTAAGATTTATAAATTTTGTTATACTTAGGCTGTTGTCGATTTTCAGTGGTCAATAACCTAAAAATTGAGTATTAGAGTGGTTAAAAGTGCACAACTACTACTTTTTAAATAATTTATTTTGTGATTAATTAACTCGAATAGGATACATTTACCGTGAGCATTTTATATAACTCGCGAAAGGACCAAAGCCATGAAATATATCTAGTTCTTAATGAAGATGAGTGAAGAAAACAAAGGTGAGTGACGAATGGAAATACTGGGACCCTATAATCATTTGTCAATAATTGAACACTGTATGCAGTGTCTTGTTTTGATATTAGTATGCTCTAGTTAGCCATTTTGCTACTGGTCGGGCAATGTTTACAGCGTGAATCTCAAATTTTATCCTCTTCATTCGTACTTTGGTATTTGCATAGCGCGAACAAAGAATGTTTTTACAATCGTGTTTAATGCAATTTTTCCCCCGCTATTTACGTTATCTCGGAAATTTCTGTTGTGTTCTGTGAATTCAATAATGTTTTTGTTTTAAAATTCGGGGCGTATTAAGTTTTAATGTCTGAAATAAGAAAAATCTTTGTTTATAATTTCATTTGTTTTTGTTCTTCAAGGCATAATAAGTTTGAAATTATCATCATGTTTGTATTGAATGTGTACCAATGTAGATAAAAAGGTCATGGATTACTTTACTATATAATGGTTAAAAGTCTGTTTTTGGAATTTTGATTAGTATTATAGGAGGACCTGTGAGTTTCTCCAACAGCCACACCGGGATGGATGATTTACTTGGTACACATGAAAAAAATCACTTGCTTACATTAAAAAAAAGGGGATATATTGTAGCTCATGTTGGAAGATTGAAAAATGTTATGGTTCAGAAGTGAAACGAGGAACTGTTTTCAGTTAGTGTTCAAAAGCTTGGTGGCAACAGTTAATTCATATTTATAAATAGTATTCAACATAATTTCAAAATTATAGTTCTTTTCCATTTATACAGTTGTGTATATTTTACTATTATTGTGCATGAATCACAAGTTATTGTTTTTTTTTGTTTTTTTTGTTTTTTTTTTTTGGTTGCCTTTTATAATAGGATTAATTTTTTTTTTTTTAAATGTATGTAAATGTAGATATTTTTGTTTGTGAATTTGCTTCTCTATGTTGAAGTACATTATGTTTACTTGAAAAAAATTGTTAATTTGTTAGTACATATCTAGAAAGAATGAGGAGGCTGTTACTATTTTGAAATACTTCAATGTTTGAAATTGGAAGTCTAATTATTTTCTTGGGGTGCTACGAACATCCACTTAGTTTAAAATTCTTGGGCCCGAGAGTCAGGTTGTTTATTTCGAGATGTTAGAGAATATATTATTCATCCTTAGTGCGTTCTGTTATGAGAAAATCATATATCATTTTTAAACTAATTTTCTCGAGTTTGATTTTATTATATTAAATCCATTTAGAAATGATTTTAAAACTTGTAGTTATTTGTATATTTCATGTAGAATTCTGTTTTAATATCACTGATTTTCTTGGCATCTTTGCATCAATAATTGCCAAATTTTTGTTTGCAGACGAGGTTAACATTCTGGATGAAATTCTTGATAATTCAGCTGACGTTTATGAGTATTTAGCCAAAGAGGACGGGGGTCAAGAAGAAAATTCAAGTAAGTATACTTTTAAGTTCAGTTTAAGAACCTATTATATCTTTTCTCTTACATTGTTAGGATTACTGGACTAAGTCACCTGTTAAGTAGTATTTGATATTTGATCTTACCACTTCAGTGCATTGCTGAACTGAATTGAATTTGTTGTTGTTTCTTGTGGTACAGCTTGCTCTTAGTGCTGATCACTTTTAATCTTGGAGAAACCAAAAATGGAAGAAACATTTTTTGACATATTATTAATATTCTAATTTAAACTTCTATATACTTGCCGTCTGACAGTTGATGAAAGAGAAGAGTAGTTGTAGTCAATTTAAGACCAGATTTCAACGATGGCATTGTTGAAGTCTTGGTGGAAAAATTTATTTCAGTACTGCACATATTCAACTCATTAGTGTTGTACTTCATCCTTGCTTTAGTTTTCACGCTTTTAGAATGCAGGTTATGCTAGTGACCCTTTGCTATTGGGTAACATTAAAAATTATTTGATATTGGCTTGAAGATTTGTATTTATGAATTTTGAATTGTAGGAAATGAATTGAATATCTGGACTAATTAGTTATGGCTGTAATAAACTGTAATAGTTATTAGCAAGTGAACAATCTTGAGGGTATTGGCTGTTTAAATGAAAAGCACAGAACCATTTAATTTGCACAGTTCATTATAAAATACCATTATCTACAATTCACTATCAACTAACAGGAAATGCATCACATTCATTCAATAAAAAATTAATTAAATGAGCAATATAAAATTTCTGTTCACACACAATCGTAGATATGCATTGTTTAATGAAATGTCAATACAATAGTAACAACGGAACCCTGACAACAATAACAGTTATAAACAGCAATATCGGCTAAAATGACTTTTTAATACCTATAAACTTAATTGATGTGTAAATTATTGTTATTGAAAGGTCTATAAAGTGTTTTAAAATATTTTGCAAAAGCATTAACTATTGAATTTCCATTTGTACAGCAATTAGAATTATAATACATATTGTGTGTGGTGAACCATCTATAAATCATTTCTAGTTGGTAAATTTCCAAAAATATTGAGGGTTGTAAAGTGTTTTCAGTATTACAGTGTGACTAAGTGACTTGTTCACAGCATTTCCCAAGTTCATTGAGTTAAAAAGTTCTTTGTATATAGTTTGTGAATTTTTACTCTTTTATATGATATGGACCTTACTTTTTCTCTAAGAAAAAAATGTCAACCCAGTAGAGGCCATCCCCAAAATCAGATGATAAGGATCATATCTGTGGCCTTGCAATTTGTAACGCTTGTAACAACTAATAATCATCAGGGATGTCAACAGTCAATTGTGCAGTGTTAACTCAGCAATTTCCTTCTGTAATGTGTGAAATTAAAAATTTATTTTAAATCTCAGAATTTGAACTACAATCCTAATGAACATTTTTATTTAAGTCTAAATAAATAGATTTTTTATGTTGACATCACCTGTAGGGGACACCAGGAGTTCCAATGCATGAAATGAGAACATGAAGCACTTAATTCAAAGTATGTTTGTATGCATGATAATGGTTCATAATTTGCTGAGATTTCTGCAACTTTGTGCATACAATCAGTATGTGGAGTGCAATGATGTCTTTCTTCATATATACTACCATTTTGGGTCCATGATTCTAGTTGCTACGTTTCCAAAATAAATAAAACAAACAAAACAGTAAAGGCTGTCTTCAAAATCGGACTTTGAGAGATGGTCAAATTTGAACAATTTCCAGAAACTCGTGAGTTTTTAAGCATTACCAGAAGAAAACAAACCCAGCAGAATAGCTTACCCATTAATTGTTAAATTAGTGTTGTGTGTTCTCAATGTGGGTGAAACCTCTAAATTGCTTACAGGCACCTTAATGCTACAGTTGAAGATGAGACACGCAAAATCAGCCCGGTTAAAGTAATGCAATCATGGGTGTATATTGGCGAGGATCCATTCACCTTAGTATTCCAAATGACATTGCTTTTCTTTTTTCAATTTCAAAGCTTTTCTTTTTCTGGCTTTTTCTAATAAATACCGTCAATCATGTCTATACCATGATTGTTTCCTACTTCCAGTAGCTAATAATAGTGGATTGACTGAACTGTAGGTGAAATGGCTCGAACCTTGTTAGTATATATTAAAGTCATTATTTTATGTAAAAATTTTAAATACTCCATGAAGTTTTGCCCATGTGGACAAGGGCTTCTGTAATCTGGACGATGGTGCATTGCTTCCTGACACATAAAGGGCCTTCTTGAGAATGGGATTACAAACTCACATATTGCTCCAGTGCATTTCATTTGCTTGTTTTATCCACTGTTGAAAACGATGCCCACTAAAATAGGCATGTAACTCAATTTTTCTAAGTTCAAGTTGTGCTTGATTTGAGTTAGTCGTGAAAGTTAATAACTGCTGTATTTTTGAAATAGTTATACTTATTATCAGTTGACTTGTGAAAAATAATGTAGATGCAAGTGTAATCTGACTGCTAAATGTTTTGAATATTGATACAAACTTATACAAAATTCAGAGCAGAGTTATTCTTCTTTCCAATTATTAAGAAATATTTAGTGCCATTGTCTTCTGTCTTCTAATTTTTCAATTATTTTTGACAGGTGCAAAACCAGAAGTGAGTGGAAATATTAGCAAAATACCTGTTAAAACGACAGTTAAAAAAGTGGACCCCAAAACAAGAAAAACTAAGAGAAAAGGGAAGCCGAAGAAACTTCCTCCCAAAGTGGTAAATATTTCTTGTCTTAGAACATTTTTGTATACATACTCACTATTAAATACTACAGAAATTGTTGGTAACTATTGTACTCTAACAAACAGGCCACATCTAGACATAGAAAACATTCACTACACTAATGAGACTTAATGAATATAGCAGTTGATGTGCCTGGAAATGTCAATCAATCAATCAATCAATCAATCAATCAATCAAACATTTTCTGTTAATGTATGATTTATTGAAATATTTAATTCCTCTGCAATCTATGGCAACTTGTGCCTATTCACAATTGTTCACAATTAAGTTGCCTAGAATCAAAGTGCACTTTCTCTAAAAATAAAACTGGATAAAAACCTTATATCAAATTGCACCAAACACACTGAGGGGAACTGGTGAATAGATATTTAAAATATAAGATATATTGTGTTTATTTTCAACTACCAAAACCATATATTATCAATGTCTTCAAGATTCATCTTCAATATTGAATATTTGCTATTCACGTGTTGTATTATGGTATAGTCATCTTTTTGATGTTCTGCTGTTGTACTGAATAAATACAATACGATTTTATTACAGTATTCATAAAGACTGTTTTTGGTGAAATATTTAATTGATTCCAATGATTCCAAATACAAGAGTATTTTATTTGTTGTTTTTGAGCAGTGTGCTTGCTACATTTTGGATAACCACTTTTGAGTGTTTTTGTTCAGCATTTTTCTGCTGCAGTCCACTTGTAAGATACTAAAATCTCAAGAAAGTTCGTTTTGATGACAAGTTACCAAGGTACATTTGTTTTGTATCAAGTGTTCATTAATGATAACATTTAGCAATATTAGAATTCGCTGCACAAAAACCGATACACGGAAAGAGTATTGCTACTTGCTCAGAAATACACTTGTTTATAAATTTTTATAAGTATTTTTTAAATAGTTTGCGTGTAGCAGTGTATTATAAATTTTGGTAAACTAACCGTATTTTTTTTACCCCGTTTCATTTGGGGCATGGGACCTGTGCTGGTAACGAATTATAGGTAAAGAACTATAGATAAAACAATAAAGAGAAATTTGTTAGAAAAGAAGATCGTACAGTTCATTTGGTTGTTTGTAGTGACTTCTCATATTCAGAGACTTGTACTTTACTTACTACTTTATTATTTTCTTGTGTTGATTCCTGGTAATTTATGTTTCTGGGCAATTCAAATTTTCAAATCAATTTTTTACTTTCCTTGCAGAAAGGTAAGATAATGTTGTGGAGTTACTTTTGCATTTGGAAAACATCTTCAGAGATGTTTGTGGCAATATGTTTTTGTAATACGAGTTAAATATGTATATAGTATTATTATGGAAAAATTATATAAATACATTACTATTTTGTATGGGAATTGCAATATTCTAAATTCCATCACTGCTTCAAATTACTGGGAGCTGTATGGTACTAATTCTTTCTGAAGTATTTAACATTTTCAGTTTGAAAAGCAAATTCTCTTAGGTATTTCTTCTTATCTAGTGCAATAGTAGTTTGTATTCTCGTGGAAAGTTAATTAAATTAAAATTACATTCGTACACTGTTAAGGGTGCAGCCTAAGCAGAGAATAAATGTCTTTAGCACTCTGATTGGCTGAATTGTATTGGGGATTATGGAGCAAAAATGGAGGTAATAACTATATTTTTGCATCTTCATTTTTGTTAAATATTCTTTGTTTGTGCTTTTGGAATGGTCATTTGCAGAAGTTAAGAAATTGTGTGATTGTTATAGGTTGTGTTTATTATGTTTCTTGTGATTCATAGTGACAGCTTAAATTTTAATTCGAGAAAGTTCTGTTCTTTGATTTTCAAATATCCAACATTGTCATTAAGAGGTAAAATAAATTTGGTAAATTAATTTTAAGGTCTTTTTATACCTTGATGCAAAATTATGGAGTAAAGTTAAAATTCTGAAAATGTAGTGTAGAAACTTTTAGTACAAAAATTTTGTCATGATAGTTTAATGTCTAGTTTTGTTAATGATGTAATGTGTGAAAACATTTATTGTATTAAATGTCTACCAATTACATTTGTAAAAGAAAATTACTGACACTTAAAAAATAATTTTGCCATCTATGTTAAAATTATATAAAATGTAATCTGAATTTGCAAATAATAATTGCAATTTTTAATAATGGTCTTGTTAAAATTTGCTGGATCTAGCAAAATATTATTTTCTTTGTTGCTATTATTACTGAAACTGTTGCAGACAAATTACACCAAGAATGAGAAGTTAAGCCCCAAGGAGGCAGCTCCTAAAGAGACTCCAAAAGATGTTGAACCTAAAGGTGAGTGGTTTTTGGTTGTAGTTTGACTGTTGAATAGTATGGTGAAAAATAAAAATGTAAGGTCTCAGTCATATCTTTCATCGATCTAATCATCTAAATTTACACGAATATAATGTTTTCTCCTAATATGCAACAAAATAATAGTGTAGTTTATGGACCATATTAGAAACAGAACAGCTATTTAATTATATTCTAGTTTCTGTAGACTGTGGAAATGGCTCATAATTTTTACTTTCTCGCAACCATTTATGCAATAGAGAGAAAGTTAAGTAATGCTGCGTGAAAAAATGGTGAATTTTCAACAGAAAAGCTGTTATTACAGGGCCCCGGTAACAGGAAAGTAGATAAATCCATGTACTAAATTTAGAGGGGGAGGATCTAACATGTGTTGTAGCCAAAATCCATGTTTTGTGAGTCCTTGATACTGGAAAATCGAATGCCTGCGAAACGTCTGTGAATTTGATACCAATATTTTAATTTTGGGGGCTACTTTACCTGAAGCTCCTGGGATATTTTCAAAAAAGTGGCTCCATCGTTTTTGATTAAATTTTATTATTGGATAGTGTGAAGGAAATTTAAGAGAATGGTGCAGGCCTCATGTTTGTTCAAAACTCAAACATTGCAAAATTTCAAAATTTTTTTGGTGTCTTCATACAACTACAATTACGGAGATTTTTTTCTCTTAATGAACTCTGTTCCTTAAAGATAGATTATGAAATAAGGTCATGTACTACTTTTCGAAAATGTGAATACTTTTTGCGTAATTTTTCATGAAAGAATGGACAAGAAAGTACATGTTGTGAAACCACTAGTTACAACACTCCTGGTTTGATATGTTAAACTCAAGACAAAGCACAAGTAGAGCTAGTCATTAATATTGATTGTTAATGTTGATCCAAGTTATTAACTAGGTTTAGTCCCAGAAAATACGCTTGTTTCACTGTTATATTTATCATAAGTATTTAAGAAATGGCAATCATTTGCAATTGAAACTTGTGAATTTATATGTATACATTCACTCAAGTGACTGGTTTTTTATGCTTCCATTTCATCCTGCATTAAATGTATGATTATTATAGCACTAAAGTATTAGAAAATTATGAAATAAAAATTACATCTTTTTTGAAAGTTTGTTTTTCCACACGCTAGCTGATAAAACCATTATTTGAATAAAATATTATTTTGTCATATGTTGTGTTTTAGCATCTAAGTTATTGTTAATTATTTTCAGAAAAAGTTTCCCGCACTGTGGAAGAGTCAGTTGAGGAGCAAACATCCATGGCTCAGGAGCCTGAAGAAAATACCACTAGTTTACCAGACATGAACAAGAGGGGTAAGATCTCACACAGTTTATCCACTTATGTGAATGGTATGGTAAAATATCAGTATACTGACATTGTGTGGGCCTCAGTAATACTTTTTGGAGTCCTATTCCTTAATGTAACAAATAGACTCTTCGATATTGGTGTACAGTGGCCAAGAATGAGTGACAGGAACAATATTCTGTTTCATTCATATGAGAATGGTGGTTTTCATTAATTGAAGTATTTTGACATAAAATGTATTGGGCAGGTTAAAGATTTTCTGTTAACAGCATAAATTGAAAACCATTCTCATCATGCAATTGGTCACGTGTAGTGAAGTGCCAGTGATTGAATTTATTAATACAACAACATTTCTTCCATGACTTATGTTGCCATTCACTGGGTTCACATGGAAGGGAGGAGATTTCTCTATATTTGTAATAAGGGAGATGAGCCATTGGCATTTATTATAATGACTGTAATGACTATTTAACAATAGTTGTGAATTAGTCATCATCATCATCATCGTCATCCTTTTGGTTGCTAGATGTCTTGCTTGTTCCTTTTTCCCAGTAGACCTAATGGGATTTAGTCTTCCAGGGATTCCTCATGTAACCATTTCTTTTTTAGTCTGTCCATGTCTCTTTTCCCCATTTGTTTATGATTCAATGCTTTTTTTGGGGAATCTTTCTGGCTTCATCCTATTGTTGTGAGAAAATAATTTCTTCTGACTCCTTCCTTTCTTCTACTACATAGAAACAAAGGATCCTAGTAGCTCAGAGGAACATAACACCACACTTGCGGAAGAAAACCATAAAACTGAAGAATTCAAAGACACGGAGGCATCAAAATTTTCCTCACAAGAATTTGATACCAGAAGTGAAGTTAGTTCATCATCCTCAGATTCAAATTCAAGTTTGCATAGTATGACATCAAGCAGTTCAGAATCGGAACGAGAACGAGGTAAGTGTTAAGATTCGAAAGGGCTGCTTTCTGGATTTATTTTAAGAATAATTTTAGCAGATTTTTTAATATTGGTACGATAATTATTTTCTGATTTTGAATAACCAATGTCATCGATTCTTGTTATGATAATCTTGAATTGTGTTTAGTTGAGCCTCGAAGCAGTGCTGTGAAAAGGAAAAGGAAAAGTTCTCATGAGCGTAGAAGTCCTGTTCACAGCAGTAAGTGTTGATTTTTAGAAATGATTTTGAATGGTAATATTGAATTGGCATTGTTATCGTTATTAATACTGTATCAATTTGTTTCTTTGTATATCTAATGTTATTTCTCTGTATAGGTCACAGCTCTAAACGTTCCAAAACTGTCCGCAAAACTAAGTCATATGGTATGTAATAATTTAACAGATAATTGTAAAGAAAGATGCTGGCATGTTTGTTTCTGCCATGTATTACTATTTTGCCAGTTTGTATTGATTATTAGTAATGAATTCTGTGTATTGAAATATTGTAATTTTAATTTTTTGATCTGGTGTGGTTTTTAAATATAAGTGATTTATTTAGTATATCAAATGGCCATTACCAAGTTTTAGTTGTAACAATACCCTTTGGTAATGATTTGGTTTTGCAGTTGTTTTTAGTTTGTATTAATCACTTGTTGAACTGAGGAGATACCCTTTCTACATTCAATTAATCTGTTCTCAGCTTTAAGCAAACAATTCTCATTAGCTATAATGTTAAGAAGTGTGTTCTCAAATGGAGGACACTCTTTTCTTTGGATGGTTTGATGTGAATATGAAACTGTGCTGTGAAATTGGGGTCACATTATTTCAGGGTTTTGGAATGTGTACAAATATATTTGTATATAATTATGTTGGAACAGGTGCAATATTATGCAGGATGTTTCTGAAAAAGGTTCTTTAAGTAGGGCATGATAAAGTGTATTGCATAAGTGACAAATCTTTGGGGCTACCATTTTATGGTGGGTGTAATTTTGAGGTTTCAAGTAGTGGTTACCTGTTAGTGGGAAAAAGGAAAACTAGAGTTTTGAGAGACCTGTTGAGGTAATGCCTACAAAAAACCCACTGCAAATCCTTTGCGAGCTATTTAAAGCCTCTGCATTCATTACGTTAATGAATACTTCAAGAATTTGTTACTTGAAAATGTCAAGTATAGATAATTCTTGGATATTGATTACTTATGTGTGATGGATTGGTTAACTTCTTTTTACCAGTCCCACTTCTTGAGTTAATATCTACTTAAGCAGGCTAGAAGCTTCTACTACATATTCGCTACTTATTTTATATACACTGGCCAATTTTCGAAGAATATACTCTTAAATTTGTTTATGAACAGTGATATTTTGGTTATAAAGATTATATAGATATTATTTGATTTTTCTTAATAAACATGTTTGTCTTGCAGATTACATCACAAAATTGAATTATTTATTCCGTGATGCTCGCTTTTTTGTAATTAAAAGTAACAATGCTGAAAATATAACCTTGTCTAAAGCCAAAGGTGTTTGGTCTACCCCTCCACAAAATGAAGCAAAATTAAATCAAGCTTTTCGGGAATCGCGAAATGTTCTTTTGGTATATTCAGTCAAAGAAAGTGGCAAGTTTGCAGGTAACCTCTTTTTTTTCTTTATCTTAGTCTCTTGATTTTTTCTGACTTCCAACCACCTTTCTGAAAATAGTAATAAATTTTCTTTAATCCTTCCAAGTAATTCATGTTGCTGACATACATATCTATTCAAGTAATTCTATCTATGCCAATAATTCATGTTACTGACATACTTATTGGTTTTTGTAGGTTTTGCTCGATTGGAATGTGAGTCACGTCGAGACGTGCCTCCTATTTCTTGGGTGCTGCCCCCAGGATTATCAGCAAATGCTCTAGGTGGGGTATTTAAAGTTGACTGGGTTTGCAGGTTAGTATTAATTACTGTTATGAAGGTAATTGATATTTTCTAACATTCAGTTTTTATGTGAAATAAAATTGAAATAGCTCTTATTTTATCAATTTTTTACAAGATCACTGTTACTAGAATTTGTTGCATGTTGTATTTACATTACAAAAGACAGATTATCAAATTTCATTAATATTATTTTAAAAAGGAATTTTTGAATGCAAATTTTTATCAATGGTCTTATAGTATTAATATGAAAAATGATGTGCTGCTACCATTAACATTATTGTTCATACAATAACATGACTTTCCTGATCATTTACTTGTACATCTCATAAAGTTCATAAAATAATATTTGTGACCTCTATATTTTTAGGAAAGAATTACCATTTTCCAAGACACAACATTTATACAATCCTTGGAATGAAGGTAAACCTGTGAAGATAGGAAGGGATGGCCAGGTATGACATTAGTTATATTGTACATGTTAAAAATAAGATTTATTTTATACCGACAGCACAAAAAGCATCGAAATACTGAGTATAGTAGTAAATTAAATCTGGAATTGAACACCTTGTAGATCACAATAAGTGAGACTTGTATATGATTTTAAAAAATTATACAAATTTTTCTTTTCTTAAGTGAAACAGAAATTTCTTACCGCGGACAATACAAATGGTTGTTATTATAAGTTAGTTTTCCATTTTCAATTTTTGAAAATTCAGAGTTCAGCAAGAATGATATCTGCGCCATTCTTTAAAGTCTTGCTTCTTCTATCCATGGAAAAAATTGACGAAAAATTTGAAGTGGTTTTTGAGAAAATGTGTTGCGTTTGGTTTTTGTTTTATTTTAATTTAAAAATTACATTCATTTCAAGCACCAATTATACAAACCCTACTCATTTTTCAAAAAATTGTACATGACCTTTTTTAAAAAGCTGATAGTCATTTACAAAAAACTTGAATTTAATTCTGAGGATGATGAACTAACTTCACTTCTGGTATCAAATTCTTGTGAGGAAAAGTAATTAATTAGGAATAGGATTTATCTATTTTTTAGTTACTAGGGCCCTACAATAGGAATTTTTCAGTTGAAAATGTATGGTTTTCTGGTGCACGATTCTTACATGTATAAGGATGAGAAAGTAAAAATTTACTGAATGGTTATGCATGTATTTTAGTGACATTTATGAAACCAGGCATGCTATAATGTTTTGAAATATGAGGCAACAAATAGAAATTCTATTGTTAAAAATATGTAAACCTGTTTTCTGTTTTTTACTGTGTGATGCAATCCTAAATTTTGTTAATTTAAACTAGGTATAAAGATGTCTGCAGTCATTTCAGTTAGTGCACTTAAATTTCTAACAATTCATTTGGTCTTTACTTTCAGGAAATTGAGCCTCGTGTTGCTGAAGAATTGTGCAGACTTTTCCCAATGGATGAAGGGATTGATATGACCCCAATTTTGCGCAAATCTAAAGAAGCTTCAAGACAAATGCGGCCTCGAGTGCATAGGCCCCAACATAGGCCATTAGCAGTCTCGGGCCGTGGCATGGGGCACATTTCTGGGAGGTACAAAGGACTATGTAGTTGTTGTTTGGGACTGTGGAGAAAAGGGGCATTGCCTCTGTTTATTCTTGAACATTTTATAAGTGATAAAGTGATGGTGCTATTCAAATACTTGCGTGTATTTTGAATTTGGCATGTTATGTCATTGCCTGGGCTTGTAGGCAGTCATAACCAATATTGTTTTAGCTTTGACAACAGAGGAGAAAGTGAAGATGGTCGAGTGTCTTTCCTCCTTTTGAGAACTGTCCCTTATAAAGACCTTTTGGTAATTTCTTCTAATTAGAACTTGGAAGGTGCTTCGGTTGGGTGTAAGGATGTTTTGAGGTGTGGTCCAGTGCCAGTGTTAATGAATATTGAACGTGAGTGGCTCTCCTGGTTTCCGTCACTTTTTTTTATTTTGTTGGCTCAGGGAAGTGTTAGGACTGAATGTTATCTTCTCTTGTAAAAGGATTGATAGCTTGAAATGGCTCTGCCACTCACAAAGGGATTGTTCCACATCTCTGGTGAAGTGTCACATGAAAGTACGACAGTGAACCATCTAGTGCGGTGGATGTTTGAAGATTCTGGTTTGTCTGTGTTTTTATGGAACTGGTTTGGTTGAAGGTGCTCTTCCTGCAGTTAGGTTTCAATAAAAGATAACATTTTTCTCAAATGTTTCACAAAAGCAAGAGCCTTAATAGTTCGTTGCAAGTGAGTTCATTGGTGGAGCAGTTTATTTTATTTTGCGCCGATTTAAGCCATTTCCCATATGTAGAAGTTGAAATGCAAAACAAAAGAAGCGAACTAATGATTTGTTGCTCTAGTGTTATCGCATGTCTTTATTAAATGAACTATAAGAGTGACAGTTCTGTCGTGCATTAGTGTTTTGCTACAAACGGCAGCAATGTCAGCATACCCATGGTGAGTACACAGGTATGGTATTGTGCTGAGAAGCAATTTAATCAAATGTGTAGGGTATTTCTGTGTTAAAAACATCCGATTACCTAAAGATGTCTATGTGCATTAAAATGAAATCTAAAAAGAGTGCTCCATTCTAAGGGATTGACAGTGTTAAAAAGAATGGCTTCCTTTTTATTTATTTTAAGGTAATATTGAAGAAAATAATATAATATACAATACAGAAGTGTATGACAAAACTGTATTTTCATAAACGAGAAGTTTATGCACAAACAGAAATATGTCTATAAATTGAAAGGTGATAGTAGTTGTGAAAATTTTGCAGTTTAATAATCGAGAATGAGAAGACATGGGAGTTTCACACTTATGAATGTGTGAAAATTTAGTGAGAATTGAATAGGATATAATAATAGAAAAAATTTTTTTTTTAATTTTGGAATTTTTTTAAACCAATTTTTAACTTTTTGGTTTTGTGTTCAGTGTTATGTGAAATGAAGTTGAGGGAATTATAAGTACTTTTGGGTAGTATTCAATAAATAAATAAATAAATACTTATTTTGGATAATAGGTTATCGAGATTCGTTTCTAAAATGTATTTATAATTAAAAATGCTTAACACTTGTAGGTCAGTAGGTCAATGTTTTTAAGTAGAGTAATATCTTGATAAGCATTATGCTCATCATTTTAATTTAATGCCTACTATAGTGGGAGTATTTATTTGTTTGGATTTAAAATTGTGTAAAACTAAAACACTTAATACTTGTACCTTACAATTGCTAGCTTCTTGTAAGAAATTCGGGAATTGATGGTACATTATCAAAGAAAACAGAATCTGATATAGTGCGTGTGTTCTAGGTTTAAAATTTTTGAATTTGTTATCTAGTGGTTCAATTTTCCTTGGTTTGTATTTGAGGGATATCTGGCAATGATCGTCATTATTAGTGAATGTGGACATTTTGTGAAAGTAGCAAAGTAAATCGCAAATATGTGAATAGTGAATGGAATTTTAGGTTGAAGTATTTTATTTTTATATCTATGGAAGTTTTTATGTTTCTTGAATATATTATGGTAAAAAAAGATCTACAGAATATGTAAATATTTTGAACTTATTAATAATTCCAAAAATTTATAGATGAAGTTAGTTTCTATACTTCAGTGGAGATACATTGAGAACTACATTCAAATGTAGATACAATTTTATCTTGGGGTCTTGTATTTTGGCAAGAGTTTAATGGGTAAATATCATGGGCCTTGTTACTAGAAGGCAGAAGCATTTAAAATATTACTTTCTACCTTTTATGTGATTTTGTTGATAAATTTCCCCCATAAAATTTAGAACCTGTTTCTGTTTGTGGAACTTTAAAAATTACTAGAAGTACTTGCTAAAGAATTGCTGACAGGTTTTGAAAACATTTTTTCCAATTATAGGAGGGATATCATACCAGTACTTCTCAGAATTCATGTTTGTTATGTTTCTCAAGTTTAATGCCCAATATTTTTCTCTGTATCTCAAGGTTTCTCTAAACGACAGAGAAAAATATTGGCAGAAGTAATATAAGATTCAGATTGTATGAAAACACGATTTATTTATTTCTTCGCTTGAATTTTATGTAATGAAATATTGTTATTTAGTATACATGGGCATCAACAGGTATACTTTTTCTCTAATAATTATTTTAAAGATAAGACATTATGTGTTCAAAGTACCATATTTCAAATGAATCAGAGTATTTTTTTTTTCTTCTTCTTCTTCTTTTTTTTCTTTCTTTCTTCTCCCCCTCTATGTTAGAGTAAAATGACTTGTGAAAGTTACCCTGTTTTTACTATTGTCACATTAAAAAATTATGATATTATAAAACCTCCGCTTTACACAGTATTTAGTTGAGAAATAAGAGATTGCTTGATTATCTCTAAAAACATTAATTCACTTCAAATTATTCATGATCATAAGGATGTGGCACCCACTAATGTACAGGTTTTGTGAAGAACCTTTATTGCTAGAGCAACTTAAAATATTTAGAAGTGTGTATATTGTTTTCAAATCAATCATGTGTTCTGAGATTGAGATTTGCAGAGACAGATTTGTATGAAAATTTCAAGAAATTTTAAAACCAGCATATTTTTATTTGGAAAAGAGGGACATGCCTTACTTAATTTCATTCTTTTATTTTCATGATTTCACTTTGGTAATTTAATTCATGGTGAGTGGCAGACTTGTAAATGCAAATTTTGTTTACTTCACCTTCACCATGTATTTAAGCATTTTAATTTTCTTTTTCAAGACAGTGAGTACTGCAGCCTTCTATGTTGATACATTGGGTGTCATTTATAATGTCTAGAAAGCAAAAATAGTCGTGGATGATTTTTCATACTGCTTAAATAGTATTATGTGGTGGAAAAAATTATTTAGGACAAAGAAAGTGTTGGCTGTTAGTATCCTCTGATACTTATGCTTAAATTCATTTGTCAAAAATGTTGTTTCTTTTAATTACCTTTCATGATTTCTCCAAAATCACCATTTGTTTTTTATTCTCTGGGATGATTTGTTCAATTTCAGTCAATGTTCTTTATGTATTGAATAGGATAAATTTCGCTCTTTCAAGATTACTTGGAGAGTTGTGCCTCATGTATAATTGAATACTAATTTAGCAGTTTCTCCTTTGTAATTGTTTTTAAGATTATCATGCTCTCTCTTCCGTCTAACTACCAAGTTTTAAATTTATGAAGGAGCGGATTAAAAGCATTTTAATCATCTTACTGTTAAACTAATTAAGGTTATGAATGAGAACCCTCTTACAAGGACACTTTGAATATATTGTTTTAAATATTTGTGATTTTTTTTTTTCTAGGAATCAAATATGGAAGTTTGAAGCTAAGAAAATAGTTCTCAATCACCTTTGATTAAAATAAGTTTCATGGTTATGATTTACTTCAGTTTAGAAAAAAAAAATGCATCATTGTTAAGTGTGGATATTTTTGCAAAATAATACAAACTATATATTAGAAGTAATGGAAAATAGGCCTAGAATTCTTTTCTGAAATTAATGAAGAGTAAAGCATCAGTAATCAAAAATTGTTTTCTGTGTATTGAGACGGCTTAAACATATTAGCAGCATTAAAATTGCAAAAAACGTTCTACCTTTTTTAAAAATGATTTTTGTATATTATTAATTGTGCCAATATTCTTGTTGGGGGCTGAATTCCTTCCAAGACATCTTTGCTGTAAAGTGTGTTCAATCAAATTTCTTTAATGTTGTTTGCTTATTTGGCTGAGTTGAATGTAATGTTGATGTTGAATGTAAACATTCATAACTCTTGAAAACTTATGAAGACTCATCATTCTCTGATGTCAAGATCTCAAGTTGCAAAAGGGATTTTGGACTAAAATGTTGGCATATGATAAAGTTCAAAATAGTACCAAAGAATTCTTTTCTTTTATTTTCATAATTCCATTTTTGCTTTCTTGGAATAACCTGTCTCCGTTTCAACATTACTTTTGTTTTTTGTCTTTTTATTTATTCAGCTTTTGTAGTTTTTTATGAGCTGCCTCATAGAATACTATCAAATTTGAGAAATGAAAATGGTAATTGTTGGTAAACTGGTGTAGATTATTTCAAATAAGGATATCCTGTGAATGAAAACCTGCACAGTTTTAAGAGCATATTGAAGAAGTAAAACAAGTAGTTAATAATTATTATACCTTTTCACCTTTCCGTGTGTTGGATTTTCTTTTCTTTTTTCAACGAAGGAGAATTTTGTGTTTTGCAACGTTTTTATGTTTGCATTGAATGGACATTAATAGGGCTCTATATTTGGCATAAATGTAGTGTACATCATCTCTTGAATCTTGATTATTGAAGGATCCTGGAATTAAATTATCTCTATTTTTGTAGTAAGTTGACACAGATCTGTGTGTGGTGTATTTACCTTCCACTTTTTTGAGCATTTTGAATTTTGTTTAGGGCAGCTTCAAAAACATGGAAATTAGTTTCACAAATCCCTGCAAGTTGTTGAATGTATAATTTATTTTCATCTTGTAGAGCATTGTGTATGCTCACAAGAATTTTTATTTAAAGCTGTGGATGAAAGTAACTTGGCATGTGGGAGATCTAATGCCAAGTATGAATGAAATGTGTGCATAAGTACCAATGTTAATTTTTATGGTTCACTGTTAGAATCATAAATCTAATTGAATACAACTTGTTAATGTAGTTTTATAATTTAAGCTGTTATTTAAAGATTGAAATTTGTCTCAGTTTTGAATCTAAGTAGGACTAACGAATCTTGATTATATCAGCAGGGGCAGACGTCGTCACATGGAAGATGGCTTTGAACCACCGCACAAAAGAAGCAGAGGTAATATTTATCATCTTTGTAACTTGCCTAATTAATTTATCTCAGTTTTATTCCAATAAAACTAGGAGGAAGCTGGGATAATTAATGTGGCCAATAGACTTGTATATCACTAGGGCAATTAAGCGTTTTTTGAGAGAGGGATGTTTTGAAATGTTATAAAAAAATGTTTGTTATGTTTATATTTTTTTATTTCTCATTGGTGGTTCTGAATCAGTCATTAAACAAATTTCTGCAATTAACAGATGTTTGTATAATTTGTAAATAAGTTTAATCCTATAAAATTAAAGTCTAACCCATTTTGGAGTTTTTTTAACCCATTTTGAAGTTAATACAATCCATATTACGTGGTTCAATTTACATTTTTCTTGTGATGCTCAAAATAACTTGACATTTCATAAGCAATCATGATGCTACCCATGAGTAATGGAAAGAGAAATGTTAGAGCATGGTGGTTGTGAGATGGTTTTTGTTCTAAACGGTGCAGATGATACCATGTTTTGTCCTGTTTAGCCAACCTTTTGACATTACAGAGAATGACATTTGAGCCCCAAAGTAGGCTTCATAAGTATGGTTGAAAGCTTTACTAACCACTCCAAAATGCAACTTTACCTGAGGAGAAACCGATGACTTCTCCTGCAGAAACCTTAATCACTATGCTTTCGTTTTTCTTTACTCTGCCAAGAATTGCAAGAACCACAATAACCCTTAATAAAAATAATTGTATCTAACTTTGTTCTATGAATTGTAGTTTGTGACCATTGTGCACAGAATAAAATCTCATCTCATATTGTTGATTTTCAAAAAACTGTTTTCATTAATATACTCCCCAGGTTAATACAGTCAGTTTGAGTAAGTTAGCTGAACTTGGATTGGTTAATAAAATTATTTCTAAAACAATTGAACGTTAATGGTTCCTTTGTGGACGAGTGGTATTATAGCATCAAATTTGCATGTTAATATTTTGTAATTAATTTCAATATTGTTGATGTTAAGCAATCTGGAAATTTGTGAAAATGGTGGAATCTATTTGTTTTTTAATCTAGGGATAAGTCTTTTCCTTGGTTTTCAGACTAGAGCAAACAGTGCTAATGATACATTTTTTTGTGAGGTTTTCTGAGATTGTTCTTGTGGTTTGCTCTTACAATGCGAGTGCTGGATTATAACTTAAAGTATTATTTAAGGTCTTTGATATTCATCTAAACCATATTTCGTTAAGGTATTTCTTAATTTGAAAAATCATTTACAGGTCCTGGTTTTATGTCAAATTACTTCAAAGAGCATCGAAGAGGAAGATCACCAAACAGATATGCTGAACGAGACCGCACATTTAACGGGGTATGTTGTGCTGTTGCTTCATCAATTTCAGAAATAGTGTCCCAACTCAAGTTCTAATGAAACCAGATATTTTGAGTTATGGGTTAAAATTATTGTTCCTAGGTTCATCAGGCCTATGGAGATTTCATGAGAGATTTCCATGCCAGAAGTGGGCCACCTCTTGCTCCCATGCCATACCCGCCGCCGGTAAGAATGATTTCTATGTCTAAAGTCTCCTTGGTAATTTTAATCCTATTTCACATATTAGAAGCCCATCAGGAAAGCGTTTGCTTCAATAACTGATATTGTGTATACCCTTTTTGCTTTAAAAGAGTGAAGCAAACCCTTGCCACATAACTTCTGAGAACAGAGTGAATCTGTAATTTGACCTCTAGAGGAGACTTTTGATTAAGGACTCAAACATATATGTATATAAAGGAGCCACATTTTGAGTTGTGACACTTTTCTCCTGGGAGTATAGTGAAAAATAATTATAAATATTCAGTATTATAGTTAATTTCATCAACATTTATAGAGTAATTACGGTTGTTGTTTTTCAGCCACCTTTCGTAGATTCCTTGCCTCCGCCTCCTCGTTATTATGAAGGACCACCTTTACCGGAATATTCCACACAAATGAGATCAAGTAGATCCGACAAAAGATCGGTGAGTATACTATTTGTAACCTTGTTCTGTTAGCTCACAATGAAAAAGTTTCATTGTGAATTATGTCAGTGTAATGAATTGGTTTTATATTTGTGTACAAATTATTTATTTTGATTCCTTGCTTGATGTTTGCCATTTTTCTTTCAGTATGATCGATCAGTGGAGGAGTTTCTAAGGAGAACATCAGAACGAAGAGATAGAGACAGAGATAGGGATAGAGATCGTGATCGTAGGTACAGGGATCGCCGATGATGATCATTTGTAAGGATTTTAATTATATTCGTAACAGTTATGTGTATACATTGTCAACACAATAGTGTTATATTGTGAATGTTCTTAAGAATATTTCTTGTAATCTGTGGTATGATGAATAGGCTTGACTTGTGTTAATGGAAGAATGCTAAAGAAAGTTCTCCCTTGAGTAGCTCCGTAATTGCTTCGTATTGAGTTTACCATTCGGTAATCTCTGAATGTTACGGTAGCAGTGAGGATGTGTAGTTTATAATACTAAAAGAAAAAGGCCAAGAATGCATATGATATGGTTCCTTGACCAAACTATGTACATATGACCAACTGCGTTCTTATATTAATACTGGTATATATGATGGTTCTTGAAATGAAAAATCCAAAGTCAAGTAAGAAGACTGAAACCATAAAATCACAAGCATAATTGTGTCTTAGAGCAGAGATATGGATGGATATATATCACAAACAAAACACATTTTCCGAGTTTGCTTCATTTATTCTGATTTTCCTTGGATTTGCAGTGCTATTTAGAAAGAGTTTTTCACTTTTTGCCACATTGTAGATTGGTGGATGTTTACATAGAGAATGTCTCACATATTTGTTAAACATAAAAATGAAGCTGGCCTTATTCAGTTTAATTTCTAGTCTAAGAATATATTGACAATATCACTTGGGAGGGGGGGGCATGCTGTCTGATATGCTTTTTTATTTGTCAAGAAAACATTGATTATTCAACTTCTGAGTTGCACTGTTAGTTTTGAGTTTCACTGTTACTTTTTGGGATTGTTGATATTGGCGATTTGTTTAGAAGATACCTTTATGAAATAAGTTACAAATCTCATTTATTCAGTCTTTTACTTTCAAAAGTAATAACTATAAGGAAAGAATATTGTGAGTATGTGACTATTTATTTTACAAAATGCATTATTTTATTACACATTGTTTATGCTTGTAAAGCTTGTTCCTTTAGCTTATTTGGTATGAGAAATATTCAAATTCTGTTCCATTTCCTTTTACTTTCTTTCAAATTGATCTTGTGACATTTCACATTTTTGTTGATGTTTTCAGTTCAGTATTTTAATTTCATTGCATCTTGGTGTTTATTGTATGATTTTTAAGGAAGCAATTTAAGAGCTGTTGCAAATGCAGAAAACAGTATCCAATGAACAGACCTTTCACCCAAGTAATGTTTTCTCACTTACAAAGAATATTAATTTCTTTTTCAATTTTAAAGGGATGGACATGAGAACCAAAGAGCTAGTGTTTTACCAGCACTTGTTTGTAGTATGATATCCAAATTATGAATATTATATATAACAAAGCAATTATTTTTCCCATAAATGAACTGTTTATCAAAAGTATTAGGGTTAGTAAATTTTCAAATCAAAGAAATTACAACAGTTAAGGTCAGCTTTGAAGTAGTGAATAGAAATAGTGAATGCTCAGAAGATATTGTATGCCAAGCTTTATCACTGAATTGAGCATTGAATTGTTCAAGCAATTGTTAAAACATAAAAAGATGCACGGATTGGAATAAACCAAAGGAAGAGGTGTATATTGGGGTTTCCTGAAATATATTTGTGTTTTATCTGTCCTTTTTCTAATAATTCTGAAAAAAAAAACATTGAAAGCCGATTTGAATATATTCTATAAATGTGACCTAAGTAATCAACTTCTGACTTGATATTTTTTGTGGCATTTTGCTGTATTTTGCTGTCTTACTATTCATCTATTTTCATGCCTCTCTAGTGATATATTTTTTTGCATTGAGTTGGAACAAGTTCAATGAGAAATGGATTCAGTTGTAATATTTTGCTTCATATTTCACATGAATGTACATTCAGTGGTTTGAGCTGAGTGTGTTTGGATAGTACCATGTTAAAATTGTCAGAATTGACGTTTTGGCCACCTTGTGCAACATTCAATGTTCAGTTGCAACTGCAATTAATTTCTAAGAAATAAGGCCATTATTTTAAAATGGCAGTGAAGGCAATTTTAAGTATGGAATTGTCTGGACAGTTCAGATCGGGATCACTAATATTCTTAGTTATTTGAATGATAAAGATATTTCCTCTATTTTCAAGTAATGAAACTGGATGCTATTATAGTTGAATAATGTAGTTATTCACACTTTTGTGCATTTCTTTATAATTTGAAAGACTTCAATGTTATTTTTAGTTTTTATTTCATGAATAAATTTTAAGAATGTTGGATACATGTGTTTGTTGTGTAGAAAATTATAGTCTGTCCATTCTACACTTACCACACAATTTTCTGTTTGCTGTGCATATGCAAAAGAATTTTCATATAATCCATTACCGGCCAAACTTAAGTTCAATACAATAATGCCATTGAACCCAAAGTTGGGCAAGGCCTCTGACTTAAATAGTGGGATGGCTCAAACTTGTTACTGCTTTCAGGTGAGCTAGTCCTGGAGAGTGTTTAACTTAAGAGCTTACCTTTATTTCTTGTTTTTCTTTAACTTAACTTTTAACTTTTGCACGAATGTAAGTGCTTTCTTTTATTTGTTTTTCTTTCTTAATTACACTGATGTACAGTATATTATCCAAGTAAATTGAATTGAAACATGAGTAAAAAAACTGTTAATATAGAAAGTGGGATCCAAAATCAAAGAAAAAGATTAAGTGGCTTAAAAAGAATATAAAATTCGAAAACAAATAGTGAAGTGTATCCTGTATTTATTCCATGCTTAGAATGAAATTTAGAAATGGAGTGAAGACTTAATAATAATAATAATTTATCTTGCCTTTATAAGCAGTTTACTTCTGTGTTTGAAGTAGATTGAATGGCCAATATTATATCCAATATAATGAAGCTTTCTACAGTAGATAAAATGTTTATTATATCTGATGTTATAAAGGATATTGCTGAAGACAATATAATACATTTGATTATTTTACAAACCGTGACAAAATATGTTAAAATGTTAAAAAGGCAATTGGATAAGATAGAACATACATTGTGAATTTTTAAAAGACCGTTATATACTTAGTAGTATTAACACCCTTGCTCTACCGTGCTTGTGAATTAACAAATAACTTGCTCAAAATGGTCTAGTTTAGCCACCAGTAAATTAAAGTATATAATATTTCAAGGTTACAGTAAAAAGTAAATAATACTTAATTCACTTTCAAATGAAGTACAATGAACATAATGAAATTTATAAACTCAGATTGTGTTCATTCTTAGTTTGTATGTAACAAGTAAGGCATGTCCCATGCAGAAACATATCACATTTATTGTAAACTGTTAGACTTATGCAGTAAGTCTATTGTTTTCAGTGAATATCTGCTCCATTGATTTGGATCCCAATATCGTCATAACTCATATAACTTCTCATTTAACTAATCTCTGCATCGACTGATTTTTTTCTTTCATATGCTTAATGAATGTTTTTCAAATACCAGAAACGTTGTACAATATATTAACGTTATTGAAAATACAGGAATACATTTATATTTTGATAGTATTTGGGTGGCAAAGCTCGGCTGAGTTTAGGTTATACGAGCCCTACTGGTTCACAAAGATCCACATTGTCTTAAACTTTCAATGAAATTCATTAGTTTAATTCTCGAAAATGTAAATAATTTAAGTGACAAAAAAATGACATTGGAATGTAATTAGTTTCATTGGCGAATGCTATTGATGAAATGAAATACTGAATCATAAGTATTAACTAATAGACCTACTGTAAGGGTCTACCCCAAACTTACGTGTGTAAAGGTTTTGGTAACATTTGGTTACACATTTTGAAATTTTATTTGGAATAGCAAAACTTACTTTTTTGTTTTATTGCGTTTATTTATTGTAAGTACAGTTTTAACACACTTTCTAATATCTTACTGCAGGAGAGTATTTGTAAATGTAATATTTTAAATGTTAATATTCATTGGAATTTCAAGTCCCAGTTTAACTTACAAAAATCATACGATGTAAAATGAACATCTCGTTTACATTGTATAACATTTCTAATTTGTTCTATTTCAATTTGGATAGTGGACTCTGGAATTTTTGCAGCTAAGATAGAAAACCTCATCTTGAACTTTATCATAACTGTGGTAGTAACTAAGAAGAAAGTATTTCCATTTGCAAGAATCAAATACTTTTAACATAAGGAAATATAATTGTGATGCTTTTCTAATTATCTGATATCTCGCTTTTCAGTTCCTAATTTCAGAGTATGAGAAACAACTTGGGAAAAATTTCTGTAAATAAAAAATATACTTAGATCGGACATTTTGTTCTGTTCTGATAGTCGATACCTTTTAGTCTGGCATATATACAAACCATTAAAATTATTCATTTGGAAAAATTACTCCACTTAAGCATTTTCACAATGCGATGATAAGAGTGCTTTAATAACATATTAAAATAATTGCTACTGTGAATGCTATTTGATAGTATGACATGTATAAAAACATTAAGAATTAAATTTGTTCTTGTCACCTTACCGGGAATGGAGCCTAGTTGCCCAGAGCAAGTTGGTCAGGAGACCAGAGTTCAATTTCAGTGTCCTGGTGTGGGGTGACAATTCTTTGAACAAATTTAATTATTAAAATTCTTTTGTTAGTAATAATATCACATCTTGGGAACATTTTCTGTGCTGATCATATTTCAATATAATTACCTCTCCAATATGCAACTATGTTGGTGACAATTGAATAACAATTATTAATTAGTTTCTACATTTTCTCAGATATTCACATACAGGGAACATTCAAGTGACATTGTCTAGTTATTTTTGTAAAATTTTTAGGAGTGGGGGGTTAATTTTTTTTTAATTTCGAAATTTTTTGTTGTATTTCCATTTCTCATATGAACAGTAATTTTTGATAACTTTTATATCAATTTTCTCCTCTATTTCTATATAATGTATCATTTTAATCTGATCTTTCATGATTTCTTCTAGTTCTCTTGACAATTATTCTACAGTAGTTTGTCAGTCAATATCAAATTGTCTTTATCTTGTTATAAATTTCCAGTGGAAAGTGAAATTTGTTTTAATTATTATTCCTTCCTTTTACCCGCTTGTTTTTATTTCTGTAGAATACTATCTCATAGTAATGTTGGTGCTCAGTCTCTGTGAAGTGATACTTTTTTTATACCTTGTTAAACCCTCTTTACTGAAATAATTTCAATATTCAAAGAAACCCCAAACTGAAATTGGGAAGGTTAATATTGTGAGGAGTTCAAACCAGAAAGTTATTGATAGGTATTATCTTTTTAAGGAAATTTATAAAAAAATGTTCAGTGTAGCCAATTCCCAGAATTTCAAAATTAATTTGCTATAGAGATACACAGGCAAAAAACATGTTTTTTATGGTGTTCACGTAATTGCGCCTTGATTTACAGCACTGATGTTTTACTGCTGATGTTAATCAGCTTTTTTTTAATAAGAAATCCAGTTTTGCAGAACGAATGGCAGTTTGTAAATTTAGTAATGCTAGATTTCCCAGATACTCATTTCTTTGGAAATACATTTTTAGACTAGAAAATGTTTCCTGTCTGCAGTGCCTCTAAACAAGTAATTGTTTTATTGAAAATATAAACCCAGCACTCAGGATTTGCTCACAGAATTGCAAGAAATCAGGTAGAAATCAAGTTTATGTGATAGTGGTAGTTTCATGCAGTGAATTATGTAAAATGTGTAAGTAGTGTATGACAAATGCAAAATGTAAATTAATTTTAAGAATTGAATTGTGTAGATTAAATCTGAAATAGTGATTATTAAGATAAATTAGTTTTTGCTAATGTTTATCAATGACAATCAGTTGATCAGGGAACAGGCTGAAAAGTTTTTAAAAGGAGGATGATTGGAGATGAACTCTTCTCCTTCTTTTGAAATTTTCAGCAAATTTTGTATTTAGTTTATTTCTGTGAAATAGTGGTTTTTAAGTACAAAATTGATTTAAGCTAAGAGAATCAGACCAACATTGACATGTCTTGATGTTAATCATGTTTTGAGCATGAGAAATAAAAATTCACCAAATGTGTTTTGTCTGAATTTTTATTATATTGGACACTACAATTGACTTGTCTCATTAATTCGCAATACACTTATTAGTGTTAAAAATGTAATGTAATAATTATAAAATGAGATTTGTATGTTGTAATGAAAGATGTTTTTGAACTAGCATACTTCTGGCTTCATTATGTGAAGAAAGCAGTCAGTCTGGTTCCGTAATTTTCCCACATAATGTGCATTCCGCTCATGCAACTGCTCTTACTGTTTGAAGCACTATTAAGTTGATGTCCAGATACGTAGAGGAGTAAACGTAGTATGAATTTCTAACATATTAATGTTCTGAGAAGAAAATATTTTTAGTAAGTTTCCTCTATAGCTATAAATTTTTAAGATACAAGTAGATTTTATACGATTAGTATTAAGAATTTAAAAATTGTTTTATTAACATGAATAAATAACCCAAACAATGTTTGAGGAGTAATGGAATAATCTTCAGATACCTTCTGGTGATCCCATCTGCATTTGCTTTGTGGATCATGGGGAAAGCGAATGAATTTCTTATTTCGGGGAGGACGAGGGGTCGTTTGCTTAAATGCAATTCTAAGGTTAAAAAAAGGCTGGAACGTAAAGGAATCCGATCACTTCTGCGAGAACGTGGCGAACAACACGGACCCATGAGCGAAATGGAACCACATTTTTTAACTTCAAACATTGAAGGCTAGTTGGACGCTTGTGCCCAATTTAATGACGAGACTCTGGCCTATGCGATTAACATAAAACACCATTGAGCAACACATTTTATTCCAAAGTACTTTTTTGTCGAATACTTAAGGTACCGTTGGTGCTTCGACAGGCACGTAGCCAGGGGAGGGGCTGAAGCCCTCCCCGAAATTCTAATCTTTTTTTTTTTTTTCTTCTTCTTTTTCATTCATTACTTATAAGTTTAGATTTATCCAAATACATCCTGCAAAAATAAGCCTACAAAAGAAGGCGAATTTCGAGCTTGTTGCGATTCAGAGCAAAATCTGCACGTCAACAGCCGCAAAAATGCCAGTATTTGAGTCCGGAGATACAAATTGAAATAATTCAGATATGTTCGCAAATAGTTGCGTCTACACCTTGACGCAACGCGTCTCCAAGCCCCGTAAGGGGCGTTGAGTGCTTTGCACTGGGGAGTAATCCTCCATTAAGGTGCAATTTTTTAATATTTGTCAAGTCTCGTCACGTAGTCAGTCAGTGCCTTTATCCCTTCGGCCAGGGGCTCGACGCCGTTAGATTCCGGGGTTCCTGGCCGGTCACCCAACCACGAACCCGCGAGTCTCGAATTCGCTTAATCTTCGTGGCTTCACGGAGCGTAGTAAACCAATTCGGCTAGCGCCGCCGGCTAGTTACTGAAGTGATAATCAAGTAAGTAAACAACGCAAGTTGTTTTACTTTACTTGCTGGCGAAACCGTGGATGTATCAGGCACAGAACAATATTCGATTTGTATTAGATATGTAGACAGAAAAATATTTACTAACTCCAATAATACGCGAAGATTTTATAGGATTTCTTCCGATTCACGACCAGTCTTCTGAAAATCTAACCAATGTAATTTTGAAGCGCTGTGATGAACCAGGTCTTGATATGTCCAAGTGTGTTGGGCAAGGATATGATGTCGCAGCGACGATGGCAGGTCACATTAGCAGTGGCCAGTCGAGAATCGGGCAACAGTACCCGAATGCAAGATACGTTCATTGTGCAAGTCATCGCTTTAACCTTGCGGTATCTAATATAATGTCAATTTCTATGGTTAAGAATTCCTTGGTAAAAGAAGTAGTGAATCTCTTTCAAAATCAGCCATTCGCAAATAAAATTCTTCAGGATGTGATTTCTACATATCCAACAGATACTAAGAAAAGACTTCTCCGTCGAAACCAGATTCATCGAAAGACATTACAGTGTCTTCACATTCGTTGAATTTTTCAACTGTATTTGCATTAATTTGGCAGAAATTTCTAAGAAAACGCGAACAATTTCTTCAACGGCCTCAACTTTACTGGCAGCTATAGATAAAAGTGAATTTCGGGTTAGTTTTCTCGTTTGCGAGAAACTTTTCAGCCTCACTGTCTGTGCTTCAAGAAAAATCTCTCAATCTAGTATCAGCCCTACAACATGCGGAAGAGGTTCTCGGGACTTCAAGAAATCACCGTAAAGACGCAGACAAAATATTTAAAGAAATGTTAAACTCTGCATCGCAGCTTTCAGATGAAATGTTTAAAACAGGCATGAAACTTGCACGACTTGCGACGTAGCAGACAAAGCGTTCAAATCTACAAGTTGATTCGGTTGAGAGTTATTAGAGAGTGACAGTCTTCATCCCTTGTCTTGAGTTAGATTCAAAATTGAACAGACATTTACTTCATATGAAGATATTCTTCCCAGTTTCCAGGTGCTTCTTCCAGGCTTCGCTTCCATCCATGAAATGAACAAGTTGGAAAATTTAGCTCCATACTTTGTTAGTAGAACATCACTCTCTACAGTAAAACTGAGTATGAACTATGATGTAAAAAAGCTTCCACCGTTGATGCTAACCTCGAGGTGCTGAAAGTCTTAGAGAACTGCAATCCCGTATATTTACGTACTATTAGATACTTACTATCTTGGCTACCTTGCCAGTAACAACTGCTAGTGTGGAGGTCATTTTCTACAACGAAGAGAGTAAAAATTTTTTATACGTAGTGTAATGCGTGATGACAGACTCAATGCACTAGCCATGATTTCAATTCATAGGGATATCACTGTGGGCCCAGACAAAGTGATTGACATTATGGTTGGAAAGAAGATCAGAAAATTGCTTTTATAGTTGACGCCTCCCGTAATTCGGATTATTGGAATATAAAATAATAAATTAAATATTGTGTTCAAACTTTCGAAATAATGTTATGTGGAAATAATGTTTAAAATAATGCTGGTGTTTCATTTTTTTAAGAGCATCTCTTTTAAACAAACGCGATAAAGATATAATAAATCTCGTACTATCTATTTTTAAAATTTTGGAAGCTCCTCCCGAGAAATAATCCTGGATATGGCCTTGTGTTTCGATGTTCAAGTGACGTGTGGAAGTTCATGACGAGGGTCTGGCCTTCGGTATATGAACCTATTCAACGCATTTTATGTCAAAATACTTCAATAATTACCCCCATTATCCCCTCCTGTCCCAAAAATGGAACGCAAAAATAAATGTGGAATATTTCGGTACATACCGGTGTTCGAAATTTTGATTTATTTTTGTGTGGAATTACTAGACCATTTAACTAGATTCTTTGATTTGTATTGTCCCCTTCAACTTGTCAATGCGAGATTTTTTTTTGTGGAAAAGTTGGTAGAGTTTTGAATTAGTTGTCAAGCAGGTATTTGGGGGGGGGTGAGCTTGTATTTCATGGATATTAAATAAAGACTTCCAAGACGGGACTGGTGATAAAATGACAGGTGAATCACTTTTTAGTTATGTCTACTGATGAAGTTGGAGAAGTAGGTTTCGTCCCCTTTGGGGACAACGGCAGAATACGTGGTATATATTCTTGTATTGCTTTTTTTTTTTTTTTTTTATTTTGAGAACATGTCTCTTGTGGTGTATTTTCTTTTTCCTCTCCCTTCCGACCTCTTCGTTCTCTTCCACCCTCGTCTCACGACCACTTTCCTCTTCACTCTTCCCTCTACACCCGTTTCTCCTCTCCTCCCCTCTTACACCCTCCATTCCTTCTCAGACTCCAGCTACTCTGGATCATAAAGCATTGAAGGCTCAACAGTCGCCAGTCAGCCGCCGTCCCGGACACTTCGCCCGAGACCTCGCCACTGAAGATGCCCGCCGCAGTCGTGGGCGAAACGTTTGGCAGTTCAACGCCAATTGGACCACGGCCCACCAGCCCGGAAGAAAACATGCATACTCTGGATCAGTTTTGCAAAGTTTAACCCGAGAATAAAAACGACTCGATATCCTCCCAGTGGCTCCAAACATGACGTCTAAATTTTTCTGTTGAGAATTTTATTTTAATAGTTTCTCGCGCTCTTCTCTCTTTCGTTTACCGAACTCGCGGATGCGAATTCGCGCGGTCTTGAAAGTCCAGAAGTTTAGTCAATTCTTGACGGTATTAAATGCGTTGAAGCCTATTCGTCACAACAAGGGATCCCCCCCATCCCCCACACTTACAAACCAACGACAAAAGCCTCTGTCTGCTCCGATTTTGTTCACCTTTGGGGGCTGACACTTTTGATTAATTATATCCGAAAATCCCAAAATATAATAATTTTAACCCTTTAATTTTTTAGAGCTAAAAATATCCAATCGCTGCGAATCCAAAACTTCAATATTTAATGCTTGCGCAGTCTTAACGCCTTTAAATACCTCTTGCACTGTTTGAGGACATACTTCCTTTTTGTATCCTCTTCGTCATGAGTAGAGCCCGGAAGTTTAGCAAAATGCCTTTTTGTTATTGTTTCTATTTCATGACTTTTGACAATATGAATTACTTAATTGTGTTTCTGGAGTTGTTTTAGTAGATTTTGATTTTGTCTACTTTAGCTATTTTGTCTTATTTTTGCCTTTTACGTAAATATTTTGCTTTTCTTTCTCTTGCCACTGATCTTAAGCTGGATATACCCACAAATGTGGATAGCACGAAGGCACGGTCGCATTTTGTTTTTCTGTGGAAGCAGAGGCTCTGTTAACAACCTAAATGAAAAAGGAAGATGATACCGGTCAAGATTTTTGATTTTTTTTTCATTGATGCTGACAGATTTTGTTCGCTCACAAGGAATCCCATCCTACTTTTGAGTATGGCCTCCAATCTCTTCTGAGGACAGCTCCATGAGTATGTTACACCGTTTTCAGTGCTAGCGATTACACAAATGTGAAGAACGAAATTTATAATTCCGTTTTCCGTGATGCCATTTCAAGATTCAAAAGGATGTCACAACATCATGTCGAAGCAAGATTACCAGGAAAAGATAGTTTCTTGACAGGCTAAATGCTAATGTAAATTTTAGAGTTAGAATACAAATCGGAAGCGTTTTAATTATTAATTTTTTACTATAATTTCTTTTAAATGTGACTATTCGTTGTTGATTTTGCTTTTTTGCACCCCCTACTTAACCTAGAGTAAATGCCTTTTTTCATGCCTATTTTAATAAAAATAAATGCCTTTTTGCCTGCCCATTGTAGGTAAAGTAAATACCTGAACCTCCAGGCTCTAGTCATGAGTCACCGACCACAACCTATATCATTTGTTCTGAAAAACTCTTTTACTGCAATCACGATGTCCTAGCTAGATTTCACAAGTTTTTAAACTGCGGTCGTCGTCGACGAAGTCTTTAGGATGGACGGAACTGCCATTGATAAGTAGTGCCCACAGTGAAAGGGGTCCCTCAAGCCCTTTCATTCTCCATCAACCAGTGGTGGCTCGTGCTTAGCGCAACACTCAGTTAATGCTCTCGCTGGCGTCTAGTTGCAAGCCAAGTAGCGCACCGACGTGAAACATCACCTTATACTTTTAATATGCCGAAGCCCGAGCCAATCGACTGGCAATGTCCCTATGCGCCAACATCGCGAGCACTCGGACATTCCCTGTGCGTTTTAATACCGCAACGATGCCTAGAACAGCCACAGGCTTATATCGCAGTGCACTGAGGATCTCCGCGCCAGCCTTGAAGGATTCGGCCGGGAATAGTAATTTTCTGTCTTCGTGTGTTCTTCGCATCTTAATTTTATGAATTCGCGCGTGACAGTCTACAAGTTTGGTAATTTCTTGACGGTATTTAATGCCCAATTTAGGATGTTTGGGGAATTTATTTTCATATTATATGAGTGCATGAGTATATGAGAGAGTATATGAGTCATTAATGAGTGCAGTTTCATTTCTTAAAAGGTCGTCGGCATTGGAAAAAAGTTTCTCTTTCTGTGGATTGTCCTGTGTGTTTGCGTGCGCAGTGCTTTTTCGCGCAGTCTTCGTTGTGCGTACGAGTGTGGCGAGATATCCAGTGAAATAATTGTTTGTATAAATGTCGGTGTTAGTGTTGTTGTTGCTGCTGGTATTTGTGAACTGAGACCGGTAAATTATCTCATCTCCTGAGAAGGAACTTCACATTTTGAAAAATTAATTATCAGATGTGGAAAGAAGTAAGGCGATGAATAAGGAGGTGGTGATGCTAATATTGTAATTTCGCATTGAGAGAGCATATATTTCTGAAAAATTAGGTATATCATTATTGAAAACGATACTAGACTAGGGAAATTTCGAAATAAAATAATTTTATTTCATTAACATCAACAGCGGCAAAAACAAAAATCATTAAATGAACTTTTGTGAAACATGTTCAAATAGTGATTTTTGAAAACTGCTGTAATGTGATCACCGTATTTCAGAAATTCTAGTCCGTTTTTGTTTTGTACGAATTCTATTACTTACAGTTGTCTCAATGCCGAACTCGTAGAAAAACTTTAGTATTTAATAGAAATGAAAGTCAGAACCATGTGCACTGGAGGTGAACATACCTGACATGGACCTTAGGCATAATATTATGTGTTAAATTATTAAATTAATGTTTTATTAAACATAGTGTTAATTAATTTAGATGAGTTGCTTACGTTTTAATATGTGTTAGTGTTCCGATGTATGGAAATTAAATCCCCGACATTCGATTATGCTGCAATCCCATTTTTGGGGGAGCACCAGCCGCCACTGGTTTCATGTGCTTCGTAAGAATGCTAGAGCTCCCGAATGTTGTGCCTATTTTATTGTTTACATAAATTATGCTGAGTATTCCACCGTCCTCTCATAATGGCTGAGGTTGATTTGTGATGAGAGTGTTGATAATAACAGGGTGTGGTACGTGAAAAAGGAATACAGAGGTTCCTTATTGCCAGAATTTCAATTATGAAAAACAGAACCTCTTCAGTGAGAAGAAATCTGCAGTTGTTTAGGCTTCTCGTCAAAAGTCTGCACTGAAACAGACTCTATTGCAGCTGATTTGGGAAAAGGCTCATCAGTGTCACCCATTAACATCGCAATCTCCCTGCTCTCTACGCTTTTTAATTTGATGTTCACTCAATGCGGAGTTTATTGGTTGTGAAATGATTGATGATGAGCTTCATCAAAATAGAGTAACAACACAACAAGAAGCATATATGAAGTTCACAGCAAAGAAGTTAAAAACGTTTTGGATCGTACTAAGAAGTATCAAGTCGTATTAATAGTGTCAGTGATTTGGTGGCAGCTGATACTATTTATCATGGCAACTGCTGCAAGAAGTTATTTTCAACAAAATGTGCAAAAGGAGCAAAAAATTGTCGCGCTCTTTTTAAATGATTATATGTCAATTTTTATGGGGAGATTTACAATTCTCTCAATGAGAATGATGATTGTCAGTTTTTCTAGGATTACCTGATGAATATAACCTTTGCGGAAAAGCTCACACAGGTCAAACCAAAGCAACTGGAAACTTATCGTAGCCGTATAACAGTCACGCATTTGCGTAATAGAAAATCTGAAATGTTTTTGAGATGTGGTCACAGGCAGGTTCGAGGGGGGTGGGCACTGCCCCCCAATGTTGGGACAAATTTTTTAAAACATATCTTTTCAACGGATCTTAAAATTTATGTCATAAACGATTTTTTGTTTTGTTTTTTTTGAGAAGAAATTCAGTGAACAATAATTTTATTATTATAAAACGCGCGGAATAATGTTAAGCGTTACTGTGAATATCCTGTATTAATAAATCATCTTTCAAGTATATTGCTTTTAAACATTATTTTCTTAGAAATTTAACGGTTTCGTGCCTAAAATTACGAGTCATAACACTCGAATTAACTTATTGTGGTTAAATAGATTCATCCCATACAAATTTACTAGCGTTCTTAAATATTTCAAATGCTGAAAAATAGGTGCTTCTCACGAAACAACGTTTAATGTGTCCGCGGTGCGATAAAAATCATGTGTTTTTTCAGCATTCCTGTAATCTATGGAAGCATAGTCGGGAAACTGAAAGTTTTAGGCCATTTCCCATGTAGTAAAACTATTTTCTTGAACGGATCTTCAAAACAAGAAGAAATTTGTTAACGTTGCGAAACGTACGGATTCCAAAAATGCGGCGACTGTCTAACTCTTCTTCTTCTTCGTGAAAATATACGTATGATGTTGAGTAAAACGTTTTATTGTGTTATATATTGTATGTATGTTTTTCCATTATAATGTGATATAATGTAACCAATGCATGATATTTGTTTGATGCCAAGAGTACACTGCGAAAAAAGCGAACCTGTTATCTCATCTGAATATTTCCTGTTATATATGATGTATGATTGATGATTATATGATTTATGTGAATACACATGTTGACTTCACCAGCGCTAGCCATGAACAGCCGGATATACCACTAGACCAATATACCTACAGTACACGCTAGGTGGCAGCACTAATCCTGACAGTTACTATAATAATTTTACTTTTCTGTTATTATAAACGCGAATCTGTTGCTTTAATCGTAATGTCGGTTCAATTATTATAACAAAAAAGTTTCATTTTTCTGGACAACAGAAGAATTTTCATTACAAATTTATAATAAACCGTAAAATAAATGCACAGAATTGTTGAAGCCATTTTCAAAGGGTATTTAAAGTCAAGGTGATTAAAACACGAGGAAATGATAAATGTTTTTTTTATTTTTTTAACTACAGCTCAGCAATTTAAACTAGTAGTGCTACAGAGTGGCACAGAATTCCTGGTAATTGTTAGTTTTCCAATTTCTTTGGTCTGAGCCAGCTTTACAATCTTGCCCCCATCCTCTTGCCAGCTGCAATCTATCACCGCCCAAAGTACATATTTTAAACCAAAAAATTGAATTTTTCGGTTTCCTAATGGTAGAACTGAAATATTTCTTTAAGAATATTAAAGAGTAAAATTCGTCCTATAAGGACTTTTTGTTGTATAAACATAAATATCAAATACAATTCATGAATTTTATTTGAAAACTTCGGAACCGTTTGTAAGAAAATATTTTAAGGGTTGAAATTTGAAACACTTTTTCATAGAAATCTTTCGAGATTTCGAAAAATTGAATTGGAAATCATTTGAAATTATTCCACCCACAAATGCAATAACGTACACAAATGGCTGGAAATAAGTATTTTAAAAACGTGAGTGATATTTAAAAAATTACATTTGTGTAATTTAAAAACAACAACAAAAGAATTCAGCAAAATGGCATCGTATACAGTGGATTTAGCACTACCTGTACGAAAAGCTTGAAGAAAAAATTGGAGCCGTTTGTGAAAAACAAATACATACATAGCGAAGTCGCTAGCCTTTCACCACTGACGTCCGGGTTCCATCCCGTCGAATCTCATGTGAAATTTGTTCCAACAAAACGAGTTTGGCCGCTTCACAAGGGCTAGTCCAACCCTTGTGTCCTAAACACTACCCCTTTCGTAATTCCTTCCCACTTCTGGCCGCTCGGTAGTGACGCCGAGGCGCGTGAAGTAAGAGGCGCAAAGGCGGAGATGCTACCTCACGGTCCTCTTTGTCAACTGACTAGACCAGACGATACATAAAACAATACGGCGTCTTCTGGAATACAGAGGGATAGATATTAATTGAGGATTACTCCGCGCTCAACACTCGACCAGGGGTGACGAGACGCGTGGCGTCGATCAAGACAGCAACGAAATCTCTCTCTCTCTCTCTCTCTCTCTCTCTCTCTCTATATATATATATATATATATATATATATATATATATATATATATATATATATATATAAAATTAAAAGCATTTGGAATTTTGAGCTCATTTTCACAGACCTTCTGAGATTCACGCACATAATGCATGCAATATTGCGCGAAGACTCCTAAAAGTTTCAAAAAATGTACATCACCGTAATAAAATAACTAATTAAAGGCCACAAATTTCTTTTGAAAGAAAAATCTCTCTTCAATTTTGTAGTTGTAGGAAAGTCACCGAAAAAAAATTCAAACTTTGCAATTATCGAAAATTCAGCGTTAACTGTGAACATTGGATCTATGCCACTTTAATAAGAGTATTTTACTCTATTCCTACAAGAAATTTAAAGAAAAATTTTGGAGCTATTTTTGAGAAAATTTTAAAAATGTGGCAGGGGCTTCATGTAATGTACCTCCAAAAATTAATTAATGTTTTTAATAACCGCAGAGTTTTGACTCAGGCCAGATCGACAGGGATTTCTTCAATTTGGGAAAAATCCTTCGCATAGCTAATGCTGTTCACATATACCATACGAAAGGACGGACGTTTTACCGTCAATCGATTTTCGGACTCAAGGGCCCACAAAACATGGAGTTTGGCTACACCACGTGTTAGACGATTTTTTTTCTAAATTTAGCAACTGGATTTATTCACTTTTTCGTTATTAGATCCCGGCAATAGAGAGTTTTTCTGCCGAAAATTGGCCGTTTTTCGCGCAACATTACATAACTTTCTCTCTACTGCGTAAGTGGTAGGGAGAAAGTAAATTTTTTCTGGTAGTGTGAGTTACTTTATTTACTAAGCATGTGTTTTCAATCAGATAAAGTAGTGTTGGCGAAAAAAATCAAATAAAAAAACGTTTCGCGCTGTAGAGGGTGTAGGTGGTGGGACGAGGGCCAAAAAAACTTTCAAAAATCTTATTTTAATGTTAGAGTTGTAGTGTAACTACTCATTTGCTATTTGGTTTAGGACTTTTTACTATATTATTCGGGGGGCCATTTGCCCATCCCATAAAATATCTCAAATCCCGCCCCTGGATGTGGTTGTCAAAATCTTGAATGAAACGTGGTATAACTCGATTTTGAGGTATCGTTATAAAGATGACCAATTAATCCATTAAGGACCAAGCATTGAAATAATAATATTTATTAAAAATATTATGTTTTAATAGAATAATAATACATAATATTACATTAGAAAGGATAGAAACATTTTTTAAACCAATAGTCAATGTTCTACAAACAAATGTTGCGTGTACGCAACTTTGGGACCTTAGGGTGTATATCAATCATATTGACATGACACGACCAAAAACAGTTTGTACGGAGATGAACATTGCATTTTTTTACATTAGTAAATTGTAGTGCTTCTGCACACTCTGGCTTTGGTTTCTCGCTTGATAATCACGTGCTGTACATAATTGATTGATTGACTGATGATTCCGAGTGCGTCAACTGCTAAGTTCATTAGTCTCGTAAATGTTGTGCATTGTTTTTAGCGCCGGAAGTGGTGGTGATTTGTCCCTGTTAGAAGGCGAGATCCGACGCCGACCTACCTGTCGGCTTGCAGGTTTTATTCCCCAAACAGGTATCTCCCAATAGCTGGGCATCGCCTCAGCCGGGACCAGTTCTAAGCTGCCGACTGGTCATCCGGCAAGTGGGATGGTGTAGAGCAAGTAAGTGAACGTGCAAGCGCGTGCATGTAACAGGTGAGGATAGGAAAAGGATGAAGGAGGAATGATCGCGGTCCGTGGCCCGCTTGGTGAGGTACTGCTCCGGCACTTGCCTGGTATTGGTCGGAGAAACCAAGGTAAATCACCGATGAGAGCAGCCGGCCGCAAGATTTTTTCTCCTGACGTTGAACTCGACCTACCTATGTTGCTAATGTCGAAAATCCTGCCATTTTCGGGACTTGAACACAAGGACCTCACGGTCACGGCAGTAGTATGCTTAGAGCAGAGTATGAGCATAAATTACTAATGAAAATTGCACGAAGCGAACAATTGCAAATAAATGATTCTTTAGAGGACAAATAAAGATATTGAAATTTTCAATTGGTGCTATTAATGCATTTTGCTGTATCTGTGTGTTATTACAATCAATCGTTATGAAAAAATCTATTTGATTTTCACATCATCGGATATAATGAACCAAAAATGTCACTCCCCAGAAGTTCACTATAACTGGAGTCGACTGTACTTCAAATATTGCTTGTAAGGAAGTGTTGTGAATTGTTCCAAGAATGTCTGTTATATTGAATTAACGTCTATTCAAAATTTGCCTCAAATAAAATTGCATTGTTTTTTTATTTTTATTTAATATTCTGTAAGTACAGTCACCCCGGTTACAGTGAACGTCTGGGGGATCTACATTTTTCGTTCACTATATCTGAGGTTCACGATTTCCGATGATGCCAAAATTAAATAGAATTTCTTCATAACGATTGATTTTATGAATGTAGAGATAAATCAAAATACATTACGAGCACGAACTGAAAATGTGAATATCTTTATTTGTCCTTAAAATATCAATTATTTTCCATTGTTTGCTTCGTAGTTTTTCATTTGTAATTTCTCTAGATCCTTCTCCAGAATTCGTGCTCTCTCCATACTTGATTCTGCATTGTCCTCTGTGTCTAAGCATAGACTAAACAGATATAATTTCTCTATTGTCTAAGTATCGTAATGCAGTCTTGACAGTCAATGCCTCTTCCACTGTTGGAACACCGTCTCATTCACCGAAAGCATTTTTTACTCGCCTAATAACGTACGAGATGCTTTCGATAGTGAGATGGCGCAAGCGGCTAATGAAACTGATCGCTTTTCCGCGCGGTCAACATCCCCGTATGGTGCCAACATCCCCGTAAGTTACGGTTATGGAGTTCTGATTACTAAGCACAAAATATATTAGTTTAAACTTACGAATAAAAAAATTTTGTAAGATTATTTGATTAAAAATTCGCATATACTATTAAAAGACACGCAAAAATCTGCATTAATATTAATATATGAAGAGGCAGGGAAATTAATCCAGTCCATCCTCCCTAACTACAACTCCAGAGATTATGAATTGTCGATACCTATCACAAGCCACCGCTTTAATGATTATTTTCTTGTTTAGTTAGTATCAGGAGGTGTTGACAGAGCGCTTTAAACGCAATCCGAAAGTGTGAAGCGCTACATTGTTAATTGAAGATTGGATATAGTCACATCTTGACTGCTGGTGAAATAGAATTTGCTGCCAAATATCTATAAAATTAAGTGCGTTTAATACAATTTGGAATTGTAGTTCATGAAGTAAAAAAATAGAGGAAAAATTAGTGTTAACATAATTCATTATAGCAATCTTTGTGTCTTGGTAAAGAAAACTGCATAGTAAGTTGTATGTTTTATCTATTTGATCCATGTTGATTTTGACAATAGTGAAAGGATTTTAGATTTTTTTGATGGATAATGTGAAATATAAAAATGTCACATCATGTATAGTTCTTTAGAGAATGTGATGTGGTAATTGTTGCGCAAGAAGAACAAGGTTTAGCTAGCTAGATAGTTTCGTTTCTGCAAAGCGCAAAGCGTTATCTTAGGCACTGCTGATGCGCTAGCCCGCAACTACCAAATTTGGTTGAGTTAGTTTAGAAGATGCCTCGACTAAGAGTGATATTTTTTATAGTTTTCGTGGTTTATTTTTCTTTATTTTATTTTTTTAAATTTATTTTACGTCAAAAACAGTTAAAAATTGTGTGACATGGGGAGAAGTGAATTCTGTGCACATTTCCAAAATTCTGTGAACCCTACCCTAAACCATATACTACTTGAACTTTGAATACAGAAAGAAAATGAGCGTTTTTTTGCGAGGATTATTAACAAAATATTCGCTCCGATGTAATAAAATCTATTTTCAAGGGTAAATCAGCAATAAATTTGGACTCTTATCCCTCATCATGTTCTTCGTCAAGGAATAATACTTCCTGCCGGGACAACATGGATAATGATAATTTGAATAACTATATTTCCCACTGAACTCTAGACGGCGCACTGATAATGAAGTTACATTTATGTCCAGAAGCAAAACAAGGGGCTATCTGAGCATTTGCTCAAGGATCAGGGAATCTGGACGAAAAACCAAATCGAGATTGGAGATATATCACGCCGAGTGTCGGCTATCCGTTTCATAATGCTTTTACGTCCATGGGGATATGGAGTTATTTACTATTTGACGTCGTGGGAATACACAATAACACAGACACGTGCTTCAATGATAAATATGTACAGGTTTATTCACAATATGTACAAAACACAGGGCTCCCGTGACGGACGTCACCCGAAGAAAAAATACACCCCGGCGTCCCAACACATGGGTTGTTAAAAAAATTTAATTTTTTGCTCTTAAAAGTTTACTCCCTGATCGCAGGAGCGATCCTTAAAAATGTAATCTGACTCGTGGCCCGCGCCACTCCTCAGCGAACCTTATGCACACAGCACGTGGCTCCCGTGACGTAGGTCACCCGTGGAAAATCTCCACCCCGGCGTCCCAACACATGGGTTGCCGTACGAGCCTCGCTCGGCTCCGCGCCGCCCTGGGCGCAAGTTTTGTGCGTTCGCACGAGGGTTCCACTCAGCTCGACAAACCCCACCCCCGCGCTCTGCGTTCGCTCTTATATAGCTCCCACCCACGTGACCTGAAACGTCACTGGGTTTTTCACACGGCCCGCGCTAGTCGCGTTGCCAGGCATTTTGGGCATCCCTTTCCCTGGATTCTAAGAATTTTGCACGCGGCACGCGGCAAAAATGCGCTGTCACGTATTTTGGGCATCCCTTTCCCTAGCTCTCGGAATTCTCCCAATACCGCATTGTTCTCACATCCTGCCTGGCCCTTGCGTCTAATCCCTTTGGCGCCGCCATTTTGAGTGGAGCGTACAATACGTTACACTATGCTTGGCTGCCGGCCGTCGGCATACACAATGTGATTGATTTCAGTAACATCTAGATCTCTATCTGGGGTCTGTACCACGTCATTTAAGAGAGAATTAGCTGTCTCTATACTCTCTTAGCTTTAGCTTTTTCGTACATTCTTCTCAACGGTGCAGGAGTTTCGAATGGAAGTAGACGAACGCGTTCTATCTCTCGCCAAAGGAGATTTCTCATCACGTCTGTATCGTGTAATTCATAGCCAGACGAAGTTTCACCAGTCACGGAAGTTTCATTGGGAAGAGATAAACCTTCAACAGGATCATTGTTTTCCTGTTTATGAGATGGTTCTAAATATTCGTCATGTGGATAGTTCGATCGAAGAACATACTCCGCATTACTCTGAATGCCAGAAAGTTTTTTCTGTTGTGAATTTTCCACTACGGAGTATGTATTGTCGTTGACAGGTAAGCTTCTGTGAATCTATGGTAGGTCTCATATATGGGTTCCGCAATGTCCATATCTTGAAAACTTCTGTTTCTGAGTCCCCATTTTTCGCTTTGCATAGTGAAAGCATCACATCACCTCCTTCAATCCACCTCTGACGATGGCTTCGAGCTACTGCCAGTTCTGGGTCCCTGAGACTAGCATCCATGGGATGGCCAGACATCGATAAGGTGACATTTGTTTGACTTCTTAGCACTTGTGGGAAATTGGTAGAACAAGGCACGTTAAGATTCATTACATTTCTTGTTCTATCCACTTTGATCATTGGTTTTACGGCTAGTTTAGCAGGGATCAAGTTGAGTTTACAGATCACACTTAACCCATGTGTTATTTCCTGTCATTCGTTACTGCGGTCCACATTGGCCACGAGATATCCCCCCGCAGGGTCCAGCAAGGATCCCTCCGATCGCCAGTTGGCATTACTGAACCGTATGGGATTTTCGGTGACAGCTGAAGGTTTCCTACGCTCGCCTATGCAAGATTTGGGTTACCTCTCTAATCACTGGCCTGGTGTGTCAAGTCTCTCTCCTATATGGGCCTATAACAGAAAGTCCAAGAGCACATGACCCTTTCTCTCTACTCCTCGCTATGGATGCAGCCGCTAGTGACATGGAAACAAGCGCTGTTTGCTACCACTCGAGGTTTTGCAAAGATTGTTAACAAAAGTATTCGCTCTGATGTAATAAAATCTATTTTCAAGGGTAAATCAGCAATAAATTAGAGCTCATATCCCTCATCAATCGTCAAGGAGTATTATTTCCTGCCACGACATTGAGAACGATAATTTGAATAACTGTATTTCCCACCGAATTCTAGAAGATGTGCACTGATAATTAAGTTACATTTATGTCAAGAAGCAAAGCAAGGGGCCATCTCAGCATTTGCTCAAAGGATCAGGATAACTGGACGAAAAACCTGATCGAGATGGGGTAATCATTGACCCGGAAGCTGCAGTACAATGCTTGTTACAGGTTGTTTAGATTTATACAGTCCAAATGGTAAATAATACATTAAATATCACTGTTAAAATTAATGTTACTTTCTTTTTGATGCTCAGTATAGTCTCTAATTGTACAGAAACAGTTATGCAGCAGAAAATATTTTACTTTTCTATCGAATTGATTCGTTTGATGTCATCTGGCAAAGTGTTGTAAAATAATGTACATGTACTGTATGAGAATTTTTTGTAATGAGCTGTTGATACTGACACCTGATGAATATGATTACGACGCCGAGTATTATAATTATAGATATCGGCGTTTTCTGAATATATATTATCGCCCTTAAGCAAGTCATTTTTGACAAAAAACACTGATTCGTAAATCAACTGACAAGGTAATGGTAAAATTCCTAGATTAATGAAGAGAGGCTTACACGAATCACGTGGGTGGGATTTGGTTATTATTCGTACAAATCGTTTTTGTAATCTAAAAGTCTGGGAGCTCTAAGACGTATTTTCTCTGAATATTAAGCCATATCTCAGGCGGGAATGAATATTCCCGAAATATACACAACGAGCAGTATGAAGGCTGACTGAATTTAAAAGAATTCTGAACGCGTAACATAATGAGCTTAATTTTGTGTTCAATTCATTTAAATGAACGTTGCATTTGAAGTTTGACTGAATTGAGAGACCTAACAATTTTGTTGTCTTAACATCAATCAATGGTACACCGTTCATTTTCAATGAAGTATAAAATGAGTTATATGAAATGGAAAACTGCATTGTAACTGTTTTCTTTTCACTTACTATTAATTTGTTATTATGGAACCAATTTGAAACATCTGATATTGTACTATTTACGTTTTCTTTCTTGTCAAGAATGTTTGTGTCATCCGCAAAGAGAACGGTTCATTCGTTTCGAATAGTCGAGGGCATACCGTTTACCTATAGTAGGAAGAGAATATGACCTAAAATCGATCCTTGAGGAACTCCAAGTGCAATAGGCAAAGAGAAAGGTGTGTGCATAATGTTCCATCATTCCAGTAAGGTATTTCCATTCTCTGAGATCGTTGTTTAAGGTACGAACATAACCAATGTAGGGCAATACCACGGATTCCATACGAAGGTAATTTGGAAAGTAAAATGTCATGATCAATGACGTCAAAAGCTTTTGAGAGATCTAAAAATAATCCAATGGGTGCTTAATTTTGATACAATGATGACGAGACATCTTTAAGAAAAGAAAATATGGCTGTTCCGTAGATTTTTATTTTCAAAATCCACGTTGGCAATCTGAGAGCGCGTCGTGTTTACTGAGAAAGGTTTCCATTCGTACGTAAAAGTCTCTCTAATATTTTTGAAAAAAGACGGACAGAAGAGAAATAGGCAGATAATTTTGAATTTCATCATCATTTTTAGCGAAGGAAGATGTACAACAGAAATTTCGAAAACCTTTTCAACGGAATACATATTTAATTCCGTTAAAGAGATAGAATCGATATTATTTCTAACGTAAATACAAGAACCCGCATATGCAGGACCTTTTATTCTATTCTCTCTCTCTCTCTCTCTGCAATAAAAGCCAGCGAGGTAACAATTTGGAATTTGGAAAATTCTTTAGTAGATAACCAATGAATATAAGTTCATTCGGAAATAGCCAATGTTTTGTAAAGCAAAGAGCATGCATTGATTTATTTGTAAGGGATTGAACGTTTATGGTGTAGTATGTTTATCATTTGCAAGTACCTGCATGAAAGTTTTTCTGCTGCAACTGGTTATGTAGGCTAAGTTTTCACAAAAAGGAAAGAATGTCAGTACTTACATTCGATAAATGAACGGTTGCACTAGACAAATAAAAACAATCTTCATCGGTATTAAGCAACTATTAATACATGCAATTGTTGCTACGAGAGTATTTAGGTTTATTTGCGCAATCTTGAATGAATGATTATGCAAATAAACCTCATAAATCGGCATAAACCACGGTGTACACGGAAGCCATACATATGTTGGAGAAATCAAAGCCTTCCAAACGTGATGTCACAAACAAAGAACGCCTCCGGCACTGAGTAATATTGGATGGACGCCTCCAGCACTGAGGCTTTGGATAATATCGATAAGCGCCGGAGCAGCAAAAGTGTAATAGAATGTTGAAAACTATCTTATCCTGTAGATTACGGTGCGAGAAACGTATCTTTGAGCTCTGGCCTCAAAATTGTAAGTTTAAAGGCCTTACAACGCTTAGTTTAGAAGTTATTTAACAATATAACCGACTGTGTGTTGCGGGTTGCATTTAACATGCATATTAGATTAGTTTTTTAAAACAAATCCTTGATATTTTAAAAATCAAAGTGCAATGCGTCACGTCTGCATGAAGTTCTCTTTCTTTAGAGGCCTCATTTATAAAGATTGGTTGCGTGTGAGAGCTCCCAATGTTATGTATACTACTGAAATTATATAGGAGACGATTGCATATACTAGAAGAACGCGAGTCCCTCATCCCCCTCTCTCTCACATACAAGAACTTTCACGGAGCACCTACTGCCCTTCATAAGTCGCTAACATTGCAACGCTCCTCACGTCGAGAAGTTTTCTCCCGAGACGGAACGTACGTTGTATCCCTCGTGCGTCATACGAGTATAATCACTTAATCCGAACTGTCGATATACATGGGTCATCTTCTTCATTTACTGGTATCACTTAATTATTCGTACAAAAATCATGTAGGCTTATATCGTTTTGAGAAAGTTTGTTCCAGCGCAGTTCCGACCTACCGTCGACCAGCGGGGTTTCCCCAACCAGGTCTCATCCACTAGCGGGGCATCGCCCCAGCCAGGACAAGCTCTAAGCTCCCGACCTGTCTCCCGGCACGTGATGTAGTATATTGCATGTTAGTGTACGTGTGTGTTTAAGATGTGAGGATAGGACAAGGAAGAGGAAGGACAGATTTCGCGCGGTCTGTGGCCCGTTTATTGCTGCGGCCTGGTGTTGATCGGAGAAACCAAGGAAAACTACCAATGAGAGCAGCCGACCGTTAGAATTCGCCTCCAGACAGAGGCTGAATTCGACATATCTACCAACTAACGTCGAAAATCCTGCTGCCGTCGGGACTCGAACCTAGGACCTCCCGGTCAGAGGCGCTGCAGTAACATCAGTTGATGCATCCCAATGGTGGGGGATTTCCGACAGTAGCTGGACAGCGGGATCGACTTCAATCACTGTCTGAAGGAGAATTCTAGCGGTCAGCCGCTCTGACCGGTAATTTTCCGTGAATTCTTCGATGAATAAGAGGCGAATGTCGGCAGTACCTTAACAAACGGACCTTACGCAATCTTTCCTTCCACCTCGCCCTCCTATCTTCCCTTGCACACACATACACTTACTTACCCTTACATGCACTACGACACATGTCGGTTGACTAGTCAGCAGTGTAGAAGTCCCATTGATGGAAATACGTGGATGGGGAAACCTCCCATGCCATCATGAAGAACGGCGCCGGATCTCACGTTCTCGCGGGGAGGAAAACCGCCACTTCTCGCCTATAACATGCACTACACTGACGGTACTAAAGGCCGTAGCTATTGATGCATACTATATCCATTCAACAACGTTACATATTATGCCTACAGGTAAAATAATTTTTAATCTGAAATACTCCATTAAAAAAATGTTCATATAAAAGTATTTTTCTAACCGCCAACATACACGCCATCTCTTTGCATTAATTCTTTTAAAACTTACGAACATCCTTTTGTGGCTAACGTCCGTTTGGTACCATTTCATTATGAATGTTTTATTGATATTATGCACGGTATAACAAAAATTAACAACCCTTTTCAGTATTTTATTTTTTCAAATAGTCCTCCATTGTGAGAGAAACCTGACCGCGGGGAATCCGGATATATAGTCTCATGTGGGCAAAAGTGAAAGGGGATTATCCGGGAAGCGCGTGTGAGGGAAAACTGACCACAGGGCTGTAACATCTCATGTTGCCAAAATGAAAGCGCATTATCCGGGAAGCGCGTGAGGGATATAGGTCTGCGGGATGCAATCTGTTTATGTCTTTGCAAGAAGCCAAAAGCGAAAGGAGATTATTTGGGAAACGGGTGTGAGAAAACCTGACCACGAGATGGAATCGGGCTATGACTTCCCAGGTAGCCAAATGTGAAAGGAGATTATTTGGGAAGCGACTGTGTGGGAAATCTGACCTTCAGGAATCGGGCTGTATCTTCTCAGGTTACCAAAATGAAAGCGCATTATCCGGGATGCGCGAATGAGGGATATCTAACCGCGGGATGCAATCTGTTTATGTCTTCGGAAGTAGCCAAAAGTGAAAAGAAATTATTTGGGAAACGCCTGTGGGGAAAGCTAACTGCGAGATAGAATCGGGCTGTCTTCTCAGGTTGCAAAAGTGAAGGGAATTATTTGGGAAACGGCTGTGAGGAAAACCTGACCGCGGGGAATTGGTCAATATTTTCTCAGGTTGCCAAAAGTGAGAGGGAATTATTTGGGTAGTGACTGTGAGGGACCTGACCGCGGGATGGAATCGGGCTATGTCTTCTCAGGCAGCCAAAAGTGAGGGGGGATTATTTGGGAAGCGACTGTGAGGGAAACCTGATCGCGGGGAATCGGGCTATATCTTCTCAGGTTGGCAAAATGAAAGTAGATTATCTGGGAAGCGCGTGTGAGGGATACCTGACTGCGGGATGCAATCTGTTTATGACTTTTCAAGAAGCCAAAAGTGAGAACCAAAAGTGAGCTTGGGGCGACCCATCTATCTGCAACGTTTGACTAGGATCAGCAGAAAGAAACACAATAATTCCAATATTATTATTATTATTATTATTATTATTATTTTAGTTATTTTTCCTTTTTTTTTAAATTTTTTTTTTATGTAATTAATTGCGAACGGTCCAATTGCAATTTAAATAAATTTATCTTTATTTATTGACTTAGAAGCTGCAATACTTGTTACGAGTTGTTTAGAATTATACAGTCCAATTAGTAAATAATACATTAAATATCACTGTTAAAATTAATGTTACTGTTCTTTTGATGCTCAGTATAATAACAATTTTGTATAGAAATAATTATGCAGCAGAAACGATTTTACTTTTCTATCGAATTTAATCGTTTAATGTCATCTGAAAAAGTGTCAAATAATTGTGAGGTGAGTACCAGTTTATTGTATTGTTATTTATTGTTGGTGGGTGAGGGAGGTATAGGATCTTCCTGTAAATATTTTTACAGCTATCGAGCAAGTTGAGGTATATTTGTGTTCTATTTCTGATGTCAGTGATAGAGTTGCCAGAAGAGAATATTGCTGTATCGTCCGGAAAGTGGGCTATGTGAAAATTCATTAATTTAGGAAGATCTGCAACGTATAAGTTGAATAGTGTGGGTGAAAGTGGTGAGCCTGGAAGTTCTGCGTTAATTAGTCTAGGGCTGGAATGATGATTATTTCGTTAACTGAAAAAGTTCTATTGTTGTAAAGCTATTGATAATTTTTTGTGCCAAGTTTTTTGATATTGTACATTAAGGCTTGGTGCCATGTCCGGTCAAACGCCTGAGTGATATCTATAAAAACGCCTATTGTGTGATGTTTTTTCTGGGATGCTGAGTATATGTTCCGATATTCTTAGTAATTGGTGTTGAGTAGATAATTTTTCGGTAAATCCAAACTGTTCCCTACGAATTACTTTCGTTATGTTTAAGTGACTGTTTAATCTTTTAAGTATAATTTTCTCGAATATCTTTGATAGAGATGGCAATAAGCTGATCGGACGATACATGCAATAGAAGCTGAAAAAAATAAAACATGAAAAACACGTTTCTCGTTGTATCTCTGCAACTGGGCATCCGCAACAAAATTATTTATACAAAGACCCTATACCTCTCTCACCCACCAACAATAAATAACAATAAACAAACTAAATTAACAACCAAAATGCAATTAAAACCTCTAATCTACAGAAACAGCCCATTACCATATCACTCTTCAATTGCAATTTATAAAACCATTCTAAGACCGTTACTGCTGTAAGCTTGTCCCATCTGGATAAATTCCGCAAAATCCAATCTAAACAATTAAAAATCATTCAGAACCAATTTCTAAAAACAATAATGGTTTGTCACTAATCATCAGCTTCATAAAGAACTCTACTTAGAACGCATTGAACATCACATCACATACCTAGCCACCAACTTTTATTATTATTTACCCCAAATCCCTTCCCTTGCAACCTTTACACTCGCAAAAAATCCTAACCATACCTGAATAAAAAAAAAAAAAAAAAACAGATATCCCTACTATATATTCCTAAAAACCTTCTCCGAATTCGAACCTGAATAGAGGACCCAATAGGGCATTCTCAAGCTTATGTTAGATTTAAGTCTTAGAAATAAGTTTCAAATATGTTAGCTCGTATACCTTTCAAACATATGTAAAGTTGAGACTTAAACTGACCTATGTACAACCAAAAAAATTAATAAAATGAAAAAAATACACTTATGGGACTAATGACCTCAGTAGTTGACGCGCCCAGAATCACTAACAATCGTTAAAAATTGGCCTCAAATATGAGATCTCACTAGAGAATAATTGTCATGCCGAAATGGATGTTCAAATGCTTTTAACTAAAAGTATAGCTTGTACCACACAAACTATCAGTTGCTAAAACTCGAATATTTTATATAAAAAATTTACGTTGTATATTTACTCAGTAAAGTGATAGCTAAAAATCTCTGCAACGTGCGTGCTGTTCTTCCTTCAATCAAAATCTTTTTCTGCTTTTGGCACTTGCGATAAAATAATTGCTCTTTAAAAAGATCAATGTTTTGTTCGTTTGTACTTTTTAAATTCTATTTTGGATAGTTCAATAATTTGGGCATTAGCGACGCCTTAATAGAACTTTAATCGGCACTTGGTAAAAATGATTACGAGAATAACTAGTCAATGGGTCGTAAACTTCATTCGTGGAGATCTCCCTGTTAGCGATTTATTAATCACGTTACTATTCTTTCGTAGTAATAATAATTACAGAAAGAAGCTACTATTACATTTCTAAATAAAATGTTTACCTCTATGCAAAGATTAATAGTCAACTCTCCCGTAAACAAATTCGACCACTTGAAAAATGATCATGTTCCCTAACACATCTTTTCTATACTTGTTGGTTGTACTTCATACGAAATTATAAAATATTGTTATTAGACCTTGGCATTTTACTAGTAGTACTGATTTGCTACATAATGTGTTTGAACATGGAAGTTCTTTATGCGGTGTATTAGGTGAAGGATCCAAAGAGTACACGGATCACTGTCCGTTTGCGCCCCTTTCCCCCAACCTAATGTATTTACTATAAAGAAAGCTCAGTTAACTATATTTGTATAAAAATGTCTAATTTTGACAATGCTTTTATAACCCCTTCCGTTATCGCCAGGTGAAAGAATTTAAGTAAAATAACGCTTTCTGAAGGAATTATTTGGCTCCGCCAAAGAATGTATACTTGATATATAACACATAAATACACATAACACATAAATAGATATCATTTCAAAACCGAATATGAATGGAAATGAACCTGCATATCTTCTTATCTGTTAAATGAAATGTGTCTCTGCACATGTTTCCTTGAGCTCTGCGGGGTGTCAGTAGGGAGTCTAGTCATCAAAATCGTTCTCTAAGTTCTCACTGTAGTGATTCAATTCCTTCACATGGGGCACGATAAGAGATAAAAGCTAAAATATGCAACTCATTTGCCGATGCGAATAGTTCTTATTACACGGGAGCGAATATTTCGTACTCTCAAATTTTGTCAAAAAAAAAAAAAAAAAAAAAAAAACGCTCGAAACTTTTACTCATAATTCAACTTAGAAATGAGTGAGGGTGGGGATGAGGATTCTGGAGCTCCAGAAAATGTGCAGATAGAGTGTTTTTATATGGAAGGCTTGAGACAGGATCAACATTGTAAGGCACGGAAAGCTTATCGTAAATGTTAATATCTCGATTTTTGATCGAAGTGTCTCTCATCTTGTCATTGCCCCAAGCTCTTCTTATATTTAAACGAGGCAAATTACGCTGCACTTCCATCAAAACCGAGATGTTAACATTTACGAATAGCTCAAGGCTTTGAGTGGCTTTTCTTCTTGCTACCTCAAGCCATTCATATTTTTCTGAACGTAAATAAATGTAAAACTAAACTACACAAACAAAGGATTAATTTAAATAAAATTAAAAAGGTATTTAGTTATACATTTCTAACAAATATTGCCACTTAGTTGTTAGTTACAACTTAGTTAATAATTTACCTCGTTAATATTTTGTTTGAAAGTACTTTTTAAATGTATAAAACTGATTCTTGTAAATTGCAATTGTTTGTCGAATAAAATCCACTTGCGAAACAGGAACAGTACATCCACGGAAAACATGATTGGAAGTGGAAGAAGAAACTATTAATCCAAAATCATGGTAGTGAAAAGAAAGGAGAAATTGTTTTTCGAAAACACTAAAAAATTGTATATATTGGTACTAATATCATTTTGAAATGGAAAATTTAATTCCAAGACTATATTTTTTCTGAATGTAAATATTCAATGTGGGTGGGACTTTTGCAACAAGAGTATTTTTTATTCTATGTGAAACTGCACTGAAATGAAGGTGGCAATTGACTAAGCCATATGTTCCAATAGGTCGTATAGTTCCGTTGTAATAAAATATTGTAAAATCGTCGTACTGAAAAATCGGTGTACTGAAGCTTTTGATGTACAATTTTAAAAATATTATATTCACTTATTAACAAAAATTCACTTATTAACAAAATATCATGAATCATCGTAATTTCAATCACATTTTAATAGTTTATTGCTTTTAAAATGAGTTTTGCTTCTCCGAATACGAGAATGAACTCAAAAGTCCCTTACTTCGGAATTTGAATATAATCAGAATAATTTGTTGCTCTTTACTCAATTCCATTGCTCCACAACGACATCTATTGAATGATTTGTCTACGGTATAATTTTGTCTTCTACTTTGATAAAGAAAGCTAATCGATTGTACGTAGTTACTTCGTTCGCACAATTCTACCAGTTCCATTTCCCGCGTTTGGCTAAGGAGGAGGAGTATCTTGCGATGCTCCGCCTATGATATCACCTGCCTTTCCTAATATGGAGGACTGGGACTCGGGTTGTAGCATGGGATTGGTCCGCTGGGAGCTTGATTGATGGCCTCGTAAATACACTACGCTGTGTGAGGTAAGCAGTGCAATTTTTTAACATTTTGATATATTTTGTTATTGCTATTACGCAATATTGTTACACGTACTTTCTATTCGTGAAAAATATTTGCTTTAATTTCCTCTCTCCAGTTTATGAAATGATATTTCTCACTGACTTATATAGTGATGTAAATAGTTGCGTATTTGACTACGTAGTACAGGGTCGGTCCACAACAAACATTGCAACAGCAACTACTGCGCCGCACTACTTGAGAGCGTGAATTTTTAGAAGAATTCTGCCTGTAGTGAGAGCGAAGGCCGTCCGGGAAGGCACAGGGCGCGGGGGACTGTGGTGCGAGAGTAAGGCGTGCTTGTGAAGGTGGCCGACTCCAGCGATGAAGTGGTGGAAATAGTCGATAGAATATGGCCTAAAATGACCATGGTGAGTGTAATTTCTTTCCTCTTTGGGTATTTCGTATTGAATTATCTTACGGACTCGGCGAATGCGGTCATTTCTGACGTTTGCAGTGCATTAGAAGTAGCCGAACGTGAGCATGCTTGGCACCCATTTGTCAGCCGGCACGTTCGACGTAGTTGGTTTGTTGCCGAAAAAATATTTTTAACAAATGTGGCACGTAGAGAAAATGTTTTGAAAAGAACCAGAAACCTCAGTGCTATGCTTATTGCAGAAACAAATAGTAGTTATTATTCATTATAGGTGAGTGTTGTTTAGAGAAAAGTGGAGTGTGTCTTTGTTGGCGCTGTGGTTATTTCGCGGTTTGGCGGGTAAATTGTTGTCAACATTTATTCAATACTGCGGTTTGTCTTGCTGCATGCGATGAAGTGTTCAGTATAATGGGCATTATGTGCGAACTGCGACACGAAGGTTTAATTCACGAATGTGAAAGATGTGGATCGGGGTATGAGAAGTGAAAGAGTTGTGAAGTGAAGTGCGGAAACAGCAAACGTAAATTTATTTTGCCCGGATTCAATCCTAGAAATAAATTGTGATGTGATTTGTGAAATAAGATTTGTGGGTATTTTGACATGACATCGAAATATATAACTTGCGCTTCATGATGTGTACCTGATACGATAATTTAAATAAAAAATAATAAATTGCAGTTTTTAAATAGGACTCGCATTTATTACGTACGTGTGTGAAATGATCAGCTGATCAGCTGGACGAGCAAATCCATAATATACTAAGCTTCTGTTTCGCACCACTAGATGGCACGCCGTAGAATTATACAGCACGCCGGCATGTGCAACATAACCTCTATGTGCTTTCGGTCACCTTGCTCATGTGTACGATTCTAGTGGCCTTTGCTTAATGCTGCTGAACATTACTGTAAAGTTTTAATTAATGCGTTTATGGTAATGTAAGTATACTTCCCCGTTTTTTGTTATTGCCGACGCTATCAGGCTTTAGGCCAGTTTTTGGTATCGATTGCAACGTATGCTCACAGTCTGTATGATTTGTATCGACATCACCAATATTCATAAATGCATAGTTTGCGAATTTCCTATCATTAATATTAGTTTATCTACGCGCGCAGTTATTGAAACCAGTGCCAACCTTGCAACCTCCACTGTAGTGATTATGTTGGTATGACCTCTTGAACCTTTTTCCTAGTGCCTAAATTAGAGCTTTGCATTTTCATAATTTTATTTATAGGCTGAAGTCAAATTTTATAAGATAGTATTTGTTTCGAATGTTTGCTTTTGGGGAAACTTCTCCTTTTTCATTTTTGGCCACCACATTCATTCATCGTATTAGGTTATGAGGATGTTAGAAAATACACCTCTTATTATTTCATCTTTCCTCCCAAAAGCTGTTGACATAAATAAAACAATTTGTATTGTAAAGGCCTTCAAATTGTCATGTGTGAAACAATGCCATTAAAGCATGCCTAGTGGTACACAGTGTGTACCGTGAAAATTTTTTGTTTGTCAGTGTGTAACAAATATTGCTTCTAATTAAAAGTTTGATAATGTTGTGCTTCACTAATTATATTTCATAATTTGCACTAATCTTTTGTGCTGCTTATACAATAAACTGTTCAGAATATGACCTTGTTCAGATGAGAAATTAAACATTACCTTGATCTATGTAATTTCAGAGCATGCATTGAAATACCTTTTCATGGTTGACTCACAAACTGCTGAGTTGTAAACTTTGTTTGTATTTATGTTTATGTTACAATGGTGTATAGCTGAACAAGTGTTTACTGGGATGCTTTGGATGTCATGGTTGACAAGTTTTGTTAAATGAATGCTTCAGCTTATGGAGGTATGGTTTAATACTTGCATCTGGTGTATTTACACTTCAACTAATGCTGCCTGAATGTTATTGAAATGTAACACAGAAGACCAAAACGGGTTTGACCTCTACTTCGGAATTGCTATTGGAAACATTTGCTGTTTTTGTTAAAACTGCTTAAGGGAGTTTATTTGCTTACTTGTCAGACTGTGGAATAAACATTTGGAAATAAATCTGATTTTTTATATTAATTTTTTGTAGTGTTATCATGGTTATTACATCCTTCCATTTCCAACCGAGCCATAACCTATAGCAATATTTTCCTGCTTCCAGTCTTGCTCCATAATGGTTCTAGGCTTAATACCACAAATATAATGTAATAAAAACTGACAAGTACTTTACAATTGAATTACCGTATCCTAAAATATTGTGTTTTATTTTATCCCAATCAGCACCTCCCATTCCCCAATTGCAGTATTACTAATATTGGCATGGTTTGAACATTCTCATTAGTAGGTAGCTTTCTAGGTTTTAGTACAGGCCTGTTCTCCTGTCCATTCAGAGTGCCAATACAGAGCATGCCATACATTGTAGAGTTGAGATAGCTCATCTGGTGAGAACATTACAGTTGATATGAAACAGTGGGCCTAACAACATAAAGGAAAATGCATTTGAGAATGTGCCCCACTCGTAATGTGCATGTGTATGCAACACATTGGCTGCATAAGTTTACATGCAGAATTGACATGCTACTTGTAGGCAATGCTCATAAATTTTTCATCAGCATTTTGATCTTTGAAATTTTTACAATACTCAAAATTGCAGAATGTTTTTGCATAATTTCAAATGTAAATAGTGATATGATGAGCTACAAATTATTTTAAAAATTAAAAATTTTCTTCAACCAAGTGTGCATGTCTTGTGAATCTTGTGTGTAATGGAATAGAGAATGCTTGCGTACTGATTTCTAGATGCCATGTTAATATTAATGCTGCTTTACCTTTCACACAAAATTTTGTGTATGAATATTGTGCATATAACTACAAGTTTTTAATAGCTAATATAAACTAACTACCATTAAAGGTATAAGGATTTGTAATTCAGTTTTACCTTGTGAACTCGTGTTGATGACTAGTTTTATTTTCTTCAAGACGCTTTCTTTCAGTCGATTCATATTTCATGTATGTTGATAGGTAAAAAAACTTCATTTATTGATTCTTGTGTTGCATACCTTACCATCAAAATATTAATAGCAGTAGAATACACTACATTTTGTGTAACCTTCCCCAAAGATGATTATGGTAATTATTTTCTCATTAGGATGGTTTGATTAATTAAGATTGCAAAACTTTCTGTGATAAAAATATTCAAAATTGGAATGCCACAGTCCTTATAAAATATTTGACAATGAACAAAAAGTTAATTTTGAGAAATTTGCTGTTGGTGATAATTAATAATTAAAAAGAAAAGAATGATTAATATAAAGACACTGCTTGTGCTGTTTGCTTGAATTCACAAATGCATGAAAATCAAAATCCAGTTTGGTGGTATGGTGGGTGAATGTGGATAAATATGGCAAGGTTGTTATTTATAAGATTGCCAATCCATTCCATTCATCATTTTCTGTATTCTTGGTGAAATTGTTAGATTTAAAAATTGATATGCTAGAAGAACTAGAGAAAACTGGGAGAGGCATCATCCCCAAATGAGAATTTGAACTGTGGACTCGGTGAGTATTGAGACATGAGAATCTTTCCAATATTGCCAGTGCCTCAGTGAGGGCAATTAAAAATCATGTTATGAATTCACCTCTACCTTCTCCACTTAAAGTAATTTCTCAATAAACAGGTTGTGATTTGTACATAATGAAAGCTTCACCATCACATTGACCATTTTACTACCTTAACGGTTGAATGAAATTTTTGTAATCTTAAGTGCATCTATTAAAATAAAACAAATTAGTGTTCTTTTGTGTCAATCTTTCAAAAGAAGCAAACCCGTGTAATATCGTTTTGGTTTTCGTGCAAATACAGCTGACATTGGAGTTCTTGTTAAAAAAAAATTGCCACCATATTAAAGTTGTAAATCGTGATAATACTTGCGAGTATTTGATATTGCCCTCCTTCCCTTTCTGTTCAAATGCATTGCCCCGCAAATCGGTATTGGCGAACACGGCAGGGTGTGTGGACAGTGAGCTGAAGGGGAGGAGGGGAAACTTGGCGCTGTCAGTCGGGCACGTGGCGCTCACGTGCGCGACCGTAGTAAGGAGACAAACGTAAAGATTTGGTGTGTGCCTGGTGAAACAATCGCTAACCAGTCAGTGTCTTCTCGCTGGTAGGATTGTATTATTATATTGAAGATTGGAATTCGAAAGCGGTATAGCACAGGTGTACAAGACAAGGTAAGAAGTAGAAAAGTATTATGACCTTTCTGTGGCGAGTGTAAATTGATTTATATAATTAACCCAACGGAAATGTGAAAGTTCTCTTCGGAAATTCAGATGGACAATAGAAGCTTGCAATCTGTATTACGATCGGTGCATAGTATAATACATTTTTATATCATGTTTCGATGGTTCTGAACCAATATTGATAACCGAAAGAGGAGAGGACGAAATAAAATGTCCAATGAATTATAATTTAAATTCTTTTCTATTCTACAAGAATAACTACCTAGAAGAAGCCGCGTTCGATTGAAAATACAGTCAACTCCGGTTATAATGAACTTAGTGAAACAAAAATGTTAGTCCCTAGATCTGATGTCAAAATTAAATAGAATTGGTCTACAATGATTAATTTTATTAATGTCAAGAAAAAGCAAAATACTTTAACAACAACTGAAAATTTCAATATCTTTATTTGACGATAAAAAATCAATTATTTTCAATTGTTTGCTTCGTACATCTTTCATTAATAATTTCTTCAGATTTTCTCGAGTTCGTACTCTCTCCATACTTGCTTCTGCAGTGTCCACTGCCTCTAACAATAAATATTGTAATGCAGTCTCGACCAGGGTTGCCATCTGTCCACCCTCCTTTTTTAAATTTCCATGGAATGTCTTTTTTGTTCTGTTGAACTGAAATTAATAATGGCATAATTTTAAAGAAATTAAATTAATTAAAGGGACTTCATGTCTTGAATTTCTACATTTTTACTCCAATAAATAGCCTCCATAATAGATGATTAGGATTAGCGTGATTTAAAATTTATTTCTGCTTGTTTGGTGGATAATGAAGGTGAGTGCGGGGGTGAAGTTATCCTGTCAGAAGCTTTCATTTTTAATGACGCGAAGTCTGTGATTTTCAAATACTATTATGGTTTGAAATTGTTGAGTACATTGTCTATACATCGTGGACTATAAAAAATGGAAAATGTCCTCTCTTTTTGGTAAAATGTCCTCCGACAGGAAACATGTTTCTGGTAACTCTAATCTCGACACCCTTCAATGCCTCTTGCGCTGTTGGAACACCATCCCATTCTCTCAAGGCCCTTGTACTCGCCTAATAACACCAGATCTTTTAGTAAGCGACATGGCGCAAGTGGCTAATGAAACTGATCGCTGAATGATATATTACCGGTCAGCTACCTCCAACTCAGAGGGCGACTTCTTGGGTTATGACCTTTGGCCTAGTATTGGAATTTGTGTCACTGAGGCGATATTTTTTTTCTAGGAGGGAAGTAATTCCCAGGATGTATTTCCTACGTCCACTGTAACAGAATTTTCTCGTGCTTATTTGTAATGTAAGTGAAACGGGACCAGTGACATGTTCACTATAATCGGAGTCGACTGTATAATGCCAGCCGGGAAAAGAGGAGACGGTGTTCTCTCCGGTAACTCTCACTTTCCTGTTGGTTCAGTTCGGATTTGAGTGTTAACTTGCGGATTATTACTTCAAGGACAAGGCGGTTGAAGTACAGTATAAACGTGAATGAATATGAACTGCAATATGTCGATGAAACTTCATTTCCAGTGTAGATATGCTTTTCTAATTTGTTGCTTTAAAGTAGCAGCTCATAATTAGTCGTAGAGCAAATATACACTGTTTTTGTGTACCTTTAGTGTGAGTGTTCGAAACGGTGAATCATTTGATGCATTGTAAAGGAAATTTTAACAATCAAGTTATTGATTGTGTTTTCAGAATTGAAGTGCCTTTAAGATGACACTTGTTGTATTTTCTAAAATGTAAAACAATTTTCTGTAACGGTGGATTTACGCGAAGAATTAGGTATGATGGGTACCATTAAATAAGATCTCTTGGGAAAATGTGCTAATATTAACAGCATTTTATGTTTTTGGTAGCACTAATATTATGTCTCCCAGACATTATAATTTCCATTGTTTTGCTGAGAGATGTATTTATACATTTTGTTAAATACTGTTTCGTGAAGCAAATAGGATGAACGGGTTGAAGTGGAAACCTTTCTTTTTCTTTTTGAAAATTAAAATTTGTAATCTCAAAAATTTTTTTAATAGCAACGTTTTTATAAGTAAAACATCTATCTCGTGGAGATTGCCAAGGAATTTTCAATAAACAATAACTAATTTCATGATAAAAATAAATCTCCTCCGTTGTATTTACCTTTATTCCGACCCATCTGGGTAAATGTAAACAAAAAAATATGAACAATAGGAACAAAACAATGAAACAAGTAATGAGGCTTCAAGGACGCCACAGGTTAATTGCGCCCGACTTTGGATTGTTTTTCGCCACCTGATTCGCTTGAAATTGTGACTAGTCGTGCTACAGAATGTCACAGACATTCTCGTAGAAATTCGTTTTCCATTCTTTTAGGTTTTGGATTTTGCCCCATTCTCCTCCCAGCTCCTGTCTATCGGCTCCTAAATGACCTACCAGTGCCACTCGCGGTACCTACCGCTCCTCTGGGAACATTCCCAGTGGAGAGCACTGTCGCATATACCTTTCTCGGCCTTATAATTTTACAAATCTCCCCATGGTGTTCCTTGGCTCCACATTGATGCTTGTACCATTGTTCTCGGTGTGAGATCCAGTTCCACAATTAAACACAATGATTGCACACAGTTACATGCCAGGCTAAATGACTATGGAAATATTATGGTATAAAAGGAAGACATGAGAGTCTCGGAATGTTTCTCATCCCCCAAACACAACAGAAAACATTCAGGTCTTACATTGGTTTCGAACCCACAGCCTTTAGTGTCAACGTTCTTGAGCTAATCTGCGAGAAGCCCCGGTCACATGATGCCGAATCACTTGTTGGTACTAACTGAAAACGACTTACGGGTATTTGGCATAATAGTTTGATATAAATAATGATATAACTAAATCTGACATTTTTATGCATACGTGGCCTTTACTGTTCTTTGTAACACCGAATTGAAGTTTTCTAATGTTGATATCAATCGTTTCCACAGCAACAATGCACACAGTTATTTTCTGTCTTAAAATCTCTCAACATCGCAGTCGGCAATGAACAATTTTCTCAAAATTAACTAATCCTACCGAAAATGTAGTGGAACTTAATATTTACAGCATGTATAAATTAGCTCTATGATTTAGTTTACATTCATGACATATATTGATAAAATTGTATTTTATCAAAATACGTACATTTTCTCTATTTGTCGATCCCCTAATAGTAGTATGGAAATATTACTTTCAAAGTATCGTAGAGTGAAATCTGTTTTGTATGGACATTTTCCTTGGATTTGTTAAGGCTTTTTGAGAAAATTTTTATTTTGAAGTATTCTCCGAATGCGCGATTTTGATTTCATTTTCATAGAAAACTTATGAGAGGGGGATTTAGAGACACTTTTGGGAGAATGCTGTTATAAAAGTGTCCATAATAGGGAAATATTATTTCATTCACAATTACGCGAAAACTATTGACATTTAAAAATATACATAATCTTAAAGAACTAATTGTGAGGACTAATTTTCAATTGAAGAAAAATTCTTTATCTTCAGTAATGTAGTTGCAGAAAGGGGCCCAACAACTTGAAACTTTTGCAATTTTTGAATATTTAAAGCGAAATCGGCCCTACTATACTATCTTTATTTGTGTATTTCACTCTCGTCTACCAAGAAACTTAATAATAAAACAATTGGAGCAATCTTTGAGAAAATTTTGAAAATGTCTCACGGTATTTATATAAAGTGCCCCCAAAATCTCAAGAACTGTTTTCAAAATCATAAGGCTTTGATTTGGGCAAAATCGATCAAGGGATATTAATTTTGAAAAAATTCTAATTGTTTAGGTGGTAGTGCTGTGCACAAACGAACGGACAAACAAAAAGACACACGGAGGGACGTTTTGAAAAAATTAATTAAAAACAATAAGAAAACACCTTTCCTGTATCAAGGGACCCCAACACGTGTATTTTCGTTCAATCTCGTCGTCTGTTTCCCGCAGTACTACTTAACTTTCTCCACACTACCAATATTACTCCGTACATATTACATACTTCGTATACCAGAAGTATTTTAGGTCTAGGATTGGCGTTTAGATTTACCCTTTACATTTACACAGTTTAACCTCTCGTCCGATTATATTATAAGAAATAAACAAGAATTTTGAAAGTATAACACGCTAGAATTAAGTTATTAAAATTCAAAACTGATTTTCATGCTACGAATAATATGTTTAGGAGATTCACTGGACTGTAACGTCTGGCCTCATATTGCAGACTGTGAATACAATAAGGAAATTGCTAAAAGCGCTTTTACAACTAAAAACAACAACAAAAGCAATATTTATTTCATGAGTTGAGATGGAGATCTGGTAAATGTCGGCAGTTTATTTTTCAAAACTTCACCACCTGATTGTCTTTGGAACAGGTTCACAATGAAACTACGGGCTACTTCACTGTTGTAGCACAGATAAATGACAACAAAAGTTTATGAATGTATTTAGTGCAAATCTGTGAAGGACTTGTAGAAACATGATTGAAGATTGATTTAGGCTCTTAATGCTAAGGTGAAAAATCGTGTAACTATTAAACATTGTGTTTATCTATTCAGTGAATTCGCCGCAAAAAGCCCTCGCAAAACTGAGTCCATATGATTATCTGTACTGTACTAGTGTGTGTTGCATAGAAAACGATAACGCTCATGCTCATTCACCGATTTCTTGCTTTTTTTTCACACGCGACAATCCCCACTCCTTAACTGTATTTCCTTTGTTGAACGTAGTAACTCGATCCTTGTATCTTGTATGTTGGAGAGTAGACGCGTAATTGTTGAGAAGAACACTTATCTCAAGAATTGCGCCAAGTGCTAGAAATTCTTGGTGCTTACGAACCGACGATGGGAAAAATATTTTCAATTAGTGTTCGTTGTAAATGATGAGAATATTGGTTAAGAATAGGAGGCGGATTTTGATGACCTAAAACATCGCAAAAATGATCAATCAAATGTTCCTAAAATGTTTTAAATATGCCATAAAATTAAAGAAAAAGGACGTAGACAGTGTGATCAAAACCAATTCGGATGAACAACTCAAGGTGTTGAATACGTTACCAATGTAATCGAGGCTTCTTCTATTCGTTCTCGTGAATTCAGCTTTCAAACGTTTGGTTTGGACAATTTTTTACCAGAAAATGTCTTTTGTTATCGCGAAATCAGCCGAAGCGACAGTAGAGCTGTAGTAGTCACAGGAATCTTAGTTACATACAGCGGTTGTTATTACAATTTCTGAGCGAAAGAATCGAATAGGCTACTCAATAATTCTGTGGAGAGCATTTGTCGCATTTTGTAAATATTATTTGAAGCAAGTTCCATTTAAATAATATTAAAATCTATTAAATCAGTGAAAAATGCATTAAAAATTACGGGAAAATGTAAAAAATGACTCAGTCAAAATCGACGAAAAATGCAAATAAATGGTTCATAAAAACGGGTAATTTCCTTTTGTTATAACATACAATTAAATTCCACACTGAACGACATTTTTTTCAAGTGGAAATAAAATGACATTTCATTAAAATCCGCCCCTATTTATGAAATTGAGGTAAGAGAAAATAGAGGAAAGGGGCTTTCTAATCCTTTTTCTTGTATTTTGTACGTGCAGTAGTTAGAATGTTGGATAAACTAATTCAATTAATTACCGATTTCATTTGAGTTGAGAGAACTTATTATTCCCACGCCAGAGGATCAACGAGTTAGGATTATGCAATTACTGCTCTTCAATCAGTGACTTATGGACAAATTAGTTGGCGATTATATTTATAAAATTATTTGAAGATTATACTATGTACATGATATCTAAGAGAACTCAAATACTTACTTCACTATTAAAATTATGGTCGTTGTAAAAGCATAGGTGGGCATTTCTATCATTTGTGAAGCGCGACTGGTTGATACAAAACTATAATCATTATAATCGAATACTAGTTAAGAGTGAATGTCCGCATCCACTTTGTATGACACGAAATAAGCGTAAGAATGTCAATATTCTACTTCACTAAAATTTAATCGTTTCGAAGGAAGCAATGATTTCATAGGACTAGTGCTGATAAGGAAGCTACGCGTATGTGTGAAAGAAGTGAATTATTTTGAGAAAATATTAACGAAATTAAATAATAAAACGTGCCGTAAGAACTAAACTTGCTATGCGATGATTACAATTTTGTGATGAGAGAGTCATTAAAATCACATACCTTTAGAACGTGTTTTGTAATTCATTTTAGAATCTTGTTAGAACATTTTATAAAAACTTCAACAACGCAGTTTCTGGAGGTGCAAGAAACAATATTATTTTGTTATGATACGCAAGGTTAAGATCATATCACACGTTGAATTACAGAACAATTGCGTACCGTGTCGGGTAATGTAACCCCTCACGTTGAAATCTGTTCGGTTGCCTATACAAGGAATGCACCCGAACAGCATTACTTGAATACAAAATAATTTTTCAAGAAACTTTATGTTGTGGTAGTAGAATTGAATTTATCGAGTGGGATGAATACTATTTAATGAAAAAAAAATTAAATAAAATAAATTGGGTTCTGCATGTGTTTTTGGGTTCGTTGTAGACATGTTTCTCTGTTTTGAATTTGGAAGTGCATGCTTATTTAAGAAGACTGCATAATGATGAATTACCTTGGAGGTGTATTTGAAATTTTATTGGAACACCTTGATGAAAAGATGCAGTGAAAAATGTCTCGTACATTAATATTGAGTACGAGACGTCTCAGGTTGGAGAATGCTGTTCGAATGTGCTTTCAGTAAAATAATATTAATATATCATTTTAACAGCTATAGGTTGTTGTTCTTGCACTTCTTGGAAGGGAACGTATCTTCACGGAAACTTTGATTGCTACGAGACCCAGGGTTTAACCTCTGGCGGATCGCGACGTGCCGCGGGAATAATTGTTACATTTTATTATAAATATATAACTATTTCCATTAAATTAATAATTAATTTAGGGCGCATTCCGGCTAAAATTTTATAAATCAAGCTCTGACGAGACCTATTATGATTTTCTAATTCACCAACGAGTTAATATTTTTCATTTGTTAGCATATACTTTATATTATTATTTATTTAATTCTCACTGTTGAATTTCCGCAATTTACAGAAATCAGAGAAGTCATAATCAGAACGAACCATTAGAGTCCAGAATCGTATTTTTCTCGGGTATTTATTAAGTGCAACGGACCAAGTGGTTATTTCGTGTCAAATGACTTTTTAGAAGTATTTCTAAAAAGATCTCATAAGATTATTATTGTTGTTGTTATTATTATTATTATTATTATTATTATTATTATTATTATTATTATTATTATTATTACGAGTAGAATAAACTATTTCTTAATTTCTTACGGCATTCATTTGATATACACATAAAATGATTGCGATCATGAGGGACGAGAAGTGATTCATGACACACCCTTCTTGTTAGTTTATATTCGATAAACTGCTGAAATTGGACGATAGGACTTCGTGAAGACTCACGGAACTCTCCAAATAATATTTTATATTTTAATTTATCTGTGGTGTGGTGGGGATATATTTTATTAATCCCTTACGTCCGTGTTCCTCAGGTACGTAACTAGGTTAGTTAGGTAGTCGGGGGGGGGGGAATACTTGATTTCGGAAGTAAAGAGATTAAATTGCAGTCATTTCAATTTTAGTAAGAGGGTAAATAATTAATTAATTCTCAGAAACTTGATCTAACGGAATCTGAGACTAGCATGTTTGGCATTGCCTTTTACATTTACCATAATCGTTGCCAATTTAATGAATATGTTTATAAAAATCATCGGGGAATGGAATGAATCAACAAATCATGCCTTTAGAAGACATTTAAGTATGATCAATGATACGAATATCTGATTTGACTCAAGTTATTATATTGAATAATATACTAATATTTTAGATAATCTTTTAATTTATTAACAATGAAAAATAATATTTAAACCGAAATTTAAACCAAAACTGAACTTTACAATTTCCTCAAAAGATAGCATTGAAGCTAGTTTGGGCTCTATGGATATGACGCTCAGGTAGGTTCGTCGTCGTTGGATTAAGATTATGAGGTAATGTTTTACGATCTTAAACTACTTTCATTTGAGGCGATTGAGATATTGTGAGAACAATTCGCAAAGATGTCGTTATGTTGGGGCACGCATCTTAAAGTTCGTTAATAATGCATGAAGACCTTCTGGTGTAGCAGTTTTCGTATTAGGACTTACATCCATATACTAAGTATCTACTTAACCACTTGTATCGTCAGCTTGTCGCTTTCAAAGTCTTTTTTGTATGCGGTAGCTAATCAAGGGTTTGATTCCATGATTCTTCTCCATTCATTGTTTCAACGGAGCTCCATTTTGTGAGCCGAATTCATGTTTTGAACGGGTGAAACTTTGGTCTCTGTTCATTCAGAATCCGATCTATTATTTCTATAATCCACAATCTGAATCTTTTTCTTCTGAGATGAAAAGGTTTCATCTTCGCTCTTGACATCAAGCATTCGATTTTTCTTTCTTCTTAAAAACGGTGATCGAGGTTTGGTTTTCCTGCTTTTCTTTCGTTTCTGTTACTGAATCAGTGGAATTGGCCGAGAAAATTAAGTTAAACATTTCTCATAAAAAAGGTTAGTATAAAAGTTTGTGCACGGCTGTCTTTAAATGATTAGTATTAATTAATTTCGTTAATATATTTTCTGGTTTAAAATTTTGGACCGTATAAGCACAGGTTTAAAAATTGGTAGAAAAGTCGGAATGTGCTGAACGTGTAGCGGGATTTAGTGGGTTAATGGGCATAATTTAATGTATCATATTTCAGCCAAACCTGAAATGGAATACCAATATAATTTAATTGAATAAAACTTAAGTTTATTACGCTACGCGATCAGAATTCTTTGAAAATCTGTCATTATTCATGCTGCTGGTTGTGTATATTATGCGAATATTCATTTCTGCCTGAGATATGGCGTAATATTGGCATTCTATGTAGCTCCCCGCGTTTTAGTTTACAGTAAAGAGTTTTTCAAATAATAAGCAAATCCCACCCACGTGATTCTTGTAAGCATCTCTTTGTTAAGTTAGGATTGCCTTGTCTCTTGATTTAAGAATGGGTGGTTTTTGTCAAAAATGGTTTACTCAAGGGTGGGAACATATTTTCAGTCAATGCAAATTTCTATAACAGTCGACCAAATAATATAACTCATATTCATAATCATATTAAACACCTCGATACAAAAACCTTCACATACAATACTTGCACATTATTTTACAACACATTGCCAAATGTCGTTAAACGATTAAAATCGATACACAAGTGTATGTGCCAAGTAATATTTCTCCAGCATAACTTTTTCTAAAAAAGAAGATAATATTGTTTTTAACGACATTGAATGTGTTAATTTCCATTTAGACTGGATAGTTAGAAAAGACTAAATATATCTATTACAAGTATATCCCTCAGCGTCTGGGTGAATGTCCCATCGATCAGACGACTCGGGGATCAGGTATTTCGTCCAGATTCCCTTATCTTTAGAGCGAATGCTGGAATAACCTCTTTTGCTTTGCTTCTGTGTATAAATGTAGTTTTGCTATCTGTGCACGTTTTCTTGAGGTCAGTGGGAAATGCAGTTATTCAAATAATATTTCTCCATGTTCTCGCGGCAGTAAGTCGATTCCGTCAGAAAGGGTATGTTCAAGGATATTAGTGAAAATCTGTAGTTAATTTACCTCTGCAAATAGTTTTTGTTTCACGGGAGCAGATAATTTGATGCCAATTTGTACCAAAATCTCTCGTTGCTACCCTTATTACTCATTCAACTTAATGTGTATACGAGTTAGAGCAGAGATCCCAGAGCTCAAGAATTGCATTTCTCCCCCTTGTACGTCACCCAGTTTTCAATTGTGTTTTGACGTTAAAGAAATAAATTTAAAAGTGCTGATCCCCTAGTCTAGGTCATACTGACCACTTTTTTATTTATTATTTTTATGAAAAAGTAGAACGTGTCTATATCTGACATTTATGAAGGGAATAAAATCTACACAAATCTCATATTTACGCCAGTGCCCAAATAAATGTACGTGGCCATAAACGTCGTTTATGATACTTATTTGCTGTCGACAGAAAGCAAGTGTCAATACAAACATTTCCTCTGAAGTGTACCTTGGTGGAGTAAAGATACATGGACATTTATTGGATATTCAATATATTCACTCTATGCGTCGTTTTCAATAACAGTTTATGACTCCTGAAACTACTGACATAAGTGTTATGTGGTGTTCAGTTTCCTCTAATTTGTAGATACACCAGAATGGTGCATTGTAAGCTATTTTGTAGTCTCACTCATGAATCATTTATGTTTTGTGAAGAAACATTGATCAAGTAACTGACGCAAATCTCATTCCTTGTTACAAATCAGGTACGTCCAGAGAAGAAATATATTGAAACGTGCGATCTTTTTATGCTTCTCAGTGCACTCAGTCCTGGTCTTTCATGTTCTTCTTAGAGAATATAATACTTGAAAACGAGACTATAAATCAATCATTACGATGTAGTTTTTCAGTTTCCAATCGTGAAGAGAACGAGTGATGCCACAACAGCACATCTTTTTCGCTTATTTCTAACGCTTTCTTTAAAGTATCAGTATTTTTCGAAAATAAAGGGATTTTGGACTGTGAAATATGTTTTTAGGGATGTGCACTTTTGATTTTCAATTTTTTTTACCGTAGTTAAGGGACCATCGATATTCGAGATTTTCTTTCTGTTATTGGTTGGTTTTATTAATCTATTAAGTGATTTTTTTGTAATAATGTGCGTGACATTACACGAGTAGGCCCTATCTGTATAAATTGTTTTTGCTAATTGAGTTTGAATCTGTAGCCCGGAAAGCGAAAATGAGTGTCTGCTAAGCAGATGCGAATCGAGCAATTCGATCCCAATGGCAATAGTGGACGTTTCTGGGACAAAGCATGTAGAATTCAATAAATCTTTCAGAAATATTTGAATGCAAATTTATTTTCAACATTTGAGGTATCCCAATTGAGGTGCTCGAGTCTGTTTCTTTTTCTTAGTAGCGCCTAATGCTTGGGAAAAGAGAGATGCTTGGGAAGAGACGAGAGGTGACTTTCAAAAAAGCTACGATATTTGTAGCTCGTATATTTGAAACCTATTTAACTTCCGTTCCTATGATCTGTTTTGTGTGATACATGTTGTTTATTGAAGAAACACACTTTCTGCTTTCAACTTAGACATATTCCAAGCATTACTAATTTGCGACAGTGCGGAGGGTTTTCATTATGTCCAGAAACTAGAAAAATCTTCAATAAGTGTAGATTTAATTTTAAATCACTGAGTTTTATTCTTCCCAACGTCACATAGCACTTGAAAAAATTTGACATTCATAAATTGGCATCATTATCATAATATTTCTTGATTTACTGATTCGGAATCTTAAGAAGTAGTTGGAATAACCATTCATGCGTACTTTCTTTTCCCCTTTCTCTCCAATATTTTCTTATTACTTTTCTTTTCTTTGGACGTTTTTCTGCCTGACTCATGACTTTCTTCTGGAAACTCCCACTGTATATTGCGGATTATCCCTCCGTCGCCACTCTTTATTCTAACGACAAAATTTAACTTACTGTCTTCTTTCTGTTCACAAACGTCAGAGCCATTAAATGTCCGGTCGTCAGTACATAGCGTTAGATATCTCAATTTACAATTTTACCATCTATCTCGGTGTTGTTCCGGAAATGATTCAGTAAATCTTATTACCAAAGAGAACACTATTAAGAATTTACGACGCCCAATAATATGTCGTACTTGTTTATTATTCTATGTTTGCGTGGATGCTTCTCATGCTGTTGATATTAGTTATTGAACATAATACATACCGTAAATAACACCCTTTTTACTTATAACAATTCTAATAAAATACAAAACATTTACACCAAACTAATAACAGTAATGTTCATGCATACATGACTGGCTCAGATATCTGTGCGTTTCTTTATTTTCTTGCAATTATATAGCAATTATTGAATACGTTACTTTGTTTAAATTACTCCAATTTTTGGGCTTGTGTTTTTACTAATCAATCTTTAAAGATCTTTAACTTCCCTGAGCTGGCTACTGCAGTCTTGACAGACGAAAATCCTCGCCTAATGGTAACATTTCTTCCACTGCGTTCTCGATCCGTGGATCCCAGCTACCAGTCTTCATCTACACTTAAATTTCGAAAATGTCTCTATCTTAAAATTTTTAGAATGAAACTTTAAATGTCTATTACGCTTTCGTTTATCTATCATGAAATAAAACGATCGAAGCAACGTCTGTGGTTTTTGAAGTAAAAAAACCACAACAAAAGAAAAACGGACCTTACCACAATTTGTCCGCGTCGCCTGACTATGTTCCCTCTTCTCCCCTCTTGTTCTAACAACAATACTTCTCGTATATCTGTCCACTGTTTTCTGTCGCGACGCAGATTATTCTAAATAGGTTCTTTCTTCGTCACTTCTACGATACTTATCACTTGTTTATTTGAACCGTGCTCTACCAATCGCTAGTCTCTTGGTTATTCTGATGATGGATTGTTCTTCGCAAAAAAAGTAATGTTCGTTTAAATTATAAATTATCTCAATATATATTGAGACCTGTCAAGCGGTCGCAATGGTTTCGGGCAAATATTGGCCATTATACGGATAGGCGCTTAAGTAAGGGTACGGAAAGTACTTAAGTAAGTTTACGGAAAGCGTAAATCAGGTCTTACCGTGTTTATTGCTGTGAACTAAAAATATTGTCACTAAAACCATTTCAACTACTTTATTATAAACAACAAAATATGCCGCGAACAACAAACTACACTTGAATTGTATGTTTCAGGAAAATATGTCGCGTAGATTTTGCTCACTTTAATATGAAAAATATTAAAAATTTAAAAAAAAATAATTTGTGTTCTATCACATTTAAAAGTATCAGCATGTTTTCCAGGTGAACGTCCCCCCCCCCATCTTGTTTTATAGGATCACTAGCTTCTTTCGGGTAGTGTCGAACAACCTTGACCTCGTGAAAGCAACGCACTTTCCATCCATGCCGAACCGAACTTACAAGCAAACTAACTTCAAAATGCAATTCTGCGGATAGGACTGTCCCACTAAATAGTTCGCGCGTGACCATCAGATCGGTTTTGCGCACGTTGTCGTACCACAGACGGGAAGAAGTGATTAGCAAACTTCATAATATAGCTTCAGTATAAGCGAAGTGAACTCGTTAATTCCTAGACACAGTAAACTCATTTTTTACCTTAATAAAAATGAAGCCCTCAGATGAACGATTCTAGATGTCACTCTTCCAAATAATCTGACAATGCGTCACGTCGCAGGAAGGTATTGTATGAACACAATGTCCAATGCCCTGTATCTTCTCACTCTACTTCAGTTCAAAATTGCTGGAGGTGACCGCTAATAGACATCAGACTACGAAATGTGTCTGGCCGCTAACCGGTGAGTCCATGTGACCACTTAAAATAGAAAATGTTTGCACGTGTCTTATGGAAAATCAAAGGGTTCCACGGAAAAAGGCTTGTACAACAAGTAACCGCTTAGTAAAGGTGTCCGTTTGAACAAACAGATCCACTTTACTTTTACTCAAAAATCTTCCCCATTTTCTATTTCTTCCTTCATTATTTTCATATTGATTTATTGCACTTCATAAATTGTTAAAAACTATGAGACAAATTGTGGGGAGAAGACATTGCTTTGACTTCTTTAAGTCGGACCATTTGTGTCTTCATGTGTTTGTGAAAAATGTTGAAATTTTTGTTAATATTTTCTCGCACATTTATTTTTGTTGCCATCAATTGTTATTCTTCTTATCATCTGTAGTATTCTCGCTACGGTTTCGTAAAAGCACAGGTATAGAATTCAGTTCAGGGGGGGGGGTTGGACACGTAGAAATAATATTGTCAAGATCTAATAGATCAATATCATTATCTATTTAACGATAATATTGCTTTATTATTTTCATATACTTATTTATTATTACATTATTTTTATTTATTAAATTAAAATATACAAGAGGTTAATCTAATTTAATGTGAAGTAAAATATGCAAATTTCAATTTTATGGTTGAAAACTAAATATACACTACAAACAGTTTCTTCAGAAGTAGTTCTCTTTACTGTCGCTTGATATCGCGTTATTCAGCACAGAAAAACTCCGTGAATCAGGGAATATTATTATTATTATTATTATTATTATTATTATTATTATTATTATTATTATTATTATTATTATTATTATTATTATTATTTTTATAGCCTCTGGGTTGGCTCATGGGCAGCGTACTAGTTTCCGTGCTGTGTGTCCCGGGTTCGATTCCCGGTCGAGGCAAAAATAGGGTTGTTGCTTTCCTTTAAAAAATCGTCCCAGTTTCCGTAGCTGTGTGACGAAGAAAAGCTGAAGCAGGCGGGTCTTGCTAGTGACAGTGAAGAGAGTATGTCATGTTCGCCTCATGTCGCTCTTATCCCCAAGCATGGGAACTTAACAAGGCCAGGCATGGGGGACATTGGTAGCTGGCCGGCGAAGTCGGACTTCCGATCCAATAACGTCAAATACATTATTATTATTATTATTATTATTATTATTATTATTATTATTATTATTATAAATAACAATACTATTATTATTGTTATTATCGTGATCGTTATTGCCCCTCCGTCCACCTCCCTTGTGCGTTGGTCCGCGCAAGGGCAACCGCGCCTGTCCGGAGGCGGCCCCGCAGGTACGATGGTCGCCTGCGTAACGTGAGCCGTTGCTGGGAGGCGTCGGCGCTGCCCACGCCCCACAAGAACAGGATGGCCCGTTTAGAGTTGCTGCCACTCGGACAATTGGCTGACGTGGGCACGGCGCAAGGTCAAAACAATGTTTTCCCTACAGGAAGAATGTCTCCTCGACTTGCCGCCCAGAGTACGTCTGCTAAGTATTCTACAGGCTCTGCGACAACGCATTCGCGGATAATCTCGGAGCCTCGCGCTTACGCTGATCCCGGCGCAGTGTCGCCGTAAGGGGGAGGGGGCGACCGTAACAAATGACGGGGGGGCCCGGGCTTTTGTGTGTGTGTGTGGGGGGGGGCGCTGTGAAAAATATCTCTATACTTTACAAATAGAAGTATCCAAAGTTTTTTATGACTTAATGAGGGAACGCTATCCCATTGAACTACCACATCAGCAGAACATTCAAGAAACCATTACGAAAAACCTCACTCTCGCACAGTTGATACCACATAATATTAAGTTTAGCACCTGAAGATTTAACAAAATGAGTTACGAAACGTTGTGAAATTACTGAATAAATGATTGTCATAAAAAACTTTGGATACTTTTATTTATAAACATATTTTGACAATCAAGAAGAAATATTGATCTCTATACTTTTATTCTGAACTTGCTTATGATTTTTTTTAAGTCCCAATCAATATTTGTGATAAAAATCCTACGGGCTCAGAAAATTGCGGGAGGAGGGGGTAACAAATTTCCCTAAGGAACCAAGAAATCTTTAGTGGTCCTGCCGAGAGTAATGATTTGGCTGTGGAGATGTGGATCTGAAGTTGTGCCAGGCACGTATGTGATGCGATGGCCATACTTTTTAAATAAATTTAAATAAGTATAGAAGAAGAAATAGTGTAGAGAACTTCAAATCCTCGACCTCTACAGTGAAGTTGTGAGAACATATTTCTTTAGGGGAGCTATTCGTATATGACTTAAAACTTTATCTCATTTAAGGCGGAAACAAGACATATTTTTTGATTTATTTTTGTCATGGAATGGGAAAAAAATACATAGTATCAAGTGGACTGACAAATGTTTTTGAAGATGCCAGAGAGGGAGATCAAATATTTTTCTCGGATAGCAACGTTGTTTTGTCACCATCTTCTAAATAATAGTGTTTGAACACTCTGCAGTTAGAACTTCACCTTCTCACAAACTTTCGTTACATAGTTTTACAGAAAGGTATTATACAAGGACGTCAAGTGTATCACTGAAACAAATATTAAAGGCAATTAAATTCTACCCAGGAAACAAGGAAAATATTTTCTATAGATGGGTCGTATAGGCCTTACGATTCCGGTTGCTCCCGACCTATACTTGGGTTTCTGTAACCTGTCCGATGACAGCTGATCACCTGTTAAAGGTTTTTTCCAATCGGGAGCTTAAACGTCACCACAGTGACGTCACTACGACGATGTTTTAGCTCTCGATTGGATGACACCGTAACAGCTGATGAAGTGCCATCGGTCAGGTTAGGGAAAACCAAGTACAGTATATAATTATGTTCCCGCGAGCCTACTAGGAGAATTGTCTTTGATGCAACTGGAATGGCCAAAGCAAGAATCACAAAGGCACGAGGTAGCTTTTACGTGGGGATAATGTGTAAACATGAACAGACGAAACATTTTGCGTTCTGTCGCTCGCGACTCCACGGTAGGAATCGGGGAGTTCTTTTTATTATTGTCATTTCAATAAAAAGTTTGTTTTCATACAGGCTCTGAATAGCTCAAATTAAATGCTACGGAATACCTTTCTCTTTCATAGCATTCGATATTAAATTTTTGTTAACTTTATCAAAAGCCTTTTTGACATCTGTAAAAGATACATGTGGGAAGTTGATATTTTCTTCTTCTTTTGATAAGGAGAATTAAGGAAAATATATTTTGAACACGATCTTCCTTGCCTAAAACCATGGTGACCTTTCGAGAGCAGCGTTTAGGATAAAGCTTTTAATCTGTTTGTGAGGATCGATGCGTAGTTTGTAGCAGGTATTGAGAAGGCTAATTCCCCTGCAGTTGTTAGAGTCATGACAGTCTCCTTTCTTAAAAAGTGATATTATTTGTGCTACCCTCCAGTCTTCTGAGAGGTGACCATTTTGACCAGCATACATTGACGAAACTCAGAAGGCGATCATGCAGTATATCTGAAGCATATTTAATAAGCTCTATGCTTTACTAGATAGTTCTAGAAGCAACGCAGCTTGTTAGTGTAACTTCAGCATTCCACGAACCGTTACTTTTTGGACAATAAAAATTAATGAAAAAGTCTTGCGTACAATTATACATTTTTCGTGCTCCTCATTTAATGTTATGAATATTAGTTATTGAGTGACATCTGTTAATATTGTGTTATCACTACGGCAGTGGGATGACAATGAATTCAACATATAATACCCGAAGAAATTTTATTTTTCGAACTAGAAACGGGTAAGTTCATGTATATATAAACCATGTTTATAATTGTATGAAATTTAGATGTAGTCTAATAATTCGTCGAAACGTTTTTGTTGGGTGAATAAATTTGAATTTGGTGAAAAAATAATAATTGATAACAGAACCTCGAAAAATATAGTTCGACTATTTCTGTACCGTGATTGAGATCTCGCTACAATACTTTGTGGGAGTGTGATTCCAGCGTAAAATGTATTATTTTTTAGGTAACCATGACAAAAAATGTAGGTGTAGAATTAATGATTTTTCAATAAATGACCTCGAATTAAGGTGAGCGCATAGATAATGGTTTAAATATTTTGGTATTTGAGTCTACTTGCCTTACTGTAAAATTTATAGAATTTTTTAACTTGCTTGATCGTGTTACATACAAATGTCACTAATTGTAAGAGTTGCAATATCGCTGTACCTTGTATTTAACGATTATATTTCGTCCACAATTACTGTGTGGCGTGTTGGGTGATTGGTTTAAAAGGGAAGCGCTGATAGGATGGATTTCACAAGAAGGAAATACGGTCGATAGAAAATCACGGTCGGAAAAATCACGAGAACCCCTGCAGTTGACCACGAAACGACAGGTGACCGATTACTACACACAATACACTGCACAACTGGCGTCTGTTAGGGCTTGCACACGAGCATCAAGTTCTAGGGCGAGGAGGACGAGCAGGGGCAGATCGGGGCAGAGAATAGTGGAGAGTGGCGAAATGGAGGGGAGGCAGGCACGAGGGGAGCAGGGGAGAGGGATGAAAGCGGGTTTGGGGGGGGGGAGAATGGCGCGGAGCGGGGAGAATGGCGCGGAGCGGGGAGAATGGCGCGGAGCGGGGAGAATGGCGCGAAGCGGGGAGAATGGCGCGGAGCGGGGAGAATGGCGCGAAGCGGGGAGAATGGCGCGAAGCGGGGAGAATGGCGCGAAGCGGGGAGAATGGCGCGAAGCGGGGAGAATGGCGCGAAGCGGGGAGAATGGCGCGGAGCGGGGAGAATGGCGCGGAGCGGGGAGAATGGCGCGGAGCGGGGAGGATGGCGCGGAGCGGGAGAATGGCGCGGAGCGGGAGAATGGCGCGGAGCGGGGAGAATGGCGCGGAGCGGGAGAATGGCGCGGAGCGGGAGAATGGCGCGGAGCGGGAGAATGGCGCGGAGCGGGGAGAATGGCGCGGAGCGGGAGAATGGCGCGGAGCGGGGAGAATGGCGCGGAGCGGGAGGATGGCGCGGAGCGGGAGGATGGCGCGGAGCGGGAGAATGGCGCGGGCGGGGAGGGGGGGGGGGGGGGGGGGCGCGGTTTCGATGACCGCCGCCACCACGGGGCTTATCGTTGCGGGCGCTCCGTGCTGCCGGCGCCGTCGAGTTACGAGGAGCCGCGGCGGTGACCCGCGGGGTGCATGCGGCGCGGGCGGTGGCCGTTACGCCGCATGACCTACAACGGTTATGGTTGCAGCGGCCGCGAGGAAAAGCCCGTGGCCGGCGCGGGGCGGCGCGGCGCGGGCGGCGCGGCGCGGAGCGGCGGGAGCACGGGCGCGCGTAACAGCTGCAGAAGAGGCTGGAGACACATTCGCAGTGCCCGGTAGACAGAAGGCGATGATATAGAGTGTTTTTCAATATACCCATAGTTTTCTCGCGGTTTATCAGACAATTCATAAAGAAAATTGATTTTAATATGTTGAAAATGAAAGCGTAGCTCCATTAGAAGTATTTATCGAAGAATTAAGTCTTTTCAATGTGTAAGAGCAAAATCAATGGTTTTGTTTCTGTTTCTAAGTATTTATAGCCCTAAGGATTACCGTAGTGGGATAAGAAAAGCTTTTTTTCTCTAAAGATTACTACGGTGCAACTACATTTTTAATTGATGAAAATACCATTACTGGTACACAGGAACCCCTTCCTACTTCTGATTTCAGTTTATTGCGATATATGAATGTATGTCGATGGATATTTTGGTGCTTTGTAACATAGAAAGGTTTTTAATTAGTTTAAATCCATTACGAAGTACTGATCACCTTTACATTTAAATCTTAGAACATTCATTAGTTTCGTCGGAAGCGTTACGTATATGGTGTTTGCCAGTGTTAGAGATTTCTGTATTAGATTTGCATAAGTTATTTATGAAAATCTGGAAAACCAGTGTTAACCGCTTGGTTAATACTAATTTTACTATTAATATATTGAAATTTTAGCACCGGAATTTGTGCGATATTTACTGAAATTTTGTGGACGTGAGGTAAAGTCGTTCACATCTTGATCCCATTGTCTTTGAGGAATACAGTCCATCGAAATGTTCTTAATGCGCACTATCTAACTCTCAGATGCCGCTAGGAACATGATGCTAGTTACCTTAGAACTTTGGCTTCAAGAGGAGCAGCACTTTTGCTATCTCGTAGTACATGCATTGTTTAACATTTTATATCCAATCAACACTTTTTTGGCGTGATTGTCGTTTAGGCTCAATGAGTGCCTCAAAATCTATTCACAGATATTGCGTTTTATACAATATGAATTGAGATTGAAATTTTGCTGCTACAACAGAGCATAATTTCTTCCATCATTGGCAACTGTTTCGTATGATTTGTCCGAAAATGTTGTTTAGTTGACTAGTACGGAGAGTATTTTGCGTACGAATGAAATTTTGACGGGGTGACGAGAAAGTAAGTGGAGGGGCACAGTGAGTTTTAAAATGTTTTAAGACACTTTCGTACGAGTTACATATATTATTTTTTAGTGCGAATTCATGGAAACTTACAAGCGCATACTCTAGAGATCATTCTTAATATACGAAGCGCAGCCTTATGGATTCATGTCGCCCCAGTATTTTGTTTACTTTGATTGATTGATTGATTGATTGAGTTTTTTCGTGTTTCCGGGCACGTCAACTGCTTTGGTCATTAGTCCCGTTAGTTTAGTGCATGTTTTTTTCTCGGGAAATGGCGGTGATCATCCCCCGCTGGATGGCGAGGTCCGGCGCCGACCTACCGTCGGCTAGTGGGGTTTCCTCCTAACCAGGACACTCCCACCTGCGGGGCACCACCCCAGCTGGGACATGCTCTAAGCTCCCGACCGGTCTCCCGGAATATGTGGTAGTGTAGTGCAGGTTAGTGTAAGTGGAGAGGATAGGACAAGGAAGAGGAAGGACAGATCGCGCGCGGTCCGTGGCCCGTTTAGTAGGTACTGCTCCGGCATTCGCCTGGTGTTGATCGGAGAAACCATGGAAAACTACCGATCAGAGCAGCCGGCCGCTAGCATTCTCCTCCAGACAGCGACTGAATTCGACCTAGCTAAAAGCTAGTGTCGAAAATCCTGCCGCCGTCAGGACTCGAACCTAGGACCTCCCGGTCAGAGGCGCTGCAGTGACATCAGTTGATGCACCGAGCTACCGCTCCCGGTTTGTTTACTTTGCAGTACCTAGTTGTTTCTTATGGTTATGTGGTCTTTGCGGTGGGCGTACGACAGGCCTATACAAAGCCTACTCCCGCGGGCATTCTGCACTCAAGAACCGAACCGCTGCCCACGAGAGCGATGCAAGTGCAAGTAGTGGGGGAGTAGTGTAGTAGGCAGCTTTGGGAGGAAGGGAACATGTTGCAATTGCACTGTGAGAACGGCAGAGCGCATAGATTAAATGCCTGGGGTTCTAATGCAATGATCCATGTTGTGAAATTATTTGCCCACTTATTTAGATAATGTCCCGTATTTGTAATTACAAGGGCCGTTATTCACCGTTTAAATTCTTCTTTGCACTGCTATGTATCGACATATTTTCCTCTTTGATTTTTTTAGACTATGTTCATTGCGACTCTTATACAATATTTTTAAGTAGCTTTTAAAAAAATGTATTTAATTCTAACTACCATTCATTAAAAATTTAAAAAATCATTTTTCATCAGGAAAGTTATAATTTCCAAATGGTAGCAAAACGAAGGATATTATGTGAGTATATGTAACGAAAACGTCCGATGTACTGTATATAGTTCAACTCTAATGTAGGAGATATTTAAAGGAATTTAATTTTACACCAGTGAAGATGAATTAATGTTTTAGGACACCATTATACTAATAAAATTTAGTATATCAACGTAGTAAACGATTATGAACAATTAGTGTTCGGTTACTTCATATAAGAAATATATACTCTTGTCAAATATTAGTGCAGAAAGTAATAATTTTTTTAAAGAATTTATTTTACTTTGATATAACGGTTCTTTTCAATTAAAAATAATTAATGAAAAATAGTTTATTGTGAAACAAAAAACGATTCAGTATTACAACTTTTTGTTTAGCACCACGCACAAATTTGTGATAACATCGTATCAAAGTGACTTACAGTGTCTGCCCTACAATCAATTATACTATTTGGTGTCCAAACCAAATATGTAGATATGTCTAATACGTTTTAGGTACAATTTCACATTGCTATCTATTTACAAGAAACATTTCGAACATAACGCAAAAGATATTATTTAAACTGTATGTAACAGACCGTCACGTTTTCGCCGATTGCTATTTCAATTTACGGTTCAAAGTGCGCATTCTCATTGGTGTCCCCACTCTTAGAAGGGTCTCATCCCCACCCTTCTTAGCTTCCTGGATTTGCACTCGAGTGGGTAGCGGGCGGCTCCCGAAAGTGCAAAATTGCTGTGCAGGCCTGGCCTACGACCACGTCTATATTGCTGTTCGCGTACCACAAAGTAACATTTCCCAATCAATAAAACTGCAGGTAAGTACTAGTTTCTTAACTTGATGCTCAAAAAAATCAATTCATTTCAAAAGTGAGAATTGTATACGAAAATTATTTTTACCATTGAATTCGGTGAATTCTTGTAAAATGTTTAAAGAAAAATATGTTCCTAAATTGAGATTTGAACTCAAGTGCTTAGGTTAATGAAGCAAAACAGTCTTCCCTACATTACCATGCTAAATGATTGGCCGTGGCAATAAATTCTTAATGTTCCGGTGACTCTAGCACAGAAGATGCAAAACTGTGAGGGTATATCTTAAATTTTGAGAAATGGTCTGATATTTTTTAAAAGTGTTCATTAAATATTTTATAGATTAATATTGAGGAATACATTGCATTAAGAAAGAATTCAATCTTTAATAAGTTTAGGGACAGGCTCGAAATAAAAACGATCTTTTGCAATATTCGCAATTCCAGAGATTTAATGGAAATGAATTCGATATAATATTATTAAGCTAAGCTTCCTCTAATCGCGAAAAAATGTTGGAGCAGATTTCGAGAAAATCTTGTTAATGTATTTTCTTAAAATTGTCTGGATTTTATTTATAATTACGCGTAAACTACTCATATTTTTTAAAAAAATTAAGAAGACCAATATTTAAAGATTTAATTTTGAAGAACATATTTTGTTGAGAAAAAACTGGATCTTCAGTAATGTGGTGGTTTAAGGCAGTCTATACATTTTTTAACTTTTGCCACTCTCGTAAATTCAGAGCTTTCAATTAAAAAAGGCTTATGCTTTATTTTAGCAAGCTCATTTTTGTAATCTCTATTGAAGCAAAATATTGAAAGAAAAAATTCTAGCCAGTTTTGAGAAAATTCTGAAAAATGCCCTAGGGTCTTCATGTTTAAAGGCTTCAAAAATTAACATCCTTCGCAAATTCGCGGGGCCTTGATACCAGTCAGATCTTTAGGAGAATATCCGTTTTGGTGCAAATTATGTGTACGGTTTAGACACTAATCTTCTTTTACACACGGAGGTTTTCAGAAAAGAAAGATTTTCGGTATCAGGGACTCCTAAATATGTATTTTTGTCAGAATTTTGACATAAGAGTTGTTACTACTTGCGAAGTAACTAATCCATCATTTTGGAAAATTGAAATGAAAGTAATGAAAAATTTATGGAAAGGACGACAATGGATCAAATATATCGTTCTCTCTTATTTACCACATACTTTATTTTTTATTATCGCTTTTGAATGCGAATAATCGCCAATAGCTCACATCTTATGAAATTCTAGTTCTTCCATACAGTGAGATTATTATTCACTTCCAGGGCTGTCAAACGATGGAACTATAAGCTACCCGAGATTATTGAGTTACTAAGATTATTTTTCGTGGCGTTACCTTCCATCTTCATCTTCTTGACTGCATATTTGCTTAGGGAACTGCCCTGTTCATTTCTCGTTAATTTCTCTCCATTGTTTCAAAAAGTACTGTTTTCGTAGCACAAGATAGCGTGCCCTGTCAGAAACAGTCATACCAATTTCACTCTCAATTAGCAACGGAAGAAATATAAAATATTAGATTATCTCAAACCTCAAGTGTATGGATCTGTATGAACGTTCGCCTTCTGAAACATTTTGAGTGGTCTGTTGATGGACGAATATGTAGGCCGACAAGGGATACAATAGTTAAATTTTTTCATAGCTGGTTATTGTTTATAACCATTTGTATGGTTCATTTTTGAATCATTACTCTATGGTGGTGTCAATGATGACTAAGGCTTTTAGTTCGGAACGTAGAGGGATAATAATCCTTTCAAATACCATAAAACTAAGTTCGTGTGTGACATCAGCCTTCTCTAATGCTCGTCTGCGATTACGGTACTTCATTGCTTTCCGCTTCATTGCATTGCATTGCCAGCCGTCGAGACCTGCGTTACTAGAGCAGGTTATTTCATCCCTTTCACTGGAATGGGTCGGAAGGCGAGCGTTCGCAGGCACTGTAGAATGGACAGCGTGAAGCACCGTAACGTATTAGAAACCAACCCACTTACCACGGGCGTAAAATTCTAGAGGGAAACGCTGCTAAACGAGAATTAGCGAGACAAATTCATTTACGCCAACACGATATAAGGAATTCGAACAATAAGGAATGGTTTCCAATTGTGGCGGCAGAACTTGCTGCTAACCATGATGTAACATGCATTGACGAAATCTCTTCTACAACGTCCAGAAAGTTGTGCTTACAGTGATCCAGGGATAATTCTAAGGATGACTGAGGATTCTGAAGTATTGCAATAGAAAAAATCTCCTTTTTTTATACAAGAAAAACTCAAATTTGTGAATTGACGGAATTGGTACGCAAATTACGGCAGTTTTGTATCGTGAGCATCCCTACAATTGCGCCTAATTTTAGGCCGTCAGAATCTTAGTCCGCCAGCAGGCGATTAGAATCGGCGGTTAGAAACGGCGGCAATCAGGCGGTTAACCGCTAGCAGGCGGATAGAATTGCAGTGCACTTACTGGAGTTTTCGACAGTGCTTCCAGTCTTAAAAAAGACACATAAACTTGCGGCGATATTCGGGCTTTAACGAAATCGAAAAATGTAAAACAACAAAAAAAAAAAAACACTTTCTACGCGAATCTATACTTCAGAGGCCATCTATATCTATCTGTATCTATCTATCCTTATCTATTCATATCTATCTATGTCTATATCTATTTCTATCTATATCTCTCTATTTCTCTCTCTCTCTCTCTCTCTCTCTCTCTCTCTCTCTCTCTCCTCAGCTCTAATCTATTATCAACAAATCATGAGTGGTAGTATGGGAATTTAGCATAGTAGTATACATTGTCAGAATTTGCAACTAATTTAGTATTACTGTTTATCGTAGTCGTTAGAGAGAAAGTGCATAAAGCCTCTTTACTTTTCACATGGTTCCCTTGAGATACGACCTTCGAAAACCTCTGTCTGGCGGCAGACCGTTCCTCTAAAATTTCGTAGCGTTTGAGGCTGTGGCTCTCACGCGTGCGCGCGCCGCGACGGGGCGGAGACAGACGGCAAGGCGGAGTGGGCCGGGTTGAAGGAAGGCGTGTTGAGGCGGGAAGGCGCGGGCCGGGTTGTGCAGGGCGAGGCAGTTCGGGCCGGGAGAGCGCGAGGCGATGCGAGACAGGGCGTTGCGGAGCGGAGCGCCTCCAAGAGGGGAAATGCGGAATGGAACGGAGGGAGTGCGATGAGACAGGGAGGGACAGAGCGAGGAGAGGAGACAGACTGGGATGGGGCCCGAGACAGATCGGGAAGAGGCGGGACAGATGAGGCAGAGCGCGGAGAAGTGGGGCTGGCGGAGGGGAATGGAGGTAGGCAAGATGGGATGGTACATCTGGCGGAATGTAGGGCGTGGAGGGGGGTAGAGGCGGAGCATGAAATGTACGTGAGGAGGTGCTGGACGGGTGAACGTAGGAGCGGGGCGAAGCTGGCGCGGTTGAGGGGTGCTAGGAGAAGTGCGGGGCATTGAAGGTCTGGACGGGGAAGGGCGGGGCGGGGCGGGGCGGGGAACGCACGGAGGATGCGCGCGGGGCGTCGCCTGCCGATTATAGCCGGCTGCGGCTCGTGCCGGAAATTGCTGTCGCTCGAGTCATCGGGCTCCGCCGGGGCGCGCACCGCCTCTGCGCCCGCGCCGCCCACGCACCGCCGCGCCCCTCGCCGCGGAGGGCGGCGCTCCACGGGGAAATGAAGGGCTGGCGCGTGGCGGAGAGGGAACGCCTCTCTGCGTCCTTCGTCACGTCTGAAGCTTCTTTTTCTTCCACTTCTCTCACTTCTTTTCCTTTCTCTTCTTTTCCTTTCCTTTATCTTCTTTTCTTTTCCTTTCTCTTCTTTTCCTTTCCTTTCTCTTCTTTTCCTTCCCTTTCTCTTCTTTTCTTTTCCCTTCTCTTCTTTCTCTTCTCTTCTTTTCTCTTCTCTTCTCTTCTTTTCTTTTCTCTTCTCTTCTTTTCTTTTCCCTTCTTTTCTTTTCCTCTTCTCTTTCTTTTCTTTCTTCTTTCTCTTCTCTTCTCTTCTTTCTCTTTCTCTTCTCTTCTTTTCTTCTTTTTGTGCCCCTCCTATTCTTCTCCTCCGACTGCTTTTCCTTTCACTTTTATTTTTCCCTTCCCACTTCTCTTCTCATCTCTTCATCTTCTTTTTCTAGTACCGTATGGTTTAAGGGATGTTGGCGACCAAGTACGAAGTGATTTTAGTATCTCTTGTGCATTTCCGAAATAATGAGAATGTTGGATGATTACGTACGATATGCTGAGATTTATGTTATACTTGCACACCAAAAATGCAAAATGAAAATATATAGCAAATTCATGTCTGTCTTTCTTTGAGATCGGCGAGTACTTTTTATAACATTTTTAACATGCCCTTCCCGAGTTTTAGATACTCGTACTGAAATATTTGATTCTGAATTGGTTAAGAAACGAACTGCAAAAAAAGTTCCGTTTGCATTAACAGTTACACTTTTTTTCAGATTGAGGTTGTATAATCTTATCTTTCGAGAAACTGTTTTAGAAGCAAATTGAATTATTTTGTTCCCATAATTGGTTCGCCTATTTATTGATTAATGCATATCTCTTATATCAGAATTATTCAGTCGGTTTACACTTCGCTATTGATGTACTATTATGGATGTTTTTTATTATATCCAGTTCTGTTACTTAAGAAAATTGTATTCTTTTTAGGACGAGGTAATATTTGTGTGTTGGTCATAGTTAATATTCCTTAGACTATTAAGACGTTGTGTTTTCCGGGAAGGTTTGATCGTATGGTCTATGTTCGTCTCTTGGGAGAAAAAAAGAACAAATAAACATATTATGCTGTTTCTAAACTGCACTTGAAATATACGACACTCGTAATTTGAATATACATTTCATTTCCAATTTTAACCTTAGGAAGAGAATACGTTAGTTTTTCAAATACCAATTCAGATACGTATCGCATAAAACTCATTGGCAGTCCTAGTTCTGTTCTAGCATAAATTTCAGTTGCACTGTCAGGTTGGTATGACTTTAGTGTTTAGAGTTTAAAATAAGATGTTCTGGATTATAGCTGTTGCCTTAAGAATCCGCGACATTTGGACTATAGCCAGAGGTGGTATGGCGGTCATTGCCCGGGCAGCTCTAGGTGTACATAACTTGTAAAATTCCAATATTCGTATTGAGAACTAGCGAAACAAAGATTTACATGGGTACTAAAAATCACGTGTGTAAATACGACTTCATTAGTTTTATTAAAAGATTCGTACTCTACGGTATTCCTATGGTAAATAGGATTGACAGAGGAACCATACGCAATAATGAAAGAATGTGACAGTTTTTTATCGTTATATTACGAAATTTTGTGTCATTAGTTTATAGAAGTGTCAAAGGCTGAATTTCTAAACGTTAATGCACATCATGAACGGAATCAAAAGAACATTTTGACCATTTCATTTCAAATTTGCTTTACAAATATTTTGTTAGTACTTGGTATTAATTGTATTATTTTGTTTTTAAATAATTCACAAGTTTGCCATATGACTTTCATTTGGTATGATTTTAATTGATTTATGTCTGAAATATTAATCGTTCTTAGATGATGCAAATTCTTGATCACACTTATTCGCATGTTGGGTACACAGTAAAATTGTTGGTGTCGATTTGATGGAGGAGACACACAAACTCGAATCAGAATATGATTCAGAGGATTACAGTGGTCCTCGTCGATTAATAGAAAATACTGGCTTAACGTCCAAGGCGAATTATTTTTCTTTCTCTCACTTTGCAACATGACACTGATATGAACAGTAGTGTCGCCATACTCTCATTTAATGAAATACAAATTCTAGATTTGTTTTTACACGGAGTCCTCTTTCTTGAATTATTTTCTGCGAAAAGTTGAGGTTGAAAAATCCGCTCTCAGGGGTAGGCGAATGCGGTATCACTACAGATGCTGCTGAGGCATCCACATCTGTAAAACCGGCGTCATGGGCATAAATAGCTTCGAGAGACTCTGCTTTGGGGACGAATTCAGAGGCCAGGGGAGTGGTTCAGGAATTAGTATCACCGCAGAGAGGAAGATACGGGAATACTTTAAAATAGGAACATATTTCTAGTGTTACTATTTCGTACTCGAACATCTTGTGACTAATCATTTTATGACAGTACTTAAATTGATTGTTAAATGTAACTTAAAAAAATTAATAGTGTTTTTGCAACTTCTTCGATTATTAAAGTCTGTATCTGTTATGTACGGTTTAATTAATTATGGAAGTAAACTAGTGAATTGACGTACCAAGGGGTGGAATTTTAGACACGATCTTAAATTTTAATACACCCGTTTTATCTTTCCATTATCGTCCTGAAAAATTATTAGTTACTATTGCAGGTAATTAATATTTTTTTTTTTTTTTATTTAAGGTCGCCTTAAAAACATCTAGGTCATTGGCGACCACAGTTACAGTAATACAGTAGTTACAAATATACAAATATACATTAGTTGCACAATTTCATGGGATACACACATAGAGCCTTAATATTAATATTGTACATGGGACAATGTATAATCACTATCTAAATACTATTTATGAGATTGAATTTGGTGAGGAGTTCTATAATTTCCATGTGGCCGGAATCAGAATTGAATATATAATGGAGATTGTCATTGATGTTGAGGTATGTTAGGCAGAGAACTTGGGGACTGAAATCATTGATGAGAATTTTTAAGGACATTCGGGGGTAGAAGCCATTGCAATTCCATTGAATAATATCCATGAGGAAATACAGGAAATATATGGCCGTAGTATTACATTGTAGATGCCTGGGACGTATCCGTATCAGAATCCAATGCACTTTCAAGTTTTTTGATTATTCTGGAACATCTGTTTTTAATACCTTTGTTAGGAAGGGTGGTATAAATATCCCGTAACATTGAAATTATAGGTGGAATATCTGGAGAGAAGTCTTTAGCAATTTCTGCAATGTTCTGGGAACCTTTAGATTTGTCAAAGAAGCTTAACAATTCATTCATCGATAACGGGTATTTAATTGGGCTCTTTTCAATCTTTTCTTTGGTTACTGACCATTGAATGTCTTCTTTACTATCTGAGGTGGATTTTATTTTTTTTAGGGGAACACTATTTTGTTTCACAGGGGGGTCTTCTAAGTCTAAAGATATCTCCGAATCAGAGAGGACAGTCTTTCCGTAACGAGATCTCTTGACACATTAGCGGGAAGAGACGTCGCTTGGGAACTACTAGTAGAGAGTGGCCTTTTAGTTCTTGATTTTACCGTGTTTTCCGTTGGCTTCTCTGTCTTGGATTCCGAGACTGAAGTTGTAGGGAATGCCGGTAAAGGATCTGGTTGTGAAGCACTTGGGAGATCAGGGAATTCGTTCTCGTTAATGACATGAGCGGGACCGGGGGCAGGAGAAACGGAAAGGTCGCCGTCTGATAAGGGAAAGGTTGTAACCTTCGGGCTGATAGCTGCTTGCGGCAGGGTGAGTTGCCATTTGGGCAGTTCTTAGCAAAATGACCTTGCAGCTTGCATTGAAAGCAGGTAGGGATATCAGATGAGATGTATATCCAATGCGGTAAACCATCCAATGTTACTTGGAAAGACTCCGGGAGTAGTTCTTCATGTTCCGGTGCTATGTAGGTTTGTCTTCTGAAACTCATGATATGGTTTAAGTTTGGGTTAGAGAAACCTGCACGAATAAAAGACATTGATGCCACAGTTTTAACGCCAAATTCTAATAACTTATCTTCTAGTAGATTGTTAGGGATACTCGGGCAAACATTGGAAAGAATTATTCTTTTGTTGCGTGAAATTAGCGGTCTTATAGTAAATTCATGGTCAGATACAATTATTGATTTAACTTTGAATACTAGATCGTCAGCAACTTCTTTGGTGGACAAATAAACACACAGCCTGGTATTAGAGATCTTTGATGCAAACCGAATATGAGAAGGATTAGTTTTTCCTGCAAGGGCTTCAATGAAGTCAACTGTCGGTGCATAATTTGCAGAGTCAATCACAATTGCATTTTCTTTCTTAGGAAACAGGGAACTATTACAAGCTTGAACATAACTCTTACTTGAAACAATACTTGGTTGTTAATTAATATTATATTTCAATTAACATTTATTATTCGTCTGTCATTTTATGGGTAGCACAAATATACAAAATGTAGTCGTATTTGTATCTTAACATTTTTTTTATAAAGATGAATTCGTTGAAAGTAATTCTTCGGACTTCTAGTTTATCGTTCAAAATCACACCATTGAACAATTAATTTAATTAAGACATTTGTAGTATTCAGAATGACAGTTGGTTGATTGTAAATTAGACATTTTAGATTACAGTATTGTCATCATCATCATCATATACAGCATGGATTAGGCCTGTAGGCCTGTTCCGTCTCCAGGAGTTTCATTTGATCATTCCATCGCTGTCGTGGACGTCCTACATTTCTTCTGCTTTGCGGTCCGTATCCAAAACTTTGAAGAGGAATGCGCGAACTATCCATTCTCTGAAGATTGTCGTACCATTGCTATCTATGTGAATCTAATATTTGGCTTATATTGCAAACTTGCAGTTTTGACCTAATGTCTTCATTTTTCTTGTGGTCTCTCAAAGATTATCCAGTTAGTCGTCTCAGCAACCTCATTTATGCGGCTTCAATGTTTTTTCTCTGTTGAGTTTTTATTGTCCATGCCTCTGAACAATACAAGAGGGCTGGAACCGCCATAGTTCTATAGAATTTAAGAACAGTGTCTTTTCTTACTTTCTTTAGCAGGTGTTGCTTCATTGTACCAAGTAGCTGCAGGAATTTAGAGAGTTTTGTTCTAGGTCTTTAGAATGATCATAGGCTATATTGTATCCCAGATAATTAAAATTTGAGACCTGTTCAATTACGTTATTATTTATTTGAATCTTTGCTCGAAGCGGAAAGACTCCTTTAAAACCCATGACTTTGGTTTTGAATGAGGATAATTTTAAATTAAAATCCTTAGCGATATTAAAAAGACTAAAGAGTGGTCCTTGTAGTTTTTCTTCCGAGTGTGCTAGGATAACCTGGTCATCTGCAAATGTATTCAAGGCAATTTTTCCGATAAAATTTGTTTTCCACCTCACATTGATGTTTTGACTTTCAGGCATTTCACGTAAGTGTTAATCCATTCTTTTTGGGAAAGATATCTTATACTATCTTCCTGCAACAAATGCACTCTAAACACTTCTTCTCGTATTTTTGTTTTGTTTACAGGAGAGTAACGATATTGGTAAAAGTATTTTGGATATCAATAAGAAATGATCAGTATCAACATCGTAGCCTCTGTAAACCGTCACATCTTGTACTACGTATTACTTTATTACAGGATTAAATTAAACAATAGTGAATGAAAGTAATCATTTCAGCCTATATCCATCCTCGAAACCTATATTGTCAAATACAACTAGTATCAAATGTGGATTTTGTATCGATAGCTTACATAACGAAAATACCTTTGGTAATTCGGTAACTCCGGTGTGCATGAGGTAACTCCGGTTTGGTTTCAGTAACTCCGATGTGCATTAGTAACCATGCTGCATTACAGACGTTATACAACTGTCAGAAACAACAGCTCGTTGTGATTTTTCAGTGTTTTCCGCCGTTTTTCAAGTACGCTTTTTTACTTTGCTTCTTCCTAACAATAATAACAAAAGCGGTTTTTATTTTGTCATTGATACCATGCCTTTAGAAGGAATGTTATTGGAAAAACACTCTCTGAGGCCCGAGCATGGGCGCGTTCGCTAAACCTCCCGAATCGTGCGTCCAAAGGAAACGTGCAAATCGGGTAAGACTGGGTAAATGAAGGATAATGTTGAACATTTTTATTGTTACGAACAAAAAGCTAATCTCTTCAGAACGGCCTTTATATACGATTAGCTTCTACTATGGGCTAAGTAATATTTTAACTATCAGAAATTTGATCTTTTAATTCCATGAAATTTACTGTCTGACTTGAATATACTTCATCTGAATTTTTGGTCCCGTCACCCTAGCACAGACACGTCCCATTAGACACTTCTGCGCGACTGCCAGTGCCCGTAGGGAACCTGAAACGCAATGCCCATGATGATATTGATGATGGTGGTGATGACAGCAAATTTGGGAACTGTTTCATTGATCCGTGAACCCCTATCCGATTGGCCGTGAGTTCGAGACCTGCTTTGGGCATTCATCATTCGTAATTGTAAGTTTGCGTAGTCATTAGACATTGTATAATTCATAAAATATCTGTAAAGAAGTAGTAGATATATGCAACGCTTCTTCTTTTAACCAAAGTACTTGAATGCTGCTACTTCAATATATACTCTAAGAAATATGCATTTTTTGTCCGCTTTCATTCACGATTTTTTTCAAATTAGTTCAAAATAATTTTTGTCAATTGTCGTCTCATTCCAGCTTAACATTCATTAACTTTATAACAGTACTGAAATTTTTACATCGCTAATTTTGAAATAAAAGTGGGATGTTTTAATAATATGGGGACATTATGGGAAAAGAGATCGAGTATTTTAGATCCTGTGTATCTACGTAGCCTAACTGCTGCGACGAGAGGAGTCAATAGAGAATATTGTTCTCGTTGTTCTAGCCAATATAAAATTTACTGGGAATGTCCATATCTGACTTTGTTTCCCACCGACATGGAGTGGATACCGCTTTCATTTTAGATTATCTGGCCAAAATCTCTGTCTATAGAAATATTTTTTTCTAAAATCTTGTGACAAATCTTTCACGAACTTTTCCACAGTTGAATAAGGATCCAGAGAACAAGATTGTTTTAGTGTTGACTGAACATCTGGCATCTGACTTAATACCTTTCGAGCTCGGAGACTTTTCCAATGCAACAATTATGCATTGGGTGATCGAACATGTTATGAATTGCCCACAGTTCTCTTTCCGGCTCCGCCCCTTCCATCCCCGTGCAGCCCGCCCTCCCCCGCCTTGCTCCTTCCAGGCCCTGCCCCGCGCAACTTTTCGCGCATCACTCGCTCTCTAATTGGCAGAGCTGCTCGCATCCCACCGACTACGACTTCTACCCCCCCACGGCACACCACACGCCGTACGATGTGTGGGATGCGTTTCCAATCCCGTACGGCACACCACGCGCTTATCTTCACTTCTCCGCCAGTATTCAGCCCAGCTATCCGTCCCTACTCCGCTTCACTTTCACTTTCACTCTCTCGCCACTCTTTCGCCCTGCCCCCTTTTCATCCCTCTTCTATCTCACCCCTCCCCTGACTGACTTCTACCCCGTTGCACCCCTGCCCCACATCGCGATCCCATTTCGCCGGGCGCTCTGCATCCCTCCCCGCCCCTGTGTCGCGCCTCTTTACCCCCTCGTGCCCCGCCCACCATTCCGCCCCTCACCCATCATGCCCCCGCGCCACGCCACTCTTCCTCCCCGCCTCAGGGCGCGTGTACTCATTGTGCCGCCCCCGCTCGCGGGCCGCGAGACCGGCGCCGAGGCGGCGCTGGAAGTTGTAGAAGTATCCGCGCGGCGCATTGTTAAGGACTGTTGAAAAAGCGATCGGGGCTGTAAATCAGGGGAGCCTCCCCCGCGCCGCGAACGCCACCGCCGCCCCCCCTGCGCCCCGACATGACGAGCCGTGTTGTCGCGTGGCGCCCCCCTCCTGGCCCACCCCGCGCGCGCCCCTCCCGCCCCGCCCACGCCCGCGCTCCAGATGACACAAACAATGAATGAGATAGTCGTAATGGACTTAACAACGTGTACTTTCGTTTCTCGCAAAATACGAAATCGTGTTAATTCGCCGATTGGAAGCTGTGCCAAAAACATATGAACTGTTGTTTAGAATTGAAATTATACCAGTACAAATTCGTGTTGTTCTTTTTCTTTTCTTTTTTTTTTCGTTTCGTGCGGCGTCATTGTGTAGGTGCCCGAAGCAATGACTCACTATATTATTTGTTTGAATGTGATCGGCTGGTGGTAATTGGGCGGCCTTGCAAATTGCCTCTGCGCCGAACACATACAAGCACCTCTTCGGATGTTATATGCTTGTATTTATGTTCTTGCGCCGGCCGGCCGTGCACCGGCGCTTTTCATGACTTTCACAGTGACACGCGCTTCGCCCGCCCACCGGAAGGGGAGCGGTTTTTTAAATACTTCCAAAATGATGAACACCGCTGTTTGTTGTCGATTCGGTGAAATACACGCGATCGGGAGGGGTTTCGATGTGTAAGCACTTTGTTCGTGTTTTAATGAATTCGGGTTTGTATCTACCGCGATATTGACGTTCAGAGAGTCGACCCCATTTTTAAACGAATATTTTGCTCTGATTCCGGAATAGAGAATTTGTGTACATACGAGTTCATATTCTGACTGGGCTAATTGGTTTAAAATGCAGTCCCTGGTGGTTGTTATTGTGTCAAAACATTTCTTCTCAACGTGGTTTTACAATGTCCGTTAAAGAATATTTGGGTGTCGTAATCCCTTCAAAAGAATTGGTAAGTCTGATGTGATTTAAATCGCGTGATTTAAATCATGATTTTTAATACTTGATTTAAATCATAGTTTAAATCAATGATTTAAATCAAATAATTATTTTAAAAAATCAAGGAATTAAATCAATACTTATTATTTGTAATATTTGAAAATATATCTGTATTTTAAATATTTGTAACAAAAATTATAGAGAAAATACTAAATAAACAAAAATAAATAAAATAAATATAATACACAAGAAAATGAATAAACTTATGAAACGAAGAACAGTAAACAATGTTGTAGAGTTATATACTAATAGACTTAGATGATCGATTAGTTTTATACAGCATTTAATTGTCTGTAGATAAAAACTAAATTAGCAGCAATACCGCCCTAAAACACACCAAGTTAGTTTTGAGAAGCTTCAACGGTGTCCATAATGCTAGATCTGCATTAAAATGTTTGTTAAAGCCACTTAAAGTACAACTTCTGAAAAATACAAATTTTATTATAGTAATTTACGATAGATTTAAAAAAAAATTAATTAAACAATGAAATAGTAATCTTACTAGTTTTAATAATATTAACTTTTCCTTGTGTATATTGATAAAATATCATTTTAAGTGGGAAGCAACAGGACAACTATTAAATAGAATATAATATTTCAAAAGCCTTCTTACATTGTCATAAGGTTTTCGATGAACGAAGTTGTTTTCAACAATAAGTGGTTTTGGAGTATTGCTCAAAAAATGGTAAAATTTCTTTGAACGAAGAATGCCTTTTTTCTAAATCATGCTAATAGATGGTGCCACAAGCTTATTGGGTTATGTGGATGCAAGAGAAGTGTTTCAAGAGCACGGAACTATAAGTACCTCAAATTTAAAGATTTTGTGGCTTAGGACGAATTGCCTTGGACCCCTCAAATTTATAGTATTTATTTTTTAAAAATTAAATTACAATAATTTAATGATGAATGTAAAAACTGATGTTTTAATTAGCTTTTTCTGCTTTTAAAGTACTTTTAAAGTGCTAGCTATGTATAGCTAGGTCGATTTCAGTCGCTGTCTAGAGAATTCTGGTTTTCCTTGGTTTCTCCGATCAATATCAGGCGAATGTCGGAGCAGTACACTAATAAACGGGTCACAGACCATGCGAGGTCTTTCGTTCCACTTCGTTGTCCTATCCTCACTCCATAGTTACACACATTTACACACACACGCACTACACTATCACACATGTCGGGAGACCGGTCTGGGGCTTAGAGATTGTGCGGTGTCCTGTTAGTGGGAAATTCCTGGTTGGGGGAAACCCCGTTAGCCGACGGTAGGTCGGCGCCGGATCTCGCCATTCAGCGAGGGAAGATCACAGCCACCTCTCAAGGAAAACACATGCACTACACTTCCCCGACAAATGGTCTTAGCAGTTGCCGCGCCCGGAATCACCAATCAATTAATCAAAAAAGTCAACTTCTACGCTTCGTAGTATGCCGTCATGGGGCGCGTTTCGTTTCGCGGTGTGGTTTCGCACTGGCTCGCGAATCCGCATGCCCAGAGGTTTTTCTCGTTTTTCTGGCGTATCTCATTGATCAGCCGCCGCCTACGGGGTGTTGCGATGCGATGCGCCCGCCCGTGGCCGGGTTATGCACCGCCCACGTGAATTATTGGGTGCGGGCGCCTCGCGTGATGCCAGTCCATCGCGGCTACCGCCTCTCCTCGCCCGCCACGCCCAACCCTGCCCCGCTCCACCCTTCTCGCCCGCCCCGCCCGCCCCGCCCGCCCCCTAGTTTCACATGACACAAGATTTCAAAAAAGGTTTGTTTTGCGACGCCCTTCTGCAACTACAATATTGAATATAGAGATGATTTTCTTAATGAAATCTGTTCTCCAAAATTAGATCGTTAAAAAAGGTCATGTGCAATTTTTTGCATATTAATAGTTTTCCCGTAAGTTGAGTGAAATCGTGTCAATAAAAAATCGGAGCTTTTTTCTGGAATAGAGCAAAGTTATCTTAATAATATGGTGTAGTACCGACTGTCATTCACTTTGTTCGTTATCTGTAGGTCGAGGTTTGATTTTCGTGATTTCGCAAGACATTTTTACTTTCTCTCTACGGAGTAGAGATATTTTCCTCTTAGTTTTGAGTGAGTTTTTCCCATTAATGAAATCTGTTCCTTAAAGATAGATTTTGAAATAAAGTGATGTACAATTTTTGGAAAATCTGAGTACTTTTTTAAATACGTGCTGTTTTAGCACCAATAGTTTTCTTTAAATTCTTTCCAATAATAGAGCAAATTGCTCTCTATGTGTTTATAAATTGTTCTGATTTTCAATAAAACCTTTTAATTTTCAAAAATTATATTCGAAAATATTAATTTCAAATCTTCTTCACATCTTTTTCTGGAAAGAGTTTCAAGGAGTGTCAGAAGAATTGGTAGGATTTGCAATTGGTCGCATTACCTATCCCGTTGCAAAGAATACGAGAATATATGTTCTACTGTTGTCCAACTAGTTAACTACTACATTGCAATGCTTTCTCTTAAAAGTTTATGAAATTCTTTCTACATTTCTTTCTCTGTCAACTCCATCTTTCGCTGTCATTTGACATTTTGTCCTCCTCTTTTCTTTTTTCAGAGGGTTGTCAGTTTAGTCTTTAGTTAGTCTACTCTTTAGTTTAATCTTTCTTCATTCATTTGGGAAATGTACCCATACCATTTGAATTGTTCGGTCAGTATATGTTAGATATCTCCCCTTCATTTGTTCAGCAACATTTCCTCCAAACTTTAATTTTTATTTGTAAATTTATTGTGCTTTCAAGTATGGAATTTAGTACAAATATTTTGGAACTGTAAGTGATTACGCATCACATGAAAGTCCCACATATTCATGTCTTGGTGTGCTTGTGAACGTTATTGTCCACAGTACAGAGAATAGCAAATGTGTTATTTGGTGTTATCTGGTTGTTTTAAGTTCATACTGTCCTTCGCGTCTATTTCATTCGACGAAATAATAGCCCCCAGATATTATATGCATCAGTAGAATGAATTACACCTTTATTTACATGAAACGTCTATTTTGTTCCTGAACTACTACAATATAGAAATTGAAAATTCTCTATATTGTAAATATTATACTTTCAAAATAATGCATTATCTAGCTCGGAATAATTCGCATCTTCGTTTTTGTTAATATCCGGCTGTCACGATCTCATTCATACTACGTCCACGCACCATAATTCCGACGTGTATGAAGCGCCGCGTTGTGGGTTCGTCGACCGGGCTCAACAATCGTCGCATTTTCTATTCCGAAAACACCCACGGGAATGGAATGCGGAGACCATGAGCTGTAAAAGTGTGCGCGAATAGTATACGGGAGACACGGTTGTGATGCTCGTGGAGAAGCGGATTAAATTACCGGCAAGTGGGCAGGACAACCGGAGAGAGAGGGTGGGACAAAACCGTGGGTCAAGCTACGAAAGTTACCGCTAATACTATTTGAAAAATTTAGCTTGCACTTTTGTAATGTTCGAGCGGCGATGACACGATTTATCGCCAGGTGGGCTACAAAACGAAGTGTGACGCAAGATTTTAGCATGAATAATATGATGGATTTTCGTGGTCGTCAAAGAAAACGCATGAATGCTTTTTATTCCGAAAACCGCATTTTTTTTCGTTGAATTACGATGTTCATTTTAGAGTTCAGAACAACTTGCATTGACTTTCCTACATGCCGGCTCACTGCGAACCAAACCAAATGCGTTATTGCTCTTCGCTCTCATTTAATCCTCTGATCATAAAATCAGGGCATGTACTCCGGCGCTGCGATGTTATTTTGCGACACAACGCTTTCTGCTACAACGCGCGTAGCGTCTAGCTTTCAAGCCCAGGAACACTCGTAAACAACCATGGATCCACATTGGCCACGTTGGCTTGGTGACAATGTCCATTCCCACTCCAGCCTCTTTGACCGAAGGTCCTAGCCTTCGATTCTCGACGGTGGCGGATTTTCGACCTTAGCTAGTTCGAGTCCAGCTGCAGTCTGGAGGAAAATTCTGAAGTAAATCTTCAACAAACGGATCACGCGCGATCTTTCCTTCCTTCTCCTACCTTACTCTCTCCCAACGTACATGAACGTGCATTACACTACCACCCGACAGGAGTCCAGTCGGGAGCGTAGATCGTCTCCCGACTGGGGAAATGCACCGCTGGGGGATATCTGGAGGGGGAGAAACTGGCAAGCAGACGTGTAGGTCGGTACCGGATCTCACCTTTCAGCGCGGAGGACCACTGCCAAACCCTGCGTTATAACATGTAGTACACTTACAGAACTAATGACCATAGTAGTTGACGCATCCAGAAACATTAATCCCTCACACCGCGTGAGTGCACAAGCAGCTGTAAAAAGTACCCTCCAATCCTACAGTCACACTCGCATATTTCTTACGTTCGAGCGGTGGAGACCTGATTTATCGCTAGAAGGGGAGAGCCGAACGAGCGAGGGAGCATTAATTAAGTGTGACAGATAATACGACAAATTGTGGTTAGCATACAAAATAGAGCTTATTCTACCGAAACACCATCGTGCTTTCGTTGAATTGCGACGTACATTTTCGAGTTCGGAGCAACTTCCATCTTTTCTACACGTAGGACAACCGCGGCCCAAGCCGAATGCCTGCACCATAATTCTTCGCACCAGTATAATCCCTCGATCACGAAAATATTGCGAGTGCACCGCGCCGCGTCGTGCGGTTCGCATGTGCTTGGCATCGCGCGCGCCGCGTTTTCTGCCCCGGGAACAACCTCGGGAACCGAATCCGGGCTCCGCGTGTGCCGCAAAAGAGTTCGCAAATCCTATTTGAGAGACACAGCTCGCAGTTCGGCCGTTTTATCGGGCGGGCGCCAGCGCGGCGGAACGAGCGTGCGCGCGCGCTGTGTGCGTGCGTGCATTGTGCGAGCGCGGGCCGTTTTATCGGGCGGGCGCCAGCGCGGCGCGCCGAACACGCGCGTGCGGCCTCGACACGGCCCCTCTGCGGTCGGCGCGCGCGCGCTCCGGTTACACCACGCCCCTCTTGCGCCCCGCCCCCCGCCCTTCATGATCCGGCGTCGCAGCGGGAGACTGTGCTGGCTGCGGACTGCACATGTTACAAAGACTAAAGGGTATTCTAATACAGTGGGCGGAGCTTTTGTCCGGTTTATTTATTTAACGTAAAAGAACAGCAAAAAATCCTGTAGGTGACGTGTGCGTTACATACAGAGAGAATTTGCGCACGTTTTCTTCAGCTCTGAAATCCTTTTCTGCTCTCTTCTAGTTGAAATATGAATAAGTAGCGTACCCGTGCGAGAATTCTCTCACGCACCCTCTTTCATACCCATTCATTTCCATATTAAGGAGGGTAATTGTTAACGAAATGTGTTTGATTCTTTAAAAAATATATAAAGGAAACTTCCAACGTACTTACAGAATATCAAACACAAATACAAAGACAAGGCAATTGATATTTGAAAAAAAATTAATAAAGGTTTATTTAGTATTATAGGCAGATGATCTTGGAACAATTCACACTTTCCTAAAAACTACATTTGAATTTGTCTCTCGCTTTCAGTAATATCAGAAAAAAATACTTTTGAGAAAGCTATGTAAAGGTGTCCATGCGAAAATAAGGATCGGACAACCGATTTTCGTAATGGTAGAAATTGAAATTGCAATGCAATGAAGTATCGAAAAGTTCTGAACCAGCCGAAATGTAATAGAATATCCAAGATGATCTCATCTTGTAGATTATGGAGTAAGGAACGTTTCTTTTAGGCATTCCGCCTCAATATTTCAGGATTTAAGATCCTTAAACGCTTCGTTTCGGAGTTTTACAACTATACAGATTTCAACAACGCTGCCCCAAGAGTTGCGGGTGTCATTTCTCATGAATATTCGATTGCGTTTTTTTTTCAGCAAATTCTTCATGTATTTAAAGTGCAATCCGTCGCGTCTCCGTGAAATTCTCTTTCTTCCGAGACCTCATTTATAAAGATTGGTTGCGTGTGAGAGCCGCATAACGCCGCATACTACTGAAATAGTATAGGAGAGGATGAGTTGCTCTCCGCTATTTGAAAACAAGAAATATTTGCTCTCGTACATTACGAACTATTTGCATCGGCAAGCTAGTTCCAGAATTAATTTCCTAGTCCCCTGACAAAGTAACTAAACGCCCAATTTCTCCCGCATCTTGCAGATATTATTATGCATATTGCAGATATTAATATTAAATTGAAATTGAGTCTACATTCCAAACGATAATCACTGAATTTTAAAGATATCTCCGTTGCCGACCGCTTGAAACAGATTGATAAGAAAACGTTTTTAAATTTTCTGTAAAAGCAATGATTTTTAACTTATAATATTCGTATTAATATCTACTTCAAATGATGAACACAAGCTTTGTTTGATTCTGCGTTGTATCTCTGAAACGGATACGCAGAATAATGCATTTATCTCATTTTGTGCGAAACTTTCTATCCTTCTAATTTTATTACTAATGAAATTGAGGTATTACGAATCTCTTGAAGGGTTCAAGATATTGGAAAGTGTCAACCAGGTATCAAAAATCTTTAATCAGCAATTTTTCCATTGATGGGATATTTGTTTGTCTAAAATGACGGAATTATGTACCAAAATAAATTGAGAAATGCACGAGAAACGGGAGCAATTAGTGAAACTGCACGTGATAATTTCACAGACTTCTTTTCTGTAATAGCCAATTACCAGCATTCTGTGGCGAGCATGCTTTGTTAGTGTGCTGTACATTGTTAGGATGTGTTACGCGAGTTAAATTTAAGATTTAAGATTTAAAGTTCAAGATTTTTTTAAATTTTCAAAATTCATGTAGTATATGACTTAGTGTAGGGATCACAGAATATTGAAAATGTGCACAGAATTCACTTCTCCCCATAGCACGTCATACGCAGTATCGACTGTGTTTTGACGTAAAATAAATAAATAAGATATTTTAAAATGTTGATGTTCAGAGAGACGATTATTTGACAGCGAAAATGTTTTATATGCTTATACAAAATTGCAATCTACTTCTAAACATTGTATCTATTCTTCACCCTATTTATTTTTTATATTTTCTAATATGAAACTTATAATATTTCAGCATCATCGATGACAGACTCTACGTATCTCTCACATTGATGCTTTTTAGTGGTTGCCCGTTCTCGGGTTTGCGGATGTTCTCTGAATTTTCGCTCTTTCGGAATGTAATGTCGATCAATGCGATCGTACGCCATTAAGGCGATGGAGACATTAACGGAAAGACAATGTGACTCCCTGCAAACGTCACAGAACTTGCAAACGACGCGGCAACTTTCAGAACGACTCAGGGCTGTCTTCCCGACGCCTTAGGCTATGTCGAGATTGCGCCGTGCAGTTTTTTCGAGGATGATTTTGCGAATTTGCGGACATTGGTAGAAATGTATGAAGATGGTTTGGTCATACAGAGTCCATGAGAGTGATCGTTTTGATTCTATGAAGAGATTGCGAAATTTGTAATTTCTAATAATGTACAGTTCCAGGAACTACCAAAACATCTGCAAACTTGTCAATACTTCTCAGCTCTTATTTTCGTATAAAAATTCTAATTATTTGTGCTACACATCTAGAGAAAGGAATTATATTACATTGATTCAATTTTTGGTCCTGTGCAATGAATATTGACACGTTAGATCCTTTGTGTGTATCGATGGTTGGTTTTACAACGATTGTTTATTATATATATATATATATATATATATATATATATATATATATATATATATATATGCGCTAAAAATACTATGCTCAGAATTAAGTGGCCGAATGCATCATGCAACACGCTATTCAAATTATTTGACAATAGAATATCTGATAATTAGTATCTTACATTGAAACGTGTTTGTCGAAATGAATATCACACTAAGATTTTGAAACATTCTTCTAACTTCGTCTTCAGGGACATCGTTAACTGAATTATTTTTTAACGTATAGAATGCAGAAGTACAGATTGAATTAATTTTTTGATAATTATTTCCTTAAAATGTTTTCCATCGATCATCTCCTATAGGATCATCAAGATATACAATTGGGGTCATTTCCACACAGCTTATTCACAAATTTTTAAGTTTTGAGCTAATATATGTTCTTGTTTTTTGTGTGTTGTTTTTTAAGGAATTGATAGATGTGCTTGCTAATTTTGCATCGAAATTATATTTTATAAGACAACGTATTTTGAAAGTTATTTTTATGGAAAATTCAATGAGTTACTTTTAATTGAATGAAATATTCTCTGTAAAATAGGTCCTGTTTCATAGATGTCATAGACTTCATAGACTTTTAATAAAACATTCACTTGCGCAAAAATGAATCTGAAGGGCAAAATATTTAGAGTGTGCATGAAGTATGACGAAGGTTGTTTTAAAAGGTTCAGATTAAAACTAATTGTATTTAGTATAAAGATTCCGTATGGTATGCATTATGGTGAAATATATTTTTTATTGAGGACTAACAGTCGCCATGTAATTTCTAATACGATACCGAAGCTCATAAACATCGCTCAAAAGCACCGTGTACCCACACTCATTGTGTCGTCACGCTAAGTACGTCGTAAACATGATAGGCTTACACAGTGTATGGCTTCACAATGTAAACACTTCCAATTTTCCTCAATTGGATACGCGAATCACTGATTTCTTGGAAGCAGCGGAAGTCGGTATTGTGTACACTTCCCTTAAAACATGTTCTCGTTGGTAAAAATACTCCTCTGCACCTCCACCCTCCTCCGCTTGTTTGCAAAGAAATTGCATAATGCACATGTAATGCGCTAAGTCCGTGTAATGATGTAATATAGCGTATTACATTCATTAAGATTTCATAGCCACGACTCACGGAATAATGATTTATGAGCGAAGTGAACGATTTGGTGAATTATGTTTACTCGATTACAGACGCAGTGTCTCCCCGCTGTTGTGAGTCCAACTCGAAAGGTAGTTTAATGACGGGATAAAGAAAACTATATATTTGATTCGAGGTAGTACAGCGTGGTAGGACATAACGTGGGTTTATTATAGGTTTAATTTTAATATCAAAGTGTATTTGCTTCTGGTATGTTTGTTTATCGTATTCGAACATTGAAATCATACGCAAATGCACTAAACTCATGACGTTGACCTTCAGATGATGAAATGTTATTGAATAACTAGAACAGATCAAGTTGGAGTTACAGTGCGCACGTAAATAGATATTACAATATTACAGCATAAGATATACTTTTCATGCCTTTTTTATTGTATTCCTATTCATATGTTGACGTCTTCTCTTGTATGTAAACCAAAATTTATTCCTTTGGATGTCAAACTTGCAAACACTGCGTTGGCCCCGAAGTAGCGCCTCAGGATACGTGCATTGCGAAAGCTGCGGATTAATGTTGTGTCGCGTGGCGTTCCGAAGATATCGACCAATCGCCCAAACGCTGGGCGATGCAACACTTCCTCCGCTCGCATGCACGTCGCATACCCGACGCCCCCCACTCCCTCCGCGGCTGCTGCTTCTGCCGCCGTCGCGACGTCGCCCCAAGTGCTGCGGGGGTCAGTGGGTCGATCAGCGACCTGCGCGTTTCGCACCCCGTTTGTTCATATCGCCGACGCAACTTCGGCATTTAACCGAATGCCGGAAACCCCTTCTTCGTTATCACTAGGGAACGGATTTATATGGAATAGGTAAATATGTGGTTACTTCTATTAAATTATGGGACCGGAAGCGGTAGCTCAGTGCATCAACTGATGTCACTGCAGCGCCTCTGACCGGGAGGTCCTAGGTTCGAGTCCTGACGGCGGCAGGATTTTCGACACTAGCTTCTCAGCTAGGTCGAATTCACTCCCTGTCTGGAGGAAAATTCTAGCGGCCGGCTGCTCTGATCAACAAGAGGCGAATGCCGGAGCAGTACCCTACCAAACGGGCCACGGACCGCGCGCGATCTGTCCTTCCTCTTCCTAGTTCTATCCTCTCCCCTTACACACACACTTACACTAACATGCACTACACTACTACATATTCCGGGAGACCGGTCGGGAGCTTAGAGCTTGTTCCGGCTGGGGCGGTGCCCCGGTGGTGGGAGAGCCCTGATTAGGGGGAAACCCCAGTAGCCGACGGTAGGTCGGCGCCGGATCTCGCCATTCAGCGGGGGAAGATCACCGCCATCTCCCGAGAAAAAACATGCACTACACTAATGGAACTAATGACCAAAGCAGTTGACGCGCCCGGAAACACGAAAAAATCAAATCAAGTGAATTAAATTATGGAGGTAAATATGGGCTTAATATGATAAAAAATGAGTGGAAATAATATTTTATTGTCATAGATAAACCTTCATCTTTAAAATCTGAAATGTAACTTCTAATTTTACGCTGACGGATTGTGCTACTTTTGACATTTTTACACTGGGTTCGAGTGATTATTAGAAATGAGCCAATACATACGAGTAGTATTCTGACTGGATTCTAACTGACAATGAGGAGCTGTGGAAGTTGAATTCTCATATCCAAGTCATTTCATACCATTTCCGGGTGGCAGCCTCAGAGGGAAGGAGAAGGGGTAGTGTGGATACTGAAACGAGTGAGTTTTTTTATAGGCCATCGAAGACTCAAGGTTATCTGTTAAAACAATCCAATAGTTCGTTACCTCCTCGCGCCCCCCTTCACCACGCGGGACACTCAGTGCCCTCAGACAGGGCCTCAGGGCTGGAGAGTGGATCTATTCTTCACATAAATTAAAACAACAGTTTAAGTTCCTTTCCTAGTGCCAATTCTCCCTAATTTTCAAAACAACTCATATGTGTTAAGGAATGACTGAAAAGTTTAAAGTTCTTTTTGTTGAGATGTATTTTTTATATTTAATGAAATTTCACTGTTAAGCTTAATATGCTATATGGACAAAATTTGTATGAAATATGGAAAATATATGGATTTTTATTCAAATATGTACCAATACCCAAGATACGGAAAAATATGGAAAATAAAAGGGACGTTTTTTAAACTCTAAATATTGTGAATCATAAACATAATGCAAATTAGTATCGATATTAGCTTATTTAGTAAATGTGTATTTACATTGAAATCCGTTCGCTGGTTATCACTATCGCAGCCGTTCACCTCCAATTCATTTATCACGTCACAATCGCTGCTACCACCATTACCATTATCATTACCATTACCACTACCATTACCACCACCACCACCACCACCACCACCACCACCCCACCACCAGAAGGGACCACTCCTATTACCATTGCCTCTACCACTCCCACTACTAGAACCACTATCGCCACCACTACCATTACCACCCACACCAGTACTAATATCACTCCCTCGTAACCTTTAGTAGTATTACCATTTATCCAGTTACCACTGTCAGTATGATCGCCGACCCCGTCACCACCAGTGTCATCGCCTCCGCACTACACCATATCGCCACCTTCAGCATAATCCTTATTATCCCTACCTCTACCACAACTATCCCTACTGCTACGATCATTACATCACTCCCCCAATCATCATCATCATCCATCATTATCATACCCCCACTCTTACCCCATCATTACTATTCATACAATAATCATCATTGGTGTCACTTACCTCACCTGAACTCTTACACCTACATTATTCAAATCTGTGAATTATTGAACTTCGAATATCTCGTATTCATAAACAACTCAGATTAGCAATCGTGGACTGTGTGTGACCCAGGCATTTTTCTGGATGTTGTTGTCAATTGTGTCTGTCACTGCTGCGTTCGTTAATTACTTTTTCACAGAAAGCGAAACCATTATGACATTTAGTTTTCTTCATAAGTTCAATTATTTTTATATGAGCGGAATAAGTTTGTTTTGCGGGTAACGAGAGGTAGAAAAAGCGTCTGTATTTCTCAACTTGAAGTATTTATGTTTTTAGTTTAACTTCGTTTTACGTTGTGAATGTATATAGAAAACGGTACAAGTATCATTGGTCGTTGAAGAACAAGAGTAACTGTACTAAAGAAATCACGGAATTATTAAATTATTTTCGATGATACTACATGGGATGTAAAAAAGAAAAACTTGATCTAGAAGTGAGTTATTTGTACTTCAAGAGGATTTAATTAGTAATACGTATTATGCTCTTCACCGCCTTTATTGTGGAGAATTTTTTAATGGATCTTTTAAAAATGAACAACAATGATTCTGTAAGGCGTATTCATTTATATGGGAGACGTATGGGGGCAACTTCGAACTGATGTGGCTGTGTCGAAACACTGCATCACATCAACACAGAGCTAAACACTTTATTTGTATCTGAGAGAATATTCATTAACTAAGTTCCCCTGAGCCTTTGAAACCAATGGTCTTCAAATGAAGACCATATTCCTTATTATACACACCATAAATCACAATTCAAATCAAATACCCTTAAGCCTCATGTCTTATATTTTGTCTTATATTTATATATATACCCTTATGTCTCATATTTTGTTCGTTCACATAGATTTCACATAGTTCACATAGATTTCAGTATTTCAAGACGAAAAGCGACATAAAGTGACAAAAAACTAGAAAGGCTTTCAATAATAGACATCTCAGTAAAAATCATAACAGATTTTCGGAATTGTTCGAAAGATTAGAGGAGGAAAAGAAAATTGCGCAGGAGACATTTTTAAAGCATATTCTCGACAGGGCGGAAAAGATTGTGGTTTTACAAATATGTTCTCAGAAGAAAATAAAATGAAGAAGAAATTCCTATTGTTAGAGATACCAAGATCTCGGTACTAATAGATGATCGGGAAAAAGCAAACGCATTTAATGCCTACTTCAGTTCCTTTTTTAAAACAAAATCTCACCACACTCAGATATCGAGAAGGTTGTACCCAATCAGTTTAATATAGACGTAAATGCATCGCTAAAACTAATTAAATCTAGGAAAAATGGAAAGTCGCGGGTTCCAGATGCCATTTCAGCTGACGTAATTAAACTCGGTGGAGGGGCAATACTACCGTATCTAACCAGATTATTCCATGTTTCGATCAACAATTCAAGCATGCCCGACGATTGGAAGCTAGCTACCGTTGCGATTTTCAAGAGTGGTAACTGAACTGTATTAGCCAATTATAGACCGGTAAGTCTCACGTGAGTCGTATGTAAGCTAATGGAATACTTGGTAACTCGCTATATTAGACAAGAATAGGAAAAAAGTGGCTATTTTAGGGACAGCATGGTTTTTCTTGCGAGAGTCTGATAGTATCATTGTTTCAGGATATAGCAGGTGAAGTTGATGATATTGGGAGGGTAGACGCCGTAATAGTAGCGTTGGCGAAGGCATTTGATGTCCTATACGACAGTCTGCTTCATAAATTAATGCAATCGGGTATTGACACCAGAGTTGACTATTTAAATTCAAAGGTATGGCTATTTGCAGATGAGAGTATAATATATCCAGTTATTCAATCAAAAGTAGACGAGGATATTTTGCAGGGTGATCTAGATAGATTGCATTTATGGACGGGAAAAAATAGCTTGACAATAAATAGTTCGAAAAGCAAACCATCACGTGTGGGAGAGGCCGCAAATATAGTGAAACTCAATATCGTTTAGGCAACGAAAATATTACAAGAGTCTTGTCTGGTAAGTACCCGGGAATAGTTTTTGATAGCAAATTGAGTTGGAAAATCAGGTAAACTGTGTCGAAAGGAAAATCTGGAGGTCATTGCATTTTACTATGCGACTACTAAAAAAGTGTTCTGCGAAAACGAGAGAATTAGTTTACTTATCTCTAGTTCGTCCATTAATGGAATACGGGGCGTTTTGTTGGGACCATTTTAGAAATTCACTAATGGAATATTTGAATAGAGTACAGAGAAGAGCGTATACATTTTTCCGAAGCAATAGGAAGAAAGTAGAAAGGGAGTCTCTAGAAATCAAGAGGGTTAAAGGAAGACTCTGTGCCCTGAGCTATTATTGTTATTATTGCTATTATTGTCAACATTTTATCATATTATTATTATTATTATTATTATTATTTTAAATTTATTATTGTCTTAAAACAATTTAAAGTTACATCGTATTAATATTCCTAATTGTAATAAGTAAATTGTAGTATTCTGCCATCAGGTTGTATAACCCTACCTACAGAAATAATAAATATCTATTTATATCTACACTGCTGATCTTACAACTTAGGTGTTCTTGAAGAGAGGACTTCGACGACAATCCCTCTGAGCTTATTGTGGGCAATGCACTCTTGGATAATGCACGGATGTTAGTTATCATATGACCACGGAAGGCATATCACCACCACGCCTTTTAAATTAAAAATTGTCTTTTTTAAAATGACACAGGACAAGCAAAGGATATTTCTGTACTATTGATAGCCTGAGTAACAATAATCATGATTGCAAGGACATGGAAGAAACTACTAAATAAAAATCACATATTTTCCCAATGAATTGAAACTGCTCTAGTAATTTTAGACATTCAATAATATTAAAAATCCACATTTCGATAAATTTTATCGTGAGAGAAGTATTGCGTGAAGGGTGAACAAAGTTATTAGACCCTTTGTTGCAGATGAATAGTAAGATTCGCGCATGAAGAGAATATTTTGATACGGCTCCGTTCGCCCACGCCCTCTCCACCGCGTCCATCGCCCCTCCGCGTCCGCCTGCCTAGCCCGCTTCCTGCGCCGCCAGGGGTGTCCACGGCGCCGCGGGCCGCGCTTGCCGTGCTTGCCCCCCTAGCTGGTTGTATTTTTAGGTTGCCGACGCTGCGGGTGACCTGCAACGTTGACGCATGGTCAGTGACGACAGCCGCGCCGGAGTGTAGACAGTGTACACAGCTGGACGGATTTAGCGGGCTTCTCTGGGGCTCCGCGCGCGCCGGCCCGTCCGTCCGCCCGCGACGCCGCCGTCGTCACCGCCCGCCAGTTACGAAACACGAGGAGGAGGAGGCGTTGGAGGCGATGGAGATGTCGACGTCGGCAAAGACGGCGATTGCGACGCCTGCGCTTGCGGCGGCGGCGGCGACGGCGGCGGCGACGGGGGGCGGCGACGGCAACAGCGACGGAGGCAGGGGCGGCGACGGGGGGCGGCGACGGCGGGCGGCGACGGGGTGGCGGCGACGGGGATGGCGGCGACGGGCGGCGGCGACGGGGGCGGGGCGACGGGGCGGCGACGGGGGCGGCGACGGGGGCGGCGACGGGGGCGGCGACGGGGCGGCGACGGGGCGGCGACGGGGCGGCGACGGGGGCGGCGGCGACGGGGGCGGCGGCGACGGGGGCGGCGGCGACGGGGGCGGCGGCGACGGACCCAACACCACACCGAAATACAGCAACACCAAGCCGAAATATAAAAAATCCCAACCCCGCGCGCCATGCGATAACAATTTTTCCCCTATATATTTGTAGTTACACTCAGCCAATGTATGGTAAACGGTTGGTACTGATCTGCGGTAACGAAGGGTCATGGGGTCGCTTCCCGCGATGCAGTGATGATTGTGGCGGGAACGACAATGGCAAATCACAACATATCTAATGCAATCATTTATATAACCTTTTATTGATTCATAATTGCCAAGGAATTACGTGAAGGTTGAAATTTGTTTTAATTGAATCGCGTTTATATATATATATATATATATATATATATATATATATATATATATATATATATATATTGGTTAAAACTCTTAAAAAGCGATGTCTATGAAATTGGTTTCTCTATTTCCGCTTGCCGGTACTGGCCACCTGTAACTAAACACGAAGTGGCCGTTGAAGAGCTGACGGTGTAGTAGCAGCAGTGACGTTGGGGATGGACGGGAGCACCAGGTTGAAATGCAGGTCGAATTGTTTGCAACCAATGTGCCGCAAGACAATGGTTTCTGTGACTGCAAAATGTCGATTAAAAATACTTCGTTATTTTTGATGTAATCTCTTTCAACTCAGCCCCTTGAGTTCAAAATGTAATTCGAAATTTTGCTTTGGGTTTCTATGTGATTTCTCGTCGAGAAAGATCAGAATACGTGATTTTATTTCTAGACAAATTATATTATAAGATGTTTAAGGACAACAAGAAATGATATGGACTCGTGATTAATTTTAATATTCTCTCTCAAAACAATTCTGAAGAGAAATAATATTCTCTCTCGCCTATCAAATAACGGGATTCTTCGGACGCTATTGGACATATAAAAAGCGTTGATGAACGGTACTGAAAATAAATAGTTATTTATGTAACAAGTCCTCTAAATTAGTCTTTAAGGACGAGGCCGGAATGTTCACTGCGAGGCGGAGCGATAGCGGAACCGAGTGACTACAACCTTCCGGTTGAGTCCTTTAAGACTACTACTGACTACTGTAATAGACTACAAAGACTACTGTAATAGAGGGCGTGTTACATTCAATGTTTTTTTATTATTTCCAATTATTCTAGTAATTCAAAATAAATATTTAACACTTTCATGTGTTAGGAATTATCATTAGTCTCGATGTTCTGTTGCAAGTGTTATTGGTACAGGGTCTTGGTACCGTTTTTAAATGACACTCGCAGTGCGCGGAAGGATCAAAGGACAAAGGGGACAAATGGGGACAAGTGGGACAAAGCGAGGAAATAGGACGAAGATGAGTGGGACAAAATGAGACAAGGGGCAAATGGAAAAGTGGGAAAAAAAGAGGATGAAATGGGACAAATTAGTTCCTCTTGTACCTCAGCGTAATAAGAATCCACGTTTCGCGGGTCTTTGACATTGAAAAATTGATTTTTCTCTAAACGTCTGTCCGTCTGTCTGAACAACTGTAGCACCTAAACTGTACAGACGGTTTTGCCAAAAATGGATATTCCTCGATCGATCTTGTGACTGATATCGTGGCCCCTTGAATTTGAAAAATATCTTTAATTTTTCCTGATACTTTCATGTAGTCCCTAGGGCTATTTTGAAATTTTCTAAGAAATGACTCTAATTTTGTTCGTTTTTTTTTTTTTTCAAAAGAGCAATGTACGCTGGTAAAAATGACGCAGGTCGAATTTTCAGTAAGTTAGTCTGAGTTTTCAAATCTGGCACAATATAAATGTTTTTTGCTCGACTCCAACTACCAAGAAATGGTTTGTGAATAAAATATATTCTTCAAAATTAAATCATGCACATTTTTTTCTGAAAATGAGTAGTTTTCGCGTAATATTACTTGAAATGTTGACAATTTAAAAAATACATAAAAATTTAAAAATAGAGTAATGTTCGCATAATAATATGACACAGGTCCGAATTTCAATTAAATGTCTTACATGCCGAAAATTAAAAACGTTCCTTTTTTATAGTTGACCTACACCTTCAATATTGAAGCTGCAGATTTGTGTTTGCAGGCAATCTTTTCCTGAACATTAGATATTAAATACATTGCAGATACATTTTTGGAACAACTATATAGTAGTTTCGGAGTAATTTTGAGTGAAATTGTAAGAATTTTGTTTGGTGTTTCAATCTCTGTATTTAAAATTAATTGTGGACCATTGGCTGCCTTTAAGGTGAAGGGTTGTGGCACCGGTCTGTCAATCTGAGGGCTGGGGTTGGATTCCCGCCATTTGTAGTTGGATTCTTGCTTTTGTAGCTTTACTAGTTTTCGAGAGGGGTAAAAATTACTTAATAATAATAGTAATACAAGTATGAATTATTATTATTATTATTATTATTATTATTATTATTATTATTATTATTATTATTATTATAGAATTAGGTTGTCATAATGTTCATTCAGAGTTTCGTTTCCCCTTTGTGTTGCGGCACCTTGTGCACATTACCCCGAGGACGTAGAAGCCTCGGACGCCAGCAGGCCAAGTTTATTAATCTTTATAAGTTGTTTTATTGATTTTTACATGTTTCCGGGCACGTGAACCGCTAAGTGTCATTAGTCCCGTAAGTGTAGTTCATATTTTTATCTTCCCTGCTAGATGGTGTAATCCGGCGCCGACTTACATGTCGGCTTGCGGGGTTTTCCCTAACTAAATGTTTCCCATCAGTAGAGCACCGTCCCAGCCAGGACAAGCTCTGAGCTCCCGACTGGTATCTGGTTTCTCTTGAGCCGAATGTTGGAGCCCTTGATGCCGAATGTTGGGGAAGGTGGATTCTTCCCAGCTTGGCCCGTTCTGTCGAAACGAAATACCCTTCTCCATAAGAAGTAATTGACAGGAAGAACATCAAATTGCGATGCGGAATTGCAAAATCTCGTTCTCGGTGGTCATTAAGTAAGTTTAAGAGTTTTTTCGGCCATTTCGGGAGATATTATTAACATTAGGACCTATCCCTTCATTCGCTGCAGGTGGGGAGATTGGCGATGACGGCGGTGCGGCTCTTTGTGGCCTCGCCCACATGAAATCTTTCCCATCGAAATCCCGCGATATTAAATGCGCGAATAAAGAGAAATCGTACTGCTACACTATCCTTATCCCTTTCAGGCTCGCTAGGATTGCCAGAAGATTTTTAGTAGAGAGAAAGGATCTTATAAGCAGCTGAAACTAATTTTTCACGCTTTTAAAATACGCCATTTAGTCTAGTCTTGACCAATATTCTCTACCGTTTGCTGTACTGCTGCCAATTGTCACGTAAAATTTTGAACTACCAGAGCTGACGTAACTTGGTAAATGCAAGCTGATTGTAACTTGGTCAAACGTACAAGATACGCGATTTTTGGTTGGTTGGTTGGTTATTCCGGGTGCGTCAACAGCTTAGGTCATTAGTCCGGTAATTGTAGTGCATGTTTTCTCCTCGGGAGATGGCGGTGGTCTTCCCCCGCTGAGTGGCGAGATCCGGCGCCGACCTACCGCCAGCTAATAGGGTTTCCGCTTAACCAGGACTCTCCCACCAGCGGAGGATCGCCCCATCCAGGGCGAGTTCTAAGATCCCGACCGGTCTCCTGGAATATGTGGTAGTGTAGTGCATGCTAGTGTAAGCGTGTGTGTGTGTGTGTGTGTGTGTGTAAGTGGAGAGGATAAGACAAGGAAGAGGAAGGAAAGACCGCGCGCGGTCCGTTTGGTAGGGTACTGCTCCGGCATTCGCCTAGTGTTGATCGGAGAAACCACGGAAAACTACCGATCAGAGCACCCGGCTAGAATTCTCCTCCAGACAGCGACTGAATTCGACCTAGCTGAAAAGCTAGAGTCGAAAATGCTACCGCCGTCAGGACTCTAACCTAGGTCAGAGGCGCTGCAGTGACATCAGTTGATGCACTGAGCTCTCGCTCCCGGTACAAATTACGTGAAGTTGCACTAATTTCACTCCATTAATTCTCCACCTCTGCAAGAAAACGGTTAACGTATGGTAATACAGGAAGGTATACACCCTGAAGCTACTTGAATGCATCCTTTCTTGAAAAGACATTGATCATGTGATGATTATTGTAGTGAACGGTTGTTAACTGGATATTAATCTACAAGATTACACTATATGTACAGTTACGTACCGAGTATTGACCTACTATTATTTTTCACATCACAATTCCATAATTAGAGCGTAAATAGTATATATTTAGACTCGTTGATTAAAACTGTACGTATTTATTTGGTGGTTCAAGCCACCTACCGTTTGGGGAAGGGTTTCAAAATATGCTCAAAATTGTTGTTTAATGCGAAAGGTCTTGTATTTTTGTTCGCTGCTTTGCTGAAAAATGTATTTATGAAACAGCACGTTGGTGCTGTTTCTTGGTATTAGCGTGCCATCAATAGATAGTCATTAATATTAAACACTGATGGTACTGGCAGTTAATATCCAAAGAAAATAAACATATTTCATTCCCGGTACACGATTCCCGGTGCACGATGTCCAACAGGACACGTTGTGAATGAATGGTGCACTATATTTTTAACCAATTCGTATAATTTTTCCACGTGTTGCGAGAGGACTCTTGACAGATTCGTGAAGAGTGAAATGGACTTTCTTTCCAAAATAAATCGTGCGATGTTGAGGTTGTCGGTGGAGCGTGGACGGGACTGTGGAGCACGCGTGGAGTGGCACTTGGCCGCAGTTCGCAGCGCTGGAAGTGGTGCCAGGGGTTCCGATATTCACGTTGGCATGAATGAAGATGCTTCAAACGCTTGAGTGCAACCTAAAACAATGTTTTGACTACGTGAAAAATGTCTGTCACGAAGCATTGAATGCGTTTTATGGCGCGTGCACGGATTTATTGTAATTTGCATAGGTCGTGAGAGCGACGGTTCGTTTCCGTCTAGTTTCAGCTCGGGGTCTGGATGTTTCTATCGCTTGAGAATGCAAACACGAACGTAAAGAAGATATATAATCAGTTAACGAATATTTACCTTGTTCGAGAAAATGCAACAGGATGTTCGTTTAAAATATAGTATATTTAAATATGTGTGATCACAAGGAAATATTAGCCATAATTTTGTCTCGTGAAAATATATGAAAAGTATGCGCTTTGATAAGCTAAACAATTTATCATTAAAAATCCTATAATTTGACACGAAATCAGATGTTCTAACAAATCAAAAGGAACTGATTACTACTGCCACAGGTAAAAATGATTTGAAAATTTGATTTAACTTTTGATTCGAATACACGTTTCATATATTTCAATACATTCAATTAATTAAGAGTAATTTCTTTTTTTATAATTTCTATGTAAACGTATAATTGGAGCAGAGTTGGGTGTTTATACATGGATTAAATGAATGCATTCAGGAAGTATAATCGTTTTATTTAATTCTGCCATTGAAACGTCCTTTGCATTTTAAGAGTAATGATCACAGTAATTACTATAATGCAATTTTGTATCATTCAGTAGAATAATTCAAGAATAAATTTGTATCATATGTATGTATTGTAGTGATATTCTGTTGACCCTGAAACTACAAGCAGTATTATTATAAATTAATATAAGAATCGAATAAGTCGGCAACCATTCAAAAGTTCTTTTTACAATAACAACAAAAAATCCTTTCTATAAATATGTCAAATATAGAACAATTTTTAGTTTCGCGAGTTAAAGCTGATTGTAACTGTTTACTAGGATGATTGTTACTTATTACCGCGTTTCTGTAACATTAGAGTCAAGTTAATCTTAGAAAAATGTCTTTCAATCATTACCCCATATTGAAGACGAAAATATACTCGACGTTCTTGCTAACTAATCGATGATGATTTGGCGAGAGTCCTGAAATCATAATAGTATGATTTGATGGAGCATTACGTTCTTTCAAAGAAAATATTTCTTAGAAAATGACCCTGTGAAAAAAACCCTATCAAATGTTCATCTTTTAAAAGAACGAAAATAATATATGTTCGGGAAAATATGGTAATATAGCTACAGAAAATACATTTAGTAGGTGCTTTGTCTTTCATAAATGTTTAACAGAACTATAATAAGGGATACATCCAAATTTCGGTTCATTATATTCTAAACTTGACTCTCGGAAAGTAATTTCGTTATAAGAGCTGCAGCTCAAGCCTTGAACTGTACACAATACAATCTGCTTTACAGTATCTTATTCAGTAATTAAGATACTTTGAAATTACCTCTAAAAACCCCGATTGAATTGCTGTTACATTATCACTGCTGTTAGTATTAGACATTAAACTGTAGTTGAAAATCGGAAAAAGTATGCTTTTCATTCATATTTTTATGAACCATTAGTAACTCATGTTTATAATTTTACGGCTATTTAGTTTCAATTTTCTATGTGACAAGAGGAATGGTGCTCGAATCACTTAATAACTGTTATGGGTCATTGGTCTCATTTATGGGTACTCTCTTTGTCCAATTCTTCGTGATCCACAGAGCAGTAATCCTTCGTTTGCCTGAAGAAACCAAATTAACGATCTCATGTCTGTCCAAACCTCCACTGCACTACTTACAGCTTCTGCCATAACATCTGCGTAGAAATTCTGATATTACTGCAGAATCTTGTATCTTCCTCTGCGTAACTTTCGCAATACAGAATCAGGGGGTATATTCGATGCTATATTTTAAAATATTATGCTGGGAATATTCAGAAATTGTATCAAATGGATTACTTCGTAAACGCGGTCAAGCTTTTCCATCTCTATCACTGTTATTATAACATTGGAGATTAAACTGCCCTCCTTTCAGAATTTATCTATCAATCATGTAATGTAATTTTACATATATTTAATGCACATTTTGCTTATTATAACATCACTAAATGAATTTCGCACGAAACATATAACAGAGATTTACGGGTCAGCAACCTCAGCTGCGATGTTCCTACATCCAATTTTTTCGTGATTCATAGAGCGATAATGCTTCCTTTTTGTCTGGAAAATCAAAGGCCAAGCATGCTTGTTTTGGGAGGAGGGCGAATTGTAAAGTATTAGTCAAGCGTTAGGAGGCCGTGGTGGCGGCGGCGGCGGCGGCGGCGGCGGCGGCGGCGGCGCAGGGATGGGGGACGCGGGGACGAGATGGCGGGGGCGGGGCAGAGGACGGCGGTTGCGGGCGATACGGCCAATCTTCCGGGTGCGGCGGGCGCGCGATAAGCGTGCCTTTTGAACCCGGGCGCGGAGATACCACGCGCTCTCCGACCACGCGCTCCGCGAGACGCGCGGCGCTTTGGCCTGTGGGCGCGGGCGCGCGACTCCGGCCACGTTTTCTTCGGCGGCGTGCTCTCGGGGGCCGGGAGGGGGTCTCACTAGAGGAATTGAAGGAATTGAAAACGCATGCAGACTGGCTTTATTTATTTATTTATTTATTTATTTATTTATTTATTTATTTATTTATTTATTTATTTATTTATTTATTTATTTATTTATTTATTTATTTATTTATTTATTTATTTATTTATTTATTTATTTATTTATTTATTTATTTATTTATTTATTTATTTATTTATTTATTTATTTATTTATTTATTTATTTATTTATTTATTTATTTATTTATTTATTTATTTATTTATTTATTTATTTATTTATTTATTTATTTATTTATTTATTTATTTATTTATTTATTTATTTATTTATTTTACGTCAAAAAAGCCTGCGTTAAAAACTGCGTATGACGTGCTATGGGGAAAAGTGAATTGTGTGCACAGAAAATGAAGTTACATTTCTGTCCAGAAGCAAAACAAGGGGCCATCTCAGCATTTGCTCAATGGATCAGGGAAACTGGACGAAAAACCTGATCGAGATGGCGGTCATTGACCCGGAGGCTTGTTGAGATAACAGGACAGTTATTAGGGAGCGGATTTTGATGACCGAAAACATCGCCGAAAATGATCAATAACTGAAAATGCACTGAAAATGCTTTTAATAATGCCCTAAAATCAAAGAAAAATGACAAAATGAATCTTACCAAAAGCAGTTCGGATGTACAACTCAAGCTGTTGGATATGTTAATGATGTAATCAAGACTTCTTCCATTCGTTCGAGTGAACTCAACTTGCAAACATTTGGTTTGGACTGTTCTTTGCCTGGAAATCTGTCTGTAGTTATCCCGAAATCGGCCGAACCAGCAATAGCGCTGATATACGTCACAAGAATTACATACTCGCAACGGCTGCCAAAACAATTTCTGAGCGAACCAACAGAATAGGCTACTGAGTAATTCTGTGAAGAACATTTGTTGCATCTCCTAATTATTATTTGAAGCAAGTACGTCTAAAATGAAATTAAAATTGATGAAATCAGCAAAAAATGCATTAAAAATGTCGGTAAAAGGTACCAAAGACTTATTAGTCGAAATCGACAAAAAATACACAATTATGACCTATATAATGGGTAATTTCCTTTTGTCATAACTTAAAATGAATTTATATATTAAAGGGCATTGTTCTAAAGTGAAAAGAAAAATAATAACATCAAAAGCTTCCCCTAGTTATTATCATAGATAAGCAGAACAATGATAATCAGGGCCAGTAACGCAATGAAGAGGAGGGTCATCGGGCTTCAGTTCGCGCTTCCTAAAAGCCGATAACACGTATTCACAAATGCAGTTTTTGCTGATTTTCTATAACTAAAGCCTTTCAATCTCTCAATGGAATGCGTTCTAAATAACTATAAAACAACAATAAACATAATTTTTTAACTCAGCATGAATGAAAAATTCTTTATAAGAAAAGGAGTCAGACAGATTAAGTTATGTCCTCCGTCCTCCAGAAAAATTCTGGTTGCGTCACTGGGTCTCTAACTATGCATTGTTTGTAATTTATTTTTTAAAATGTATTAATCCTTGTTCATCCTGTTAGGCCTTTCAAGGTTTTGAATCAATCATACTGTTTCCATTTAAAGTTGATAACATACGTTTTTTTTTACATATTTTTAACTTCAATTAAATATTAACTAATTACAGAGGAGTACTCTAACTACTCGAATTTATTTCTGAATTGTTGTTATTAGTTGCTTTTTCTGCTGTTTTACAGAGGTCGAAGTAAGTATTTGGAATGCCGACTTTTAATTCTTGAATACGTGTATGAAGTAGAAGCTAATTTAAATATTTGGCAGGGTAGGATGGTATATTTGTACAGAATCATGTGGAGAGTCTGTCTACAAATTGTTTTACTGGGCATATAGAGAGTTCTTTTTGAATTTGCTCGTTGCGGATACACCAAGGTGCACTTACTGTCCAGCGTAGGTACTTGTTTTGAATTATTTGTAATTTATTGATTGAGAATAAACACTAGAACGAATTGCTGAAATTAGTCACGTAATTGATGTGAGAGAAATATCACGTTGATTACAAAAGTCTCGTTCATACTTAATCCACCCTCGATACTCGCACATAGTAATACGGAAAACATAAACATATAATACGATGTCGGTTAGATACCTTAATTGGTTTACCTTGTTTAATCCGTAAAACTCAGATCACATCCCCATGTTCACTCAGCAGCAGACGCCACAGCTTCATGTTGTTGTAGCAGTTGCTGGTATTGTTAGTAAATGTTTGCGAATTCGTCATACATTGTTGCGGGAGCACTATGTACTATTCGCGCAACTTTTCTTGAACGATGGATTGAAGAAATGAGGGCGGAGTGGGGGTTACAAAATAGGTCACTAGAGTATTTACAGTAATGCCAACCTCTGGAAAATCAAAGTCATACCTGCTACGTGTGCGGCCAGGTAATCGCTGTGGATACGCAACAGCAGGGATACTAGATAGGAGTTTTAGGTGCCTCCCTTGAAGGACCTGGAGGTGCCTCAGCTATTTTTTAGATAATGGTAATAAAGACGAACAGAAGTTCTCTACTACGAAATCAACTAGCTTTAACTAGCTTCTGTTGCGCGCCAACGAAGTTTTAATGCTTGGAATGTTGTCATCAGCGCTCGTTGCGAGCTTTTGCCTCCAACTGTTTATTGCTCAAGGGCGGAGGAAGCAAGATCATCGTTCAAGAAAAGTTGCGCTAGTAGTACATTTCTTCTGTATATTCATGGTTGAGTATTTGCACTGGCATGGTGATATGTTCCCTAGGGGAACACCGTCGTTTAACATGTGGTTCACTTCAATGGTAATTGTAATTTCACTTTGACTACAAATCTCAACAAAGAAGTTTTGAAGTACACCTTCGTACTACCTTCGATCTGGTACCGGCTGCCCCAGGCCTTATCTTGGCACTCTGCGATAACCACTAGCTACTCTAGGAGCGGCAGGCACGTCTGCTCGCGGTCGCTGCCAAGACTGAACTGATTGTAATGTTTTGTTTCTTTCTGGTTCTACACGTGTCCGTGAGTTTGGGGCTGACTTCCGTTTACGCGCTGTATGGCCGACGACATTTCTAGATATGGAGAAATATACCATAGTAAGATAAGGAATCATTACATTGTTTTAAGTATGAATTCCAGTAGAGTAGCGTGGTTAACAGTCGCCGGGGCATAGGAAAATTTCGCCGCCTCCTTATTTAGGTATTTCAATTTAAAAGGCTAAAACATACAGTAATTCTAGAGAACTTTTCGGCAAGAGCAATCATCATCATTATTGTGTGGTGTACAGGCTACAAATAAAAACGTAATCTGCGTATGTTTTAATCACATTTATTTGAAAAATTCTTACACGTATGCCACTTTCATTGATATAACAGGTCTAGAACACTTATGATTATACCTTGACAATCGACAAGATTGAGTTATTATTGAATATAAAACACAAATCGATTTCCAATTAGAACTAGAACGATACTGTTACTATTTATATTTTTATTGAAAAATAATACAATTGTTAGAATTAAAAATAAAGCTTCTGTCTTCAACCAAAAATTTATTCCTCTGCTTTTTTAAGAGCAAAGTATTTTATTGAACTATCTATAGTATCACATACCTCTTGTTCAATAGACAAGATAGCCAGATTGGTTAGCCTTAAAGTATTCATTGTTTATCTTAAATATTTTTTTTTCAATTTCAATTTTGAAAAACTCCCTCACGGCTGGAATTGCTTATGGTAATTGTGAGCAATATTCGGAACATTATTATAATATTGGGCAGAATATCGTTCAGTTTGGATTTCGCAATAAAGTTTAATAATTCAAGTGGGTTCGCATTAATTAATTTTCGTTGCCCGTGATAGCAATAAAAGTCCGCAGTCGAAGTCGTTCCAGATTGAAGCCCTGCTCCTTAATTTCGACAGATGCATTGTCTAGATTGCATCGATTTAATCGTCTGAATGTAGTTAGATAAGCAAACTTATCCGCCAAATTCTGTAGCAGCTACATATTTTTTTACTATTAACTTTTACAATAAATTATTATTATTATTATTATTATTATTATTTATTGTGAAATTTTGCCGCCCCCTTAAAGTTCCGCACGGGGCGAGCCGCCCGCCCTGCCCACACTACGCTAAGCCAGTGATGAATTTATGTCATGATGGTGAAGAATGGATCTAAGATCTTCCGGTCTTCATCTCAATTGCTGACTCGTAACTACAAGCGTTAATGCAACCGTTGTCCTCTACATTACCTTTTCAGCTTGCTCCTTAAAGTGTTAGGCAATTTGCTTCTTAAATTGTTACGCAATTTACTCGTTGCATGCACTTCTACTGTTGGCCTCGCCATTGCTTTTGTCTTACTTGCATTGACATTATGTACGGTCTACAGTTTAAGGCTTGTGCTGCAGCTCTTATAACGAGATTACGTCCTGAGAATCATGTTCAGAATATATGTACCGAATATTATTCATCAGTGTATTATGTATTTTGTTAGTAGTACTGTCTTCTTGAAGGAAACGTTAGCACTCTGTTCACTGTCCCAAGGTTTTGCATTATCGGATTCCTATGTTGTCTTTCTTCTGGCCCAGCATGCTGGCGCGTGTCCATAGTCAAGAGGCAATGGGCTACCTGTAGAGTTAGGTCAGAGTTACCGACCCGTTTTGCCACCACTGTGGCATCTGCATAATGTACCACACAATAATATATTTAATGGAGGCAAGGAAAGTAAGATTCTTTTCTTTTGTTTGGGTCAGAAAGGTGTTTCTCTCTGTTGATGTGGGGAACTCAGTGGCAGTGCATTTTACGCATATACTACAGCTCGCCCCCATTCACGATAGAAAGAAAATAAAAGGGTACGCGAAACCCTATTAATTTAAAAACAATTACAATGTAATATATTTGCAATATTCATTTGTTGTAAGTGAAAATAAAAACATTCGTTGTTCATTAACTCATTGTCTGATTTTGTCTTTTAGTAACAACTCGAAGAGTTGGTATTTATTCCTCTCTGGTCGGTAGTGCTGCTTTCCAGAGATGTTAACAATCTTGTATGTTAATTTTTTGTCAATTCTTACGCTATTTGCCTCGTTTGTGACATGCTGTAGTTTTGAGGGAATATTAATAATATTTAATGCAATGTGAAGCTGCTATGTGCTATGTGAAGCTAACCATTTAAAGTAGTCGTTAGAAACGAATATTATTAATGATGGAAATTGTCTTTGTTGAATTTATGGATGTCTGGATACGTCTTTTGGAAAGCGCGAGCATATTCGATTAGGTTTTGGGTAGTTTCTCCCGAGTTTGAAGAAGGGAGTGGCTGAAGATTCTGAAAGGAAATTGAAAAACTGATGAGTTTTTTAATAATTGAACTTATGAGATGTTCTGCAGTAGTGTTCTGGTATTGATTCTATTTGTAGTTCTTTATACTGTTGTTTGTTGCTAATGAACCACGGAAATTATTTAATTTTTAGGATTATTTTTCTCAAGCATTTGTTTTGTACAGGGGGTTCACGTAACGTGTGCACCTCCAGTAACTTTAGAACGGTTTAAGTTATTGTAATGCAGTTTTCACGAAAGTGCATGAGGGAATGGAGCTAATTGATACGTGTATTCATATATATTTTATAACTTGTATTTTACGAGATATTTGAGGTAACTTTGTTTTCTCAAGTGGAACAATACATACTTTTTCAGTCTATCATGACGAGTGTAAAGAGATGAATTTCAATACCAATATGCCAGTATTGGTATTGGCAGTGTACCAATATGCACTCTTGTAGTGTGAACATGCGTGCCAGACCCGGTCGAAGGATTGTGAGACGTCATCTTGTTAATCTGCTACATCATCAATACTCCCGCCATCAAGACTCCATTGTGTTTTTTTTTTTCATTTTATTGTATTGATTTTGTTGGATGTACATAGGTCAGTTTTGGTATAAACTTTACATATGTTTGATAGACTTACTTACTAACTTATATTTAAAACTTATTTCTAAGACTTAAATCTAACATAAGGTTGAGGATGCTCTATTGGGTCCTCTATTCTGGTTCAAATTCGGAGAAGGTTTTGAGGAATATATTGTAGGGGTATCTGTTTTTTATTCTGGTAGGGTTCGGGTTCTTAGCGAGTCTAAATGTTGCAAGGGAAGAGTTTTGAGGTAAATAATAATAAAAGTTGGTGGCTAAGTATGTGATGTGATGTTCAGTGAGTTTTAAGTTGAGTTCTTTGTGAAGCTGATGATTCGTCTCCATTGTGTAAACATTCGTGAATGTTTCCTTCGTGCCTATGAAAAGGTATTAGAAGTGATTGCTACGACCCGCGACCTCGAGGCTTCGCATGGGGCAGCAGCGCGCCTTCCGCACTTAAATCGTTTAGAAATAAAGACTGGATAACAGGCGGATACAATGATGAAGAAACATAGTCCATGAAATAATTGCGTATGTCTTAGTAACGAGGTTTCTTAAAAAAAATACAACAAAAAGATGTTTGAAACACGTAGATTATGATTGCGATGTTTTTGTCGTCTCGCTTGGACATTCAGTATATTCGTACCTCTATAGAATCATCAAAATATAAGTGCATTAGTGCATATGCTATAAGATGCAGTGATAAAAAATGAAGTAACATTAAGGTGTTTTTTACAACCATTTTACTGTATTCGGGATTCGCTTTTTTTGGAGGGATGTTGTTTTTTGTGGCATTTTAATTAAGATTTTGGGGCAAAATAATAGGAAATTGAGAAAGTGAAGACCACCTTAACATATATTAACATTGTATACTGGGCTATATTACCGATACATAGATGTCATCGTTACATTCGTTTCCGAGTCATTCGTCGCAAATACCAGGTGCTCGACCCGCTCCGGGCAATTTTCATGAACCCTCCAATCCCCTGCCTAGTTAATTTGTGACGGAGGGCTCTCTGGTCGTCCTCGACAGCGCGTCCTCCGCGCGTCCTCGAGACTGTTGGAGTCCGTCGGAGACGAAGTGGTGCTCCCCGAGTGGCGAGCTGCTCATTACGGCGACCCCGGCGCCGGCCCGCCTCCGCCCAGCGGGGCGTCTCGTGCCGAGCCGGGCCTTCCGCAACTCTCCGCTTGCCGCCCGCCTCCCTCTCCTCTTACACATCTCGTCCACCATCCCACTCGTTCAACCACCCGTTCTACCACCCACTCGTTCACTTATCCACCTGACCGGCAGCGGTAGCTCAGTGCATCAACTGATGTCACTGCAGCGCCTCTGACCGGGAGGTCCTAGGTTCGAGTCCTGACGGCGGCAGGATTTTCGACACTAGCTTTTCAGCTAGGTCCAATTCAGTCGCTGTCTGGAGAAGAATTCTAGCGGCCGGCTGCTCTGATCGGTAGTTTTCCGTGGTTTCTCCTATCAACACCAGACGAATGCCGGAGCAGTACCCTACCAAACGGGCCACGGTCCGCGCGCGATCTGTCCTTCCTCTTTCTTGTCCTATCCTCTCTTCTGACACATACTTACACTGACATGCACTACACTACCACATATTCCGGGAGACCGGTCGGGAGCTTAGAGCTTGTCCCGGGTTGGGCGGTGCCCCGCTGGTGGGAGAGTCCTGGTGAGGGGGAAACCCCACTAGCCGACGGTCGGCGCCGGATCTCGCCATCTAGCGGGGGAAGATTACCGCCATCTCCCGAGAAAAAACATGCACGACTCTAACGGGACTAATGACCGAAGAAAAAATCAATCAATCAAACTTACCCGCCCACTCACGCATCCGGAGCTCTTCCACTCACTCGTTCTCGCTCTCCCTCGCACCCTATACCTGCCACTCGCTATCCAACACCCCCCTCACCAAATCAACCTTCTTCCCCATTCGCCCCCCCCCACACCCCACCGCACAACAATCACTCCCCTCATACACATACCCAATCGCTCATCTACCACCATTCATTTACCCACTCACTCACCTTCAAATATAGACACTAACAACACATACACACACTTACCCACTTACCCTCATACGCTTACTCACCTATCCAGTCGCACTGTTACACACCTACCCACACATCAGGTTTCCTACCCCCCGCGCCGCCACCATCCACGACTCGCCGCCAGCCATCTACCAATTGCCGGCCGCTGCCCTCCTGGAGTTCTCAGAGAGATGGTCTCGGCGGGGACACCGGCTATTCATTAGCAACGCCTACTTGTTTACATAGTTCGCTGTCGACAGCTTTTCGCTGCGCTCGCCTCGGCCAATTAGCCGATCGAGATTCAACCTCCGGACGGGGCGAGGAACTCCGCTCTTCGGGAACTGAGTACATTGCGTTTGCTACCAGAGGAAGACATATTTTTGGTACCGCTTCTAAATCTATCACAGAATAAACTTTTGCTTGTAATATTTTTCTTTCTTCATCCAGTGGCGCTACGGTTCAATTATTTGGCTGGTCTGGGTTTGGCCAGACATCCTCAGTGTTCAACCTGTGTATTTCTAGTGGGAGACACCGGAGATAATGGGCCACAGGCGAATGAGGGGCCATTCTATTGTTGTTGTTGTTATTATTATTAATATTATTATTTTTAATATTAATATTATTAATATTATTATAATTAATATTATTATTATTACTATTAATATTAATAATATTAATATCAATATAAATATTATTAATATTAATAATATTCATATTATTATTATTGTTATTATTTGCGAATCGGGCACTTCTGACCACGCCACACGATTAGCATGTGTAACTGTTAGGATAAGCTTTTCAGCTGTATCCTTCGATAAGACTGTTACCCCTTGAATTGTAAATTATGAGGTGATAGGATGATGATGATGAGGGCTGAAGGGACAATCACAAATACGACTATGCCTACGCAGGACTCGAACCTGCAATCTCATCGGCACAGACGACGGCTGCCGCCAACGTCTGCGCCACGGGGCCGGCTGGGATTATTTATTATTGTTGTTATTATTATTATTATTATTATTATTATTATTGTTATTATTATTATTATTATTATTATTGTTATTTATTATTATTATTATTATTATTATTATTATTATTATTATTATTATTATTATTAAAGCTCATTCAATTCCTTGCGAGCAAAGACCTCACGATGTTTCAGAGACTGCTGGGGAGAATTTCATTAAACCTTTGAGCACGGTTTACACAGTTCAGTCTATTGTTCCCTAGCGCTTTTATCCAGCCGGCAGCCGGTTACTCTTTATGCCCCGATGGGACGTATATTCGACCATACACTATACACCAACACAGTAGCGAGCTACTCTGATCTGGGGTCAGCAGAACGCGAGGCCCTCCTCGACAACACATACTTTGAGAGATAAGGGACAAACAACCATGCCCAAGAACCGTGGACAAGGATCAACCATCCAGAAAGGACTCGCTCCCGCGACCTTTCAGACCGAAGTGCTGAGTCGACAAAATCTTTAGTCACCTTAGCCATCCAGGTCGGCCAGTCTATTGTCCGGTTCCAAATGTGTGAGCGGGGACTGGAAGTATTTCGGGCAACGCATAGTTGAGGTACTACTCAGGCATTCGCCTGTAACTTGTCGGAGGAAACCGATCAGGACAGCTGACTTTAGAATTTTTCGTCTATACTGTGCCTTATTTTACCCATCTCTTTAACTGGAGTAGGAACTCCGCCACCACCATCGGTATTCGAACTAAGATTTTCGGTCGACGATACTCTACTTGCGATTCAGTTCAGATAAAGTAGTTACTATCCCAGTTATGGCTTACCTTGATTTCCAACGTGTCAGTCTGAAGATGAAAACTTATCTGGGAATCAGATCCACGTCCAAGCTGTGTCCGCCATTCTATTCAGCAAACTTCTACGATAAGCGTTTTCACGTATTTATTCCTGTGTTTTACGGCTACTTAGGAAACTCTTGGATAAACAAATTGGAATAATTATAAACGAAAATGGCTTTAGTGCTAGAAAAGTATGTAATCCGCTTATCTAGATGTCCAGATAAACATTTTTTAATGTGAGGAGACTGAGGGATTCAATGGGGAATTTCCGAACCATTCACCTCGGGAACCGAAGTTTAAAATCCCGGCCGCTTGTTGTGGAATTCCTCGTGAGTAAACTGGTGCACAACCAATGTTCATGGAATTTTGTCCATTCAATGTTTCTCTATTCATCATCATTTCATCAATATAATTTTCCTTTCTATTCGCCTGGGACGACTATCACTAAAATTCTAAATGATGCATTTAGTTTCAATTTCGATGCACCTCCATGTGAAATTTGAGTCGCAGGAGAAGTCAGAAGCGGATTCTTAGAAACATTACTGTCATTATCTGCGAAAACTTTATTACAAGGAATCGTAATAGTAAATACTTGATCTTACGTGAATGCATAACTATGTACGAAAGATCAGGTGATATTACTATACAATACAATACATGTTGGATTGTTCTGTTAATCTGTGTGCTGGGTAAAGTTACGTATGCTCGTATAATCTCTTATTGGGGTACAGGTACAAGGAACGTAAACGTCAGTATTATAAGCAAGCTAGGGCCAAAAAACTCGATTGCACAACTACAAAGGATAAAGAAATGTTTCCTTCAAATGTGATGCTAATCCAGGAGGCGTAGAAAGGGACCTCCCTTTTGATAACGAGTATTAACTGCCTGGGCTCTTGCGACGACCTGTGTCCTCGGTAGTTGTTTCTCGAGTTGCATCCGGAGAGCCGGTCGTCAAAAAATAAGCCATTATTTTCCCGTTATTTTCACATGTTTACTCCGCCTAAAGAAAGTGATGACGCAATAAAGAGATGAATCACTTCAGAAGAATACCTTAACATAGTATTACTTATATAGTTTAAAGAATAATGTTCCATCCAAAGCAAAACATTTGCATGTTTTACCGAAAATCGAAAATTAAGAACATAAATATAACAATTAAGAATTAAACAATATTAACAATATAAAACAAAAAACGGTGCATGTTGAGATAGTATGTAATTATGAAGGTCTGTTTGCTTTTCTTAACTTACGTAATCATACATTACTTTATTTACTTACATTACTTACGTAAGCATACATCAAAGTTTTTGAACTTTTCTAGCTATTATCAGTATGCTTTTACTGTTGACTAATGAACGTAAAGATATTTGGCTGAGATATACTCAATTTTACACCCACTATCCGCACGTCTTCCGGAGGCTGAACACAAAACACTTGGGCTGCCGTGGTAGTATAGCAGAGTGCGCCAGCTACCTGAACCACCATAAGAAAGCCAGGTCATTTATTTCCTTTTAACTTTCGAGGAATATAAGCACATGAGCCTGTGTTAATTAAAAACTCCGAGAAATATGATTTGTTGCTTTATACCTGGAAGCGCCACGTCACAGCCAAATTGGCGAAGGGGCTACCTGTGGCGAACCGACCAACTTATGTATTTTCCTCCTCTGGGATCTAGGGTTCAAATCTCGGCCATCCAGGAGGACAATGTGGACAAACCGGGTTTTCGTGATTTTTAGGGGTCTCTTCCGCTTCGATTGCCATTTATTCCAACGATAGTTATTTCAGTTCATGGGTCTTCTCTTCATCAGGTATTCACCAGTTCTCACATTCATTTCTCAAGCGAATTGGCTCTCGCTTCGTTGCCAGACCACCTACAGAAAGTATCCCACACCCCTTTTCTCTACTTTTGAAACCTACCAAGAAATCTCATGGCCAACCGACATATGCTCCGATATTCAATGAAGGAAATAGAAAAGAAATCAACATCAACCGCCACTGTGTATTAGAAAGACTGTCAAAGCGCTTAGAATATTGAGTATCGTATTTTCAACGTACTATTTTAAACGTCTTTCAATCTTCAAACACCTCAGAAAATTTGAGGGGATTAATTACAGGGCAAGATTATTTGTTCTGATCCCAGAGCTTCTCATACACGTATTTACACTTGAAACGTTTTAACATTTTAACTAAACGTAATGTAGCTATTAGTTGTAGTCTGGTAATCTTCAATAACAAGCTTAATGGAAATGTTTTACTCTTTAGTCGTTGTGAACAATTTCAGGGGTTGGATTTTGTGTTTCCACGAGTGAAAAACACTTCTGTATTAACGACTGCATGATCGAGTTATCGTAAGTAACGCTTTTCTTTATATTACGTTTAAACCCCAGTAAGACGTTATATGCTTTTTGATTAAAACATGTATGTAATTGACATTTAGATTAGAATAATTTCTGTAGATTGTTATCATATGGCCATGGCCACAACCGTCAGAACATTGAATTAAAAAATTATTTATCAAGAAATAGTAAAAATTGTATGCAACGTATGGCGACGAAGTAATAAGGTCGTACGTTTTCTTGTGCTCCAGAATTCCTACCCCACTCTTTTATATGCAAGGTTGAATTATGAATAAAAGTACCAAAAATAGTGGTTGGCAACATTTGAAATATAGAACTTTTTTACCTTAAGTAGTGAAACTAATAGTAATATATTTCGCTTCTGAGTAGTAGTAATAAATAAGTTATTTATGACGCTATTAATACTGTAGTACATACTGTACGTATTTCAATAGAGGTTTTGAGAACCTGGAACAATCATCAGACAAACGCATGTAGAATCCTAGGAAAAACATACATCATTGACTTTATCCTCGTAATTTAGTCTGATCACTTTTTGTGGACACTGTCCCACGGTTGGCAAGAACTGAATGTGGTTTGAAGATATCATCTGAAGTTGAGTTTTTCACGCAAAACAAGATGTAGAGAGTAGACGGTGATCCATCTTATGTGCCAATTATGCCCAATAACTCCTCGTCAGCCGCGTCAGTCTTGAGAATCCTCAGTAGCTGTAGTTCTCCCTGCATTTGAAAATGTCGGATTTGAACTCTATGATCTTGCTTTAGTGTTCCTGTGTACCGTTCTTTTTTCATATAATTTCAGTCATAAGGCATGCAGATAGACCGCTCCATACTCGAGTAGTTACCTCAATCACCTTATTCGAAACTCTTCAAAGTTAAGAAAAAGAACTCTGTATTAATTATTAGGGAGATAAATCTAACATAATATTACATTGAGAAATATATCACACATGCATAAGTTCTAGGATGTATGTTCTCAGAGAAAAACATTGCATTCTTACTTCTGCATTTACATAGTTGAAACTAAACGACGTAATGTATTTTTGTATTTGTTGTGAGACCGCTGAATGCATAAAAATGAATTGTCTATGCTTTTTATTATGAATGTATTATTTATGTGTGGATAGTTAATGCTTATTGCAAGATCATTCATTACTAATTTGGCAGTTCAGATTCAGTGCTAGAGTATAGTCACAGTACTTCTACATTCTGAATTTGTTGTTTTTTGAAGAATCCCTACTATAGCATCTAATCCTAGAATTCCACAGAACACAATTGGATCCGATGATCTTTGCGATATTGAGGTACTCCTTTCTTTGAGGGGAAATTGAGGTGAAAGCTTTTTGTGGTACTCCTATTTTTCAGCCAAAGATTATCTTCATGTTCAACAGGTACTTCTTGCAGAACACTATGTACTGTCATATTGGTATTGTGGTTGCGGTACGCGCATAGTGGGGTGTAAGGGGTATTGCTGTTGGGACCAAACGAAGTCACTCATCTCCTAATTCCATATGTTTGACACAATGTTCGTGACTAAATATTTGAAACCGAGGGCGCGGCGTCACTGGGCACTTATATATGAAGAATGATTATCATCATCCACCATCATTAATGGTGGTTTGCCCTCGCTTTCCACACCACATGGTAGCAACATCAGGCACTAATCTGTGATTCGAATCCTCAGTCATCGCAATGTACGTTTCCAATGAAAAAAAAAAGGTTTCAAATGGGTTGATATCAAACTCATACTGTAAGGAAATAACTCTCGCAAAGGCAATTGAAAATACCACCCTGAAATGGTTGAAAGATTTAAGATTCTCTGCGGTGTGACAACGAATAATGAATGAGCGTGAATAAAACGAATATTAGTCGTTGCACGTTAAAATGATCAGCGTGAAGGGTTAGTATCAGATCTAAGAATTTTCCATTTACTTGCAAATCATACGCACGAACAAACACAATTGTAATTTTATTTTCAGGGAGCTACACAGCTGCTCGGAAGTGTCATCGGTTCAGGGTTTTTAATTCAATCTTTAATCTCCCTTGACTCTTGAGTGTTTTGAGTACTAAGTATCTTATTGTATATTAGCCACAGTCATGCCTGAGTCCGAATATGTATGGAGAAATTGCATGCCTGGTTGCTAATTACCAGCGGCCAATGTGAGCCCCCTTATTAGAAGACGCGCACGTCGTTCGAATGCGTTGGTTAGATTAGAGAGGCGAATCTTGTGCTCATGAAATATTAATTAAAAAACGGTAAATTTCTTATGAAATATTTGTCTGGGTTTGGATTTTTCTGAGCACTTATCTTTATCTTATATTAGCACTGGAGACGAATGAAAATTACGTATTGTAACTAGTTAGGTTTTTCTAATCCTAAACTTTGCGAAAATATATGTTGTGAAATGAAGCTAGATTTATATATTGTTAGTTGAGTCAATTTGTTCTAAATAATTTTATAGACTGTCAACAATTTATTAAAATATGGATTTTGAATATGGAATTTGATACGTTTTCTTCTTTCTTTCATCACATTTCTACAATATTTTATGGAATTTATTCCTGCTTATTTCACCAAGTTATCAAGTATTATTTTGATACGTTTTATTCTTTCTTTATCAAATTGACATTTAATCAAGTGTAAAGGGCTGATGATGAGGGAATATCAGCTTTCGAAACGTTGCCACGCCACTGAGTTTCCAAATAAATGTTAATTGGAATGTAGAAATATTATTGCTGTATTTTAATAAATTGTGCACTGTCTATAAAATTCTTTGGAAACAATTTACTGAGCTGACGAAGTTAATAGCAGACAGCCATTAGGTCAAGTTTGTAACTAGATTTATAAAGTTGTATGTCCGTGAATATGTTCATCTTGTCAATACGATACGTTGCGTTGACGATATCTCTCCTTGACAGTCCTAGAGGTTGCTTACAACATTTTTTTTAATTACCTCTTCGCCTTATGCTTGTCGATGCTGAAGGGAGCGCTGATGTCTACTTCAGATACCGCCTTCCGGATCTTCGCATCCCATTGGTGCCTGAATGTGAAGTAGGAAGCAGTGACTCTCAGTAAACTAGAAAAGGAACACATAACGTTCGCATAGTCTCTGTATGCACAGTTTTAGTGCCAAAGCAAAATCTGATTAAACATAATCGTGTGGTCAAAACAATTCAGCAGGTTCTCACGCAAAATATTTTGGCGATGTGAACCAGGTTCCGTATTATTCCTATGATCAACCACTAATTAGAGAGAACAATTAGTGAAAGCTTTACAAGAACCGCGAAATACCAACTCCAAAAAAAATCCAGAAGAACATTTCAGATGTTGTAATGATTTTGAGAGAAAAAAAAAGAAAACCTTTCATGGGACCTCGGCATTCCGCCGACCCAGCGTGCGAGCGCAATCTATGCACCGCGGTGATATGCTATGCGGCGGCGATGGTGTAACGGTTAGCGTATCGTATACCCAAGTTCGCAGGTTCAAACCCGATCAAAGCCGTGGATTTTTAAGGGCGAAAAAATCCTTCGTGCGCCTTCCTTCGGAGGGAAAGTAAAGCTGGCTATCCCATGTTAGTAGATTTACTGCTTGTAAAAGATCCTCAAGCCTAAATGAAGCTAGCTCTGAGGTAAATTCAAATTGCCTGTTTCGTCGCCCAAGTAATACCTTCTTTCTTCCCTAATAGGTGAAAGGAGCGTGGTCAGACGTAAGAGGAGGCCTCATGGCGAGCGACGAGCCTCCTTGTTCCGCGGCGAGCGGTCGGCGCGAAAATTCCACCCACTCCTAGTTTACATTATCGATATACCAGTCCCTCTAGTAGCCAATCTGACGAATACACGCCCAGAAAAGTTAACATGTCCCTGCCATTGGCACATCAGATCGACTGCCATTGGAAGCCGTATAGGTACCAGTTGATATCAGCTCAAGGAGAAATTCTCAACACATTTACCAGTACAATTGATAATTTGAATTTGCACTGTAAAATGTATATACCCATTCAGAAGTCAGAGTATAATAATTGCTATTATTATTGTTACTATTTTTATTTTTATTATTATTGTTACTATTATTATTGTATTATTATTATATACAATTTTTTCGGAGGCATGCTTTCAACACAGTAGTTCTGGTTACAGCAATATTCGTGGTTGCTTCCTATTCTACATACAGGTGTGTATGAATCGAGAAGATCTAGATGATAGTGGTGATCTGATGTAAAAATACAATACTTCTAGTTTCAGCAAACTTCAAGTGGACAATGAAAACGTAGTTTTTTAGTCGAACCGGCACTCCTAGGTAAAAGCAAAATAGCTCATAACTTTTAATGTTCACCCTAAGGCGAAACTAATACATTCCTTGGAACCTAGAAGATCCTCGTTCGATGCCTGAAAAGTTTTGTCTCTTGCCCTATTTTAACTCATGCAGGTTAGAGCTCCAAAAATTAATATTTTTCCATAAATGAAGTAAAAGGGGGTGTTTTCGTAAAAATGCAAGAAAAGCACATTTATATAGATCGACCTACTGCGTGGAGTTTCAAAGTGTTCCCATGAACATAAAATTGACAACACTCAATCTCAAATGATAAAGTCATTCATAACCCAAAGAGAAGGATATAACATTCCATATCACTCAGCAACGCTGTCTATAAGAACTTAGGGCTCGCATGCCGCGTCGAGGCCCTGGGTGAAAGGAAATATTACATGGCTAGCGGAGAGGGCGATTACATTGTAATTGTCGCATTCGAGACGGTGTTTTTGGACTCTTGTTAGAAAATGAATTCTTTTGGGTTTGTTATACGAACCATAACACTCGACAATCGAACTTTCACTTACGGAATTGATGTTCGCGGAAACAGTTTTTTTGGTTTTGTTTTAAGGTCGCAATAACATCTAGGTTATTAGTGACCACTATTGGAGTTAATGTTATGAAAACTGTGAAGCTGAAACTCTATGGTGATAAGGGGTGAAAGGACGAACACAAATATAACCAGGCCCGAGGTGGAACTCGAACCCGCGATTCTTTGGTCCGAGATCGCTACGACACTACTGCCTTAGCGATCTCGGCCACCGGTCGGTACAGTTATATTTGTTTGGCGAGATTTATTATTCACTGCTGCCGGGTCGTGACTGGTTATCCAACCTATCAGTCACACTTCCCCAGGACGGCGGAGTACGCACTTATGACTTAGGCAGAGGTTTCGTGGGACTTCTTGTCCGTAAAATGTCGCCATTTTAGTCTGTGACTGAGGACGTACTAGTTATTTCCAAACCAGGCGCAAATTCTTTCTTCTCATTAGAATACTTTCTCTTTTGTTCATGTGATGTCTTCTTTGTGTCAAAAAGATGTAGCGGAAGTCTGGCATTTGGAGGCATTTCTTGTGTGTATTATTAAACTTTATTGTCAGCCACTCTGAATTAATATAAAACGTCTTTGGTGATTTTTTGATGAACAGATTCAGGAATTAGAAATTACACATATGACAGTTCACAATCTTTTGTTAATTTGGGAAAATCACGATGTTTCTAGGGCAAATTTATCCTCATCATCAGGCTTATTGTAAAGTTATACTTACTTCAAACTAAGATGACAATTAAATTTATGAAGTTAACATTAAGTTTATTCAAAATATAAGATAACCAACCGTCCCCGCCACCATTGCCGACTCTCTGGTTTTGTTATCCCGCTAGGTCCATCATGTGATCGATGACATACCTGAAACTGCGCCGAACAAGCACAAATTCATTCTCCACGTTAGAACCGGCACCATTTTTTTTATCATAGACTCATTTGCGTCAAAGAGGAGTGGAAGACGTGTCTCGCGTTGAGACATTTCTTATAAGAGCTATAATTAGAGGAATTATTATTTCGCGTTAATGTTTTTCAAATTTGCCAAAAAGAATGACGTTAATTCCTTTTTAATTATTTAGTGAATAATGGCGGCAAGCAACATCAAGAATTCATTTCTTAATTATATTGCAGATAATTGATTGAAGAGCGTGAATAAAAACGATTGAATGAGCGAAAACAAAAGATTATTATTCCGTTGTCATGGAGGCAAATAGCATTATCTTCATTTGTTTCTTCAGATTGAAGAAAGTGACGGAGAATCAATTATCGTACTGCCCCTGTATGCAATGTTCGCACGAAATAGCTGTGCACTCTGAACCGTTTAAATGCGCGTTTATAGCGAAAACACCCCGATTTCGTTTTAAAAGTACTTTGCCGGGACAAAATATTGAATTCCATACCACCAATTCTGTTAGTCAACCAAAAATCAAATCGTTTAAATTTGGTGTTTGTCGCATTTATTGTAAATAAGAGGAACTGTATTATTAAATTCTTTACTGGTCAAAACCACTATTAAATTAATTATTAATTTTTTAATTCATTTTTTTAATTTAAAATGTATCATTAAAAGCATTAAAATCAGTACTTGCAGAAACTTACATCAAACTGCCGTTTTAGGCTTTGAGTCTTTAACCGGTTCTGTGCGGGAAATTCCCCCACTGCACCGCACTGCACTAAAACACACTCTAATCTGTACATTGTGGGAGGCGTTTTTTGGAAATGGAAACCAAACCATCTAGTAAATTTCCGAACTGAAGGTACGAACTTCCTGACTGCGGGAGATAGAAATGTTGGATTGACAGGTGGTCGACGTCTAGGTTTCCATGGCGACAGCAGGCACAGTGACCCGTTTGTTAGGGTACTGCTTCGCCTAGTCTTGATCAGAGAAACCACAGAAAACTACCAATCAGAGCAGCCGGCCGCTAAATTTTTTTCCAGACAACGACTGAATTCGACCGAGCTATGCACCTAGTGGTGAAAATCCTGCCACCGTCGAGTCTCGAACGTAGGACCTCCCGGTGAGAGGCACTGCAGCGACATCCGGCGATGCCCTAAGGCACCTCGCGTGCAGTGAGGTTTGGTTTGTTTTTTTCGTGTTTCCGGGCGCGTCAACTGTTTTGGTCATTAGCCCCGTTAGTGTAGTGCATGTTTTTCTCGGGAGATGGCGGTATTCTTCCCCCGCTGGATGGTGAGATCCGGCGCCGACCTACCGTCGGCTAGTGGGGTTTCCCCCTAACCAGGACTCTCCCACCAGCGAGGCACCGCCCCAGCCGGGATAAGCTCTAAGCTCCCGACTGGTCTCCCAGAATATGTGGCAGTGTAGTGCATGTTAGTGTAAGTGGAGAGGATAGGACAAGGAAGAGGAAGGACAGATCGTGCGCGGTCCGTGGCCCGTTTGGTAGGGTACTGCTCCGGCATTCGCCTGGTGTTGATCGGAGAAACCACGGAAAACTACCGATCAGAGCAGCCGGCCGCTAGAATTCTACTCCAGACAGGGACTGAATTCGACCTAGCTGAAAAGCTAGTGTCGAAAATCCTCCGCCGCAGGACTCGAACCTAGGACCTCCCGGTCAGAGACGCTGCAGTGACATCAGTTGATGCACTGAGCTACCGCTCCCGGTGCGTGCAGTGAGGGACGCCGCGGCATCTCCGAACGGTCCGCGCGGGTCTGCGCGCGCAGCAGCTGCAGCAGCAGCAGCAGCAGCAGCAGCAGCAGCAGCAGCAGCAGCAGCGGCGGCGTGGCTGAGCGGCGCCGCACGCCGCGGCGCTCGGCTCCGCTGGGCGGCGCAGGGCGGCGGCGGCCGGAGCGGGATTCGAACGGGCGGGCCGCAAGGACACGTAGGAAGCGGGTATTTATGCTTATCTGTCGGCTCGACATTTGCCAAGGACTGACCTTGCATAGCTGAATGCTATCGCCTCCATCTGCGCGAGAGGTGCGGAGCGGCGGCGGGGAGAGGAGGGGAGGAGAGGGGAGGAGAGGGCGGCAACGGTTGGGGGGGGGGACAACGAGGGCGGTGTGGACTGATGGTACTGTGGAGGCGGCTGGGACGACGGGGATGGTGGGGACGGTATGGTTGGCAGGAACAGCGAAGGCAATGCCCTAGGAGAGAGTGGGGAGAGTGAAGACGGTTAGAGCGATGGGAATAGTGGGGGTGCTGGGGTTCCAGTGGAACAGCAGTGGCAGTGACATTGAAGGATCAGTGGTCAGTGAGGCAACGTCGGTTTAACCTGGTGGCATGTGTGCCACGTGACAGTAGGCAGGATAGCAGCGCTCGGGTGTAGTTGAACACAGTGTAGACAGTGAGGTGGCATGAACTGGTGGAACAATTGGAATGCAGGCCCTCCGCAAACTGAAAAAAATAATGTTCCTTGTTAATTTTCATAACAGATATTTCAACTAGTAACACCAAATGTATAAACGGACTTTGTTTATTGACTAATCGATTAATTTTTGTTTTGTACTGATGATCCAAATGAAATAATAATAATAATAATAATAATAATAATAATAATAATAATAATAATATCATCCTACATGATCCCGGTTTATATGCAGTGTTCTAGCTATTTCAACATCAGTAATAACAATAATAGTATTAATAATACTAATAATATAATAATTGTTATTATTGTAATCGCCTTCATTTACGAATTTATATTTAACTAATACCTAAAATCTTAATTTTACTCCATGTTGCGACTAGCTTTGTAAGGAGCTGATCTAGAAACTGCGGGTGTCTCTACAATACTTGGCGGAAAATATGTGTTCTCAATAACAGGATGTTTTGCGCTCCCCAGTTTCTTTAATGACGTGTCAGTCTTTTCAAGTTCGTACATACACTTTGCGGAACTCAAAGTGCTCAGATGACTATCGGTACGGCCTGTGTTTTACACCTCTCATCCGGCTAATCTTGGTTTCATAACTTGCATTTAAGACTTTTCTCTGTATCCTTGATTTCGACGTACTGATCACGTGGTACAGGTTACATGCGGAAGTTGACACAATTTTTTCCCCAAGAATTTCCAAAGTGCAAGTGGTACTTGATACGACTATTCCACGAGCAAATGTGTGTCCAACAGAGTTTCAAAATGCGCCAAATATTGAAAATAACTGAAAGCTACATTAAAATCAAAGGTTATGTCAAAGTACGTACGCTGTTCATTGGACATCAACAGAGCAATCGATGGATATTGCATCCTGAGATAGACGAGTCATAGTTCATGATTGGCCAGCAGGGAGAAGCGCTAAGAAAAGTCGTATAGAAAAAGCTATAACGTTTTGAGATACACCACCCTGATTGGGCATTTTGTATGTACAGTTAAACAGTATTGATTTCAATTTCACGAGTGGAATAGTCGAGGTAAAGTCATGTCGACGGCGACGAGTGTGAAGGTGATGTGGATGATGGGAGCTATGAGGTAGATGGGGCCAATGAGCAAGGCGAGAGTGTTGGGAATGATCAGGACGGTGGAGATGGCGAAGGTGCAAGATGTGTTGGAATAAGAGGGGTGATGTTGAGCCTGGTTGCAGTCGGTAACAGGGGGTTCATAGCGAGCGTCTAAAGAAGGTATAATGCATTATTTAACATTTGAACTGTATAAACAACCTGTAACAAGTATTGTATTGCAGCCTCCGGGTCAATGACCCCCATATCGATCAGGTTTTTCGTCCAGTTTCCCTGATCCTTTGAGCAAATGCTGAGATGGCCCCTTGTTTTGCTTCTGGACATAAATGTAACTTCATTTTCTGTGCACGTCTTCTAGAATTCAGTGGGAAATACAATTATTCGAATTATCGTTTCCATGTTGTCGCGGCAGGAAGTATTATTCCGAAAACAACATGGATAAGAGCCAAAATTTATTGCCTTTTTATCCTGGAAAATAGATTTTATTACATGGGAGCTTTTTTTCCCAAAATTTAAGTAGTATATGACTTAGTGTAGGGATCACAGAATTTTGAAAATGTGCACACAATTCACTTTTCCCCATAGCACGTTATACTCAGTTTTTAACTGTTTTTTGACGTAAAATAAATAAATAAATAAATAAATAAATAAATAAATAAAAGTCCGGGAGAAGGCGGCGGAGATAGGCGATTTGACGAACCGCGATCGGGATACAAGAAGGGTGAAACATTACCCAAAATCCTGTACTAGTTCTGGCTTAAACAGGAATCGCATGCCATGTTTTGGGTTCTAAGAAGGAAGAAAGGAATTTTAAAGGGGGTCGGAGTGGGTATTTGATTATTCTCTAGTTGCATGGTAATCTCTAAGAAATCTCGTGTACCAATAAGCCAGAATAAAAATACATATCTGATATTTGAACAATTACAAATTTTTGTTTTCCGAACCTATCGTTCATGGCGCTAATACTTACATTTCAGGTATATTTCATGATTTAATACTTTTATGAACACAACTACTGATTTTTGTATCATTCTCGAGAGATTAAAGAATAAATGAGCAGAAAATAGCGCTTTTTCAAAAAAAAAGTGCTGTTACTTAAAAATATTAAAGGCTACAATTTTTTTCTTCTCGGATACTTTTATGAGAAAAGAGATTGTGTTTTACGAAATTTTTATATCGATTTTATAATTAGGGGTCCAGAAAATAAGAAAATCATTAAAATATGTGTTTTATATGACATGGTATTTGAATATTTGTTACTGACACGTTAAGTAAACCATCGTATTGAAATATTCTCACAAACTTCCTTTTCTGCAAGATTTTTATGTGTAATTTGAACGTATTAAGGAAAATGTTCATTTGTGGGTATGAACACTATTTTTTAAATTCAATGTTGGAGGATCTCGGAGGATTGTTCGTATGACAGCAAATTTTGTCGCGCGTCATTCGGAAATAAACATTCAGCATGTAAAAACAGATTCTTACCAATAGATGAAGCAATAAAATGTAAGTTTTGTTTTGAATAAATCTTTGATGTTAGTCTATCAGTTTCAAGCAGTTTCGTGAAGGGAAATTTGATGACCGGAATATTCGAAGTGTATCTGTTACAAAATAACAATTATTTAATTATCAACATTTTATCTCATTAATAAAAACATTTTAAAGCTTTCAATTAATTAATATAAATTGTTATCAACCTCTGATACCCATGCAAATTTCATAGGTAATACATTCTGACTCCAATAGCGTGTCCAATCCACATTATCTCATGAAAGAGTGATTTACAAGAAAATGCTTCTGCGAGTAATATTTGCAGTATTTTTAGCCTATTTGTGAAGATATTCATTTCATTGAAAAAAAATTTTTTCGCATTATACCAGGTTAAATGCTGACAGGTTTCATTAAGCTATTACGTCGTTCTTTATTAATAAATGAGTATTAATTAATTTAAACCACATTTCAAGAAGAAGACATTTGCAAATGTTCCGCTTGAAGTTTAATTTCGGAGCGTTCGTTACTTGGCAATGACCTCGTTATTCGCCGTCTTAAGAAACAGAAGCTGTTGCTGCTGGCTATGAAAACTTGTTTGCCCCTCCTCCGACCTCCTGACTTCGCCCAGAGGGCCCTATATGTTCCAGAAACCGGTTAGTTACGAGATATGCTCTGGGACCTTCTGATAGCCTTTTTTCTGCCGTGATCTCCTCTTGTGATTCGTTTACCTGACTTAAACTTCCGTGTCATTTAATTGGGTGGAATAGGATAATGTAAATTTTTGTAACTCGCATCGTGCTGCGTTGGGCTATATTCGATTCGTTTAAATTTAGATACTCTCAGGTTTACGTAATCACACTGTTGTTACATGTGTTAAAATATATTTTTGTTCATACTTTTGAAATTACTCACGTTTCTCAATCATTGTCAATATTTCAAGAATTCATTTACTTCTGCATTCAACCCTAGAACCGTCGTCTAAATAATTGAGTAATGGATACTTTAAGAATATTTAGGAAATTAATGTACAGATGTCTCGTTTATGTCTTGTAGAAAATAACCTAAAATGACCGGTCCGCTAGTGTTGTGACTTCGTTAGAGAAGATGGACTGCAGTTTTGGGGACACCCTTGAAACATTTTAGTGGAACAGTCAAACCGGCAACACCGTGGCAGTTATTTTTAGGGCTTCGCAGTTCAAAGTTATTTTTAACAAACACGTGACCGCACACCTGGTCGGAGAAAGCTGTGCACAATTTGTTAAGGGCAACAAGTACACAAATAGTGGGTGTGGTACGTGTCACATATGCGGACGTCGTGTTTGACGAATGTTTACTAGTATGGCTTGGAGCGCACGGGATTGCTCGCAACGGTTGGGGTGAAAAAAATGAGGCAACTGTTCAGTATAGAAGCCAACAGCAGGCTCGGAGCTCACAGAAGCGTCTGATTAGGCTGTTCTGTTGTAAACGTCCCAGGCCAGGAAGTACCAGACACGCACGGGAGCGCGTGCCTGCGGGCGAGAAACGGAACCAGAAGATAAGTCGGCCGGCAGCAGGCAAGAATGGTTGGATAGAAATCGTTATGCACCAGATTCTCAAGTTCTAAAAATTCTAGTTCTAAATTTAAAAATTAGATTTGTCAATTCGGTTTCAGAGATTTTATTTCACAGATTTCACAGATGTTCATTACAATTGACGTAAACAAATTAAAACACGAAGCACATGTTATCACAGATTTTCCCGTGCTTTTTGAACGTTAAACCAGCCATTAATTTTTAACAAATAATAAATACTAAAATGCAAGATTTTTAGGAGGGAATAAAGTTTTAGGTATTTGCTTTGCTGATTGTTAATTTAATAGTTCTGCCGAGTGTTGTTATCTGTATAGTTGCTGTACAGGGTTAGGCTAAATTTACACTGCTATTTCAGTATTAAAATATAATTACAAATTCAGTTTTCCGACTATAAGTTCTTCAGGATGTGTCATCCAAAATGCTAGACCTTTTTTGGCTTTACAAATTTTATGAGTGTGATTTGTGGTTTGCTGGTAAAATTTCTGGTATAAAGTGCTGTCACAAACATTTGAAGAACTGATGCCAACTAACCGTAGGTTTTAGAACCTGAGATGAAAAGAATATGATCAATTGGTTCATGAAGACGAATAACGTGATAGATACGAGTATTTTGCGGGAATGGGCACAAACTTCAGAGTAGTTTGGGTCTTACGAGTAAGTAGCTTAGAAGTCATGATCCACCAAGTAGTCATGATCCATTAAGCAGAAAAAACTCTAGTTGGGAACATGAATTTATGAATATTTTAATTAAATATCTGCAAAGCTTTCGAAAAGTATTGTACGCGTAGGTCACCATTACGGTATGCTAGATGTTTTATTATCTAATTTATCTGAATAAGTCATTCATAGTTGGAATCGCCCACATGTCATCCGGGCACAAGCAAAGTAACATGTCTAAAAATAATTATTTATGAGACGATAATCTTAAAGAAGATCTCAAAAAATTGTGTATTTTTACTTTTGGTCCCCCCATGGCAAATTTTTAGATATGTCACTTGTCTTGTGCAGTGACGATACATTAGTTATTGCAAGCAGCTGCGGTGGCAACAACAGCTCTGCACGGACAGAGGGGTTGTGGGTTCGAAAACTGCGTCAGCCACGGATGCTTTATAATAGTGCTGTGGAATGTTATGGCAAACGAACACGTGTTCTCCGTGCGTCCATTCATTAATTCATGACAGCTCAGTGGCGTTCGGCCTCAAACTTTCGGAATGTCTGTAAATTAGAATAATATTAGGTAAGTTGACAAATATCTAACAGGGACAAAGCCTGACACTGAAAATGAAAAACTAAGGTTGTTATCTGTGTTGTTTTAGATTTCTGAATGATAATCGTGTTATTTGTACTGGAATCTGTATAAGTAAGTCATCTGTATTTTCCTTGATGAAATATATTCCATACACAGACATGAAGGGGTGCGGGACTCGTGAACCCTGATTTAGTTGATAAAAGTCGGAAGCTAACATCTACAATGATTTAGATTGAAGATGGTTTATATTTAGGATGTTACTTCGTTGTGCACACATAATTTGCCACCTAAGGAAAATCTTAAATTAATGAATATGGCCCGTGTAACATAGCAACAAGGGTGTTAGTGAGGCCTTTTGGCACTCGAATTGATGTTGCTATAAATTTTCAGCCTGTGTATAGATCATAAATAATTTGAAACGACACTCTATTCGTCGGTATTGTTTTAAAGACACTAGCTTAAGATTTCATAAAATCTCACGTAGTTGAAAACAAATAAGTTCCAATAACTTCCGAGCGTCGGACATACGAACTCCATAACATTTCTTCGTTTACATTAAATGTCCAATTATAGATTGATTGATTTTTTTCGTGTTTCCGGGCACGTCAACTGCTTTGGTCATTAGTCCCGTTAGTGTAGTGCATGTTTTTCCCCCGGGGATGGCGGTGATTATCCCCCGCTGGATGGCGAGATCCGGCGCCGACCTACCGTCGGCTAGTGGGGTTTCCCTCTAACCAGAACTCTCCCACCAGCGTGGCACCACCCCAGCCGGGACAAGCTCTACGCTCCCGACCGGTCTCCCGGAGTATGTGGTAGTGTAGTGCATGTTAGTGTAAGTGTGTGTGTGTAAGGGGAGAGGATAGGACAAGGAAGAGGAAGGACAGATCGCGCGCGGTCCGTAACCCCGTTTGTTAGGGTACTGTTTCGGCATTCGCCTGGTGTTGATGGGAGAAACCACGGAAAACTACTGATCAGAGCAGCCGGCCGCTAGAATTCTCCTCCAGACAGCGACTGAATTCGATTGTCGAAAATCCTGCCCCCGTCAGGATTCGAACCTAGGACCTCCCGTCAGAGGCGCTGCGGTGAAATCAGTTGATGCACTCAGTTACTGCCCCCGGTCCGAATTATAGAATTTAACTAAATTCGTACATCTGTCCTTTAACTCTGTTGATTATGGAGAGCATCAAAATCATGTTTTCAAGTGTAATTCCTGGGAAAGTTGCTGTAAATGACACAATATCCTTGATTTTTGATTTAGTGATGCCTTTAGAAGAGCCGGGTATAATTCCTTAACAATTTGACTACAAAAAATTAATGTTAAAACTTTAGATTTCTGTTAGAATATTAATTAGATTAGACTTTAGGAACATTAGCCTATCAACTTTTGGGGCAGCCCAAAATTTTCTAGATACAAATATCTTACTCATTTTCAAATTTAATAAAAAATGTAAATGATTTTTATATGAATTTTGTTTAACATATATACCAAAGAGCTCACCATGAAACTTTTTTCTTTTATTTATTTGATTTCCTTCATTAGGAACGAACTTTATTTACTATTTATCAAAATTCTCTGAATTCTCCGCCTATTAGTTCCTGCAAATTTTTAATTTCCTCACTTTCTGACATTGTGAGCATTAATATATCAATACTAGGAAGCCAGGATTTTGAAGAAACAGGTTTGTTTAGATAAAAATGTAATCTTAGATTGTTTGTATTATATTTTAATGTTACGATATGGCATTATTATATGGCATTGGTAGTTTCGCCGAAACTCCACACTCCACTAGTTCCGTTCTATCGCACGTTTGATTCGTGAAGTAAAATTTCTTTGTCGATACGCGTTCAATAATGGAAGTTACAAATTCTGCAAGATACGTTTATACCAGTCAGTTTACAGGTTGATTGTGTGTGAATTGTTTTCATTCAGATAGTGTACTTCTGTTTATCTAGTCCTTTTGAACAAGTATGTCGTATAAGACGAAATGACTGAAAAATTGAGGAAGCTCTTACCAAAAATAGTGACCAATTGCATTACAGACAAAAAATAAAATTAAAAGAATTCAAATAGAAAAATTTGGCGCCATGTGACACACTCTCTTCGTTTCCGGCTGTCAAATAAACAATCGCAATGCACAGGTGAAGCATTTACACCAATAAATTTATAAGAACAGACACAGAGCTCTGGCGTGAACCCAAAGTGCCATCGGAGTGGTTTCTTGAAAACGCATATAAATAATTTGCACTTGGGTTAGATTAGAGCTCTCTTGGGGAATGAAAGCACCACATTATGTACCTGGAGAGCTAATAGCAGTTGTCATAATAAACGTTTATTCTTGCATTACAATTACCGTCTTTGTTATCTTCGATTTTGCGAAGTCTATTGCATCCCACATAACAAAATGCCTCGCAAATTTATGAAATGGAAAAGTGGTTTTATACTCCTAGCTTATGAGAGTTAGTCATTATTATTACAATTTCTGCCATATTGTAATTTTCCATATGTGTATCCATTATCTTAAACGAATTTTACTATGTGTTCGATTTCTTTAGTTGTAGAATTTGAGTGTTTTGCTTTCTCCCCCAAAAAACAAAAACCAAAAAAAAGCATCTATACATCTACCCATGTCTTCTTCCGTTTATTATTATGTTATTCCTTATTTGAACTTTTCTTCAGATTCATTTTTTATCATTAAAGTAGCTCTGGCTATTTATGAACTAACATAAAATTGTATTTGAAATACAGTTAGGGGGGCCCAACGCAGTAATGGTCATCATTGTGATACGCGGGCCGAATTCTTAGACGACACTTAAGAAATAAGGGAATCCTTATGCAATAAGTGATTGGTTAAAGTAAGCGTTGCTTTATAACCGATCTCAATTTCATAGACATTTTTCATGAACGCGGAATGATGAATTTCTTTGGTGATCGGGAATGTGGCAATGGCTCATGTGCATCAGGTGTGTTGGGGTTAAGTGACCAGGAAATGCATACACTCAAAATGTTTTATGCAAGTCCATGTTGCAAGTGCATGTTATGAGCGTCCATGTTGACTTAGGTGCATTCAAGATCGTTCGTACGTTTACACTTTAATAGATTCCTCTCTCTATCCTCCTCATTTTGGTGCACCCTTTCGAAGTGCGAATTAAGTATTACGCTTAAAATTGAAAATGTTCTGAGAAATCATTGTCGGTTTTTCATGGTCGAGTGAGCGCCGCGTGAAACCTAGCGCGTTTTGGGTCCGTGTCGGCATGGCCGGCCGGTAAGGAGGGGATTTTTTAAAAGTTGATTAAATTGTTTCCCGCACACTGGGTCGTCACCATGGGGACCTCACCTTCGGCCATTTACAAAAGTCCGAAGGAAACCGCCGGACATTCCGATGTGCCATTCCGTCCGTACCGATGACATCATCAGCTAGTCCGTGCGTATGTATCAGCCTAGGACGGCCTTTCTGCCGTTTGAGTTGTTTGGCTATGTGAAGAGTGGACATGAATGTGTCCAAATTAATTATGGTAATCTTATCCTATGTTTACTTATGACTTATCCTATGTTTACTTATTAAGTTTCATTTAATGGATTATCACCAACACTCGGAAGTGTACTTTACCAGGGTAGCTAAACTATTTGTATGAAGGATTATGATTTGGCAAATTTCTGTGGAATGTGGGATCTGAGGATCTGGAATATGATATCCAGCGTAGACGAATTGCGGTTTTCCCTCTCCAATTATCTCCCCCCCAGCGAGGTTCGAGAAACGAGGAGCTCTAACCCTAAGCTCTCGAATGGTCTGCGAACACGAGTGGCAGTGTAGTACAGGTATTTGTAAGTGAGCTTAGTTATTTGAAACGGGCGTGTTTGAGAATAATACGGGAAATAAGATCGCTTAAGAAAGCACTCATTTTAATTGTCCGCTATGAATTCATCCCGTGGTGAATGCTTCTTGCTGGAAGAGATTAGAAGCCGTCGGCATGACCGCCTGATGAAATTGGTGAGCCAATGGCCTACGGCGAAGAGGCATTACCACTGCTGAGCTTGCGGTCGCCGCCGTGCGCTCCGCGTTGCTTATCTCCTTCGGTCGTACGCCGGTCCCGGGTTTGTGGCAGCGCCTTTGCCAACGGGTGCAAATCGGCAACGAGCATCCACAGCAGAGGCAGTGGCGGTAGCGGTGTGGGCGGCTACGACAGCGGTGGGGATGTGAATGGCTTTGATTCTGTTGTGATTATGATTGTGATTTGATTGTTTTTGTGATTGCTTGTGGTTGTGATTGTGGTTTTAATTGTGGTTGTGACTGTAATTGTGATTGTGGTAGAGATTGCGGTAGAGATTGCGGTAGAGATTGCGGTAGAGATTGCGGTAGAGATTGCGGTAGAGATTGCGGTAGAGATTGCGGCTACGACAGCGGTGGGGATGTGAATGGCTTTGATTCTGGTTGTGATTATGATTGTGATTTGATTGTTTTTGTGATTGCTTGTGGTTGTGATTGTGGTTTTAATTGTGGTTGTGACTGTAATTGTGATTGTGGTAGAGATGTGGTAGAGATGTGGTAGAGATGTGGTAGAGATGTGGTAGAGATGTGGTAGAGATGTGGTAGAGATGTGGTAGAGATGTGGTAGAGATGTGGTAGAGATGTGGTAGAGATTGCGGTAGAGATTGCGGTAGAGATTGCGGCTACGACAGCGGTGGGGATGTGAATGGCTTTGATTCTAGTTGTGATTTGATTGTTTTTGTGATTGCTTGTGGTTGTGATTGTGGTTTTAATTGTGGTTGTGATTGTAATTGTGGTTGTGGTTGTGAATGTGGTAGAGATGGGGACCAAGATGAGGCTGTGACGGCGATTGTGTTGATGGCGGAGGCGGGGGCTTGGCGGAAGCAGAGTAGCGGCGCGGGGACCCCTTGGGGCCACCGACGGTGGAGCCGGGGGCGGCGGTGCCGGCGTTGGAGGCGGTCGCAGGGTCACGGGGGTTCCCGAAAGGTCGCGTGAGGTCGCGGGCCGCGCGACAAGTCGGGCGGGGTCGCCGCGGCGCGCGGAGCGAGCAGCTGACCGGGAGGCTGCGGCCGAGAGGACGCGGGGCGGGGACGCCGAGAGTGGACGAGAGAAGTTTCATCCAACGCCTCGTGATTCAAGGCGAGGGGGCGGCCCATTACTATGCTTAGTTGCATGCGCGCTAGCTTTCCAGCCTTTGATACCGGAGTGGAAATCTCGGTCACTCCGTGTGGAATTTGACGTGGGCAATCGGGTTCGCGGCTGATTTTTACCCGGTTTTCCATTAACTCTGTATTTTATTCGACCATTCCTTCGTGATCGTATTATTATTCATCATTCGTTCGGTTTTAATCAGTATTACTTTACATTGTCCATCTCTGGGAATGGTGTCGAGTGTTGGGTACAGGGAATAATGGTCAAAATTCGACACGAGATATCTATCACATTGCGAATCTCCCAAGAGAGTAACCAATAAGTGTCCAGGACTCGAAGTGATTCACTTCGAGGGAATTTTACAAGTTGTTGGAGATGGCATTGAATTAAACAATAATTGTGCTATCGAAATACGATTGAATACGCACTACGGTACAAATACGATTCAATACGTAATACGAAATGCGATTGAACTCGTACATTTTGAACCACTGTTCTAAATCATGGGTTCCTGGGTGTTTCTGATATGAACCATGCTCCGACACTGGATTGTTTTACATACCGAATCGCTAATAACCGAAGTTGACTCGTCCAACTCCATCAGCTAATTGAATTCTGATTAATGACGTGCTATTTTATTATTTTTTTTTTGCGCTGAGGCGAAACTTCGGTCCACACTAATCAGTGTTTTATAGAGATTCTTACGCACGACTCTTTCTTATCCCAAATTCCTGGCATAATGCTGTACGTCGTTTTCAAATGTGCAGACTGTATCTAACATTTGAACGCTATTCAAAATAGCTGTTCAGAACAGAATAATCTCGGTGATCCTTTCGGTAAGTCAGAGTCTATTCAGTTCTTTGAAATGTGTACCAATAATGTTGCAAGTTTTCCGTAAATTTAATTTTACTTAACGTCTATCGTAATTATTGTAATGTTCTTCTTGGCCCATGACCCCTTTCTCGATCAAGTTTTTGAGCAGTTTTCCTTGATCCATTGAGAAGGCTTAATGATATCTTGTTTTGCTTCTGAAACAGAATGTAGCTTCCTCGATTTACGCCACATAAGTTTTGTGTTCCTTTTAAATTCTTTCTGTAATCTAAATGTTTTGTAAAGTGAATTGGCGCATATTTGAAACATTGAAGTATTACAAATGGAGAATATTAATGTACATATCAAATTATTTTTTTCATAAAGCAAACTTTAAATGTATATGATTATTTACAAAAAATACGTTTTAATATAAAATATGATAAAATCGGTCCTTACTTTTGAATATGTTTTATTTAGAAATTCCTTGGAGTACACAGCCTGTTGAGACAATAGGTTAATACTAATTACACAACGAAAATAATCATATATTGAGATCATTGTATACGAGAGTCCGTTCGCAGCATTTTTGTAGAAAGCTAATTTTTCTCACCTTATTTCGTGAGAAGAGAAAAAAATATTGCATTCTTGAGCTGGATTGACAGCATAACATCTGTCTGGTCGTGTGTCTGTGTGGTCAACGCTAGCTCTTAAAACGGTTCAGCCCATTTTCTCTAAAATTGATATTGCTCAATCGTTTTGAAGGAAATCGCGGCTCTGCGAATTTGAAACATATATTTTGATTTTTGAATGTACTTTATATGAAACGTCAACATTTTCAAAATTTTCTCAAAAATGGCTCCAAAGTTGTGGATTAAACTTTGTTCTCGGAAAGCATAAAGAACTCTTAAAAGAATGGCACATTTTCTGTGAATTTCCTCCTGCTATGTTGTAGCCTGTAGTGTAGGCCCATCTGTGAACAACGCTAGTGGTTATACCGTTTTGACGATTTTCTCCAAAAACGGATATTCCCCAATCGATCTGGCTGATGTCACCGCACTTTGAATTCGAAACCGATATTTTAATTTTGGGGGTACATGAAGCTCCTGAGACATTTTCAAAATTATCAAAACAAGGATCCTTCAATTTTGATCAAATTTTGTTGTGGGGTAATGTGAAGGACGTTTAAGAGAATGGTGCAGGTCTAATTTTAATTAAATTAAAAATAATTTGAAAAATAATTTTTCGAAAATTGCTAAAATTCAAAATTCTTCGGCGTCTTCCTACAACTACAATTATGAAGATAGAGATTTTTTCTTTTAATGAAATCTGTTCCTTAAATATGGATTTTAAAAGAAGGTCATGTATAATTTTTCGAAACTTAGTACTTTTCGCGTAATTTTGCGTGAATGGACGGGTGAGAATGGACGCGCAGTTTTAGCACCACCAGTTAAGCAAGTGGTCAGATTGATGGTTTGCCATTGCCCTACACTGAATGGTTAGTGGAGATGATGGTAAAGAATGAATGATGATGATGAGGGGGAGGAGGAGGAGGAGGATGTTAAATTAATCTTTGTAAATAGTATTCTATTCAGATGGTTAGTAAGAGAGGTTAACTACGCCATAACCACATGGTGAACCCAGACCTTACGCGGTTTGAAACCTACAGCCTTCGGCTGCGCCAACGGGCCAGCATTGAAGAATATAATATGCTGTAATTGTACATGTTATGTACATAAAAGTAATGAAAATGAATACACTTGAATCCGATAAATACCAGGTGAGAGCCGGAGCAGTACCCTAACAAACGGGCCAAGGACTGCACACGATCTTTCCTTCGTCTTCCTTGTCCTATCCTCACCCTTACTTACACTTAATAATAACAATAATAATAATAATAATAATAATAATAATAATAATAATAATAATAATAATAATGTCTTTATTAATGGCGAGGCTCAGGCCATAGGGCCTGCTCTTCCGCCTAACCACTAATTTACATTTATACAGAGTAGTAACATATAAGAGGGGAGGGAAATCTGTACATTTACGTCTGGGAGTGCAAAACTAGGGACCATCCCGGCATACGCCTTAAGCGATTGAGTAAACCCAGAAAACCTCAATCAGGATGGCGGCTTAGGGCCGAACAGCAACAACACTTACAAAACTACACTACCACAGATGCCAGGAACTTAGAGCTTGTCCTGGATCTGGTCGGAAAACCTGTCTAGGGAAAACTCCGCTAGTCGTCAGGTTGGTCGGCACCGGATCTCAACATCCAGCGAGGGAAGTTCAGCGCATGGACTACATTTACGGGACTAATTAACCTAGCAGTTGAATCTCTAATCAATCAGTCATGTAATACACTTGAAAAATAAAATTACATGCAAACCAAATTTAATAGCAGTATTTCGTAGAATTGGAATTACCAAAAACTCAAAGGATATTTTCCTTTTACGGTGTCTGCAGCTAACAGTATGCCGTTTATGATCTCCATATTTGTTTCTCCTCCCATTCACATTTTTCTAATCCTTTCTTCTCTATTACTTCTTACAGAAAGGTCTTACAGGGCAAAACATGTCTGCCTCTTCTCCTCCTTTCAGGTATCCAATTTCTATTTTTTCTGCCATCCTGTATCTTCTGGGACACGTTCGTACTATTGATGAAATTTATTTTCTTCTGAAAAGTTTTTTTTTAAACTCTAGCTCTTTTCCATTCTACTTCATTTCTTATCTTGTCCAGACTTATTATCTGCAATGATACTCTCACACAGTTCAGCTCTACTGACGGTATTCTGACTCTTCGCCGCTTTGTTAAATGCCACATTATTGATAAATATAATAAATATTTTCCAATTTATTGTAAAGTACTATTAGTTTATTAATGAATAAAAAATAAAAAATTGGGTAGAGTGGAGTTTAGAAATCCTATATCTTTGTAGGGATTCGAGAGATTCTAATATTCGAAGATAATTTCACCCTTCCCAACTATTTTCCTACTCAGGAATTCGGCACAAGCGTTCGAAAGAGACAGGAGGTGGTGTAGCTAGCCCTAGAGTTATTGTTGAATATGTTGTTGCTGTTATTCACCTTTTCGTTGGCATTGTAGAGTTTCAAGATCGATGTTTTCAACATTTCATCACTCTGATGAACAGCTTTTGGTGACTTAACAATAATCATCGGATCTTTAGTATATAAGTCTGTGTTCTAATCATCATGGCGTTTCAGTTAACGAATTCTACCCGTCCACGCCGGTTATCCGATGACAGCCGAGCCATTCCAAACTGTTCATTCCATGAATAATAAAAATGCCGGTCAATGTGACAAGAAGCTCAGCTGTTTCGCGGACACATCCGGCCGCTCGCGTCTGCCGCGCCGGCCGGCGACGGCTGGGCCTGTTCACTCGCACGACTTGCGCTCGCCTCGCCTCACTTGCACGCCCGCACGCCGGCTCGCTGGCCCGCCCGCCCGCCCCGCCCCGCCCAGCCCCGCCCCGCCCCGCTCCGCCCCGCCCTGCCCCGCCCTGCCCCGCCCTGCCCCGCCCTGCCCCGCCCTGCCCCGCCCTGCCCTGCCCTGCCCCGCCCTGCCCGCCCTGCCCGCCCCACACCGCCCCGCCCGCCCCGCCCCGCCCTGCCCGCCCCGCCCGCCCGGCCGCCCGCCCCTGAGGCGAACGTTCTGGGCCCGGCCAGATTTAGCTCCACGTGACGTTGCCGCCTGCTTTCTGATCGCCGCCCGCTCCTCGCCCCGCGCCCCACCTCCCACCCCCGCCCGCGACCGCGACCGCGCGCGCGCTCGCCCTGCGCGTTCGCCCACTCGCCCACCGCCGCGACCGCCGCCGCACGGTGGGCCTGAAATCCCCCAAAACCGGCATGAACGTTCCACTCTGTTTTTCCAATATGTACGTGGATTGTGTTTGGGGTCTTTATTGACCCTTAACGTTTTACACAATAGTTTAGAAGCTTTTAGTGCACGGATGTTATTTCGAATTCACTGAGAAAGTGATAACATTGATTTGTTCTGTTTACTACACTGCACTAAATAAAGAATAATGTTTCCAGAAAAACAATCTAGCGTATCCTCATAACTATGTATAGGTTTCTATCTTACCGGCATGAGAATGTTTGAAAGAGTGTTACCAAATCGTAGTAGACAAATACCCCAAATTATCACTCAGAAACCGCAACATAATATTGGAAAACGGAAATGGACAAATTTTATAATTTTGTTTGTTTGTAATGTAGACGTCAAACATGTTTGAACCAAATCGCATAAAAATCGAATTATTTCCGACAGAAATAAACAACTTAAAAAGTAAAGTTTTCAACGCATGCAAAATTGGACATAAATAGCATATCTAAAAATAGAAGTTCTTGGGAATAATTTTCATTGCTTTGCGAAACATTATTTGCCCCTGGGGTAAAAAAGACCCCAAACAGTGTCTAAGGGTTAATGAAAGGGATTATATTTTAGGCCACAAAAATATTATGCAATTCTAGTAATGTTAAGTCGATATAATTGAATGTATCGTTGAATTTCAACGAGAGTGATTGCAGATAGGCAAAAATCTACATTTGATCTTAGAATGAGTATTATTTTATGCTTTTTTGCCGAAATAGGAATTAGAAATAGAACATGAGCACAAATGTTACTAATTTATTACTTACTGATACGTTATTGCTTGTTATAGCCTTTGATACAGAGCTCTAAATACTACACTGCATAACGTACCTGCTTCGAGAGGATCATAGTTACGATGGAAATATGAAAACAATTGAATTATGCTACAAGTTCTTTTATGGAGGGAATTATAACGGAATTATGAAGGGAATTATAGGTGGGAGATATGAAAAGAGAAACGAAAAGAGTTCAATTAACACCTAGTTAATTACTAAACAAGTGAATATGAATCACTAAAACTTGGTAAAAAAAACTTGTATGCACTACGGGTGTTAAACGATTTTTAATGATGGAGCGGCGACAAAAACCTGGTGGCCTTTCGCGGTTAATTGTCGCCGCTCGATTATTAGAACCCTTATAACGCCCTCGGTGCATAAATAACTATTATTTTTACTGATACGTTATGGTTTGTTACTGCCTTTGATGCGGAGCTGGAGCATAATTTACCTGGATCAAAAGTATCATGATTACGTGGGAAATAAGACAGTTGCATGATGCTACATGGTGAACACAGTTGAATGATGCTTACAGAGGGAATTATGAAAGGGAATTATGTGAGGGTCTTTTCATGTATTATATGAACAGACAAACAGATTCAAGTTAACATCTAGTTAATTAGTAAATAAATAAATATACATAATTAAAATTAAGTATAAAATAAAATCTTGTATATACCACGGTCGTTAACTAGTTCTAATGATCAGGCGGCGTCAAAAAATCCTGGGGCTTTTTGTTGTCGCTCGATTATTAAAACCGTTATACCCCCTTGGTGCATGAATAACAATTAATATCTTGTTTAAAATTAGCAATTCATTCGTGGACTGCAAAACCGACACAACTCGAAAAATTTGAATTTTAAGCTATGACATTAATTTAAAAAAAATTATAATTGTTTTGATGTAATGCGTACCCCTTAATGCACCAGTTACTAAGTGTGTGATACTTGTAATTCAATCACCACTTAAAAATTTAAACGCGTTTTTCTCGCAACTTGATGTTTCGAGTTGTGCTAATATTGCTGCCCGTAAACGAATTAGTTCGCTGTTGTCGATGAATCTGGAACAGGCGGCTATTGCGGATACTACTCTGCTCTGGGGTTGTGGGTTCTCGTATATTATAAAGGAATTTACACCAACATGAATGAAAAATTAAGGTTGTCCTCACACTTACCATTGTGGTGTGGGATGTGAAAGCACATCAGCACGTACCTCATCATGTCATTTCAATCATCATTCATGATTTCTTAATGACTAGCAAAGAATAGTACCGGACCTTGGGAGTCGACATTTCGTGAATAAGACATTAGAATGACACAGTAGATGCAAAATGTTATTTCTGTGTATAAGGTAATCGCTATGCATAATGGAATAAAATGGTGTAAATTTGTGCCGAATCTAGCTCCTACAGGACTGCGAAATATCACATTAAATTCATTATTAATTTAAGATCTCGGAGGAAAAAATTCCAAATTATGACACAGAATAATTATATCATATCATGTATGAAAATAATATTGGAATGTGATAATTTACCTGTCAATAATACTAATTCTACAACGTAACAATGTAATAATAATAATAATAATAATAATAATAATAATAATAATAACAAAAATACAATAAATTTAATGGCAATTCTAGGCGAATGCCGACAGAGAACCTTGACGTGCTATAAACCGTTTCGTTCCCTTGTAGGCCATCCTTGATTCCGGCATACAGCCGGAAAATGATATAAGATTCCGGCAATACAGCGAATACCCGAATATATACCAACGTCAAACGTGAACAGAAATAATTCTAAGAATTGTTTTATTTGGTTTCTAATGTACCAGCCAACAGACGAGTAGATGCTATTATAAGTCACTAATCTATATTACCAATTTCCAATTCGCGCAGAAATTGAAAGAAAACTACGTGAGCCTCCAGCCATATGAGTGGTGTTTAAGATTCCATTAGTAACATAGGAACTCCGGAAAAGCAATCCACAAACACTGAAACAGTTTCGCTTTGACTAAAAAATTAAATATTTGATTGTTATTCTACCTAGTCTCATAGTGCGTATTGCGACCGACTGCATTATCAAGTCTCAGTGGGACATTGCTCACGATTCAGCTGACGTCATGCGACATCAAAACTTAAAGGAAGAGCCCGCCCGCCATAAAATAATTGCTATTTACGCGTTGCGTTATGAAACAGAATTTTTTTTCATATTCTTGGCATGTAAAGAACTGTTGACTTATATTTATACTATATTGCGTTATTGCAGTATTCGTGAATACTGTTTTTGTTAAAATATTTAATTTGTTGCAGTATTAAAGAAGAGTATTTTATTTGTTGTTTTTGAACACTATGTGTGCTACTTTTCGAAAAAGCATGTTTTGTGTGGTTTTGTTGAGAAGCATTTTTACTGCTAGAGGCCACTAGTTGTTTTATGTGTGCTCTGATTTGCCCCACTGTGCGCCGCAGTGCACTCCGCCCCGGGGCTGCCCCGGCCTGCCCCGCCCCTCCCCGCCCCGCCGCGCCCCGGCTCCCGCTCCTCCCGCCCCGCTCCACCCCCCCGCTCCGTCCCGCCCCGCCCCTCCCCGCCCCGCCCCGCCGCGCCCTGGCTCCCGCTCCTCCCCGCCCCGCTCCACCCCACTCGCTCCGTCCCGCCCCGCCCCTCCCCGCCTCCTGTGCCCGTACGCGTGTTGGGCGCGGCGCTTCATTCGTTCGCTCGCGTCGTCGCACACCAGTTCGAGCACGAGCTCGTGCTCGGCACTCGCTCGGCTCTTCGCACTGTAGCCAGCAGGGACGGATCGCCCTGGGCTCCATTAATTTTGACGCCCTTTGAGAATTTATATTATTTATAAAAAACAGATCAACACGGAGAAATACTAATTTATATATACGAAATATTTTCTCCCGTATACTAATTAGGAACAAATATTTTTCATATATTTTTCTAATATTAAAAATGTATATGTGACTAATGCCGTTTCTTTTGAAGTAAAAACTAATACCAAAACTAATTTCTCACTCTTTCATAAATGGGATATGTCTAAGAAAGAAAATTAATTCCAGTTTCTGTTTCAAACAAACATGACATTTTTATTCTAAATATTATAATTTTTTGAAAGTTTGACGCCTTTCAAAGCGTGCCGCCCCGGACTATAGCCCATTCGCCAAATATGTAAATCCACCCCTGGCCGGCGGAATGGAAAACGGAATTTGTTGAATGTTCATTTTATGAAAAACACAATTTTTTCTAATTAAAAATATTAATGAACTAACCGCCACTCAATTTTTCACAAAGTTGTTTTCTTATTCAGGAATGGATATAAAGCAACATGGTTCATCTGAGCAGAAATTACGAGTGTGATTACCAAAATGAAAGAAAGTCAACTTGTGTCAGAAAAAGCCAACTTTTGCGAATATATTTTTATAAGCCCCTGTGGTGAATATGCAGCTCCTTACTTGAGATGATTTTTAATGTTTTTTGAGGAAATAAATTAAACCAAAACGATTCTGTCAACCCGTGCGTTGTGAGAGTGCCCTCTAGAAATGGTCGACATCTGTAGACGAATTGCGTAACTCCCGTTACTGGTCGTGTGACATTCGAGACACTGCGGGTTCCTGGATGGGTGACCACCTGAGAACGCCAGGGATCTAAAGGTGTCGTTCCTCTGGCCGAGGGGATAAAATACAGTGACTGGCTACAACTGACCATGATGGATTAGATTAACGGATGATTTCTCCATATTCGACACCAGTTTGTTGTTAGAAAACGAATTTACGAAAACTGTAACTTATCTTTAAAAATGTAATAGGATGGTCAAATCCAAAAATAGTGTAGAATGGTAAAAAGTTATATTTTCGTACATTACGGAATAAGAAACTGGTGTCCAGGTTACGAAAGCCTTATTTTAACGGTCTAGGTCGCATCGTTTCTGAGTTATTCAGGATGGTCTGTGGGTCGAGTTATATACGATGGTCCGAAATGGTCTGGTTACTGACTGCACTGCGAGACAATTTAACAATACTGCTCAATTACGTGCGCAAAATGTCACGTGTGCGGGCGAGATTTTCTGCGAAAAGCACACTCGGCATATTGGACAACTTTTACGCCATGTTTCGGTTAATTTTCGCATTTCCCAACCCCATATGCCTCCTATTTAGTCGCCTACCATTTGCTGGCGAATAAACATGTGAATAAACAGTAATACTCGGGTATATATCAGCTATTACGAAGTGATGGGGGATTCAATTTTGACGGGCATTTAATTAGCGTTCTTTTATATACTAGGAAGAGGACATGTCACACTAGTGAACTTGTTTAAGAAGCCAATGTGCTAACCCTATGCTAATGCTAACTCTCTAATTGTTCAGCTAACTCTCTTCAGCGAAAGAAACGCGGGAAATTCGAATTTACAATTACAAAGTTACATTTTTCTGAGATTTACTACATAAAGGAAACAAGAATTAGCTACTTGTTTGGTATCCAAGACCCAGAGAACGCTTTAAAACTGCAATGTTTCTGTCAAAGAATCGCCGTTTTTTCCGTAGCATTACAATACGTACTCGAGACTGCGAAAGTAGTTTACAAGAATGTAAAAAACGTTGCTGTTCCATTACGCAACCCACGAAGTGCGAATATTTAATAGTAGGTGGTCTTTTCATTGGAACCTTTCTGTCGCATGTCGTCAGCTATGTAATAAGCGTACGTGACGTACCGAGCGTGCGTCAGTCGGTACGTGGATTATGAGAATAGTAGCTATACACGACGAAAGAATACACAACGCATTTGTCAGTCAAAAAAGAAATCATTTTACTGTTATTGGACTTTTCTCGAGCTCATGGGACCGGGAGCGGTAGCTCAGTGCATCAACTGAGCGCCTCTGACCGGGAGGTCCTAGGTTCGAGTCCTGATAGCGGCAGGGTTTTCGACACTAGCTTTTCAGGTAGGTGGAATTCAGTCGCTGTCTGGAGAAGAATTCTGGCGGCCGGCTGCCCTGATCGGTAGTTTTCCGTGATTTCTCCGATCAACACCCGGCGGATGCCGGAGCAGTACCCTACCAAACAGACCGCGCGCGATCTGTCCTTCCTCTTCCTTGTCCTATCCTCTCCCCTTACACACACACACTAACATGCACTACACTGCCACATATTTCGGGAGACCGTCGGGAGCTTAGAACTTGTCCCGACTGGGGCGGTGCCCCGCTGATGGGAGAGTCCTGGTTAGGGGGAAACCCCACTAGCCGACGGTAGGTCGGCGCCGGATCTCGCCATCCAGCGGGGAGAAAAAACATGCACTACACTAACGGGACTAATGACCAAAGCAGTTGACGTGCCCAGAAACACCAAAAAATCAAATTAAATCAATCGAGCTCGTGGGTCTCTAACAAAATCATAGGCACCTCTCACACTGCCGGGGACTGCATAATTTTATTTTCAATTTCTACGCACATTGGAAATTAAAGGTCTGTGACTACACTAGGAAAGAATGACTGATTCCGAATAGATGTTGTTATCATGATAATACGATTTGAATGGTATGTGTTTACTGTTGGAATGAGGGAGAGAGAAAACGATGGATCCCCGAAAAAACCTGCCAAAAGCTCTGTGGTATGAGCCACACGCCACAAATGGATCAATCCGGGATTTTGTTCATCACACTCTTCAAATGGATTAATCCGGGATTTGGAAATGGAAACCCAAAAGCCCACAATGGAAAATTGGCGTCCTGGCCGCTACGTCCTTGCCGCCTGGCTTGCCGCCCGCGTTACTGCATCGTCTATATCCTCATATGCCAGCATGTGGCTTGACACATGATCACGCTTCCCAGCGGGGCAGTATCACCGCCACCTCGTCAGTATCACCCGCCATAACTCGGCGGCATCATCGATGCCTCTGTAGCGTAGTTGAGGAGGTCCTTAGGTTCCAGTACTGACGGTGACGAATTGACGACACTAGTTAGATATGCATCTGAGTGGAATTCATCATTGTAAGGAGTGGAATTCTCTCGGTCGGCTGCTGTGTTCGGACGATTTCTTGGGCTTCGATAATTACAAGACGAATCCTGGAGCAGTACTGTAAAACTAAAGCAGCACGTACTTTCTCGCCCATGTTTTCAGATTACGAGAAAAGGACTCAAATTTTCGAAAAATTGTACATGACCTTATTTCAAAATCTATTATTAAGAAACAGATTTTATTAACGAAAAATCTCTATTTTATTGTTAGCTGTAGGAAGACCGAAAAAATTTTGAACGTTTGCAATTTTCGAAAATTAGAGTATTCAATGCAATATGAGACGTGCACCATACACTTAAACGTCCTTGACACTTTCCAATAACAATATTTAATTAAAAATCCCAGGAGATTTGTATAAAGTATCCCAAAATTAAAATATCAATTTCAAATTCAAGGGACCGCGACATCAGCCAGATCGATCGGGGAATAGCAATTTTGGAGAAAATCGATTGGACGGTTTAGCCGCTAGCGTTGTTCACAGAGAGACATTTTGCCGTCATTCGATTTTTCGGTATCCAAGGCCACAAAACGTGGATTCTGTTTACACCATGTAATAGAACATTCCCCCCCATAAATTTAGCAGCTGTATTTATACACTATTTGATACCAGGATCCTGCAATACGAGTTTTTCTGCCGAAAATTCTCCGGTTTTTCGCGCAGCATTACATAACTTTCTACGCGTGCGATGTTTCTTTCCTCCCCCGTTTTACATCCTCTCCGCGTACACTTACATGCACCACTCTACCACACAATTTGGGAGAACAGACGGAAGCTTAGAGCTTTTCCCGGCTGTGGCGGTGCCTCGCTGGGGTAGATGTAATCCACCCAAATTTTTTCTTTGAATCTTCATTTCGCTAGATGCGAGAGGGGTGGGAGAATTTTTTATTTGGACGACAGGACTACTGCATCAATTCGATAACTCACCTTTCAATGGAAAATAGTTTCTATTACATTGGAACAAACATTCTGGTTATCAGATTTTGTCAACAACTCTCGTTGATTTTATTTATGCATAATTCAACTAATGTAGTAAAGGAGCGGTGGTAAGAATTCCGGGGCTCAAGAAAACGTTCGCGAATAATACCTGGAGGGCGATTTACCGTAAGCCAACTTGTAGGTCGTTTCCGTATCCCGATCACGATTTCCAGCGGGGGAGTTTCACCGCCTTCTTCCACGACGTAATGTAATTTGCTTAGAGTTGGTCGTGTTATGGCTGAAGTAATTGACATGGTGATGTGTGAGTATGGATTTGGTAAAATGAATAACATTGAAAACCAAACGATGCTTCCCGACGCGGAAACTACTAGAGCCTTTACGCCCGTAAGTGTACTGAATGTTATATCTCGGGAGGTTATGTTATTTCTCGTTGAAACGTAAGATCCGGTCCCGACCTACACGTCAGCTTCCGAGATTTCCCACCCTCCAGGTATCCCCAAAATTAATTCGTAATAGTTTCAGTTTCCGTCCAGAGGTGTGTGTAAAGTAATGGTCTCAGTAAGAGACGCGGCCGTAATCAATACGCACTCGCACCTGGGCGAGCCGGCGGCGTGTGGCGCGAGGACGGCAACGCGTCGTCAAGAGTCCAGAAAACAAGTGCGTGGAGGAAGGAGACGGCTCGCTCGACAACGGGTGGGGCTCCTCCATGACGAGGACGCTGTATCAGCACGAAGCTCCGCCCTCGACGAGAAGACACCGCCTCCCCACCCCGCACCCTCCCCCGCCCCGCACCCGCCCCGCACTCCCCAGGCCCCCTCCCTGCCCGGCGCCCGCTTCCTTTAAGAATTAGGTGCCCGCAGTTTGCGTAGAGGACTGGCGGCGAGAGCCCCGGAGTGCGTTGGGTGGGTCTCGGAGCGAACAAATTCGAAGAACCGTGTGGGGTAGGGAACACGAAGGCAACAGAGAGGGGGTATTTTCATTGTTAAAATCTGCTATTCTTTTCTACCGCCTGTCAGATCAAAGGCTGTTTTCTATTTCTCTGGATTGGAGTTCTCAGCGTAGGGATCCCAGAGGGGTCTATGCAGCAAGTGATCGATGTTCAGCAGTGTCATCTTTTGCATTACTTGTTAGTCTATTATTATTATTATTATTATTATTATTATTATTATTATTATTATTATTATTATTATTATTATTATTATTATTATTATTATTTTCTTCGTAATTTTCTTTTTTTATAAGGACCAATACACAGGTTATACATGACCAAAGCATATTTATCAACGTCTTTTTGTTGGGAATTCACATCTACCCTACCCCCATAAACTTTCGAGCTATTCCAGTTGTTGAGATGACCACCACCTTCTGCATAGTCTTACAAATATTCACATTAATATTCAGATCTTTTAAACTTTTAAACAGTGTCTTCAGAATTACTGGGTGCTAGAGATGACAATGGGGACGATTCTCACATTGTTCATATGCCACTCTCTCTTGATACTTTCAACCAGTGAAGCATATTTTGTGATATCTTTCTTTTTCTTCTTCTTCTTCTTCTTCTTCTTCTTCTTTTTCTTCTTCTTCTTTTTCTTCTTCTTCTTCTTTCTATAATTATCGTCGTCGTCGTCGTCGTCGTTGTGGGTTGTTGATTATCTCTAGAGCGGAAAAAGCAAAATATATTGATTACATCACGTACTTCTTTTAAGGTCCGATTGATAAAATTAATGGAAAGTGTAGATGCGCCGTAGGTTTCTACCCAAGAATGTTTTCTTTAGACTAAATATTTGTCAAAAAAGTTCCACAAATTTTAATAAACAAAATCACAGACGTTTGGAAGATTATCGAATCATCTTCGTCATGCACTATACCTCTGTTGCCGATTAAGGAAACAAGCATTATCAGTAGCTTGTGAGTTTACAAAATAAAGAGGCGGCGAGTGTGTTGTCACGTCTCTAGCCTCCACGTCTGTACTAAATGAGAACCAATGTTTCTGCTGTATTTAGGCTAATGACTACCCTTTGTTGTTTGCTTAGAGGCGTTGCAGACACTCCACGAACCTATCTTTCATTGTGTGACGGATTCTCGTACGCGACAACTTCCCAATTTGGGGGAACCCGCCGCTACTCAGCACACCACGCACCAGTTATTTTCTTCCCCTATTATAAAATACTTTACAGAGGTGTACCCTGATTTTTTTCTCGGGGCTACAGGTATAGTGTCCAGCCGACTTGATGTTTTCTTACACTTTTTTTATTTATGCTAAATATTAAATTTATTTTTATTTGTTGACATATGGTTAATTTTTGTAAGGTAAATAATTGATATATTGAATGAGTTTCGTTAGAGTAGAAAAAAAGTAAAAGTTATATTTTTTAATATGTAACATTGATTTCTTAACCGCGGCGTGTTGAATCCTAATGAACTACTCCCTTGGTACCCCAATGTTCTTATATAAAAAATTTAACTTTGGATCACAAATCTCTCACACTTTTGTACCGAATCGACACAACGCTCATTTTCTTTCTGTATTCAAAATTCAAATACTACATGGATTAGGGTAGTAATCACAGAATTTTGAAAACGTCCACATAATTCACTTCTTCCCATAGCACGTCACACACAGTTTTTAACTGTTTTTGAAGTGAAATAAAATAAATAAGATCTGGGATACGGAGACTTAAAATTCGACGTGCTACAAGACAAACTGCTAAATTTGTTTAATACATTACTATTTATAACTTCCCCCTAAAGTAAACTTAAATATTTTAGCGCACTTATTACGTCAAAAATCTAAAGTCAAAAATTTCATTGTAGTAAATGTTTTCCTATTTTAATTTTGTATATTATAGTCTTTCCAATAAAACGCATAGTTGTCGAAATAGAAGGGAAAACCAAAGAAGGTGTAATGTTTTGCGACTTTATCTGTGAAGCTATTTCTCCAGGTGGCAAACCCAAACTTCGAATATATCACCCCCAAAACAAATATTGAACCAATGAAGAAATCCGGAATTCTTTCCTTGATCGAGCCATATTGAGTACTCGTTGGCTTGACTAATTGGAATGGAACTAAAAATCAAATGAATGAATTAATTAGGTCATAATTGACGGTAAACATTTAATTATTAATACAATTCTATTATGCATATTGACGTACGTGCTCCACGGTTCTGCGATTCATCTCTCACTAGTTTATTCACATTTGAATACTTCAAATACAAGTATATTGATAAAACGTAATCTTAGTGAGATAATAAATAAAATGTGTAAACTTGTTTTGTTACAATGTTACACTTTTATTTCGTTTGTATTTTGTTTGATATCGTATTGCTTATCAATTATATTGTTAATATTAAGTCCTTGAGATTATTAATTTGTAATAATTTCAGTTTCTGTCGAGTGGTGTGTGTAAACTAATGCGAACCTCTTAATGAACAATTTGGTATTGTTTGGTTTATTTTCTTCCGTATTATGAAATTGTTGAGCTATTCGGAAAACTATTATACTATTATGAAACTATGAATGAAACTAGAAACTATTATGAAATTATGAATTGAAATATTATGAAAACTATTATAAATGTAGCTTCATTATGTGTGTACGTCTTCTAGAATTCAGTGGGAAATATAGTTATTCAAATTATAGTCTGCATTTTGTCGCGTCAGTATTATTCCTGGGCGAAGGACATGCTGGATAAGAGCCCAAAATATATTGCTGATTTATCTTTGGAAATAGATTTTATTACATCGGGGCGTATTTTTTCTCAAACTTCAAGTAGTATATGGCTTAGTGTAGGGCTCACAGAATTTTGAAAACGTGCACAAAATTCACCCCCCCCCACAGCACGTCATACACAGTTTTTTAACTGTTTTTGACGTAAATAAATAAATATTCTTGCGTCTCGTTACTGTAACAAATAGTACCAGAGGCGCACCGAGGAGTTTTCTCGGGGTGTATACAGGAATACTGTTCAGCTGAAGATTTCTGATGAAGAATTTTTCATTTATGATAAGCATAAAATGCATTTCGATTCGTTAACTTATATTTAATGTCTATAACGTAAACAATTGACATATTGAATAACTTCTGTAATTGGTTACGCCTTTTTTGGAAATTTAAAACTTCTGAATAATTTTTTTAGATATAAAGTATTAATAATTTAAGCCAAGATTCGGAAAACTTCTCCACACCTATTAGAATAGGAAGTCTGTCAACTTTTTAAAACCGGCGAGCAGTGGTAGATTTTTGATGAACTGAAAATGACGTGTGCCATGCTACGCTTGTGGCAAGGAAGTGTCTTATTATTTTATTTCTTAAGAACCATGTCCCTTTAAAATTTAGAGAAAGTATAATTTTTCTGCAAACATTTCTGCTCTCTGAAGTTTTAAAGTGACCTGTTTCTTAGGATAAAAGAACTCTGATAGGTGGACGAAAAATTTAAAACTTTCGGCATAATCAGATCCCATATTTGTTTGTACAAGAAACGACACAAGCAATGGAGAAATTTGACAAAGGCCATTGTTATATCTGTCCCCTGGTTCCGAGCATGGAAGTCAAATACATTTGGTAGCGTTGTCCGCCAAATTAAATAACACCTAACGATTCAGCTCATGATGTGTGTGGCCAATGGATACGCACGCATGCATTAAAAACGCGAGCATTAGAAAAAAACAACCGTTTTGAATCTTCGTATGAAAAAAAATGTCTGCACTTATATCACCCCATATGTTCGTCTGCTAAAAGACTTCCTATTAATTGTTTCAACTCGTCAGTCGCGATGAGCATTCTATCGTTTGCTTTCAGTACATGCTTTCAGAGCAATCGCTAATTTATAGAGTACTTAAATATATTTCTAAAATTCGTCATAGCTAAAACTATACATGCATGTCTTCTTTGCCGTACGCTCCGATCGTTTCTGTAAGGACAGAGAGCGGAAGCACAAAGATTTGTTTTGGTTGCTTTTTAAAGATTGTTTTAACATTTGCGTCGCACCACAGGCGTTTTTATATGTAGTACTTGAAATATCACGTACTAATGTGAAAAAAAACTTTTTTTAGACCCAAAATAAATAGTCGAGTAACAGTTGTTAAGGGCAGGTAGCGTAATAACCGGCAACCTACTTTTCGCAAGGCGCGGACATTCCTTTTGACTTCTTCGTAAACTCCGGTGGTGTGCCCAGGCGAATGCCGGAGCAGTACCCTACCAAACGGGCCACGGAACGCGCGCGATTTGTCCTTCCTCTTCCTTGTCCTATCCTCTCCCCTTACATACACACTTACACTAACATGCACTACACTACCACATATTCCGGGAGACCGGTCGGGAGCTTCGAGTTTGTCCCGACTGGGGCGGTGCCCCGTTGGTGGGAGAGTCCTGGTTAGGGGAAACCCTACTAGCCAACGGTAGGTCGGCGCCGGATCTCGCCATCCAGCGGGGAAAGATCACCGCCATTTCCCGAGAAAAAACATGCACTACACTAACGGGACTAATGAGCGAAGCAGTTGACGCGCCCGGAAACACGAAAAAATCAATCAATCAATCCGGTGGTGTGCCTCGTTCTTGTCCCTCATTCTTGCGACATCATTGGAGCTCTCTTGCGCATTGCGACAATGATGGACATTATTGCATTACCTCTCCCCTGAAAGCGCCGGTGTCGGTCCCCGAGGGCAATTGAATGCCGCGCTGGGGTCGACCCGCGTCGCAGCGTCGACTGCGAGCAGCGACGGTCGGCCGATGCACGGCGGGAGGAGAGGGGAAGTGTTCTCAGCTCCGCGCTGAACTGTGACTGAGCGTGGCCTTGGTCGGGCAGGAGGCGGTGCTGCTGAAGTGATGCCGCCGTAGCTCCAATTTGGTCGTCGGCCTAACCGTCGCGTCGTCTTCAATGGGACGCCGCGGTGTGGTAGATGGTGCTAATGGATTCAAGTGCTTTGTTATTCCGTTTCGCACGGTGTGCTGCCGGCCATGAAGACCCGCCGACTGGAATGTTACGACGTGTGGTTGTCGCTGCGAGATCTGGTAGGTTGTGTTTGCGCGCGAAACTTCCCGCGTGTTGTGCGCGAGTTCATTATGTGATTCTTTGAACCGGTTAACGGATTGTGATTTCAGTATGTTGCTTGTGTTTGATGTATTAGCGTTGTTCTCAGAGACTTTCTGCAAGCTGTAGATGAAACATTACAATGAAAGTGTCATTATTGACATTTCGTTATTTGACAAACTGTTTTTTCATCAGTTATATCGCGTGTCAGATAATTATTAAGAATGCGTGTGCTCGGTGCAGATATGCGGGAAAACAATTTATCTGACATGTAAAATAGTGCATGAAAGAAAAGCGACCTTCATTGTTACAAGTACTGCTCATTACATCCCTTTCCCGAAAGATGTTGTAATGATTACCGGGTATTATTGCAACATCCATTTAACTCGTTCAAACAATTTCACTTAGGTTCTGTGTGCCATACATCGTGTTCTCCTCCACTTCTCTCCCGAGGATGGCAATGTTTGCTCTTTTGTCAAGTGCATTAGCGAGCATACGCAGCTGTGATTGCGCGACGGCTGTCCTGTGCCAATGCTTTTATTTAACTTGCTTTTTCTTCTCTCAACATCCTTCCGGCGAGTTAGTTTCGCTCACATGACAAGACCAATATTATTTGATGAAAACGTGATATACGATGTCTGTTTATTATTGTTTTCCATTTCTTGGGAGCTCATTGTAACATCCATGTCGTTCGTTGTATTCGAACCGGAAAAGCGAAGGCTTCCGCCTAGTTGAGCTTCTGCCACAAGCCACTGGGGTCGCCCTGATGCAGAGGGACGGCGATAATGGGAGAATTTGCTCCGCTGTTTTGCGTCTGTTGTTACAAGTCCTCTGGCAGTTTCGTTGATAAGAACGCAGTAGAGAGGACGATATGAAAGAAGCATATCCGTTTTCGTGCTTTCGTAGTCCCCGTAAAGTGGCGCATCAAGGATTTTATTAAGAGGGGCATAAATTTTAAGAACCGTTCTTAAACCTTGTAACCGCTGGAGCATGTGTGGCGAGCTCAGTCTTCGATAAAGCTGCCACTCAAAAGATGCTGTTATCTAGGCGCAACATTGTGATTCGTTTTTTATCTCGCGCCAACGCGAATGAACCCCTGGTTAAGTAGACTGCTTATGGTTTCGATGGCTCTTGTGACTTTGAAAAAGTGCTTTTGGGGTTGCGTACGTGAGGAAACTTGAATTTCATCGCTGTAAAGTGGTGATACTTCTTTGCTTACGGTGATAGCAATTAATCAATTTTGTCGTTTGGCTGAAGCTATCGATAAGCGGTTCGTGGAAAATGTTCTTACAGTATTCATTTTTTGTCATGTATTGAGATATAGAAAATAAAATTTCTGTTACCGATCTTACTCATATTTTCAATTTCAAATCAAGAATTTAATTTCCGGGACACCCCATAATTGTAATATAAAATATTTGCAACTTCAACATACTAATATTTAGATTTGACAGATGTATGTTTCTGCAATGTACTTATTATATCGGTATCTTCACGGAATTTTAGTAAAAATTTTTAATACAAATATTGAAGAAAATAACAAATTCCTGTTTTGGAACATTCAAGAAATATGATAATTGAAAGCTTTTATCTCGATTTCCACAAGTCAAAAATCAGCACGAGGAAAATGCCTACTTCTTAAAAGCGGTAAAGTATTAGCAATTAGTAGAATAAATTAAATTAAATTAACTCAACTACCATCACTTTATATGTAATCATAGTGACACTTTCGTATTTGTATAATATTTCGTCTGAGAAATTACAGCCCTCAGTGCGTTTTAATGAAAACAAATATATATTCGTTATAATAACCTAAACATACAACCATCTAAGATCATCTCGGATCTTTACCTACAATACTGAAAATATCTTTCTGTATTTTGTAGTTTTACTTTATGTGAAGCGGTTGATCATGTAGAGATCTGAGATGATCTTGAGATGTTATTTGTTTTTTATTTATATGTTTTGCGATTTGAATCAAAAGCACTGAATAAATCTTTAAACCAGCGAACGAAACATAAGTGACTTTCCCTGTGTTTTTTTACCTGTAGAAATCTAACATAAAACCTTTAAATATATACTCATGGATATGCCACTGATACTAATTACAATTGTGGAATATTGAGTTAATTTAAACTTCTACTAAACGGTTATGAAACACTCTGCTCCCAGAGATTTTATACACTTTTATATATTTTTTATACAATTACAGATCACATACAAACTAATCAAACAACAATTTTTATTTGTTTGTGGAGAATTAATACAGATATTCTCGTGTCTCAAATCGCATCTAATAATACTACTTAGAACGCATTGGGATAATAAAATGAAAAGTAAACTTTTAAAGAATGAATGAAACTTTCAGCAGAAAAAACAGCAGCGATTATAGTGATATGAACATCTACATTTCACCTGACGCGTTTCTAAATTAATTTATAATAGAATACTCTGCAGAGTATTGCATTTCTGGTCAACATACATTGGGAAGGAGTATTGTATATCCTACTTCATCTCAGAACGAACATGATCTAACAATTGGAAATTAGTTTGGTGCGTTGGGGGTTATATCTACAGCGAATTATTAGAAATTATAGTCGAGGATCGCAAAGTGATGATTAACGTTAGAGCGAACTAAATTGACCTTCGAGGAACATGATTTAATATGGACTGTTTACACGACAACCTGTAGTGAAAATTGTAGAGCAAGGTTGGAATGAAGATTTTGGTAGAAACGGTGTGGTGTTTTACTCGTACGTGTAGAATTTAGAGGCAATGTTTAATTCACAATGGTTTTGGGGTTTTAAATAAACCATGTTGCCTTGAAGATCTTTTTCAGAAACTTGTTTTGGAATACAGTTAGCATTTTTAAGATTACAGGATGCTACACCATCTCCAACAGTGCTTGTATAAGATATAGTACGTTGATTGATTTTTTTTGTAATTTGAGTTCGCATCAACATCTAGGTCATTAGCGACCAGAATAATTGTTTTGTAGAGACGTTGGGCAATCAGTATTAAAGGTTGATGAAGAGTTCATAGAGTAATTATTTGTCGATGTAATATGAATATCTCTGCCTGATATTTAGAGGAAAGTTGGAATTGCCTTGGATCGGGATGTCATGGCTGAAAATGTAAAAGAAGAAGGGGTACAGACTATACCCGTGAGGTACTCCCGCGGCAATGGAATGAGGGCTAGAGGTGGTTGTATTGACTTAACTGTAAACATATGTTCGAAGGCTTTCTGTAATCTTTATTAGGTATTCGGGTTTACCTACATTATGTATTTTGAACAGAAGACCTTGACGTCATGCTCTGCCGTAAGTCTGACCTATGTCTAGGAAGATTATTGCCGTATGATTCTTTTGTTCACAACCTTTAGTGATGGTTTTAGTATTCAGTTGTAATTGATGGGCAGTAAAAGGGTTTGGTTTGAATCCGAATTGTTTGGAGGCGATTGTTTTAATGTTATCTGAATTTACATAAAGTAAAGGAATAAGCGTTCGAATATTTTACATAGAGCAGGAAAACGTCTTATTTTCTTTATTTCATTCTTTCTGTCTTGTTTTTTCCTGCATTTCTTGTATTTATTCTTCTTCATTTTATTATCTTTCTTCCTTTAATCTTTTACTTTTCTTCTTTTTAATAATAATAATAATAATAATAATAATAATAATAATCATCATCATCATCATCATCATCATCATAGTAATTCCCAACAACTTCACATTACTTGTAGTCTTGGCCTGTTAGTTCACTTACAGCCTTGAATTCTTTTCTGATGTACACTTTCGCTACTCAGATTCTTGTTTTCATTGAACTAAGATGGTTTGTAATATTATCTTCCCATCTTATTTTTGGACTTCCCTTTGCTGCTACAGGGTCCCATCCAAAGACCAGCTGGTTGCTACAGAGTCACATCCAAGGATCTTCTTTGCCAAACAATTAGCTTTTATTCTATAAATATGCCCGAATTGAAAGAAGACTATTAGGTCTAAAGTTCTGAATTTTTTCCTTGTTTACATACGGATAAGACACGATTATTTTCCAAGAAGAAGGGACAGAATTGCGTTGTAAAGAGGCAGTAAATATCGCTTGTAAAGCCTCTGCGGTTTACTAAGCATTGTAAGTAGTCATGAAGTTTAGTAAATCAGTTTCGGAAGGAGAAATTAATTTGACGGAATGTTGATAGGTACGAACATAACCAATCTAGAGCAATACCACGAATTCCATATGAAGGTAATTTGGAAAGTAAAATGTCATGATCAATGACGTCAAATGCTTTTGAGAGATCTAAAAATAATCCAATAGGTGCCTCGTTTTGATCCAATGATGAGGCGACATCTTTAAGAAAAGAAAATATAGCTGTTTCCGTTGATTTTGATTTTCTAAATCCATGTTGGCAATCTGAAAGCGCGTCGTGTTTAGTGAGAAAGGTTTCCATTCGTACGTAAAAAAGTCTCTCTAATATTTTTGAAAAACTGATAGAAGAGAAATGGGCCGATAATTTTGAATTTCATTTTTGTTGCCTTTTTGAAAAGCGGCTTAATTTTAGCTGTTTTGAAAATATCTGAAACGTTCAGTGCATAAAGATGCATTAAATATGTGAGTTAACGGGTGTATAATGGCATACGCACAAGTCTTTAACAAAGAATCCGGGAATTCATCTAAACCGGACGAATATTTATTTTTTAGTTTACCGATTATTTTGAGAATTTCATAGGAAGAAGTTTCGAAACGAACATTGTGTCTAAAATTTTGGGTGAACTGTCTGTTTTTGAGTTTTGTGCCTGAAGACCCTTAGTGAGATCAGCAGCAATTCTCGAAAAGTATTGTTAAAGAGATTAGCCACTGTTGCCGGATCGTTCACATTTATATCGTTATATTTTAAAACAACATTCTCTACGGTTTTCTAGTTGATTTGGTAGTATTTTTATTATATTCCACATTGCTTTAGTTTTATTATTTGAGTTCAAAATATCCTGATCGTTTTTCATGATTTTAGCCTGCCTTATGACTTTTCGTAACAATGTTTTGTATTTTTAAAGTAGATAAGAAATCTTGAGATACGTCATGACGTTTAGAAATAAAGTAGAAGTACGTTTATTTTTACACGATGTTCTAATTCCTTTTGTGATCCAAGTATTACTTTTCGTGAAATGTTTAATTTTCTCTTTTTAATAGGAAAGCATGCGTTAAAGAGAAATGAAAGCTTTGAGAAAAATAAATTATATTTTTATTTGTGTCAATAGCGTTATAAACTGCCTCCATGATTCTTTCAGCAAGTAGTCCGTAAATAACTTTATGTTAACTGAAGTAAATGCTCGGCAATGCGTGTTTTATTTATTGTGTCAGTATTCATGTTATTAGTAATTGTAAGAATTTGTGCATCTTGGTCACTGTAACCAAGATTATTCGTAATTATTTCATATCTAGTTGTGGTTTTGTTAATTATAATTTGATCTATTGCTGTTTGTGATTTAAAGTATTCCGTGTAGGTACGTTCACTGTAATATCTAAATTAAAGAATGAATTAAATTGAGAAACTGCTCTTTTCGTGGATTCGCTCAGAAAATCAATATTGAAATCTCCACATACAACAATGGATTTAAAGAGAATTACTAATTTTGTTCAGAGTTATCTCTAGATTTTCTACGAAATTGAAATAATCTACAGCTTGCTTTGTTGGAGGTCTGTAGATGCAAAGTAAGATAATTTTGAGCGTAGTAAGATGTACAACTGTTATTTCAAAAACTTTTTCAACTGCATATAAATTGAATTCTGACAAGAAGGTAGAATCAATATTATTTCTTACATAAATACACGAACCCCGTTAACCAATGTTCTGTAAAGCAAAGAACATCTATTTGACTGAGATCACACTCTAATGCTGCCTCGATAAATTCAATTTTATTTGAAAGAGATTGCACATTATGATGCATTATTTGAATCTTTTGCATGTACCTACACGGATGCTTTTTTGCTGCATCTGACTGTAGTTGCTATTTATTTATCTCATTTTTACCTCGAGTGCGTGGTCGAAGGAAGTATCGTGTCCCAGCAGTGTTAGGAGGTGAGGAAGGAGTGGTTACAGATGTAGGGGAATGAATAATGGGAGAGGTAGTACAAGGATTAGGTTCAGGGATAAGGTAATTGGGTCCAAAGGGTTCGGAGGATGGAAGAGAACTAGGAGATGTAGGTGGGAGGAATCATGGATGGATACTGCTGAGGTGTAAGGATGTGTTTGGCAAGTTCCTACCGAGTGCATGTTTTCCGACAAGGTTCAAGTGAAGACCATGCCGGGTGAAGTGTTTTTCTGAGAGAAAGTTAAGCTCAAATAATTTAACATGTGTGCCTCTCAGATGCAGTTTTAATTTGTTGTTTGCGTGTCTAATTTCTTTGCACAGTGTTGGTTTGTTGTACCAGAAGGGCAGAGTCGAGATTACAATGTTCGTGTTTTGGCGGCACGTTGTAGTTTGTCAACATGTTGCTCAGGTGTAAAGTGACCACCCAAATTGATGTCATTCTGCCCTCCTATGATGATGACTGTATCCCGTTTGGTAGAGTTTTTGTGTGGGTGTCCAATTCACTGATCACGTCGGCAAACCTCCCGTTAGGTTTAAACACACACATGACAGAGAAATTGGATGGGAGTTTCCCACTGAGCAGGGAGGAGATTTGTCGCCCATGGCTATCTGCTAAAATTAGTACCTTTTTGGTGGGCTCAGTAGGAATGTCCTTGTTTACTTGTGGGCCAGGTTGCGCAACTCTACGTGTCTTTGTTTCTTTGCGCTTGCTAGCCTGTTTGCGTCGGTTTGTGGGTGGACGTGTCGATGATGGGAGGGGGTAGTGAGGATTGGGAAGGCATGGAAATCATTGTCATAATCTAACACAGCAAATCTGTTTTGAGTCATGATTGGTTGTGATGCTTGTGTTTTGCTTTCGCGGATGGACGGTTGAAAGTTTCTGCGGTGTTGCCTATTGTTGTCCAACCGTCTGAGTTTTGAACGACCTCTTCGAGCCTTCGGATATGTTCATCTAAATTATTGTTTACGTGTGTGAAGGCTTTTAGAAGGTCGGCTTTGAGAGTGTACAGAGTAGAAAGTGTATAGCGAATAGTAGCCATGTCACGAATGCGTATCAAATGCGTGGCAAATATGAGAATAAATAAATAGATGAGAAATCAGATTATGTGCAAAACGTATTTATTTAAAAAAAAGAAATGTGGTTCTAATTAGTATTTAAATGTGTTTTGGTTAATTGCGAGTAGAGTTGAGTGTGTTTCCGTTAATAGATCTAAGCTGCAAACTAATAAATACAATTCTTTTAAAAATTTTTTTTAAATTTGAATTTTAATGTTTTCAAATTAACACTTTTTTTTTAATCCTTTTCGCAAAACTAAATTTATTTGTATAGCAAATATGTATTAAAGTCTTTGAAATCGTTAAAATGCACTTTTGTCCGTTACGCTGTCTTTTAAACCAAATACTATTTACTTCTTTTCCACTGCTTCGGACAATATAAATCTCTTTCAGCGTTCCTGTAACAAGTAAACAAGTAAAGAAAACAATTTAAAAACAAAAGGTACCTGAAAGATGATATGATGGGAATATTAGTACTGAGGTGATTTTCTATCCTCGTATTAAATGTTGTGTACTGAAGGTAAAATTCCTGATTGTCTTCGCCAGAATAGGTGTAACAGTGCTTTAAAAGCGGATGGAAAAGTACTTTAAAAGCGGCTTTTTACTTTCTCGCTACCGCTTACGCAGTATAGAGAAAGTTATGTAATGGTGCCCGAAACAACGGCGAATTTGTGGCAGAAAAACTCTTAACAAGGCCTTAATAACGAAAAAAAGAATACATCCAGTTGCTAAATTTACAAAAAATCCACTATCACGTGGTGTAGCCAGAATCCATGTTTTGTGGTACCTTGATAGCGAAAAATCGAATGACGGCAAAACGTCTGTCTGTCCCTGCCAGCCTGTCTGTGTCTGTCAGTCTGTCAATCTGTCTGTCTGCCTGCCTCTGTCAGCCTGTCTGTCTGCCTCTGTCATCCTGTCTGTCTGTCTGTCTGTCTGTCTCCCTCTCCATCCGTCCGTCAACAGTGCTAGCGGCTAAACCGTTCAGCTGATTTTTTCCATAATTGATCCTCAATGGAACTGGCTGCTGTCGCGGCCCCTTGAATTTGAAACGATTTTAACTTTGGGGTACTTTACATAACATTGGGATCTGTTCCATATTTTCAAAATAAATTGTCTCCATCGTTTTTGATTAAATTTTATTGTTGGATAGTGTGAAGGACGTTTAAGAGGATGGTGCTGGTCTCATGGTGGTTGAAAACTAATTTTCCGAAAATTGCAAAAATTCAGAATTTTTTCGGCGTGTCCCTACAACTACAATTATAAAGATAGAGATTTTTACCTTAATAAAAACTGTTCCTTAAAGATAGATTTCGAAATAAGGTTATGTAGAATTTTTCGTTAATTTGAGTACTTTTTGTGTAATTTTGCGTGAAAATCCGGGGGAAAAAGTACGTGCGATTTTAACACTACTAGTTCATTATTTCTTTGGTGAGATGTTGAACCATGGACCATCAGTACATTAGGTTAGAGTGAATTTCTGCAGTATTATATGGAAGTACTCTTATTACCATATTATTCCAGGTTGTGTTTTTTTTAATTCATTGACATTAGTTGCTTTGCCTTTGGAATCAAAAAGAGTACCACCACGGGACTACTAGCAATCGTCAGAACTCTGGTAATACGCTTTACTGCATTGAGAAGTTTATGTTCTTACTTAAAGCAATATCCAATGTGTGATAGTTTTTGGACGATACATGTACAAATAGTTCCTTCATTTCTGAAATTGCAAATAGTAGGCCTGTAAATAATTTGTATATTGATATCGTTTGCGCATTTTCATTTCATGTATTCAGTATTATTAAGAGTTTCATTCTGTAGTCAAAACTGTGGGTCCTAAAATTATTAATTCAGCCCTGTTTGCGCCCCCTACCACTAGGAGGACCAGGAGGAGGAATATAAGGATTTACGTTTGGACATTTCTCACCAGTGCCTGTGCAGCAAATATGCCCCAGGGTCCAGCGTCGCGCGTTACATGACCGAAATGATAGGGAGTTTTTAATGGTTGGTTTGTTCGCAACCCGGTCGCAATACCCGGCCCGACTTCGTGATTAATTAATTGGACCACTCCATTCTTTGATGATATTTTTTAACTTGTAGGCTCCCAGTATTGCCAATAGATTTTGAGCACTTTATTTGCCACCTGGGAACTGTGCAGCAAGTCTCAGTAATATTTATCCATAACTTATGACTTTCTACGAATATGAGATGATGATTAAGTGATTATGTTCGACGATTGTCAGGTGTTGTTGGAGGGATTTAATTTTGCTGGGCTTTTAGCTATATTTCTTTTACGTACTGCAAGAGCTTGGGCACTGAATTTTTCACCTTCGAAAATCCACGCACATCAGCCAGGATAGAGCCCGTGCTCAGAGTGTTGAGAAGCCAATAAGATAACAACTCACCTAGTGAGGTGCTTGGAATTTTTAATACGGTCAGAAGATATTGACAGTGACACGATCATTTTAATATTCCGGCCGCCACGCTACTTTTCATAACACCAGCGCTGCGGGCGCACATTGTACATCTTAAAACACGCAAAAATGCTTTTTCATAATAGTGTATTGTTATAATATCGACTTAACGCAACCTAGCAGACGAGCGAAAAGCCGCTCTTAACAACCGGTGTCTGTTAAGGATTTAACAATCGCTGTCTCTTAAGAACAATAGTAAAAATGATGTTGCTAAAGATGGCGTATAAGAATATTTATTCCAAGATATATTTCTCGTCCGTATGAATTTTTGTTATATGGATGTGATATTACGAAGAGTATTGAACGTTACAGGCTGATAACACAATTAAGACTCGGTAATTTATCTGGCTAATGACGTTAATAATTATAATGAGCTTCTTTGTGAGACTACAGTTAACTTGATTATAAATAATGTCCTTGCTATTTATTTACGAAGATGTAAAATAATTTAAATTTTAATTTCTTCTTTTGATTATTTGACATGCCACCTTCTAGTCTAGTGCCAATATCTATAAATTTTCAACTTTTTATCTGTGAACTCGTCTTTTGTACCTAATGTTACACGCGCACGTAACATCTCTCAAACTTGGGCAGCATTTCACATTGCCTTTCCCATCTTTTATTTCGTTAGTATTTGTTGCATATTAGACTGCCGTTTCGTTTGATTTCCCATTTTTTATTACATTGTCATCTTTCTATTTGCGCCTATCATTCATTTTTTTCCTTACAACCTCTTATTTCAAGAACCAATTATCACGTACTGGTCTGCGGCCAATATCTCAAATTCTCTTCGTTCCTTTTACTACAGATGCACTTGCCACCAGGTGCCATCAACATCCCAAGTTTCCTTCTCGGCCTTTCATAACATGATATTTTACTACCTCCCAGTCTGCTGTCTACAACCCAAACTCCATAGTCTACTTTTAATTACATGTACGGGGCCCGTGCCAGTCGGCCCTCCTTCATCGTTTATTACAATAGCATTTATTACCGATCAGTCTGCGACCAACATCTCAAATTCTTAATCTTTTATTGCAATTTTCACCACCGTATCTGCGTCCATCATTCCATATAACCGTCCCCATCTTGTGTAAATCGATCATTATCCATCTTTGAGCCTACCACATGCATCCCAAATTCCCCTCCCTTCATTTTATTACACGTGCCCAAGCCGACTACCAGTCTGCGACCATCATCTCAAATTCCCTTTCCGGTAGGATGCAAATCGACGGGAGGATGATTGTCCCACTAGTATTCAATGCTCCCTGCTAGTAGTTCTGTTAGAAATACTTGTTCCCTCCCTGCTAGTACTAAATTTTTCCAGAGACACATTTCGTATCTATATGCCTCATTTATGATTTCCGCACTTTGAAATGTTGAAATCAAGGAGTCCAAATTGGAAAAGGAAACCCACCAAAAAGGATTTTCAAGAAGAGCTAAGAAAAGACGGTCTTTATTTCACTTGTCATTTCGTCCTCATTACTTCCTGTAATTTTGAAGGTCCTCTCTGGCGATCGCGGGCGTTCGCAACCTTCCAGCTCGCGGCGAGCGGTCCGAGCGCGTAGTGTGCGGCGGCGGAGGCCACGCTGCTCTCGAGCAGTGCGAAGCCCGTCTCGCTCCCGGCTCACTGGCCGCCGCCACCGCCGCCTTCCGTCACCTTCGACCTCAGATACTCCGCGTCGCTTATCGGCCGCGTACGCGCGTAATTACTACGAGCGGCCGCCCCGACGCCGCGCCGCGAGGCTCGCAGCGACGCACGCGGCCGCCATGGATTCCCACTCGCTACCGGGCCATGCGCAGACCAGCGCGCGAGTTGACGAGAGGCTGGGTTTGATTGATTGATTGATTTTTTCGTGTTTCCGGGCGCGTCAACTGCTTCGGTCATTAGTCCTGTTAGTGTAGTGCATGTTTTTTCTCGGGAGATGGCGGTGATCTTCCCCCGCTGGACGGCGAAATCCGGCGCCGACCTACCGTCGGCTAGTGGGGTTTCCCCCTAACCAGGACTCTCCCACCAGCGGGGCGCCCGCCCCAGCCGGGATAAGCTCTAAGCTCCCGACCCGTCTCCCGAAATATGTGGTAGTATGGTGCATGTTAGTGTGTGTGTGTGTGTGTGTGTGTGTGTGTGTGTGTGTAAGGGGAGAGGATAGGACAAGAAAGAGGAAGGACAGAGCGCGCGCGGTCCGTGGCCCGTTTTGTAGGGTACTGCCTCGGCATTCGCCTGGTGTTGATCGGAGAAACCACGGAAAACTACTGATCAGAGCATCCGGCCTCTAGAATTCTCCTCCAGACAGCGACTGAATTCGACCTAGCTGAAAAGCTAGTATCGAAAATCCTGCCGCCGTCAGAACTCGAACCTAGGACCTCCCGGTCAGAAGCGCTGCAGTGACATCAGTTGATGCACTGAGCTACCGCTACGACCGGTACGAGAGGCTGGGGATCGGTGCCATATCGCACCCCTGATGCAACAGGGCCACAACTCCAAAAGCATTCACTACGTAGGAGAGCCTTCGGAAGTTTTCTCGAGGGTATAGAACAATAGGAATTGGATTTCAACTGAATTGCTATTTCTTGGTTGTTTATGAAACTAAAAAAAATTGGCATTACTGCTTGTCCTGTAATGGAAAACGAGGCTTCTAACAACGGATGCATCTCAATTTTCAATTTTTCGGAGATGTGGCTCTCTTGCATTAGAGGTGCGATATTTAGTGTTTTCGCTACTTGACATATAGCATTAACATGTTATAAGTATACGTCTTCAATGTATGTGTGATGCGGAAAACTAAAAGGGGTCATATATCGCAAAATTCCAAAATTGAGTTACTTATGCCAAATTATAAACAGTTAAATTCCTAACAATTTGATGTAAAAAAATTTTCAGATATATGAAAATTTGGAGAAGTTATGGTTGTTTGAATGTGTGTTATCACAAAAGTAGTTTTAAGAAAAACGCGTTTAAACTTCCGTAATTTCAAAAAACACAAATTTCCAAAAATTAACATATTTAAGAAATGAAATTAGCTTACAAATATTTTTTGGAATATACTTTACAAAAGTAAATACAATGAAAAAAGAAATAATATATTTTTGTTTTTTGCGTCTCACGCCAAATTGTGTTTCCCGAGAAATGGTCCCTTTTAGTTTTCTGCATCACATATACAATAAATCCTTGTTAGGACGAACTTGCTTAACACGCATTTTTATAACAAGAACATCATTATTTCTGTTCCTTGGAATTCATGTTATCGAGGATTCTCTGTATTTGAAATATCCGCAATTAAATATACACATGTTTAACGTAAAATTGTGGCATCTTCACAACTTAATATGTTGAACTTGGCATTTTCAACATATTGGATTGTTATAGTAGGAATGGAGATGTTTAAATCAACAGGTCGTTTTCTGCTAAACTTGATTTGTTTTGATTGATTTATCGTCAAAAAACAGTAGAAACTGCATTTGGCATCTGGGCAAGTAGCACATTTGGCACTAGATACAATGAACTCGAATATAATGAAATTTCGGGTATAGTGAACTGAAGTTATTGATCCCGATCCACAAACATAACAAATATTCACTGGAAGATCCGGGTATAGTGAACTCTCGACATGTGTTAAAGTGAACATAATAAAATACGAGTTTCTGGGGGAAAATACGCCTCAGCATCGCGAATTCAAATAACTCCAAGGGTTTGCGGGTAGAGGGTTTCGTGAGTTGTTTTTGTGCCATCGTTAGACAGAAGGGATTAGGAAACTGTGCCTGTTGGGACATTGCTTCATCTCATCATAGACAATTCTGTCCATCTGTACTCACGAGAACTTGACGTCCACTACGACACGTGAATGCAGTGAAGAGGGTTCAGAAATGGGTTCTTGAATTCAGTGGGAAATACAGTTATTCAAATTATCGTTTCAATGTTGTCGCGGCGGGAAGTATTATTCCTTGACGAAGGACATCATAGATAAGAGCCCAAAATTTATTGCTTATTTATCCTTGAAAATAGATTTTATTACATGGGAGCGGTGTGTTTTAATTAATTCAAAATTCAAGTAGTATATGACTTAGTGTAGGGATCACATAATTTTGAAAACGTGCACAGAATTCACTTCTTCCCATAACACGTCATACACAGTTTAATTTTTTTGATTTAAAATAAATAAATACAGGATACCGTTGCTCCAAACTGTGGAAGAGGCATTGAAAGGTCATTATTGTGCACTTAGATATTTAGTGTATGTGGACAATGTAAATCTGAAGAAAGCCCGAACATATTGAAATTTTGAATTTGCCGGGATTTATATTTTGCTATTCTTATGAAATAATAATATCGTTTATAGGTAAAAAGTCTATTGTCTTTTTAGATTAGCGGATATAGTGAACCAAAAATTTTAGTTATCAAAGGTTCACTGCAATGTATGTCCAGTATAGATCGTGAGTTTCCCTGTTTTTGTATTGACTATAAATATACATACATACATTTATTTGAACTGCAATTGGGTATGAACCGGTGGCAGTTAAATAACAATAATTACAATAATAATAATAGTATTAATATGAATAACAATAATAATAATAACAATAATAACAACAATAATAATATAAAAAAGCGCGAGATTAACATTTAACAAGAGCACTTTCTGTATGGATCCCAACTTGGACTCCGTATTCCATGAGAGGGCGAACCAGCGAAAAATATGCTAGTTCTTTTGCGTTTGCAGACCTTTTCTTTAGAACTCGCATTAAAAAATGCAAGGACTTCCACGTTTTTCTTACTACCTGATTTATATGCTTCCCCCACCCTAATTTACTATCTATATGAATGCCTAAGTACTTGCATGATGCGACTCTTGGGATGCGATGATGCGATGATGATGCGACTCTTTTCCAAGGCAAGAGCTGTATTTTGAATTACGATTTTTGGTGTTCTGGATTTCTGTAAAATTAAATGGTTAAAGGAAGAATCAATGAACCTCTTGGAGAATATAAGTATGTTCCCAAATTTATGTAACATTATGTGAGAAGAGTATATTTTTAGGTGGGAAAGGTGCAACTTATACCGGGAGAAAGTGATTATGATCAGCTGTTTCTCTGATGCAATAGAATAGAAAATCACTCAAGCACGATGTAATACAGCCGGTAACTACAGTAAATATGTTTTAAAAATGCAACTTTCGCTTCATTCACAAAGTTCACCTGAAAAATCAAATTTTTCTTTGTCTAAAATGCCCTTCCGAGGTGTTGATAAGTGTGGATAGTGTTAATCGTGTAACATTGAACATATACATATAACATGTTGTAATACTCATCATGTAACTTTTAAAAGGTTGCTGTGAAATGTTAAAAATTGAAAACACTTTAGGAAGCCGCGTTTCCAAGAGTTGTGATTTTCACCTCAAATTTATCTGCGAGCCGCATTCAGAAATCCTCACGAAGTGAAGGGAAGACCTTAATAAAACAGGAAGCTTTCTTCTCCCCGCCCCAAAGTTTTGAAACTTGTTAGTTACAAGAGTATATGTATTGAAAATATTTCGGGATGTACCCATTCTGAGAATCGATTGGATAAAAGATCTCTGCGAAGAAAATTAATTTTTCAACAGTTACAATTCTTAATGTCGCCCTACGGAACTGTTTGAAAGAGAATTTTCGGCATTTCAAACCATTAATATATTTTAGGATTGATCGGTTCGTGGTAGTATATTTCACTGTGATCGTATTGTGTTAGTTTAACTGTGTTGAATCAATTCAGATATACAAAATATAATTACTATTAAAAAGGGTTAATTGAATGTGGACTTAAACGTGCTGAATGTTCTATTTTTATTTCTCTTTATGTTGTGTAACTGTTGATAAAAACAGCATTACTTCATGCAGTTAAACATGTGCGCTTTATTAATGTTCTAAATATGGGTTGCATCATGCGTAGCCTCAAGTGATACACTTTGACATAATACGTCCAGTGCTTCCCAAATCAACTTTACTCCACGAACTGTAATACGCACAGTACACTTCAACATACATATCTCGTGGAATGCAACAGTGGCACAACTGAGAAAATACGAATTTTGGGTTAATGCACTCTCCAGAATTGAAGATTAGTCTACTTTCCAGCAACAACAGCAGCAAATGTTCCAGTACAGTATTCAACTCACAAATGGCAGAAGTGTGAAGGCAAGAAGGATGCATTTCAATACAAGGTGAAAACTTAAAACTCATTTATCTCAATATCTGATTTTTTTATTTGTGCCACTGTTGCGTTCCACGAACGATATTTTCAATGTTTAGTATGAGTATCACAATAATGATGAATAAGGCAAATGATGCATTAGAATTATTGTAATAAATCATTCGCCTTATCTATAAATGTCTCATCAGACAATTTTTTAAACAAAGCATTAAACCCCGAATCGTTGTATTAATATAATAATTTGTATTTTTTCTATTAAATTTGCGCTTACATACAATTAGAGAATAATCTAATATAAATGATTTACTTGAACATTTGGCCATGCTCCTTCGGGCATGCTTTAATGCATTCGCCTGAAGGTGTTAATGTGTATTAATCATGTCAACGTCCCTGTAGTTTCCACACCCGGGATGTAATTCCACTCAGACTGCTACAACCATCCTTTTAGCAACGGTATAGTAGTAGGAATTATAATTCACTTTCTATATTAAGCCGGAATTCTCCAACGGTCTCTTTTTATCCCCAAAGCATATTTCGTTGGCCCCTTGTGGTAGCGCGAGTATGCAAGGAAATCACCGGACGACTTGACCTTGCAAATCTGAGCCAATCTCTTCGAATGGGCAGCTGTCCCAGTCCGTGCAGCGTATCTGCTTCGGAGTCTAACGGAGCATGCCAATATGCTCATGCGGCTGGGAAGCTCAGCCAGCATTCGTGTATGTAAACATTCATCAACTCGCTTGCTACATGTGTTGGTGCCGAGCGCGTCAACATTTGATAGCGTAGCCGCACGAGGTTTCATGATGAAGCAGCAACAATTATCCACTCGTTTCTTCCGCGATTGGAGTCGTAATGAAACGGTTCGTAGCGGAGTTCTTCCTATCGCCTGAACGGTAATTCTTTGTACCGTTTTTTTATCAAGTGGGCAACAATGTCCCTTGGAGGATCATGGAAGAACGTAGAGGAATTTGGAACAGCTTTGGGTGCCCTCAAGGACAGAAATTAGTGTCCTAGGAACGGAAGCAATGTGCCGTGGTCTTAATGGCGTTGTCCGTTCACTGCACTAGTGCGCACTGGACAGGCACTCCGGGCAACTATTGTGGTCCGTTTGACCGTCGGAACGCATTAGTGACAGTCAGAACACCGCACGTGTCCATTCAGAGAACTGCACAGATCAAGGACGCCCTTACTTGTACTAAGAACTTCCTACTGAGGAGTTAAGATGTACTGAGACATTATACCTTGGAAAGGATAAACTACGATTAATTTGGAAATATTGAGCTCGCTTTTGCTATAACCACAAGTGGAAATTGTCTGTGCTTGAAGTGAGGTTCGAACATACAAACCTCAAACAGCCTAATACAGAGCTGTTACCGTGGGTGTTAATTATTTAGGTTGGCACTTCATCGATGCCATTATGAGAAGAAATGTTAATCTTAATTTGATTACAACGTAATAATTATTACTTCATTTAACCTTTTCTCCCAGATGGTTTGTGGAGTTGTTTGTAAACAATATGATGGGTGTCGAAAAGTGCTGAGCTCAACGAATCAGGGTCTGTGTTCAACGGGGAATGCGCAGAATCTCACGACCCGCAACGGCTGTGCACTTCTGCTTCTGCTCGCAGCCAGGCCTGCAGTCAGTCTGCGCTCGCCGCTCAGCCTGCTGCCCGCGCAGCCGCCCCTCCGTCTCCACGCTCTCCACCCCCGCCTCCACCCTCCACCGTCCCTCCGCCGCCCCGCACGCGGGCGACCTGCGGCGACCTCCGCTAGCTGCACCAGTTGGGCAACCAGACTCGTGTATCAGCCCGCTCGCCTGGTATGTTGATAATTCATTTCAACGTCACGCGACCTTCATCAGGCTATTGGTTAATAAATATCAAGCGCCAAGGTTGCGGCGCGCGTGGTGATATGGAAACCCGTTCTGGAAGTCGCGCACGAGCAGGCGCGGGGGGCTGGGTGCGCGCGGGGAGGACGGGGAGTGCGGGGAGGACTGCGAGCGGGAGCGGAACGGGGAAGCGTGGGGAAAGCGCGGGGAGAACGGAGGAACGCGAGACCGGGGCGGTGGCGCAGGGCACCAACTGATGTTACTGCAGTGCCTCTGACCGAGAGGCCGTGGGTTCGAGTCCCGACCGTGGCAGGATTTTCGACGCTAGCTGGATAGCTAGGTGAAATTCAATCGCTGCCTACAGGAGACTTCTAGCGGCCGGCTGCTCTCATCGGTAGTTTTCCGCGGTTTCTCCGATCAATGCCAGACAAATGGTAGAGCAGTACCCTAACGGGCCGTGGTGCGCGCACGATCTTTCCTTTCTTTTCTTTGGCCTATCCTCATCCCTTTTGCACACACATATATTTACAGGCACTACACTACCACACATGATTGGAGACCGGTCGGGAGCTTATAGCTTGTCCTGGCGGGGGCGGTTTCAGCAGGTGAGAGATACCTGGTTAGGGAAACCCCGTTTACCGCCGGATTTCATCATCAACGCAACTTCTCGAGGAAACAATGCACTACAGTTAAGGAACTGATGACCTTAGCAGATGACACGCCCAGAACCACTAATCAATCAGTGAATCAATGGGAGCGCTGTGAGAACGGGCCGCGCGGGGAGAACGGGCCGCGCGGGGAGAACGGGCCGCGCGGGGAGAACGGGCCGCGCGGGGAGAACGGGCCGCGCGGGGAGAACGGGCCGCGCGGGGAGAGATGGGGAGCGCAGGGAGGACAGGGTGGTCGTGGGGCCTTTGGGGATTGGTGGCACATGGTGGCTCGAGGAGGAAGGAGAATTGAAGTGGGCGGGGATGGGGCACTGGAAAAGCTGGTGCACGAGGTGAGCAGAGGGTGCGTTGGGCATTAGGAAGAGCACCGCATGGGGAGGCTGGTGTGCTCTATTTTTTTTTATAAGATTGAAATTATTACCGTCGAAGGACAGATGTGTGGTCAATACTCACGTCGCGTTAAGGCGATCAGGATCTTTTTTCCATGGCATTGCATGTGATTAGTGCATATTAAATTTCCTTATTATTATATTAAAAGTCCTTTTATGGTTGGTATTCTGATGTGAAAGAACATACGAGTAATCCTTTCAGTCAATTGTATTCTCTCTGATTTGCCATTTAGGGTATGGACGGTTATTTTAAACACATTATGGTGCTTCCTATGGGTTTTCACCCCATAACAATGTATTTACCAACCACAAAAGATCTACCCTTACGGGTTAATACTTATTATTATCGTTTAACTTGGCATTTTCTGATTCTCATCTGCACAAAGTTGTACGTGAGGTGCTAACCTGTTACATACTGAAGAGCATCTCACACTTACGAGATCAAAACTTTTTATTAATAAAAATTAAAAATTATGACGAACTCATGGCATTATTTAATTGATTGATATTTATCCCGTGATCAGTCTTGACCTTTGGAATAGCTTAGGAGAGTCGCGCGCTTTCGCGGCCTCCCCCCGTCAGACCCTCTCATCCCACAAAGCGTCGTTGCATCGCTATGTTTTCCGTTTTGCAGAGTGAACGCAAGGAAAGAGAATGGTCTAACAGCAAGTCATCTCGGTTTCTTCGCGGCGGTGGCGGGATATTACAGTGTGTGTGCGTCGTAAAAACTCAGCATTTCTCAAGAATGTAGTCGTGCTTCTGGGTAGTAAGCATGTTTATGAACTTGTCGCTTCCAGCATGTTATCATGGACCACATAAATGTGTAAGGTTCAATTAAAAAGTGAAGTTGTGTCAATATCTCTGCAATGGAACAGGGTAAAGGTTAATATTCTTTTCTTACGTGCCTCACGCATAAGTGTTTATGAAAATCACATACCAACATCTGCTACGGTTCAGAAGACATTTTAGGGGAACATAGGTGTGCCTCCCGATTAGTCCAAATTTCCAACTAAAGGCAGTTTTTTACGATGTGTGACACTCTTCGCAGTAACTCCAATCCTCATGAAAGATGGATAACAGGAATGGAACCATTTTGAACTGTCGAGTTCGACTGCGAACTTAATCATAATGCAATTCAGTTAGGCAAAGAAATACTGATCGTGAGCAATATTTTGAAATGAATTATACTCGTACTAAGTTACTGGCTAAGAAAGTGGAAAAATCCTCAGTAAAGTACCAGCGAACATTTTGATGCCATCTGGGCTCTTGGGAAGACAATATGTTTCAAGATGGCAAGATGCACGATGCGGCAAACGAATTTTGGGGTACTAGAAGAGGTGTGAATACAAAATATATGTAGTACACCCTGTGAAATCTAACTTAAACAGTCACCAATGGTTCCGTCAAAAATTGGCCGTTAATTGTGGTGACCGGTTACTCAAGGTCGAGATGACTGAAATTGTAAATCAAATGATCTAACGGTGGTAAGCGATGAGGTAAAGGTTATAGATATTGGTATTGGTATATAGGTATTGGACTGCTATACCTAAGTTCGCGGGTTAAAACCCGATCGAAGCTGGGATTTTTAAGGGCGAAAAATCCTTCGTACGCCTGCCTTTAGAGGGGAAGTAAAGCCAGCTGTCCAACGTTAGTAGATTAACTGCATGTAGAAGATCCTCAAGTCTAAATGAAGCCTCTGAGCTAAATTCAAATCGCCTGTTTCGTTGCTCAAGTAATACCTTCTTTCTTCCCTAGTTGGTGAAAGGAGTGTAGCGAAATTTGCGTGGTCAGACGGAAGAGCAGGTCTCATGACCTGAGTCTCGCCTCGTAAAATAAGGCATCCAATTCAATTAAAAAAATTCATGCTCACTTTAACATTTTAATTACGATAAATGACAAAATGCAATTTACGTATTTAGGATTTTTTTCCTCTTCTCGGCTAATATGAAAACACACTCTGGACTTGTCACGCATTCTCTTAGCCGAGAAACTGTCTTTCCTTCTTCACCGAATCAAACTAGCAAACTAGACTTAGATGCAGTTCATACCGCGCAGAAATATTACAGCGGGACCGTCTCAAGAAGGAATTAGCGAATGATCTTTAGACCGGATAAGCGCACGCGGCGTGCTCTGCGAGACCGTTATAGATTTACACGGAAGGGATGTAGCAAACCGTAGGAATGCTGTAAAATGGGAGAGTCGACCGCGTCATTGTTTCATTAAGAGATATTTATTCAAATAATCTGAAACAAAAAATAACCCCTTTGAAACATTTTAAACGGCCACCTCTCATTACTCAGTGTATTTATTTTACTTTAAAATGTGAAGGGTTGTTTGTGAAGGGGCAAACCGAACGCCAGTCTCAGCAATTGCTGTGTGGAAGCGAAAACGAACGTAAATTTCCCCTGCTGATTGCTCACTGATGCAGAATTGCTTTTAAATTATAGTGAAATCTATCGTGGGCATCATTTTAAATTAAACACATTTCCAATGGGAAAATCAGGCTTTGCGTTTGAACGGACTACTTATTTTGGGCATCCCTCTAAAATCTATTTACCAAGGAAGCAAAAACGCTCTGATTTACAGGAGTTACACAATACAAGTATAATGATGGAATAGGAATAATTCTATTTTAATTGTAGCTACAATTAAAATAGATTTAGACAGTGTACCTGGTTGTAAATTTAAAAAATTAAAACTATTCGGTCAACAGTTCATGACGTAATCAGGAAAACTATTTTCAAATATTCGTGGTGTGCAACAGTTGTAAGAGAAAATTTGTAGTGTTGTGCCGCTGATACTCAAACATGGTGAGAATATCAACCATGCCTTGAGGCAGTGCAGAAAGAAGTGCAAGTATTGTGAAACATAACACGGCCTGGGATTTTAAAATGCATATAATAATTTGCGCATAACGGTCTTTATAAATTTTCTGTGAAATTGATCTTTAAAATATGCACTGAATAATGCATAAAGAAGAGCAAGCGTTTCTGAATCATTTATCATTTGAGACATTGGTGAAGACGTGCAAAAAATTGACCTTGACGAGCTGTCGAGGTGAGAAATCAAAAACATGTCATCGACTCGCTGAAATACCTTGGGCAAGATATTAATGAATTATTGCGAAACACACTCAAAATTCTTTCTGTAAAGAAATTATACTTCCAGCAGGCTTGGTAATGTTTCTCATTTTGACAGCACAAAACAGTCTTATTCGCTGTTTGCACATCTTTCCATTGTTTCCGGTGAAAGAGGCACCCACTTTGTAGAAAGGAATCCCACTTAAATGTTATTTAAATATTTCAGGTTAAAATACCTTGTTGAGTATTTTTCAACTCGAATGGTAGAAATTGGGAAACCACTCATAAGTAATGGGAAAGCTGCAAGGATAAATGCATTAGGAACAATGGCGTACATTGTTTGAAACTTGAATAGGACTAATTAGCATTCATAAATCTTTCTGAACACGGAATTCCGTATTAAGAGATTACAACTGAAGTTAGAGTTAAGTATATAATGATTTTTGGTTTGTACCATTTCGGGTTGAGTGACGTCTGTAACAACCAAGCAATTCTTAGTAAATTAATGAAATGGTCAACTGCTGATGTCATTAGTCCCGTTAGTGTAGTGAATTTTTGTATCCCGAAAAGTTTTTATTCCTCTATGGTGAGATCCGGTGCCGACCTAGACGTCGAGTTCCATAGAGTTTTCCCCTACATGTACCTATCCCAGCGGGGCAATCACCCAGGCGGGACAAGATCTAAGCTCCTGACATGTGTAGTAGTGTTGTGCATGTTAGTGAGTTTGTAAGGGGGGCGAGTAAGGGTCAAGGATGAGGGGAGGGAAGATGGCGCGCGGTCCATGGCCCGTTTGTTATGGAACTGCTACGGCATTCGCTTGGTGTAGACCGGACAAATCATGGATAACAAGCGATCACAGCATCCAGCCGCTGGAATTCTCTTCAGACAGCAGCTGAATACCATCTTACTATGCATACAACTAGGGTCGAAAATCCACCACACGAATGGAAGTGAAGCTAGCGTAGCTAATTTCTTTACTGTGTCTGTACCTTACACATACATTCGTAATTCTCCACATACAGCGGTTGCTGTCGCAAACGTTGATGAAGCCTGGAAATACTATCTTATTGCGATCTACTTCAGCGATTGTACAATGGAAATATTTAGTAGGTTAAGAAATAAAATTCAAAAGAAATGAAAATTTTCCGCCATCAATCTTCGTATTAGCTATCAGTGAAGGAAAGCAAGCAACCGTCCTCTTTTTTATTGCAGTAAATAATTGGAGTCAAAGATTCAATCATGGCGAATTTAGAATGATGTATTAGAATATGAATTATTATTTCTCTCATTTGCTTCTTCTTTATAGAATTCACGAATCGTAATTTACGCTTGCCACGTATAGATTTCATTTTCTAGTACTTCAGGTTTACCATCAACCGGGACTATCGTGTATCAAGTATTTTCTTAGGGAGCACTCTAAAGATCCGTTTCATAAACATTTTTAAATTTCCTTAGAATTCATGTCCTAAGGTCTTCGTTTTAGATATTCAGATCAGATGCAATCACTCTTTAGTCTGCTTGACTTGTCACAGAGCGGTGACTGTGCTTTGCTTCCACTTCTTATCGTGGAGTGTGATAGGCCTGGCGATCGGTGCAGTGCCTCTCACCGAGATGTCATAGGATTCGAGTCCTGACGGTAGCAGGATTTTAGCCACCTAGGTCGAATTCAACCGCTGTGTGTAGGAGAATTCTAGTTGCCAGCTGCACTGATCGGTGGTTATCCGTAGTTTCTCCGATCATCAACAGGCCCGTGCAGTACCCTAACAAACGGGCCCTTGGACCGCGCGTGATTTTTTTCTTCCTCTTCCTTGGCCTATCCTCACCCGCTACTGACATACACTTACATGCACTACACTCCCACACATATTGGGAGACCAGTTGGAAGTTTAGAGCTTGTCCAGGCTGGTACGGTGTCCCGCTGGTGGGAGACACCTGGTGGGGAACGCCTTGTAATCCGACGTGTAAGTCGGCGCTTGACTTCGCCATCCAACTGAAAATCTATATAATATATTGAAAATATAAAAGTAAAATTCAATAAAATATCCCAACTCGCAATAAAGTAAGGTAAGAGATGCATGAACAATCTCTCAATGATGAATCTGAATCATTTCCGAGTTCTCATCTCCTTGGGGTAGCGTTGACTATTACAGTGTGCCACTGTGAATTGGTCGAACATCTCCTACCGGCAGTATCTTCTACCAAATCCATGGCAGTTCCAGTCTTGATGTATGGTAGTGTGAACTGGGCGCTAAACAGAGCAGATAAACGGAGAGTCGAGTCATCAGAAATGCGCTTCCTGAGAAGTGTAGCTGGATACTCTGTGGCAGACCACGTTCCAAGTATGGAGATAAGTTCCATCCTAAAAATTTTCAACCTAAATGACAAAACCAAAGATTACAAATGACAATGGGCGAATCTTCTCAATTGAATTAAAATATTAGTATATAACTACTCGTACAAACCCTTCGGATATCGGGATGTAGGACGCTTAAGAAGAAGATAGTAGGATGACCTCTGCGTTGGAACAGGCGTCCAGTGGCTTACCATGAACCAGAATAAGAAGATTCTACCAGCTTGGGATTCCTACTGGTTTAGGAAAATCCAAAATAGTTCAAAATAATTAATGTTATAGAGGCGGAGGGACATTTTAATTGCAAATTCAAAATCTAATCGGGCAAGTTCACTACGTTTTAAACAATATACAAAAAAATTTCAGGAAATAGCATAGGAGGGAGAAGGTGATCAGAGACAATTCTGCGAACTCCCATTACCGCTGATGGTCACGTGTACCGTTGCCAATATCTTTAGCCCCGAAAACAATAAATTTTATGAATTTTATGAATAAATTTTATGCCTGAAATTAGGCAACGATACATCAACATCGCCAAACCATTTAATTTGCTTGCGCATAAAAAATAACTCTCAAAATTGTATTTTGAGTGATACCATAATTTTCGGATCCTACCATCTACGTCCATGACTTATCTTGTCCATGCACTGTGATGAGTGAAAATTATGCTCATAATCGGTCCAGATCTATCATTTCTATGTTACCCAGTTAAATTGCTTAATCCAAACTATTTAAATCCTCATATGTCGATAGAGTTTCCGCGGGGTCGATTGAATTTTACATTCAGTACCTTCATTTCATATTATTCTGCAGCGGATCGTAAAAAACTTAGTATTTTTGGCGGGAGAGTTCATTAAAAATGAAATAAAAAACAAAACTGTACAGTAAGTATTCGGGGAGAAGGAGGGGGGAAAGGAAAAGGTGTTCGGAGAGGAAACCCCGCCGACAGCCTCCTCGCCGCTCATGGTCACGCAGTGTCGGTGGAATTCGGCGACGCGACGCGACGCGGCGTTGGAGGCGTTGGAGGTGTGCAGAGGTTGCGTTAGGTGGGAGGCCCGTTAGGCTGCGGCGACAGCTCCGCCACAGTGGCCAGCAACCAAAATTCGAAAGTAATGAGTTCATTTTTTTATTTGATTTTTCGTGTTTCCGGGCGCGTCAACTGCTTTGGTTATTAGTCCCGTTGGTGTAGTGCATGTTTTTCGCGTGAGATGGCGGTGATCTTCCCCGCTGGATGGCGCGATCCGGCGCCGACCTACCGTCGGCTAGTGGGGTTTCCCCCTAACCAGGACTCTCCCACCAGCGGGGCACCGCCCCAGCCGGGACAAGCTCTACGCTCCCGACCGGTCTCGCGCGGTCCGTGGCCCGTGGCCCGTTTGGTAGGGTACTGCTCCGGCATTCGCCTGGTGTTGATAAGAAAAAACACGGAAAATTACCGATCAGAGCAGCTGGCCGCTAGGATTCTATTCCGGACAGCGACTGAATTCGACCTAGCTGAAAATCTAGTGTCGAAAATCCTGCCGCCGTCAGGACTCGAACCTAGGACCTCCCGGTCAGAGGTGCTGCAGTGGCATCAGTTGATGCACTGAGCTACCGCTCCCGGTGAGGACAAATGACCCTAGTATTTCACGCAATCCCAATCACTAACAATCAATCAATCAAATAATTAATTGAAGCTACCAAGGGGCTGTGTGAGCGCAGCGGCAGGCCCGGGCGGCGCACGGCAGTTGATGCACTGAGCTACCGCTCCCGGTAAAATGAGTTCATAAAAATCTCCTTTTTGTCTGTAAATTAGATCCAAAAGACGGACAAAATAAAATAAATGTGAATAAAATATAAAATGTATAATTTTATATTGTTCGGAAAAATGTCTTAAATTAATGAATTAAAAACCAAAGAATTCATAAGCCATTCCCGTTCTATAAATAGGAAATAAAAAGAATAATTTGGACGTGGTTATTAATGTATGTACTCTATCAAGATATTTTAATTTAGAGGGAATTAATGATGAGGATTTGATAACATATTATACATAAATAAATTAAGTTTGTTTTATATAAATTGTTCTCTTACTTCCAAGACAATTATTGTAATGCAGCGGAGCTTCTTGAGACGATCTCTCAATGACGAGTATATTATCCGACATTGAAGATCATTTGTCTAATAGGCAACCCGTGAGGTAGTGGTTGCTAAACTCTTTCAACTAATCCTAATAAATTAATTATAATAAAACCATTTAGATTAATCGATTAAAAAATAATCAATGAATTGGCATCAACAATCCTACTGTAAGATGACAAAAATATGTGTAATTTCTTGCGTACACGCGTGTATACATATCTAAAGGAGGATAAGAACGAGTATGAGCAGGGGTAGATTGTTCTGATAGTCATGTCCATCCATTGTAAGTAGATGTTTATGCTTTGAAAAATGAACATATTTGACGTAGTTTTTCATCATTTTAGCTACTATGCACAATGTTTACACTTCATTAAATCATTCGTAAGCTTGATAAAAATCACTCAAGCCTTTTATTTATTTGGAGCCATTGCAATTTAAATACTAGACGATCAACAGAAATACATACAGAATACTTTTAAAAGTTCTCATGTAAAGAAAATATTGGAAATAGTACAGAGCACTGGTTAATAAAATTCTCTAATAGCGAAATAATAATTCTGTCAACTAGAGTCGGATCCGAAGCGATTACTAAGCGAAAACATGAAATTCAAAATTATCGGCCCATTTCTCTTCTATCAGTTTTTTCAAAAATATTAGAGAGACTTTTTTACGTACGAATGGAAACCTTTCTCACTAAACACGACGCGCTTTCAGATTGCCAACATGGATTTAGAAAATCAAAATCAACGGAAACAGCTATATTTTCTTTTCTTAAAGATGTCGCCTCGTCATTGGATCAAAACGAGGCACCTATTGGATTATTTTTAGATCTCTCAAAAGCTTTTGACGTCATTGATCATGACATTTTACTTTCCAAATTACCTTCATATGGAATTCGTGGTATTGCTCTAGATTGGTTATGTTCGTACCTTAAACAACGATCTCAGAGAGTTGAAATACCTTACTGGAATGATGGAACATTACGTACGCACCTTTCCGACTCTTTGCCCGTTGCATGTGGAGTTCCTCAAGGATCGATTTTAGGCCCTACTCTGTTCCTACTTTACGTAAACGATATGCCCTCGACGATTCGAAACGGAAGAACGGTTCTCTTTGCGGATGATACGAACATCCTTTGCAATAAAGAAACCGTAAATAGTACAATATCAGATGTTTCAAATTGGTTCCGAAATAACAAATTAATAGTAAACGAAAAGAAAACGGTTTTAATGCAGTTTTCTATTTCAAATAAACAATTCTGTGCTCCATTGAAAATGAACAATGTACCATTGACTGATGTTAAGGTAACAAAATTTTTAGGTCTCTCAATTCAGTCAAACCTTAAATGGAACGTCCATTTAAATGAATTGAACACAAAATTAAGTTCATTATGCTACGCGTTCAGAATTCTTGCAAATTCAGTCAGCCTTCATACTGCTCGTTGTGTATACTTCGCGAATGTTCATTCCCGCCTGAGATATGACATAATATTCTGGGGAATACATCTTATAGCTCCCAGACTTTTAGATTACAAAAACGAATTGTACGAATAATAACCAAATCCCACCCACGTGATTCATGTAAGCCTCTCTTCATTAATCCAGGAATTTTACCATTACCGTGTCTTTTTATTTACGAATCAGTAGTTTTTGTAAAAAATGACTTGCTCAAGGGCGGGAATATATTTTCAGAAAATGCCGAAGTCTATTACTATTACACTCGACGTAGAAATCATATTCATCAGGTGACAGTATCAACAGCTCATTACAAAAAATTCACATACAATACATGTACATTATTTTACAACACTTTGCCAGATGACATTAAACGATTAAATTCAATAGAAAAGTTTAAATCCCAAGTGAAATCGTTTCTGCTGCATAACTGTTTCTATACAATTAGAGACTATACTGAGCATCACAAGAAAAGGAACATTAATTTTAACAATGATACATAATGCATTATTTACCATTTGGACTGTATAAATGAGTATAAACAACCTGTAACAACTATTGTACTACAGCTTCCGGGTCAATGACCCCATCTCGATCAGGTTTTCGTCCAGTTTCCTGATCCATTGAGCAAATGCTGAGATGGCCCCTTGTTTTCTTCTGGACATAAATGTAACTTCATTTTCTGTGCACGTCTTCTAGAATTCAGTGGGAAATACATTTATTCAAATTATCGTTTCCATGTCGTCGCGGCAGGAAGTAATAAGAGCCAAAATTTATTGCTTATTTTCTTTGAAAATAGATTTTATTACATGGGAGTTTTTTTGTTGTTTTTTTCTCCCTTTCAAAATTAAAATTTAAGTAGTAATGACTTGGTGTAGAGATCGCAGAATTTTGAAAATGTGCACACAATTCACTTTTCCCCATAGCACGTCATACGCAGTTTTTAACTGTTTTTTTGACGCAAATAAATAAATAAATAAATAAATAGAACCACTCTTTTTTGCTCTACATTCTTGTGCAGAAGACCGAAGCAAACTGCGTCAGTGCTGAGATGTGGGAATTTGGAAATTCAGTTTCATACCAACATTTGGGATTCAACCATATATGATCAAGAAGCGAGTTCAGAAAAGTCGAAGTCAAAACCGGTTTGATGACACTTTTTAAAACATATTATTAAAATCATAATTTTGAACTAATACAAAAATTGAAATGATCTGGCAAATTAATTATTTTTGCAAACATAACTAGCGCACATTTTTTTGTGATAATATACATTGGTACCACAAAATGAAATCACCGTGCCCGTGGGAATTCACTCATTTCAAAGGACCCGGCACGGCAATTTCGTGAATACCTTTTTTGCTTTTAAACACTGGACATTTTTTATACTATAAAATAAATATTGCACCTATCACATTGACATAATACCAATTATTCATATTTCTATCGTGATAATCCCAAAGGTGACATTTTGCAAAATAATTCTCGATTATGAGAGCAATTTAAAAAAAAAGAGAGACAGATTACAGTTTTGTCGAGATGAGATGTTCAAAACTTAACTAAACGGTGACTAATTTGCGGTGAGATGACGAAATAGCGTTGGATGTGGATGTGACGAACAATAAACTCACATGTGACATCTGACTGTTCCGACATGTGAATTTCCAGCCTGTCAATAGGCCCAATACCCAGTGCAACTGGGCTATCAACATTTTCATATCTACCAGTTCAAATTTGTTCGACTCGAATTCCTTTATTTGAACTCTTTACACAAATTGCTACTTTTCTAGTATGGTCCATCAGACTCCCAACGGGTGGCATTACCCCCTAATGAATTAGCAGCTGATGATAGTGTTTATTAATTTCTATGTATTTTTGTTTATTTAACAGAATTCAAAGAACATTTAAAAATGTGTGTGAAACGTAAGGGAGAAATATATGTTCACGTTTTCTAGCCCCCCCATGAGAATTCCTACTCACGCTCTTACACTATATCAAATTGCGTAATGAATTTAGGTAGCAACAAGCGTTTTTAACAAATTGAATAACATATTCGCTCCCATGTATTAAAAGTTTTTGCAACGGAAAATGCCCTGGAGGATTTGGGTATTGAATGCATGTGAAAGACTGTACTGACTACCGCGAGAAGTTGGAGAACGATTATTTCATCGTAGATTATGCGAAGTAACTATATTTCCCCATTAACATCCCGCAGCACGCGCGCAGGCATTGAAGCTACCATCAGGAGAGATGGCTCAGGGTATCAAATGATGTCATTGCAGTCCCTCTGACCGGAAAGTCCTAGATTCCAGTTCCGATGGTGGCAGGATTTTCGGCACTTGCTTGTTAGCTAGGTCGAATTCAGACGCTGTCCCGCTGAATGTCAGTCCCGCTGGATGGCGAGATCTGGCGCCGACCTCCCGTCGGCTAGTGGGGTTTCCCCCTAACCAAGACTCTCCCACCAGCAGGGCACCGCTCTAGCTGGGACAAGCTCTAAGCCCCCGACCGGTCTCCCGGAATATGTGGTGGTGTAGTGCGTGTGTATAAGGGGAGAGGATAGGACAAGGAAGAGGAAAGACAGATCGCGCGCGGTCCGTGGTCCGTAGGGTAAGGTACTGCTCCGGCATTCGCCTGATGTTGATCGGAGAAACCACGGAAAACTGCCGATCAGAGCACCCGGCCGCTAGAATTCTCCTCCAGACAGCGACTGAATTCGACCTAGCTGAAAAGCTAGTGTCGAAAATCGTGCCGCCGTCAAGACTCGAACCTAGAACCTTCCGGTCAGAGGCGCTGCAGTGGCATCAGTTGATGCACTGAGCTACCGCTCCCGGTGGGGACTAATGACCCTAGTATTTCACGCAACCCCAATCACTAACAATCAATCAAATAATTAATTGAAGCTACCAAGGGGCTGTGTGAGCGCAGCGGCAGGCCCGGGCGGCGCACGGCAGGGTCTTGGCCGGCGTGTCGCGGCGCGGCGCGGCAAGGCACAGCGGGGAAGCGGCCTCGCCGAAGCCTTGCGCGGCCCGCGCGGTCGTCCACCCGCGCCGCGCCCAGACGTCGTGGCCGCCGCCCGCCACCCACCGCGCCTCCCACTGCGCCCTGCGCCGCGCGGGCCCGCCGCCGCTGCTAGCACACTTCGCACGCGGGGATCGACTTCCCTACGGACCCCGAAGGGTTCTGCTCGAAGAGGATGACTGACAGGGACACTATTCATTTTGAGGTGCTTCATTGATAATTTTCACGCTTCTGAAAGTTAGGAAAAAAGTATGCATCGCAAGAAAACATGGAAATGTTTGTTCACTTATTTGCAGTGAACATCAAGCCCATTCACACATTAATAGTCCATCTAGGAAGTCCATCTATTTAGGAACACGCCCACATATCGTATGTGTGTATTATTCGTGACATTCACAGTTTGCAAGACAAAAAAGATGAATACTGATTGGTCGAAGTTGAAGCGTCTTACTTTAATTTTTGAAGGTTTTCCTGAAAAATATATTTTCACTCCCCACTTTGGAGATCGTATCGATTGATTAGTGTCCCCGGCGGGAAGAATTGCAGTGTGCCGCGGGATGCAACACTATGAGCCGCAAATACACGCGGGTGCCTGTGCGGGCTGTACGTAGCGGGCAGGCGAACACTGGCGCCCATTGGCGCGCGCGGGACTCCCGCCTCGCGCCTTGCCTCGTTGCCGCGCGCGCTGTTTGCTTGAACCTCACACCTCCCATGACCAGGCGCGAGCCTGCTAGCCTTGATCTTACGTAACCCGCCCGTGCGCCGCCGCGCCGGTCTGCGGGCCCCCCCCCCCCCCCCCCGTCCTCTTGATTGCCCCCGTCCCCCCGGCCCCCCCCCCTGGTGTCCTCCCGTCCCCCCTGGTGTCCTCCCGTCCCCCCGGCCCCCCCCCCTATTGTCCTCTCGTCCGCCCTTTTGTCCTCTCGTCCGCCCTATTGTCCTCTCGTCCGCCCTATTGTCCTCTCGTCCGCCCTATTGTCCTCTCGTCCGCCCTATTGTCCTCCCGTCCGCCCGATTGTCCTCCCGTCCGCCCGATTGTCCTCCTGTCCTCCCGATTGTCCTCCCGTCTGCCCGATGTTCTCCCTCCTCCCGATTGTCCTCCCGTCCGCCCGATAGTTCTCCCGTCCTCCCGATTGTCCTCCCGTCCGCCCGATTATCCTCCCGTCCGCCCGATTGCCTCCCGTCCGCCCGATTGTCCTCCTGTCCACCGGATTGTCCTCGCCTCCGCCCGATGGTCCGCCCGATGGTCCGCCTGTTATTCGCCCGCCCGCCCGCCCGCCCGCCCCCGCCCGCCCGCTTGCACGCCCGCTTGCACGCCCGCCCGCTTGCGCGATCTCTCCCTTCTACGCCCGCCAGCTCGCTTGCTCACTCAGCCGCTCGCTTGCCTCATCCACTCGTTACACTATTCATATCATGACCCATCTGTCCCGCCCGTCATGCACGTTTTGTCTATTTGACATATATTCCTCGTTGGCCCGTTTCATCCACTTCTCGTTCCACACTTGGCCGTTTCGCCCCTTATTACCAGTCCCGCCATTCCCCCTTCCGTTCCACTTGTCCCACCATTTTTCATCTCCTCCATCCTGTCTATTCACAGTGGCCACGTCCCAACCGTCACTTGTCTCGTCCGCTCTCCACCATATCTGCAATATCTCAATGAAAGAAAGCAAATGAGGATTTAAAAATATTTTATTAGGATTTTTCAAATTGTACTTCCGCAGTTCTTTTGTTCCTTGTGTAATGACGTCAATGCCAATAAGTGCAATATTGTTATTATCAAATGCATAAACTTCAAGCAGAGATTATATGAAAACTACTTCTTTTTCAAAAAAATTGTACACTGCTTTTTTTAAAGATTTTTTTACAGTAGATTTCATTGAAGATAAAAATCTCTCTCTCCAATATTCTTTTGTCGCAATTATTGCCTGCAATCTTCGAAATCAAGTTCGCCAAAAATGGGACCGGCCACAATTTTTAACGACTTTTGATTCAGACGGACGGGGGGAAAATGGCGGTCGGGTGGACGGTTAGACGGACGGTCTGTCGGGCAGGCAGGCGGAGGGTCGGTAGGACGGGAGGACATTTTGCCGTCATTCAGGTTTTCGATATCAAGAAACCAAAAAAGTGGGGGTTCTGAATACAGATCTTGTTATAGGAAGAAATGTTTATTTCTTAGCGGTATTCTTCTTAGTGGTGAATGTCTTAGGCGTTAAGTGAATGCAGAGAGGTCAGTCTCTTGGGCCGTTTTTTTCAATGGTGCTTGCCCCAATGTTCTACAATACGCTCCCATTTTCGAAATATGATTGTTTCGCGTGTTTTGTGGGTCGTCCCCGCAATGAGTAGCACCACCTAAAAGAGAAGAATTCTTCTTGCAAAGCGTTCTCGAAACTTTACTTAAGATGAGGTGAAATCTCGTTAGGCGTACAGCAATATCATGATTAACTATAAAACATATTTTATTGATGAGGATTTTAGACCTGATACTTACACCGTAAAAATACTTATTATAATCCTTTCAATTGAAATTGATAAATATTTTAATACATTATTCAGTAAGTAATATAATATTATATATACTATAAATTCTCAAACGTTCCGCGGGTGGTTCATGCACAGCGTGTTAGTTTTCTGAGAGTCCCCCCCCAGGTTTGATTCCAGTCCGGGGCCAAAATAAAATTCTAGTTGTTTAATACAAATCGACTCAATTTCTACAGACTGTGACAAAGAAGCGCAGGCAGGCCGAACAAGCTAAGTACGGTGATAGGAATAAGTCATGCTCACCAAATGTGTTCCTTACTCCAGACGTGGATAATAAATAAAAACAGGGCCAAGGCTTGGGATCAGAGCTAGCTGGAAAACGTAGGCCAAATACATTTCCCAAACTCCTTTCTTAAATACAGTGTGTCTGGAATGGAAACGTCGAAAATTGGAAAATAAGCTCTTAAGACAATTTTAAACGTATTTTGACTAATAAGCTACTTGCTTATTCTAAATGGCTGAGCCGTAATAAAAACTCAAAAGTTGGTTTGAAAAAATGGATTTCTAGGCAAAAACGTGTATTCTAGAAGCATAGAAAAACTCTAGAAACATGTAAATTGCTTATTATTTACAAATGAAATAAATATATTTGTTCAAAAATAAAAATTATCCCAGTAATAAAAAAGCACCCAATTTACAAAATTCGATTGCTTTTTATTTCTCGCTTAATTTTCATGTTTCATATGTATTGCCTTAAAAGCTCATTTTCCAATTTTCGACGTTTCCTCGCCGAACATTCTATGTATATTTTCAAGGAATGTTTAAATGAAACAAAAGTATTTAGATTCCAACTCTAATTCCCGTTATTATTGCGAATGCTACCCTTCTTAACAGTTCTCAAACGTCTCTGGTACAGCTATTACACAAGTAGATGTTGCCTTCAAATGTGGGTGTGTCTCTTGTTATGGAAATCTCAGAGTTCCGGAGTTCAGATAACATGCACGTGCAACGAACATCTGCAGGACTGAAAGGAGTAGTGAAGGGCATTTTCCATTAACTATTTTGGTTTTTATTATCAAATTGTAATCATTGTATTTACGTCGTCTGAACATTTCATCAGTCATCAGAGTACAGCTTTATTTCATGTACACCGCACTTCCAGGAGTTTCATATTATTTCTTTCATTTTCAAGAAATGTACTTAGTTGAAAAACTCGATAAATACCATTTACAAAATTGTCAAAACCAATGTTTTAAGTTTACTGTACTTGGGATATGCTGCACACGCACGCGCGCGCACGCGCACGCGCACACGCACACACACACGCACACACACACACACATATATATATATATATATATATATATATATATATATATATATATGTAAGTATTAAGAACATATTTATGAATATATGCATTTTTCATGAAGCTTGTTGCAGTTTTCGTTTCCCTTTCCAACTGGGGTTTGAGATTTGTCCTATTGGTCTTTGAAGCCCATGTTACTTGCTATTTTTATCCCTCAAATCTCTGTTGAATTTGTTGGAAATCCGTTGATAATTTCCTGTAGAAAACGTTTTAGGTGAATGCACAAAAATAAACACGCGCACGTAATATTTGCGGCAACGCCTTCTCATTAATGCTTCCACGCGAATCGAGCTATTTGAAAAGCGGTACTGGTCCACCTTCTGCAAGGCCTCCTGTAGAACATGTGCTAATGGATAACCTTGTGATGGAGCAACTAAGTTGCCATTCAGTTTTTTCTGCTGCATCTTTTTTCTTGACATGAGAGGAGAGGTAACGACTCTTCAAAACGTAGTTTGTAACATTTTTCTCCAAGCTGTCATGGTAATTCGGTGTTTACTTATGAGCTCAACAAGCTGGAATGTATAAAATGCATTATTTTCTAGTCTTGGGAGGAATTGGTCTATAACTGAGAATATATGTGTGTTAATCTACTGTTTGTTTTTTTAACTTTGTCGTAAATTTTCAGTTTTAACTGCACGGTTATTAGAAGTAGAAGAACGTTAAAAAGAAGCATTTTATTCAAACAATGCACATCCTAATTACTGTGATTGTTGTCAATTCTGGAAATGCCGCAAAGGTTCCAAAATAGTTTCACTTCTGCCCATAAAATCTACTTTTAATGAATATTGACATTTTTGTTAGGTTTGTCTATCCTAATAGATAAAAAAAAATAAAATTTTGATCAAGTTATGGGCTTCTTTTCTTTCTAAACTTCAATTAAAGTTCCTTAGTTTGCATTTTCTTTTCAGTTTTCTAGTATTTAGTACTTCATGTATCCAATATGAATTGAGTGCTTTCCAACTAAAGCATTTGAAATTCTTCCTTCTACTTTTCGTTTTCTCCGCATTGTGATCTCATAAATACATTTGGATGTAAAGCTTATAACGTTGAACAATTACTATTGAGTTTATGAAAACATGATAGTCACTTTTTTGGGGGCGAGGTGGGGATTGATCAGTATATTTCGTTGAAAATTTGTACGTGTGTGTTGGGAAGGCTATCGTTGGCTGTGATGTAAAATTAATTTAAAAAAATCACTTCTAAATTAACCTACTACTTCAAGAAACTTTCAGATAATGAGTCAAACTTTCATTAAATATATTTTATCTATTTACGCTAACGTATAGTCTACTGGTTGTATTAAACAGTTGCGGCTTAAGCGGACGAAAATCTGCGTCGCCACATTGCCGAATTTCGTAAGTAAATCCCAAGTAAAATCGTTTCTGTTGCATAATTGTTTCTATACAATTAGAGACTATACGGAGTATCAAAAAGAAAGCAACATACATTTTAACATTGATATTTCATGTATAATTTACAATTTGAACTGTATAATTCTTAACCACCTATAAAAATATTGTGCCGCAACTTCTGAGCCAATGACCCCCATCTCGATCAAGTTTTTCGTCCAGTTTCCCTGATCCTTTGAACAAATGCTGAGATGGCCCCTTGTTTTGCTTCTGGATATAAATGTAACTTTATTATCTATGCACATCTTATAGAATTCAGTGGGAAATATAGTTATTCAAATTATCGATCTCATTGTTGTCGCGGCAGGAAGTATTATTCCTTTACGAAGGACATGATGAGGGATAAGAGTCGAAATTTATTGCTGATTTACCCTTTAAAAGAGATTTTATTACATCGAAGCGAATATTTTTGTTAACAATCCTTGCAAAATCGGTCATTTCTTTGCGTATTCAAAATTCAAGAAGTATATGGCTTAGGGTAGGGATCTCAGAATTATGAAAACGTGCACAGAATTCACTTCTCCCCGTAGCATGTCACCCAGTTTCTAACTCTTTTGACGTAAAAAAATAAAACCCATGTAATAATTTTTGAAGTCCTATTTGCAATACAAGATTTTATACCGAGAAGAAAACCGTCGGTCACATGGTTTCTATTATTTATAGCTAGAAGGGAACTACAATTCAACACTACTCAAACTACTAACATTGTTGGGTGACGCTGAAATAAGGCATTCATTTCCTTATCACCGTCGTATCACATTAACGTGACAAAGAAACGGGCATGTTTGAGCGGAAGAGCAGGCACTGTGAAGGCAGGCAATTACCATTGGAATTGCGGAGAGTAAATTAATTATCGCAGAGGACCATTTCCTGCGCTGTAAACAGGAGACCCTGACATTCTCCTGTATTACGCAGTCCTGGTTATTCCGCAGCCTCTCCCCTCCGCTCACCCAGTCGCTGGCGGAGCGCTCGCGGCGAAGCGACTCGTGCAGACGCCGCGCGCTTGCACTTCGCGCAGCACCTTGTGACTTCGCCGGAATTGTACTGGATTTGGTGCACTTTTCCGGGGGAAAAGGAGAAATTGATTCAAAGTATCCTTGGTGTTATTGACAATCACAGAAAAAACAGGAATTAATAAAAGGCAGCTGACCTGGATGGCCGAGGTGGCTAAGAGCGAGTACCGTCTCAGCGCTTCGGTCTGAAGGGTCGCGGTTTCGAGTCCCGCCTTGGGCATGGTTGTTTGTCCCTTGACTTTGTATGTGTTGTCGCGGAAGGCCTCGCGTTCTGCTGACCCCAGATCAGAGGAACCCGCGAGTGTGTTGGTCTAGTGTATGGTCGCATATGCGTCCCATCGGGGCGTAAACGGTAACCGGCTGTTGACTGAATAAAAGTCCTAGAAAAAAAATTAAAGGCAGACAACGCATGTAAAAGTACTTATATTTACCATTGTAGAAATCACGACCATTAATAAATTGTAGGATGTGGATCACGGGATTGGTCAATTAATGAAACATATTAGTTCGCCAATGTTTCGGAATATATAATATTATAATTCCTTCCTCAGGGCTTACTAATATACGAGACGGTCAAGCGGTCTGGAGGCAGACATGGAGCTCAGGATTTTGTTTATTTCTCCGCGTTTAAGTGTGTCATCCTGCTTATTATTTCTGAACGTTTTTGCAGAGATACGAACAGTCGCACAGTACTCCTTTGTAGCAATGATCGCGACTGCATTTTAGAATAACATGTTGGACAGAAATTTCCCTGGTATAAGATTATCCGAAAAAAAATTTTGTAATAATGAGCCAAAGTAATTTCTCGCTATCCTTTTGATATAGACTTTTTGTGGTTTTTGTAAGGAGAATTGTGCCGGCCCGTTGCTCTTGTCAGTAGTTTTCCGTGGTTTCTCTCATCAACACCAAGCAAAGGCCTGGTGTTGATGAGAGAAACCACGGCCGGAGCAGTACCCTGAAAGATGTGTCACTGACAGGGCGTAATCTTTCCTTCCTCTTCCTTGCCCTGTCCTCAACCCTTTACTTACACATCCTTTCGAGACTATTGTACCACACATGCCGGAGGCGATGCCCCAGCCGGAACAAGTTCTCGACGAGTATCTCTGTGAGAGCCACTTGAATGGGGAAAAGCCTGCGAGCCGGGGGTTTAGGCCGTAGGTCGGCGCCGTATCTCACCAGCCACCGGGAGAAGAACACCCCCACCACCCGTCATAAATCAAACACTACACATACGGGACTAATTACCATAGCATTTGACGCGCCTAGACACACGAAATCAATCAAAATTACTTATTTTACTGTGTGCAATTTTAGCCTTCTCGTCCTGACCTGAAGCTCTAGTCAGATTGCATGCTGCTCGCGCGCGTGTGTGCGCGTGTATGTGTGCATACGTTCACGTATGCAGTTTCTGGCGAGCGCGTGTAAGTGGTACTCATGCATAACACGAAATTCATGAATGGGGGTGCTTGTAGCGGAGACGTAGGCTTTGGAAGGGAGATGGCGCGTGACTTGAGTGGACGCGGAAGCCCCCACAAAGTGCAACGTCATTCATTTTCTGGCTGAACCATTCAGTCGTGCGCGTTTCTTTGCTCGAGGACTGTGGCGTTCGTGTTTCGTGAATCGACGATTCGTCCACCTTTTGCGGAAGAGGAATTGAAAATAACTATCTCATTCACAAAGTAAGCGACCCATATTGTAGATTTTCACCTGTGGGGCTGGGGTTAAAATGGTCTTGTACTCGTATATTACTCTAGTTGCAGCTTGTGTCCTCATAGGAGGATTCTCAAAACAATAACAATGAGGTAGAAGCCTGCCCAGACATTTTCACCAATAAAACCCGTCACCATGAGTCAATACCCTTATGTGATCAGGTCTTATTGGCTAATTAGACGTCTGAATTCGTTCCTATCTCATTATCGTTATTTTGTCTACCACCAACTTTGACTGCACGAGCAACCATCGAGGTTAACCAAGCACTGCGATGAAGTCACAAGTTTTCGTATGATCTCAAAATAGTCATCTGTACCTTAACGATTTTGTACTCTCAATTGGGTATCTAGGTAGCCTCGAAAAATGTTTTTTATGCACAAAACCCAGTTGGGGATGATATTCTTGATTGATACGCTCTACATGAGTCTCTGAAATTCCCCGACACGTGGGTTGTCAATACCACTAGCTAGCACTGAGTGTGTTTGTGTTGTTCTATTCACAGCGCTTGCTTTCCATCTCCGTGCCTGGTCTTTAAAGTCCCAGTCCATCTACGTGGAATTGTGACTGATTTCTCCAGATTCCCGTGTTTGACTTTGCATCATCTCATTCTCAATAAGCACCACATCATCTCTCTTCATCGTTTTCATCATTATCATCGTCATCCAGGACTGTATGAATATCGGAGAGGGTCCTACATAAGACGAAAAAATGGAGCCGCCAATGATATTTTGAAACATTCGTCAAATTGATCCAAATAAATACGAAAATAAATTGTAACCTTAGCCATTTAAAACTTAATAATGAAATATTTTTATATTTATCTGTTACTTTACACTTTTGTTAAAACAATAATTGGAGTCCCTTCCCGGCAGATTCCTAAGCAGATGAATAGTTTGATTTATGCATTAATACATCCTTGTCTTCAACAATATCGCAACGGGAACTGCGTTTTTTTTAAAATATTTGTTGCGTCAAATCACGTCGCAACGCGTCTCCTATCCCCTTGTTGGGTGTGAGCGCTTTTGAAGTAATCCTCCGTTACTTTATGCCTGTGTTTCTTAATATATGGAGTAATCCTCCGTTACTGTATATGTCAGTCACGTCTCGTCGCAGTCTATTGTCAAGAGGACCGCCAGGTAGTATCTTCGCGTACGCGCTTCCCACCACGCGGACCTGCGTCACTACCCAGAGGTCAGAATTTGGAAGGAAAAAGGATGGGGGTAGGGTTTAGGACACTTCACAGGGGTTGGACTAGCCCTTGTGAAGCAGCCAGACTCGTTTTGTTGGAACAAATTTCCCTTGAGATTCGACGGGAATCGAACCGGATCTCCTTGGTGAAAGGCGAAAGACTTCGCTCTGCGCCATTAGATGACAACTGACGCGTTGAGATTCTGACTGCGCAAGCACGATCCTGGTACAGTTTCTTCGTATTTGATTCCATACGATAAATAAACCAATATACACTGTGAGTTATGCTAGCAGGGGAAAAGTTGTTTAGTTGTTGAGAATAATTAAATGTTCATCATAATCTCTCAGCGTATTCAATTTTCAAAATAAAAATAACATCTGTACACTTTAAGAATTACTCTTAAAGACAATTGTCACAAATGTCTTGAGAAATTACTTTTTTTAAAAAATAAAACTAGTGAAGCATTGTCTATTTATTTATTTATTTAACATAAAAAATGTTAAGAACCATGTGTAACATAATATGGGGAGAAGTGCAACCTGTGCACTTTTTTTAAGATCTGGGATCCCTAGCCGAACTTATGATTATATGTATTAAGTTGAATTTGGAACACAGGTGGCTACGATTTTGGTAAGAATTGATAATAAAATATGTATGAAAGTAAAATCAAGTTTGGTATGAGTCTTATGTATTTGAAGTCTGTATATTTCATTTATCTATATCGTGTTATTTTTTTATCACTTTGAGGAAATTATTAGGTTGTATGTTTGCTTGTCCGTGTATTCAGTGGGCATTATATATTATTGTCAGTTATTGGTAAACATTTTGTTTTTTCTTACATTTACCAAGTATGTTCACTTTAAGAATTGTACAGTGTGCAATGATGTTTAGAGCTGGTAGCATTGTAGTATTGATAATTCCATTTGTTTTCCAGGTCTAACGGAGATTTATTAGCCGTACTGGGGATTTAATGAGTTACCAGCCAATTGTATTGAATATTCGCCTTTCGTCTGATATCATTGCTGATTCACTACTGTTTCGATAAATCGTTTCGAAAAATCTCCATTAAAGAACGTAGTTACGTGTTTTTGGAATTTTCAAGTAAGTTAATTGTAAAGCAGAGAAAGCTGTAAAATAAATGAATTGGTACAGCTATGTGTTATATAAACAGAAATAGTTTTATCTGAACTAAACTAATGAAAATATTTTATATTAAATTAACAAAACAGGAAAAATAGTGAGAGACCTGCTATTCACAATAACGACAGAAAAAACATCGAATATGAATCGTAATATAGCCTATTTGGAAATTCTACAACATTTGATGGCAATTTTTTTGAGGGATGTAGTAGACTTTCTGAAAAGCATTGATTCTGTTTCATTCACCGTTGTATTACTCAAATGGTTACAAACATCTAATGCAAATAGAGTGGGCAAAAATAAGTTTTTGGGTATGAACATATTTAATTTATTTAACTCCGTTATATGCAATATCCTACTATGTGACATTTGCCAACTGACTATTAGGCAATATTCTACGCACAGATGTTCGGCAAGTGATTCACAGATGTTAGGCACAGATGCACAGATCTTAGGCACAGGTGCACAGATGTTCGGCACAGATGCACAAAAGTTCGGCACAGATCTTCCGCACAAATCACAGATGTTCGGTAAGCTGCCGTCACCATCTTGATTTGCTGTTTTCCCACAGAAATGGTGTTAAAAAGTTTGAGCATTTCCCCCCTTATTCCTTTTTATTAGTGTGTTATTGGGAGTACCGTGAAGTGAAGAGCGAATTACTTTTAACATACCACATTCTCTCCACATGTCAAGGAATATTGCATTATTATTATTATTATTATTATTATTATTATTATTATTATTATTATTATTATTATTATTATTATTACATCGACAACGCGTCAGAGAACACACATTTCGCTTCCCGGTGCAATTGCGGAATACAATGTTGGCAATTCAAGAATATCGTGCGATGCAATCAGCGAATGTATTCTCTCTCCTGCTGTTCTAGTAGCTCAGCCTTCTGAATTTATCTGTGCTCCATACCCAACTATCGACATCGCCATCGTTGTCGGTTCGAGTGTGAGTCAGGCAATTTCTGAAAACCAGAAAATTTTGTAAACGTGGGCCTCATTCCTCAAGAACATCTCACTTCTGATTATATGATTCACGAGCGTCACCGTACTTTCCAGCGCAATTATGGAATGAATGGTTGGTAATTTAGATGTTATTGCGGGATACGACAAGCGAATGTTCGTTTTCTGGTCTGTAGCGTTAGTAGAACTTTCGCTCGCTCAACCTCACGTGGGTCTGTATCACTGCTGCTGTCTGCGTCGGTGCCAGTGGAAGGTGGAGGTGAGGTTGGTGGTGTCGATGGATACGGCCTCTTACCGGCGATGGCGGGGGAGCGCCCCGTGCAGTGCAAAGAATTGTCTCGCGCGCGCATGTGCATACCAGCGCTGCTGCCCGGGCAGGCGGCCACTGCTATCGCCACAACCTGCGCCTTCTACGGCCTCTGCCAACGCCGCCGCCACCGTCACCACCGTCACCACCACCACCATCACCACCACCATCCCCGCCGCCGTCCCCGCCGCCGTCCCCGCCGCCGTCCCCGCCGCCGTCCCCGCCGCCGTCCCCGCCGCCGTCCCCGCCGCCGTTCTCGCCGCCGTTCTCGCCGCCGTTCTCGCCGCCGTTCCCGCCGCCGTTCCCGCCGCCGTTCCGCCGCCGTTCTCGCCGCCGTTCTCGCCGCCGTTCTCGCCGCCGTTCTCGCCGCCGTTCTCGCCGCCGTTCCGCCGCCGTTCCTGCCGCCGTTCCTGCCGACGTTCCTGCCGCGTTCCCGCCGTTCCTGCCGCCGTTCCTGCCGTCCCTGCCGTTCCTGCCGTCTCCTGCCGTCTCCTCGCCCCTGCCGTCTCCTGCCGCTTCCTCCTGCCGTCTCCTGCCGTCTCCTGCCGTCTCCTGCCGTCTCCTGCCGTCTCCTCCCGTCTCCTGCCGTCTCCTGCCGTCTCCTGCCGCTCTCCTGCCGTCTCCTGCCGTCTCCTGCCGTCTCCTGCCGTCTCCTGCCGTCTCCTGCCGTCTCCTGTCCGTCTCCTGCCGTCTCCTGCCGTCTCCTGCCTCGTCTCCTGCCGTCTCTGCGTCTCCTGCGTCTCCTGCCGTCTCCTCCTGTCTCCTGCCGTCTCCTGCCGTCTCCTGCCGTCTCCTCCGTCGCCTCCGTCGCCTCCCGTCGCCCGCCACCGCGTCTACCGCCTCCGCCCTTGCCGCCAACACCACCGCTGTGGCCCTCGCAACCTCCGTGCCGCGTGTGCCTGCGTCCAACGCGTGGGACGAAGTGTTTTCGCGTTCGCGCCCCGAAGGGGGAGGCTCGCCGCCTCGCTCCGCGCCCGTTGCGCGCGCGCTCGCGGTAGTAAACACGCCTGCGCTGCATGAAGGCATTCCGCGGCTACTTTTACCTCTCCTTTGGCGGTGATCAGCCGGCTAGGCACGAAGTTGTCGCAGTGCTCTACCGTCGGCCCGGGAGCGGATCTGTACTTTCGCGTCGGGAAAACGGTCCACAAGTCATTGTGTAGGAGCAGTTTAGTGTGGAAAGCATTTCTGCTAAGAATTTTAGTCCATTTGCGTCTCTTGAACTAGCGTTTTTCAAGGAACGATCTTGGGCGAGAAAATAATTTCGAGATCATTTTAGCTGAAAAGTATTGTGCGTTAATTGTGGTGTTCTTGCTACATGATGATGAATTAGTCCAGAGATAAGAAAGCTTTGGATGCCTTGCTTGAAAGACTTGGCTTTACTTGGAAGACTAGGCTATCACTTTAGTTTATGTTGTAAATATTTTATATAGAATATGACGTTGTAAGGACAGATGGATCTCTATAAAAGATGAAGAGATATGTCGCAAGTTTTTACAAATCCATCTGTTGAGGAAATCCCACGGAATAATGCTAATACATAATGAATTTCTCTGGGTTAAAATTACGAACGGTGGTTTGATGCGAGTTAGGAGAGGATCGATACAATGAAAAACAGAAAATGGAAAGCATCCTCGTTTCCTCATACAAGTTGCTCTAAAAGGTAGTACGTCTCAACACCTGTTAAAAACCCCTTTCATCTTATAGTTCGAAGTACAGAGCATTCTAATAAGCCAAAAAAGAAGAAGAAATTTGCCAGTTAATATTTTAACAAAATGTTTATATTTGTTCCTAATGCTTCACAGTACCTGCCCAACAATCTACACTCCACTATTTTGTAAGTACAATGATCAGGAAAATATGCAGGACAGACATATGCGTAAATGTTTTAAGAAAAGTCTGTACCGCTTAAGAGCGACCGTGTCGAAACGTTAACTGTCTAACTTGAGCTATAAAATATCAAATAAATCTCAAGAAAGAGGCACTGTGGTGGCAAGGAAAAGGATAAACAAAGCGTGCAGCTCCTGTCATGATACATGCAACGCAATAACTTTAGAACGAAAGCAGACAGCGAAGAAATTTTTTTACTCACATTTTCTGCATCGGTAGTCACATAGCTTATCGCTGCGTTCCGGAGGTCCGACACTTGACGGATATTTTCTGAATCGATGAGATTGGCCATGCGACGCTGGGTTTTTGACTTATCGCTCTCTTCTAATGGTTAGAATGAGTGCGGGATAGGGAAGGAAGGATCGTGAGACGGTTGTGGCCTATATTGTGAGGATCTGCAACGCCATTCGCCTGAAATCACAAGTATAAGGAAATCACGGAAACAATTGATTAGAGCTGATACCTATGAATTATATTCGTCAGACCCCACAAAGTCAGGGATGTAAAGTAAATGAAGTAAATTTCTGGCGCCGTACCAGGGTAGAAGCCCGTGACCTCCTAATTTGTTAATTGCTTGTTCACTCGAGTACGTTCGAACTGTAAGCATATGCTTACCGCTGGTGGTTGTTGAATTGTGTTAATATTGTTTTGTTAATTGTTCTTATGATAACATGTATGTGATTGCGTGTGTGTATGTGTGTGATTGTGTGTGCGCACGAGAGAGCAAAAATAAATTACTCTAGCTAATTTTTATCCTTTTAAGTTATTCATATTCTGATTGCGGTTCTGTCTTTCTGCCATGCCTTCTGCTGACTTCTGGAAGAGTTTTGCGATATCCTGATGTCCCGCGCAGAAGTATTAATACTCTCGAAGGTCGTATCGTGCTGTAATCGGCGGCACTATTTTTGAGTGTTTTTTTGTTCAGTGCGGGTGTGTAAATGCTCGTATGTGACTTACTTTTTCAAATGGTTAGTCTTTGAATAGTGGTGGTGCGAGGTGAACGAAAGAGTAAGAGTACATAGATTTCTACGAAGTTTGAACTATTTATAGTGCGTATAAGCAGGTTTAAGAAGTCCTTAATAGGATGGAGTATCAGATATATTGTAATGGACCAGCGGAACACACGACATAATGAATTAGTTACTATAATTAAGTAGTTAAAGTAAACGAGGTAATAAGCAGTCTATTTTGCATTGCTGAGCGACAACCATCATTATATTCAATCATTTTCCCTACCTTATTCATTCATTCATTCGACTTCCGTCATATTATTCTCTGAAATGCAGTTAGTGCCGTTAGTATTTCACTCAATATACTTAAATTTTACTGCTGTGCATATTTGTGATTGTTGATATTCTGTGCACATTTGTAATGGCTTTATATACTTTTCTTCATTTTTATTTTTATATGATTTTTATTATTTTTGTATGACCAATAAAGATACATTGTTAGAGCTGTATAATGTCATCGCTTCGATTACTAGAGGTTTTCTGTGGAACAAATGTTGAATTCTGTCACTAGAAACGTTCTGCGATCCAATTGGGATCCGTTGTTCCAAACGATTGCGACACAACCGAGAGTGGGATGCATATTTAGTCAATAGTGACGTTTGTGCTCACTAACGTTGTGGATGCTCATTTCAATCAATCCTTTTACTCGGGCGTTCATCGGTGAATATGATGAATGAATTCGATCGTTTGCATGAACTACATTGCATTTATGTTCCGACAGCGACACGTGTGTCTCGTTTCGATTCGAATGACTTTCGTTACCATTAGGCTTAACATTCCGCGAGATTTCTCACGAGTTTGATTGTGCTACACAATAGAGAAGATGTTTGGTTACTTTTGGACATAGGCAGCAGCTATTTGCAACTCGTCTTCCTCGGCGTCAAGCTCTTCTCTACTTTCTCTGGTATTCAAAGACAGCATTCCCCGAGGTACTACCTAGGAGATGATAGGTCGATTGAATGATTAATAATAAGTATGAAGCCAAGCTCCCGAGATGGTGTATTGATTGCGCGCTTGATTGATTAATGCATGTTTTTGGGTGCGTAAACCCTCGTTAGACCCGTTAATGTAATGGATTTTTTATCACAGGAGGCGGTGGTGTTCACCCATATTTTTTCGAGATAGCGAGATCCAGCACAGTGTAGGAATGGATTCGGGAGAAAATCCTGGCTTTCGAGATTTTCCACATTCAGGTATCTACCACCAGGAGGCACCGTCTCATTCGGGACACGATCTAACCTCCCGACTGGTCTCCTGACTTGAGTGGTAGTGTGGTGCATGTACGTGTAAGTAAGGGGTGCGGATAGGACAAGGAAGAGGAAGGAAAGATCGCGCGAGAAAAGGCAGCCCTTTTTTAGGGTACTGCTCCGCTATTCACCTGGTATAGATCGGAGAAACCATTGAAAAACTACCGACCAGAGTAACCGGCCCCTAGAATTTTCCTCCAAAAGGCGACTGAATTTGAACTCGCATTCTAGCTAGTGCCGAAAATTCTGCCACCCGTCGGGACTCCAACCTTAGGACCTCTCAGGTCAGATGCACTGGAGTGACATCGATCAATGCCCTGATACACATGAGCCAGTGAGAATTCTAGCGGCCGGCTGCTCTGATCGGTAGTTTTCCGTGGTTTCTCCGATCAACACCAGGCGAATGCCGGAGCAGTACCCTACCAAACGGGCCACGGACCGCGCGCCATCTTTCCTTCCTCTTCCTTGTCCTATCCTCCCCTCTCACACACACTTACACTAACATGCACCACACTATCACATATTCCGGGAGACCGGTCGGGAATTTAGAGCTTATCCCGACTGGGGCGGTGCCCCGCTGGTGGGATAGTCCTGGTTAGGGGGAAGCCCCATTAGCCGACGGTAGGTCGGTGCCGGATCTCGCCATCCAGCGGTGAAAATCACCGCCATCTCTCGAGGGAAAAAACATGCACTACACTAACGGGACTAATGACCGAAGCAGTTGACGCGCCCGGAAACACGAAAAAACCAAACCAAACCAAACCAAACCAATGAACCAGTGAAATGTAGGAGTAATGAATTATCAATAAAGTAAAAGTGTTTATGCGGAGGGAAGAACGAAAATGTGCTAAAATGTTTAGGAAAGAAAATATTTAATCGATAGCTCTATAAAAGGAAGGGTAACTGACTGACACGTATAATGAGAGGAAGAGAAATATTTACAACCACAATTGAGAGATGATTGAATACTGAGAAAAATGAGAAAGCGAGAAAGAAAGAGGATAAAACTGATGGAATAAGTGAAGTATCTTAGCTTTAAGATTGCCTTCACTTTCATAGAAGTCGGATGTTTTGTCGTACATGAAAAGTAAAATAAATCCGAATCGTCAGTTGTGAATGTGGCGTCAGATAAAGCGGACGACATAAGGGAATGTTTGTTCATACAAAATGGGAGAATATTGTGCAATTCGTCAGTTTTTTCAAAATGCTATGAAAAGTTGGTTTCCAATAAATACTCGAGAAGTACATGAAAAGGGGTATTGTGTACTTGTAAATTTAGTGGAAGAGAACAGTGTGAATTATAAATCAAAGGATAATTTTAAGATATTTTGAAGATAATTTTTGATTATCAAAATAATTGTCACAGAACTTTCTGGGGGGGGGTCTGTGAATTCTATGTTTAAGTGGAATTTATTAATATATAAATCTATTACTATTAGGAAGTATTATAAGTTGATTACATTCTTAAAGTTACGAAGTATTTTTATTTTTCAAGTTAAATAAATTAAATAGTACGTAAAAAAGGGTTATTTGCTGCCTGGGTAGCGGGTACCAAGAATTCCAAAGTCCCGCGCGGGCTTGACATCCTTAAAATACGCAAGAAAATGATTTTTTCTATACTACTACTTCTATGTATTTTGCTTATGATCTATAAACCACTTGTAATTAACTAACACATAAAACGTTACGTTCACGTTCGGATGGTATTTTCAGTTAAACAGGACAAGATCTTACAGAATGAAATTGAAGAACCAAAAGAAAACAAAGCAATGGACTTTTTGGAGGTGAAAATGTGCTCTCGTGCAACATTATCTGAAATTATTATAGGCATAATGAAAAAAGTGCAATGTCTCTAATAATTAACTTTAAAATATAATTAATCATATCAGCAGCTATTTTCAAAATTGGGGAAGATTAACGTGATATTGTTGATTCTTTTTGCCCAAAATATAATGCCTTTACTTACGTGGCATGTGCGTCGGTACTCGTACCGATTGACGCATTTCAATAACGATTATTGAAAACAAGTAATTTAATTTGTATTTGCATTTTTGTCAACAACATGTACAGTAGGTCAATAAATAATGTTTACCGATTAATTCTGTGTTGAAAATACACAAAAGATTGATAAATTAAATTTCATGAACATAATAATTTAACGGTGCCAATTTTATTTAATAAAATATCAGCATCATCAGATTACGAAGTGTTTGGTACGATGTAGAAGGACGACTTTATTATGAGGTGTACTAATTTACTGCGATTGCCTGGTGTATCAGAATCACGTCAATAAAGTCGCAAGATACCATTGTAGGGAACACACCAAGGAATGTCTAGAGAAACACCGCTATGAGCTTAATATTGAATCTCTATATTGCAAACAGTCGGCCTCGCTGGTGCAGGGGCTTGCAACATCCTCGACATATGTTCTAGTTCGAAGATTGCGTGTCCGAGTTCCGTGTAAAACATGAGTGTTTTCACTTTTTTTAAAACCTGACGTATCCCTGGTGAACATCATCCCCTCCTCAAAATCACCGTACCATCCATTGTTACAGAGGAAGACAGAGGCAAACCACCTCTGTCATCCGGATCAGGGAATGGGGATCAGGGAAATGTGTATGCCTCCTCCCGCGCTCCAGCTCAGGAATGAGCATGGCGCACATCGCGCGCGCACACACGCACACACACGCACGCACACGCACACACGCGCGCGCGCACACACACACTCTTTCACATACAACGCATATATCCAAAATTTGATTAATTGATTAGTTATTTCGCGCGCGTCAACGGCAAAGGTCATTAGTCCCGTAAGTGTAGTGTTTGATTCGAGGTGGTGGTCATCCGCTGAATGGTGAGATCCGTCGCCGACCTGCCCATCGGCTAGCTTCCCCCAACCAGATATCTCCCACCGACCGGACACCGCACCAAGCGGGACAAGCTCTAAGCTCCCAACCGGTCTCTCGGCATGTGAAGTAGTGAAGTGCATGTGTGTCAGTAAGGGGTGAGAACAGAACAAGGAAGAGGAAGGAAAGATCGCGCGCGGTCCGTGGCCTTTTGATGGAGCACTGTTCTGTCATTCGTCTGATGTTGAACGGAGAAACCACGGAAAACTACCGAACAGAGGAACCGGCCGCTAGAATTCTCCTCCAGACAGCGACTGAATTCGACGTAGCTGACGAAAATCCTGTCACTGTCGGGACTCGAATCTAGGATCATCCGGTGAGAGACATTACAGTGACATCACTGGATGCCCTGAGCCACCTCTCCCGGTTCGAAAACGTGATAAACGGCTCTTCGCCACGACGTGTCGGCGGCGACGTGTCGGCGTAAAGGCCGTACCCTCTGGCCGCGGCAGGGCGGCGCGCCGACGCAACGGCGGCGCGGCGGAGTCGTTATCGAGCGTCGAGTCGGGGTCCCCGAAATTGGATTGAGGTAGGGTTTGGCGAGCGCATCTCGTTTGAAGAAGCTGCGGCGGCGGCGGCGGCAGCGGCCCAGCGCCATGGCGCGTACGGGAGGGGGCGGCGGCGACAGCGGCGGCGCACGGCCATCGCCTGGCGACGGGGGCGGCGACCGCCACTGCCCCGCCCCCGCCGCCACCGCCGCCGCCGCCGCCGCCACGCGCCTTCGCCTTCCAGCTGGCAGCCGCCGCCCAGCCCGGGGGCACCGCCGGCCAAACGCGCGCTCGCCCCGACCTGCCCCAAGCAGCGCTTCTCACCGCCGCCCGACCCCTTGGCTTACACCGCGCGACCGGTTGTTTACCCTCCGCACGCAAAGGCCAGTTTCCGATTTCGTTGGCGCTTCCTACAGCCGCGTTCTGGGTGATGCCTTGACATCTGGCACTGTTCGTTCTCCTATTAAAAGAAAGGAAGTGCAAGATAAAAATAAAGTCGCGGATACTAATAGACGTAAGGAAGAAAGTAATGAGGTAATATATGACTTTTATAATGTAGTTCCATTGTGGATTCTCACACATAATCTTGATAAATGAGCGTCACAAATGAGGAAAAGGTCAGGTATTACATTTTCATTTTATAAATATTAATGTTTTAAAAAAAAACTCTGTGAAACAGACGGTACAAATCTATTCCCACCAACAAGGTCCGCTAAACGTCATTATTCCTGTCACAACGATTGTACTCGTTGATGACTGGAAACAGGGCGTCCTAGGAACTTGCTTTCGTCGCTTAAGTTCCAGAATTACGAGTAACGACCTTATGCCATGATTTACAAAACGAGATCTTCTGGGAACTTGTATTTCATCTTTGAGAGTTCGTCTCTTGTGGGATACGCCCTCCTCATACACACAAACACACTCACAGCGTAGTAAAAGAGTTAGACACCTCCGCAATTCTATGTAAACTCATATTTCTCGTCTACCCCAACGTCCTGGTGAATTGTAATATACTTGTATACTATGAAATTCATGTAACTATAATATAAATATTTATTTGTGAAAAATATTTTTTTCATGACGTATATTCAATGTTGCATTACATTCGTGTTTGATTTTTAATTCGAATATAAAAAGTAGATTTACATTTTTTATACAAAGATACACATTTCCTTAATAGAATATTTAAGATCTCATCCTTTATAATAAATATTACATTTTGGCTGGTTCCACGCTTCTCGATATTCCATTTCATTGCATTGCAATTTCAATTTCAAACATTGTACAGAGTAGAGTTGTATTTGCCCGATCCGCATGTACAACTTTCAAGATATCAATTGCATTGTTTTTTGTTTTTATTTGATATTTTGTAAGTACCTATATATAAAGTTACCTTTGTACATTTTTTAAACAAATAAACTCGTTTTGCTGACAACTTTCCCTTAATATAGAAATGGAAGGTGTCATGCGAGAGTTCTCACTCGGGTACTCCAGTATTAAACGTAATTCAATTCTTGGGTATTTGCTAGAAATCAAGAGGCAAATGTGTTTTCGTATGAAACGAACATTCGTCGTGATATTTCGCGCGGGCTTTGTGCTTAACTTCCCCGCTGCAGCTTGAACGTGTACACCCCCTTCCTCGATTTGGAGGGGAAGTGAGAGCGGAGTAAGGGGAACTTGCCCGCGCTCGCAGGAGCGCCGGATTTCCCAGGCGGCCAGTAGGTCGCGCGGGCGCGGTTTGACATGCCTCCTATAAATCTTCCGATTACAGACTACTCTCATTTTACATTCGCGTACCGTATTCACGTAGGATTCCATACATTAAATCCTAAAACGATGTGATTGTGTTTGTTTTATCCTAGTACAAATATATTTGTTTACTTTGTTTAATTGTCATTGGAAACACATTCCCTTGACTCACAGCGTATCCAACGAGACACATTAGCTCGAAATTTCAGATATCATTATCACAATCGCCTCCCTGACGAGTGCCACGCGCCTAAATCGCTAGTACCAATTTCTTTGGTTCGGTTTGTGCTTGTCTCGTAGGGCTCTGAAGAATTCAATGTCGGTGCGCCTTCCGCAGTTCGTTTGACTCCCCGAAGAAAGTTGGCGAGGTATAAACTATTGCCAGGTGACATTAAACTATGAAAATCGATAGTGCCAAGTAAAAACTTTCGTGCTGCATAACATTGTGCCCTATTGTTAGTTGTGGAAAGCGTATTGCCATTGCTAGTTGTGGAAAAGTAGTGTTAGGTGTTGTGGGTTCCTATATAGTTAGCAATACAATAAAATGGTATGTGTTGTTCGTTTACCAAGTGTTACTCGGTTGTCACTCGGGAGTGAAAAATTCTAGTTTTTAAATATTGCTGACCATCCGTTATTGGCACTTTTATTCTTTATTCAGCTATTTACAGGGATAAGGGCGGGAAAGTTATTCTAGAGCACAAGGAAAATGCGCTGTCACATACAGCTTATACTGTTTTTACTAAAATAAATCAAATCAAAATTTCGTAATTGCCTTTTTGAATCTAGCTAGATTTACGCCTCGCCGACGATTTGGACTCTGACCACAAAGACGCAAACTTCAGGTTTCATTGGCGGTTCCCGGAGTTGCTTCCTGATTGGTCCTAGGCGTCCTTCGCGCATTTGCTTGTCAGTATTCATCCCTGGAACTCGATATCGTCGTTTATTAATCTACCACAAATTACGCAAAATAGTGCAAAACATAGAATCCTTTTTGTAAAATGGTAACCAGCGACCTACTTAACTTTCCAAAATACTTAATTCTCCGTACAGCTGGACCAACAAAGTTTACAAAATAATCACGGTTTAAAACATTTTTACAGTTTTCTATCATTTATGAGTGCTTTTTACGTTGTTCTTTTTTTCTGAAAAAAAAAGGAAGAAATATAGTTTTTCTCGCACCTTCATATCAAAAGCAAAGATTAGGGTGGTAGGACAGCACTACTTTCTTTATTTTGCTACCAAACAAAAGTAAATTTCTGGTGAGGTGCGAAGGAGAGAGGAAAGATGTAATACAACCGACCTGTATTGTCAATGTCCCTTGACTGAGACTAGTCAGTTTCTTTATCTCCCATTCTCCTGGCACATATTTCTGATTTTCCTTGTGCTCTTTCCATATTTCAGTACTTGTTTTTGCTCGCGAATCGGCCGTCTTGGACCATGCATACATGCACTTGCACGGGCTCAGTATCATTCATCACGTTGCAAGTCTTGTATGAAATAAATCAGCATTAGGCTGAATCCGATTTTTATGTCCCAGCGTTGTTAGTCCTGGGGGGATAGAAGATGGAATGACGATGATAATGAAGGATGAATAAACGGCACACACACACACACACACACAAACACATACACAAACGCACCCATGCCCTAGGCGGGACTCAAACCCGCCATCCTTCCGTCCGATATCGCCACGGCAATACTGCCTTGGCGATCTCGGCTATCCGGACTGATTTATTACTATTATTATTATTATTATTATTATTATTATTATTATTATTATTATTATTACGATTATGATTATGATTATGATTGTGATTGTGATTATTTTTATTATTATATGATTATTATTCGAAAACCTGTCGCTCCAGACTGAACGGTTGGACTGAGAACCTATTTTCGAACATAATTCACAGCAGAGGCTGAAATAAAAGTATATTGGGTGAAATTAAAGTTTTAAGTGTTCGTTTGTAAAATAATTTTCTTTTCTCTCGGTCTGTATGTATTTTTTGCGATGTAATTTATTGTAGACATCTTCTGGGCTATTATTTAACAGACTTTTCGATTGTAAAATGCTCTTTTTACGTCTTTGCGTTAGAAAAATTTGTCGACACCTTGGTTTGCCAAAGTTGTACTACAGAAAGTATATTGACTTTGAAAAAATGGTATCTTGTAGAATGAACATTCCTTATGAATCTTCTCGTGCATTTGTTCCTGTTGTACTGAATTATTATGCACGCTTTAGCGTTACGGAATCGTGAGTATATACCGGCAAGAGCTACAAACTCGTGAATTTATACGCGTTTTCGATATTACTAAAGATTGTTCTTGTACATATGTTCACGTTCTAGCGATCGCATCACTCTGGCTACTTAAATAATTCACGGCTTCTTCTCCTTCAAATGCCTCGGGCAACGTTTAAAGGAATTAGCTGCCTTAGCCATTCATACCGGCACAATACAACTTCCAACCCGGCTCATAAGTTCATTCATACTCGTCTCTTGGCGCCCTTCACGGAAATCGCTTTATCTCTCTCCGTCGACTCGGAGTAGTAGAAGGCTTGCCAAGTAATGCGAATTTTTGCTCGTAAGCAATTTCAACGTTTCTTATCACTGTTCCTTTCCTTCCGCGAAACCGTCGTGTGCGCGCGTAAGAATGCTGTTTGTCTAAATGTAGATAAGGAATGTATGTGTATTTATTTACTTAAGTTGTTTGTTTCTGGCTTGCGTACGTCTATTTGAAAGAGAAATTTACTCATTTGCTGTTCAATAAGAGAGCGTTTTGAATGTAGTAGCTGTAAAGCTCTTTAGTACTTGAGAATAGTGTGAAATGGAAAGATGCTTGAAGACATTGAACAAGTCAGGAAATAGTTTAGTAAATTGAAGCTGACGGTCTGTCTCTCTGTCTGTCTACCTGCTTCCCTGCCTCTTTGTCTCTGCCTGTCTGTGACTGATTCTCTCTGTCGGACTCTCTCTGTCGGTCTCTCTCTCTCTCTCTCTCTCTCTCTCTCTCTCTCTCTCTCTCATGGAGTTATTATTTAACTATTTTACTTCCTGTATGCTGCGAATGGTACCTCTTTTGAGTAACGAGATAATAGAAGAACGAAGAAGTGCGTAGTTGAAATGTTGGCGGACATCCAGTTTCTCTAAATTAGCGCTGGAAACACAAATGCTCGCATCTTGGGTTACCGGCTCATCTTTGTTTCTGCAGTGTGGTTTTCGCGGTTTTTAATATGGCGCTCACAGCTGCATCCACCTGGATTTAGTGTGTATTTAGAGCTATGTAGCTCGAACTACAGCACAGAATGGGCGCCTTTGAGTACTCGTGTACACGACACTATCCAGAGCGTATACTTCGATTTAGGAGTATGAAGGAGAGAGGACCTAGTTATCCGATCTTCAATATCAAAACTGAAAGTCCTAACGAAGTTCTCGATAGGATGAAAGTGTTCCCCCTCTCCTTCCAGATCGAGATGTGAAAGTGACGTTGAAGTGCAGCTGTTTAAATCTATGTATAGTGAACATTACTGCATCTATCGCCTATCGCCTTTTGAGGAACTGAATGTTCGCGAATATTTGAAGGTCGCTGGCTGTGTGGAAGGAAGATGAGGTGAACCCTTTGCCGGATTAATTTTAATACCTTTCATTACATTTTAGTAATGAAGTAAGTACTAAATAAATACTAAAAATAAAATAATCGTTTATTCTTACTTCAACTAGTGTTTGTAAAGGAATGTGGGTAGATATTTCGGGGCTCAAGAAAAGTGCACCTGTGATACCTGTTAAATTGGAAATGCACACCATGCCAAAAGATGATTGACAATTCACATTATGTATGTATTGTATTTGGCTTTCAAGGGGCGCATTAATCCGGCATTTGCCAGCTAGCAGTGTTCCCAGGCCTGGGACCTGATTTTATTTATCCAGGCGTGGAGGTAAGGGGGACATGTGGCGAACATGACGTCGTCCCTTCTCCTTATTTAGAACATTCGACGTGCCTGCACATTTCTTTCGTCACAACTATCTACACTGAGACGACTATATTAAAAAGCTACATCTCTGTGTTTGTCCCGACCGGGAATCGAACCCGAGATCGCACCACGGAAATCTAACACGCCGTCCATGAGCCACCCGAGGGGCAACAATTGCACCCACAGCTTTGTGTTAATGATATTTATTTTTTTATTTATTTTACGTCAAAAAACAGTTAAAAACTGCGTATGACGTGCTATGGGGAAAAGTGAATTGTGTGCACATTTTCAAAATTCTGTGATCCCTGCATTAAGTCATATACTACTTAAATTTTGAAGTTTTGAAAGGGAGGAAAAAAAACTCCCATGTAATAAAATCTATTTTCAAGGATAAACAAGCAATAAATTTTGAATTTTGAAAGGGAGAAAAAAACAAAAAAACTCCCATGTAATAAAATATGGAGATGGGGGTCATTGACCCAGATTCTCGGGTACTTGGGCACAATGTCCAAGCCCCAGCACTGCCAGGTTGACGATGAAAAATAAAAATTACCACGATATTTGGAAGGAATGGTACGATAGGAAGAATTGTGAAAGGTGATGCATGTAGGTCAGTAAAAATCTACCACGCCACAAGGTACAACCAAACATCTGCGCCCCATGCGGGATCCGATCACGCGACACTACGTGCCCAGAAAGTTAAAACATATTCACCCCAACGATCTCGGGATCTCGCTCAGGAGTATTGTATCATTAAATACGTTGTGTAATGCAAAACATGTGTATTCGGGTGTAATGACATACTTATGAAGCGATGAAAATGTCCTGTTAAGTCATTTGCGGACTCATTTAGTCTTACTCATATTTTTATTTTCAACCCTCCTTTTTTTTAAATCAAGAGAACAATGCGTCTTTTGTAATGTCGCTTCTTATTGTAATTTTGTTGAACGTTGGAAAACAAACTGTGGCATTGTTCCTGTTGATGTTCGGTTGGAATAGCATTGTGGTGTGTGTACGTCCAGTACGTAGGCGCTTCGTGGCGGCGATTATCCATTCCGGGAAGCTTCCTGTCAGCAGTTTTCCTCCGAGGCGCCATTCACTTCGCTGGCGTCACTCATTGTCCCCGTGTAAATGAAGGGCCGTGGGCGTGATCGCTGCCATATTGTGCGCGGACGCAGGGCGCGGTCGAGATATGGCGCGATTTGCCGTGGATCGGCAGGCACAATATCGTCGTTTGCTTGTTGGAAAAGATGGAGAGATGGGCATAAATCCGAATACATCGATGATAAACGGTAATGAATAGACAGATTATGTAGACAAACTCCTACATACAGTTAAAGCTCTTCAAACAAAACTAGAGAGACCGGATACTTCATGAAAAATTTTCATTATATGGAGAGTGGGTATTAATGTCCGTTTAAAGAGTAAACCAACCAAACTCGAATTATGTCTACGTTATAGGGAGGTTTTCATTGCATAGCAAACTAATAGGACATGATACTTTCATTATGAAGAATTTTCCAAAAAGAAGAACCAAAAGAATTTTCCAAGAGAAGAATCAAACTTGAACTACGTTATAGCGAGGTTGTGATTGCCATAGCAAGTGATTAAGAAGGGTCTACTCTCTATGATATTGTTTGAATACTAGAAAGTGAAAGTGTAAAATAATTCGCTTTGGCTAATAATAAGAAATAATGTTTTTTACGAGGTTTAAAAGCTTTAATTTTTTAAAATTTCTAAAGCATTTTTGGATGTAAAGATTATTATAAAAATTACTTTTTATGAAGATGTGTTTATGTATCTTATACGCTTATTTTTAAGTTTTATCTCATTTTCTAACTGAAATAGAAATCATCTGTGCTCACAAATCTTGATCAACAGGTCCCTGCTGCTTAAGCAGGTACATGTCATTGCGTTGTTCTTTACGTCTCACTAACTCTTTCCTTTGTGTTATCTTATCCAATTTTTACACTTCCTTCCTCTTGTTGCTGACATAGCAATTCCTTCTATGGCATATCCTCGTCCTTTCCTCTCAATGTATGTTATCATTAAGATCCAAATGCATCAATGTTTCGACATGTCAGCGTTTCAAATTCTTCGTCGCTTTTCTTCCCACTTCATGGAAGTTCATGCTTCTGCTCCTTACATTTAACATGTTGCAGAAAGTGATGGAAAACTACCGAAGTAAAACATTTTCCATGCGAAACGGTCAGTTTCTTCCAATATTCATATGATATCTATGAAATAGTGTTGATAATAAATTGAAGTAATCTTAATTGTATTTAGTGTATTCTACATAATCGATAATTGTTTTAAATCGTTAATATCAATTATTATAATGAATTTAAAGACTTGGACTGCGGCTTATTCAGCGGCCTAAAGCTCGTAAAAAAGTTAAATACAGTTCATTAATCGAATTCTTCCTAAATCTGCGAAACACTGTGAAGGATATTCCACTCTAGAATCATGTTGAAAGTTCTCTTGCAATGAATCAAAGTAATTCCTGGAAAGTTATAGTGATAAAGAAACTTTAAATAAAAATGAAATTAGATTTTTGAAAATGATGAGCCAAATTTGGTAAGTAACGTGTTTTAATCGTAGAAGGATTTATTCCAGTACTTCTGATTTCATTGATATAATTTCGAGCACATTCATCATTCTATATTTCAGAGTAAATATATTTTGTGTGCGAATGTGTTTACTTTAGCAGGCAAGTATATTGACGCACATGATCCCTCTCTAAGCGAAAGCTCTAACATAAGTGTAGTAACTGCTCCTCAAAAATATGATAAATTTTACATTGCATCGGCATCAACCCTTCGTAACAAAATAAATTAACTGGTATGTTGATAATGTTATGTTGATCAGATAAATAAATATTGTGTCAGTTCGCCTTTTTAGGGTGTATTATTCAACCCCCAGAGCTAATCATCCAGAACAACACATGTACTTTTTACAAACATTTACACAATCACCTGAGCAAACATCTCATTTACAACATACCAGTTAACATGTGGCTAAGGAGAGCTTATAAGATAAATTAAACCAACTATACACGCAAATATATTATTTATTGAACGTACCAGGAAAAGTTTAAAGAAAATAAAATGATGACGCCACACGAATAAAAAATCGGCGCTCATGTGAAAGTTCTGGAACCGGTATTCGCTCAATGATCAGGGGAACTTGCCCAAGAAACTCCTGATTAAATCGGGGTATGAGGTGTATTTCTCTGGCTTGTTGGCGTTCCTTCTACAGCACTTAACGTAATACATGCACTAGCTCAATATCTCGTGGAGGTGCTAAATGACACTGAATACCGGAAGTTTTGTAAGAATTTTCTTCTTACATCTGTATTCTTTATTATTATTATTATTATTATTATTATTATTATTATTATTATTATTATTATTATTATTATTATTATTATTAATGATATAGTAGTAATAATAATATTTTACTTTTCTTCATCCGGTTGACTGATTTCTTCGTGTTTCCTGGCACGTCAACTGCGTTGGACATTCGTCCCGTTAGTGTAGTGCATGTTTTTTCTCGGGAGATGGCAGTGGTCTTCCCCCGCCGGATGGCAAGATCCAGCGCCGACCTACCGTCGGCTAGTGGGGTTCCCCCTAACCAGGACTCTCCCACCAGCGGGGCACCGTCCCAGCCAGGACAAGCTCTTAGCTCCCGATCGGTCTCCCAGAATATGTGGTAGTGTGCATGTTAGTGTGTGTGTAAGTGTGTGTGTAAAGGGAGAGGATAGGACAAGGAAGAGGAAGGACAGATCGCGCGTGGTCCGTGGCCCGTTTGATAGTGTACTGCTCCGGCATTCGCCTGGTTTTGATCGGAGAAACCACGGAAAACTACCGATGAGAGCACCCGGTAGCTAGAATTCTCATCCAGACAGTGACTGAATTCGACCTAATTGAAAAGCTAGTGTCGAAAATCCTGCCGCCGTGGGGAGAGGGAACCTAGGACCTCCCGGTCAGCGGCGCTGCAGTGACATCAGTCGATGCACTGAGCTACCGCTCCCGGCTTCATCATCTGGTCAAGTTATAAAAATTAGGTGGGAATGTGTTTCCCGTTGCGCAATTGCCAACTAGCTTGTTTGCCGCAAAGACGGCGGAAGGCGAAGAAAGTAGGGCTCGGACGATGGAGAAGTTATTGATGTCACGGGTTGAGTGCGAGGACATATTCTCATGAACATCGTGGGTTCCGGGAGTCAAAACGTCTCGGCACTTCGGCTAGTACGTTGCTTTGTGTTCACTGACGTTGCTTTGTGTTCACTAACGTTGCTTTGTGTTCACTGACGTTGCTTTGTGAGCACTAACGTTGCTTTGTGAGCACTAACGTTGCTTTGTGAGCACTAACGTTGCTTTGTGAGCACTAACGTTGAATTTTGTGTACATCACGGAAATCCACTTGTCAGAGCATTCAGACTCGAATTTTATTCCGACACACACTACAAACTCGCAGATATCAAACACTTGAAGCAAATTTCTGTGTCTTTATTCCCGACCGAAGCGTGCGGGGTAGAAGCGGAACCTCCGAATCACCGCTGCGTCTCAGGGCGGCGACAGCTACGGTTTAGACGGGCCGAGCACCGAGCATTGCAAGGTGGCGATGGAAACGTCGTGGCTGCAACGTCGGCGAGTCGGAGAGCGCGAGGGTGTAGACGACATCGAACGGGACGTAGGGTCGCTGTGCCGGTGGGACGGCAGGGGCGCCGGGGGTGGCAGGGGCATTGAAGGCGGAGAAAGGAAATGGGGTGCCGGATTTTTGATGGATTGATCTCGGACGCGTCAACTGCTGAGGTCATTAGTGCACGTTTTTCGCTCGGGACATGGCGATGATCTTTCCCCGCTGGATGGCGAGACGTGGCGCTGACCTACGGTCAACTAGCGGGGTTTCCTCTAACTAGGTATCTCCCACCAGCGGGGCACGCCCCCGTCGGGACAAGCTCTATGCTCCCGACCAGTCTCCCGGCTGTACGGTACTGCAGTGCATGTATGTATAAGCGTGAGTAGGGTCTAGGAGTCGCTGAGGCGGGGGGACGGTGGGGGTGGCAGGGGCCGCGGATGTGAGTGTCGCGGGGTTGTGATGGGCGGGTGTCCGGGGATGCAGTGGCGGCGCGCCGTGAGCCGCCAAGGAGAGAAGGACGCGGCCGTGACCTTCTGAGCGCAGGTGGGCGGCGTGGTGCGGTGCGGCGCGGCGCGGGCCGGTGGGTGCGCGCTTGCGGTGCCGCTCCGCCGGGCTGGGCCGGGCCACGCTGCCGTCGCACGCCGCGACCTGCCGCGTCGCCCAAGAGCCCCAGCGCTCGCCCGCCGGACGACCTGTTCGGCATTGACGGACGAACCGCTTTGCACAACCGTAGCCTCTTTACCCTATGAAGTTACTGAAGGGGTCGCCGATTTTCTAGTCCAGAGCAATTGTTTCAATCCGTAAGGCCTCCTCGCCGGCGTATGCCGGTGAGTTGGGCTGCGGTTGGAGATACTCCTCAAGGCGCCCCAGGTCACAATACGAGAGATAATGAGGTGTCGATGATGATGGTGGGAATGGGGAGGAAGATGACGTGCGGTCGGTGACACGTAGTGCTGTCTCGACATTTGCCTTGATAATGAATGATCAATACAGTTAACCTACGAATTCGATTGCGGAAGGTGCAATAAACTCACCGAGGTCGAACCCCTGTCATCCCAATCAACAATACGCTAGATCGAATTCAGTCGCTGTCTGGAGGAGAATTCTAGCGGAATTCTGCTGTAATCGGTAGTTTTCCGTGATTTCTTCGATCAACACCAGGCGAATGCCGAAGCAGTACCCTAACAAACGGGCCACGGAGAGCGCGTGATCTTTCCTTCGTCTTGTTGTCCTATCCTCAACACACACATACACTAACATGCACTGCACTACCAGACATGTCGAGAGACCCGTCGGGAGCTTAGAGTTTGTCCCTAATGGAGCGGTGCCTACTGGAGAGAGATACCTAGTTTGGGAAAAGTCCGCTAGTCGACGGTAGGTCGGCACCGGATCTCGCCATCCAGTCGTGGAAGATTACCGCCGCCTCCCGACGAAGAAACATGCACTACACTTACAGAACTAATGACCTGCGTAGTTGATGCGCCCGGAATCACTAACAATCACACAATCAATGAATCAATCAAATCACCAATTCTGCCGTAGATCGTCCTTGTACGCTGGCGGCTGCCGATGTTGGTTGTGGATTTAAAATGTCGTTACAAGAACATTTAGCACACGAGCTCTTTATCTTCTGAAAATGTTTATTTCTGGAAAGTAATTTTTCCATGGCTGTCAAGCAAATTAGCGCCGTGTGTTTGCTGCTGCATACCATTTGAGATCACCTGAGTTAGAGCGTGCTGCATAGATATTGCAAAGATGTCTTAACTGCTTTTAATGGGGCAACTCATCAAGGTCTGTATTCCCGCGTTGCATCGTACGAATCGCGGTTCGAAAGCGGCGACATTGTATGAAATTTGTATTGATGGAAGTGATTTTTTTAGTATTTAGGACATTGCATTCAACTATCACCTCATTGTTGTTCAATACTATAATTATTTATGAACTCATTGGCTTACTAATGTACTTTTTGAATAATTGTCTTAATTCATTCATTTACTAATTGGTGATACACGTAAATTATGATTATGTCCGGAAAATTAACCTCAGTAACCCCCAGGTAACCTGATAACTCGTGAAAACTAAATTTTACAGAAAAGCAAAATAAGTATGTTGTCATTCTGTGACTAAACCAAACATGTCCAAATTCGCTCGCACAAGCTGTTTTTCCTGGGGCGGCTGCCCGGCTGCGAGAACAGGCAAATCCCCCTGAATCCGCTCGCACTTCACCCCCAAATCTAGAAAAAGGTTGTACACGCTGAAGTGTAACGAAAAATGATGACTTCATACAATAAAGCTTGCCTGATGTTTTTGTCAAACCATAGAGATTCTTAATTTTGTTTATATACACTAATATATATTTGTTTATATATACTAATTATTTTATTATAGTATTATTATATATTATAATTATTATATATATAGTCTGCCTTGAATAAACATTTTTGCCAAGAATCAGTAATATGTCGGAATGGCAAAATCTGTGCTTGTTTTTGTTTGGGGTTATATTTAATTGAATCTGTTCGTTATATATATTAATAATATGAACAAATATAATTCTAATTGTTATGGAAGAAAAACTATAAGATAATATTAAAAAATATAGCATTTACATGTATTTTGGGAACAGAACAGTGTAAGCAAAGCGTAAAACGCTTGTCAGTTTGTGAATTGGTATTTCTCACTCAGTCGAATTTTACAAATTTTCTTACAAGAAAAAAACTGTTCAGTTGTATTTTTATCTAAACATAAACGTTTGAGTAGCACGCCGAAGCGGGTTACAAAAACGATTTTGTGGGAATTCTAGCACAAATCTAATATTTTTTTTCAATTGTCCTTTAATTTACTTTCTACTTACTGTTCTTTAAGATACTCTGCAAAACAATAATTCAAGTTGTAAATAACAAAGGGTCCATTCATGGAATAGGAGCGATTTTAAATGATATGTGATAAATCCTTAAATTTGGTTACACGGTAATTTTTTACAATTAAGACATTTGGGACCATTATCATGGCGGCGTAAATCAGCTGGAAGTCATTGCGTCCCACTAACAACCAAATGTTACAGTTCAGGGGCAACACATGCCACGTTTTGCGCAGGAAAGCACGAAGATTATGGGTAACCGTCCCTAAATAAGTGATTTGTTTAAATTGAGAAATTAATTCAAATTTACTGCTTATGATGGTTTTGGTTGATGAGCGGCAGTCAAAGGTTTGGGTATTACAATAGGATCAGTATTTGAATTTTGATATCCAAACGTTATTGTCTCTCAGATATATTTGATAGCAATTGCTAAACCATCAAATGCGAGGTCAAATACTACAATCAACAGAGAAGCATTGATAGAAATCAATGAGACACGAAAGTTACTGGAGGACTTGGAGTAAATAAAAAAATTTTGGGACCCACGCTTCCACATTTTATATTTTTAATAACAATTTTGCGAGAAAAAGTTTCTGGAGGGAAGGGAAAAAACGATCTGAAGAATTACTTAACGATGAATCAGATGGGATTCTGTAGTAATGAAAAATGAAGAGAGTATTTACCTGATGATAGAAACCTCTGATTGCAGCGACAAAGTAAACCTTTAGAAATTGATTGACTCATTGTTTGACGTTAATTTGAATTCTTATTTATGTAATGACAACAGTTCTTCCCAGTATATCAATGTAAGTTGCATCCTTGTCGTCGTACGTCGTCTCGCCTTTTCGCAAGGCAGCGTTGGGGCAAATTGAAACGCTGCGAAATCTCGAAAGCGGAGTAATTTTTGTCACCTCTCCCGAGCCCCCTGCCCCGCCCCATCCCCAACGCGTTGGCGCCGGATCGTAAAGCACGCGCGCGCGGTTTGGGGCCAAGTTGGCCCCGGCCGGCGCGGCGCGACGCCTAGAGGAGGTGGGGAGCGGAGAGGAGCGAGCGGAGCGGAGCGGGGTAGCGCAGCGTTCCTCGCATTCGTCGCCCGCCTGTCACCCGCCCCCTCCCACCCGCCGGCCGACGTACGCAGCGCGGCTCCCGCTGCCGCCGCAGGTCTTCCCTGGGTGCTAGCGTCACTGCGGGTGCTGTAGCTCCAAGAGGTTCGATCCCTCCCTCCCCTTTCTCTGTCGGCCGGGTCAGGTGCGGATAATTTTTTTTGGAGGGGGCATCGTAGATTCTTGTTAAATAATAAACAAATTTATTATATTGTATATTACGTATTTATGTACTGTAGATATACTTTATAATATTATTGTTTAAATAATTACATAAATCAAAAATAAATATTTAAATCAATTTTGCCAAATAGAGGAAGATAAACGAAAACTAGGGCCTTTGGGAGGGGGGCATGGTCCCCATGCCCGTCCTGGATTCGCCAGTAGGACGGAGCTGCAAAAATCGATTCAAGATTTTAATGGATTTACATGTTCCGGAGAGTCCTTCATACTCGAGAGGTTCGCCCCAACCGTCTTTCTCCGACGGAGGCTGCTTTACTTTTTGTCTACGGAGTTGAGAGTTGCAAATATCGATCCCGATATTTTGAAGGATTTACACGTTATAGAGAATCCTTGATACTGGAAAAGTAGTTTTTCGAGGTGTTCCCTCGTCCATGTTCGCTTGATTTTGAGTGAATTAGTGAGTTTTTTACAAATATGTAAAAAAGTTTTCGCGAAATGTTTCCTAATGTTTGTTTTAAATTTTGTTCACAATACACTGAATTATTTGGTAAAAATGCAAATTTCATTTAAACTTTTGAATTTTCAGAAACTAGAGGCATTGTTTTCGAACCTCCCCTTCTTTTGGTGAAGTGTTTTTTGAAAGATGACCGCAGTATTAGTAACTCGTATACAAGTTGTAATATCAAGAGTATTATAGTAGTATATTAGTACTAGTATACTAGAGGCCTGCAGGAGCAAAAATGCTGCTGTCGAGTGTGTGGATAATGGGCTCCTGGAGCAGCAAAAATTGGCTGTTCAGAAACGGCACGTGCGAATTCTGTATCGTATTTCATCCTCGACGCATGACGAGCTGTGTATGAGAATGCAGTCCGTACGTGCAGTTTGAGAGGAGGCGGATTAAGACTATCAAATTTGCATTTTTCAGTCAAAAGCAAAGCCGTTTCATTGTTTTGGATTTTTCCCGAGTTCCTGGGTATCTAATGACACTATGGACACCTCTTACAGGGCTGGGATCTTCTTAGTTGTCCACATCTATTTCAAATTAATAACATAAGCAAGTTGCAATATTGTATAACGGCTTGTGTATTTAAAATATGTTATAAGTATCAAAGTTAAATTAAATTATCATTGTGTCTTATTGTATTATAAACATGATAAAATAAAAAAAAACAATTTTTTGCTACGTGACTGGGGTGGAAGGGTGACAGGGGCATAAACTCTGCAAAATCTATTTTTCATCGAATTTGAAATATTACGGGGTTAAACGTGGAAAAAATTAGTCCCGAAACTCCACGTTCTCCAAATCCCCTCACGTTTATATTATTTAAGAAAAATCTTTAAAGTATTTTCTGCTGAATCATTGTTTATATAGAATTATATAATACAGTGACTTAGACATGCTAAAAACGTGATTGATATGCATGTATTATAATCCTTTTGTGTGTGTGTGTGTGTGTGTGTTCCTGTGTGAAAGATCATCTCGATTGTAGTTTTCGTCCAGGTGTCCAGCGATCCCAGACACGAATACACTCGTACGTGCTTTGAACAGCTCTTGAGGAAAATTATTATTATTATTATTGTTATTATTGTTATTATTATTATTGTTGTTATTATTATTATTATTATTATTATTATTATTATTATTTGCCATTACCCATTTAGAAGTAACGAGCAAAATACAGACATTAATGCTACAAGGTCCTTAGTAAGGGCGGAAATTTGAGGTAGTGATACGCACACAGAATGTTTCAGAAGGTAAGGGAAGAGCATACATTCTCCATTCCTGCTTTTCGAGTCCGTAAATAAGTGTTGTAAGAACGATGGAATATCGGGAATATCCTAGACGCATGCGCTTGTTGAAGCAGAACGAGGGGTAAATGCTTGGCTCTTTCTTTCTTGGCGCGAATTTAAATTGTCGCAATCCAGCGCTGCCTTATGTCCTCCTGCTACATTCACGGAGTTATTCAAAAAGTCCTTTGTTGCAATCGAAATCGAACTTGAGCAACAAGGTAAGGGTGGAACCGAATTTACTAAAAACACAAAAGAGGCTGAATTCATGAAATGTGAAGTATTGCTGAAGATACTTTGAATATGGTCATACTGCTATACTTTGAATGCATGAACGACTTGTTGCTCATAACACGTATGAACAAAGGAAATCTTCGAATGTATGTCGCACTGATGATACAGTAGCACGGGAGGGGACGGCAGTTTGATGTCTTCTTATTTAAAGCAAATGTAAAATATTGTAATCTATGGATTATAGTGAATTTAATGCAATCGATATTAATTTGTAATGAATGGGAGACGAATTAAATGATGAGCCTGAAAGACACAGAATAAACAGGAAGATCTGTATGAACTTGGTCTGGCGCTATTAATACATTTTTTTTGAAATCTCGACCGGGCCTAGGAGACGTCCCTACCACAAAAAATGCACAGACGCCTACGCATATAGTACGGAGCGCGTGCAGCACTGAATTGCCACCTCTTTCTTGGCTTAAATCTAAATTTTCGCTGATATAAATACTTCTACATTGATGAAATTACTACATTTGTGAAATTTGAAAGACATTCTCTTTTGTAGTCGAAATGTAGTGCTCAACAAGGCAAGCGACTGACCCAAAAATCTCTGTAACTCACGTTCTTTTGCAAATAGTTTTCGGGAGCGAATATTTTCTTATCAATACCTGCCGAAACGTTCGTTCCTATCTCTATTCATAATTCAACTTAATACGAATGCTTAACATGAATATTTCGTATGCATAGGAGTTATTGTACACAGTATTTGTCTGCCATACAGTGTTTTTAACAATGTGACTTAATTTTTTGATGTTAAATAAGGGTCCGAATTCAAACGAAGTACAACATTACTATCTAAAACATTCTTTGAATCTGTTCGTCAGAAGGAGCAATAGCGACGATGGAAATTTCTGCGACCTTTGACAATGATACGTTAGCGCGGGTGGGTAGCGGATCGTGTCGTCTCCCATTGGAGCCAATAAAACTGATGGCTAGGCTACGCTTTTCTGCTGCATTTATGAAGATATTGCGTACATCCGTAGGCGAATGGCCTCTGGTTTTACTGGCCTCTGAACGCCCAGTGCTCGGGTTCGATCCCAACTGAGGCACGTGGATTTTCGAAAGGCAGAAAATTCCACAGTGGCCGTATCATGCCTGTGGCATGTAAGAGAATCCTGGCAGGTGCCATCCAAATTAAATCCTTCTGGCAAATTCTCATCCCAACGAGATCTTACGTTCTCCGAACCAGACAGTTCAGATCGACTTCTGGCGGAGAAAGTGATCATCACAACCAGACGCTTCAGGGGGACCCTTATGTGGCAAACGTCCTCGAAAATGTTTCCCTAGATCCGCGCCGAGGGTAGGTTTCGAAGGAAGGTTGGGTGAAAAAATACGAGAGCGGAACTACAACCTGTGACCTTTTTTTACTGGGCAGGAATTAAATATTGATCAATAACATACCTCTTCTCTTGCATTCACAAGCTTTTTTACAGCGCACACATTTACATATGCTTGTTACAATGCATATCGGTGTAAAAAAAGTCCATTCATCAAATCTAGAAAAATGTTCATCCGTTTGGATGGTCATTTACGCCATCTTGTATGGTATTCATGGTCCGTGTTAATACATTTTAAACACTGATGTAATTCTCTACCCTCAGATAATGTTTCCCTCGTGGTTTGTGAAAAGAAAATTCATTCGAGAGTGAACACACTGTGTAACCGTTTTTGAAAGCGACACACCGTGTAACTGCGTAAAACCGTCTTCCCCGATTCGTGGGTGAATTTATTAACAAAGACTGGGTGGTAGACTATAATTTATTCTGCAAAATTACTCTTGATAACGTAAATACCGAGTTTTAAATTGAAATGATAGGTATTATACAATAGCGTATGCTATTCATCTGCAAAATCCATAAAAAAAAGTATGTCTTTTAAAGAGGCGTCGGCACATCAACTCTAGGAAATTTCCCGAAAAAAATATTACATCCAATTTTTACTTTTAATTCATTTTCATTTTCGAATCCAACAAATATCATAACAATTATCGGACGTTAAAAAATAGAGGTATAGTGAAGTAACTATTATGATAAAATGGTTAGGTGTACCTTTGTAGAATAGATCTGCCATTAAATATAATTTTTCTCATACTTTACACGGTATTTCAACTTCGGTACTCGGGAGTGCAAGTCTGGTACCCAGATCGCTCTAACCGCCTGGGGCTTCTAAGAAAAGTGACGATTTTACGATGTCCCAATACGTTGCTTTACTATATCTAAACTGCCTACGCGAGGCATTACCTTGTGTTGTGTGCGTGCTATTACTACAGCTTTACGGCCGCTATAGAAATTTGAACGAGTTAATTTACGAGTACGTTTGTCCGAACGTCATAAGGTTATCACCTTTATTTTCCATCACCGGCTCTTAATTACATGTTACCCTCCATAACTTCATTGACTTTCTAATCCGCAGATATGTACTATGAATGGGTAGCTTTCCAGTAAATCATGTTCATTGCGTGCGTGCGATCTGACTGTAGTTGTATTCATGTGCGAACATGACAAGAAACCGATGTCGTTTGACGTTTTTGTAGCTGTTGTTTGACACTGCCGAGATGGGCTTTAGTCATCGCTCTATCCACTGCGACCTTTGAGGTCATATATTCAGTCGTATCGTACGTCGATAAAAGATTAATGTGACAGCATTGAATGAAGACCATCACATCCAATTCTTCTCTGGAGAAAATTTCCTTTGAAATGATACTAAAAAGTAGTCGATTCATGAAGCTCAATGGTTCACATTTAGATTAGTTTGCAGAAACATTTGGATGTCATTTTTAAAGAAAGGTAAGGTTTTAATACTGTTCAGTATCGATCTAATTTTCTCAACGTGACACATTTGGGGAAAAAATCGTTGACTTTTTCATTGCTATGTGTATGTGATATATTTGTAATTTTCATTTATAAGTACTCAAATTTACAAACAAGTCGAGCACAACATCCTTATATGGATACAACGAACTAGAAATAAATCCGAGAATCTGGCATTACATCTGAACGCTGAATAAGTCGTGTCAGTTAACTTCGTATACAGTAGTTAGCACGCGCATACCGCAAAGCGTTTTCTCCAGAAAATACTTTTTTCAAGGCAGGTTTTTCGCAGCACAGTTGGCACGTCCACGCCTCCCTACCGCTTCTCCCCCCTCCGTATGACCGCGGGGCATTCTTGAACCCGCGACGCCCGCTGCATTACTATGCATGGGGCGTCGGGAGTGGCCCCGCGCGTGTCCGACACCTCCTCGCCAGCGCTTCCCCATTCATGTTCGTTTAATTGTTTTCATAATGGTCTATTACGGACTTGATTTAATAAATGATCACTGTGTAATACATGCAAATTGAAATGAGGTCTTCCGTTGTTTGAAAACTTGTTAATGCCGCTATTACAGGGCCGCGTTGGACGGCGGCCCAGGCGCGCGGGTGCGGGCGCCAGCGATACCGCGCCCGGTCTCTGGCGTCTGTTATGAACCTCCACGCGTATTGTTGTAGTATTATAATTTTACCGGGTTCGTTGTATTTGTAAGGGTCCGCCCGCCCCCACGTGCGTGTCCGCACCCACCCCCTGCAATACAAATACAATGCGCGCCGCCGCCATGTTAAATATCGCTCTCGTTTGTTCTTTGGGCACGCGTGCCCGCCGCCGCCGCCGGGTCCCGGCCAGACGGTTTGAAAAGTGCCGGGAGCGGGACAGAACAGAAGCAGGAACTCGGGTGGGAGCTGTAGGATGCATCCATGTGGGGGCGATGTAGGGTGGATCTGTTTGAATCGACCGTTTTTTTCTTGAGAATATTCGACGATGCTCATTTTAATATTAAGGAAGCGACGCCATTTGATTGCGATGAATACAGTAGAACTTCAAATATCCAAACCCCAATTGTACGAATCGATTTTGGGAGAAAATATGACGAATGTATTTCTGAGATTGGCGTTAATTGTCTGCGAACCTTGATGCACGAAAGTTCATTCTTTAAAGCATTGAGCTCCAAACACGATCACGTGTTAACTTCATTGCTAAGAAGTTATTACGGGATCGGTTGTCTTTTTGTACTTCCCTTCACCACACCACTGTTCGAAATTATATTGATCAACATTATTATAAAATTTCAATCATTATTTTGTTTAGTTGAAAAATGATTCGAAATCCGTTGGAATAACAAATCGTTGAACATGATGTGGGAAAATAGTTTGTATAAATTTTTCTGTGCTAAAATAAGTTGAAGGGAGTAAAATAAGCCGATTTGTAACATTTGAAAGTGAATACATACCGATTTGTATATTCGGCAGAAGGGCTGACGTATTTTGTTGAAAATTGTGGTGTTTCTTGCAGCGTTCTGCGTTCCTAGATATAGCGGAATTACTAGGTTATGTATTGTGGCTCACCGTACCACTGGTTTGTTGCAAAAGAACTGGAAAAGAAAAATGAATATGAGCTGACAGAATAATGCCTAACGTTCCATAATAATCTGTCAGCAACACATCGAATGGAAACAAGTAAATTATACACACAATATAACCCCAGCCTATTAGTGGCCATTTCAAAAGCTACACTTTTATCTTCGACATGTTGATTGGCAGGAAAATGTCGATTTATGGGCATTGAACAAGCAAACTGCAAGTTGCGAACCAGCAGTTACGAAATACATTAAAAGAATGATGAATTTGCGTGAATATGATTAGTAATTGGTGTGGAAAATTCCTCAGTAAGAATAACAAAATATCAGCTTTTTATTATTTGTATCTTTTATTATCATGTATTCTGAACAATTTTTTTAGTCCTTAGGGAAACGTATTGTCTTCTTGAATTTGAATGTTGAAAAGGAGATTGTGGGATAGGGTTAGTAAGTAATGTAGATCAGCACCATCTTCCGTTTCAAATTCCCTTATCCTTAAAATGATATTGGTAATTGTGCGTAATATATCAATATTGGTATTTTACATTGTTATATGGATTTAAATGTATTAGGAGAGTACATGTGTGTGGACGTTATTGCACTTCAGTATATTTGTAGCGAGTACTAAACGAATCTTGTTCAAATATCTTTGTGCGAAGTAATATATAACAGCGAGCGAAGTTGATATACAGGACTTTGATTTTATCCAACTTTAGTGATTAGCAGAAGGAAACTAGGGTCGTCTGCTCTAATACACTTGGGCTGGAGCAAAATATTCGTGGGCCAAGTGCAAAGAGGTGAGACGGGACAAAGTAGATTTTCTACGTATGAGTTTGTAGAATGTTCAGGTATAGGAGACAAGGCAATTCGTTCAAAATAATATGCGATATAGAAAGTGATCTCGGCAATATATGTCATAGATTTTACTTTTTTGTGATACATGTTACAGACTTTTTGTTGTAAAAATGTAACCCTTCACATGACGCGACGGGATGTATATACAAGGGAGGCGGGAACTTTATATCGCTTGTGTTGTTTATCCTGTATGTGTATATGGAAATACGGGTAGTGTTGGTGATAATAAAATGGTAGATGGTAGGTGACGAGATAGATTTGGAGAGAAAAATGAAATGATAAAAAAGCAAATGAACGTTGATACAAAAGAGACTGGAGAAAGTAGAGTACTGCGTGAAAATTTGCTCTATATCGCGTGGTAACGCCTAGCGTCCCGGCGTTACGCTGGGTGTGACGCCGCTGGTGTCCCAGCGCCGAGCAATAGCTGTAGCTTGTCCTGTGATATCTATCGAAGCTACCAACAACTCGGAGTAATTTATTTATTTATTTTTATTTATTTATTTATTTATTTATTTATTTATTTATTTATTTATTTATTTATTTATTTATTTATTTATTTATTTATTTATTTATTTATTTATTTATTTATTTATTTATTTATTTATTTATTTATTTATTTATTTATTTATTTATTTATTTATTTATTTATTTATTTATTTATTTATTTATTTATTTATTTATTTATTTATTTATTTATTTATTTATTTATTTATTTATTTATTTATTTATTTATTTATTTATTTATTTATTTATTTATTTATTTATTTTACGTCGAAAAAACTGTTAAAACTGCGTATGACGTGCTATGGGTAAAAGTGAATTCTGTGCACATTTACACATGAGTGTACAAATGAAGAGGACGGTGCGAGATTGTAATTGTAATTGATTGCAGATAAAGCAGAAAAGTTCTTTGTGTCAGCTGTCTCAGTCCAGTAACAATGCCGCTTCCCTTCGCGATTTGATTAGAACCTGATATTCTCTTTGATCGACCGAACATATAGGACATATGGATAAACGGAACGAATGCGCAACAACCCTGCGTTTTCCCATGACCAAAAATACTGCGACAGCTCAGTGGCAGAATCATTGACTGTGCTCCATTCTTGATCAGAGAATTGACTAGGTTGATTTCAGCTACAGTCTGGACGATATTTTTAGCGGCTTCGTTCCTGCTCTGTTCAGCCCCGTTTCAGCTCTCTATCGCTCCCGCTTTCACCTACTCCCACCGCACGTTACACTTCGTCCCCTCGAGCCCTACCTACCGGAAGACGTGGGTCAGGGCATCAACAGATGTCACTGTAGTGCTTCTGAGTGGGAGGTCCTAGGTTCGAGTACCGACAGTGGCAAGATTTTCGACACTAGCTTGTCACCTACGCCGAATTCAGTCGCTGTCTCGAGGAGAATTCTAGAGGCCGGCTGCTCTGATCGGTAGTTTTCCGTAGTTTCTCCGATCAACACCGGGCGAATGCCGGAGCAGTACCCTAACAAACGAGCCACGGACTGCGCGCGATCTTTCCTTCCTCTTCCTTGTCCTACCCTTACTTACACATACACTGTCATGCATTATACCACCACACATGACGGGAGAGCGATTGGGAGCTTAGAGCTTGTCCCGACTGGGGCGGTGCTCCTCTGGTGGGAGATACCTAAAGAAAACCCGCTAGCCGAGGGTAGATTGGCGCCGAATCTCTCAATTTCGCGGGGGAAGCTACACCGCTACATCACGCGATGAAAACATACACTACAATTATGGGAACAATTACCTTAGCAATTGACGCGCTCGGAATCACCAATCAATCAATCCAGCCCCACCTCGTCTCCGCTTCGACTCACTCTACCAGGTGCCGCCCCGTTCCTCTTCACCTCTTCCTGCACTCTGCCTGGACTTCCAGCGGCGGAGGACCGATGCTACTTCCCAGGGTTATAACATGCACTCAGGAGACTAATAACGTAAGCAGATACGCGGCCAGAAATAAATACCAACACCCAACTAACAACTATCAACCGCAAAACATTTCGTATTCGGGTTTTGTGCACATTTTGTGCGATCCCGTTCTCCTTGCTTTCTATTCAGTCCTTGTTTGCTCTCATAATTCCTGTCATATTTCATGCCACAACACCCTAGGTCCGGAATGTAGAAGGCGAGTGCGCTGATCACCGTGCATTGGGTGCGTAATGGGATGTGGCGTAGCTTGGTCGGAAGCGAGGGATATACTGAAGTAATGCGATGCCCGACGAAGGGGAGTGCAAGACACGTGGGTAAGGGGGGGAAAACCCAAGCATGACAGTGTAAGGTGGAGAAGAGCGTAGCAGAGAAAGGGAAAACTGATGAAGGTCGGAGCGGAGCCGAGCGGTGCTGGCGGCGCAAGCGGAACGGAGCGGAGCAAAAGGCGAGGAGCGGGGCTGGGCAAAAGGAGCTGAACACAACGACGAAGAGCGAGTCGCAGTGAGGCGAAGGGGAGGGATGAAACGCAACGGACAGAACCGGCGAAGAGGAGTGGGCCGGCACCTGGTAGTGTGAGACGAAGCGGAGGTGTGGCTGAAGGCCGGCGAAGTCCAACGTGCACTGGGAGTAGCTGAGCGAGTCGAGGCGGGGAAGAGCGGGAACGCCGGAGAGCGGGAACGCCGGAGAGCGGGAACGCCGGAGAGCGGGAACGCCGGAGAGCGGGAACGCCGGAGAGCGGGAACGCCGGAGAGCGGGAACGCCGGAGAGCGGGAACGCCGGAGAGCGGGAACGCCGGAGAGCGGGAACGCCGGAGAGCGGGAACGCCGGAGAGCGGGAACGCCGGAGAGCGGGAACGCCGGAGAGCGGGAACGCCGGAGAGCGGGAACGCCGGAGGCGGGAAGGAGTTAGGCGTAGGGTGAAGGCGGGGTGCGGCGACTGCGGGGCGAGTGGGAGCAGGGAAGAACGGAGCGGCCGACACTGGAAGGTGCGCTCCGAGGCCCTGCGCGGGCTTGTGTAATGCTCATTCGGCCGCCGGTTAACACGGCCGTGCGGGCTATTTTGAGCGTCCGTCTTCGAATATCTGTGGTAAGAGGCCATAAACACGTTTCCAGGACAGCGCTGCTACGGCGCGCTAAGGAGGCCGCCTGAGCCGCGTCTGCTGGGGTTGGGGGCGGCCCCGGGTGGCACACGCCGGTCGTGGCGTCAGGGGCGGCGACGACGGCAACACGCGCGGTGCGAGGGGGTATGGAAGCGTCGCGGGACGTGGGTGGGGACATGTGTGTGGGCAGGGGTGAAGGGGGACTGGAATGTGGGCGGGGCTTAGGCAGGTTGTAGGCGGGGCGATCTTGGATAGAAGCGCAGGTAGAACGGGGAGTGTGTAGGGGACGCATAGATGGGTAGGTTGGAAGCTAGGTACCGTACACAGAGGTAGACTGAAGAATAAATGCATCATGTGCTGGTAAGATCCAACAATGTTCTTCGGTCAAAGAGAAATTTCTTTTGACAGGGGAAAATGTAACTCGACAATTCGGATATGAATTGTAGAGTTATAAATGTTGTTTCAAATGTAATTTGCGGACATTGAAAATTGTAACTGGATGATAACTGCATGTTCACTAGCGAATAAATACGAAAAAATCAAAGAATAACAGTAGAGTACATTGTAACAATATAGGCTTAAAAGAGAGAAAACAAAGAATTGGAGAGGAGTCGTGAAGAAAAATATTTGTTCATGAAAGTTACAGCTTGAAATCCAGTAAAAGAGCACGATTTAGAAATAATTTAATACATATGGAGCGTATTCATCTTTGTATTTTATTATTTTTAATGCATTAATAATAAATTACTTGCTTCTGAATCCTTATTTATGAGTCGTTTACATTGTTAGTGTGTCTGAACGACTAATTTTTGGAATAAGATTAAAGCATACATAGTTTGCATAATATTTTTTTAAGTATTTAATATGAACTTTTTCCTCTATCGAAACTTTTTATTTACATAAAACGATACCGAAACTGCGTCACCACGGCATGTCAACATGCCCTCGTCCTCGCAGAGGTAAATTTGTGGGCAGTGCTTATACGACTACCGTTGAATCTGTTGGAAAGGGGCCAGTTTGAGGGGACATGGTTTGCTTCAGGTGAAGAGTAAAGTGCCGGAACATGTTCAAATGCAATCCATTCATTCAATAGATTTCCCTTGTTGTTTTCAGGTCAATATACTGTGCTAGCTAATCACATATGATAATGACTTAAATTACAAACGAATTAATGAGATTAACGTAGATGGCAGCCTCCCAAATGGAAAGTTTGGCTTCTTTCGTTTTCTTCGGTAAACAAATCATAAAACCTTCCCTCAAAAGTGAATGTTATGTAAAAACGCTGAATGGCCAGTTAGCTATTACGACAAAATCAATTTATAATTCCTTACAACAAACACAATCATTTTAAATATTGTGGACAGTGTTTGATCTCGTGTATTGAATTCTTGTGGACTGGATGATAAATTTCATTATGAAGATTAATTACGTGGAAAATAAACTTCCTTTTACTTTTATATGTTGAACTAGGCTGTTTTTTTGTCAGAGTGCGTAACCTGAAATTACAGCATTTGATGTTGCATTGTAACCTTGTGACTATGCATTATGGGTTCAGTCTTCTGCGAAAAATACTACCTTGCGACTTCTGACAAAAAGACAAGCGAAATTCTTCGCGGCGTACTTCTCGGAAGTGCCTTCGGACTTGTAAGTCAATTCATGTTCTTTCTGAGCAAAGTTCTATGAAAATTGGTTTATTTTCTCCCTCTGAAGTATTCGTTTTTTATAAAGAAGAAAATTATTATTATTATTATTATTATTATTATTATTATTATTATTATTATTATTATTATTATTATTATTATTGTCACAATCATCATCACCATCATCATTGAAATCTTTTCGACTATATTAAGCGATACGATTTCTCACTCATATTTCTTCTGGTTTACTTCTTTTGCAATTATTCTTTCATTTGCTGGTTCGCTCTAGAACGTTTCTCTCTGAATATATTAGTTGATCTCTTGATTTTCTCGACGAAGAGATCCTACTTCCGCAATTTTGTCTTTAAACCCTCTTGTATTTACCATCTCTTGTTTTTTGTGCTCACAGGATTCCAAGTCTTTGCTTTTTTCACCCAAAGAATATGAGTTATATTGACGACCAACTAAATACGTTGTCCATGGCAAAAAATAAGTACCTGATGATAACATAAAAACGTTCTCTAAGCGTACAAAAATATTTGGAAATAAATCTGTTTTTCTATTTGGAAACCAATTGACAATATTTGCCGGGACCAAATTTTGTACTTTTATATTAATATATTTAAACAATAATAAAGTAGCAAGGAATACATTTTCAGCACCTTGTTTCTCTGTGATATTTATTTTTTGCCCTGTCAAATTAAAATATAATAGGGGATTCTAATGTCGAATTTCGTATTGACAACAAGGAAACGAACAATTCATTATTACTTAAATATCAATGTAAAGCACTAATGACATTCCTCATAATCACACATGATTTTGTTCATTTGGTGTTTTAATTGACTTAATATATTGAGTTACAGCTTTAACAGAACCGATTGACAGAACTTTCCGTAGCAGATTTCTCTCTTGTGAAAAATACCCGTCTTCCATCCGAACCACGAGTCTTCCCAGTTAGTCGCCTGAAGATTCACGGGGTGGGGCGAACTATCAGATATATTCAGCTAGTAACTAGTGATGGACAATATGTAAGGGTGAAAATGCTTTTCTTTGTTTTGTTTATTTGTTATTTCCACTACGAAACATTTAATGCTTCGGGAACTAGCATCTTGTCGCTGCTTTCCACATTTCCAACGCTTGTTAGGGATTTTCCTTATCAATGCGATGATATACATGATGGTTTATTGCTCGGTCCTAAGAATAGGAATGAGTGCATGATGTGAAAGGAATGACAGTGCGCAGACCGCGGTCCATATTATAGTTTTTTTTCGACATTCTCCTGAAAGTGATGAGAGAAACCGCGGAAATCAGCGAAGACTAACAAAGAATTCGATTCTGACAGGCGCCACAAAATTACCGAACGAACCTGCGTCCTCCCAATTACTGGTGCACTCGACCTTCAAAGCGCCGTCTTTACAATCGCCGCTCTTTATGCTGGTCTTGGTTTGACTCCCTCCCTTAAAGTCACGTACTAATCTGTTTCTTGCACCTCTTACGAAATGTAAAAAATACTGGTACGATATTTTTTATGAAGGGGAGGAGGGCAGGTTCAATTCTTTTACTTCATTAGATCCGAATTACACGGTTCTTTTTGCCGAACGACTCTGCGTATGACCGCGCACGCTTAAACTCTGTGTCGTATCTGGGGTTCGAAAGGTCTCGCTGTGCATGCGCGCGTTCGTTCAATCTCCAAAAACGTTCGTACCGGGAGCGGTAACTCAGTACATCAACTGACGTCACTGCAGCGCCTCTGACCGGGAGGTCCTAGGTTCGAGTCCTGACGGCGGCAGGATTTTCGACACTAGCTTTTCAGTTAGGTCGAATTCAGTCGCTGTCTGGAAGAGAATCCTAGCGGCCGGCTGCTCTGATCAGTAGTTTTCCGTGGTTTCTCCGATCAACACCAGTCGAATGCCGAAGCAGTACCCGAACAAACGGTCCACGGACCGCGTGCGATCTGTCCTTCCTCTTCCTTGTTCTATCCTCCCCCCTTACACACTCACTTACACTAACATGCACTACACTACCACACATTTCGGGAGGACGGTCGGGAGCTTAGAGCTTGTCCCGGCTGGGGCGGTGCCCCGCTGGTGGGAGAGTCCTAGTTAGGGGGGAAACTCCACTAGCTGACGGTAGGTCGGCGCTTGATCTCGCCATCCAGCGGGGGGAAATCACCATCTCCCGATAAAAAACATGCACTACACTAACGGGACTAATGACCAAAGCAGTTGACAGTCCCGGAAACACGAAAAAATCAATCAATCCAGAAACGTTCATCAAAACGAAGCTCGTACATTTGCTGGGCGTCTCAGGGAGTCTCCTTGCTAGAAGAAACCCAGCCCTAGTCCTGTTGGCTGCCGGGTTCGAACGCGCGCCGTCGCGATCTCTTTGCCACGCAGGTGCGGCGCGGAGCGGAGTCGTCGCCGCCTCCACTACCGACCCCCACCGCCGCCTCCTATCTCTCCACCTCTTTCCACGCCGCCCGCCCGCGCGCCCGTCCGCCGAAGGTGAAATGAGCCGCGTGCCTTTCTCTTGCGCTGACCGATGCAAGGTCACGGCCGCAACCCCCCTTCCCCCCCCCCCCGGTGCACTCCGCCGCCCGCGCTGCTCTGTCCCTCTCCGCCTCTCACCACTTCGCCCCGCGGCGCACAGAGTATTGCCGATCACACCGTCAATTGCACTAGCTCGGGCGGAAACCGAGGGCGAGAACTGGCCGAGAAAAACGAAGCATTCTGCGAAGCTTCGGGCGGGCGGGCTTAAATTGCTGCTAATACGTCGATTACTTAGGGCTCCGACGGGAAAAACTGGTCGAATCTCCAGACGCCGAGCGAAGCGGCACGGAGCACGAGGCGTTCCAATTGCTGGCGCGCGCGGATACTCACGGGCCTGGGGATTGCAATAGCTTGCACTTACTTGGAAGCATCGCGACACCAAATGAGGAGACTAAAACCGCCATTTAATATTTCATAACCGACCAAAAATATCAAATGATTTGTTATCTGTTTTTGATACATCCTGACAGGAATATGACGTTAGAGGAAGAAATCGATGTGGATATATCGACGCTGCACACGAAACGACATACCTAAAAAAATCTTCGTTTCTGAGGCTAGTGATAAAATGTGTTTAGAAAATACTTTATCTAAAGTCAGAGTAAAACAATTTGTATCTCTCAGCATTATAAATGCTTACTTTGAGGATTCAATCATTCTCCTGCAAAATGTCAATTTTTTAAATCTTTCACTTTTTTCCGCTCATGATATGCCAATACAAGTGACGCAGACCGGATGCAATAGCTCTGAAGTCCAGAGTTCTCATGTCAAGCTTCTTGGACCTGGTGGAACTTTCGATGTACTGCGTAGTAAAAACTCTCGAAGACGCATCTTCCGCCAAAAGGCGCAGAGGGTTGTTTTCCAAACTCCCGCCTTCTCTCCGCCTGACTGCCAGGATGTAAGGGGCAATTGGTGGCCTGCTTCGAGAGCGATTGCGATTATTAGTGACAAACGTATTGGCACTCTTTGATTTCGGCGTGGACGCCCTCCAAGAGAATAAACTTTCCCCGATACGAACGCCTGAAGACACCACGATGAACGACTGAAGAAAATTGCCTGGGGTATAGCGCTCAGTTGACAATTTAGTGTATGTGTAGTGGAAGATTCTTTCAAGTTCTTTCCCGGTATAGGTTATCCCTACCAAAATCCTTCCTTGTGGGTATTCACCTGGGGACTCCAAACGACACTCTTCCTCGTTAGGAAATGCATGGGTACGATATCACATGCGCACAATATGGCTATCGACTCGCTCAAAAATTATCTTGATATGAAATTGCCGGAGCCTGCGGAGCCTTTGAGATCTCGTAGGCAACCTGACTTGCAGCATGCAGGGAGAGGTGAAAGGGTTTTTCATGACAGTGCAGAAGTCGTGTTATTTTATGACCAACGAAGTATGATGCCGTGTCTGTTGGCTTGACAAAAGGGGCTCTCGTTAAAACTCAGCCTCTCGAGGGAATAACTGGTTATTTGGTATTTCCGGGCGCGTCATTTGCCATGGTAAAACTCCTAAGTGCAGTCCAGGTTACATCTCGGGAGGTGGTGATGTTCCTCCCCCGCTGGAACGTGAGATTTGGCATCGACCTACACGTTGGTTTGCAAGGTTTTGCCCTCCAGTTATCTCCCTCAGAAGGACACCGCCGCTCTCGAGACACGCACTAAGCACCGGACTGGTCTCCCGACGTGCGTGGTTCTGTAGTGCATGTAAATGAAAGTGTATTTAAAGAGATTGGAAACAAGGATGAGGATCAAGCGCAAATCCACGCAAGGAAAGATCAAGCGCAGTCTGGGGCGCGTTTGTTACTGTACTGCCCCGGGATACACCTGGCACAGATCGAAGAAACAATGCAAATCTGCCGATCAGGTAACCTGCGATTAGAAGTCTTCTCCAGACGACGATTAAATTAGCTCTGTATGGAATGTAGGCAATCCGCCACCGTCGGGACTCGAGGCCTAGGGCTTTCTGGTCATCGACGCTGCAGATGCATCGTCAATGCTGCCACTGAGCCATTCCAACTGGTGTGAGGTTTAGAGTCATGTGGGCAACGCTGTACATTGAGACCTGCATTTATACAGGTTGAGTTATATTACGGTTGTAAAAGAAATCGCATCTGCATGTGCTCCGCTATGAGATAATCGTAAGTTATGTAACAAGTGCGTAAAATATGTAATTACTCGCGTACGCTCGGGTGACAAACGTGATTCCCTTCGCGCACTTGTTGCGTGTACTATTTTTTAACACGCAATGTGCGAAAGATGTTTCGCATTCTTATTAGTTACAATGTAAAAAAATAGAGGTTTTGCACACAGAAACAAGCATAAGAAACTATTGAAACTTTGCACATGGCACCGTGGCGTGTTAAAACATATATTTGGTATTTTGCTGAGATGCGATCTGTTACTGCACAGCAGTTTGTCGATAGAATCTTTTGTTGCAAAACGTTCAAAAACTTGTATATATTGCGAGACGAATCGGCCACATACTGCTAATTATCACTTGTGAGAATATTTACTTTTTATGCTTCCTCCCTATATCAGTACAGGCGTAGTACAGGCGTGTCAAGGTCGCGGGCAAGGTAACTAGCTTATAAGAGTTCGCGGGCACTGCGTCCAAAACAACTGCCGCGAGAAGTCAGCTGTCAGTTATTGCGCGAAATTAAGCTATGTTAATATCAAATTCCTCTATATTAATATCCACTTCCTCTACTAAAGCAAAGAAATTATCCATTAAAATGAAATAATACGTCAGCCAACTTTCAAATTGACAAGTGATTGAAAATGTTTAATTGTTCTCTCATATCATGATTTTGTCGTGACTACTTAAGAATACAATAATTTCATCAACTTCCTACTTTTAGGTTAGGAAGTTTTACAAAGATGGTCTGGTAAAAGAGCTCTCCGCCTAATAGTGAGAATTATTAACTAACTGAGACTTGTTAATTTATTTCACGTTATATATAACGAATAACTGAATTATTTAGTCGTAACATACATAACACTACACAAAATGGAGGAAATAATTCTCGAGACAACCATATTTCTGCTCATTGGCAATTTTTTTTGTAAGGCAGTATTTAAAATGAAAATGAACACAAAAAATAATAATAATAATAATAATAATAATAATAATAATAATAATAATAATAATTATTATTATTATTATTATTATTGAGTTGTAAGGTGTATAAATATAATTCAAATCTGGCAAACATGTGTTCGTATGATGCCACTATTCCCCGCCTCACGCCGCTTCCACTAGCGTGTTCACCCCTTTCCGGATTTAGAGGAGAAATGAGAGCGGAGTCTAGCGTAATTGCCATAAAACAATATTGCAGGGTAATCCAAAGGTAGGGGCATGAAAACGTGGAGTTTGTAGGGGTAAGATGGTGGTATTTAGTAGGTGGATGATGGATAATAGTGAATACCGAAGAATTTTTTTTTTGGTACAAAGGTTTAAGGAATGTGCAACTGTCAGGTCAAGTTGTCTCTGGAAAAGGGTTTGTTCTTTGCTGGGAGGGGTGATATAGATTCTTCGTAGAAGCATCTGGGACAGATGGAAGTCTGCGGAAAAGGCAGAGTTTAGTTGATGGATGAATTAGTCTATTGTAAGGAGACCGTTAGTCTGTAGATTTAAAAAATGCTGGATATTTATTTATTTATTTATTTATTTATTTATTTATTTATTTATTTATTTATTTATTTATTTATTTATTTATTTATTTATTTATTTATTTATTTATTTATTTATTTATTTATTTATTTATTTATTTATTTATTTATTTATTTATTTATTTATTTATTTATTTATTTATTTATTTATTTATTTGTTTATTTATTTATTTATTTATTTATTTATTTATTTATTTATTTATTTATTTATTTATTTATTTATTTATTTATTTATTTATTTATTTATGCATTTAATCATTAAATTTTCGTCAAAAACAGTTAAATGGTGTGTGACGTACTATGGAGAAAGTGTAATATGTGCATGGTTTCTTGAGCTATGGGATATCTGTTCTAACTCATATACATTTGGTGCTTGAATGCTTTGGTTATTTTCCTGGGGAATTTATTTTACAATGTTTGAAGGTGATCGAGCTTAATTAGTGATGCTGCGTACCAAATGAGGTAAATCGTATGCAACTATTAGGCAAATGATGGGCTTGAATAGAATGACGGAGGTTGTTAGTTTAAGTAGGGGTAGAGACGGTTTACTTTACAGTATGCTTTTTTGTCGGACATGATGGGTGGTGGGATTTTCGGTGGCTTGTTGGACAAGAAGGAGACCTAGATATTTTACGAGTTGAAATGGAATCTGTTTGGCGATTAAAGCAATTACAAATAGGAGTACGAAATATGTGGGCATAGTAGCTTTGGGTACAGGATACCGAATGTCTCAGGGCAGGGGGAGGTCGGCCATAAACGTGCGGTTCAGCAGATTGCTGTTAATGTATTAAAATAGTAATGTCTCCCTTGCTCCTTGCCAATGTAATATTTGACACACTCGGTGCCATCTCCGCTGTTTTATATATTTCAGAGTTTTCAGTGGATCATTATTTGTCGAGAAGGTAATGGAAGCATTTTTAGGTAATATGAATAACATTTTGGGGTTGATTTTTACATCTGAAGTGACTCACTCTGTATGTGGGCTTATTGGTTCAGTTCGCCAAATGTCACGAGGGAGTAAAGAGCGTCCAAAATATTTGGATTCAATCAGTTGATTGTAAATTGTATCACAATAGTCATGTGTGTCTTTTTTAGTATTGTGCAAAAATATTGCAATGACATCTTTGTTCATCTTTATCATTCAGACGTTTGTCGTTCAGTATCGTGTAATATATAATAGAATAATATATATAGTGTAATATATAATAGAAGTGATTCTTGTCGCCCAAGTCCGGCATCACTCTACGAACGTACTAAGTCGTGTTATGTATAAACAGGGCATTATGGATATTTTGTCAATCCGATTCATATTCTGAGTGCAGTAATTCACTGGAAAAATTACAATAGATATAGCGCACTTGCTGTAATTTTGAGGTCTAATAGTCACATGAATTGAATGACATGACTAGACCTGAGGCTGAAGATTATATTTATGATTTAAAAGGGTACAGCGTTTCACCCCTTTACTTTGTGTCTACCCGACTTCGCTCTGTGAGACTAGAGGAAGACCTGAAAGGCTCGACCGGAGACCGACCTCTAAAATTATCTTTCCTGTGGTAGCGTCAATTCCGCGTGCTAATTAACTGCTATCGAAAATCTCTCATCTTCTGAGCATGAAACGGGTGCCGGGAGTATTATAACTGCATTGCAAAGTGACAACAGCTTTCGAAGATGCTAATTTTTTGTTTTATTAAGGTTATGTTTGAAGACGGACTGATATATTTTGGTGCTATTTTATGAGTTAGTTGGAGGCCAAAAATGGTGCTATATGATAAAATCTCCAACCGCATCAATATTCTCGGCATTTTGCGCAAATTCTTTATTTTACTATAACTCTTATCGTACACATGAACTTTATTTTCAAACCGATAGACATATAATTCATTGCACATTTATCACACACCATGACATCAAGCCTTCAGGACCAAAGTGAATAATATGTCTCCTAATTGAACATCCGCGTTTTCTTCGAATATTTTCTTGCTATGAACGAATACGATCACATTTCCTTTTTAACCAGGATATCATGTTAACTTCAAACTTTAACTGTAGTTAAATTTAATTTCCATAAAAGTTTTATGATATTCACACGTCAATAAACGCTGGAATCCAAAGGTCGCAAACGAACTTCTTTGCTTCCTAGACATTTCGAGAAGAGATACAGTTTCTCCGTGGTGGAGGCACGCTGATGAAAAAGCTGTCCGTGAAGGCGAGCAGGTTTGCGTGTTTCACTGTAGTTCAGAATCGTGTGGATCCCGAGTGCTCGCATAGAGTGACGATATCCAACCTTCATAGACGGTGGTGCCAGGGATTGCATACCTCCGTTTCTTGTATTGCATGCTTAGCCTCCATTAAGATATTCATGTGATGCGTACATTATTGAAGTTATGTCCCTCGATGATGTTGATGATGTTGGAATGTCAAGAGGGTGCTGTAATCTTCTTGGTTTTATTTGAGAGAGGTAGTTATCGTAAGTGTTGCAGAAGGGAACCAGCTTCCCGTTTTTGTAATTATGTACCTTGTGATAAGTTTCATTTGGAAACGAACGCACGAAAAATATGAGCATTACATTTTGAACGCTAACTCCCTTACTATGATATAATTATATTATCACAAGCAATAAAAACTATCAAATATGCGTTAAACAGGTTTTTCTTCTATTGATTTCACATTTTCCAAAAATAACGAACATGCATGGATACCAGTATTTCAATACACTATGCCAAACTTAATTTTTAATGACTATGATTGAGACGTGGGTGTAGTTGACAAATAATAGTCTTACAAAGAATATGGTGCATTATCCTCACATCAGAGACGATCAATGTTTTGGATATCACCGCTGATTTTCTTAGTGTGTTGAAAACAGTGACGCATTGCGCTGCATCGTTACTTCGGTTTATGCTTCTGTGCTTTTAATGCATAGTTTTGGTTGAAGAATTCAGAGGTTTAAGTGACATAATGTGGATAGGGAAATCTGCTATCCAATAACAATGTGTGTCAAGAGTCTGCTCGCTATCTCTGCTTTCATTACCATTTATGTCATTATTAATCAGAGATTAATAAATCCCTTTGGGCAATGCATTTTTTTTGTGATGTACTATTCTGAAATTTCAGATTATTATCTCAGTAATTTAGAGATTATTGTAACGAATGACGTACCAAATGAAAAAAAAATTGAGTTTCATTGTATATTGCATGTTCAGAGAAGAGCGTACATTGAATTACTAATATCCTAAAGTAATATCAGTTGTTTGAAATACGCCTTCAGAGAATGGTTAAGAGCAAAGCTTGCCAGAGAAATAGCAAATGTTCAAATGGCCCTTCCCTTCTGGAAATTAATATAGCTTGGATTTTGCCAAATCATAGCATACAATACGAATTATTTTAATGGTGTAATGAATTGTTGTTGTTATTATTATTATTGTTATTATTATTGTTATTATTATTATTGTTATTATTATTGTTATTATTATTCTTGTTATTATTATTGTTATTATTATTATTATTATTATTATTATTATTATTATTATGTATAGTAATATCAATAAATAGTTTGCGTACTCCTTTCCTTTTGCAATGGCGGAGCTGTGCGGGTTGAGTGACGCCTGCGCCTCCGCCTGCGCCTCCGCGTTCGCCTTGCAGCGCGCGTGACCCGCTCGTGGCCTTTGCCCTGTTGCAGGTAAGAGCGGGTTTGGCGCCGGCCTTGTCGGGGGCTCGTTTGTAGCCGCGCTCAGGGACGCTTCATCGATGGGGCTGGTGAGTTGAGCCGCGGCTGCCGCTGGCGCCGCACCCGCACCCGTACCCGCACCCGCACCCGCACCCGCACCCGCACCCGCACCCGCACCCGCACCCGCACCCGCACCCGCACCCGCTCCCGCTCCCGCTCCCGCTCCCGCTCCCGCTCCCGCTCCTGCTCCTGCTCGTGGCTTCTGGCTTCTGTCCATACTCTGGTTCTTGCTTCCACTCCCGTTTCCGCTCCTCCTTCGCACTCGCACCCGCTCCTGCTTCCTTCTGGCGTCGGCATCGGTTCCGGCACCTGCTCCCGTTCCCTCCCGCTCCCCTCCTGACCCCGGCTGCCGCTTTGCTTATGCTCCCTCCCCCCCCGCCCCCCCCCTTCCCCCCCCATCTGCTTGTGCTCCTGCCTTCTGCACCTGCACCCGCACCCGCTCCTGCTCCCGCTCCTACTCCTGCACACGAATCCACATCCACACGCCCCTCCCCCTGCCACTCTCAATCGGATTTCCTCACGCTCGTGTAACGATTCTCACTCCTGCTAACGCTTGTTCCCAGTTACATTCCCGTTCACGCTTCGTTCTCGTAATCGCTTGCTCCCTTTCCGCTCCCGTTCAAGCTCTTGCCCTCATTGCTACTCTCGCTCCAATTCCCACTTTTTCCCGCTTCTTTTCCAGTTCTCGTTTCCGCTTTGTTTTCAGCCCCTTCTTCTTCCATTTTTTGACCTGTTTCTCATTCTCGTTCCTGTCCGGATCCGGCTGTTGCACCGTTTCCGCTTTCTCTACCGTTCACCCGATCTTGTCCCCGTTCTCCTCGCTACTCCCGCTCACATTTTCGTATCCGTGGTTTCTTCTGCCCACCCAGCCACACGTTTTCATTCATTTGCCCGGTTGTCCTACACCATCTTTCACTCTGCATCTCCTGCTTTCGCGACTGCTACCGTGCACGCTCCGTCGTTAGGTATGTGACCCAGTCCTTTTTTCCTTCCTCTCCCCTCTTCTGCGGCACCCACCCGCACGCGTGGACCATGAGCTTTCTCTGTGGCCTCTTTGTGAACTTCCTGATCTCCGTTTACCCCCAGCCATTGCAGTTTTGGTTCTTTGTTGTTCTTTTGCGAAATCTTTTTTATTTTTTTATTCTCACATTTCATACTTGCCTTGTTTTTTCCCCAAAATTCTCTTTATGTCGTTTTTATTTCCTTTTTTAATTCCCTCGAACATCATATTTTTTGTACTTGTCTTTACATTAATCAAAAATAAATAAACTAATAATATTTCCCCATCTCATCCTTTTTTCCTGACGCCACCTTACTTTCTTTTTCTTCACCTTTTCACCTATTTTCTTTCTATGACTATTATTTATTCTTTACAGACTTTACTTTCTCTTTTTTTTTTTCTCTTCTTAATCGTAACTACTTTTCTTCTCTTAAATTTCCCAGTTCGATTTGTTTGAAAGTTAATGAACAAACAATTTTCGGTTTACATTTTTTTCATTTTACTCGAATATCCGGAATTAAATTTATAAGATAAATATCGTCACTCTTTGAACATTATCTACCATCTTATTTACCTTTACTTTTTCTCAGCTGCGCAGAGTTATCATTATCATTCGTTCATCTTCCTCATTCTTCTTGCTACTTCATTCTGCCTCCATATACCTTCTAAAACAACACCTTCCACTGCTTGTGTGCCGGACCTCCTCGCAGCCTGTTTGCCTTCCATCTCCTCAAGGTACCAGAGTTGTGCTCATAAAAGTGTAGCTGTAATGGACAAGTGTGAATAAATAAGGCTGTTAAGCGTCTAAACACTGAAAAGTAATGAATTTTACTCCCCTGGATAATGTGCCTAATAACCTACAAAAGGAGTAAGCCTGACTCTACAGTTTTGTGGTGACTGTAACATTTATAGATGGGCTTTTAGTTTTAAATAGTTTATGGCCAGTTAGAGCGAAGTGCTGGAAGAAATATTTTTTTTGTAAAGATTGTGTAATTGTGACGAACCGCTCACAAAATTCTGGGGGTTAGGCCTTAATTGCGCGACTTGTCTTGGACGCTCAATAACCTTATTTAATTGCATGCGATATTGTAATAGTAATATTGTTAGTGCTAATGGATGAGCAGTTATTTGTTTTATGGTTGCTGTTCACTGGATTTCTTTTCAGACGATGAATAGCTCCGTTGCTTTTGTTCTCCAATATAAATTGCCTTCCACGCATTTAAGGAGATGTTTATGGATTCACTGTTCTTCCTTCACAGAGGTTATTGAGGCATTTATGAGCATATTAAACACGCTTTCTTCCAGCTTTCTTAGTTCAAGACAATTTACGGCCTTTCTTGCCTTTATGACAAAAGAGCCGCCAATGATGTTCTTGACGTCAGCGACATGATGGTGGAACTAATGCAGTTTCAAGAAGCAGATAATTAAAACCACAAAATACATCTTGCAAACCAGTTCAAATCAAATAATGATATTTTTCCTTTGATGTATTTAAAACGACCATATGCGTCAAGAAGAATTTGATAAAATGCAGTTTTATCGCAGTTTCTTTGTGTATTTTTTAAATTACTCTCATAAATTTTGTATTGTTTCGAGGTCTTTCTTCTAGAATATTTTCTTTAATAATGTCACATAATTTTTTTATCTCACGATTTCTTTATGAAATAAAACCTTTTTGTCTTCATCTGAAGATCTGGGGAAGTGTGATATGGGTTTTGCATGACATCAACGAATTGGTTGATTATCTGAATATTGTCTCTTGTTATTGAGTATCTCAGTTCGTGCATGTTCTAGAAGAGAAATAGGAGAAACTTCAACACGAAATGTACTCTTTGGAATTATTTATTGAATTCTGTTTCTTACTTAACTCGAAATGTTGAATAATTCTTGACAACGAAAACCTCTTAGTTCTTCCTCTACTTTGAATTACTTACCTTTTTCACCTACAAAAGTGATGTATTCTTGGAGCGCCAAAATAGTACGTCGTCTTTCCTTTTATGTCTGGAATTAAAACTACTACATCGAATTTATGTGGAACAATTGGCCCAGCTTGTTGTTATAACAACAAGACACGACAAGAGAAGACGAAGGGGGTAAAGAAATTCTTGCTCGAAATTCCTGAACGCGACTGAATTCTAATTCCTCACAACTCTCTTTTCTAATCTGTGACACCCTCGGCGAGGTTCGACCGTTTTAGCCGCAACTATTTGTTTGGGTTCGCTTCTGTGGGCGACAGGAAAACTTTGCTTGAAAGCCTCCTGACTTTTCGAACACTGACTCTTGGAATTTCTGCGTTGGTTTTTTTGTTAGAAAACTTCAACAAGATTGCGGAGTAGTCCGGAAGTGCGTACTGTTTTTATACATTTTTATTTAATTGTCTGGCCTGCGAGCAGACCATTTAAAAGACGCTTTCTAGTGAATACTGAAACGATATCAACTTCGGAGTGACATTAAAGATTTTAGTCGGCCCGGTGGCCGAGATCGCTAAGGCAGTAGTCTCGTAGTGATCTCGGACCGAAGGGTTGCGGGTTCGAGTCCCGCCTCAGGCATGGTTGTATTTGTGTTCGACCTTTCACCCCTTATCATCACCATATCGTTTCATCCTCATAGTTACCATACCGTTAACAGCAATAGTGGTCGCTAATGACCTAAGATGTTGATGCGACCTTAAATAACCAATTAAAAAAAAAGATTTTAGATAATCTGATACAGTCTAGTAAATTAATAAATAACATAAAACAAGAACTTACGAAAAATACTGACGTAGGTTTTTTTTAAGAAACCAGTAGTAATGGTTGAAGTGCATCGAGAAATGGTTGGTGGCCAGGTGACATGGATTCGTAAATTAATATGATTTTTTTTAGTTTAGTTTTAGTCGCCAATTAGTATGATTTTTGAGTGATATAAATATATTCGAAGAATGTTAGAACTAGTCTATTACCTAACAGCAATTGCAGAAGTATCAGTATTCAAATGTTCGTTCATTCCCTTATCTTTGATTTTGTGCTCATTACTTTTTCAGTTGTAAATTCACCTGTACAATTGCCACCATGAGTTACTCGGTCGCAAAGCTGTTGGCGTTAATTTACTCGTTTCGAAAATCGAGAGCGATGGGATGAGTATTTTGAGCAATGGCCTGCGAATAGAAATTTCATTCACAATGAGAACTACAATTGGAAAGCTCGCGTTAAATCTTGTCCACACGCCCCCGCCCCACTTCCAGAAAAGTTGTAAATCCTCCCACATAACCCTCTCGCCTAAGTTGCTCGGTTCCGGTTCGAATACTAACAGCCGAGGGGACGCCGTGCCGCCGGCAAGGGCAACCCTCGCGCGGGCGGGCAGCGGACGGGGCCGGCCGTCTCCGGTCGGCGGGGGCGGGGACGGAGGCGGGGACGGGGGGCGGCCGGGGCGGGGGTTGTTGAAGGCACTTGGCAGCGCGCGACGGCGACGGCGGCGGCGGCGGCGGCGGGGGCGGGGGCGGGGGCGGCTGTGGCGTCGTCGACTCCCTAGCTCGGCTCACCGGACACGGGAGAGCCGCTGATTAAATTGCTCTTAAGGACCACCAATCTAATAATAGCCATTTACTCCATGCACTCGATAAAAAGGCCGCACGAGGCACGAGGGGAGTGGAAGAGGTTGGCGCGTAAAGATCCCCCCACCCCCACCCTCACCCCGTTGCTTTCGCGGCAATTCGCCGCGCCCGGATTGAACGGTTTAGTTAAACTTTCAGGCCCACGATGCCCCCGCAAGCTTTGATTCTGGTGGAAGAAGCATGTGTTTACTGAAAGGGGGAGAAAGTGGATGAAATGTGTGATATCTTCTTCCTCCTACACACTCGTGATATAACATTTTGCATTGCAGACATTGTTTTGAGCAGTAGAACATGCTATCATATTATTTATATCTTACCGGTGTGCATGCAGATTGGAGCTGTTAATTATTGTGCTGTCAATGATTGTGATTGGAGTGTATGCTGAGAAGGAGAAAGGAGGTAAAATGCATTCTATTGTTCTTTCAACGCAATAAATAACTAGCTTAATGTGTCATAGCAGAGAAAAAAACGCTCTTGCTTACCAACGATGACCAACGATTATCAAAATACCTGAATTTGATTTTATTTACTTATGAATTCTTTTACAGTATCCATTTCAGTTAGATTTCTGATGAAATATCTACTATTTTCAATATATTACGGAACGGCCAAATCTTGCCGTACATGTATCGTAATATGAAAACACCGTCGTACTTGCAAGAGAGCCCAGAAAAAACAAGGGGCCTGGGAGGAGGGTTCATTTAAAAAAAATCCCAATACGCAAGCAGAGTTCGTCTCTCCATATCACATTAAAAACTTCTTGCAGTTAATTTGAAAAATTCAAATTAATCTAAAATATTTCACTCACTTTTATTCATTCAGTTTCATTCACTTCAAATAATTTGAAGTTAATACATATGTATATGTTTTGAATAAAAAAATATAAGGGTTCCAATTAAGTCGGGGCCTGCGGCACGACGCCCCAGCTGCTCCCACATCGGGCATTCCTGCGTACTTCTGACTATTTTGTTTTATATTTGTGACTTTGTCGTATATGACCGTTTACTTTCAATTTCATTATCTCGTCAGGGCCCATATAATTAGGATAGCCTTGGTGCTGTTAAGTAATTTTTATTTTCATGAAATTTTGAACTTGATATCAGTTTATTTTCTCAAAACATTACGTAATTAGCACATCTCAATAAAACAAAATAAGCAGGATGAAAAATAAATTGTCTCAGAGATTTTTACTCAAGGAGTTTTGTATTTCTAAATCGTGCTATTGAAGCTCCACTGGCTGCTTTTATTTAACAAATTTCTTATACTATTATTCCACAAATTCTAGAGAGAAGGAACATTTTAACGATCCAGAAAAGATATGGCCAAATGGTGAATATTGAATAGGACGTCGGGGCGGATGGGATGGGACCCGAACCTAAATACAATACCTACCTACCTATCTGTCTATCCAGCATCTAAATATCCAGCAGTCCCTTAGCATATTTTTATTTTAAGTAGATGTAAATTCTACTGCTTTGATTTTCTTCACAATGTTTTAAAATACTAGCCTTGCTGTTACCTAGATTGTGTTAAAATATATTATTTTTTAGTTGTTTATCTTCGTAAAAACGTACCGTTTTTTTCTACTTTTTTCATAACTTTCTATAAACATTACTAACATTAGACATATAGGACATATATTCACTTCTATGACAAGACCAAATCTGGTTCGGGGCAATGCTGAAACGCAGCCGCCCCCCACCTAACCTGAGAAATAAATTAAAAATGTGAAAGTTGTATAAAAAACTATGAGTTATATTATTTCAATAAATAATAAAAATTACAACGAAACGTTGTTCTCTTAGGTAGAAAAGGTTTTGGGAAATATATTTTAGATAATGGTTTTAAGTAAAAGTATCGAGTGATCAATTAATACAATTTCCATGGTGAGCTTAAAGCGCGAAACAAATTGTGTTTAGTTAGTACTTAATAAAATTACTTGTGGTTAAATACATGAAAAAATATGAATTTCAGTAGAATTTATTTTAATCTTAGCATCATTTGATTCATTTCCTAGAGTTCCTACCTTACAAGTAATGACTATTATTAACTATTTAAGGTAAGAAAACAATTGAAAATTTTACAAAATATCCGACTACTGTACCGCGATAACAATTTTCTCGAGTTCTAATTTCTTTTTCAATATTTACTATTTTTTCCATCATCGAGCCCCTTGACTTGCGGGGCCGCGATGCCCATGCCTAGTACCGGCACTGGTGGGGGAGGGCGGAAGCCACGGCCGCGTGACGATGCGCGCACCGGAAGTCTCTTGAAGCGCTGGGCGCCAGGTGGGGGAAAGTGACGCTGCGCTCGCGTGCGGCGCCTGCACCCCCACCGCACACGCGCGGGCTTTTTCTGGAAAAGAAAGCGATGGGCGCCCCGGCTCGCTACCGGATAGCCCGCCTGACATTTGCACACTATGTGGGGGGGGGGTGGAATCGAATTTGTATGTTTTCGTCATTTGAAACCTTAAAATTTTACAAATACTGTATTTTGGTCATCTCTTTATTCTCTCTGTTCTAGTCAAATCTATCTCTACCTATCTCTATCTATCTCTACCTATCTCTATCTATCTCTACCTATCTCTATCTATCTCTATCCACCTCTACTTATCTATCTATCTATCTATATCTTTCTGTACTTAGCACACAGTTCTAAGTGGCGTTTCGGCTTTTATTAAGTCTTCCTTAGGGCTGTAACATAAACAATTTCATTTACTTAGCAACCAATTTTAGAATTGACTTCCCTAACGTTCTACATTAGCTGCCTAACGCATTACATAAGTGATTAAAGAACCTTCGTTTAGCCGCCATCATGTTCTCTTGAATTTTCACAGGTGCTAGTTTTCTTGCCCTCGGTTAATTACTGGGGAGACTTTTGAGTTAATAATGACACCATTTTTTAAAATTGGGGTTTTATTTCTAAAAACAAATTATAAATTCGGTAATGGATGAAATTGTTATAGCATAGTAGCAAGTACACAACAGCGAATATCTCATTCGATTCATTATTAACTCAAGATTTAGGAAAAATAATAAATTGAACGTCGTATCGAAGTTCAATGAAACATTCATGTCTCGCATGAAATAATGTAGAGCTATCAGTGATACCTTACGTAATATTGGAATAATACAATATGCTGACAGTCTGGACGGACGCCAGCGCGCAATCCAGCAGAAAGAATTCGCTAGTACTGCGGGAACGGATGTGTGAGGCAAAGGGTTGGATTGGGTTTTGATGTAATTGTAAACATTGTAAAGAATTACATAGCATTGTAGGCTTTCACGGCCGGAGTCAATATGAGTGAAAGTTTCCGGACTGGTAGGCCGTGGTCCAGTTGGCATTGAAGAGCCAAACGTTTCGTCCACGTCTGCGGTGGACATCTTCAGTGGCGGCAGCGTCGTGGGGGTAGTCTCCGGGTCGGCGGCTGGCTAGCGACTGAGCGTCAGTAGACCCGGAGATTACCCCCACAACGCTGCCGCCACTGAAGATGTCCACCGCAGACGTGGACGAAACGTTTGGCTCTTCAATGCCAACTGGACCACGGCCTACCAGCCCGGAAACTTTCAATCATAATGTAAAGAATTATTTTATAAACGGTTTAATATGTCGACCAATAGACGACCAGTTTTTGCCCAGCAGTCTACTGGTAGCTAATTTACTTTGATGAAAGAAAAATAATAGCTCAAGGCAGATTTTACCTCAGAAAGCGTTGCAGAGCTATCCACCACGGTATGGTGATTTATTCAAGGACGCCACTCTGAATTCTGAGCCGGACTCTTCTTACACTGCTTGGCACGTGCTCTAATTCTCACGTGAGCGATATGCCGATGTCGATTTCACTATTCTTGCGACTATAATATGAATAATAGGTCAAAGTAACGATGTGGTCGACTATCTCCCCTCTGCCTTGGGTTTTGTTTGAGAATTCCACACGAGGAACGGCAATGGTTTAAGGAAAAAGAACACTCCTTGGAGAAGATTTACACCAGATGTGGAATGATAAAAGTAATGGGCAATTCAGGGCCGCATTAATATTCGCATTTCTATTTATACATTTATTTGTACTGGCCTCGATAGTCTGTGTAGTTGCAAGACTGTAACTGAAACTTCATAGTCCAGGAAGTCGTTGGTTTGAATCCCGACGGTGGATTTAGACATCAACTACACCTGTTTGGTCGAGGCCGACTACTGCTTAAGAAAATTCTAGAGGCCGGCTGATGATTCGTTCCCGTGGTTGTCTCTGATCGGCTCAAGGCGGCTGCCGGAATTGCTGTAAAGAACGTACATACCTCGAACCGCGGGCTACCTTTCCCCTCCCAGTCGTCATTTCTATTGTTAGAGTCGAGCGATGGGCCGATTCCGCACTTGTTTTATTTCGTCAAAAAAAGCTGTAAAAATTGTAGGTTTCCTGACCTTTTTTGCAAAAAGAAAATACAATATTATTTTTCAAATAATTTATTAACTTTTGACGTTTAGACCCTAATTGATGTCTTTTCGAAAAAATCTTGGGTTCAGGTTTGTTAAAACGTCTTAGTAAAACATTTAAAACAGGTAGCGTATTATGTAAAATTATGACTACCCTGTCAACATTTTTGGACGCAATTTCCCTCGGAAACATGTTCCGCAACAGTAACTAAATTCTAGTTGTGACCGTGTTCCTGAATAACTTATTTAATAATTAAGGTAGCATTTTATATAAAAAAATAGTCGATATTATAAAAATCACAGGTCTATAGATGCCAACTGGTTAACATCACCTGGCCAAGGTTGGTTGACCAGGTGGTGAACTATTATTTGTTGGATTGTTGTTTGAATAAACAGCGTGGATTATACATAACAATAAAAACGAGTGCAAATCTAGGTTAAACATTATAAAAATGTTATTTTCTAAAACTTGGCGAACTGAATCTGTTTGTTTAATTAAAACATATCGTACCTTGATCCAATCCAGACTTGGCTACGGAGTATTTGTATACAGCTCGCACCTGCACGACTTCTGCGGATACTGGACTCAGTAATCAAGCAAGCCGACTAAGCTTGATACCCTTCAAATCAAGCCCATGCATTAGCCTACTAGTTGAAGCGGGTCTTTTACCCTAGGATTTCAGACACAAATTATTGTGCATCAGCTACTCATATTCAACTATCAGATTTCCCCCTAATCCAACAAGCAAATTTATGTTCAAAACTCCAAAATCAGATATTTAGCGAAACCACCCAAAATACCAAAGACCGCTACGAATAAGATTACTTCACAATGAAAACAACTTAGAAAAACTGTCTATCCTACTAAGGTTTCCACAGCCCATTTCTCCGTGGCGCTCTTCATTTCTCCCACGAATCTTCAGGCAAATAATCTACTCGTACCTCATCTAACTACAACATCTGGATCAATTTTTCGGCCAAAACAATATAATAATTCCCGAAAATTGTATGCTGAGGGCTCAAGAACGTAATGGGCGATCAGGTTGTCCTTTTGCCTGTACTACATCGTCCACCATCGAAACTCATAGATTACTAAATTATTTTTCTATATTTTCCTGTGAAGATTGGGCAATCCTAAATTCTATTGAAATGAATTCAAACAATCTCGACAGATCGCCTATTGTCATCTTCAAAGACTCTTAAAAGTCATAGAAAATTGATAACCAATCCTCTGATTAAAAATATTCAAGAACGTCTCTCTATTCTTAGAAAAAGTGGAATTCAAATTGAATTGTTACGTGTCTCGTCCCATAAAACGTTGAAGGTAATGAAAAAGTAGGGTATGAATTGGATCCTCGCGTCTAGCGAGAAAACGTTTATGAAAAGAGAATAGTGCAAAAGCCTTGTATTAATTGGTTTTGAATACAAGTGTTATTCTTTTTACTTTTATTCTTTTTACTTTTATTCTTTTTTACTTTTATTCTTTTTTACTTTTATTCTTTTTTACTTTTATCCTTTTTATTTTTATTCTTTTTGCTTTTATTCTTTTTGCTTTTATTCTTAGCTTCTTTACGAGCACACGTGAAAAAGCTTTAGTTCAGGCATTATATGGTTTAGGTGTAATTCCAAAGCAAAGCTTACGTCAGTGGAGATAAGCAATCTTCATTGCTAATAGACCGAATGCACGCTTAGTTCATGATTTCGCTGGATTATCTTGAAATTTGTGTTGTTCGTGGTTTCGCAGATCATTCTAGATGAATGCCGAATCAGTACCTTAACCAATGGGCCACGTATCTCTTATACAGACACACTTATATTCATTACACCACCAACATACCGAAAGACCACACAGAAGCTTAGAACTTTTCTCGGTTGGGGGTTGTTCCCTCCTCCTGGAAATGCCCAGAGGCCAGAAAACCCAGCAAACCTACGTGTAGGTCGATGCTGTATTTCACGTTCCAGCGGAGAAGGAATACCAACACCTCCCGCGATACATCATGTTTACATTTACAGCACTAATGACCAAAACAGTTGACGCACATGGAAACACAAGTTTGATTATTGATAATCAATCTTTCAATATTATCACTTCACAACCTTCCTTAAGCGGTCATCTGTACTAACGGCCATTTTTCACCAGGAAGAATTGTGACGGTTTTAAGGTAGATATCATTGTATTTCTTCCCTTAATTTAATAATTATTTACGCACCAAGGGCTTTGAAGATTTCTAATGATCGACCATCGAAAATTTAGCGGAGGGCCTTCGACCCGAGGGCATTTGGTCGCTCGAGATAATTAGAACTGGTTAACGTCCGTGGTATATACATTTATACCACATTTATATATAATTTAATTTGTCTTTTCATATCTCCCATAATTCCCTTTCATAATTCCCTCCATTGGGGAACATGTAGCATCATTCAACTGTTTTCATATTTGCCTAGTAACTACGAGCCTTTCGATCCAAGTAAGTTATGTAGTGTATATATCGAGCTCCGTATCGAAGGCAATAACAATCTTGAACATATCAGTCAAAAATAAAAGTAATTTTTCACACGTTACTTTTCACGTGCGTTGACAATGTGTCTCGTGGTTGAGGCATAAGCGAAAGAATAAAAGCAGAAGAGCGTTTATTTTTGTTGCGCGGCTCCAAGCGAGGCGTGACGTCGCCACGTGCCGCGCGCGCGCGCGCGGATGAGCATAAACAGCAGCGAGATGGTGTGCGCGCGCGGCGCGGCGCCTGCCATTGGCTCGCGGACGCTGCAACGCCCCGGTTCCCCTTGGCTCGCCGCGCAGACGCCGGGTTAGGCGCGCAGAGATAGCGCGGAGCGGGTTACCTTGGACGGAGGATTGGCCGTCCGCAGGAGGCGGCGGCGGCGGCGAGGTGCGTTCGTATCCCGACGCAGATGCGCGATAGCCCCTGTAGTCGTAATTGCCCTGTTCATGCGCCTCGCGGACCGCGCGCGCGCGCGCTCGCGGTGGCACAACCGGTGCGGGAGGGTGATTGAGGCATTCCACTGCCGCGCTCGCCTTTTTTTTCATGGGTTGGTGAAGGTTGTTGGGGGATCAGATTTAAATCGGAATAGTACACAAACAGGAAAGTAATATTGGCTGAAAGTCAAAATGTAGACCGGGAGCGGTAGCTCAGTGCATCAACTGATGTCACTGCAGTGCCTCTGAAAGGGAGGTCCTTGGTTCGAGTCCTGACGTCGGCGGCAGGATTTTCTACACTAGCTTTTCAGCTAGGTCGGATTCAGTTGCTGTCTGGAGAAGATTTCTAGCGGCCGGCTGCTCTGATCGGTAGTTTCCCGTGGTTTCTTCGAACAACACCAGGCGAATGCCGGAGTAGTATCTACCAAACGGGCCACGGACCGCGCGCGATCTTTCCTTCCTCTTTCTTGTCCTATCCTCTCCCCTTACACACACACACACACACACACACACACTAACATGCACTACACTACCACATATTCCGGGAGACCGGTCGGGACCTTAGAGCTTGTCCCGGCTGAGGCGGTGCCCCGCTGGTGGGAAAGTCCTGCTTTGGGGGAAACCCCACTAGCCGTCGGTAGGTCGGCGCCAGATCTCGCCATCCAGCGGGGGAAGATCACCGCCATTTCCCGAGAAAAACATGCACTACACTTCCGGGACTAATGACCAAAGCTGTTGACACGCCCGGAAACACGAAAAAATCAATCAATCAATCAAAATGTAGCCTTGAAGATGATGATCACAAGTTCATGACTAAATCCCATAAAATTTGTAATGAAACTAGATAACTAAAAATTCAATAATTGACTGCACTACTTTCAACAATTTTGTGTGTTTCGTTTTGTATTTCCGTTCTCCAAACGGGATTCTATGAAAAAAGCCGGCAATTTTTGTATTGTGTTCCGAGCTGCACATGATGTCGCACCAACTGGGGTCCCCCATAACGTCTAAACGGTTTGCAATATTGAAATGTTGATTTCATTCAGCAATATTCATGGGGCAAGTAATATTCTGTGCAGACGTTGTTCGTAATATTTTTAGTTTTTGAAAAATTTAATCATCTTCGATTTTTTAAATCGAATGATACATTTTTCTCTCCAGTGGTGATAGATCATTGAAAGGGGAATCCAATGATGTATCGTATGTTAACATTTTGTTGCTAATTTTAGTATAAAAATAGAGTTTCTGACATGTGATTTTCAGTTAAACGGACAATATTTCCCCCTTGATTGGGGGAAGATAGTCTTCGCCTGTTACAGAGGGCGGCGCCGAAATGCGAAGGCCATCTTCCCCAAAGGCCACAGTTGCGAGGGCTGCTATAGGAAATAATGTCCGTTTAATTTAAAATCGCGTCACAGAAACCCTACTTTTATACTAAAATTTCTATTAAAACACTAACATATGATATATCATTGGATTCAGCCTTTTATGATTTATCCACTGCTGATGAGAAAAATATAGTTTCATTTCAATATTCAAAGATGATTAAATATTTTGAAAACTAAAAATATTTCAAACAATACCTCACGGCATAATACTTCCCCCTGATTTCGCATTATTGAGAGAAAACTGCATGTTGATACAGTGAAAACTGCACTGTTGAGAGAAACCCACGGAAAACTGCATGTTAGAAGTTATGGGGGTGGCCCATAGTTGGCGGGCCACCCAGTATACCGGGAGAGGTGTTCCAGGGCATCAACTGATGTCACTGCAGTGACTTTGACCGGGAGGTTGTAGGTTCGAGTCCCGACAGTGCCAAAATGTTCGTCACTAGCTAGATAGCTAGGTCGAGGTCAGATCCTGTCTGGAAGAGAATTTTAGCGGCTGGCTGCTCTGCTCGGCAGTTTTCCGTGGTTTCTCCCTTCAAAACCGGGCGAATGCCGGAGCCTACCAAAGGGGCCACGGATCGCGCGCAATCCTTCCTTTCACTTCCTTGTTCCATCGTCACGCCTTACTTACACACACACACACACACACACGGATGCACGCACTTACGTGCACTATGACATAGGCCAGAGACCGGTCGGGAGCTTAGAGCTTGTCCCGGCTTGGGCGGAACCCCGCTGGTGGGAGATACCAGGTTGAGAAACATGCTAGCCGATGTAGGTTGGTGCCGGATCTCACGATCCGAAATATCACCACCACCTGCCTGGAGAAACATGCACCCTCACTTAAGAGATTAACGACCTTATTAGTTGACGCGCTCGAAATCATCAATCAATCAACCCAAGCTGTATTGTAAGCTTTTGGCGCTACAGCTTCTTTCGAGCATTGGCCCGACATCCTCGCTCTCGCAGCCACGGTCCTTAGAGATGATGAGGGATGGATGATACGAGAATCAACCAAATGCTGGTCTCAAGGTTGAGAGGAAGATCGTGGCTCGATGTATATCTTCTGTATCCGCTTGAAATGAATCTGAGGATTAGATTAAATTAGATTTTATTGTTAATTCTGCAATTAAGTATAGTCACTTGGTGGCAGAATATCGTAACTTTACATGCATTAACCTTACATTCACTAACAATAAGTTACAAAAAGTAGTTAATTAAAAAACAATAAATAATAATAGATAGTACATAATATTACCACGCAAGCCTTACTCCACTTCACTACACTGCACAACATTTAACTGTGACGCAATTCTCCGCAATCCTTTCCCTTCACTTCATAACATGATGTAACACAACACTGCGCTGCACTACATAAATAGTAATAAAGTGATAATAATAATAATAATAATAATAATAATATAATAATAATAATAACAATACTACTACAACTGCCATTACTACTAACAATTAAACTACTTACTTAGTAGGAAATACTACTTTTATTTATTTATTTATTTATTTATTTTAGTCAAAAAAACAGTTAAAAACTGCGTATGACGTGCTATGGGGAAAAGTGAATTGTGTGCACATTTTCAAAATTCTGTGATCCCTACACTAAGTCATATACTACTTAAATTTTGAATTTTTGAATGGGAGAAAAAAACAAAAAACTCCCATGTAATAAAATCTACTTTCAAAGATAAATAAGCAATAAATTTTGGCTCTTATTACTTCCTGCCGCGACAACATGGAAACGATAATTTGAATAATTGTATTTCCCACTGAATTCTAGAAGACGTGCACAGAAAATGAAGTTACATTTATGTCCAGAAGCAAAAAAAGGGGCCATCTCAGCATTTGCTCAATGGATCAGGGAAACTGGAGTATAGTCTCTAATTGTATAGAAACAGTTATGAAGCAGAAACGATTTCAAAAACCTGATCGAGATGGGGGTCATTGACCCGGGAGCTGTAGTACAATAGTTGTTACAGGGTGTTTATACTCATTTATACAGTCCAAATGCTAAATAATGCATTAAGTATCATTGTTAAAATTAATGTTACTTTTCTTGTGATGCTCAGTATAGTCTCTAATTGTATAGAAACAGTTATGAAGCAGAAACGATTTCACTTGGGATTTAAACTTTTCTATTGAATTTAATCGTTTAATGTCATCTGGCAAAGTGTTGTAAAATAATGTATATGTATTGTATGTGAATTTTTTGTAATGAGCTGTTGATACTGTCACCTGATGAATATGATTTCTACGTCGAGTGTTATAGTAATAGACTTCGGCATTTTCTGAAAAAATATTCCCGCCCTTGAGCAAGTCATTTTTTACAAAAACCACTGATTCGTAAAACCACTAAAATAACAGTAGAAACTTAACACTGATACATTGACCTAAAATACAATTTTTATATAGAATAGAAAACTAATTTATTTTTAAACTTGCCCAATATTTGAGAAAAGGGGGAGACTGCCGCAGGAAACCAAGGATAAACGATCAGAGCCTCTGGTATTCTGTTCTGTTGATGGCGTCGTCGTAAATAGCAACTTACCTGGTGTCGGAAATTTGCCCTCGTCGCGGATGCCACCTAGCACCTTCAGATTCACGAAATTTCGTTTGTGGAGTCGCAACTACATGCGTTAAACTTCTCGTAGACACTCGTTGGACTAGATTTTAAAATTAAATTGGCAGGACTGTTTCCCAGTTGAGAAATAAAATGGAATGTTTTATGTAATCTATAAATATTTACTCTCTAGAATTACTGTACTTCTTTTAGTATATTTCTATGACTAGATTTATCATTTCTTCTTATGCTTAGTATTTTCCTTCTTCTTTGATTTTCATTTTGTTGTACTATTTCCTAATGGTATTGTGGTGACTAATAACGATTCGAGCACCCCGAATGCCATCACGATTTTACCATGTAATATTCAAAACATCAAAAAATAGTTGTGTTAATTTTAACTGCAGAATTCTACAAAGGCAGGTTTTTTTTTTACTTTCCTCTGACATTTACTTCGGTGTGGAAATGATTGGGATGTAGTTTAACAAGAAGTCGGGCGTGAGCGCGCTTGCGAAAGCCAGAGACTGCATCAACCCTTGATGCGTGACACGGAACAATAGGTTCTTTTAGGTTCCAATTCCAAAATACAAATTACAAAATGTAACTACTTGGCTGTTTTGGTGACGCCGCGTCCTAGACATCTGTGCCTAGGACACGGCGTCTCCCGGGCAGCCAAGTAGTTACTGACTCCGGCCGCGGAAGCCTACGCTGTCAATTTACAAATGTGTCTCTTTGGTGGGGAGAGTTGATGTTTCGTTGAAAGGAATTCTAAAATTAGCGATATGCACGGTTCTTTTTCATTTCATACTATTTCAAACCTTGGCCACGATATTATCACGCGACCTTAGTTTCGTAAGCATTTTTCCGTCTTAATGGTTAGAGCTCTTCATTCTGTGGAAAAATAACCCTCCGCGACCGACCGGCTATCTACACCTACCAGTAGACGCCTCAGCGCAATCTGCAACCGGTTGCCTGCGGTCGAGCGCTGGCGACAGTTCCGGTGTATGTAAATTGGGGACCAGAAGAAAGATAAGAGTTTAACCCGAATGTATTTTTGGGACCGACCCAGAGAAGAGCATTTGTAAGATGGGGACCGACCACCATGTGGGTATATGGAAAATTGGAGACCGACTAGCTCATCACCTAGCTCAAAAGTGAAAGGTGACACTTTATTTCCGAAGAACATTTTCATAGCCATATTTTTAAAACAGAACTCCCTCCCAATTTTCCTCAGGTAGGACTGGCATATTTATTTCGAAACATGGTTTGCTTAATTTTGCTTCTCTTCCGAATGAATTGAATCATTCGTTTATTAAATGAATTACGTCATTTAGTTGATTACCTTACAGGTGCTAGTTTTTTTCTTTCAAAGTATCAAAACTTCAGTGAGATTCAGAAAACTTCAGAGAAAATATTAGAGTGAGGAGAGTAGAAATTGGAATTGTATTGGGAATGGCATTATTCGCTAGCATTTGTAGTTAGCTCTTCGCAGTCGTCTTTAGTGGCCCATATTACCGGTGGCGGCCCCCTTACCGCATATATCTGCTCAATCAGTTCTTTTCCCGAGGTTGGTTTGGTCCCCAATTTACGTATGCCCAGAGGAAGGTCGGTCCCCAATTTATATGCAGAATTCGAAAGTCAGTTTCACGAGATAATATGAAGAGATTATTTGCTCTCCAATTCACAAACGGCCGCCAGTTGGCGCGATGACCGTCCACGCTCGTTCCTCCGCTGCGCGCGCTGCCGCCACCGATATCGCTGGGGCAACTGTCCCTTCTATGAAGAAGAACGTTAGCGAATATTTTTACACATTGTGCCATTCATGACGTTGGTAAGAGGCGTTTTGGTAGTGTTCATGAAATACAATAAACTGAAAATAAATAGCATTTTCTCGTCGGCAAATTCCTGGGGTTATCCTTCACTGGCTCCTCTAGGATCAGTCCAAATTCAATCAGTGTGTAATATAACATTCTCACTGATTATGTTAGTTGTTTAATTGAAAAATAAAACTTTTACGTGAAACTTCATTAATCACTTACTTTTCTTAATATATGTCCACATGTAATTGTTATGTACTTTTATATAAACATTTCGATTCATATTCCGAAAATAAAATAGAATTTAATAGCAAAATATTGTAATAAATGTATTTTTTTATCCAGAAAGTTCTCTCACTCTCTCCACGTTTTCCTCACTATTCAAATCTCCTAACTTCTTCTGGTGCTACATGACGGCAAAGCTATTTTCTCATTGCTAATATTATTACATGGTAACTTGGTAGTACTGGAAAAGGTATGTTAGCGACAGACTTGGGGATTTTGAGAATCCATTGGATGCTAAGCGACGAACGGCTCGTGCCGCTTGCCCGGTAGTTTCCATCATTGACGATACCGACGTGTGTGGCGAACGGCTTCCAAGATAATGACGGTCAGTTGCCGCCCCAGACGGCTGCGTTATTTAAGTCATTGAGTATTTAACAAATAAAGTTCTGTAACATTTTCCCTTTTCATAATAACATTTTTGTTACATATGATATATATATATATATATATATATATATATATATATATATTACACGTAATAATCGTTTGAAATATACTGGTAAAATATTAGCCTATTTGCTCTCAACAGAGGACGTTGCGAAATGGTTAAGCCATGTTCCTCCAGCACGAACCAATTACCCGAACATCGTCCTCAACATTACATGTGCTGGGGAATGCTCAGGGCTTCATTAACTCACAGCTGCAGACGGCATGAAATATAACATTACAAAGCTCATAGCTTCTGGATGGCCACAGAAAATGAAACCGAAGTTGTGTGTTTCCTTAATTTTTTCGTCTTTCTATTCGTGAATGTTTAGATTTATCGAATATTCTCCTTGTAAAAGATTGGCTCAGAATATTTTCCATGCTCCTTGGAAGTTAGTTGGTTAATTTTTATTTTGCATATTTTGAATATTTATTCCAAAGTAAAACAGCTGCTATAGCAGCTTAGTATACTAAGCTGCTATATTGCTTAGTATACTAAGCAGATGCAAAACATATACTTAGCGTAAAATTGAACGAAAACTTATATTACGACCAGAGTAGAAGCATGTTAAAATACTTGATTACACGATTTTAGAGCATATATTTTAATAATAAACAAAGAAAAATCAATTTATTGAATAAACCCGATAAAAAATTCATCGTAGTGTATATTGAAGGGATTGCCTGTTGGGTTTTCCGTTCAAAGGGTGTGAGGGCGCATGTAGGTCGGTGTCATATGTGGTCTTAGAAATATTTCTGAGAGAACGGATGGACTCGTATTAGCTGAGATAACCAATGGTAGACCTTCAGGATTAACGGTAATTTCTGAAATGTGTTATTTTAAGGTACTGAACTATAGTAGGATTCAGTACCTTTTTATGTTTGCATTTTTTATTGTTTCACTAGCGGGAAAATTAATTCATTTCCGCTCGGACACCAAATATTGATTTGGATTTAAAATCAAAATAACTTGGTAATTGTCGTAATATTTCCTGAACTGTAACTTTCGAATAAAAGTTAACATAACTATGTGCAAAGGTGAAATAAAAACCATCCGTTCTGTTGTAATGCAATTGTTGAAGATGCAATAAAAAGAGATTTGATTTAGTAAGATATTCATGTTTGTTGAAATAGATATTTGAAGTAATTTATTAGTATTCATACTTCTATTCGAAACTTTGAGATTACATTTCATCACCCTTTGTCATTAATGGCATACATTCATTTCATTAACTCATTTCATTCATTCATTCTCTGGAAAGCAGGCAAGTTTCAAACAAGCGAAAAGTTTTAAGGTTGCAATGATTGTGACAGAATCTCGAAAGCAAAGAACAAAGTTTTGATAATGACTTTAAAAGGATGTCAAAACAATATACATTCGGTTTGATATTATTGTATCCTGAGAAGAATTGCGTCATTATTGTATTAATTGAGAAGCTTTATCTTAACTACTCTATATTTAGAATTTTTAACTTCAGTATTTCACTCTTGATATTTAGTATGTTTATTGAACGAAGAATGAATTCTACGTTAATAATGAATGCTACATTCGGTTCACCGAGCTACTAAAGTTAATGTCACAGGATTTATCCGAAGGCTGCTGCCATTAGTAATAGGCAGCTGTCGTATCTTCTAGCTGAAGAGCGACATGCTGATTACATTGCTACAGTACTCTGCTAATTTCTGTCGCTTGCACGCGTGTTGTGGTGCCGAAACATGGATCCAATGCCATAACTCTTTTCATTCACAATGTTTCAGTTAAACGCATTATATTCCGCGAAAACGCCGATCGCGTTGCGCGCTCTAGGCTGTTCGCTGCAGTTAGTTACTTATGCTGTCCGTTCCGTGTACGCGATTCCCCGTTGACGTTTCAATTCGGTAGTTTCGAAATTTTGATTGGCATAATCGAGTTGATAATTGCCTAATTACATTGTATATTACTATACAATACAATATTATATTGATTAATAACGCTGTTTGATGCTCGTGCTGAATGATTATATGTGCGAATTATGCAATTATGGTAATGCATGCGCATCGGTTTGTGTGCGCTTTGCCGCCCCCCCCCCCCCTTAAGTAGGCTGGCGGGTGGGTGGGCGGCGGCCGGGCGGGCGTGGGTGGGTCGGCCACTCCGGCTCGGGCCCCTCTCGCCGAGGGGAAGAGTCGGGGGCCGAGGACGACGCTAGGGGCGGGGTGACGAGGGGGCGCACTGGACGGTGATCTATTGGCCGTCCGGTCGGGCGGGCGGTGAGATGCCGAAATCCACTCCGGTCTCCGGGCAAACGCGTAAGGTGCGGAGTGGCGTGAGATGGTGGTTTTGAGGGGAATCCGTTAATAGGGGGTCATATGAAACTCGAGATTCCTTTTTATCTTGTCAGGCGCTGCAACTCCTTGGGTTTTAACACGTTCAGTCATTTTCCTATCCTGCGTCATATATCTGCAGTTCTTGTCGTTGTGAAGACGTCATGTGATGTCTTCAATACCTTCATTGTTTTGTAGAGAGCATGTGATAATAAATCCCTATATGATTACTGGCCTCCATTTATGACCGAGATGAAGACTTTCAATTCGTTATTACTTTCACCGTTCTCGTATTCATTCTTCTATTTGCCCAAGCCAGAGTAACCTTCTGAACATTACTTCTTCAAGTTTTTTATGAAGCCCATAATGCTCAAGAGCCGATTCGCTGTTTCGCTGGGTTCAAAATTTCTTAAAATCTTCATCGCTTACAGCCAGTTTTCGTTCTACTTATTAGTGATTCTTCTCAAATGAATCAGGCAGTGTGAAGTAATTGTAAACGGCGCTAATATTCCTTATCATAGAATAACCCATCAAGACCCCAAAACACAGGAAGATGAAGACGTTACAATAATATTGGCTTGGCAATATTGGCATAATATTTGCATATTGGCATAATATTGGCTTGGCAATAATATAGGATATGCAGTCGCCCGTCTTCATTTCCCTCTTTGGCGATGATCCGATTTCTTCATTCTTACGTAACCCATTCTCCACTGATTAGTTGAGTCCCGACGGTGGCACGAATTTTGGCAGTGGCCAGAGCTTGGTCGAATTCAAGCGTTGTCTGGAGAAGAATTCTAGTGACTGGCCGCTCCGATCCCTTTTCCATGATTTATCCGATCAACACTATGCGAATGCCACAGCTCTACCCTAACAAACGGGCAACGGACGCGCGCGATCTTTTCTTCCTCTTGCTTACCCAATTCATCCTCCTTACACACTCTTACCTGCACTAAACGTCCACACGTGTGAGACAGGTTACACGGGAGACCAGTCGGGAGCTTAGAGCTTGTCCCGGCTGACGCGGTGCCCCGTTAGTGGGAGTTACCTGAACGGGAAAAACTCAGCAAGCCATCGTATAAGTCGGCGGCGGATTTAATCATCGGGCGGGGGAGGAACAACGCCTTCTCCATAATAATATATACATTACAATTACGGAAGCAATGATCATAGCAGTTGACACGCTGAGGAAGTTAAAAAAGTCAATCAATTTACTGCTCGAGGAAATCTCTCACAAGTGTCGGAGATCCAGGCAGCGACCAGCTACAAGTACTGTGATACACTAAATATGTTTCGTAATGAAATACTGAAAGCTATAAAAATCGATGCCCAGCCATCCTAACGCCCATAGACACACGAATACCTTACTAAGTCTTCTGACTAGGAACAAAACTATTCAAAAAATATAATACCAAATGGTCGCCATCGAGTCACCAATTCTGGTCAAGGTGACTAATGCTTTCAACAAGTTGGAATATTGAAATTATATGCTTGTTTGTAATACCCGGCACATACGTACAGACCGATCCATTGGCCCATCTCCGACACGGGCATACAGTGCTGGAAATTTTCTAGTTGGCCCCTAACAGTTAAAAAAGCATTTCGGTAAATTTTGACTCATATTTACGGTCAGGGAGTTCAAGAACAGTGGTCTCAGAGATATTTTTCCATTACTTGAGACGTTCGTTAAGCGATTATGGGATCTGATTAGGTAGGGAATGATCGAAGATTTTATTTTACCGGACATTTTGCCAGGGATTTTCGTATGACGCAAGAACACAGCCACTGTGGATTTTCAGCCCTTCGGAAATCTACGTTCCTCAGCCGGGATCCAACCCGCGCTTCAATGGTTGAGAAGACAGGAATGTAACCACTCACTCACCGAGGTGCGCTTATTCAAACAATAACCTCTCCGCGCTTATTCCAACTTCGCGTTTGTGATCATGTGAGGAGAATCTGAGGGATTACGAACGAACATTTCCGTAGTTTCTCATTATCGTTCCTAGGCGGTTGCCGATTCAGTATTTAATTAAACACCGTAAAGAGATCGGGTTACTTCTCGGCTCTGTTCTTACTCGATCCGGAGATTTTTTTTAATTTGTTGCGTCTACATATTTACGCAACGCGTCTCTTAAGGGGCGCCCCTTAAGAAAAGTTGAGAGCTTTAGCGCTTGGGAGTAATCTCCAATCACATGCGCGGGAGTAATCCTCCATTATCTTTAAGTTATGTCACGTCACGTCGCAGTCAGTTGTCAAGAGGACCGCCAGGTAGCATCGCGTACGCGCCTCCTGCTACGCGCTCCTGCGTCACTACCCAGTGGCCAGAATTGGGAAGGAATAAGGATAGGGGTAGGGTTTAAGACACTTCTCAGGGGTTGGAGTAGCGCTTGTGAAGCAGCCAAACTCGTTTTGTTGGAACAAATTTCACATGAGATTCGACGGGAATCGAACCCGGACCTGAGTGGTGAAAGGCTTAGCGACTTCGCTATGTGCCACGAGCGCGGCTTGGATGAATATATACAATTTTTAACTGGGAACCCACGGGCAATTATTGCAAGGATGTATTCGGCCCCTTCGATTTCTTCTATTCTGAATAGCGGACCTTTTTTTTTCTAGTAAAGATCTAGAAATAATCTGCGGACTCTGCGTTCTTGGTGCGCTACCATGTCATTATTTGTTCTGCATTATTTTTTCGAATGGAGGGTCAAACATAATGTGAAATAATAACGTAGTAAATAATGTGAAGTATGTAAATGAATGTTTTAATATTAAATTATTAAGTTTGCAGAATTTATGCCGACCTGGATAACCGAGTTGGCTAGAACGTGTGCCGATTTAGCGCTTCGGTCTGAAGATTCGAATTCCGCTCTGGACATGATTGTTTGTTCTTTGCCTTTCGTGCATGTGTGTTGCCGCGGAATGCGTTGTGAGGCTGCTGATCACAAACTGAGGAGCCCACAAGTGTGTCATCTAGTGTGGGGGTTAATATGTGCCCGCGTGATGGACATAGTCGGCGCGGATTGCCAAAATAGGCATTCCGTGAAGCTGGAAAAAGCCCCAGTAAAAAAAAGGTTGTAGGATAAAAACAAGTTCGTAAGTCCTCGTATCTCGTACGTTTCTCCACTACAATAGAAATTTAGTTTAGTTTGTTATTGAGCATAGTCCCTGACACTGTGTAAACATTTATGCATATAAACATACATTACTTCATTTCTGATAGATCACCTGTGGCGGTGGCACAAATGCTTGAAGCTGCGTCCAAATACACGGAGAAGGCTGTGGGTTGAAATAGCTCATGAGTCGTGGATGTTTTCACCATGTGTTTTTGGCGTACCCATCCCACCACGTACCCCAGATGAACATCCCAGCCGCATTCCTTCATCCATCATCATCATCATTAACATCAAAATCATAGTTCGTCCTTAATTCTCATCCAACCATTTTTAATGTAGAAGAACGCAATGGCAAACCCCCACGTGTAGTTATTTGCCGAGGAATGGGAGTGCAAAAACGGTGTAAGCCCTCGCGTACGCCAAACGAGTACTTCTAACCATAATCATCATTAACCGCAGCGTCATTTAATAGTCCGCTCTGTACTGACAGGCGCGACGTTGTACTACTCTAGTAGTATTGGACAGCCCCCGATTTCTCGAAGTTCGTTGCCTTCCTCTGTCCCGCTTCTCATCTCTTCAAGCTTTCTGAGCGAAGTCTGTTCTTTTTGATCCTTCGACAATGTGGCTGACGCGTGAAATCAATTCCGCCAACTCGTTTATTAGTGCCTATCATACAAGTTTCCTTCCGCGTCTCAGTGGGTTCTGTAATTAATCATTTGTGCAATATAATTTGATTATGATCATAAGTACTTTTAGAAGATGGTGCGATGCAGGGAAGTTGGAATTTTAAAATAATGTTGAATCTCCGTTATGATTTTCACCATTCACAGTGAAATAGTCAACGGAATGGAAGATTGCGCTGATGATCTGCGTAATGAGTGTGTACCAGTAATGACATATTTTGCCTCCGTTATATTCCTTTAAAATTATTTTCAGTCGTCGAGTAGTGGACGTGTACTATTTGTATGATCCGTAACGTTGTTGCAATGGTTAAACCATTTTTTACCTTTTGTCTAAGAAGTATTAAAGTGCATGAACTACAATGAAACGGACGCATTCCAATGAATGCAGTCGATAATGAAATATTTGTGCCCCATTGTAGGTAAACATATTGATATCGGTTGCGCATTGAATAAACATTATTAATTTCTTTTACATAGAAACATTTCTGTAAAATGAAGAGCATTAATGTTTTATGTAGTGATTATTTTTTAAAAAAACACATCTGTAATACATACATTGCTCAAAACACATTGTCTCATTTCTTCTGTTGTATAAAACATATAATAATATAGAATATATTTTATTTACTCTATATTTACTGTATTTTGTAGTTCAGTTAGGGTATCGTTTTAACATTTTTTTACTTGAAAAATCTTATTCATCGTGAAAAATTGATTATTTATTTATTTTGAAATGAACATATTAAAAGAATGAACTGGAGATCGTTCCCCAGATCGTATGATACGATCCCATTAAATGATACGATAATATATAAAATATATGACTAATAAAGGTACGATTTTACGAAAATATTTTTTTAATGTCTATTAAATGCGACGTTCCTGAGACTAAGTGGACGTACTCGAGTGGACGCAAGCTTCTATTTGACATTTCGCTCATCAGAGTGCTCGTGTGTAGTTCAGGATAATCGTTCACCCGTGTTTTCCTTACCGGGACGTTACATTTGCTTGTGTTCGAGGAAAGCGTCACGATACCTTCATGCTCGGCTACGCTATTTTCTGTTGCGTCACAAAACACGTGTAGATATTTCGGATTCGTTGTATTTTTGGGTGTCGAGAATAACAGACTTACAGGTGGGTAAGAGGAAGGATGTGAGGATTAAGAAACAGAACAAATTATAGTGGAACTTTTGCTTCAGGCAGTTACGTTGTTTGGTTATTGTCTGACGTGTAAATAAAACGATAAATTAATATGTTCCTATTTTAAGTTGGGACATGGAGGTCCAGTATAAATAAACGGATCCTGTGTTGGCAGTAATGTTGTAATGCTTGGCTGAGGAAAAGACTGAGATTTGTGGTTGTATTATGCTTTCAGGTCATAGGGCCGGTTGCCGTGTGATACGCATGGCACGAGTGTAGTCTACGCGTCTAAGCTACGATTTATTTGAGTTAAATTTTGTTCTCGAGGATATGCCTCAAAGTGTATTTTGTAGCAATAGGAAAATCAATCTCTTTGGCCAATTCACTTAATTTTCCGTTTCAATTTTGTGTTTATTGCGAGGCATCTATAGAGTTTAAATGCGGAATTAAATGATGAACTATATCGAATTGTATTTTACGACCTTTTATAAAATATTTCTGAATTGGAGGAATGTGTCATCGATTTTCAAGTAACTTAGGAGGCATTTTTTTTAGAACAGCGGGTTTTGAGATAGGAATTTTTTTCTTGTTTACTAGTAAACTTCCCAAAACTTTTCTTGCACTAATGCGTTTCCCATCCTTTGCCGTCTCCATTCTCTCGTTTCTCCTATTGCTTGCCATCCTCGCTTCCTTCCGTTGCTCGCCACTTCGCTTCATTTGTCCACAGACGTCTTCCGGGGGTGTTTCCTCTGCGGTGTACTGTGGGCCAGTGGGCCGAAAAACCTGGTACAAATTATAAAAACCAAATACGCAAAATAAACTTTTGCAGACACTGTACACTAGTGTATTTTCACACTTTTGAAACCTCCTCGTGACCTGGGTGCATTTCAAAAGGTCTGAAATCTAACGGTGCAGCTAATATTTTAATAATTACATTCTAGTTATGGAGAATTTAGGATATAGGTGTGGTGTGTGAGGATAGGGTGTGTTTACAAAATACATATCTTTTGGGAGGAGTGTAGAAGGCACGTCAACTTCTATGCTCATTAATTCTGCAAGTCTACTGCACGCTTATTAATCACGGGAGGTGATTGTGTTCTTTTCCTGCTGGATGGAGAGATCCGGCGCACACACTCGACGGCTTGCGGGGTCTCCTCATCCAGGTATCTCTCCCCACCCGTGAGGCACCGCCCTCTAAGTTCTCGACTTATGTGGGAGTGTAGTGCGTGTACAGTAACCATAGGTGTGTGTTAGTAAAGGTTGAGGATAGGACGACGACAAGTCTTCGTATGATTATTTGTAAAGATTTGCGAAGAACCCAAATGTTAAGAAACTAGCAGTTTTACTGAGATTCTAGCAGTTCAGCCAAGTTCTTTGATTGCTTCACGTTCTCTGTCATACATAGTTCACTTAATTGTTATGATACTGAACTTATTTCAATTGAATGTACACAGATTATTTAGAAAGTTTGAATTATTAAGAAGGCCTATACTATCGAATGACCTCGTTTCCAAACTTTTAAATCACAAGTGTGCCTCTCGTAAATTTTCCACAAACAATACTTTTTCCTAACTTCTCTTTTGGAGTGTAGTGCGTGTACAGTAACCATAGGTGTGTGTGAGTAAAGGGTGAGGATAGGACGACGAAAAAGGAGGTAACATCGAGCGCGGTACTGGCTCGTGTTTTTAAGACACTGCTCCAGAATTGGCGTGGTGTTGTTCGGAGAAACCACGGAAATATACCGATCAGAGCAGCCGGCCGCTAGAATTGTACTTCTGAAGACGGGTGATTTCGACTAAGCTATCTCGCTCTTCTGCCACTGTAGGGACTCCGAACCCTGGCTCCTCCCGATCAGAAGCACTGTAGTGACCTCAGTTGTTGCCCTGAGCCACTTCAGCCGGAATCAAATATTCATGATGCATGAATTATGGAGACGTGATGAAATGAGAGGAACGGGAATCGGGAGAACCCCGAGAAAACCTGCCGCTCGCTTTGTTCACCCCAAATTCCACATTAAGTGGCCGTGGATCCAATCCGGTCCCTAGTGATGCAAGTGAAATGTGCCAGTCGTTATGACACGAGTCCCCTGGGAGGAGTCGATTTAACAAGAAAGGTCTTAGAGTATTATTTCACAAGCGTAATTTTCATGTTTTTCTTTACGTGTCTACAACTTCCTTGTCGCGTTGCCGGGAACTCTCAGTGCCCACAGGCATGCTTTGTAGGCGCCAGTACTGGTAATAGTAGGCAATAATCCCACTAACTTTCACAATGGGAAACTATTGGCTTCACACTGCACCTCAGAGTCCAGTTTCCGAAGCGTTTCGTGCATCGCCCAGCGACTGTGGTTCTGCCCCACTGTGCTGCAAATCTCTGCCTGCCGTCATTAGGCGCGACCCGACTCGGCGCGGTGCGGCAGCGGCAACGACGGTGGCGGCGGGGCGGTGGCGTGGGCGGGAACGGGGCGGGGAGGGGACGGAGACGGGGCGGGGGTGGCGGCGAGCGCGGGGGTGTTGCATTTCTTCGCCACCTGCGCCCCCGCCCTTCCCGTGTCCGCCCTAACAAGAAGCCGCCTCCTCACTTCCTCTCCTTCGCCCCCCCCCCCCCGCCAACGCACCGCGGTAGCTTTTTGCGCCCCGCCCCCTGCCACGCCCCTTGCCCCCACCCTGCTCGCAGAGACTCTCCGAAACCCGGCGCCGGATCGCCACTCGAGCCCCAGTGAGGGCGCCGTTTGTACATTGATTGTTTCCGGGCACGCTGGCTGCTGTGGTCATTAGTTTGTTACGCTTCAGCCATTTTCCCCATCCAGGTATCTCACCCCAATCGGACAAGCTCTTAAGCTCTCGCCCGGACTCCCTACATATGTGATAGTGTAGTGCAATGCATGTCAATTTTTCTTTATGGCTGTTATTTTATTAATGAATATATTTTTCATTCCATATGTTTATTAGCATAGCTATATATGTATATTTAATAATTTTTTTTATTTCACAGTTGTACCTAGTTAAAAACAAATTTGTTACCCAAAAATTTTAGTACTTTACATAATTTTAATTTTATTTTTCCACTTGTCTCGGTGTTCAAATTCCTTATCCGATTATTAAATTAGTATGTCAAAATTGACCCAAGTCGTCTGGGTGAATGCATCTCGTACCTTTAACCCGACACCTGCGCAACCCAATTTCAAGTGTGCTTGGGGAGCAGAGGTGTGGGATGGGGGCTGGCTTGCCTCCGCGTTACCCGTAACTGTGTTTACGCTAATCGCAGGAACGGCGTTCCTGTTCGCGGCGTGTAGCACTTGGCAGCGGGCAGCGTCTGGTCGCGCCGCGCCGCATCGCGTTGCTCGCGCGGGACATCAAACGCGCGCCCCGCCCCATTAATCGCGAAGGGCGCGGACAGCGCTGAGCAGAGTGAGTTGCCACCGCCTGGTCGGAGTCGTGTCTTATGGGGCTCTAAGCATTATCCAACTATGGGGTCTCCAACAGATATTGAAATATCCAACGTTGTGTATTAAATTTGTTTTTGTTGTTGTTGTTGTTCTTGTTCTTCTTCTTTTTCTTCTTGTTCCAATACTAATACTAATTATTTATTTTTATTTATTTATTTATTTTACGTCAGAAAAACAGTTAAAAACTGCGTATGACGTGCTATGGGGAAAAGTGAATTGTGTGCACATTTTCAAAATTCTGTGATCCCTACACTTACTCATATACTACTTAAATTTTGAATTTTTGAAAGGGAGAAAAAAAAAAACTCCCATGCAATAAAATCTATGTTCAAGGATAAACAAGCAATAAATTTTGAATTTTGAAAAAAAAACTCCCATGTAAAAAACTTTTTAAAAAAATAAGCAATAAATTTTGAATTTTGAAAGGGAGAAAAAAAACAAAAAACTCCCATGTAATAAAATCTATTGTCAAAGATAAATAAGCAATAAATTTTGGCTCTTATTACTTCCTGCCGCGACAACATGGAAACGATAATTTGAATAATTGTATTTCCCACTGAATTCTAGAAGACGTGCACAGGAAATGAAGTTACATTTATGTCCAGAAGCAAAACAAGGGGCCATCTCAGCATTTGCTCAATGGATCAGGGAAACTGGACGAAAAACCTGATCGAGATGGGGTCATTGACCCGGAAGCTGTAGTACAATAGTTGTTACAGGTTGTTTATACTCATTTATACAGTCCAAATGGTAAATAATGCATTATGTATCATTGTTAAAATTAATGTTACTTTTCTTGTTATGCTCAGTATAGTCTCTAATTGTATAGAAACAGTTATGCAGCAGAAACGATTTCACTTGGGATTTAAACTTTTCTATTGAATTTAATCGTTTAATGTCATCTGGCAAAGTGTTGTAAAATAATGTACATGTATTGTATGTGAATTTTTGTAATGAGCTGTTGATACTGCCCCTGATGAATATGATTTCTACGTCGAGTGTTATAGTAATAGACTTCTGCATTTTCTGAAAAAATATTCCCGCCCTTGAGCAAGTCATTTTTTACAAAAACCACTGATTCGTAAATAAAAAGACACGGTAATGGTAGAATTCCTAGATTAATGAAGATAGGCTTACATGAATCACGTGGGTGGGATTTGGTTATTATTCGTACAATTCGTTTTTGTAATCTAAAAGTCTGGGAGCTATAAGATGTATTTCCCCAGAATATTATGCCATATCTCAGGCGGGAATGAACATTCAGAAGTATACACAACGAGCAGTATGAAGGCTGACTGAATTTGCAAGAATTCTTAACGCGTAGCATAAAGAACTTAATTTCGTTTACTTTTAATTTGTTATTTCGGAACCAATAACATCAGTCAATGGTACACTGTTCATTTTCAATGGAGCACAGAATTGTTTATTTGAAATGGAAAACTGCATTAAAACAGTTTTCTTTTCGTTTACTATTAATTTGTTATTTCGGAACCAATTTGAAACATCTGATATTGTACTATTTACGGTTTCTTTATTGCAAAGGATGTTCGTATCATCTGCAAAGAGAACTGTTCTTCCGTTTTGAATCGTCGAGGGCATATCGTTTACGTAAAGTAGGAACAGAATAGGGCCTAAAATCGATCCTTGAGGAACTCCACATGCAACGGGCAAAGAGTCGGAAAGGTGCGTACGTAATGTTCCATCATTCCAGTAAGGTATTTCAACTCTCTGAGATCGTTGTTTAAGGTACGAACATAACCAATCTAGAGCAATACCACGAATTCCATATGAAGGTAATTTGGAAAGTAAAATGTCATGATCAATGACGTCAAAAGCTTTTGAAAGATCTAAAAATAATCCAATAGGTGCCTCGTTTTGATCTAATGATGAGGCGACATCTTTAAGAAATGAAAATATAGCTGTTTCCGTTGATTTTGATTTTCTAAATCCATGTTGGCAATCTGAAAGCGCGTCGTGTTATTATTATGATATTAATTAATAATAATTATGACATTAATTGATAATTATTACATTAATTAATTATTACATTGTTTGATAATTATCATATTAATTATTATTATATATTATTAAATCAATGGATTGATAGAATGAATGAAGACAATTGTAAGGGTCTCGAGAGACAATAGACCGGTGGGAAGAAGATATCCCGGAAGACGGAGGCGACGATGGCAGGAATGTTTTAAAATTCAAGAAATGGAATATGCCTATGGTCTACTAAGAAGCAGAAGAAGAAGATATATTATTATATATATTATTATTGTGTATATTATATGTATATTATTATATTATTATTATTATTATTATTATTATTATTATTATTACAACAGCACATAGTTTATTGCAGTGAAGGGATTATCGCATGACAGTGATTTAGCGATGAGTTTAATTGATGCATATAATGATATTGATTCAGGTACAGATGCAAACTTTGAATCTGTCGCCAGGAATGCAAGTAGCGAGGAAATTTCTGTGCATGCGACCTCGCACACTGATTGCGGTAACCAACACAGAAACCAACAAAAACAGAAAATTTTATGACAAGAACAGTTTTAACAGAGATTTCACAGTCTTGAGCCTACACTAACCGGAATGAGTCTGGAACTATTAATTTTGTAATCTAAAAACAGCCTTGCATATATAATTTCATCATTTTTTTATAATAATTTTTGAATGAGATATCTGAAGTTCCTAAAACCGTGAGAGTCTCGTAACAATAACTCAGAAGGAACAAATCCTTCAAAAGACGAATTACAAAATCTGCGTAGTATAAACGCCATTGTAAATGAAAACAATTTTTCAGGCTGAAAAAAGGTTGGGAGAGCTTTTGAAGAAATTGGACCGTCTTTCTGCGTTCTGGTCATAAGGGAAGATTATGAAAACGTCAAGTATTAAGATAAGCATAAAAAAGCCAGCATACCTCGGCGTTAGGATCATTAAGCATTGAAGAAAACATGTGTTACCTGTGTCTGAGCGGAAGTAAATCGTTTTCCTTCTGGTTTTCTCTGGGAGTTCGTGCGTATGAATGAAGTTCACGCACCGAAGATGCTAGTTCACGGATCATTTAGCAATCCAGAATCTTAATACAAACTTCACGCATGGAATTTGACTTCCCATGCAGTCGATCCGCGCGTATTACCTTAGCTTTTTACACGTGCGAAGTGAGTCGCCACAAGACTGGTCGGCTTCTCTGATTTTCAAACAATGTGATTCCGTCCCGTCTTATCTGGAAAGGAGTAGAATTCTCCGAAATTGTGACAATGTGCAACGTTGACTATGCTATGGGCCTACAGCTCCTGGGATATGGCGCGTTCTCACGGCCATCATTGAAAGCAGTTCGAAGTCCGTTCAAAGAGATTTATACAAGAAATCACTTCCTTTCTCTCAGTAAGGTAGTTGGCAGTATTTTTAGGGAAAATTAAGGGTATCACGGACGCGCGAACGTTTGAAATATATACCCTTTACTGTTTATTCGTCCCCAAAGAATGGTTATAACAGATTATATTCGAAGAATTGCGCCACATTTGAAATAATTTGGTCGCCTATATGCCAAAAACTATGTTAAAATATATTGTATTATTTATTTCTATACCACATTGTATCCATTACGGAAACAAATCTTACCCGTGTATTCTGTGTTTCAATACAAACGTATTTCAGAATTTTTCTACCGGTCGGAAAGACCGCACCGCGATAAAAATGTGAGAAAAATCGCACCCGGGTACTAGAAGGTTAAAATGCCTGTATTAATCCATCCCTTGGCCGCTGCTTGCATGCGGCACTGGACGCCGTTGCGTGCTGGCGGTGTGCGGCCACGTCTATGTACACAACTCTTATGTTTGCGTTGTCCACCTGTTCTTTAGCGGACGAACGCGTGAGCGCAATAATTGACAGGGTTCCGCCTTTGTGTCTGTATCTCTCTCCTCTCCTCTCTCCTCTCTGTCTTTCTGTCTGTCTGTCTGTCTGTCTCTCTCTCCTCTCTCCTCTCTCTCTTCTCTGTCTGTCTGTCTGTCTGTCTCTCTCCTCTTGCTCTCAGTTCCTCTCCGCTTGTCCTTGCTCTCTTATTGCTTCCTTAGCCCTATGTAAATTTTTCTATTAGGATTTTTTATTTTTTCCTCGTGTCTATTTTCTCTCTCATCAAGACGATGGCGCGTTTTATACGAACTTATTTTGTCTTGGTTTCATCATAGTACTTCTTACACATCCATATATTTCAGCGTATACTGTATTCAACAGTTTATTCTCTACACTTTCACATGAAAGTGGATTCATTTAAATTTATGATTCGTTCTATCAACTGAACTTCATCAAATCCATAAATTACAATAAATAGACACCAGACTCAAAAGTTGTTACTGTGATTGTCACAACCTCATCAAAGTCGATAAGCACAGAATGAAGAAATGACATATGGTCAGTGCATTGGGAATGGAATAATTAGTGGTCATAAATAAATAGACGAAACATTACATGCAATTTAACTATATCAAGATTTCGCTTCATAATTTCAATGAAGTGATATATTACTGCAAGTGCGGACAACCAACAGTTGGAAACGTAGATAGAACGGTCGTTGGCATAATAGGCATTTTCTGCCATCTACCCATTTTTAGGTTGTGTATACGCGGCGAGCGACGCAGGACGCCGCCGCCGCCGCAGCCGCCGCCACCCCCGCTGTCTTCTGCGGCATCCCTCGCCCCGAGGGGCAGCCCTGCCACGCCCCCCGGGACACTGGGGGTTTCTTTATGGCCGCCGCGAACGGCCGCGCGCGCCTTCGTCGGCCCATTCGCAACGACATTTCCCCGCCCCTCATTCCCCCTGCGTCCCCGCCCCCCCGCCCTCTCCGTTCTTTCCGCCCTCTCCGTTCTTTCTGCCCTCTCCGTTCTTTCCGCTCTCTCCGTTCTTTTCGCCCCGTTCGTTGTAATTCCTCTCATTGCCGGAAAGTCAGCGATTCCAATGACACTCAGTCCTGCGCCATTCTTTTTAACGTCGTTTACACTATCCGTAAACAAAATATAATAAAAAAATTTGAGCCATTTTTTTAGAAAATGTTGAACATTTTGTGGAAGCTTTATGTGGAGTACTCCTAAAGAATCAAAGTATCCGCCTCAAATTCGCAGGGCCTTTAAATCGATTGAGGAATATCAATTTTGGAAAAAATGGGCTGAACGGTTTTGACGCCAGCGGTCATTACGGACAGACGGACGGATGGACAGACGTTTTGCCGTCAATCGATTATTCGGTATCAAGGTCCCACATCACATTGCTTCTTACTACACAACGCGTTGGAGGAAGTAATTCACTAGATATAGAATAGTATATTCTGCAACGAGCGTAGAATGATGGCAATTATTCACGAGTGGATGTTTCCGACGCGAGCGACGTAGGAGCGAGTAGAAGACTATACTTTCTCTACGACTTTGATATTGAAGTTTTAAAAATACTAAATGATAACATGTGAATTTTTTAAAAAATTTTTGAAATAATAATTTTAATAATAATTAATAATTTTTTGAAAAAATAAAATTCATTCTACTTTTAACTTACCCATTAATTAAATATTTTGTACATCTTCATCATACAATCATCACTTCATCTTACAATCTTCATACAATCTACATTCATCATACAATCTTCATCACTATTACTGCTGGAAGAATCCATAATTATAAATCAATGTGTGCGTTTTAACCTTACAAAGTGGCCACAATTATGTGAACTCGCATACTGCTTCGTGGTTCACCTGTCTTACGATAGTTGTGGAAGAGCACGCAGCGCCTCTGTAGGCGACTGCGAGAACCCTAAGTCGTTGTGTAATGAACTAGGACGAATGCGATTGGTCGACAGGTGTTTTAGAATAATATTCTCGCACGGCTTGTGGAATTGGCATGATTACTGCATCCGATAACATGAGAGAAATGAATGGGGAAATGAATACATTCTGCTATAGTCGTAGAGAAACAATATTTATCCACACATTAGGTACCAAGAAGAGTTTTTCTGTGTAAAAATCACCGTTTTCCGGCGCAGGATTACAATATTCTCTCTATTACGAAATGAGCCAAAAAAGTAAAAATTGTAACCATTTCTTTCTTAAAGCTGACACTGAATTTTTTTGAAAACGGTTTCTTGAATAGAGCAATGTTTGCTTAATATAAGTGGGTTCAATAAAAGCTAAAAATGACCGAAAATTTTGTGTGCTTTTTTTTGACTACCGAAACTTTTCTCGCAATATTTCGAGGTGGAAAACTTATGATTATCTTACTTATAAAAATGTTAACAAAATGAAAAATAAAATCTTTTACCTCCCCTTTTGCATGATGGAATGACTTATCGACTGCATATACTGAATATCAATTCAGGTGTTGCACCGTCAATAGGTTGTGCATGGCGCGTCGTGCGGTGACGCGACAACGCGACGTTGCGGTGACGACGGTGACGCTGTTGATGGCATCCTCTCGTAACGAGCGTCGATTACGACGCCATGAATGACGCCTAATATACAGACGGAAACGTACTGTTCTCAGGGCTATATAAACATAGCGATAAACTTGGGTTCATGTGAAATGTCAGCGCTTGAAGACCACAAGTTTTGTTTTGCCATCAGAAATCATTTGATGCTCTTTCTGATTCGGATGAATTATATATCACATTCAGTCAAGAGGGCTATTTCCGTCTATGTTCCATATGATCTGTTTACTGAATGTTCCATACGTCTATGTTCCATATGAATGAATTGCCAGACGACGACAAGTCTTCCTATGATTATTTGTAAAGATTTGCGAAGAACCGAAATTTTAAGAAACTAGCAGTTTTACTAAGATTCTAGCAGTTCAGCCAAGTTCTTTGATTGCTTCACGTTCTCTGTCACATAGTTCAGTCAATTGTTATGATATTGAACTTGTTTAAATTGAATGTACACAGATTATTTTAAAAGTTTGAATTATTAAGAAGGTACTGTCGAATGACAGTTTCCAAACTTTTAAATCACAAGTGTGCCTCTCGTAAATTTTCCAAAAACAATACTTTTTCCTATCTTCTCTTTTGGAGTTACATCGCCTAAGTGCTCTCACTTCCTCTCCGATGACTGTACAGCCGTGCTCTCGCACGAAATCTGCATTGTCAAAATTCCCAGATCATTCGAGATCGTAAGGAAACCATTTGCGGATTGGAGATGGGCCTGTAAGAATAAGACTGGGGAGAAGAGGAAAGAAGAATCGCGCGTTAATGATTGGTTCTTTAAACTTGCTGCTTCGGCATCTGGTCGCTTCCAAGATTTACTCCTTGCTGCTCGTATTTCCAAGCAATCAGAGGAATCGGAATATAGAATTTTCTAAGAGTGTGTTCTAGACACACACCTTTTTGCTGCGCAAGACTTTCCTCTAGACAGGTAGAGGGCTCATAATGTTACACTTCTTAAGTGAGATAGCCTTAAAGTAAGAATATTTCTAAAGATTGAACCTACTCACGACCATGATTGAAATTGCTTTACACTCATTCCTGAATTTCGCTATCTTTAACCATAAATTGTCGGAGCCTTTTCTAATTTTTTGCAGCAGCAGGATTTTTTGAGTCGTTTGCTTCTTTTCCTGATCTCGAGATCGCATGATATACTCTTGCGACTGCCTGTGCGGGGGCCATCCTCTTGTTTTGTCTTCCTCTCTGGCACCTGTTAGTTTCCTTATTCTATCTAGGAGCTTTTTTATCCCGTCCCCCCTGCTCCCTATTTTTCTGTTCCAAATTATTAACACACTCGTTTTTGGTGTTTAGGGACCGTCTGAGCTCCAGGCAGTAACAGAAGGAATAGAAACCGATGAATATTCAGATTTTGGACATATTCAGATTTTTTGCGTGATTGATTAGTGATTTCGTGCGTGTCAACTCCTACGGTCAATATACCCGTAAGTGTATTGCATGATTTTATGTCTGAAGTGGCGGTGATCTCCCCCGCTGGATGGTGAGATTCGGCGCCGACCTACCGTCGGCAAATGGTGTTTCCCTGCTACCAGATATCTCCCACCAGCGGGACACCGCCCCAGCCGAGGCAAGGTCCCGACCGGTCTCCCGACATGTTGGTACTGTAGTGCATGGAAGTGTGTGTGTAAGTAAAGGGTGACGATGGGACACGGAAGAGGAAGGAAAGATCAAGCGCGCTCCGTGGCTCGTTTGTTAGAGAACTGCTCCGGCATTTGCCTGGTATTGATCGGAGAAACTACGGAATACTACCGATCAGAGCAGCCAACCACTAGAATTCTCCTCCAGACAGAATTCCGCCTTGCTATCTAGGATGTTTCGAAAATCCTGCCACCGGCAGGATTAAAATCTAGGATCTGCCGGTAGAGGCACTGCACTGACATCAGTTGATGCCCTGAGCCACATCTCCAGGTGACATTCAGTCAACCCTGTTAAACAATAACGTGCGTAGGATAGTTCACTGAAATTTGTTTTTGATTTGTCATTCATCCATCCAGTGGCAAAACCAGTTTCATAGAAGGTGTCGAAAGTTCATCGCTTACGCTTCATATACATCTTTCTAGGCTGACGTGTCCGCCATCATCCATGTGCTAATCTCGGTTTGATGAAGAAAAGGAAGCCTTTCTCGCATTAGCAGGCAAACGGATAGGGCTTCATGATTCATCTTTGCAGCAAGTGTTGCTCGTTCATTCTACATTTGCAGATGGCAGAATTAAGAACTTTTTTAAAGTGAGGGCCCGAACACACATCCGAGAATGCACGAATAGTGCCGATGTGTAACAGCATCTGATGAATGCTGACGCCAGCTGTTAGACAAGACCTTGTTTGTTTTTGTAGTTTCTGTGATAAACTGCGGAAAAATAAAATTTTCTTTGGTATACGAGAATGCGTTCTGTCAGTAAATTAATTAGTATAAATAATGTAGTGAACTACTGCTGGGAGGAAAAGAAAAAGGGATTATTGATAACATTAGAAAGACTGTGAAGGTAGTGAATAATAGAATCTCTTTGGTACGGGAATTGTAGGAATATATTATTTAAAAGGTTTCCTATATAAACTGCTAGTTTGATTTTTCTCTTTTAATTTCGCGATCAGGTCCCGCAAGATTGCACATATCTCCGACGCTTATCGGCAATAGTAGGAAATTTTTGCACTCCATAGTGGACAGTACTATCGATCTTCTGCGCAAGCGCTGATTCATAAGTGATGCGAAACTTGAACTGCGCATGCGATGATGATCGATAATTCTGTCCACTATGGCAAGCAAGAACTTATTTATTAGCTCAATACGCAATACACAGGGCCAGATAAATGAAATTAAAGAATCTATGGCATGGACCAGCTATGAAACCATCTGATAACATTGAAATATCGAACATAAAAATGAATATATACGTAAACTTTTGAAAACCAAAAAGTGAAATATGCAAGTGTGTCCTCTGTCAGTTTGTTGCAAATATTTCGGAAAAGGCGAGGAAATCTATTAAAGAATGTTAAATGTTCCTTAAAACTCATAACATTTCCTACTAAGTGCTTCTTAATCCATCCAATAGTGTAATAATGATTTGCATAATTTACGGTCAACATTGTTTCTGAAAGTTTACCCCGGATTTTGCAGGAACGCGTCTTCTTACAGTTGCCCGTTGGCTATATAATGGTAGCAACGGTGATCATAGAGTACATGGCAGGGCAGGACAGGGCGTAGCCAGGCGAGGGGCGACTGGTTGAGGACGGTTCGAAAGCGTAGGTTGGGCTTGGACAGTGCGGCAAAGGGCAGGGCAGGGCAGCGCAGGCCCAGGGGGAGGGAAACGATATAGATAGAATCCCTTCATTTTCCTGTCTTATAGACGAATGTGATAAATGCCCGGGAAATGGGGGTACTTCTTGTGGTGAATAAAGGGTGAACAGAAGACCGAAAAAATTCCAACTTTTCCGAAGTAATGACCACCCTCAAGGCCACCATGTGCCTTCCGCCATTTGTGGGATGCCCATTTCATCAAGACGTTTTGAAACCCCTAAGATGGACGCCGAGACACTCCCGACATTGTCATTCCCCATCAGGGCACAAGCAAACACCGCACTGCCATCATGAAATTGATGATAACATGAAATTAACGTAAATTGTTATAAACTGTTTTGACTGTTCAAAGAATGTGTAATAATTATCATCAAAAGTAGCTATGGGTCGCAAACGTTGGTTGACAATTGTGAGACGGGAAACGTATTCCCACGTAAATGTTAAGGTTGTAACAGTTAGTAGGTAGTAAAATATATAATTATCATTAATGACTAAACGCACTTCCAGGTTTCCCTTCCCTAGGACTTTCGGCCTAGAACCTTGGGTCGGTGGCTTCCCTATCAGCTCTCAGGTCGGTAGAGTGGAACGTTGTGATCCAACGTTCATTCTCAATTTCCACTGAGGGAGGTGCGCTCCACCGCATTTTAACCCAACTGAGGACCACGCGGCTGAATTCGGGGGCCTAGGACCCGCCTCTCCCACTTCAACCTCCTCTTCGGTATAAACGACGTGAGTACCGTCGAAAAACTAAGGAGACTGGGTGGCAGTTGCTAACCCTGTAGCAAGTCTTGAAGGACCTAGCGATCCCCCTCCTCGAGAATGCCTTCCGCCAGCTCGGACATTGGGAATCGGGCCGCGCCGGCTCCAGAGACGGCAGCGGCGGCGTTATCGGGGTGGAGACCGCGCCGGTCACGTGGGCGTCGGCCGCGCCGGCGACGCCTTGCTCCCGGCCATTTCGTGGCGTTAGGACATCTTAATGAGTTAATGGGCGGCCGCCGCCGCCGCGGGAACGGTGCGCCGTGCTGACCGGCGACGCCTTCCCTTCATTGACGCTTTCTCACCCCATCAATTGATGGTTTGATTGATTGATTGATTGATTGGTGTTTTCAAGAACGGCAACTGCAATCGCTATTAGTCCCGTTAGTGTAGTGAATGTTTTCTCTTAGGAGGTGACTGTGATCCTATTTACGCTGCATGGTGAAATCGGGCGCCGACCTACAAGTCGGATTGTGGACTATATCCACCTCCTGGGAATACCCCAGTGGGGCACCGCCCCAACAGGGACGAGAGCTGAACTCCTGACTGGTTTTCCGACATGTGTGGTAGTGTAGTGCATGTGTGAAAGTGTGTGTATACGAAAAGGACGATACAAAATTGAGGAAGAAAAGACCGTGCGCGGTCTGAGGCCGGTTTGTTAAAGTACTGCTCCGGAATTTGTGTGGTATTAATCAGAGAAATCACGGAAAACTACCGATGAGAACAGCCGGCCGCTAGAATTCTCCTCCAGATAGTCGCTGATTTCGATCTAACTAGAATCAAAATTCCCCTTCCGTCAGGATTCGAACCTTAGAACCTCCCGGTAATAATCGCTGCACAATGTACGAAATTACTGACTTTAAGCTAAATTCAACTTTTCTCTACCCCTCATGGTTCACCATGTCGACGAATGAGTAAATTTGCGCAGCTTTGTGGACATATGAAAAGTGAAAGTGGAACATATGAAAGTGGCATTCTCGAAACCGCGCTGAAGCCATTCATAACTTTACGGGCATCTATGACTAATGCTGCGTCGAAAAACAACAGAAAGTCAAAACGACTTTCCTTTGCGGCGCGCGCTTCGCGTGTACGGTAATACAAACGTTGTTTCAATCCCCAATGCGCTGTTGTCGGTTTTCTTCTTAGTCCAGCAGATCCTTATAGGTCGCTTACACTTCGCCCGTTGGTCGAGTTTATGTAAAGCGAGCCGAGAAACGACAGTATTTTCGGAGTCATCTGCTTTTTGAAAGAAAAAATAAGAAAATTGCTTTCATATGATCAATAAGCAGTGACATTGGTAATTGGCGGTATGTTTCCACCATGGGAATGGGGAATGTACCTAGGGTCTAGAAATACATCCCCAACGACGTCCTACCCGTCCCGTCTACGCCGTCAAGCTTTTTTCGTGTTTCCGGTCGCGTCAACTGCTTCGGTCATTTGTCACGTTAGTGTAGTGCATGTTTTTCCCTCGAGAGATGGTGGTGATTTTCACCGCTGGATGGCGAGATCCGGCACCGACCTACCGTCGGCTAATGGGGCTTCTCCCTAACCAGGACTCTCCCACCAGCGGGGCACCGCCCCAGCCGGGATAAGCTCTAAGCTCCCGACCGGTCTCCCGGAATATGTGATAGTGTGGTGCATGTTAGTGTAAGTGTGTGTGAGAAGGGGAGGATAGGACAAGGAAGAGGAAGGACAGATCGCGCGCGGTTTGTGGCCCGTTTGGTAGGATACTGCTCCGGCATTCGCCTGGTGTTGATCGGAGAAACCACGGAAAACTACCGATCAGAGCAGCCGGCTGCTAGAATTCTCCTCCAGACAGCGACTGAATTCGACGTAGCTGAAAAGCTAGTGTCGAAAATCCTGCCGCCGACAGCATTCGAACCTAGGACCTCCCGGTCAGAGGCGCTGCAGTGACTTCAGTTGATGCACTGAGCTTCTGCTACCGGTCCGTCAACCTTTCAATGTCCCCTGCTTCTCCTGTCGTCGCCGTACCACCGCCTACACGCACTCTAGGGACGCCCTCCATCGCGCCTAGGCCCACCTTCACCCTCAACCGCAGTTCGTCACCTGAGCGAACTCGTGTGCTGTTTTGTGAAAACACGGAAATGCAATCCACGCTCGCGCCTGTGCGGTGAGACCATTCCTACCCTTACGGGCATCTGTGGTGAATTCTGCAACATAAAAAGAAAAACGCAGGATCAGTACTTTAGTCAGCTGGCTACCGCGGATTGGATGTGCAAAATATACAAAGTTTGTTTCAAGTCGCATTCCTCTGTTTGAGTTGTTTTGTTTTTTACTCCAGCATGTTTTTAGATCGTTTATACTTCTCCCATTGGTCAGGTTGGTATAAAGCGATCTCTAAAATGAATGTTTTCGATTCGGCTCTTTTCGACAAATTTAATCGCGGTTCCTCACCTCCTGCGCGCCCAACCGGTGGCCCCGCCCCTCCGCCGACCTAGGGGCCGCGGGAGGCGGAGGTGCTGGCGCCGGGGGCGTGCCTGCCTGCCTGCCTGCCGGCGCCGCCCGGGCGTCGAACTCCGACGAGAAAAGGGCCGCGCACTAGACTGAAATAGCAGGGCCCGGCTCGTCGCGCTCGCGGACGGCGCGCGAATGCGACGGAAGAGGTCGGAAGCTGCAACTGACTCATTCACTGCCGCCCAGGAAGGCAGTTGGTCGTGCTCGATGACAGGCAGCGTCCTATGTCTCGGTCGGGCCCTTTTTGTCTCTGTTAAAGTTTGTAATTTATGTTAAAAGTATTCTAGTTATATATTCGCTCAATACTTATTGCCTTCATTCAGTTTCCAAATACAATGTGTACTATTTATATTTCATTCATCTCCTATATTCCAAACTGTTCACTCATAAGTTGATTGGTTTGTAGCTGTAACTTATTCTTTCGTTTTTTATTCTTTTGTCCTTATTCTTTAGATTTTAGATTGTTGTAAGGCAAAAGTAAGTAGTAAGAAATTATTCAATTACTTAAATAATACTAATAACTATATTAATTATGTGTAAAAGGAAAAACGGAAAACAATAGTATGTTCTATAGTCACACACTAACACGGTGAGTAGCGTTCCTCTCTCTTCAGTCATTTGGACAGCGGCATTTTCTTCCCATTAAATATTGGTATGGAAATCATTTTGTTCTAAGATGAGTAGAGCGCATTCAAACTGAAAAATGCGAAGGGTTGCGGGTCCCCTTCTACCCTGGAAAATGGACGCGAAAATGTGTATCTTACCTGTGTGTGTGTGTGTGTGTGTGTGTGTGTGTGTGTGTGTGTGTTGTCACGGATGGTCTCGCGTTCCGCTGACCATTTTCTTCATGATATATTCTACTGAAGAGTGGAGGTGCAAGCTGTCTTCTGGAAAATCACATAGCAAGCAAGTAGTTTGTTGCTTATAACAATATTGCGTAGAAGAGGAAAGGTAAATCTCGACTGATAGGAGAGTATACGGCGGTTGCTGATGCTCGCTGTCTGTTGGCGGCGGTACTGGTAGGCAGGTTAGTGTGGCCTCGAGTTCGAGCAAATCGATCGGGGAATATGAGATTTGGAGTTACTAACGGACGGATGGACGGACGAATGTCTTGCTGTAAATTAATTTTTCGGTACCAGATACCTCAAAACTGTGGTTTCTGACTACAGAACGTGTTAGAGGAAGTAGTTAACCACACAATAGGAACAAGATGTATTTTGGGGCCCTGAAATAGATACAAGTTTTTCTGACGAAAAATTGCCATTTTCTGCTGCAGCATTACAACTATTTATGTTTAGTATATAGGTATGTTGTATGGGGAGAAAATAAAAGGCAGTAAAAATAGTTGTTTCACACTTAATGTTTTTTCATTTTAGAAATAGATATCAAAGAAGGCTCCGACGCAACCAAATGTGCGAGGCGTTTTAGTAATTTTAGTATTCAATTTATTTTGACATTTTACGATGCTTTTTTTCATAAGAAAGGAAATGGCTTGGGGGACGATATGTCACTTGCTAATTAATTTGAGCTGCTCTGTGGCCTGAATAAACGATTGCGTTTTAAATCCCGCGAGGAATCGTGGTTTGTGGGAGGTTCCCTACCACCGACACAAAAGACAATAGCAGATCGCCCTACGACCCGCTCTTAGATATTTATTTTAGCCAAAAAACAGTTGAAAACTGTATGTGACGTATGGGGGAGAAAATCATGTACGCATGCTTTCTTCAGTTTCAGAATCCATCCCCAGCAATTTAACTATTCATAGTTGAAACATGAAAAAAGTCATAAAACATATAATAATAACAATAACAACAATAATAACAATAACAATACCGGGAGCGGTAGCACAGAGCATCAACTGATGTCACTGCAGCGCCTCTAACCGGGAGGTCCTAGGTTCGAGTCCTCACGGCGGCAGAATTTTCGACCACGAATTTTCGACCGCGCGCGATCTGTCCTTCCTCTTCCTTGTCCTATCCTCTCCCCTTACACACACACTTACACTAACATGCACTACACTATCACATATTCCGGGAGACCGATCGGGAGTTTAAAACTTGTCCCGACTGGGGCGGTGCCCCGCTGGTGGGAGAGTCCTGGTTAGGGGGAAAAACCACCGGGCAAAGATGACCGCGCATCTCCCGAGAAAAAACATGCACTGCACTACCGGGACTAGTGACCAAAGCAGTTGACGTGCCCGGAAACACGAAAAAATCAAATCAACAACAACAACGACAATAATAATAATAATAATAATAATAATAATAATATAAAAAAGCGCGAGATTAACATTTAAAAACCTAGACATTTTTGTTCCCAAATCATAGAAAATTTATTTGTAACGGTATACAAATTAATACGTAAAAATACGTACGTAATACGTTATTTGTAACGGTAAACGAACTGAGCATTTGATTTTTCTGCATTGCTAACAAAATAGTAACTTACCCTAAGCTCTACTACCACTACAAGCAAAAAGAGAGCTCAAAAAACCTGAGCATAGTGAAGCTACATTTACGAAATTCTTCATTTCTGAATTCATATTTGCACGGAAACGCGAGTGCAAGATATTTGCGGGTCGTCCCCAGTCAAGGGGTAGCCGGTAGAGATGTGAAGAAAGGCATGATAAACCCCCGGAGGGCGGCGCTGTCTTATCCAGTTATCTCCCGGCGCCGCCCGCGAGCCCCAGTTGCTGACCAAACAGGGGCGCGCGAGGGGCCGCGGCGGATCCCGAGGGAGAGTTGCGTTGCGTCGCGTCGCGTCGTGGGGGGAATGCGAGGGCGGGGGTGGGGGACCGACGGAGCGCGACGGGAGGGGAGTATTCTCTGTTGTGTTGGATTGCCTTGGTGCCTGTGGCAAGGTAGGCTCAGTAATAAAAGTTGAAATAACATATATGAAGCCTTGATAACTCGAAACGCTAGGAACTCGAATTTCATGTTATCTCAAAACTTCAGTATCTGGCATTTGGTGCTACCTCGAAACTCCGGTATCTCGAGTTTGGAGGTATCTTGAAGCTCCAGGAACGTAAGTTTGTGAGATCTAAAAATTCCCGACACTCGACTTTCGTGGTATTTCATTTTTTAATCCCTTTTTTATTTTGTTATATTGTGAATTCGAGCTTCATTCTGGCGAAATTTTATGTATTTTTTGACGTACTTTATTTTTACTATATTATCTTTTGTATATTTACGTAGTAGCTATTCTATAACTTCATTAACAAGTACAAGATTTTCGCTTTGTATTTATTTATTACAGAACGATGCAAATCAATCTACTCAACAATTAAAAGAGAGCAGTTTTTCTGGAGTATACTCGTGGTTAGAGGGAAAGGTATTACGAGGTAAGAACAAGTGAATGTCTATTGCCACAGCTTGGCTTGCTGTGCTGAATGTACGCATACAAATTTAAGGAGCTTGCGAAAAATTCAGTGGATGATTGGACGTGGGTCTGAAATGCAATTAAACTTTAATTGCCAACCATGAAAGCGTACATATCTTAAAATCCATAATTCAACAATTTGTCTCGTATGTACAAGTCGCAGGTGTTGCTTATTGCTTAAAATTCAAAGTTTCTATGTATTTGTTTGTTTATTTATTTATTTATTTTGTCTGAATTTTGTTTGAATACGTGCACACCTATTGATTATATTAGTTATTTTTCTTTAAAGAAATAATGGTTTAAAAATTATATTTTATCTTCTATAATTACTGTGGTTTTATATGATTAAGTTTATAAAGATAAGTGGACAAATGGTAGAGAGATGAATGGAAAAGATAGAAAAGACCTGCGCAGCGGAATGTTGCAACATAGAACACTTTAAAATGCACTTCAATATCCTCGTAATAGTAATTGTCGATCAAATAAAAATAGCGTATTCGTTTTGCAAATATTTCATTATCACGGTCTTAACGAAAGAAAATCTGGAATGTGAACACCAACTGATTAAAGATGAAGGAGAGAAATGCGCTGTAATTTTACTCCGAGGGAGCTCACGAAATACCACGATGACACGGGAGAGCAGGAAGGTAGAAAATTGCTAAAATGCCGTGTAATTTATGAGTTGCCCCTATTCTCCATGCCAGAGAAACCAACAAAGAGTTCCTGTGGCTTGCTGGCAAATGAGGATGAGCAACCATGAAGCCAAGATGAGAAAGATGGAAAGAGCGCGGTTTGCCTGAAGATATACCTCTCTTTATTTCATAACCTTCGCTTTGACCCTCTTTATACTTAAAAGAGCGGTCTGTAGCAGAAAATCAGCTTATCTATTAGGCGCTACATTAAGAACACAAACTTTTTGTCCGACTGATTTACAGCTCAGATCAGACCTTGGCTTAACATGGGTGTACTCACTGTAAATCCGGAAACTTTCACGCTACACAAATTAATTCTTTGACAGGAAAATTACAGCAGACTGAGACAATATGGTGCAGTTAATATCAGGCTAATGCCCATGAGGTGTTATTAAGTTTTTCAGTTAAATAAAATTTTCATACTATTTTTGAGAACTTAAATTAAAACGATTAGAATCTTTGCAGCTTTGAAGGTTGTATGATTAATACAAGTTTAACCCATTACTGGAAATAAATATATCCCATCTCCGCTATGGAAACGGCGCAACTCAAAATTGCAATCATTTTGCAAGAGAACTATTTTATTCTAGCGGCGCCGTTTATCTCCCGGCAAGAGTACAAAACATTGTTACGAAAAGTCATAAGGCAGGCTAAAATAATGAAAAACGATCAGGATATTTTGAACTCAAATAATAAAACAAAAGCAATGTGGAATATAATAAAAAATACTACCAAATCAACTAGAAAACCCGTAGAGAATGTTGTTTTAAAATATAACGATATAAATGTGAACGATCCGGCAACAGTGGCTAATCTCTTTAACCAATACTTTTCGAGAATTGCTGCTGATCTCACTAAGGGTCTTCAGGCACAAAACTCAAAAACAGACAGTTCACCCAAAATTTTAGACACAATGTTCGTTTCCGAAACTTCTTCCTATGAAATTCTCAAAATAATCCGTAAACTAAAAATAAATATTCGTCCGGTTTAGATGAATTCCCGGATTCTTTGTTAAAGACTTGTGCGTATGCCATTATACACCCGTTAACTAACATATTTAATGCATCTTTATGCACTGGAACGTTTCCAGATATTTTCAAAACAGCTAAAATTAAGCCGCTTTTCAAAAAGGCAACAAAATGAAATTCAAAATTATCGGCCCATTTCTCTTCTATCAGTTTTTTCAAAAATATTAGAGAGACTTTTTTGCGTACGAATGGAAACCTTTCTCACTAAACACGACGCGCTTTCAGATTGCCAACATGGATTTAGAAAATCAAAATAGATTGGTTATGTTCGTACCTTAACCTTAAACAACGATCTCAGAGAGTTGAAATACCTTACTGGAATGATGGAACATTACGTACGCACCTTTCCGACTCTTTGCCCGTTGCATGTGGAGTTCCTCAAGGATCGATTTTAGGCCCTACTCTGTTCCTACTTTACGTAAACGATATGCCCTCGACGATTCGAAACGGAAGAACGGTTCTCTTTGCGGATGATACGAACATCCTTTGCAATAAAGAAACCGTAAATAGTACAATATCAGATGTTTCAAATTGGTTCCGAAATAACAAATTAATAGTAAACGAAAAGAAAACGGTTTTAATGCAGTTTTCCATTTCAAATAAACAATTCTGTGCTCCATTGAAAATGAACAGTGTACCATTGACTGATGTTAAGGCAACAAAATTTTTAGGTCTCTCAATTCAGTCAAACCTTAAATGGAACGTCCATTTAAATGAATTGAACACAAAATTAAGTTCATTATGCTACGCGTTCAGAATTCTTGCAAATTCAGTCAGCCTTCATACTGCTCGTTGTGTATACTTCGCGAATGCTCATTCCGCCTGAGATATGGCATAATATTCTGGGAAATACATCTTATAGCTCCCAGACTTTAGATTACAAAAACGAATTGTACGAATAATAACCAAATACCCACGTGATTCATGTAAGCTCTCTTCATTAATCTAGGAATTTTACCATTGCCGTGTCTTTTTATTTACGAATCAGTGGTTTTTGTAAAAAATGACTTGCTCAAGGGCGGGAATATATTTTCAGAAAATGCCGAAGTCTATTACTACAACACTCGGCGTAGAAATCATATTCATCAGGTGACAGTATCAACAGCTCATTACAAAAAATTCACATACAATACATGTACATTATTTTACAACACTTTGCCAGATGACATTAAACGATTAAATTCAATAGAAAAGTTTAAATCCCAAGTGAAATCGTTTCTGCTGCATAACTGTTTCTATACAATTAGAGACTATACTGAGCATCACAAGGAAAGTAACATTAATTTTAAATGTGATATTTAATGTATTATTTACCATTGGACTGTATAATTCTAAACAATATGTAACAAGTATTGTATCGCAGCTTCTGGGTCAATGACCCCCATCTCGATCTGGTTTTTCGTCCAGTTTCCCTGATCCATTGAGCAAATGCTGAGATGGCCCCTTCTTTTGTTTCTGGACATAAATGTAACTTCATTTCTGTGCACGTCTTCTAGAATTCAGTGGGAAATACAATTATTCAAATTATCGTTTCCATGTTGTCGCGGCAGGAAGTAATAAGAGCCAAAATTTATTGCTTATTTTCTTTGAAAATAGATTTTATTACATGGGAGTTTTTGTTGTTTTTTCTCCCCTTTTAAAATTCAAAATTTATTGCTTATTTATCCTTGAAAATAGGTTTTATTACATGGGAGTTTTTTTTCTCCCTTTCAAAAATTCAAAATTTAAGTAGTATATGACTTGGTGTAGGGATCGCAGAATTTTGAAAATGTGCACACAATTCACTTTTCCCCATAGCACGTCATACGCAGTTTTTAACTGTTTTTTTGACGTAAAATAAATAAAATAAATAAATAAAATAAAAATAAAGAGTAGTGTTTTACTTAATATACAGGCTATCAAATGAATTATCTTTATGAAATTGTTATTAGAAAAATGTACTATTTCCAAAGATATTTATTAATTTAGCTCGACAATGATGATATCTGAGATGTTTCAATTTTTTAGCGGGAGCGAAAGATGAGTTCTAGAAATCCATCATACCCCCTTTTCCCGCGACTGCGAGCGTGCAGGCTAGGAAATCTTGCGAAAAGACGGCCACTTCAGTCTTCCCGCGCCGTGTGGTTCGCGGAGTTGTTATTTACGTGCGTACTCTCCTCACGCCCTCCTCCCCCTCTCTGGAGCTCTCGCCCCCGCCTGCGCCCACGCCCTCGCCCCAGCTTGCACCCACGCACTCGCCTCCGCCTGCGCCCACGCCCTCGCCCCAGCTTGCTCCCTCGCCCTCGCCCTCGCCCTCGCCCTCGCCTTCGCCTTCGCCCTCGCCCTCGCCCTCGCCCTCGCCCTCGCCCTCGCCCTCGCCCGCCCCCTCGCCTCCCTCGCCCCTCGCCCTCCCGCCCTCGCCCTCCCGCCCTCGCCCTCCTGCCCTCGCCCTCCTGCCCTCGCCCTCCCGCCCTCGCCCTCGCCCCTCCCCTCGCCCTCTCGCCTCGCCCTCGCCCTCGCCCTCGCCCTCGCCCGTGCGCGTTCCGTCCGCTGGCACAGCTCCTGGCGGCCGCTGTTGATAAACACGACAGCTGCAAGCGAGGTATTCCGACCGGCGCTAAAAGCGACTGCCGCCGCCGCCCCCCCCCCTTCTTCCTTCTCCTCTCTCTCCTCCACCTGTGTTCCCCCTTTTCGCCTCCATCCCTTTTCATTTCTTTCTTTCCTCTCCTCTTTCCCCTCCCCCCTCCTCCTCCTTCCGCCGATGCCTTTTCTTCCCCCCTCCCTTCCTCTTCTCATCCCTTTTTCCTCTTCGCCCGCTCCTCTTCCCCCCTTTACTTACCCCTCCTCCTTTTTTCTTTGCTTCCCCCGCACCAGCCACCGACGAAGCTGGCCTTCACTTCCATCTTCTTCGCCATATACCCGCCTTCGCCGTCGATGCCGTCGCCGTCGATGCCGTCGCCGTCGATGCCGTCGCCGTCGATGCCGTCGCCGTCGATGCCGTCGCCGTCGATGCCGTCGCCGTCTGTGCCGCCGCCATCTCCATTGCATTCGCCATCGCTGGCGGTTCAGCTGGCACGATAGACTTCGATTCGCAAGCCGACAATCCGCCCGGCGCTCCGGTCCCCCACGTCATCTTCGCACCCGAACACGCCCGGGACAATACTTTTTTCTCGGATCGCCGACTTTTCAAATTTAATTCGCAACCGTGCAACCGTGCTGTCTTCCGAGCATATGGACGCACGGTTAAGACAGTACACACGCTATTTGAAAACCTGTGACTCACTGAATTCCATATGTAATGGTGGCGCCTATACGCATTGATGGCGAAATTAACAGCGCATGAGTCATCTTATCGGCCATGCTCAGTTGACTAATGACCAGAGATAAGTGGAGGAAATCCTAAAACAGCTACTGATAGGTCTAGACTTTTTGTGCAATTAATACGTATAAAACATGAAATAAAAATCTTTCCTATTCGTTCGCTCTCGGTCCACGGAACATCGACCTTGTTCCGAAACTGAAGAAACAGTTCCAACTTGGAAGAGACCTTCAGACTAGTACTAGATACCTTATCTACGATGGACAGTAGATGTTAACTAATCTTACACAACCGATGTTGGCCTATTCTTTGTCCATCTTTAGTTATTATTTGTGTTACAGACAATGACGTTATTTTTATGGGTACCAACTGTTTAAAATGTACTCTTCTTTTCATGTATACATAATAGAACAATAAATTCTACGGGTATCTTTCGATACTTTCTGTTATCCGTACTTGCAACGCAGTGGTATCCAAATTGTTGACAGGGAACTGCGAGATGCTCATTGAGAAGGCTCGTATTCATCGAAAACATGATCTCGTCCAACTTTGAAAAACGTGACTACTAGAAAGTACATGTTAATACCCAATGCGATAAATTCTGTGATTAAAATTTGTGATTAGGCATCGGAAGAATAACACCGCCAATAGATGTAATCATTTATGCCCTTTGCCTCAAGGCATTTGCAAGTAAAACGCCACCTACCTGCGTCGTCAAATCATCCATTCATCAAAATTTTACCCGAGCTACCACTGCCGCCGTCACTGCCGCATCACAGTTACTATCAGCACGAGTGCGCAACGTAACTCGCTATCTTTGGCTCCGCTACTGCCCAAATCACCCACTTGGCCCCGTCACCGCTCGCTATTATTAACCGGCGTTACCATTGTTAATTTTGACTCCACTTCTGCTGCCCAGGACCTCCATCATCATCAACATCATCATCCTCAGCACTACCATCAATATCCCCCGCAGGGAGGAATCACGATGGCACAGGTTGTCGTGATTTCTGGTGGAGTGTCGTAGATGACCACCCGAACCCTGAGTCTCGCGGCGCCGCTCATGTCGTTAGGTTGAAGGTGAAGGTAGTGAGGCGATGCTAAGCTCCTGGTAGTCGGGTCCGCCCAGCTACCCACCAGTTGGGCCTATGGCGCGTCGACCTTTTGGGCAGGATCAGTCGAAGGACGCTTTTCGGAGAACTCCGGCAGGAAACTAAATACCACCCGTCAGATTGCCCAGTTTCCGGCGATACTCCCGTGGTTAGCTTGACGATGCAGGCCGTGGGGAGTTGGGATGGGGCTCCGAACCGCTTGGACCTGAGTTCAGGTGGCTCCCATTTGGGCTCTCGGCTTCGTCGCGGCAGTGGGCCGATACTCTGGGCAAAGAGGAAGGAACTTGTTTCCGGCGCATGTGAGTAGCGCATTATTTTGACTCCGGTACTAGCCTGGAAAGGTAGGAGCTCTGAACTAGGAGGGTGGCCCTTACCCAGGCATTATATTGGGATGTTGCCGTGAGGGCAAACTGGGTTCCGGCTGGATCCGGACATTAGCCCGTCTGCTTGTGCGTCGCGGGGAGGGGGTGCGGATAAAAGGCAAAAAGCCATAGGTGTCCACCCCGGGGACTTGTCCCTCTGATGAAGCAAGTTTATGTGGTGTTGTAGCATGGTGTGTACTACCACCACCATCAACATCATCATTATTACCATTACCAGCAACTCCGCCACCACCTTCACAGACGTTGCTTTTGCCGTCATTAACATCATGATCACCGCTGTTAACGCTTCTGCAACCACTACTCCAACACTAACCCCGTCACCGCCTCTAGCGGCGTCCCACCGTCTAGGGACACAAACGTCATGACTAAGATATCTGCCACGCCACAATGCTGCGTGTCAGAGCCTATGATTTCGCCTGTGTCGATGTCTCCTTCTCGTCCAGAGGACTCTGCGGAGCAACCCTAGCGCACGTGAGCAGCAGCCCTACCTCCGGCGCCAGCGCCACCCGAGCCACCAGGGCCGTTGCTGTCGACGGCGGCGCGGCGCCAGCCCGAGCACGCGGATTTGGCGACGCATGCAATCGATAGCCGCGCGCCGAACCGGCGGCGGAGGCGGTGGCGATGGCAGCGGTGGCGGCAGCGGAGTTGGTGGCGTAGGCGGTGGCGCGGGCGGTGGCGCGGACGTTGGCGCGGCCGGTGACGCGGGCGGTGGCGCGGGCGGTGGCGCGGGCGGTGGCGTGGGCGGTGGCGGGGGCGGTGGCGTGGGCGGTGGCGTGGGCGGTGGCGTGGGCGGTGGCGTGGGCGGTGGCGTGGGCGGTGGCGTGGGCGGTGGCGTGGGCGGTGGCGTGGGCGGTGCCAGTGGCTGAGATGAGGACGAGAGTGGGGTGGTGGAGGCGACGCGTTAGGATGCTGGTGAAGGTGGTGGCAGCGGAGGATGTGGTAATGGACGTAGTAATGGTGGAGGTTCTGGCGGTAGCAGAGTTAATAGCAGAGGTGGTGTGGGCAGAGGTGGTTGCGGGTGGTATTAGTGGTGCTAGCGGGGACAGGGTTCACTCTGCCAACGCGGTTTCCTTTCAGGTTACGTACGCGCGTACACATACAAACATACATATACACATACACACAAACACTTGCATACACACATACACAAAATCCTGGTTGCGCCTATACTGGAAGCGTTCGCGTGCGATCTACGCGTCTCCCGTTGCTTCGTCACTGTCGATGTTCTAACTGTGGCAAATAATGTACTATTAGAAAGATCGCAAAGTCATTACAACGAAGAGAACATTTGTTAGTTTTATCGTCAATTTTTACTGGATGTTTCCTGAACTGCATTGCCCTGAATTATTTCCGATCTTTTTGTGGTGTACTGAACGGTTCCTTTGAGCAAATCATATTTGTCCCCGATTTTACGGGGAGTCCAGTCTGAGAACAGCTTAAACATCGTTTAATAATAATAGTAATAATAGTAATAATAGTAATAATAATATTAATAATAATAATAATAATAATAATAATAATAATAATAATAATAATAAATTATTGCGGTAGTAAATAATGCGTAGGAGCCGTACTTACAGACGCTAGCCTTTCGAACAAGTCTCGAATATAATGCAATTTACCTCTTTAGTGAACACCACTGTACATATGTACCTTAGAATTCGTATGTCCTTGTTTAAAAACCATATTCAAAGAAGGAACAACCAGCCTAAGAGCTGAGGATGGCGCTATTAAAATCATGGTGATAATGACTTAAGAAGTAAGCCCCAGACGTAAGCTTCTTGTACACAGATGTTAGATGTTCTGCTGGTCACGTTGAGATTTTATGTGCCGTGCATATGCGGTTGCCTAAAAATGAAGGAGGAATACTATATGTATATATACAAGTAACTCGGATATTCGCAATTTCCCATTATACGTTCATGGGCAAAAAGTAAAAATTTTTAACCTTGTACATGCATATAATTTTGTGACATTCTAAAACATTGCCTGTAAAGCAAAAAAGGAGATGATAAATTGAAAACAATGATAGACGAGAAATGCTACTCGTAAATTAGTACATGACGATTGGCAACTAAATAATTACAAGGCTGTGTTATAATACAGGAATAAGTGAAATGGGCGGAATGAGACTTAACTGGATGTGGGATTCCTCAAATGAAAAGAAGGAAACTCTCAGTTCCGATAATTCTGACGATACCCGACAGTTGATGCAAATGCTTGGGCTCACATGTGAAATATGAGAAGGGATATACAACCAATATTTAGAATACAAATTGGATCTAATTCGATATATAATGTATATGTCAAGCAAACACAATTTGTGCAGTGGCGACTCGATTAAAAACGCATTCACTGTCCTGATATGTGACCTTCTACCAATGGTAATTGTTTGAATTGTTGAAAGACATTGCATGGTGTTTCATTATAGATATATACGTATGCATTTCGTTTTGTAAAAGTAAAGAACGCGTTATTTTCCTTTTTATATTCTTAATGCTATTGACAGGCGGGTTATGTGCTACTCCTTTCTCTGATTATCAGGGAAATTTGTTGGATGTCTGTGTGCTTTTATGTTTACGTTTTTATTCTAATTTGCTGAAAGGCGACGATATCACGGATTTAGTGGCTTCTGCAACGCGATTAGAGCACTATTGGTTCTTTCTCTTTCAGAAGTGAATGTCTCCGACAATATCACGAGTTCGTGCTGGCTCCATTATATCAAGGTAATCACGTATTGCATTAAAAAGGAAACGTGATATATTTAAAATAGAAATTTTGTTTTTTACTTCCTCATGTACTAGAATATTGGCATTGTAATGAAAGTTACGTAATGCAGCAAAACATTGATGTCTGGAATATACCGTTTTGGGGTCCTTTATACCGAAAACCCATGTTTAGCTCTGGCCGAAAACGGCACTCCCCAAACAGCGACTAAATCGTACCGAGGAGTTCAGCCGCTGTCTGGAGGAATCATCTAGCGACCGGTTCCGCTGATCGGAAGTTTTCATTGGTTTCTCCGATCAACAACAGACGAATGCCAGAGCAATACCCTAATAAATGGGCCAAGGACCGCACGCGATCTTTCCTTCCTCTTCCTCTCCTATTCTCACCCCTTGAACACACACACATTTACATGCACTATCACACATGTCGTAGACCAGTCGGGACCTTAGAGCTTATCCCCGCTGGGACAACGCCCCACTAGTGGAAGTTTTCTGGTTGGGTAAAATCCCGCAAACCGAAGTTTTGGTCGGCACCGGATCTCACTATCCATCGATGGAAGACCACAATTATCTCCTGCGATAAACATATGCATTACACTTACCGGGCTAATTACCTTAGCAGTTGTCACGTCCGAAAACACTAATTTAAAATAGAAATTGCAGATCGGATCAGATTTTTCAGAGCATTGACGTGTACTTGTAACTTCCGTTAGTCAATGATGATAATTTTTGGCCCATTGAGGCAAAACCAATGAGGTGCTACTTTAAAGTACCGTCAAGTCAGAAGGCATCTAAATTTTATTCAAAATATTAGTTTTCCCTTAATTTTGAGTTGTGACCATTTTCCGCAAATGCTTATACAAATTTTCTGGAAAAAAACTCAATTTTTTTGCGCGTGAAAATCGAAGGGATCAGTCTTTCGGTAATTTCGACAATGTCGGCGACATAACGTCAACGGCATTGGCGAAATAACGTCATCGTCGGCGATATAGCGCGGACGATGATGATGACTGCAACATAGTGTCAACAATTGAAATCATAGCGATATGTCAAGGACAATGACGTTGGAGAAGACGTAGTGCCGACGTTGACGATGTTGCGTTGACGATGGCGATGACGTAGCATCGGTGATAGCGGTGACGCAAGTGGCATAGCGTCGACGATGACGTAGCATCGACGATGTCGATGTAGCCATCGGTGATGACAGTGTAAACGGTACCAGCAAACATTCGTAGTGGTGCGCGCCACTGCAGGCAGACTCCCGCCAGTTAAACACGACCGTTCTGACCCGTCCCGTACGTTGGAGTTTTACGGCTTCCCGACGCCACCGTGGCCGCCCACGGCCCTGCGGGGGCGCCGTCGCTCCCCCTCCCGTCCCCGCCACGCTCGCCCACGCCCCGCCCCCTTCCGCAACCTCCGGTCGGCCCCTGTTCACAAGCTTCCTCTTCCCACCCTCCCGCCCCGCCACGCCCGCTGCGCCAGAGCTCGCAGTGTCTGCTGGCCTCCCCGGCGTAGTCGCTTCTGCGGACCCTGCTCTGGAGGCTGTTCCGTCTGTTGTTTTGGACAGTCCACAATGATTGTACTCCGGTTTTGTTATTCTATCAACTGAATTCAGGACTAAAGTTTTTGGCGTCATTTAATATAAAATCTGAACCTGCTTGCAATCTGTTTCTTATGGAGCAGATCCAAGGGCTGTGGACGCCTTTGCAACATTTGGTGCAAAATCGGAGCTATTTTCAATAACGCGATGTCTTGCACTTTCCAGTCTTTCCAATAAGGGCTTTTCTTTCAGGTACACTGCCGCTGTTGAAAGTGGATCGCACTAGATCGTAGCATCTGATAACAATAGCTCAAGTGTCGGAAGACGAAGTAATGCCCTCCACTCTTGCGAAAATTATTAGATTTTCGATTATTTGTCATATTGGACAACTCAAATAATCGTGTCAACTCTTGACGTGCATTGTGGACTAAACTGCAGCTTTCATTGGAGTTCTTTCATTTTCTGTGCCTCAAATTCCACCATTTATCTTTCAACCCCTTGTAATGAGCAGCTACTGGAGCAACCATTGACCATTTATGGTACAAAGAAAAGCGCGGATGCAGCTAATCGTAAATATACAAATAATATTTTTTTCTTTTTCTTCATATTACTGGTTCTCTAGTAACGCGTATGAGACGACTCTAGTAACGCATGCTTTCAACACACCAATGGTGTACGTTAGCTACGTGTCATTCTGACTCGATTGTCGCCCGACAACTCGCTGTCAAATGCGCAAGTGATTGAAAGAAGCTGGCTGAAGTGGTGAGTGTGGCTGAAGCTTGATTGAGTTCTTTTTGTCACGATCTTCACCTAGCAGTCCGCGATCTACGGAATGTCTTTAATGAACAGTGGTACACCATCGGAGAAGAGAGAGGGTCATGAAGACGATGTGGCTGAGGAAAAGGTCTTTCTGCGTTTCTTCTATTGCTTGCTTCTTCCTCAACTGCCAAGAGGCCGTTGGCGTTCCTGCGTTATTAAAGCTACACTGATTATCACATTAAATTACTTTCCGTTTCAGCAGAAATGCAAAAATCTTTTTTTAGAATGCCTGAAGTCGGCTGGACTCCTACAAATCCGTCCATTCGAAAATCCTCGTTGCCCCACTTTGATCTACATTGTTCTTGGCCCTTAGTGATCGTTTATTTTTTAAATAATTTTTCTTCTTTCATCTTTGGATTCTTGCTTTTCCGCACCGGATTTTTTGGCATGACGAGTGTTTCATGCCTTCCTTGTGTTTTGAAATCGTCGGACAATGAAGATCAGGAACTGATGTAGTAGAAGTAAAGACCTATTTTTATTGCTTGTTCGTTTGCACGTTAGTCCCTCAGTTCATCCCTCTGTTCCGTTAGTCCCTTAGATCCTCCTGCCTTTGATTCATCTTTCCTGTTTGTAACTATATTCCTCCGGATCCTCTGTACTTCCGGTTGTCTTTACTTCGTTCCTTCGTTCGTTCCATGGTTTGTTTCCCTGTCCGTTGTTTTGTTTCGTTCGTTCCTTCGCCGACTCGCTCGCTCGGCGGCCGGGGCCCCCGCACCCCGCCGCCCCCCCCTTTCTGTCGCCGCCGCTCCGCCCCGCACTCCCCGTTGTTTTCGCCCGCCGCCCCCGCGCCCGTCCCCGACCACGCCCCCGGCCACCGCTCCCGCGCCCGACGCGCCGCACTGCCGCTGCTTCTGCTGGCTCACCACGTCGCCCTTTCCACTTTCCCTTTGTCCTTTTTCTTCGTTTCCTGTTTTTCACTCTTTTCCTCCCCTGCTCCTTCTCTTCTTTCCTCCTCCTTTCTTCCCTTTACCTCTCCTCCTCCTCTGTTCTCTTCTCCTTCCCTCCTTTCTTCATCCTCCACCTCCATCCTCCACGTCTTCCTCTTCTTCGTACTCCCGTTTTCATTCTCTTACACCTGCTCCTCTGTTTTAATTACTGTATCGTTTCTCCCGTGTTCGTCTTCCACCAACTTGTGTACGACACCCATTCTCGGAACCCCCGCCGATATCTCTTCGTACTTACTTTATATTCGGCTTGTTCTGTTCCTTTTTGCGGCCGTTTTTACGACTTTTATTTCAGACTGCTTTGACATCGTTTACTTACGATCTTTCTTTCGCCGTTCAGTCGGTCACGTGACGTGCGCCCTTGTATTCCCAATCTCTTCCGGGCTACAATGACATCTATCTTTGCTCTCCTCTCTCCGCCCACTTCGGTCCATGGCCTCGCAGTATCTCCGCTTCGCAATTCTTTTCTATCGCACATTTCACCGACCTCTCCGCTATTACACCTCGTCTACCTCCCCGACACTTCTTCTCTAACTCGGTAACACCCCGCGCGCTCCGGCTAACTCCATTGCCTCGGTCGCCGCCGCCGCTTTGCACGCGCCGCTGGCCGCTTGGCCGGCCGACCCCCGCACCGCCCGCACCCTCCAGCGCTGACGCCGCCGCCGCCGCCGCCGCCGCCGCCGCCGCCGCCGCCGCCGCCGCCGCCGCCGCCGCCGCCGCCGCCGCCGCCGCCGCCGCCGCAGTCGGCCCGCGGCCGCCCCGCTCCGCCGCCGTGGCCGCCGCCGCCGCCGCCGCGGCGCCAGCGCGGGCTTAAAGCTGCGGGGTTGATGCCGCGCGTAGCCGATGCCGATGCTCGGCCGAATCCAGTTTCCGTTTCCCGTTTTACTTCAAATCCACGCCCCTCCGCCTTCGTTGATGTGCGTTTCGCGCGGGCAGGACGAAGTCGCTAGGCCGTTCTTCTTTCGCAGTTCTTCTTGTCTATTCCTCTTGTCTTTGTTCTTCTTTTACTTGGATATTTTGTTCTTCCTTGTCTATTTCTTTCGTTTCTGTTTCTGCTTGCTTTCCCTTTCCTCCTTTTCCCTTTTTTCGTTTTTTTTCTTCATTTTGTTAAGTTTTTATTTTCCTCTGTTTCTACATCTTCCTCTCCTGACTCTTATTGAATTTTTCTTCTACATTTTTTTTCACATTTCTTTGAGTCTTCATGTGCATCATCCTGTTCGAAATGTAGTCGTCAGGGTTGAAAGACTTGATTTTCCCCAGCAATTACAAAACGCTTAATTATAAAACTTAATAATTAAATATTTGTATTGATAATTTTTTTAAAGATTAGTTCCGGCATGTTTTGTTTTCTACTATTCGCAAATGAAACACTAAAATATTTAGATCGGCTCTGTAGAATTCTTCCTGTTGTTATTCTGCAGTAAACTACGAAATATGTGTTAACATTTCTCCCTTATGAAAATAATCATAGTAATTAGAGAGAAAACCTTTTTAATTGATGTAATACGCATTAACGTCTATCCTGAACACTAGCAGTTGACACAATTGAAAACCCAGTCACGTACACATTCAAACAATGAAAATAAGACCAGTTAATAACAACTACCTACACTATATAGCAATAAGATTGAACATGTAGCACCGGTGCTATTTGCCTTCGTAGAGAAATACGGGCATCGCCCTTGAAATGAGTTTAATCTAGTAGAGAAAGTTAATAGTTGTCTGTGAGACTGGAAATGTATGGTCAGTTGCAGCCTGTGTGTGCCGTTGAGATGGCAGTGACGCTTGAAACTCCCCGAGATTCTAGAAGAATGACTGGTAAATTTCGTGTACAAGTCGTCGTACCTTTGAACGCCCGCCTTTAGATTGTCACAAAGTATCTTTAGACTTCCGATGATATCCAAGGTACTACATTCTAAATTACTACGTATACAAATGAGAAATACTGTTACTGGCGGAGTGAAACATTTTACACCGTAAAAAAGGGTAAACCATACAGGTTACATGGAGTTACTTCCCTCTGTCGCACTATTGTTTCAAGTTTTATTTATTATTATTGTTGTTATTATTATTAATATTGTTGTTATTATTGTTATTATTAATCCAGGACATTCTTTAGAGCGAAAATTTTGTTTTTAATAGGCAATATAACACGCTTTCATCTTTGAACACGTCAAGCATGAACATGAAAATTGTTCAAATACCCCATATACCCAAAAACTTTCGTGTTAAGTAAGTAATTATTTGCAGTGGGAAAATGCTCTCTTATGCCAACTAAAACATTAAACAAATATGTTGTGTTTATAGTATACCTTAGTAGTACACATATTTCATACTTTCTTCTGTAGGGTGTATCATTTTACTCACACAGGCAAAAGGTAGCATCAAACGCGCATCATATGTAGATGGGGCCGAAGGTGGTTTTATTGGCGTTACAACGTGCAAATCACAAGTGATGTGCCCTCTGCGATACAAGGAAACTTCAGCCTGTTAGGAGGCAGGATGGTCGGCGAGCCAAAGCTAGGTATGGGTACTGCTGCTGTGATAAAAAAAGAAAACATTGCTTTCTCGAGGTGCACCCCCCATCGCCCACCTTGACACCAGGACTGCCCTCCGCCAGATCTTGTGGCCTATGTCACCGCACAAATGTACGAAAGAGCGTTGCGACGCAAGCCATAATCGCGAGGGCATTTTGAACGACCTGCAGCAGCGAGTGTAGTTTCGTCATCAACAAAGGTGAAGTATTACATCTTGTATTTTGTTATTTGACAGCGTTTGGACTTCATCTCGCAATCCTCCTCTCCCTACTCTGCCACGCATCCAACCACTCATTTGTTTTTTTTTTTTGGGGGGGGGGAACGGCATAATAGATATTTGTTAAATAATAAACCTTTTTGTCATTATATTGTATATTATTTTTCTCGTGTATAGCTGATACTACTCAATATTATTTTTTAAATAATTACATAATTCCAACATAAATATTTAAGTCAATTTTGCCAAATAAAGAAGGTAACAAATGAAAACTCTAGACCTTTAGGTGGGGGGCATCCCCATGCCCCCTGGATCCACGTAGGTTCGAGTCCCGCGTAAAGCGTGGATATTTTCACAAAGTCTGTGGAGACTGGTGTCCAATCAGATCAGTCACCCCATCCATAATCATCTCTCTTTTTCTCCACCATCATTCACCTTTTATGATCACACCTACCATCCTTCATCCAGTGGAAAGGTGGAAGGCATTGATAAACCACCACTACAACCATCTGCCGAGAAAAGAAGAGGCAGAATGCGCAAACTTCTTCCACACCTGCATCCAGACTTCACCGACCTCTCCACGTTGAGGAGCTCATCATTACTATATTTTTTTTTCCTAAATTCTGAACCGTCATATCGACATAACGCAATCAAATAGAGGAGCAAAAGTCAATTTTAACGTCTGGGGTTCTTAAAGAATTTTAACAGTCCGCTGACAGTTCCGAACAATTGGAACAAGTGTAACTCATAATGTCGTGTTAGTATTATCGCAAAGAAAAATGTTTCTTATGCGTGTGATTTCTTTGAGATGTAATACGAACAGTATTTAACAACACTCGGTCAATATGATTAGGAACGAACTTGGTTATTTTCTGTATATCGGTATATGACGTTACAACCATGTTAGTTATTTTAAGGACTATTCTACGATTTATAATACATTAATCCGATTTGGTGAATTTTTCGTGTGAGTCCGCCGTAGCGTACGAGCCCGCGACGTGGGTGCATCGGCGTGAATCGCCCACAAAAACAAGGAAGATCCGTCCCGGGGCGCGTCCCCTCCGCCGTCAAGGAAGGGCTGGCGGGCGGACGGGCGGCGCGCGTATTGTTCGCGTGGCGAGACGCGGGGCGCGGGCCCTCGGCGCGGGCGGAGCGGGGCGGAGCGGGGCGGAGCGCTGCGGGGAGGGGCGGGGAAGAGTCGGGCCCGGCGCCGGCGCCACAGCAACGCGGTGCGCCGCGCCTCTTTAAAGAGCACGCAGCGGGCGCGGCCACGTGCGCCACTGCAGTCGCCCCATGCCCCCTGCTCCCCCCCCTCCGCGTCAGTGCAGCCACCCTCACCCTCGCCGTTCGGACGGTGTGGATATCGGCTGTATCGTGCTGGCAGGGCCGGGTATTCGCACGCATCGACAAAAATGCGAGTTAAAAGGATGTTCGTCTCGGGAACTGGGTTGCGTGCTGTCGCGGCACGGTGTTAGATACACCCTCGAAGGCCTTTATCTTATCTCATCTACCGATATATTATAGTTTTCCATCAATTAGTTAAATTTCTAATAATGAAAAATTATTTGCAATTATTGGTAAAATAGAAATCATAATAAAGAAATGTCCGTAACTATTTCGTCATTTTGCCATCTACCATTGCATATTACATTCTTCTGGCCGGGGATGCAGAGGCCACCTTTTAATCATTTAACGGTGAGGCGCTTGGCGCTTCTCTCATGCTGCTGTCCTTGGGGTGTCGTCCCCACCCTAGCCGTCTGTAGGTTATGAATATGGAATGTGTCATGCAGACAGGCCTGGTATTGGAACATATCGACAAAAATGTGAGTTAAAATTGGAAGTTCGTTTCGAGAACTTACTTTCGTTCAGCCGCGGTATGGGGACAATATTGCCCCCCTTCTGAATTGACGTAAGAATGGATGCATGGATTGACCTGGAAATTTGCAATTTTTGAAATGATTAATTTTTATGTAAATTGATGAGCTTTCTAATAATATAAATTATTAACAATAATAGACAACGAAGTGCCCAAGCAAAAGAGTATCTAGCTTGTATTCTTTCGTTTTGTCGTGCCAACTGGAGTGGCACACGGTATTTTTGAAGCGGATTTCCAACACGCGGCAAGCGATTTCCGTAATCCTATGCTGCCTTCCCTCAGGTCCCATCCCATCCGTAGATATCGAATGTAGTGTGTCGGAAGACTGGCATATTGGCACGCGTCGACCACAATGTGAGAAAATGGCTTTTCGTCAATGGTGCTGTGCTTCGTTCGGATAAGGAGTTGACAGTTCGAAGTATCGCTAAAACTAAAATGATATAATCTTTATAAATCAATACATTAGATAATTCTTTGGCAATGAAACAGTCATTGAACGAACGAGTTTACGAATACTTTTAAATTTTATCGACTAGCCTATGAAGCCGGCGTCGTTGGCCGAATTACTTAACTGCCCTCTGTGTAATCACAGTAGTTAAGAAATCCGATTCGACTATGGATTCCTGGACGGATGACCGCCTTGAAACCCCAGTTATTAACGGCGCCGAGCGCCTGGGCGAAGGGATAAAAGGCACTGAGTGACTGCAACATGACAAGGCAAAAAATATAACGGAGGATTCTTCCAGATACGCTCAATGCCCAAGACGGTCTGAGAGACGGGTTACAGAGACGTATGAAATAAAAAAATAAAAAAATACGGATCCGAATACTCGAAATTCTTTTCTCTCTCCTCGTGTAACTCGTTCCTAGCTTACATACATAATAAAATCTGACGATTTCGATTATGAATTATATTATTGTATAATTCTAATCATTCGTAATATGTAATACTAATGATTATGAATTATAAAAATATCATGAATATATATGATCATTATTCTCATCTTAATCACATCTGCTTTTCAGCTGGTCTCATTAGATCCCATTCGTTTCGTCCTGTTTCATTCTTCAACAATGTAAAATCCCAGTCTTCCTTAAGTTGCCAAATGGCACTCCGAGGGAGGAGGGCTTTCAGTATTTCAGGGGACGACGAATTGATGCAAGAAGAGAAACGAAGATTATTTTCGCATACGCACTTCCTCTGCACTTAAGTATGCTCGTGCGAAAGTTTCCTTGATTTGGATTCATTGACTAGAAGATTGCAAAGGACGTTAAATCATTAATGAATCAACTAAATATGGATTACTTGTGACCATCACAGGGACGAATTAATACTTTTCCCGCAAGAAACGTCAAACTCGATAAGGGACGCTCCCAGGCCCCCGAAACGTCAATTCGCATCGTGACTTAAGATGGTCTGATATTTATCTGCTTATTTTGTCCTTCCCTTCCTCTTAGACCTCTCTTGACATTCCCTGTAAGCTGTCTTTCTCTTTCTAAATATTTCAGTTTCCTTTTCTTGCTCCCATCCTTCTTTTAAATTTACGTTTAATTCATTTCTAACTTTTCGGTCCATTTGATCTTTTACACCATTCTCTAAAACCCTTATTACAAATACGTTCGTCCTTCTTTCTTGTTATTTGATAAAATGTCTTATTATTACATACTTATAAGCAATAATTGTTCTGACATTCATCGGAAAGACAAGGAAGGAAACAAAGAACAATTCTCACCATAACTTGCTGCGACTCTTACAAAAAGGATTCCCAGAAATATTTTAACTTTGCTCATATTATTTGCCGTACACCTCATATACCCGCGTTTAGTTGTTTTTACGAGTAAAATAGTATAGAGAAACGTCGGAGCTGCTAATGCTCTTCTGCATTAGCGTCCATGGCGGATTTTTAGGAATTCATGTTTTGTATGGGAGTTGTTTCAGAATTACTTGTAGTATGCATTTCATCATCAGGTATCTCATATCACTATTCACGTATCAAAGATCATATCTAAATAATTTCTTTCGTAATAAGAATGTTTAAATTAGAGCTGTACAATTTAGTTTCAGAGACGTGAATTGTACTAAGAATTTTATTCGATGGTAATTTCTTAACTATCACTGAAAAATTTCATAGAACTTGGTTTTATTTACTACCTTGCGGATATGTTTTTATATTTTTGGATGCCAGATATTGATTTCGAATTTTTCTTGGGATTAAACTCAGTATTGCAAACACGTGGATGAAGCTTCACAATTATTTTCTTAGTGTAAAGAGTAATCTCATTGGTATAGGAATTCACGAATCATCACAAATAACTTAATTCGTAATAACAAATAAATAAATTAATAACTTAATTCGTAAAGATTACATTCATGTTGGCTCTATTTGGGAGTCTTTCGTTTCACTCTCTGCCCGGGCTACGCCGGAGCTTTTTGCTAGTATGAAATTAAAGAAAAGTAATGAAGCAAGTGATGCGAAACATCATCGTGATTCGATACACGTTCTTACGTTTATCTCCGCGGGAAATCCACTTCGTTGTGGAGCACATGCACTCATCGTCATCCAACAGTTTTGATGTCATGTCACTGTCACGAGTGTTGGTCGAAAAACTCTTCATTATAGTCACTCTTGACATCCAAGTCAGACAGCGCTGTCGTCATTTCTATAGTTTCAAGATTATTCTCGCAAGCATTTTACTACTCGAGTGGACATTGAAGATGGCAGATGGAGCAAACAAGTATAGGATGATGTGTGTTTCGGAGTCAGCTACAGTGATAAGCATAGGCCCTTGTTCCTTGCACCATACTCAGCGGTCGGAGATATCAGTAGAGTAGTACTCAGGAGTGGAAAATCTGTCCTGGGAAAGACGCGAGCTTGCGAAGTTTTCATAAGGCATCACGCAGTCAGAGCCTGATTCGAAAAACAAGATAGAGTAGTAGCGGATTCTTCCGAGGCAGGATAGTGAATTATTACGTACGAGAAGAAATTTTTAAAATCGCAAAGAACTTTCCACGTCCGAATTCACAGTAAACAGGGAATTTCCAAAATGACCTAACCATAGTAAAACATTGTTGTTTCGCTCAAATAAGTGACCATTTTTTTAAAGGAGGACGCCTGCCTCCATAAGAGTGTCTTTTGCTGCATCCTCTTCAGTTTAGGTTAGGTTCTTACGTGGTGCTCATGAGTTATTTCTGTCGGCAAAACCGGCATCAACTGACGGCATTGCATCGGGACATCAACTGATGTCATTACAGTGCTTCCGACCGGGAGGTCCTGGGGTTCGAGTCTCGACGCTAGAGGGATTTTCTAGCTAGTTAGCTAGATCGAGTCCAGCCGTTGTCTGGAGGAGAATTCCCGCCAATCCGTACTTTTCCGTGGTTTCTCCAGATACCACCAGCCTAACAACGCGGACTCACACCACACAACAGACGGACCGCGAGCGATCTTTCTTGTTTCTTCCTTGGACTGTACTCACTCCTTACACACATTTACAGGCACTACACTACCACAGGTTGAGAGACCAGTCTAGAGCTTAGATTGATTTTGATTGATTTTTTCGTGTTTCCGGGCGCGTCAACTGCTTTGGTCATTAGTCCCGCTAGTGTACTGCATGTTTTTTTCGCGGAAGATGGCGGTGACCATCCCGCGCTGGATGGCGAGATCCGGCGCCGACCTACCGTCGGCTGTGGGGATTCCCCTTAACCAGGACTCTCACATCAGCTGGGCACCGTCCCAGCCGGCACAAGCTCTCTCCCGACCGCTCTCCCGGAATATGTGGTAGTGTAGTGCATGTTAGTGTGCGTGTGTGTGTGTGTAAGGCAAGAGGATAGGACAAGGAAAGAGGAAGGACAGATCGCGCGCGGTCCGTGGCCCGTTTGTTAGGTTACTGCTCCGGCATTCGCCTGGCGTTGATCGGAGAAACCACGGAAAACTACCGATCAGAGCAGCCGGTCGCTAGAATTCTACTCCAGGCAGCGACTGAATTCGACCTAGCTGAAAAGCGAGTGTTGAAAATCCTACCGCCGTGGGGAGTGGGAACCTAGGACCTCCCGGTCAGGGGCGCTGCAGTGACATCAGTTGATGCACTGAGCTACCGCTCCCGGTCTGGAGCTTAGAGCTTGTCTCGGTTGGGACAGTGCTACGCAAGTGGGAGATACCGGGTTGGGGAAAATCCCCGCAAACGGACTAAGGTCGGTGCCGGGTCTCGCCAGCCAGCTGTGGAAGATCACCGTGATCTCCCGCGATAAAAATATGCACTTTGCTTACGGGACAAATGACTTTAGCAGTTGACGGGCCCGGAATCCCTAATCGATCAATCAACGTGTTACTTCTGTTGATAACGATCATGAACATCTGGAAGGATATTTTAAGTTTTAAATGCAAAGCATGAAATGCTTTGCGGACTAGGAAATGATACATTAGAGATATGGATGGGTAGTGTACAACGATTTAGGAAGCGCAAGTCAAATTGGACACTCTTCGTTGAAAAATACATTGCATGTATACACTGCCGCTACTATACAACGAAACAGCCGGTTCAAGACACTCGTTCCCAACTTTCCGATCACTTAAGGAAGTAATTATTCTTTTATCGTACTGAAGTGGATGAATGCGGATCTCTGTATGCGACCACCTATTTTGAGCAGTCACATTTTGCTTTCAAATTCTTGATGTTCTAAAATGTTGCCTATGTATTCGGCGACTAAACTTTGATAAATAAAAATCTCCTTATTTGACAGGGTGATTTCTCGACTGACCCGATTTTACATTGGCCATGCACCGTGTATGAGTAGTTTCTTTTTCTCGCCGTCCTCGATTATCCCAATTATGACTTTGTTGGATTTGCCTCATCCGAACGGGCGTAGTTTTCAATCTCGTGCATAAGTTAATACGCGAATTGACGGTAGGAGTATATTCAATGTCGGCCTTGGCTACTTTGTTCTTCTGCTATTAGATTTTATTCTAATGGCAAATTAATTGCCTTCGGAGGGAATTATGCATTTGAATTTATCGAAAAAATATGTGTGTTCATTTGTAAGCTTAGACTCTTTTGATGTAAACTGCAGTTGATATCATTACCCATGATACGTCACATCCGTTTTCGCGCAAAGTAGGCGCAGTTCGGAAAAAAATGAAACTCTCAAAAACTTTGAAATTGAAGATATAATCTTCACTCAAACGATAGGGAGACTCGTGCGCTGGCTGTCCGGAAGCGGCCGGGTCTCGATTCGAAGCAGGGAGACAGGCTTATAGCAGACATTTCATGCTGGCTGCAGTGATATCGGAGTATGCACATTCGCTTCTCAAATCCGAGTTTTAATGTTGAAATCCAGCTGTGGAGAGGCAAAATATATCCAGTAGGTTATGTCACGCCTTATGTTATGTAACGGCTGTGACATGTAAAAGAATCGTGTCTAAATGTCACCTATTTTAAAACTTCCGTCAGTTGCTGTACTATTCTTATCCCATATTAGCTTAGAAGACGACGCAATTAACGGATAAAATGACTCGAGACCGTTGATGTGTCGGATCCTGGCGACGTATGGGGGTCAAAAGTTAGATTGAAGCATTGACGCCTGTGTAGTGACAGCTTCGCAAATGATCACAGCAGTGCATCTCATGTCGGGGTGGGCCAATTTCTGGAGTTTCCGCACATTAGACAACATTTTTTCAAAAACGGTCGTGAGAATGCACCTGCAACAGTCTCTTGACGTCATGTTCCTTTCGTAGACGTAGACGTAGACGTTGTTTGAAACCCACATGTTTGATCGAATTCTCCTGATTGTAAATTCTTTGATTCGGAATTGGAACGAACGATCGTGAATCTGGTAAACACGTTTTCCGTTGATTCTACCACATTCAACGACACTTAATCAACCACTAGTCTATCACGTCATGTACTTGCGTAGAAAAGAGCGAGATAAAAGTATGTCAAAACAAAATATATCTTCCGTGTCTGCGTAAATATTCAACTTTTGCCTCGAGCAGTTTCCTGGTAACTTACGGAGACTCGGCGCCCTAACTCCTGCGCAACCTGGCTTTAAGAAATAATGTACTCTATCTTACGCAGAATCTCAAGAAGTTAATGAGCTATGAGGTGATTTTACGTTGGCATTTAAACTTCAACTTCATTAAATAAATTAGTAAAAATTAATATTTAATAGTTGAACTGATGTTAGATATGTGGTATCGTGCTTCGTCGAACAACAATCTTGGTTCGACGGCAAGCTACAACTAACAGATTTTCTGTATCTATTTTGCATCTTTCAATTTTAATAGAATAAGGGAAAACTGTGGCCATGTGACGCTGTTTACAAAATTCCGTTCGAAGTAGAAAAGTCTTTAATATTTCGTAATTGTTACTTTTGTCAGTGCATTATCATTAATTTTCTACCATTCAAGCTAGATTTCTCTCGGCATGTTTACATGGTTCATGGAAGTTTTGGTTTCAGTAGCACAGACACCAGAATGCATGCATCATATGCAGCACCTACTTGGCGCTGACCGCAGTAAACTTAGGCCCATAACGTCACATACATTTTGTCCTCGCACTAATTTCTTCTCTTCTTGAATACAAAATTAGTCGAAGCCTTACTTCAACTGATCTCACTGGTATGATGAAGCTTATACGTAAATTCGACCCGTGATATTCTACATAGGCCTCATCACTTATTGTGAATTGAGAAAATATTTTTTATTATTATTTTCAGTTCTTGTTCTTTTTCGGTCATATCTCAGATGAACGCTTTTGATGAATGGGAGATGGCTAGTATTGATGTTGATATGATTTGAATGATGACAGAGTGCCACGTGAGGCAGTGGAAGCGGGAAAATCCCGAGAAATGAAACCTTCCGCGCGCTCGATTTGTCTACCTCCAACTCCACGTGGATTGACCGCGATTTCTACCCCTCTCCCTAGAAGTGGATTACGTACCAAACTAAATAAAAAAAGAAAAAAAAGAGCATCCAAGAGTGAGCAGAGACTAGGTAGAGCATGGCTCCCGAGGGTCCGTCCGCTGCAGCAGCACTGTAATCTCGGAGCTCCTTGGCTCGTGGCAGCCGGCGGCGGCGTCTGCCCTGCGTCTGGCTCCTTTTACGACCGCCCTTACGCGAGCGTGCCGCTTGCGCGAGTCTTCCGCTGCGTGGCGGAGGAGCTGTCGTCCTTTTCGCGCCGACCGCCCGTGCCGGGCCGCTGGGGGATCGACCTAGAACGACTCTTACGACGCTTGCTCCTCAGCGACTTCAAGCAGTTGCCTCGATGAAGCCCTCACTCTGTTTGTTCGCTAGTTCATTTTGCTAGGTGGTAGATGTTCCGGTGCTAAACTTATTAGACACAGTGACTTTAGGGACCACTGTTTAAGTTTTATAATTGAACGACGTGTAGATGGGAAGAATTTGTATAAAGGAAGATCCACGTTAGTAGACATGACACAAGTAATTCAGGATGTTTGGTGTAACATGTACGAATACGTATGGACATGGCAAGGAAAAATGATTAACGGTTTTCATGTAATATTCCTTTTATAACAACGGCGTTGTTTATGTAAATGTGGTAGTTAATAATATTTATATAATATTTGTGTTTGTAAAAATTGCTGCTAAGTTGTTCAGGATCTGAGTAGAATATGTTGATGGTGTCATGGGTTCAATTTTCGTATTTTGACCTATTGAGCACACAGGTGATCGTGCCTTTTCATGTGGGTATTAAATAGTAACTATTATGTCCCAGAAATAAGTCACATAATTTTTTGATGTTCTATTAATTTACACAAAATGAAAGCTTGGTATTGAATTCTTGGTACGGCCATCGGATTCTGCGTAAAGTGTAAAACGATAAGTTGGTAGTGATAGAAAATGCTTACACACATTGGAGTGGACAAAATTTTCGTTCAGATTTCCAGAAATTAAAGCTCGTGGTTAATTAAAAAATTAACCTTTTTAAAAAAAAAAATTTAATTAAATAGTGAGGTAAATATTATTGTGTCAAATAAATATTGGTTAAGCGATACAATTGAAAATAACCATTAACCAGTAAATAACCAGTAAAAGTTGTGTATAACTACGTATATTCTAAGAAATATTCCATGAAAACAAGAACTCCAAACAATACAATATAATATGCTGTTTATTTTAGAATTATTTTTAGGTTCATATTTTCGATCTATATAAAAATGGCGAGTCAAGTTTGTTGCACAAGAACAAAGGTTTTCAGATCTTTTGGTAGAAAGTAATAAAATTGTTTCTACCCAATTTATTCACGAAGTGTAAATATCGATGATTTTAAAATAATAATATTTAAATGTGAAATTTTATTCATAATTTGACAAACAATTGCAAATGTGCCTGTTAGCTGAAAATGTCTACAAGATTTGTCATTTTTTTCTGAATCTGTCATAAGAATTTGGCAAAATTAATGAAAAAATTCATGTAATGGAACAGCGCTCGGACGCGCCCGAACACCGCCGTGTACACGCTCATGATTACTTAGTCGGTTCAATGAAAACGCCTTTTCCGGCGCTTGACTTCGCGGTGTTCGTCCACGAGACAGCGGCAGCGAGGCACGCGTCGCGATCGCCAACAATTTATCCGCTCGTTCACAAGCGCTGCGACCCCTGCAAAGGCTGCGGTGGCGGCGGCGGTGGCGGCGCGCGCCACGCTGCGACCCACCGACCGGCACGACGCTCAGCCGCGCTGCCGGGACGGCGTTGGAGTGGCAGGGGGGTCAGGGGAGGCGAGAATGGAGGTAGCGGGGACGGCGAGGGGCGGGGGGACGGCGACGGGGCGGGGGGCGGCGGGGGACGGGGCGGTGGGGACGGCGACGGGGCGGTGGGGACGGCACGGGGCGGTGGGGACGGCGACGGGGCGGTGGGAGGCGACGGGGCGGGGGAGGCGGACGGCAACGGGGCGGTGGGGACGGCGACGGGGCGGTGGGCATGGCGACGGGACGGCGAGGATGCGGGCGGCGGGGACAGGGGAGGGGGACCGGTGGCGGCGGGGACGAGGGAGGGGGGACTGCGACGGGGTCGAAGGGGTGGGGGCGGACGCTAGGGCGGGGGAGGTATTGCTGTTTCTGCTGCAGGCGTCGTTGCCACCGGGGCGGCCCCGCCACCGATGACCGGCGGCATATGACGGTCCTCGGGGCCGCACGCGTCCGCCCGACAGTGGGCCCTTTCGCGGCAGCTCGCGGTCAACATACCGATCAACAGGCGCGTTGCTGCGCGTTGGACCTCGTGTGATGGATCCTGCGTTTCTGATATTTTGAGACCTTATTCGAATGTTTTTCGACCTGAATCTCCAACATCTTAAATGTCAAATCTTCGTTTCAGATAGATTTGTTATATGATTTGTCTTTTAAAAAATCTTAAGGAAGAAATGTATGCAATGATTCGTACCCTATTCAAGCTTAATTTTGCGAGTTATAGATTATAGAAACAAGGTCGAATTCTTCCCACAAACCAGAAGGGTAATTCCTTTTCTCGAAACAATGAAAGCCACTAACTACAATTTAGAAGTTAAACGCTAATATTTGATATATTCCATTAACAACTGTAAAGCCTTCGTTATCTCATGCTCTTGGAGCAAAGTTCGCACTGCTGAATGCTGTGTGTTCGAGTCCCGTGTAGGTCATCAGTATTTTCACCATGAGATTGAGGCTTGGTTGACATCTCATACCAATGCATATCATCTAACCATCATTCCATTCTTAATCTTTCGTTTCACATCATCAATAAACCTCCACCATCACCCTACCAGAAGTAGGCATTGGTGCTGTGGTTTGTTGTCCGAGAAATGGGAGGATCTTCGTTCTGGCTCCTCACAACCTTCGTTATAGCTGTCTGAAGCGAACGTCCAACTATCACAGACATCTCTGGAGACAACCTGAAGAAAGTTTTCTCGCGTGAACAAACTAATGTCCTACGTTTCATTTTTTCCAATTTAATGAAAAAAAAACATGCAAAATATTCATTACAGTAAAAATAATAGTTTTAGTTTTTATAAAAGGAAAAAATAAGTGTATAACTTCTGGAACTAAAAATGGATCCGATATAATAATTATTTGATTTACAAAAGTCCCATTTTTGAGTTTTAACACACCAAATCTTTCTCACCAGATTTGAAGATTATGAGGTTTGAGGATTTGAATGCCCTGACTCGAATTAAAATAGGAAATAAAATTCGCCCGTTTTGTTCTTATTAAGACTTTTTCGTATTGCAGGAGTGTGTTGGGCTAAATGAAAACTATGAATACTTTGAATTAATAAGGTATCTACATCACCAACAGTAATTAATGAAAACTATGATTTTGAAAAAAAATGTTAAGAAACATTGAATTTTTTATTGATTCATTGTTGCCGATGGTTCTCAGGGTACTCCAAATAAATTTATTTAACCTAGTATTTCATTGCAATATCGTATTAAGCAGTTATATTCCTAAACGTATCGACATGGAAAAGGGAAATGACATATCCTTGATTTGATACCTTTCTGTTGTCTGCCTTATTCACAGCTTTCTTATCTGCTATCGATAGTGGCCCTTCATGTTTAAAGAGACGTAGTTCCTTCAAATCCGCGCAATGTCGTGCGCAATACAGCCTTTTCTCCGCAAATCTGGATTTTCTCCCAAGATTGTAGGCCACCTTCATTTAAAATACACATCTGATATCTCATTGTTTCTGAGAAGATAACGCTCCTCTGTGTCTGATCACTTTGTGTTTTCACCCTCGTGTCTGCCCCGCGCCCCGCCACGCCGCAGAGCCGCCACACTGCCCCCGCCCGGCCGCCGCCGCCGGGCAGCTGGAGCCTGTATTTATAGCGCGTAACGCGTGTTCGCAGCACACAGCCCGCGGCGGTGCCTCTGCCACCTTCGCCCGCGCCACCGGTTGCGGCCGCCCTCGCCCACGCCCCCGTTCCGCAGCTAGACAATTTTGGGCTCGGGGCAATGCTCAAGTGTAGCCTCTCTGCCCACGAAAAAAAAAGTAAAATGTGAAAGTTGTATCAAGAAACTGTTTTTTTTATTTCAACAAATACCAAACTTGCAACGTTTAAACTTTTTAAATAATAGTTTTATTTAAAAGTATTTAGTGATAAAATAATACAATTTCCACGATAAGCTTACAAAGCTAAAAACATGTGTTGTGCTTAGTGCTTAATAAAATCAAAAACAGCAACTCAATATTAGAGTTGATCTGTGGGCGAACATGAAGTTTGACCAGTTTGTGTATTAGTAAGCCCTGATGAAGGAATTACATATTCCTAAACGTTGGCAAACTAATGTGTTTCATTAATTGACCGATCCATATCCCACAATAATTTTTAGTTTTTGGTCTACTTAAGGTAAAAAATTAATTGAAAATTTTATGAAATATCAGACTACTCTATCGCGACGTATAAAATTACGACGAGTTTCTTGAGTTATAATTTCTTTTTCAATTTTTTACTATTTTTTTTCAGCAGTCGCATCGGGCCCCTTCACTTGAGGCCCCGGGCGATCGCCCGGTCTGTCCGTGCCAAGGGCCGGCACTCCCCCTCTATGGCCCCGGCCCGTCCCCCCCTTCCTATCCCCTTCCCCGCCCCACCGTGTCCTCGCCCCGCTCCCGTCCCTCCGTGTGTCCTTCCACCGTCCTTCTCCCGGCCGTTTGTCTTCCCGGCGCTTGTCTCCGCCCTCTTCTTTACCCTCGTCTCCGCCTCGCCCCGTCTCCGCGCCCTCACTGCGTCTTCTCTTCGCCCGCGCGAACATAATGCTCCCCACCCAACCTCCGTACAACCACCTCCTCGCACTAGTCCCTGCTTCTCCTTCGTTCAACCTCTCCGCCTCTTTTTTCCGCTCGTACTCTCTCCGCATTCTCCGTTGCCTCCGCCCTCGCCGCTGCCGTCTCCCACGCCATCTCCACCAAATCTTCTTTACGACACCATCACAAACTCGCCATCGTGATATGCTCTTGCCGTTCTCGCCTTGCCATCAACTCTCCTCCATTTCCACTACACCCTCGACATGATTATCGCTTTACAACGTACAGTCGACTTCGGTTATTGTGAATTCGGATATAGTGAACCCACGATTGTTCCCTGGTCCCGTTTCACTTACATTACATTAAGCATAAAAAGATTCGGTTATAGTAAGCTGAATCTCGCCTACAGTGAACGTACGAAATACAACGTCCTGAAAGTTAATTGGAGCTCAGACGTTATTAGACGAGTAAAAAGGCCTTCGGAGAGTGGGACGGTGTTCCAATAGTGGAAGAGGCAGTGTCAAGTCTGCATTACGATACTTATAAATATAGGACAATGCAGAATCAAGTATGGAGAAAACACGAACTCTGGCTGGTGAATGATCTAGAGATGAAAAACGTACGAAGCAAACAATTGAAAATCATTAATTTTTTAAAGACAAATGAAGATATTGACTTTGTCAGTTCGTGCTGTTAATGAATTTTGCTGTATCTATATATTATTAAAAGCAATCATTGTGCAGAAATTCTATTTAATTTTGACCTCATTGGATATAGTAAATCTCGGATATAGTGTGAGTCCCCAGAAGTTCACTATAACCGGAGTCAACTGTTATTGTTTCGACGTCATTGTCTCATCCTTACTTTTGTTTCGCTCTCGCACGCCCCTTCCTCTTTCCTGTACCACACCATTTCATTCACGCTTCTTACCACTCTGCGGTCCTTTCCAAGCCATTGCCCCTCCATCGAACGTATCAACACCGGCGCCGGAGAGAGAAAAGTCATCGCTATACGAACCGGCGATTGGAAGATCGCGACTTGAATTCTGCAAGGGTGCTGGAAATTTGCGTGTTAGCTGTGTTTAAAATCAGTCTGAATAGTGCGCCTGCCACAATCAAATTCGTACACGGACTGATCTGATCTGTGGTTCCCCTAATCGTTTCTACAACAAGCTACAGTTCTACAAAATGTAGAACGGACCAGATTCTGCGCGCGATCTTACTTTCCTGTTCCCATCCCTGCGCCAATGAACACGCCTTAAACGACGATCAGATCCAACTCGCTTTTATGCGTTGCACTCACCCTTTTAATCTCCCAATCTCATCCGATAGACGATATCAACCGGGATATTTCAGCCTTTTCTATTGGGAAATCTGTTTCTCTCCGTCTCATTCGAGTCCTTCCGACGTGCCCGCATGCTTCGATCTCTCCCGCTTCTGTTCTTTTCCCCTCTTTGATTTTACCTTCGTACATCGGTCGCTCATTGTTTTCTCCGCATTTTGTCGTTCCTCTTGACTTTGGACCTCACCTCGCCCAATCCCCCCACCAATACGCCATTATTCCTCCCACCAATACGCCCTAATTTTATATAAGAAATAATGTTTGTCTCCGTTGCAAACTACATTCCAGTAAAATTTTTATACTTAATTTATTGCTGTGCTAGAGAGAGCATGAAATTAAGGTGAATTTCTTCATGTGCTCCCTCACAAGAATTAATTAAAATAAATAAATAAATAAATAAAATCTGGTTTTTAACCCACTTTTCATTTGAAATGTGGGTGTAAACAAATTATTGGTAACATAATGAAAATTCTGTGATATGAGTGTCGTACTCAATTCTAAGCCCTCCCTTTTCGTAGTCAGATGAATGGCAGTGTGACGTTGCAGTTCGCTGTAAGGTTGTTCACGGCGGGTGAATAATGAGAGATAAAGTATTATGGATGGGATGATGATTCAGTTAAATGTGTTGTTATGAGAAGCTAACTACGCCATTGCCACATAGTAAATACAGCCACGTCTTGGCGGCATTCCTAACCGAAGCCTTCTGCCCTATATACTAGACTTCGTATATTTGACCGGGGGAGGTGGCTCAGGGCATCAAGAGATGTCACTGAAGTGCGTCTGACCGGGAGCTCCTAGGTTCCAGTCCTGATTGATTGATTTATGTTTCCGGGCGCGTCAACTTCTCTGGTCATTCGTCCCGTTAGTGTAGTGCATGTTTTTTTCTCGGGAGATGGCGGTGATCTTCCCTCGCTGGATGGCGAGATCTACCGTCGGCTAATGGGGTTTCCCCCTAACCAGGATTCTCCCACCAGCGGGGCACCGCCCTAGCCGGGACAAGCTCTAAGCTCCCGACCGGTCTCCCGGGATATGTGGTAGTGTAGTGCATGTTAGTGTAAGTGTGTGTGTAAGGGGAGAGGATAGGACAGGACAAGGAAGAGGAAGGAAAGATCACGCGCGGTCCGTGGCCCGTTTGTTAGGGTACTGCTCCGGAATTCGCCTTGTGTTGATCGGAGAAACCACGGAAAACAACCGATCAGAGCAGCCGGCCGCTAGAATTCTCCTCCAGACAGCGACTGAATTCGACCTAGCTGACAAGCTAGTTTCGAAAGTCTAATCGCCGTCAGGACTCGAACCTTGGACCTCCGGTCGGAGGCGCTGCAGTGACATCAGTTGATGCGCTGAGCTACCGCTCCCGGTTCCAGTCCGGAGTGTGACAGAATTTTCCACACTAGTTTGTCATCTATTCAGCCGCTGTCTGGTGCAGAATTCTACCGGCCGGCTGCTCTGATCGGTAGGTTTTCAAGGTTTCTCCGATCAACACTAAGCGAATGCCGCAGCAGAATGATACCAAACGGGCCACGGACTGCGCGCGCTGCATGGCTTCCAGGTTCTGCTACGGCCATCGCCTGGTGCTGATGGGAGAAACCACAGAAAGCCATCGATTAGACCAGCCGGCCGCTAGAAATCTTCTCCAGACAGCGGCTGAATTCGACCTAGCCATGTAACTAGTGTGGAAAATTTTCCCGCGGTCCAGACTCAAACGCTAGGACATCCCGGTCAGAGACACTGCAGTCGGCGCATGCCAAACAGCCAGGGTGGAAACGGAACAGTCAGGGCAAGCGGAAATGCCCTAAAAGTTTGTAATGTTTTTTTCTGAGTCACCGGTGCATGCATCTGCTATATTAATCTCAACTTAATATAAACTATAATCTAAACTTTGCCCGAACAATCCCTTTCGGGCAAAGGTCGCCTGAAAGCCAGGGGTAGCTTCTGACGAGCCATAAGGGCAGCCACTTGTGATGTTATGAGTTGGTAGTACCTGTTGCCTGTAACTACTAGATTATGCACGTAAAATAGGCTGAGTAAAGGTTAGACAAATAAAGGAGAAAATGACATGTAGAATTTCTTTCAAAGGCAATATAAATTGGCATAAAATAACTCTCATTGACATTTTATATTACTGCAAGCTGTCTTATTTAAACAGTTAGTCTATTTATTATACTGTATACTATATCTATGGTAGCAAAGGTATCTATTATAACTTAAGTTTACGTATTACATTTACATTCAAATACTTTAACGTTTCGACTATAATTTTTTGTTGATAATTCACTTTTTGATTGTGGAAACGTCTAATCTAAACTCAATAACGGTAACCTTAAGTTATAATACAGCCTGTATAAAACTATTTGTCGACGAGACAATAATATAATTGTTTTTGTAGATGTTAACATTCGATAAATAAAAATAAGCATTTCGCTAAAAATCATTAATCCAATCAGCCCACCACGAGAGGTGGAAAGTTGTCGGGTTACAGAATAGATACTACACAGAAAGGAAAGCAGAGGGCGGCTCCTTTGATCTTCAGTGTGCCACCGCGCAAAGCGGATCGCCATCTTGAAACGTCGCAAAGGTATCGCAAGAGTCAGTTCGAACGCTATTTTCTCAAAAACATCTCCACATTTTTTCTTCTAACTTTTCCTACAGGTAGTGCTAATTTCACTGTTTATTATGACATAAAATTTATTTTAGTGTTTTTTTTGTTTTTTCAAAAAATTACACAAATGTCATTTTTTGAAATCTCTCACGCCGCTGATATACACATTTCAGCGACTTGTAAACACTATTTGAATTTGTGAGTTAAAGTGCTTCAAATGATTTTAAATAAAGTTTTCTGAAAACTCAAAAATTTTCTGTGAAAAAGAGCTTCAATTTTGCATTTTTAGTCACGCCTAAACAGCATTTTCTTAAAAACGGCTCCAAATTTTTTAGTGAAATTTGTCATCTAGGACAAGGTTTTACTCTTCTTTAATATTCTTAAAGTAATATTTCGGCCATACTATTAAGAAAATTTGAAGATTACCGAAGAATTGAGAAAATTTCAAAAGAATTGTCTTTGGGCGGAGATAGATGGCAGCTGGCTAGAGAATGTGGCAAGTCCGATAAATTAGCCCAGACCAAAGAACGTAGAAAACGAATACGTGAAGTTTTGTCCCATTCTGTGGCACTAATAGTTGTGTATCTTTATTTCTCTGTCCTTTTTATCTGTATTTTTATTAATATTTGCCTATGTGCGATATTAATATTTGCCTAGACGATGCAAATGTCCCTTCGAGTTTCGCATGTTTTTGCTAGTTATACACACACCAAATACAAGTAAAACGGAAATACAAGGCACCTTCACCACCACTCACCACACAACAAAAGCCGGGACGTAGTGCTGTTTGCACACTTTCAATATGGCGACCATGCGCATCATATCGGCGTACGGATTGTGGGTAGCTTTCCTTTCTGTGTAGTACCTATCCTGTGGTTAGGTGGTGGCAAATAGAGGCGCGCCGCGCCGCCCCTCTTGCGGGCCAGGATTCACGTGGCCGGGTTGCGGAAGTCGTTCGGCCTGGCCGATGGCGCCGCCGCCCTTCACCGCGCACCGCAGTGCCGTAATGGATTGCGTACAGTCGCAGCCTCACGCGGCCCTTGCGTACAGTCGCCGATGCAGGCGCTCGAGAAGACCCACTGGCTAGCGCAGCGGTCGTTAACCATACGCCCGATTGATACCATACCATACGCCCGGTAACGATACCATTCGCCCGATTGATCGCTTACCTGAAAATTCGTTATTTTAAATTACGCAGATCACTAATTTGATTCTTTAAGGTACACTATATATATATATATATATATATATATATATATATATAATACACACACACATTACTTTTTTCAAGTATTCCACATTTGTTTTGCGGCGTAATGATGAAAATTGGGGAAAATAGTTAATAATGAAATAATGGGGAATTTTAGCTTCATTATTAATAGAATTAATAGTGCATTAACAAAAACCTGAAATGCAGATCATTGAGACGCTGAACACAATTGCTGTTATGTTGTTATATGCATATTCGGGCTTGTAAATTATACACTATAAAACTAATATGCAATAGTATCATTTTCATAAAATAAATTTAATTTTCTTTTTTGATCTTTAGTTTAGTTTCTAGCCATGTTAAAGCAGTTGTGGAGTAAAAGGTTTGATTTAGAATTTGAATTTGTGCATGATTTTAATAGTTCAGTGCTGTCTGATCATGTGTTGTAAAATAATGTTCACGTATTTTGTGGTCGTGGACGACAAATGAATGCCGATGAACTTATAAGAGCAATGCAAATATCGCACCCCTAATGCAACAGGACAACTCCAAAGTCATTCATTTCGTAGGAGAAGTTTTCTCAAGGGCATATAAAGCAGGAATTGAATTTAAATTTAATTGCTTTTACTTGGCTCTTTATGAAACTATAAACGATGAAATTAACAATGACTGTGTCTCAATTTTCAATTTTTTGGGGTAATAGGGAATAGCGGGGATTGCAAGAAACAAGTTGGCATTAGAACTACAGTAATTTCAGGCTAATGAAAGCTTCTAAGAAATTTCAAATTCTTCTTCTTCTTCTTCTTCTCACTCTCTCCTCTTCGTACTTTCTCTTCTCTCCACAGTTTTTCTCCTCCTCCTCCTCCTTCTTCATCTTCCTGTCCTCCATATTGCTTCCTCTGCCCCCTTTTTCTCCATTTGCCTTTCGTGATCCAATACGTCTAGGTGACCCACCAACTGTGGGCCACCCTCATATCTTCTAAACGGTTCACGATATCGAAATGCAGTTTTCGCTCAACAATGCGAAATCATGGGCAAGTAATATGCCGTAAAGATAGTGCTCGTAATGGTTTTAGTTTCTGAGAAATTTAATTACCTTCTTACTTTTTAAATGGAAGTATATTTTTTCTCACTAAAAATTAGTAGGTCATAAAAAGACGAATACAATGATATATCATTCGTTTATGCATTGACAGAAGTTTGACTATAAAATAATACTTCATGACATGTGATTTTGAATTAAACCCACAAAATTTCCCTTACTAGCTGGAACTGTCATCTTTGGCGAAGGTGGCCTTCACTTCGCGGCGTCGCCGCCTGTATCAGCCTCAGCGCCGCGAAGGCCACCTCCCCCAAAGGCGACCGTTGCAAGGGCTGCTACAGGAAATATTGTATGTTTAAATTGAAATCATCAAGTCAAAAATCAGTCAATTGAAGTCAAAAAGTCGAAGTCATCAATGAAAGTCAAAACGTCTTTTTTATACTCAAATTTCTATGAAAATACTAACACATCATTGCATTCCTCTTTTTATTATCTATCCATCGCTGGAGAGAAACGTATACGATTCCATTTAAAAAATCAAAGATGATATAATTTCTCAAAAACTAAAAATATTACGAACAATACCTGTACAGCCTATCACATGCCCCATGATTTTGCATTGTTGAGTAAAGACTGCATTTGAATATTCTAAATCGTTTATAAGTTATGGGGGTGGTCCGTAGTTGAGTTGGGAGAGACACCTGTATTATTATTTATTAGATTTTCTTAGGTCTACAATATTTCTTAGGTTTTCGTCTTCATTTCTTCTATTTTATCTTGTTTTTTATCCCATGCTTAAATGGATGGCTTGTCGTCTTGCATTCACCACGAAACCTCTTCTTAAAAATTTTTCGCTCACGTCCATTCTTTTCCACAAGTCTTGCCTCTACGGTAGAAGGTCAAGGCTGCAACTCTGACCTCCGGCAAGTTACCGCGAGCCAACAAGGGACTCGCAATCTGTCCAGAGATGCCAGAGAATTCGGACCTTTTAAAATTCCTGGCTAGTGGTTGTCATTTTTCATTGCTTTGGGCCCATAATGGTCCTCGTCGCGGTTCAACCAAAAAGAACAAATGTTCTTTACGCCTGTAAATATTAAACTTCCACATTTCACCTCGAACTGGGTTGAATTGTATCGCAAATATTTACTCTAGATCCACAAACATTTACTTTCGTCGGCGAGGGTCCTGTTTGAACAGGCGAGTAAACAATCTGAAATGTGTGAGGAACTTACAATGGACGGATGCGCTGAACGCGCAGGGCAGAAGAGATTGCAACAAGGAACAAGGAGATAGCTACGAAACTTCGTATTGCACAGTTCCTGATTTTCCACTGCCCCCAGACTATTTATTTATTACTTATTTATATATTTTACGTGAAAAACAGTTAAAAACTGTGTGTGACGTGCTTTGGGGAGAAGAATTGTGTACACGTTTTCAAAACTTTGTGATTCCATTCCTAAGCCATTTATTAATTGAATTTTGAATACAAAAAAATTAGCGTTTTTGCAAGGATTATTAACAAAAGTATTCGCTCCGACGTAATAAAATCTATTTTCAAGAGCAAATCAAGAAATTTGGGCTCTTATCTCTCATCATGACCTTCGTCAAGGAATAAAACTGCCTGCCGTGCTCCAACTGGTGCTGTTACTCGCAATTTGAGACCAGAGATGATCTGGTTTTGGTAGGTATCTACCAGCTGAAATGAAAATTCTATAGTCTCAGAATGCGTTTTTTGCGTTCAAGTCTCCTAATATTAGAGTGGGGAACGATTTAGTAGTCCATTGAAATTATAATTCATCATTTGATGTGGGTTATAAAGAGCTATTAATGTGCGATTTGTTTGTTTATCGCAGTGCTTCGAGACCTAGAGTAATAGATAAACCGGTTTTCTCATATGGGATATAATTAGGAATGAATACCACTTCATATTGATGAAAGTCTGTCCTCTCTTTGTGTGCTGTAATGTGATATTTTGAAGCTGTTTTTGGGTTTTCGGTGCGTTTCATTAATTGCGGCTATTTTTACGTAGTTGGCTATTAAGAAATGGGATGGATGGATAGTTCTTGCTTTGTATTCCGATTGCATTCCAATTCATGAGGACTAAGTTACTGTTGTGACGGTGCAGTACTAATGTTATTGTTAAACGTTCAGGATGTGGGACTGAATATTACTGATTCACGATGTGATGATTGTATTTATAAGTTTATGATAAAGTTAGAGATGAAATTTACAATTAATTGATGAGTGGGGAATTGTGCTTGTTAGAGTTCATCGTATTCGGGGGTGGGAAATCATTAATTTCTTGAGCCAAGGTATATCTATTTTTAGCATTCGGGAGGATGGGATTGAAGTTTGGAAAGTTTTCTCTGAGCTGTTTGAATTGAAAAATTATTGAGTATTTTTCTATCCTGACTTCTTTTCGTTGCCTATTGGAACAAGTTCTTACAGTAAGAGCATTCTGAAGAACGTAAGTTCGCCCAATGAGCACTCATGCACTTTTTACAATTCGGAGTGGTCTCCTTATTCAAACAATTAACAGAGTAATGACCTGCACAGAGTATGCAAGCTAGCTCGTGATAACATCAGTTTTTGTGTGCCCGAGATCAAGGCAATGAAGACATTCAATCGGATCCCTACTTTCTTCCTTCTTTACGGCTTAACACCAAGGTTACAAATTTGTTTAATTTGGAAAATGATTTCTATGTTCTGTGAGACGCCCAATTGCACATTAATCCCAGGGATTGGACAATTTTTTTGAACAGTTTCATGACCTTTAACGGGGAGAGGTTTTGTGACTACAGATCTTGATGTAATTCCTTTTGGGTGAGGGATAAATGAACGTTCTTGAATATTACAGAGAATATATTGTTCTCTGGATATTTATATGAATTTAAGTTCCTTTTTATTGAATGAGATATTTAATAGCTTTTTTGAAGCTGTCATGGTTGTAAACTTAATTTTTAGTTTTTCGTAATCAGAGAAGAACTGGAAAACTATAATTTCCTTTATTTCTATGTTAAATTTGTGATGACATTTGTGATGAATTTCACGTACATTGCTGAACGTTCACATTTTCCGAATTTTCTGGTGGGTTTATATCAATGAAGTAAAACCTATTGCCACGGGGCTCCAATTTTTCAAAAGCTGAGAATTGTTGAAAAAAGGTTTCATACCTACGTCTTTGGTGGACTTCTATGAAATTGTTCTGTTGGATCAACGGCTGCATGGCCTCTTTGATGAAGAAGAATCCCGTTTGGGTTTCACTTTCGATAGAAGACCCATTCACGACACCATCTCTTGGAAGTTTGCAACTGTCCTGTTGGGAGCCAATGATACCTTTGCACCATGAGCTATGCTACTGGCTTGAAAGTGCAGGTTGAAATGGCCGTTGAGGGGTTTAAATCCCAAGCTGTGGAAGTCGAATGTTTGATTTCCAATCTGAAGGAGGAGATTACTTTCATGGCGCTCTATGGATTGTAAAACAGCCCGATTGATTCGGCTACGATTTGGCGGAAGCCAAGGGCTGCCGAGTCGGCTCTAGTGTTCGTTTAAATATATCACTTGAATGTACAGGATGTCCGGGGAGGAAACGTTGAAACTTCGAAAATAAGCTCCCCAGACAATTTTAAGCATATTTTGTCTAATATACTACTTGGATATTCGGAATGGCTGAGCCGTAACAAGCACTCAAAATTAACACATAAAAAAAGCACCTAATTTACACAATTCGACTCCTTTTTTATTTCTGAGTTAATTTTTCTTTCTGAACAAATATATTCATTTCTCTTGTAAATAGTAAATAATTAACATGTTTCTGGAGTGTCTGTAAGCTTCTGCAATGCACATTTCTGCATAGAAAGTATTTTGTCTAACCAACTTTTGAGTGCTTATTGCAGCTTAGCCATTCCGAATACTCAAGTAGTTTATTAGACAAAACATGCTTAAAATTGTCTTAAGAGCTTATTTTCATTATATTATTATAAACATTACTTATTATATAATCATTAAGTTTTGTCGATTCCTCCACGGACACCTGTATAGATACAAGATCGTTTTCTGTCTGTTTTGTAGTTTCGCTATGTAAGACGGACGCCCTGCAGAAAACACCGTACTAAATGATAATGCATTGATAGTAAATAAAGTACTACTGGTCTAGAAACACCGCATTGAGTTGAAGGTGGTGACTGCTCGCCACTTCGGCGGTATATCCGTTAGCTGTGCGACACAGAGCTTCCTAGTGTTGACCGATCTTGTTGCTGCTGTTTTACCTGCCGTTGTTGAATTTGAGTTGTTTAGTTTGAATTCTTGAATTTGCTGATGCCCTATCTGTACTTCTGTGGGCACATTGTGCTCATGTTTCGAGCGAACTGTGTTTTCCATTGCTTCGTCTTTAGCCTTCGAAGCGATGTTGTGGAGTGTCACGAGGACACTTTAACGGCCCAAAGATTGCATTTTCACTTTCTTTTCAGCGACTGACAGCGAGGTCTAGGATTAGAGTCCCGATGGTGGAGGATTTCGGACAATCGCTAGATAGCTAGGTCGGATTCCCAGCTGTCTAGAGAAAGATAGCGGTCGGTTATAATTCTACTTTGCCATGTATTTTGTAAATACAAGATGAATGCTGGAGCAGTACCCGAACAAACGGGCCACGGACCACCCAAGGTATTCCCTTTCTCTTCTCTGTCCAACCCTTTCTCCCTACATACATACATACATACACATTTACTCTTGCATGCACTAAGCCTACCACTTACCACTACTTGCATACCCATATATATATATATATATATATATATATATATATATATATCGGAGACCGGTCGTGAAGATAGTTTGTGGTGGCTGGGATGGTGCCCCGTTGGTGGGAGATACCCGAGCGGGCAAACCCCACAGCAAACATGCGTTTAGGTCGGCCCCTGATCGCACCATTCAGTGTGGAGGAACAAGGAACATCGTCACCTTTCGAAATAAAAGATTCATTACATTAAGGCGACTCATGACCACAGCAGTTGACTTGCGGGAAACATCAATTAATCAATCACTCAACGAGAGCTCTTCGAATGGCTTGCGGCGTGTCGTGCAGTTGGATTAAAACATGCTCTATTATTTGAGTTGTAGCACTTGCACTGTTATTCTGGTTTATGAACATTTTCACTATTTAAAAATAACTGCGAGGCAATTGAACGTCAGTATCACGACCGTGCTTAGCGCTAGCGGCGTGTCACTTTCCACTGTTAGAGCGAGGAGAGGGTATTCATGATAGAGGCTGGAGCTCTGCTTGGAATCCTAGGACGGAAAACGATGTGTTGTTCGATCTCTTAGAAAGATAAACACTTCAATTTACATTTACTTAATAGTTTATAGGTTGTGAATAATCGATGAAGGTTGCAATCAGACCTTTCCCTGTACTTAATAATAATAATAATAATAATAATAATAATAATAATAATAATAATAATAATTAACAAAGATAAACATTTCCATCCTAGTCGATGTTTACCGATGCGATCACCTCTTTCTGCTTTGGGGTTTGCGTGCTTGCCTGATAATGACGCAAGCACGGTGCTAGCTGCAAACCTGTTCTGATGACACACTTAGTGGATGTTCGAGACCTCATGACACTTTTGCATATTATTACGCTGCCTTTTATTCAGTCATGATTCACTTTCATTTTTCTCATCCACATAGATCTACATTTTGCAAAAGCATTGCAAAAATAAAATGTTGCATTTCGTATAAGCATGCAGTTATGCCAAATACAATCATTTGAGAGGCAAGAGTTTTTGTTTAAGTTAAAAAGTGTAGTTTACGAATGGTGATTAATTGATTGATTAATTACTGATTTCGGGCGCGTTAGTTGCTAAAGGCCATTAGTCCCGTAAGTGGTGGTGCATGATTTTTTCCTCGGGAGTTGACTGTCATCTTCCCCCGCCGGGTGGTGAGATCCGGCACAGACCTATCTGTCGACTAGCGGGATTCTCCCCAACCAGGTATCTCCCACCTTTGGGGCACCGCTCCAGCCAACACAAGCTCTAAGCTTCCGACCAATCTCCTGGAATGTGTGGTAGTGTAGTGCCTGACCATGGAACTGTAAGCGTTGCCCGTTTGTTAGGGTACTGCTCCGGCTTTCGCCTGGTATTGATCGGAGAAACCATTGAAAACTACCGACCATAGTGACCGCCCTCTAGAATTCTCTTCCAGACAGCGACTGAATTCGATACCATCAGCAACCTCTTCCGTGTGAAAAAAGGGGGAGGGGATTTTTTGTCAGGTTTCAAGAGTTTTCTTGTGTTTCATTACGTCATTTCATTTCCTTTATGACACGATCGCGTGACAGTATAAAAGAATGACCATTACAACTCCTACATTGGGACTTCGACTGCAGAAATATAATGCGTCGTCTCTGTAAAACACGCTGTACGGTATATCGTCACATTTCTTAGAAAGCATGTAGCGGGATTCATACAATTTTTTGGGTGTCTGTTTCGTTTCAAATGCTGAAGATCCCGACGTCTTGAAGGACAGAATACGTGACGTCCACGCCTATCTATAATTCGTTTCGAAAGTGTTTATGACATTTGTCTTCTGACGGCAATTTTCCTCTCATGAAGGCTTTTCCTTTAGCCGCACTGTATGATCTTTTCCGCGATTTTGATGGGATGGCGAGAGATCATTTAAGGTGAATACCAGTATTTCTAAGATTAGAATATTGTAAGGCGTAGATTTTGTAACGACTTGAAAGGCTCTCGTTGAGAATCAGCCAATACAGTGTACATTTCTAATCAATTTACTACTGATTAAAAAGTAAAAAACCACGCAAATAAAAAAATCTCAGACAATAAAATCGAATTGCAACAAAAAATGAAACAAATCTGAATAAATCTTTATATAACGTTTTCGAACAATAATTTCCTAAAATTATTGTTAAGTTTTATAAAGATTTCAGCAAATAGTTTTGTTCCAATTAGATTCGCAATGAAATTCTATTAATTTCCCTTCAAAAGAAAGGTTTTCGAGAAACTTACAGGTCTTTAGATTCCTCACATTCTTTGGCTAAGATTTGTCATAAAACAACGTAATGATTGAAGAAAAAGGGACTACATGCTTTTTAAAGAAAGGTCACTGGTGATCTTTGCAGGGTGAGGAACTCTTAAGCGTAAAAATCAATATCGTGGTCCCCTTAGTAATGATGATAAGTGTCAAACACCGTTGTCAAGCGTAGACAAGGAAAGGGGCGGCGGCTTAAGCATTTATGCCCTCTCATTTGCTGGGCTGATGAACACACTGGTGATTTGCCATTCTCCTCCACTAGATGGATGATGGAGAAAGGTGCCCATTAGATGTGAATGATGATGAGAAATTAATGATTATGGAGTAAGTATTGATCCCGGGGACATCAACTATTGAGGTCGTTAGTTCCTCAGGTGTAATACATGTTACATCCCGGGAGATGGCAGTATTCCTCACACACTGAAACGTAACATTCGGCGCCGACCTATACGTAGGCTAGCAGGCTGTAATCCCTCAGCGGGGTACTATCTGTGCCAAAACAAGCTCTAAGGTCCCATCTGGTCTCCCGACATGTGTGGTAGATTAATACATGTAGATGAGTGCATGAGGAACGAAAGTTAGCCCGCGATCCGTGGCTTGTTTATTATGGTGCTGCCAGGGTTGGGCAGTATTTAAATACTTGTATTTGAAACATACATTTTAAATACATTTTCTTCTTTTTCTTCTTGTTATGCTTCTTGGTAGGCTATAGGCCTGTTCCATTCCTTGGATTTAAAAGCATTCGTGCTATCGTCGGTTCGGTCATCCGGGATATCTTCTTCCCACAGGTCTATTGTCTCTCGAGACCCTTACAATTCTGCCTTCATTCATTCTGTCAAATACATTTTGTATTTGAATAACTGCATTTTTTTGTACATGTATTTTAGAGATGTATTTAAATACATAAAATAGGTGTATTTAAAAAAGAAAATACTTAAAATACTTCAAGTACAGATGAAGATAACAAGAATAGTTTCTTTTTGTTTGATTCTGCTAGTGAATGACCCTAATTGAAACGTAAATAGAAGCCCTTTTCAGCCGTTGTATTTGAGTTCTCTTCAGTTATAAATTATAAATACAAATCTTTAAAAATGTTGGACAACAAATCCGACAACAAAAACTGCGTTTATTCCGTATAACTAGTCACGACAATGCACTTTTTGCCTATTTTATTTCTTAAAATGTATTTTGAGGCAACTTACCACATTATCAATGTTTGCCTCAAAAATGGCTTTTGCAAGGATTTTATAATGTCTATAAATGCCTATTTTAGAGATAATTGCGCGATCGAACGTTAAGAGCCTAAAAGTACCTATATTGAATTTTCCGCATTTTTAATATTTTTGTTCAATATATTTTGTTTTCTACAATCAGTAACAACCGCGTAAAATCTGCCAGAGCGTTCTTCGATCTAGAATCTTTATGCCCTTAGGAAATATTATCAAACTTCGCAATATGTTTTGACAATCGAATAAATTCGATTTCTTTATAGAGAATGGTGTTCATCATTTATGCAGTACGTATTACGTATAAATTTTAATATTATTCAACCATGATTCCCATTTCCCTGCCCATTTTTAAGTTTTTACTTCGTAAGTGCTGCCTATTGTCAAATATAATGCCTTTTCCCCTGTCTATTTTTACATTTTTAAGTGCCTATTTGCCTGCCTATTTTCGACATTTAGTGCCTACATGTCCGAGTTCTACTTATAACACTAGTTTACGCTCATCCACGCCAGTTGAATGACCGTTCTTTTGCGGGGTTTTTACATTCGTCAAATAGGGGTTTATTGTCTGATGATTTGTATGAAAAACTGGTCCCTTTAAAAGGAAATTCCATATATTTGAGTTATACTTATAAGTTATTGTTCAGAAATGTATGACTTGTTAATTAGCAATTTATTGTAATTGAAAATTACAACACATTGTTGCAAGAAAAAACGGATTAATAAAAAATTATTGAATTTACTGTATTTTGAGTATTTGAAGAATTTAAATACGTATGTATTTCGCTATTCAAAACCTGATGTGTTTTAAGTATGTATTTTGAATACTTATTTACGAAGTATTTTGGTGAAGTATTTAAATACTAAATTTAAAGTATTTTGCTCAACCCTGGGTATTGTCCTGGCATTTGCCTGGTATTGCTCTCAGAAACCGCAAAAAACTGAATATCAACGCACCCGGGCGCTAGACTTCTCCTCCAGACAGCGCCTGTATTTGACCTAGCTATGTATCAGCAGTGGAAAGTAAGGCATTGTCAGGACTTGATCACCAGAATATCCCTATTACTGATGCCCGCAAAGTGAACGATTACAAATGGGATGATGGATCAGATACAATAGATACGTATTGATAAATGGTTAATTTACCTACACCACAATCATACAGTGAAGACACCCATTCCTATAACGTGCTTCATGGACACTCGATACTAGAATCCGCAGTGTTCGCGTACCTGATTTCAGCCGCCGGTATCGCCTTGATTACCGTTCTTTACTATTTCGTTCAAGAGCCAAGCAAAAATGTATAAATTCGTTTTCGCGTAATACCTGGTCTGGTGCAGAAGTCGTGGCAATAATTTGTTTCTAAAAGAAATTTTATTGGATCATATTATTTGCCTCGTGAAAAAAAAGTATTAGTGTGTGTTCACAACAACAGATGGTCTTTGACCGTTGCGAATCGATGTGGCACGATCGGTAAACAAGCACCTGTTGGAGGGAGGCAGACACTGGACGCTAGTGGAGCGAAAGTGGTATCGAGAACCGCACACTCACAGGTTGTCCCGTGCGTTGCTGGTCACAGGTCGATATGCGTCCTTGCTGAAACTCTCGTGGCCATGCCGGGAGCGGTAGCTCAGTGCATCAACTGATGTCACTGCAGCGCCTCTGACCGGGAGGTCCTAGGATCGAGTCCCGACGGCGGCAGGATTATCGACCTTAGCTTTTCAGCTAGGTCGAATTCAGTCGCTGTCTGGAGGAGAATTCTAGCGGCCGGCTGCTCTGATCGGTAGTTTTCCGTGGTTTCTCCGATCAATACCAGGCGAATGCCGGAGCAGTACCCTACCAAACGGGCCACGGACCGCGCGCAATCTTTCCTTCCACTTCCTTGTACTATCCTCTCCCCTTACACACACACTCACACACACTTACACTAAAATGTACTACACTACCACATATTCAGGGCGGCCGGTCGGGAGCTTAGAGCTTGTCCCGGCTGGGGCGGTGCCCCGCTGGTGGGAGAGTCCTGGTTAGGGGGAAACCCTACTAGCCGACGGTAGGTCGGCGCCGGATCTCGCCATTCAGGGGGGGAAAGATCACCGCCATCTCCCGAGAAAACACATGCACTACACTAACTTCACACGGGACTAATGACCAAAGCAGTTGATGCGCCCGGAAACACGAAAAAATCAATCAATCAATCAATCTCGTGGCCATCTCGCGACTGTCGGGTGTGGAAGGGAGATATTTTCAACAGCTTCCACCAATTTCCTGACATTCTAGGGCATTCCTTCAGCAGACAACGGCTATTTTCATGTAAAGCGTTGTACGAAAGGATTACGTTCAGATCGCACGGCGGTAGTCAGACAACTGATTTCACTTTGTTCTCTGTAATAAAAGAGGCACTCAAAGAACCATTTGTCGTGAACATACACTAGTACCGCATTTCTTTCACACGAGGAATAAAATTTTACCATCCGATAATATTTCTTTTAGAAAAAAAATTATGTCTAGAGGTTCTTGAGTTAGGGTCCAATAAAAGTAAACAAACACTTTACATTGCCCACGTTTCGGCTATTTATTCGGGTCTTCATCAGGGCTAAAGAACAGATAAAACATTTTATATACAGGAATATGTACTGTGAACCATTTCATTAAAGCTAAAATTACAAATTTTGTTTGTTAACAATGAAGTTGTTTACCAGTATGATTATCAATGATATACGTCGTACATGCTATAGGTTCCTATTTTGTATGTAGTGCCATCACACACAAATCATATTTGACAATGTTAATCTTAGAGTATAATTCAAATAAAGATTGTTAATCTCAGAGTGTAATTCAAATAAACAAATCAACCGACTCGTTTCGATAGTTCAAAGTCACAAGAAAACCGTCTCGTAGAGTAAAAAAAATCTTAATACGCTAAATAAACGTGCTCCGCGCTGAATAAAACCGTTGTTCTGCAAAATGATGCATTTTGAAACACGCTACATTTCTGGTTGTGCACCGACGATATAAATACTTTTAATTCATGTGAAGGTTTGCAGGGTAGGGTATGGTTCGAAGGGCATGCTATGAAGAGCTGCCGCAAGCGACTTACTTAACGATGTGGTGGGAACATATTTTCATTCAATACTGGTATTTATAATTACAAAACACGTCGTAGAAATCACATTCATCATGTCAACAGCTTACGTACGTACGTTACTTTACAGCGCATTGCTAGGGGACATTAACAATTAAAATCGATACACACATTTAAGTTTAAAGTAAAAGATATTCTGCTGCATAAATATTTGTATTTCATGAGAAATTGTACTTACCATCAAAATAAAAATTAATATTCCTTTTAACAATGATATATTGTATAAGTTAACATTTTAGATGTTGAAATTTTAGAAAGAATTCAATTGCCTGTCACAAGTAATGTACTTCAAGTTCTGGGTGAATGAACCCCATGTCGATTAGGGTTCCTTCCAGTTTCTCTGATCCATTGAGCAAATGCTGGGATGAACCCGTTCTTTGCGCCTGGACATACATGTAGCTTCACTATGCATACGCTTTGTTGAGCTTTCCTTATGCTCCCTGTGGTAGGAGTATAAATTATTAGGGCACGGTTTATAAATTATAATTTCGTTAGCAACACTAAGAAATGAAGTACGTAGTTCGTTTACCAATGTGAGTTTTATATAACTTGGGAGGAAAAATGTCTTATTTTTAAATGTTGCTAACCTCGCTTTGTTCGTACTTTTATTCGTTATTCAACTATTTATAGTTCAAATGTGACGAGGAGATTTTGGAGCTCAAGAAAACGTGGGCAGATTTTACATCTTCCTTATACATTACATACATTTTTTGCTGTGTGTGAAGCAGTAAACTCTTACTGAGACTGTAACAAAATAAATCAAATTAAATAAATGAAAGCAAATTAGAAGAAATCAGCTGCGGGTGCGCCCTGCTGCAGCACAGGAGTGGGGCGGTGGCAGCGGTGGCGGTAGCGGTGGTGGTGACGGTGGCGGCGGCGTTGGTGAAGGCGGCGTTGGTGGAGGCGGCGGCGTTGGTGGAGGCGGCGGCGTTGGTGGAGGCGGCGGCGTTGGTGGAGGCGGCGGCGGCGGTGGGGCGGCGGCGGCGGTGGAGGCGGCGGCGGCGGTGGAGGCGGCGGCGGCGGTGGAGGCGGCGGCGGCGGTGGAGGCGGCGGCGGCGGTGGAGGCGGCGGCGGCGGTGGAGGCGGCGGCGGCGGTGGAGGCGGCGGCGGCGGGAGGCGGCGGCGGCGGTGGAGGCGGCGTTGGCGGTGGAGGCGGCGTTGGCGGTGGAGGCGGCGTTGGCGGTGGAGGCGGCGTTGGCGGTGGAGGCGGCGTGGCGGTGGAGGCGGCGTTGGCGGTGGAGGCGGCGTTGGTGGAGGTGGCGGTGGAGGCGGCGTTGGCGGTGGAGGCGGCGTTGGTGGAGGTGGCGGTGGAGGCGGCGTTGGTGGAGGCGGCGGCTGCAAGCGACACACACGCGCGTGCGCCCGCTCGCTCGCTCGCGCGACGCCCTCGAGGCACAAAAATAATACCGTCGGAATGTTTCAGTTTTAACTTTCTATTTTAGTGCCTCCGGGAGTTAATCTTTAATAAGGAAGCCGCGACGATTGATGATTCGCTAAATGGCGGGGGCGCGCGAACTCGGGCGTGCGAGGGCGAGGGCGAGAGCGAGAGCTTTTGCAGATAACCCGCGCTCTCGCCATCTGATAGCGCGAGCTATTTGGGACGCGGGCGCGGGAGTGCGCGATGGTGGTGATGGTGGTGGTGGTGGTGGTAGCGTAGTGGAAGCGCGACTCGCGGCGATGGATGAGCTCGTGATCGGGGACGCGGGAAATCCCGGGATTTCTCCCCTGCTGAATCCACTACCGCCGTAGCCAACGCTTCTGTGCTTCCCCTACCAAGGTTTTAGCTCGGATGATGACGAACCCCCAGACTAGAGACATGATATGTACTCTTGAGCAGTGTGAAAATGTAAGCTGTTGTGTTTTTTGTGTGATAAACTCGTTTTTTTATAATATTAAAGAAGTATAATATTTATAGACACTTGTATGTAGTTTACACATTATGCAACGTGATTGTTCATTCCGTGAAGTCCACTTAGCTTGACGAATTCCGGTAAGGACTGAGGAAGTACGACGCTTTGTAATGAAATTCAAAATGTATTAAATTATTTCGACTGTTCTGCGCTTTGGCAGTTAATTATGATTACGTCGGATGCTGGAGATGGGGGCCGGAGGGGTGATATCGATAATGATGTTAACGGCTATGGCGATGGCGGTGGCGATGTCGATGGTGGTGGTAGTGGCAGTGGCAGTGGCAGTGGCAGTGGCGGTAGTAATGACAGCGGCGGATTATCGGGCGATGACGATTTCTTTGCTAGAAACTCGACACGCATGGGCGGTTGTCAGGGTAGGGATGGAAAAGTAGTGGTGTGAGCAATGACGGAAATATTTCAAAGGAGGTATCTTCACTCTTCTAACCGTCTCATAGTACCCTTATGTGTTTGCTTGCGCAAGGTTCCAGAACATATCGATGGGTGTTGTTATGTCTTTTTCGACGGTTTTGCGTTTTTGATAGTGTGTTGATAGCGTGATGTCTATTGCAGTGGCGAATCCTGAACATTATTTCAAGTATACCGCACTTTGTAGGAGCTACCTCCACCGTTGTCGTTTATTCAGAGCTTTTTTGAAATTCCGTACTTAATAATTGTTATATGAGACAATTAAACAAGCCATTTACTTCTGCATCATTAACACCCTCCATTTTCACGAAAAATTGAGAGAAGCGTGACCTACAAACGAGCAGAGGAGGACTGTTCACCGCAATATTTTGCGGTGCCAACCGACCGTCCTGACGCGCATCTTCCCCCCGTCCCGTCCTTGAAACATGAGGAGCCGTAGGTTATCGCGGCTGGCATGCGGTGCCTTCGCTTGCGCTAGCGACTTCTCTGGCTGCAGTAACAACTCTTTGAAACTTCTCACTCAAGCGCACTTCATAGCGCTTACGAAAGCGGAAGACTGACTAGCTCTCGGTAGCGAAACAGTTTTTCGCATCTGTTTTAAAGCTTTCAAAATCTCAATAACTTTTTAGAGGATTACCAAACATTAAATATTTCTTATACACTTCGAATTACTAGGTATACACCCGGTATACGCGATGTATCGAAGAATTTGCCACTGGTCTATTGAGCGGATCAGTTGGACGTGGTGAAGTGACGGGTAAAGGAATAGTGGGAGCAGCCGTTTGCGGTGTCCTTCCATGCAGCACAACGACGATGGCTCCTTTCACTGGAGTGTGGGCTATTTTATCATTATTTCTTTTTATATATGTGGTTTCTCACGAGTTGATATTAATTCCTAATTGTTTTCATTTTGGGTTGAGGTAATATTAATATTGTTGAAGGAATAGTGGAAATATACTCTTTCATTATAACATTAGCCCATATTTTTCCCCTGGATCTCACGCACACTTCTATAAACGTTTTGATATCCCGCCCCTTTCTGACCTACGGAAAATCCTTTCGTTCCACACTTTCCTGGTCCATTTTCCTGGACTATTGGATAATGTCATAAATCTTCTTTCGACTTTGTATTCCTCCAATCATTACAGATTTATTTCAACGCCAATTTCGAATCAACTTGATAGGGAGAACCCAAAAACTGCCACTTCTATAAAGTGTCAACAGATTATTAAGTTACTTGGTCCCGCAACAGTAGAGTCCCTTAGCTGAACTTAGCTCTCATGTCTTCAATAAATTTAAATAAAAATTCTATAATTGAAGCCTGCAAATTACTTACGGCTAGCTCTTGCCATACGCAAGAATCCGGCTTCGGCAAAAACTAACTTATTTGGCAATCAAATCAAGTTCTATTAAAATTAAATATACATATGAACAAATTAATCATTTAAATGACTGATTGTTTTAAAATAAAGCAAACGAATATATGTATCTGCTTTCGCTCACCTTGAGATGCCAAGGAAACTGAAAAGAACTCTCATCACGACGGAAACAACCGCCATCGGATGAAGGTCTGTTTCGTTTAGTTTTGTCCTTCCGACGCGGGCCGACTGAAATTTCGACCAAAATCGGCTCCATTGTGACAGCCGCCTTAGGGTTAGTTTGTGTTTCGGCTCTATCGAGCATGGGGAGGGAAGCGAAAGGAAATGCTTCACTGCCTTCTAATCGCGTGGGTTACCTCTTTCGTTGAGGCCCCCATCAAACGTCAGATTGACGATATCAGACTCTAATACATTACCCATATCTCTCCGGTGATTTCCAAAGAGAACACTTTAGGCGTGGAAGGCTGAATTGCGCAAGTGTCGCAACGTTTTGTCTGTTGAACCATGGTGCAGCAAACTCTTGCATTGAGGAGGGTCCCTGTTGTCCACTTGACGCCTCGGCGAAGGGTGTGATGGCAGCTGGAACACGGGTGGCTTTAGTATGCTGCCCCCGTGATATTTTACTTTGTAGCAATTGAGATTTGCTATCAGCGACTCTAATCAATGTAACTAAATGCTCCATGTTTTAGCTTTATAATTTGTTTTATTTCCACTGACTTACCAAATAAGTCGTAGAGAGGCTAGAATTTGTAGAAACTGAAGTGATGCGTGATTTAAACATATATACATGAATACAAACATATATGAATACACTTGAAGTAACCTATGTGACAATGAAACCTTATTATTTTTTTCTTTATTATTACGCATTTGCAGGTCAGTAATAATTTTCTTCCGCGTATTTATATTTGTCTTGAATACATCAAAGTCAACCTTATAATATATGACATACGAATACGTATATGACATACGTTCTTTCATATAATGGGAGTTCAGCGAGAAACGTAAGTTTTAAATTAGATTTCATAACACGCAATGTCCTGTCCTCATTATTCCTCGGCCGTGCGGTTTTATGAGCTGACAGCAAAAAAGACTAGTGGTTAAAGAGTAGTCACCAGTAGCTCTGTAATGAAAACTACGAAATACGCGCTGTAATGGTTTTTGCATATACATTTGTATATCGTATTTGCATACAAGTTCGCGCCAGTAGCTCTCCCTCTAAAGCCGACAGGGTTACCGAGAATGAACGTACAGACTAGACTTTAGCGGCATTGCAGAGAAAACCCCGGATATTCAGAGGCTCGGCTTACCTTTCTCCTTCCCTTTCTCTCTGTCTCTCTCTCACTCTTTCCCTGCACGTGCAGGAGGAGGTGGAGGAGGAAACCACCTTGTCGCAGGTCTTGCACATTAAGCATTAATTACGTTGCCGTAAGTGGCATGTGGTTGTTGTGGCTGGGCTGAAAAAAATTAAACGACAGAAGCGGAGGAGAGAGAGAGAGAAAAAATACCGCAGAAAGGTGGAGAGTGCGTACCAGCGTTAAAGGGAAGCTGTGCAATGGAAATGGAAAAAAAGTGCTGGAATCCTGAAAGTTGCGTTCTCAAATTTTGTGGAGGTCTAGGTATACGAAAAAGGGGAAATGTGTTGGAAGATAGTAGCCATGGAGAAGTGTGATTGTTGCTATTGAACGGTCATAAAACCAAAATCACAACATTATATTTTTTCATAAAAGAATATGTTACAAATATAATAAATTCAAATTTAATACATGGAGATTATTAAAAAGCATCTTTTAAATAAATTTGCAATTCATGAATTCATGTAAAATACTTAAAACAGATGCACAAGTACATGAAAGTCCACACACAATGCAGCTCTACTTGGAGGTAATTGTGGAATTTTTTAAATGATGTCTTGATGAATTTAAAAAAACGTATGGCGGTATAGAAGGGCACATGTGCTTGTTTTGAAAAACGATAACAAACACATTCATTAACATTTTGTTTGGAATTCTAATGTATTAGTTGTATAGATATTTCATTTTTTATTGATGTCTTTAAAATATTTATACATAGTCTTCAAGACTGTGACATTATGAAGTATGGGCAAACGACAGTCTGTAAAAGTTTCATTCACAGAATACTGTAATTGTAAATAATGAAGCGCATTTCAGTTTAATTGATGGAAGTAATTCGAAGTGTTTCGGGTAAAAGGAAAATATGATTTGTGGGAACATGTTTTTTTCGTTAATGTGTATTTTAGATACTAATACGACGTTCCGAGTTTCCGATGAATGTCGAATGAAATTAATTACTCAACTGCGGTATAGAATTATGATTTTGGTGTGTTATCTGTGGACTTCACGAATTTATACACGTCTTCCTAACTTTTGAGTGAATAAATGGATCGAGGTTATCGATGGATCAAAAGTTCTAATTTAGCGCGGGAGGACATAATGCGGATTATTGAAAGGTCTAATTAATTTAATTTTTCTCTTGCCTTTCAACTGTGCAGAAAACGAAAGCTAAAAATGGTTTGAAATTTATTTCTCTGTTAACAATCATTCTCTTAATTTCAATACATTGAAAAAGTTATCGCTTATTAGGAACATTCAGATTAGTGCAATCGGGATTTATGGTCCTTTAATTGAACTGTAACGTCCTAGTGATGTCTTGGAGATTGGTCAATGGTGCCAACTGCTCCATTCTCATTGTTATTGCCATTGCGGTCGATAACACATTGGAGTTTTAACACAGTTTTGGAAAAATTGCTGCATCAATTAATACTGTTGGCATTCATTTAGAAGTGACAACGTATTAGTACCTAGAACTGCATCAAAGGAGGCTTGATTAGGAATTGATTTTGTTTATATTGATGAGCTTCTGTAGGTTGATTTTTTTTTATCATGGTTATGGTGTTTTGTGAAGTATTATACTTAATTTTTTCACAGTATTATATGTACTTTTGTCTAATGTAGCCCAAATTTGGTATAAACGACGCACTTTTTATTACATTCCATTCAAATTGAATCTGTAAATACATTGCAACATATTTATAAGAAAGAGGTCAAGTAAACAAAATTTCATAAAATTATCTCGTGTATGTTTTCTGCAAATATATACGCGAATATTCGAGATTTTTGCAAAAAAATCTTCCACCGGGTCCGCGAATGCAAACACGGCGTCTGGCAAGGAGAGGGCTCCTTGAACTTGTTCCGTCGCGTCAACTCCAAAGGCGTCGGGGGAAGTCGGGGCAAACCAACGCCACCTGCGCAACCGCTGCGGGTGGGGGCGCGAGGAGGGGAGGGGAGGCTGCAGCGGCGACACGGCCACACCGCCACCCGGCCACACGGCAGTCCGCGGCTAAATTCGGTCGACCCTCCTCGCCTTGAGAATCTCGTCGCCGTCTTCACGGTCGCAGGCTGCGCTCTCCGAACAGGCGTTTGCGGTGGCTGCGGTCGTGCGGGGGCGGTGGCGGTGTTGGTGGCGGAGGCGGGGCGGATGTGTGGCACGCGGAGGCGAGTGGCGGAGAGGCGGAGAGGCGGAGAGGCGGAGAGGCGGAGAGGCGGAGAGGCGGAGAGGCGGAGAGGCGGAGAGGCGGAGAGGCGGAGAGGCGGAGACGGAGAGGCGGAGAGGCGGAGGCGGAGGCGGAGAGGCGGAGGGCGGAGAGGCGGAAGGCGGAGGCGGAGAGGCGGAGAGAGAGCGAGAGACGAGACGGAGAGGCGGAGACGAGGCGGAGAGGCGGAGACGAGGCGGAGAGGCGGAGACGAGAGGGAAAGGCGGAGACGAGGCGGAGAGGCGGAGACGAGGCGGAGAGGCGGAGACGGGGGCGGAGCATGGGTGACGGTAGAGCGGCGACGGTGGGGACGCAAGGGTGTATGCGACGTCTGTGATAGAAGAGGCGCGGGAGCACGTTAGGGAGGAGGTGGGGCGCCCAATGGGAGACGTGAAAGTGGCGGGGATGATCGGAATGACGGGGACGGTGGGATGTCGGCGGTGGAGGGAAGTAGTGACGGTAGTGGCGGCGCCGATGCGTTGGAGGCATGGCGACTGGCGTATGATTGGTGCGGGAACAAGTTGTAAAGAAAATGGGGCGGGGGTGTTGCTGGCGGGAACGTAGAGCGTGCGACAGGGACAGAATAAGCAGTGAGATTGGTTAGAAATGCTTGGGAGGTGGAGGTGGTGACGGACGATTAGACAGTGAGAGCGGTGATGGCGGTAGGCGTTGGGCGGGCGGCGAGCCGACGAAGGCCGGTTGACCCCTGCTGCAGTGTCGCCAGCGTTACGTTGGAGGCAGGGGGCGGCATCCGGACTGGGTGCGTCGCAGAGGTAAGTTGCGGGAGAAGTTGGAACGGGAATGGAATGGGAAGCAGTGGGAAGGGCTGGAGCATCAGCGTGTGCCCGGGGCTGTAGAGGCCGAGGAAGTGGGAGCGGCGTTGTTTCCTAGAAGGCCGTGGCGGTCGCTGGTGGAGACAGGGATAGGTCCGGCGCGCAGGCAAGCAGCGAGGAAAATGGGGCGGCTGTGGAAGGGAAGGCGGCGACGTAAAGATACCCATACATATTCAAAGTAGGGCTGTGGCTGTGATATCCTACTTACTTTGTCCGTCTTGTGATTGACCTTGAAGTCACCCCAGACTTCCACTTCTCCATGTAATGGTTTATCTCATCTATTGTTCTCACCCCTGTGGAAATCCGGTTCATCTTTTCTCTTCTTTGTGCGGGCGATGGTCCGCTGAGCTTGCGCCATGGGTGAGACAACCGCACGCGGGACAGCTTTATGCATACACACGTTGAAGTTTTGATAAACCACGTGCAACGAATAATATCGAGTCGACGTGTTTAATCCGTGACAGTTTTCCCCCGCGGGGTTTCAGGCACATACTCTCGTGTTTACACGGACAGACAGAGTGGATCAAGAAAAAAAATCAGACATCGACGGTGTGTCTGCGTCTTCCGTCGTTTCGTCAAAAGCGGTCGCCGTGTGTGGTACAGGCATGGCGGCGAAGGAGCCTATCCTGACAGCTGCGGCGGTGGCGGAATGGAAGGCTAGAAGAAGAAGTTTTTCCATTTATTTTACGGGTTTTGCGAGGACGCGCCCGTCCATTTGCCGTAGTTTCGTAGCCGTGAATTCGACGCAGGCCTTTTCTAGGGCACACTTCGAGAAGGCGCTTCCTCACTTCGCGGGCGTCCCTTTAAACGCCTGGGAATGACTCGCTGATGTTAGTCTCATTTAACTATATTCAAGCTTTGTGGTTAGAAGAACAGAGGACCAGGTGTAAACGGCAGTATCCTATCTAGAGCGACGGGCGCAGCAGGATGGGAAGAAGCCGTGGAGGAAAAGGTTGTGGCGGAGGAGGAGGGGCAAGGGCGGACCAGGAGTTGGTGACTTGAGGAGGTGGTCATGTAGGCAGTCGAGGCACATGAAAAGGCGAGAGATGAGAACATGGGGAGATTAGAGAAACCGCGGGTCGGGGGCATGCAGCAAAGGGGAGGTCACGAGGAGGCCGAGGAAGAGGAGGGGGAGGGGACGAATCGTGGGCGGGCGGCGGAGACGAAGTCGGTTGGGGGGGCGAAGAGATCGAAGTTGGCGGGACGTCGTATTCGACAGGGGTTGCTTATCCGGCGTTGGCGGCGGAAGAGACGTAGGCGACGAGGGCGGGGGGTAAAGGCGAACATAAATGGATGGGAAGATGTGGATGAACCAAGGATGACTTTACGAAATGCACATAGTAGAATAAAAAAAAATATTATAAAACACTTTTTAAAAAGTTGAATTTATTTGTGGCAATAACGTTTTAATTTACACATTTCTTGCTATTTTTTACTTCAATTTATGTACAATTTCAAAATGAAATATCTGTACTGCGTTTTGTATTAAGTTTTCCACTCGTTATTTCATAAATAAAATAATTAAAATTTTAAAAACCTTTATTATGAATGGGGGGCTTGGTTCCCGTGGTTTCTCTCTAGCGACTCCCTTTCTGATGGAGGCGGAAGCGATGGAGGAGACGGAGACGACGGAGATGACGAAGGAGGTCGGTGGAGGAAGCGAGGGTTGTTGGAATTGGATGCGGAGGTGGCGATAGTGGCGCTGTCGGCGGCGGCGTGGAGCATGTTTCGTGAGTCGTCGCCCAATTTCCGGCGCGCGGTACGTGGGCGAAGAAAACGCCGGAGGCGGGGGAAGGGGGTGGAGACTTCGGTGGCTGCGGGAGCTGACGGTGCGGAGGGCGAGGGGTGGTGGCTGCGGAGGGGCCTGAAACGCCGCGAGATGTGTACTCGTTCAGGTCAGCCGACGATTATTTTGACAGATTCTAAAACAGTTGAGCATCGCGAAAACCGCATCGCTCGACGAAATGTATTCTTTCACCATTCAGTTGAGCTGAGCGCAAGCTCATAATGCCTTTTTTTAAAATTTCTTTTAATTTATTGATTGTCGTTCGACAAATTTGTCCTTGGATGATTGGATGGCTAGATGAATGTACCTAACACTAAGCACATGGCCCTCTTTATACCCAGATTGGTTTACTTTTCTCAATATTAATAAGTTATGAGTTCAGTTCAAGATTGGAGAGTAGTGGAGGTTTATGGGGGGGGGCAAGATGACTAGAAGTTATGGGTGTTTGAATCGGTATTTTAGGAATCTTCATTTAATGCGGTGTATGCTGTTGTTTCATGGTCAGATAATTTTTAAAATTTTAAAAACTGTAAAGATGTTGAAGATATCTTTTAACCCATTTGGTGACTTCCTCGGCGTATTTCTTGAATGGGGATAAATCATAGCGCATTTAGTGTCAAGATACTTACTTTGAACTGTGCTTAGCTTGTTGATACTACTTGGGGCAGCCTCTCCCCACAGTAGGCTTTCATATGTTAAAGTTGTTATGATGGATTTGAATACTAGTACCAAATACTAGTCCCGACAGTGAGCGACAATTTATAGTCGGTGCTAGTTTGAAGATTTTTAATTTCCTTTGTTAATGACTGTATTGCCTCGGATGTGGCAATTCAGTAAGTGCTGTTCTAGGTTAGAAATAGTTTTCTCGAGTGATTTAGTTTGTTCTGATATCGCTGCTAAAAAGTAAGAATGTATGCAAATCGTCTCGGGTACTTCAGTTTAGCAAGTAATTAACTTAATCACTACACCAACCGGCTCTTGGCATATTAGCATTCCCGACGGTTTCGAAAACCCTGATGTTTAATGAAAATCCGACCCGTGCTATTTTATTAAGCCACCATTGCTCTGTTTGTAAATAAATAAGAAAAGAGTGTTTACATATTTTTAATTGGTTATTTCACTGAAAATTATGCGAAAAAATTTTTTTTAAAAAAACCGATGGCATTTATTTAAACGTCTAATTTTGAAGAAGTTATTTCAAAAAAAATTTTTTTTTTTTTGAATTTTTAAAATTTTATCGAGATTGCTCCATTTTATATGCGTACTTTTATTCTTCGAAGAAAGAGAGGCCATCTTCTAGAAAATTTTGAAAATATTGTTTAGGTTTCATGTTAAGTTCACCTGAAAGTAAAAATGTGTTTTTAAATTCAAAGAGACTCAACACTGCCAAATCGATTGGGGAATATCAGTTTTCGGGAAAATACTGAACGTTTATCCGCTAGCATTGTTCACCGATGGATGGACAGGCAAACGGATGGATTGCCGAAAACCCCTTTCTTAGTAGCATGAATACACTAAATGAAAATTTTGATTACACATCTTATTAGAGGAACCAACTTACAACATATTCGATCAAGAAAAATCCCTATCTGATCCATCGGTATCAGGGACCCGCAGAAAAAGTTTTTCTGCCGAAAAAGTGTTTTTCACTGCAGCATTATACCGGCTGAGGTGGCTCAGAGCTCGAATAGGTGTCACCTCGGTGCCTCTGACCGGGAGGTCCTAGGGTTCGAGCCCCGACGGTTGCAGGATTTTCGTCTATAGCCGGATAGCTAGGTCGAGTCTAGCCGTTGTTTGGAGAAAAATTCTATATGCGTGATGCTCAGATCGATAATTTTCCGTGGTTTCTCTGTTTAATATCAGCCAAATACCGGAGAATTACCTTAACAAAAGGGCCACGGACCACGTGCGATATTTCTTTCCTCTTCCTTGTACTATTCTCATCCGTTACTTACACACACTTTCACTTACATTCATTTTCACTTACATGTACTACACTATCACAAATGTCGGGAACTTAGTGCTTGTCCCTGCTGGGGCGGTGCTCCGCTGGTGGGAGATACCTGGTTGGGGAAAGCTCCGCAAGCTGACGTGTAGTTCGATACAGTATTTCATCATCCAGCAGAGGAAAAACACCGCCGACTCCGAACATAAAACATGCATTACACTAACGACCATAACAATTGACGCGTCCGGAAACAAGAAATAATCAATCACTGCAGTGTCACAGTTTGAACATCCTGCATTATCTCTTTCTTCTCTACTTACCTCCACTTCTCTCCCGGCACCCGACTCGCTTGGCTGTGAGTGATAGGGTCGTACAACACCCAAAGGAACCTCCCGAGGGCCGTGTGGTTGAAGGAAAGAGAATGAATTTTCTCTATGCTGGTTTATTAACTCTGGATAGTTACATTATTCAATCTGAATCTTACGTTAATTTATGTTTTGCTTTCTCTAATCAAATGAACATGGAGCTGATACCTAAGACTTGCACGGGGTACAAACTAGTCTTGCTCGCGTTCGTGCTAACTCACCGTACCGACAGCCCTGAACATGGTTTCCCCGCACCGGGAACGGTAGCTCTGTACATCAACTGATGTCACTGCAGCGCCTCTGACCGGGAAGTCCTAGGTTCGAGTTTTGACAGCGGCAGGATTTTCGACACTAGCTTTTCAGCTCGGTCAAATTCAGTCGCTGTCTGGAGGAGAATTCTAGCGGCCGGCTGCTCTGATCGGTAGATTTCCGTGGTTTCTCCGATCAGCACCAGGCGAATGCCGGAGCAATACCATACCAAACGGACCACGGACCGCGCGCGATCTGTCCTTCCCTTTCCTTGTTCTATCCTTTTCCCTTACACACACACTTACACTAACATGCACTACACTAGCACATATTTCGGGAGGCCGGTCGGGTGCTTAGAGCTTGTCCCGGTTGGGGCGATGCCCCGCTGGTGGGACAGTCCTGGTTAGAGGGAAACCCCACTAGCCGACGGTAGGTCGGCGCCGGATCTCGCCATCCAGCGGGGAAAGATCACCGCGCATGTCCCGAGAAAAAACACGCAATACACTAACGGGACTAATGACCAAAGCAGTTGACGTGCCCGGAAACACGAAAAAATCAAATCAAATCAAATCAAATCAACGTCCACCCAGCGTGCACTCTTTCGCTGGGGTGGCGCGCGCTGAGGAAGTGCTGAGCACATGTCGCGGAACGTTTCCACCAGCCTCCGCCGGACGTTGGTATTTGACATGTTTTTGAAGTAGCTTTTGAAATTAATCTGCTGACCACCTTTTTATAATAGAATATTGTAATGTGTCCCTCGTCTCCATGACCGTGACCACAGCATTTCATCACTTTCCCTGCACTACATCGAAGTAGGCGAGAAAGTGAAAAAGGCGTAGCAGTGTACGCGGGGCTACGGCCTGTGGGCGTCCGCGGATGCTGCGTGGCGCGTGGGCGGCGCGTGCGGGCCGGCCATCCCGTCCGGTCCCCGTCCGGTTCCCGTCCGCCCCCAACCCGCCCGCCACGCGGCGCAGCCTCCTGCGATCTCTCCCCGCATTACGTAAGGCGCCGCCCACGCGACCACCCCCTCGCCTTCCAGCACAGGTTTCGGAGTGCGCTCCGATGCAGCGGGCGGCTAAGATTGGACGATGGGGTTATACTCTCGGTGGGTATGAACCTGGTTCCATTTATCCCGCATCGGGTACTCTGAGGCCCAAATGAACACAATGATTTGAGTTATTCATTTGTTTACTTTTTATTTATTTAATGTTTTTATCGTTTATTGATTATTCATCTATCAATCTGTATACATACACACACACTTGAATTGGGAATAACGATAGCAATTACTGTTGTTGGGAAGGGGCCAATTTAACAACATTGATAACAAGAAAATTTCGTTCCTGTGAAACCAGAAACTGTTTCTTTTTTTTTATTTTGTTGCGTCACTGTTGACGCAACGCGTCTCTAAACCATTGTTGGGCGTTGAGCGCTTTTGTTGGAGTAATCCTCCGTTACCAAGTAATTACTATCATTACATGACTGGTGTTATGTAATTAATAATTACTGTATTTGTCGAGTCTCGTCACGTCGCAGTCAGTCAGTGCCCTTTATCCCTTTCGGCCAGGAGCTCGACGCCGTTAGATCCCGGGGTTCCTTGCCGGTCACCCAACCAGGAACCCACGAGTTTCGAATTCGCTTAACCTTTGTGACTTCACGGAGCGTAGTAAACGAATTCGGGTAGCGCCGCCGTTTCGATCATGATGTGTACCATACTCTGCATCCAAGTGTAGGGGAAGGAGAATGCTTCGATTTTTATGCCCTCCCTTTCCTAGGCAGATGATTTCAATGATCATTTGCCGTTCCCTTTTGTTGGAAGGGTACTAATCACGAAGGGTAAATGTTGATGACAGACGAATGATAAGGAATGGGATGGTGGGGGAAATGTGTTGGAACCTTACCATGTTGCAATCAAATGGCGATAATAACCATGATTTTCGTGGGACTTAAACCCACAGCGTTCGAATTACAGAAGTTGGACGATGCTCCAAGACTGGCAAAGGACGTTAAGTATGTAATGTGGGGGCAAGGGGCTAAGTATGTGTCCAAATAATACTGAAATATTCAATATTTTTAATCAAAATGTATAGGAAATTGAATTACAACTTTTGCAATTTAAATATTTAATATTGAAATATTTTTATTAATTTATTATTTATATAATGATTTGTTTAAGTACTATTGAAGGCTACTGTTCAGCGGGAGTGTTAAGCAGGTACATCGTTTGTTTGTGCATTAATCCGCCACAGTATTAGATTAATCCGCTCTGTAGATTTACTCCTCAAAGAACAGAAAAACTTACTGTATGTTGTCGGTCACTAGTCTATTCTTTCCGAATTAAGAAAAATGTTATTAGTGCGAACTCACTCTTAACATCACCCCCTCTCTATTTCTCTCACTTCTCTATCTCTTTCTCTCTCGCGCGCTCTCTCGTTCTGGCTCTCCACTTCTCTCTTTCTTTCACCTGACGTTCTCGTTCACACGCCCACTGCCGCGTTCTCGTTCTCTCGTTCGCGCGCTGTCACCTATTCTCACGCACTCTTGCTGTCTCTCGGTCCATCAACCATTCATTCCTCTCTCTCTCTCTTTCAATTTATATTCTGCTTGCTAATTAGTTTTTATTAATTTTTTACATACGATGTGCGCGAAACGTAGCTTTAGTATTGATACTAAAGCACTCCACTAAAGTCTCCGCACTTGAAAGTATTCGAAACCTTCTACGCCACTTTCTGTGTACGCTCCGCAAACTAAAAATGGATTTTACATTTTCAAATTTTTCAAAAATTCAAAGTACGCTGTATATCCCTACAACGCTGATTGACCAATTGTGGATTTGGTCATAGATAGCAAATGGCCTTCCTGTGGTTTCTAGGTCTCGTACATTTCAGTATTTCATAACCCATTTGACAGTAAAATTACAATCAAGGAGCTGCGATTTGTTGAATTGTATTAGGCAATGCTGTAAAATATGGCCACACGTGACCGAGTATGCGCTCGTACGGATGTTGGGAGAGTCACCAACCAGTAGTGCACTCTTAACACTCTGAAACTGTAGCACAAATAAAAGATTAATAAACAGTCGTTTTCAGGATTGGAATATATCATAAGAATTAACCGCGTGACCTCAATCCCCTGGAGAAATTGTAGACTCCGGGACGAAGGTGATTTTTGGTGAACCGACCTGGTGTCTCCTGTCTGTGGAAGGAGCATTTTTCAGGAATTTGATTTCTAGAAAACTTTCGCAATGAGCATTGAGATCCCAAATTCAGGAAAGGAAGGAATGTCAAAGGCAAATATCGTCGGATGTTCAATATATTATTATGGTAATTCCTCCACAGAATAGGTATGATAGAATAGTTCTCCGTTAGAGTTCAATCTCATGCAATTGACAATACATAAAAGTATGGTATTGAAATAAATTAATTAAAAGATTTTTGGACGTAATCCAAAAGGAATTGAATCCATAATCATTTTCTCAAAGTAATCTGACGATCACCTGACATGCTAATAACTTACGAGTCTAAACTTGGGGTGTCCATGTCGACGAACACCCGGGCAAATCAGTCCAAATGTACACAATGCATGTTTCTCGGAAATATTTTTGAACATCGATTATGAGTCATATGGTCCAAGGAGTTCAATAATATAATTCCAGTGTGCTGCAGTAAGAGGACCGCAATTAGATTTGCTTTCGAGGTATATGAAGCGAACAGATGTGAAACTTACTTCGAAATAAATGAATTTCAGTTTTCATATCTGCAGCTTAATTCGTGTTGTTTGTAATTATAGTTTTAATAGTATTGAGTTAATGTTAACTCCTCTGTCCAATAATGTGAATTAGGAAATAATCAACCACAACAATCACAGTTATAATATTTATTATTAACATACTCAAAGTTAACTTTCGGGAAACCCTTTTCCCATCTTCAGTGAGTCTATAACATGGAGAAGGAAAAAATGATAAAATAACAAATTATGCGAGCAAATGGAAACATAGCGAAATTACGAGATAAAATAGGGAAATAAAATGAAAATATTAATAAATGAATAAAATTGAAAATTATTTACTGTTCAAGCAGCTGCAAACTAACATTATGGATTACCACAAGATATCTGCTACCACCACGAAATTTCCTCTCTCCAAGTTACATAAATAATAATTTGAAATTGCATAGAACCAGAACTTGATGGGATTGATGGTGAATAAAGTAACACATCTAAAAATTCGCCAGGTTTTTATTCGTGAAGAAATAAATTAAACCGTCATAAGTCATCGCACAATATTGTGTGAAAGTAACAAAAATGACTACCCTTGTGACCATCCACCAGAGAAATATGTAATAAATAGTAAACAATTTTCAAGAAGAGTTCACTTAACAAGACATTTTTTTTATTAATCACAAACATTTACATTCACATTACATTTTACATTATATTACATTACATTTATTTGAACTGCAATTGGATATGACCCGGTGGTAGTTAAATAACAATAATTACCATAATAACAATATTCATAATAATAACAATAATAATAAAGGAGACATTTGGTATAAGGACTTGCATACTTCGTTTTTATAGGCGAGATAAGGAGCTTCGGCCATGAGTATCCTATGATATTCCTTACATCTTACTTCGCGAACATACACTTCTATATTCTTACTTCTACTTCCCCTGATACGTCACACACAATTTTTACTCCTTTTACTGTAAATTGAATCATAAATTGCCAATTTTTGAGATGTCACTATTCTTATGTACTCATTAAATTTTTTCTATGTTTTCCCTACTTTCATTACATTTTGTGTGGATTATTTTTACAAATCTCAGCTCGATCCATACGGTTACATATTTTGAAGACAGACTCCGGCTAACGTTGCTTTTCGGGCGGGCGCGTGTAGCTGTCCTTTCGCATTGCCCTCACCCTCGGCCGAGCTCCCACCCCTACCCCCCTCCCCTCGTCCGCCCCACACCCCTCCCCGGCCACGCGCTGCGCTTGGGGCGCGAGCACCGCTGCTGCGTCGGGCCGCCGCCGTGCGGCGCCGCACCGCGCGGCGCCGCGCCTGGTTCGCCAGCTGGCACACAGAGCGCGGCCGCGTCGCCCCAGCGCGCCCGCGGCGCCGCGCCACCCGCCTGCACCCTCGCCCTCGCTCTGGCGCCAACCCCTCCAAACCGCGACACCCCGCCGTGGATGACAGCGTAAACTGACGAAGCACGTGCTTAGGGGCCCCGTACGCTGAGGGAAGGGGGGCTTCTGTAAGTTTTTGCACGGGATCTTATGTTAGAAAGTATGTATGAAAGTCCTAATTTAATATACTTTTTTAAATTGCAAAATGTGTATTTTTTTAATTATTACACGAGCTCTATTTTAATTATATTTATTACGGCGTTATATAGATTCGTCATGGTCAGGACCGCTTACGGTAATTATCCTGGACTGACTCCATCCCTTGTGAAGGAAATGTGCGATTAATGATACTCAGGGACGGATTTAATATTGATGGCTTGTATGAAGTCTAGTCGAAACCACCCACTCTTTCTTCCCGGAACATTTTTCACCTATTAATATAATCAAAATAAAGAAATAATCCCAGACAGATATTTTACTAGTTGAAAAGCTAAGTAATATCTGATCCTCTGGAAACTAGGAAACACTCAGGACTCCGTAAACTTACGATCATCTTAAATCACCGTGTTCACAATTCGCATAATTCCCAGTTTCAACGCATTTGGAATAAAAAGTCATACAAGTGTTCTATGTTCCTGAATGATTGAAGAACGCACTCATTGTGATAACGTAGGGCAGGAATGTGTACAATGTGTGTCTCTATCTGCTCTGTTACATTTCTGAAAGTGGTTAACCGAGCACAAAACTAAATAAATAAAAAAAATACATTTTAAAATCTTGTAATTCTGAATTTCATCCTTTTGGTTTCGTGATATTTTATCTATCTTCTCAATTTGAATAGAATGATCAAAACATTCTAAGTGTGTGTGGACAGTAAAGCTCTCTATTAACAGTTGAAATCTTGTCTCTATTGTTCCGAAGCAGTCAGTGACGATCTTAGCATTTGCTGTAAATTTGTGTTATCACGACTTGCACGACTTCATAAATACGCCTTCGGTATTGTAAGAGACCCCAAGGATTACCTACCACGCTTCTTAGTAATATTGATATGTTGATCATGTCAAACAAATGATCATTAAAGTAAACCAAAGTCTTTGTGATTTAATAAGTTAATTTTAAAATATTTTCATAGTTCTCAACTAATTAGATCTTCAAAATGCTGTTGGAGATCCCTATCCTCTAAGCACTTCCTTTGCCTGCTTATGTATTAATTCACCACCTGATGATACCGGGAAAGGATGCAGCAATTGATAAGTCTCAGCTATGCATCTGATAAGCACCATAAACCGTGTTAGTCCCTGCAGGGAGCGAATTGGAACGTTAGAAAAATAGGATTTTCGATTATACTAAACTTAAGGTGTTTACTATCAAAACCAGCTTATTCCACAATTGTTTTTGTATATTTGCCAAATTTGTGAAGCAAGAACATATTCCATTCGTATCAAAGAGCGTGTGGACACGATTAATGTTTCACTGTACATTTTTGCTAGTGGAGTGATGTAGTTTTTATACAAAAATTAGCGTATCGAATTAGAATACTTTCTTATTATTGAGTTATTCTGGAAACCTCTTGATCTTGCACTGTAACCCCTTCAGAATTCGTTGGGTTGTTCTGCGTATCCTACGATTAAAAGTGGCATAATTTGCACATGTAAGTTAATTAGTATTGACGTACCATACTATACTCAATACCTTGTCTTTCCCGAGTCATTCTGTTCTTTGTCATAGGAACTTGACTTCGTAATTTCAAGTATTAAATCCACTGAATACATGACGTCACCACTGTAAGAAACAGCATGCACTGCACGCCTAGTGACCGCTGTGATGAATGAATATTTGTGCGATTATTACCAGTTTTGCAAAGGTCTAATTACTATGAATATATATAGAAATGGGTCGCTTTATTAAATATTAAAATGAAAGAAAATGATTGTATTTTCGCTTAAAACATCGTAATACTAACACTTAATCAAAATGCTAGAGTTGCTTGCAGTTCACGATGAAACGAATTCTTATAATTGTACAGAAATGTATTCAAAACTTATTAAATATTATTCTTTAATGCAGATATGTCTTATTTGAACTTTCTGAATCATACAATATATTAACTAACAGGAAGATGGTTATCTCCCCAAACAATGTGCTGTCTTTGTTTATCGAAATGTGAGTTATTATATTATTTTTTTTTGTTTTCTATTCAAGTTTGATTGCCATAACAAATGTGCATAGTATTTAATACAAAAAAGGTGAATTATACAGAAACAAGTAACATGAGTGCTCTGTATCCCAGCAGATCTAAAATCTTGCACATTTGTACAAGATATTGGTTTTTAGTATATCAAAGTCAACCCTCAATACAACACATTACTGAACTGTTATTAGTATTAAAATAGCAAATATCAAATGTACGATATGTTTATGAGTAAGTAACACTTATGCCACTTTGTTTCTGCGTATGTTAACAATTGTTGAATGATTTACAATGTTATTTATTTTATTTATTTATTTTATCTATTTATATTTATTTTACGACAAAAACAGTTTAAAATTGTGTGACGTGCTATGGGGAGAAGTGAAATGCATATTTTTGCCCGTTGCTTCAAGGCATAGCTAAGTAAAATTTCTTGACGTTTGGTTTGAATTAGATGCTATGTAGATTAATATGTTAGTGCATATTTGTGCATTTTGTGCATATTAAAGTAGATTATGTTATGTTGGCACAAAAATATATATTTTCATTCCAAGATGCTTCTCCTGAATTTAATGAAGAAGGGTTTAAGAAAAAGACATTTTGTTAATTTAAATTGCATATTAAACTTTACATTTCAGAATTTTTAAGTCATAAATGCATATTTTGAAAGCATATTTCACGATTCTAGGGCATGAAAATTCTCACCCTAATCATCATCATCATCATCATCATCATCATCATCGTTATTACTACTAGTATTATCATTACTATTTGTTTTATTCTTTCTCAGCAAGCACCAGGAACGTTTCATATAGTCGTATGACTTAAGTTTGGGCAAATGCAGCTGGTGTTGATTTAAGAAAAGACGGAAAACAAAATTCATCTTCGTCCGTCGTTGAGGTTAAGGATTTTTCGCACATGGCAAGTCTACAGACTTAAGCTTCAAGTATGGTTATGCTGATACGTTTTGGTCATTCTATTCTGTAAGAATGAAAGCAAATCGATCCGACTACTCCCGTGGACGAGATCAACATTGGCACTATTTCAACCTTACTTAATTACCATATATGACGTTGAATTTCCGCTGCCAATTTTCATATTTGGATATCTTTTCTGATTCGTTTTGTAGGTTGTTTATTAATTGACAACCTATGTCAATGATTAATGTATTCTTTTCGATTTTATTGATAAGCAATACATCCGATTGTGATCTACAGTTTTATCAGAGACAGAGAGCATATTGTTGTAATGTACCATTCCATTGACTTTTAGAACTGGTGAGGATCTGTATTTGTCAAACGGTTGACGTTTGTCAGATAGTCTTTTATTATTATTATTATTATTATTATTATTATTATTATTATTATTATTATTATTATTATTTTGTTGTATGAGAAGATTCTTTTGTTGTAACAGCAGGAGCAATCCGGTGCATTAGGAACAGCTCTAGGCAGACGATATATCTCCGAGGCTTCGGACTTCCTCGATGCAGAATGTCCATGCTGCTGCCTCAATCTCTCCTGGCTGTCGCCGTTTTGCTGGCGCGTCTTCCCCCACTCCAGCCCCCTCCTCAACCCCTGTCTTGCTCCGCCCACGGCCCCGCCCCGCCAGCCCCGCTTTTCTCTCCTCCAGCCAGCCACCTGCTCCCCGCATCGACGCCTTCTCAATCCCTCCCCTCACCAGTCCCGCGGATGCTGTGCGGATACCCGGTGCGAATACGGTTAGGGAAAACGAATGAAATGTTAATCAAAATAAAAATAACCATAATTCTCGGAATAACCTCTTGGAGGTAATTTTACACTAAATGCCTTAAAATATCGTTGTCCAGCTCGTTCAGTATTGTATTGACATTCATCTTATACTGTTTACTTGATTGATTGATTTCTTCGTGTTTCCGGGCGCGTCAACTGCTTCGGTCATTAGTCCCGTTAGTGTAGTGCATGTTTTTGTCGGGAGATGGCGGTGATCTTCTCCCGCCGGATAGCGAGATCCGGCGCCGACCTACCGTTGACTAGTAGGTTTTCTCCCTCACCTGGACTCTCCCACTAGCGGGGCGCCGCCCCAGCCGGGACAAGCTCTAGGCTCCCGCCGGTTTCCCGGAAATGTGTTAGTGTAGTGTATGTTAGTGTAAGTGTGTGTGTAAGGGGACAGGACAGGACAGGACATGGAAGAGGAAGGAAAGATCGCGTGCGGTCCGTGGCCCGTTTGGTAGGGTACTGCTCCGGCATTCGCCTGGTGCTGATCGGAGAAACCACGGAAAACTACCGATCAGAGCCGCCCGCTAGAATTCTCCTCCAGACAGCGACTGAATCCGACCTAGTTGAAAAGCTAGTGTCGAAAATTCTGCCGCCGTCAGGACTCGAACCTAGGACCTCCCGGTCAGAGGCGCTGCAGTGACATCAGTTGATGCACTGAGCTACCGCTCCCGTTTTTTCTCGATTTTTAAAATTTATCTACAGTATTCTCCACACGATCCATCCGATACAAATGTGAACGATAAGGAACCAATTGCCGCCCGTACCTAGCGCTGTAGCGTCCGCCACTGAAACGCACGCGGTAGCGTGGTGCACAGCGAGTATCGCGGCCCCTTCCAGGGTGGATACGCGTAGAATGCATCACAATGGGCAGGAAGCGAGGGAGACCGAGCCCGGGATGCAGTTCGAGTGGGTACGTGTCACACTTGCGCCAGATGTGTCGCAAGACACGGCGGGCAGTGGCACCCGGCGGGTGGCGACGCAGTTTCAGAGAGGCTATAAAGGTGGGAAGGCCCTGAAAAGGAGAGCTTTGTGCCTCGAACTTTTGTCGCGGAACGCGAGTGTGCGTGGGAGGCCGCAAGCTTGCGGGTATGAGCGCCAGGCTCACGTAAACACTACATTCGGCAGTTAGCAGATGCTAACGGGGAGCAAATGCTCCTATAATAAATGGTAGGGCATTTATACACACACACACACGCACATATACACATACACATACACGCATATATATATATATATATATATATATATATATATATATATAATGCATAAAATATAATATATATATAATGTATATAATATTACCAAAGCCATCTTGTCTGTGATTTGTTCAACCCACGACGTCACAGCTCAAAGATTCTTTCTTTCCATGTGGCGACAAGCGTTCTGTGCGGTCCCTCCATGCAGGATGCTCATGTGGCCTCGCCCCAACGTCGCCGTCTCCCCCGTCCCCCCTTTCCCCTGCGCGTCTCGCCCGCATCGGCGCTTTCCCCTTCCCTCCATCGGTTTTTGCTGTTTTGCCCCCCCGCCCTCGCTACTGCTGCAGCGCCCTCTTTTGTCTTTTCTTTCACTTCCGGGATTTCGTGGTCCTCCTTCTGCTCCGGCCTTCCGCCCGGCCGTGTCTTCCGACGTGTTGCTCGTCCTTACGCTTTCCGATTTCCTTCCTTTTGCGTTCGTTGTCACCCGTCGGGCTTTCTTTCCTTCTGCGCTGCTCGTTCTGTGCGTACGCGCGCGCTTGAAGTAGGCGAATACGCACGGCTCGTTAAAATAGGACTGCCCCTTACGCGAGAAATTGATTGCATACGCGCTTTGAACTCGTTGCGGTTTCTTTGGTAATTAGTCGTCACGTCGGCAAGAAAAGTCTTTGCAATTATTATTGGGTTTCTAACTGCAATTATGCGTCTCTAAAATTCTGTTTTATAATAAATTACGAAACGAATCGTATAGTTATGATCTCTAGCCTCATGAAAGTAAGAAACTTCGCTGAATGTGTGCATTGACAATTCTTTCTGCATTGTCATGAAGGTGTCTCTATCTAAAAATGTGAGCGCTTCGTCTTTAGTTAAATCTCAATTTATAAATTCTTATTAAATAGTCGGTATAAAACTGATGCATGCAGTATGTTTCGAGGAAAATGTTACTAAAGCATGTAATTTTATATTCATAGTTTCTTGAATTTTTATGAATAGTTAACCTTATTCGAGTTGTATGAGACAAGAAGCTAGTCTCGCAAAGTTTAAATAAACATTGAAATTATCATTTATAAAGAAACTGGAAAATAAAATTAACAGTTCTTTAAAACGACCTTTGTCCACACTCTACCATATAAATGTTATTGACTTAGTGTTTCGGATCTTTCGATTTTGGAATATCTCTCTTTCGGAATAAATAGTTCTTCTGAACTTATCAATGGTAGATACACAGATATTCTTTTCCATGACGGCGAAACTGAAGAAAACTTTCACCTAATTGCTAACCATATTGTCTGCCACAATACGATAGGCTTGAAAAATAATTGACTTACATTAATACCTTAATACTCAATGATAAGTTAAGCAGAAAAAGCATTATTCTTCCTATAATTAATTAACATTTGATAGTTTTAAATTTCGATCGAGTATGTCATTTTTTTAATTTATCAATTTGTCAATTTTTTAAATGTATTCGTATGGCAGGAAACAATACAATAAGAAAAGGGAAAAAAATTCACACAAAGAGAGCAATTCAAAACAATTAAAAGAACAACTACACAATTGAAAAACAATATAGCACATTTAAGTAAAAACTATATATCTAAATATCTATGTCTGTATATCTAAGGGAAACCCCACTAGCCGATGGTAGGTCAGCGCCGGATATCGCCATCCAGCGGGGGAAGATTACCGCCATCTGCCGAGAACAAGCATGCACCACACTTACGGGACTAATGACCGAAGCAGTTGACGCGCCCGGAAACACGAAAAAAACAAACCAAACGAAGGGGCTCAGAAATGTAGTTGCCCCGCCCCCTCTTGTTTTAGGTTGCGTACACCTATGGTCACCTAGGATTATCTCCGGGCGTGGCTCTCCGGGAGTGCCATTGATCGAGAGGTCTTAGGTTTTGAATGTCGGCGGTGGCAGGATTTTCGACACTAGCTAGAAAACTCAACCAATCAATACTGAAGGTGCCGATTCGGTGGCCGAGATCGCTAAGGCAGTAGTGTTGTAGTGATCTCGGACCGAAGGGTCGCGGGTTCGAGTCCCATCTCGGGCATGATTGTATTTGTGTTCGGCCTTTCACCCCTTATCATCACCATAACGTTTCATGTCCACAGTTACCATAACGTTAACTTCAATAGTGGTCGCTAAAAACCTAGATGTTGATGCGACCTTAAATAAATAAATAAAAAGGACGGCGTATATGTTGAATGACGGAAGGTATGTTATCCAACGGCCGTTGATGGTTATGGTAAACACCTTTACTCAAAACGTTATGGTTATTTTCAAGCACTGATTTATTGAATTTCAAAAAACATTTAAAACTGCGACGTACTATGGGGGAAGTGCAATCTGTGCACGGTTTTTTGAGGTCTAGAATCACTGCCTTTACTCCTGTTTGTTGTACAGGCCCTGCAGACTAATCGGGTATATTTTTTAATATTTACATTCATTTGTATAACATAATTTCAACAATTACAAATTGATCAAAACAAGTTACAATTACCAACATATTACCTAATGATGATTACATAATATTGCAAATACAAACTTAGAGAAAGGCGGAATAAGGCGAGGAAGTGACCCCGGCGATTCGCCCAGCAATTTCGTGGCCAGTCGCGAATGCAGCCGGGAGGGAGGCCCGCGGCAGGCGAAGCGCCCGCGAGCTGTCGCCCCCAAGCGGCGCCTGCAGGCGGCTCCCGCGCCCGCGATGCTGGCACGCTCTCCCACCGGCAAGGCGGTGGCGGCGGAGGCAGGTTGATTGATTCATTCATTAATTGATATTTCGTGCGTCTGCGCGCGTCAACTGATGTGTTCTTTTGTCCCGTACGTGTAGTGCATGTTTTGTCGCGAGAGTTCTTTCTCCTCTGGATGGCGATATCCGGCGCCTACCTACACGGCGGCTAGCGAGGTAGATTGATTAATTATTTCGTGTGTCCGCGCACGTCAACGGATGTGTTCATTTGTGCCGTACCTGTAGTGCATTTTTGCGCGGGATTTTGGATGGCGATATCCGGCGCCTACCTACATGGCGGCTAGCGTGGTAGATTGATTAATTATTTCGTGTGTCCGCGCACGTCAACGGATGTGTTCATTTGTGCCGTACCTGTAGTGCATATTTTGTCGCGGGATATAGTAGTTTTTGATTGATTGATTTTTTCGTGTTTCCGCGCGCGTCAACTGTTTTGGTCATTAGTCCCGTTAGTGTAGTGCATGGTTTTCTCGGGAGATGGCGGTGATCTTCCCCCGCTGGATGGTGAGATCCGGCGCCGACCTACCGTCGGCTAGTGGGGTTTCCCCCTGACCAGGACTCTCCCTCCAGCGGGGCACCACCCCATCCGCGACAAGTTCTAAGCTCCCGACCGGTCTCCCGGAGTATGTGGTAGAGTAGTGCATGTTAGTGTAAGTGAGTGTGTAAGGGAAGAGGGTAGGACAAGGAAGAGGAAGGACATCGCGCGCGGTCCGTGGCCCGTTTGTTAAGGTACTGCTCCAGCATTCGCCTGGTGTTGATCGGAGAAACCACGGAAAACTACCGATCAGAGCAGCCGGCCGCTAGAATTCTCCTCCAGACAGCGACTGAATTGGACCTAGCTGAAAAGCTAGTGTCGAAAATCCTGCCGCCGCCGGGGAGTTAGTAGTGTTCGTCCTCCTCTGGATGGCGAAATCGGGTGCCTACCACACGGCAGCGATTGATTAATTGATTATTTCTTGTGACCGGGTGCCCGTTCGTTTGTGTACGTGTAGCGCATGTCAGTCACGGGAGTTAGCAGTGTTCTTCCCCCGCTGGATGGCGAGATCCGCCGGGTACCTACACCGCGGCTAGCGTGATTTTCCCCATCCAAATGCCTCCATCCAGCGGGTCAACGCCCCCGCCAGGACATGCTCCAGCTCCAGTCTGGTCTCACATGTGCGGTTGTGAAGTACACGTGTGTGCGTGTGTAAGTAAGGAGAGAGGACATGACAAGGAAGAGGAATGAAAGATAACGCTCGGCCCGTGATCAGTTTGTTTAGGGTCATTCACCTGTTATCAATCGGAGAAACGATGGAAAACAACGAAAAAAAGCAGCCGGCCACTAGAAGGGCCAGGCCGTGGCTGGACTCGATCTAGCTACGTAGCTAGTGTCGGAAATCTGCCACCCTTGGGACTTGAAACGCATGGAAAAATTGTAATTTATGCTTCGAACAATTTCGTAACAACGACCTTCTACCTTCTGAACAATACGCGCCATTATGATCTTTCACTTTGTCATAAGTAAATAATTCCAAAAAGTTTTTTCTTTGTGAACAGTGCTTTTTGAGACACCTTTCGTGTCTATTGTACCAAAATATCTTCAAATAATACACTTCTATATGGTACCCACTCTTTTCAGTTACTCCCCTCCTACCCACCTCAATTTCGTAATAAAGTGACAAACTCCCTAGTTGTCTAACAGCGTGTACGTATTTCTTGAACGACCCCCTAATGACTTTGCCGTCACTCCCGCGAGAAGCATCGCCTCCACTATCATTGCAATCTATCGCCAGATTCGATGTTACTGCCGCAACTTTATCAATCGCCTAATCCGCGCCCCCTTCATCGGGTCCAACACGACCACTTCCGGCTCTCTTGACCCCGCGCCGCGCCACTGCAGTTACTGCGACCACCACCAACTCCCAGCCCTCCCGACGCCCAACTTTTATTGCTGTGTAGTCGGATTGCTTCCGCCCTCCTCCGCTATTGCCAAGACGTTACCGGCGCTTGTGGTAAGCATCTTGGAATCGTCACCGCGATGGTATCTGCGCGATTATCTCCATCGTCTCGTTAACGGCCGTTGCCAACGACCACAGCCACTATTAGTCCCGTTTAATATCATCGCCACTGTTGTTACCTCTGTTTTGTGAATATCTTAAATCTACGAATCCGTCTTAGAAGAAATTTTAGTTTGTAATTTTGAAAATCACGATCACTGCATTGAAAAGGGGATTCACCCTAATCGATGGCGATAATGCTCCGACTACTCGCCTTCGATCTCTCGGTCCTGGGGTTAAACCGAGAAAGGTGGCTCAGGGCATCAAGTGATGTCACTGCAGTGCCTGTGGCCGCCTGAGTGTTAGGTTCGAGTCCTGACGATGGCAAATTTTCGTAACTACCTAGATAGCTAGGTCGAATTCTGCTGATGTGTGGAGATGAATTTTAGCGGCCGGTTGGTCTGAATGGTAATTTTCAGTGATTTCTCTGATAAATACCAGGTGAAAGCCGGAGAAGTATCCTGACAAATCGGCCACTGATCTTCCCGCGATCTTTCCTTTCTTTTCCTTGCTTTATCATCTCCCTTTCCTTACACACATAGAGTTACTCGTACGTATACTACACTAGCACACATGTCAAGATATGAATCGGAAGCTTAGAACTTGTCCCGTGTGGTGTGGTAACCTGCTGAGGGGTGGAATCGGATGTGGGAAATTCCCTGCAAGCCGAGGTTTAGGTCGGCGCCGAATCCCACCATCTAGTGGGGGAGGAACACCAGAACTTAAGGGGGAAATATTGAATACTCTAACGGAACTAATGACTAAAGCAGTTAACGTATTCGGTAACATCAATCAATCAAACCCAAATACCATACAGTTGAGTAGTTTATTTTGGAAAGACCGTTGAGTTCCAATATTTATTCCGAAACACTTGAGGATATATTCACGGGCGAAATCGGTGATAATTTCACTCTTGCGTCTAAATACGACTCGTCTTGACAATGTTTCGAATGCGACCACAGAAGCCCAGTTTTGCCCGTGTGTCCGTGATTACCGCGCGTCGTCTCCAACGCGATGGGCTGGCTGAGCCTCCTCCATCCTCCGTTGCTCGGTTTTGCCTGGGCGAATGTCGTCTTGACGTCTCTACGCAGGGGCGCCCAGAGAAACCCGGGGCTTGGGGCAGTCGATCCCCGGGGGCCTCTCATTTCAAACAAACCATTATCTCCTCTCTCAATTTATAAACGAAATTCATTTCTCCGTAGATGAAAAGTAACTTATAGAGATAAATTTGGATTAGAAATGAATTCATTTTGTATTTCTTTTGGATGAAAAATTCGGCATTACATCCACACGGCGTCAGGATACGGGCAATAACAAACACGATCCCCAAAGAAAAAGAGGAGCCGAAGTATTCCGAACAATACAGATTTTATTCTCCATGTTGTAACTACAAACGCTAGTTTTTCCGACGAAGCGTAAAACGGAATGGATCAAAGTGATGCCTAACCTGCCTTTGTGTTTAGGTCATAGTCTCGAGATGAGGCACCTACGACCAACTAATGACTGAGACAACAAACACTTTTTTCTATGACCGTTACAAAAACCTTACGGTAATCATAAAAGCGCTTATTATTACCACATTCTGTTTTCATATACTACCAACACTTATTACATCGACCAATATAATCACCATATCTGCCACCATAACTACTACTGTCACCTCTACTAACACCTCCGAGAGTACCTTCCACTATTATCACTTACACGTCTGTCGCCCGTATGATAACGTCCAACGAAAACCATCAGCACTATAACCACGATCCTCACAGCCAATACCTTCCCTCTTCTCGACCTGACCCACAGCTGATGCCACAACGCGATCGTCTTCGCTTCGAATGTCACGGTCATTACCATCCAGTGTCATTGCCAACGCGGCGGGTCGCCCCACGTGCTAACTGCCTCTGCCAGGACGCGAGGATGAGAGGGGCAGAGTGGGGAGGACGGAGCAGGACACAGTGGGGAGGTTAAAGCGAGGCAGAACAGAGTGGAACTGGGAAGCGAAGCAGGCGAGGTAAGGCGGAGCACAGCAGAGTACAGCAGAACGTGAAGAGCAGAGCGTGAAGAGCGAAGCGGGGAAGAGGGGAGCGTGGAGAGAGGGGAGCGTGGAGAGAGGGGAGCGTGGAGAGGGGGAGGGGGGGAGAGGGGAGGTGGAGAGAGGGGATGGAAGGGACGGGGCCAAGAAATGGAGTGCTGAGCGGCACGATGCGAAGAAGAGGAGGAATGGGGCGAGGCGCAGAAGTGAACCGGGACGAGGCGAAGAAGTGGAAAGCGGGACGGGATGAGGCGAAGTAGGGAGCGGACGAGGCCAAGAAGTGGAGTGCGGAGGTGGAGGTGAGGATAGCGGGGAGAAGCGAGGCGTGGGGGAGACGCAGGAAAATGAACCATTGTGAAATGGTTATCCGATAGAGCAGAACGGGATGCGGCGGAGAACAGAAGTGCGAAGCGATGCACGGCGAAGGGAGAGCTGAGGAGAGAGAAGCGAATGAGAGGAAGAGCCGCAGGGCGGGGCGAGGCGGAGGAGAGTAGTGTGTAGCGGGTTCGGTATTGAAAGAGTACGGATGGCACGGGGGTGAGGCTGGGGGATGGGATGGGGCGGGTTGAGGCGAAGAAGTGGACGCTGCACGATGCGTGGGAAAGGAGAGCGGGACGGGACGAGGCGAAGAAGGTGTTCAGCAGAGCGGACGAGGCCAAGAAGTGGAGTGCGGAGCTGCACGAGGCGGAGGTGAGGATAGCGGGGTGAAGCGAGACGTGGAGGAGAAGCAGGAGAATGAACCATTGTGAAATGGTTATCATATAGTGCAGAACGGGATGCGGCAGAGAATAGAAGTGCGAAGCGAGGCACGGCGAAGGGAGAGCCGCAGGGCGGGGCGAGGCGGAGGAGAGTAGTGTACAGCGGGTTCGGTGTTGAAAGAGTAGGGGTGGCACGGGGGTGAGGCTGGGGGACGGGATGGGGCGGGCTGTGGCAGTGGCACGTGGGCGCGCGCGGTCCCGCAGTGGCGCCCTCGCGCCGCGCGCTCCACTGCAGCCCGCGGCCTCTCGCGCCCCGCCCCCGGCGCCACGCCGCCCGGCGAGATGCGATAGCAGTCGGCTAGTCATTCGGATCGATAGCCTATCGTGTATAGTAATACGGCGGCACGGATGACGAGGGCGCCGCCGCGCCGCTGAACCAACCGCGCCCTCGGCGGATGCGGCGGCACCCCGCAGCTCGCGGCGCAACCGGAGGGCGGGGGGACGGGAGACGGGTTTGGTTGTTTGTTTGTTAGTTAGTGACTCCGACTGTGTCAACAGCTTAAGTCATTATTCCCGTAAGTGTAGTGCTTGATTACCTCGAGAGGTGGCGGTGATCTTTCTTTTTTAACGAGGGTAGGTGGAAATCTTTAAAACACACATGGTAGTGTGAGATTTTTTAGTCACTAAAACCACCTCCCTAGGCTTGTTCACCCCCCACCGGAACCGTCGTTAGGCATTACTTCGCGGCGTGAATACGGCGTGCGCCCCGTAGCCTTTTGGCATCTTCCTAGGACGCCATTCTCATCCGCTCCTCGAGTCTTCGCTTGTTTATTATTTGGGCTCCCCCACCCCCCTGGATTGCGAGATCCGGCGTCGACCTACCGTCGGCCAACGGGGTTTTCCCTCCAACCGCCTATCTCCCACCAAGGCGGCACCGCCCCAGCCGGGACAAGCTCTAACCCCCGACCGGTCTCCCGGCATGTGTGGTAGTGTAGTGCATGTTAGTGTGTGTATGTAAAGGGAGAGAATAGGACAAGGAAGAGGTAGGAAAGATCGCGCGCGGTCCGTGGCCCGTTTGTTAGGATACTGCTCCAACATTCGCCTGGTGGTGATAGGAGAAGCCACGGAAAACTACCGATCAGAGCGGCCGACCTCTAGAATTTTCCTACACATAGCGGCTGAATTCGACCTAGCTGTCAAGCTGGCGTCGAAAATCCGGCCGCCATCGGGACTGGAACCGGTCAGAGGGACTGCAGTGGCATCAGTTTATCCCCTGAGCCATATCTCCCGGTGCGGGAGACTGGGCTTACGCTTGGGACTTCCCATGCACATCCCCGCGCTCCCACCGCGCCCCAAACACACCCCAACCACAGACACATCTTCGCTCTGAAATCATACCATCGACTGCTAATTCAAATCGTTTGACATGTTTTATTCTAATTACAATCTTAATAATAATATAATTTATTTAAATAATAATGATACTTGTGGTGATAGTAATAATTATTATAAAGATAAATTGTACAATTTATCTTTACAAAGTATTATTCGTGGTAATTAACGTCATAGTTTTTATAACATTCCAAGTAACTGTTACCGAGTAAGAAATGTTTTTTTGCTTCAGTTTCTTTTGATTAATTCGTAATTGAGAAAATGCTGGACAGAAAGTATAACATTTGTCTTCCTTTCGAACTGCGTAAAGAGTTTTTATGCGTAGTTGAACGTTAGAATAAATGAAATCAACGTACCCTTTGATAGTAAACGTAGCCATTCGACAGATGTTGTCGTGAACGATAAGGAGATCGAAAAGAAAGACATATCGGGAACTACTGATTGAGTCCAAGTGACTAGCAAATGCTGTGATGTAATGACGATGGTGTAATTGAACAGGGCTATGAGGCTATTGTGGTAGCATCTACTGCAACTTTTATCTCCATATTGTTGTTATGTTGTTAATTAAACTACTACAGCGCTCCAAAGCGCAAGACCGGGAAGTCCTAGGTTCGAGTCCTGACGGCGGCAGGATTTTCGACACTAGCTTTTCTGCTAGGTCGAATTCAGTCGCTGTCTGGAGGAGAATTCTAGCGGCCGGCTGCTCTGATCGGTAGTTTTCCGTGGTTTCTCCGATCAACACCAACGAATGCCGGAGCAGTACCCTACCAAACGGGCCACGGACCGCGCGCGATCTGTCCTTCCCCTCCTTGTCCTATCCTCTCCCCTTACACACTCACTCACACTAACATGCACTACACTACCACATATTCCGGGAGACCGGTCGGGAGCTTAGAGCTTGTCCCGGCTGGGGCGGTACCCCGCTGGTGGGGAGTCCTGGTTAGGGGGAAACCCCACTAACCGACGGTGCCGGATCTCGCCATCCAGCGAGGAAAATCACCGCCATTTCCCGAGAAAAAGTATTCACGATACTAACGGGACTAATGACCGAAGCAGTTGACGCGCCCGAAATAAAAAAAATCAATCAATCAAAGCGCAAAACAAGTTAGATTTTTTTTCCTATTTCAACAAACAAAACCCTTGGACCGCGTTCTAGAAATCGACATGAAGATTTAGGAAATCGAAAACTTACTTATATATTTTGTTTACTATGTCAGTCTATTGAAGAAATAAAAATAGTGAATTAGCGCAAAAGAAGCAAAAGTGAGTGACCAGAATGGTGACTCCTTAATTGAGGAGGCTGGGTTTTAAGCGGGAACTACAGCATTGAAATTTTAGTGTCAAAATTGTTTTGTCCTTTTCTTTATTTAATAATGTTTTTGAAAAAGCTGAACAGAACATGAAAGAATTTTTTAGAATTTACGCTTCTTTTTGGGAATTTTAAACTTTTGTTTCTCTCCTCTCTCTCCATCCATTCTAAAGTTTTCAAGATTTACTTTGAAAAGCTTAATTCATGTTATCTATTTTCATCGTTCTATCTGAGAAACGACCGTACAACGTGAGAAATATGGTATTTTATAATGTGGTAACCGTTTGTTGCAATTTGTCATGTAATACAAAAATATTCGACATTAAACGTTTGAAAAACGTTCTTAAAATATATCATGGATATAAACGAAATGTATGTTTTGTTCTCGTGAAATGTGATCTATTAATCATTAGTATTTTTTCCTCTACTTTACAAAGCGATCATTGCTAGAATATATAGATATTAATGAAGTATTTTCATCACGTGAATGCAACCACCATTGTTTGTATCTATTATAAATCACTTCCATATCGTAATACATTTGTCATAAATGTCATCGTCCCTTAGTAAAATAGAGCTCTTCAGGACATGAAAGTTATGTGGACACTTCGCTGCTCATTATGCCTGTATTGACGCGTGTGCGCGATTTTCATGTCAACAAGAGTAAATATATTTGAAAATATTTATCTCTATTATTATCACTTTATTACTTAGTATTTTGAAGTAGATGTGGTACGATATTCCATTGACGTAAACGATATTAGAAATATTTTTAAAAATGAGTAGTTTCATTAGTAACAGATTTCGTCTGGTATTGCCGAAAGAGAAATACATTTTTTTATGTCGTGTGCAAAACACATTCCTCGTTCTGGTTTTCCGTGTGCGAAATAGGTGTTCTCTCATTTTAACTAATAGTGTGCGAAACATTCAGGCATGCGAGGAACATCGCGAAGTGTGTGCGACGACTCTTTGGCATATATTAGTTAAAAAAAGTATACGTAACACCTGCGCGAGACTATTCTTAATAGAGATGACACTTAATATGTAACTTACATTTTTTCACTAACTCCAGTGCTAGACATGCTAGAAACTTTGAAATTTATTTCAATAAAACAAATAATTCACTGTAAGACGTACTCTAATTTTGTATGAATTAAACATCAGATAACAGGAAATTCAATTAACAAACATTACAAAAATAAAAACAAGTCAAACACAAAAGTTAGTAATTAATTGAAGCAAATCTATACAGACATAAAGTAAGCTATTTGATGAAGGATTTTAATTCTTTAATAAACTGTCGTTAGAAATTAAAAATTGTGATCAAATTAAAAATTATATATAGAGAAAATTAATTGTGAATAGTTAATATAGTATACATATAGATGCAATCAATGTATGTATGTATGTATGTATGTATTTAATATATCACAAACAACCGGGGCGGCTGAATAAATAAAACCTGTCTACTTTTTTCTTTCCTTAAAGCTGGCGGTTCATCCATGCATCAACATGAACCACTTATTGGAATATCTTGAGATATTTCGAAAGCTTTTAAAGACGTTAATAATAGCATTTTGCTTTCAAAATTACCTTTATATGGAATTCGTGGTGATTGGATATTCTCGTACCTAAAAATTAGCTCTCAAAGAGTAGGAATAACATTATGTACTCATCTTTTCAAGTTTTTCTAATTGATCATGGTGTCCCGCAGGGTTCCATTTTAAGCTCTATGCTCTTTTTTTGTACGTAAACGATATTTCCTCATCCGTTAGATACAGACAGGAACACATATTTCAAATTGATTAAGTAATAATAAATTAATAGTAAGTGAGGAAAACTGTTTCAATGCACTTTCGCATTTCAAACAGGCAATCGCTCCTGCTGTTGGAAGTGAACATGAAAATGATTGACGTCAAGGTAACAAAATTTCTAGGTCTTATTTCTGTAATATCTCAAATAGAACATCCATATAAATGAATTAACAGTACGAAAACTTTGGCATTCAAAGGTAAAAATTATCTGATATAAAATAATTAATGGTGACTGTGTTGAACAACTAAACAATTTCAATTATGTTGCAATTATTCGTACTTTCTTAGAAATTATGTTAATATAAAAATTCAGAAATTTCAGAAAATGTACGAAACTATACGACTCTATCAGAAAGTACGTATCAGCCCAAATTTTGTAAAAAAAAAACAAACTGGGTCAATATCATTGATAATTTATGGGTGTGAAAATGGAGCCCTCAGTAGACCAGCAGTTGAATCTTGAAGCCGCTGAAATGAGATTATTTAAACCATCAAGAGGTTATTTAATACTAGACGAGAAAATAAATTGGACCATCAGTTATAAATTCAAGAGCTTCAACCTAACCGAATACAAAATAGATACACTTAAGGTAGAGTTGGCGTGATAATTTAATGAGTATACCGGAAGATCGGATGCCAAAAATCCTCTACAACTACAAACACGGGAAAATTATATATTTAATATTATAATATATTTAATGTAATATTAATATATTGTAATAAACTTAGAAATACCTAAGTTCCAGTATAGTTAAAAACGGACACAGGGAAAAATTTATTTGAGTGTAGAATGCAATTCAAGAGCTTCCAAAGTTACGTAGTTCCATAAAACAATCTTTCAGGCAGTATTCGCGTTCAGTCCAATACTTTAAGATAGGATACAATGGTTTTTGAAAACTGTTTAACATAGAAAAAACAATTGTTAAACGCAATATATGGCAGAAAAATGGAGAAGTGTCTTATGACTATATTGATACGTAAAACTAAGAATCTAACGGAAATGGATATACGTTACATTGGAAAGATGCCCTTGATTTAGAGAGTTTGAAAAAGTATTTTCTTAAGGAGTGCGACAGTGATGTGCTGACTTCTATTGAAACCTACCACAATAACCTAACTCCTAGTAAGAAAAAAAATTGCCAAGGGTCGAAGATACAGTTGGTCGTCGTCCCTGTCTGATCATTATGTCGGTGGGCATTTCCACGAGGAGCCACTGTAACCCCGGCCTTCACATGCAATTCCGGCGGTGGCTCTTGCGTATGCCCGCTCTCCCCCCGCCCACCCGTCGACGGTCGCGCATCTTCACGGCGCGGCGCGGGTGGCGCGGGGCCCGTCCCATTTTCTAATCTGTTGGCAGGCTTCCGGTTGCCGTGGTTGGCGCGGCTAATTGTCCGTGAAGCGCCACCGCCGTCGCTGCCGCCCCCGCTATCGCCTCCGCCTGCGTCGCCGCCGCCGCCGCCGCCGCCGTGCCGCCTAATGGACGCCCGCGTGCTCTTGCGTCCGCTTACTTGCTTGCCGCTGCACTTTTACCGGCCCCGCCGCCTTCTTCCCTGCTCCCGCCTTCGGTTCGCCCCCGCTACCGCTTTGTCTCCCCACCGGGAGCGGTAGCTCAGTGAATCAACTGATGTCACTGCAGCGCCTTTCACCGGGAGGTCCTAGGTTCGAGTCCTGACGGCGACAGTATTTTCGACAGTAGCTTTTCAGCTACGTCGAATTCAGTCATTGTCTGGAGGAGAATCCTAGCGGCCGGCTGCTCTGATCGGTAGTTTTCCGTGGTTTCTCCGATCAACATCAGGCGAATGCCGGAGCAGTACCCTATCAAACGGGCCACGGACCGCGCGCGATCTGTCCTTCCTCTTCCTTGTCCTATCCTCTCCCCTTACACACACACTTACATTAAGATGCACTACACTACCACATATTCCGGGAGGCAGGTCTGGAGCTTAGAGCTTGTCCCGGCTGTGGCGGTGCCCCGCTGGTGGGAGAGTCCTGGTTAGGGGGAAACCCCACTAGCCGACGGTTGGTCGGCGCCGGATCTCGCCATCCGGCGGGGGATGATCACCGCCATCTCCCGAGGAAAATCATGCACTACACTAACGGGACTAATGACCAAAGCAGTTGACGCGCCCGGAAACACGAAAAAATCAATCAATCAATCAATCAAACCGCTTTGTCTCCCGGCCCGCTACTCTTCCGACCCTGCTCCGCCGATCCCGCTCTTCCGCCGCTCCACCTTCACACTCGCTCCGCCTCCGTCGCCGCTCCGCCTCTGTCCGGCTGCGGATCCGTTCCGTCTCCGCTCCTCCCCCTCCCTGTCCTCCGACTTCGCCCCGCCCCATCCGCCTCGCCCTTTTTCGATGAACCGCTCCGCTTTCACCCCGCTCCACCTTTATTCCCTCTCCGCCTTCATTCTCGCTCCTCCTTCATCCCCGCTCCGCCTCTATTTCCGCTCCGCCTGCATCTCCGCTCCGCCTTCATGCCCATTCCGCCTTCATCCCGTTCCGCCTTCATCCCCGCTCGGCCTTCTTCCCACTCCGCCTTCATTCCCACTCCGCCATCATTCCCACTCCGCCTTCATTCCCGCTCCGCCCCCACGATTTGTATGAATGCAGGTGTCCCGGCAGCGAACGCCCGCGCCGATAAAACTGCTCCTTGTCGCCCCCGCCACCGCCGTCCCCACAATTCCGTCCCCGCTGCTCCGTCTCTCGCGCCGTTGACTTGCTTGCGGTCTGTGGCTGATCGTACAACAACAGTGTGACTGTACTCCTTTTCCAACTTACAGCATGGGTCGATGCTGTTCGTATGAGTGGAATACGAAGTGACCATTATCGAACACGTCTTAGCTACAGGTTTATGTTCAACAGACTTAAATGAACTTTTTCAAGAGGCTCCCAAAATCAAAAGGAACTCACTCTGATAATTTTATTTGTATAATTTGCTGATTAATATAAGTTTATTGTAACACAGTATCAAATGAAATGTCATGAGGTGGTACAAAAACTATCATATGAAATTATTTATCTGCTTCATGCAATATGCTCAAATGTTTTGTTCTGGTTTCCGTTGTTTCTACGTGCTTCAGAGTGACAGTTCTGCGTGATGCGGACCTAAAGACGTGAAATGTTAAGACAATTTAAAATAAACGTAAATTAACAAAATAAATATTAAGAGTTAAAAAATATTCGTTCAGAAGGGAACAAAGGATAATTTTAACTTCCTTTCAGAGTCTCCAGGAATCTGGACGAAAGTCATCATTGAGATGGGTCCTGGGTACAGGAGCAATTACATAATTAATAATTATATATTTAAAAACTTGAAAAGTAAATAACATTGAATAAAATAGTGGTTATAAAACAGCATGTAATTTCTCGCCTATACTTCCATGAAAATTACGCGAAAAGTACTCAAATTTTCGAAAACTTGTAAAGGAACTTATTTCAAAATGCATCTTTAAGGAACATATTTCACTAAGGGAAAAATTTCTAACTTCATAATTGTAGTTGTAAGAAGCCGCCGATAAAATTCGAACTTTTGCAATTTTCTAAAAATCAGGATTTTTAACGAAAATGAGATTTGCTCCATTCTCTTAAATGCCCTTCACACTATCCAACAACAAAATTTAATAAAAAACGATGGAGCCATTTTTTGAAAATTTGGAAAATGTCCCAGGGGCTTTATGTAAAGTACACCGAAAATTAAAATAAAGGTTTAAAATTCAAGAGGCCGAGACATCAGCCAGATCGATTGGCGAATATCAGTTTTGGAGAAAATCGACTGAACGGTTTAGCCGATAGCGGTGTTCACAGACGGACGGACAGTGTGCCAGCATTCGATTTTGCGGTATACAAACCACAAAACATGAATTCTGAGTACACCACGTGTTACAGAATGTTTTTTTCTCCTTACGAAGTAGAGAGAAAATTATGTAATGCTGTGCGAAAAACGGTGGATTTTCGGAAGAAAAGCTCTTATTACAGGGCCCTGGTAACGAAAAAGTGGATAAACCCAGGTCCTGAATTTAGAAAAAAAATTCCTCTATCATTTGGTGTAACCAGAATCCATGCTTTGTGGGTTCTTGATACCGATAAATCGAATGACGGCAAAACGTCTGTCCGTTCGTCTATCTGGGAAACGCTACCAGCTACACCGTTCAGTCGATTTCTCTACAATTAATTTAAGTTTAATTAAGAAGTCAAGCAACTCGGTCACCGCGGGTCCCTGGATGGGCGATCGCTTGGGAACCCGGACACTAACTGCGCTGAGCGCCTGGCCCGGTTGGGATGATTTTCGCCTTGATTTGTACGACCGACTTATGTTCAAGGAGGATTATTGCACGCGTTCAACGCACAGAAGGGCCTGAAACGTTACGCGAATAAAAGAATTAATATGATTTGCTATTCAGTATTCTATATTTCTTCAGCAAGATCCCATTTTCCACATATACGACATCAGCACTTTATATGCTGCTGGCCACTAGTTATACAGAAGAGTGCATTTCACATGCTGTGCTCGAACGCATTCTAGGCATGCGGAGAAAGGTCTTCCCGGTTCGCGAGCGCCGCTGATGAGGCTGCCCCCGGCTTTCTTACCTCGTCCAGGGTCCCCGGCCATCCCCGCGCAATATCAGTGCTCGTGCGTTACCCTTAACGAGCCCGAGAGGGAAGGTGACCCTAACCTCACTTCTCTCCCCTCTCCTCCTCGCCCCTTCGCAGCCCTTTCAGGATAGGGGCAGTCGCCGAATGTGGGGGTGAGGGTGGTACGGAGACAAGGGCTTTTTCTGGTTTGATGATGCATTTTCTGCTGGAAGCAAAAACGAAGAGTAATTATTTACGAAAGCAAACTTCCCTTCGTCGTCATTGCGTTTCTCGTTTAATGCGCAGTTTCTACGAGGTATGGCTCCTCCACAAATAAGTCTTTTCTTATCTTGACTGTCACCAGGCCTCTTGAATAATCTAATTTTATGTTACTTATATTCGTATAAACGAAGTAGTTTTCATAGTGTAGAGAAAGTTTTGTGATGTTGAAAAAATCGGTGTCGAGATTTTGATGGAGATATAGTTACATGGAACGGAAGTAATTTTTCTAAACGTTGGTCCGTCTTGTCCGCCTATCTGTAATAAACTATGGATATCCCCGATAGGACTGACCGAACGCAAGACATTGCCAATTTGAAACGGCTCTTCTAATTTTTTTATATTTAATATGAAGGGCAAAGCAAGTTTTCACAATTTTCTTAAAAATTGTCCCAATTTTTTTCGAATACAGCAAAGTACGTTTGGTGTATGTCTGGGATAGAAGTATGATTTTCATAAAAGTATTTTCGAAAATTGAAAAAATTAAAATTCTTAGCCACACACCTTCAAGTATATCTTTAAATTTCATTAAAACCCACAAAATTTCGAAAATTGCAAATGTTCAACATTTTTTTCAGATCTATCTTACACCTTAAGCTAGAGCATTTTCTTAAAGCTATTCATTTATCAATATTATATCTTTATATCATTTCATTACTATTATTTTTTTCAAATAATAGTAATTTTTGTGTAATTAAATAGATATTTCCAAAAAATCCTAAAATTGTTCAAAAATTGTTTGTATGAATTCAATACTGCCTCACCTAAGATCGAAGGCCGCAGAACAAATTTGATAGGTATACAATCAAATAGCGTTATATTCTTAGGTGAATTGGTCAAAGAGATTTTGCTAGAGAGCTGCTGAAAAGTATTGAAGTAATAAAGAGGTATGAGAACATGGAAATGTTGCTTGAAAATAAGACTATTTAATGAAGGCACATTGAACATTTGATCACGAACCATACTTTTGATCATGAAATACTTTTAATTTTTTGTTATCTTGTCGTGAGTGAACACACCTTCTCTTTTCCGTACCATGTATCAAACTACTCAAGCAATATAATCTGGATATGTTATCAAATGGTTATTCGTCGAACATATTTTTTCTTATTTTACAAGCCGGTAATGACTTCAGTAATTTAAAAAAACGAAAAATGAAGTACACGGAAACTGTTTAACTATGTTTCTTCGCAGATTAATTTATATCTTGTGCCTAGAATATCGTGTGTGAGCAATTCATAGTCTTTCTGTACACTTTCTGCTGAAACATCATTAATCCGTAGAGCATGTGATAAAATCGTGTTCTGCCAAAAATACTCTTTTGAATATATGACTAGATTCATAACTTGTAAAATTGTGAGTTCTATAATGCAGACACCTTAAGCAGTGTAACAAACTACAATTATCAGGGAGTAGAACATCCCGTTTTATCGACAACCGTATTTCGTAGTTTGCAGGTAGTGACACTTCGTCGTCAAATACGAACATTGCTAAAATTTCAGCTATCTCAGCACCCTCTAGTACGCAGACACAAATCGATTTGGACTAATCTTTATGAAAGCCCATTCAAACGTTTCGTATCGCTAAAAGCTCGCGTTCCATTGCCGCGAAGTTTATTTTCCACCCATTGTCCGTATCTCTGGAGGTCATCAGATTCCTCACAGAGCATGCAATTTCCCCCAACCGCTTCTGAAACAAAACATGGGCACGCGCAGTGTAGCCTCTCGGCTCCTGGCAGAAATTAAGCTGCGTTCATTTCGAAGAGTACGTGCTTATTAATGAAGAAAGAAGAGCAATGACCGGTAGCGGTAGCTCAGTGCATCAACTGATGTCACTGCAGCGCCTCTGACCGGAAGGTCCTAGGTTCGAGTCCTGACGGCGCGGCGGCAGGATTTTCGACATAGCTTTTCAGCTAGGTGGAATTCAGTCGTTGGCTGGAGGAGAATTCTAGCGGCCGGCTGCTCTGATCGGTAGTTTTCCGTGGTTTCTCCGATCAACACGAGGCGAATGCCGGAGCAGTGCCCTACCAAACGGGCCACGGACCGCGCGCGATCTGTCCTTCCACTTCCTTGTCGTAACCTCTCTTCTTACACACACACACTAGCATGCACCACACTATCACTTATTCCGGGAGACCGGTCGTGAGTTTAGAGCTTGTCCCGACTGGGGCGGTGCCCCGCTGGTGGGAGAGTCCTGGTTAGGGGGAAACCCCACCATCCGACGGTAGGTCGGTGCCGGATCTCGCCATCCAGTGGGAGAAGATCACCGCCATCTCCCGAGAAAAACATGCACTACACTAACGGGACTAATGACCGAAGTTATTGACGCGCACGGAAACACGAAAAATTCAATCAATCAATGAAGAGCAATGACAGTCTTCTTTCTGTAATTCTCTTTCCAACGTTTTCGTACGTGTCTCATTAGACGGTTTGGGTCTGTTGGAGCCCCGAAAAATGGGCAATGTCAATCAGGGGTTTCATTTCCACCCCCCAAGGCTGATAGCCTTTTTTTCTTCTTTTATGTGTTCAGTAGTATGCCTACGTATAACTTCAATGGAGATGTGGACATAAAATTACGAACGTTCAATAACCGATTTTTGTGAGATCTCCAGAGTGAGAAAGTAATATAAGCCGGAAAGATCAAAAGGATGTAGGTTACATTGGTTGAGTTGAAATGTTTATTTTTCAATAGCGAGCTTAAAGTGGAGACTGTTACATACTTTTCTAATGTAGTTTTCATTTTCCATTTCAATTTATAACCATTAACTCACTATATACTCTTACGGGGAGAGTAAAACAGTTGATACTAACTTCTTATTTAGTCCTCCAGTGTGAATATTGAATGTTGTTTTCGACATTTCAGTGATATACAATTTAGATTTATTCCTAGACTTTTAGATATATTACTACATTTATTACTATTAAAAGCATTACGTTTTAATTCTTATGTTGTTCTAAAATAATTTAAGCCAACTCCATATATTTTAGAAATTGTTTCATTAGAAATTGTGGTTCTTCTTCTTTGATAAATTAATTTATGCATTATACTTCTTTGTATTTCTCAGTGAAAACTGCATTAAAATTCGAGAATATAAAAGTATGCTTCGTTTTTATCCCACCCGCTAGGTTAAAAATAGGTTTAGGAATAAATTGAACGAATACCGCTCACTCATGCCTGAAACAAAAATTTAAAGTTGGTCGGTTTAAGCGGGTGATATGATAACTAGAGGACTTGGAATAGAAAACTAATGCTTAAGAATTTAATGTCAGTTTTCATAGGTTATCTGTAGATGAAAGTTTAAGCAACCTCTAAAAAATAGGAAGAAGATCAACGGGTCACAAGTTTGAGATTTCGCGGGAAAGAAACCAAAAGAAAATGAGTATTCGTTCTTGTGAGCATTGTCACTCTGAAGAAATTATTTATTCCAAAACTAATGACGTGGATTCAGTCATTTTTCATAGTAATGCGTGAATTTCCTAAGCATTCAGGAGCAGTGGGCTATCCCATTCTGATTGTACGATAATATACTGGTTTCTGTACAAGTATAATGAATTTTAAAAAATGTTTGATGGAATGTTAGCATATTGAAAGAATGACACCTCGAAACATATACGTTTACTCTCTAGTGTTTCCATTGACATTTTATTTTATGCAATATTTACAACCGTAATAACAATATAGGATAAAGTATTGGATAATTGCAGCAGTTAGAAATGGGGATGAAAATTTCGCAGATAAATTATTTCATGATTGAAAATAAAATTACATACATGTACTTAATATAGCATTAGGTTGACGCTAAAATCTGCCTCGACAATCTACAGCCTACAGTATGTTGACTCATATGTATCTACTGACACAATAATTATAATTTTGGAATTGAATGTATTAATTCACATTCATTGGAAGATATGAATTACCGACATTTCACAGGAAGAATAAGAGGCACATACGTCTTCAAAATTCCGTAAATTCAAAGAAAACTTTTGCGGCCGCATTGTGGATTAAAATTAGTTTAAAAAACAAGATAAAATAATCTTTAACAAAAAATGGTGGCTGCATAAGTGCTATTCACCTTACAGGAAGAAATATAATCATATTACATGATTACTAACGATGGATTGAAATGCTTCGAAACACGTCTAGTATAATAAATTTATTTGGAAAAAATGATTTCGCTTTATTTATAATATTAATTTATTAAAAAAAATTGAAGAAATGAAGATTTTTATGCTTTACAAGAACGTCTGAGCCGGCCCGGTGGCCGAGATCGCTAAGGCAGTAGTGCCGTACTGATCTCGGACCGAAGGGTCGCGGGTTCGAGTCCCGCCTCGGGCATGGTTGTATTTGTGTTCGTCCTTTCACCCCTTATCATCTCCATAACGTTTCACTCACATAGTTACCATACCGTTACCAGCAATAGGGGTCGCTAATGACCTAAGATGTTGAAGCGACCTTAAATAACCAATTAAAAAAAAGAACGTCTGGAGTGATTTTTCAAACACAAACGCCATACCCTTCAGGTTGTCTCATTGCAATATTGAATCAAGTAAAAATCTCTCTAAAATGGAGAAAGCTGGCCTGCCAGTTCCACGCTGGACTTTGCGTTCCGGCGTCGCGAGATCGACTCTGATTTATGCACAGGTGTCACGTGTCAGGGTCCGAAAGCGAGATTGGCGGGGGAAGGGGGGATGTAGGGAGATAACGCTTTGCGAAACGCGTGTATGACCTCATCTCTAGATTAAATCATCTTTATTTTGCATACGCTCAGACGCGCGATCCACTTCGTCGGTTTAGCATTAGCATATACGCCTCGTATCAGTGCGCCGCCCCGGCCTGCTCCGTCGGACCCCGCTCCGAGCCGTCGCGTCCCGCCCAGTCCCGCTGCCCCCGCCCCCACCCCGTCATACCCCGCTCCGTCCCGCCCCGTTCCGTCCCGCTCCGCTCCTCTCCGCTCCTCTCCACCCCTCTCCACACCTCTCCACCCCTCTCCACCCCCCTCCGCCCTCACCGCCCTCCCACCCCTCTCCACCCATCAGCACCCATCTCCGCCCCTCTGCACCCCACCCGGCTCCTCTCCGTCCCTCCCGCCCCTCTCCGCCCCGCCCCGCCCCGTTCCGCCCCTCCCGCCCCTCTCCGCCCGCCCACGTCGCGCCGCCGTGCACCTGTGCCCAACCAACCCACGCCGGACAGATCGCTCCCTGACAGTGACCGCTCAGCGACAGCATGTCTCAGCGTTTGTGGTGCTCGTTAACGTTTACTTCCACGTTGATAGTTGATACACGATGTTGAGATGGCTCCCTGTTTGCCTCTGCACATAAACGTAGCTTCACTGTGTAGACGTTTCTTGAGCTCTCCTTTTGCTGGTTATGTTAAGAACAGGCTCAGCGAAAGTGGGTCGTTTGTTTGTCAGCAGTTCTACAAAATCAAATATATAGTTCGTTTTATGATGCAAATAGGTTTTCTTTTACTCCGGAGCAAAATTGTCTGGTTTCAAATGTTGCTAATATTGCTTTGTTAGTACGTATTGTTCAACAATCGAATACGTACAATAAAAGAGTGGTTTTGGATCTCAAGAAAACGTGTATATAGTGTACCTCTCCCCATACGTAACATGTTGTTTTCTGTTAGATTAATCAAAAGAAATTAATACTAGTTGGTAGATGACTACCGGCTACTGAACCAACGAATTGGGAACGAACAGATATCAAATAGATGACCTAAAATACTCCTGAAATTTCGTTAAAAAATGCGATGTACATAACCAAGACGAAAGCTGTCTCGCATTAAAAATCAAAACAACTCAACACAACATTTCAGATATAAAATGAGTTACAACATTAACATCTACGGAGCAACAACGTAATACAACACGTTTCGAATGATACATTTTTATTCCTCTTCATGTGTAACCATATAGATGATTGACACAAGAGAATGTAATTGTGGGAGTATTAGCAAAGGGATCAAATATACAACATAAAAAGAAACAAAACAAGAGGATACCAAAACAAACCGTTAAAGTTGATTAGCGCGCCTGTGACATTGAAATTTGTTTAATTTTATTGCTTCAAGATAATGGGAGGAAACAATCGGATAGCATCAGTGTATTAGCATACAACTCGCTTTGTGTTAAAACCTGTTGGTATTTGAGCACTAATATGTACTGATTAATCAACTGCTTCGCAACTTTCTTATCTGCTAGTAGTTTTGCTAGTACTATCAATTTGTAGTCTCGGCTAATACTAGCGGCTTAAAACTTGACATGTTTGCACTGGTCTTTTAGTGCAAATGATCGTTGAATTACCTGCCATTGTGAGGTTTATGGTGACGAGGAGCTCACAGAAGACACACGATTATCCAAAATCCCCCATTCCCGAACCCCAGGGGTGAATTATTACGTAGCGACCAGTGAATAGTTTTCCCAATCTAGGAACGAGTTTCAAATTTTTGCTCGCGAACGAATGATCAGCCCCCATCTTGATCACCACCCCATTTTGATTGTTTTTGTCTGATTTTTTTTTCATAGGTTATATGCATGATGATCCCTTGCCTTGCTTCTGAACATTAAATTGGACTCTCACTCGGTCATGTGACCTCTGACTGTATCTGATATATGACAGTAGGTCACATATCAGATACAAATCGTTTGTGATTTTGTTATAAATATATAATTTTACTCGATGGATGTGCAATTTATGGTAGATTGTCATACTATAACCGCACAAAATGCAACACAGCGTCAAGTACATGTTATATTGAGAATTTTACGGATAGTAGCAACAACCCTGTTTAAAGGAAATAAAATAACTCTTAGTGCTATTCAATTTCAACTCCAACGCTACTGTTTAGTTTCGCTCGCTTATTATTCTAAGGAGCAAAAATGTCCATTTTCAAATATTACTAACCTCACCATATTTTTATTCATCATTCAACTAATTATGTTTAAAAGGTAAGAAAAAGATTTCAGAGCCCAAGACAACGTGCAGAGATTGTACTTCATCCCACACTTCATTGACAAAATAATCAAATCATATCAATTTCTTACTTTTATGTATTCATTCTGTAAAGTAAAAATAAGACTGGTCAATACAAATTTTTGCAGTTTTTACTAGAATTTTGATAAATAATCGAACCTTGCTCTCATAATTTTGAAGAGTCTCGAATATAGTTTTGGAGATGTGAGTCCATTATTATCAACTTTTATATTTTATTGTTATTTCTGCTATTATTGCCATTATGCTCTTAGTATTATTTATTTATATGAAAAATTAAATAATCGGTGCAGGTAGTATACATATCTGTCTTAAGGTCGTGTTTCACCAATAGAGCGATAATGGTCCCGTCAAGACACTGATCCCGATTGTAGTGATCATCCCTACCTTTAGAGTTTTTTCCCGCGTCCCCATATGTCTATGGCGAGACGTCCAGTTATTCTCCCTGCTTTTGTGTATGGTGAGGACAACAGGGATCCTAAAAGCCATTTCATCAAAAAGAAGGCGTGGTTAACACGTAAATATTTAACATTAGGTAGGTGAAAGAAATGTTGTAGAAGTTTCCTTAGTTGATAGAAAAAAATCTTTGTAATCTTATTTTGTCTAATAAAATCCAGTGTAATGAAGAATATTGTGAAAGTTATGATCAGACATGAAAGGGGCGTTTTGTATTTGAAAGGGAAATTTCTGAATAATGACGTGAAAATTTAATTTAAAAAAATTAGTCGGAGCACAAGTAAGAAAGACACAAATTTTGAAGGAAGGTTGACTGGTTTAGAAAAATGAGCATGGTTTCTTTCAAGAATATCGCAAATATCTTTTAAGCAACCAGAATTCGGACAACTATACGGAACGTTAAAGCAGTTACTGGAATCATATGATGGCTGCAATAGCATGTCTCTTAGTGCCACCTCCTTCGCTGGCACTTACATTTCTTTCTCGGAAATCTGGGCGCTGTAAGTGATGACCACGTGCAGCACTTCTATCAGGATATTTCGACCATAGAAACTAGTGTTGCTAAGAGCGCGTACTTTTTCGACCGTACTTTCACGCAAAATTACGCGAAAAGTACTCGAATTTTCGAAAAATTGCACATGACTTTATTTCAAAATATATCTTTAAGGTAAAGATTTAATTTTGGGGAAAATCTTTATCTTCATAATTGTAGTTGAAGGAAGACGCCGACGAAAATTTTGAAGTTTTGCGAATTTCGAAAAATCAGAGCTTTCAACGAACATGAGACTACCACCCTTCTCTTAAACGTACTTCACACTATGCAGCAAGAAAATTTAATCGAAAACGATGGAGCCATTTTTTTGAAAATTTTGAAAATGTCCCAGAAGCTTCATGTAAAGTTCCCCCAAAATTAAAATATCGGTTTCAAATTCAAGGGGCCGAGACATCAGCGAGATCGATTGATCAATCTCAATTTTGGAGAAATTCAGCAGAACGGTTTAGTCGCTACCGTTGTTCATTGACGGACAAACGGACGGGCATACGGACAGACACAGATATATTGATGTTTTACCGTCATTCGATTTTTCGGTATCAAGGATCCACAAAACGTGGATTCTGGCTTCACCACGTGTTAGATTATTTTTTTTCCATTATAATTTAACAACTAGATTTATTCACTTTTTCCTTATCACGGCCCTGTAATAAGTTTTCTGCCAAACATTCGCCGTTTTTTGCGCAGCATTACCTATCTTTCTCTTTAATACGTAAGCGGCAGCGAGAAATAAAAGGTACAGAGGACCGTGGAGCTCAAGTATGTCGGCAGGTTTTCTGACGTACTAGCGTTTCAAAGGGACGATTCTAAGACTAAATATCCGATATCATCAATTAACACTTTTAGCATATGTTGAACATTTTAATTTCTTTAGTGAAAATGCTATAACCATAAATATTTTACTTGATCGCCCGAAAAATCTTAGGTGATAGAGAAAATTGGTTTTCCTTTTTAATTCGCCGTACAATTTGCTGTAAAGATAATCCAATAGAGTTCTTGTGGAAGGAAAAAAGTTTAATTTTGTAGACCAATGTAATCATGGAGCACCACGTACCTTGTCTGGCACGTGTATATCACGCAAGCCTTTGTGTGCGTGAATGGGTGTGTGTATGTACATGTGTATACGTATGTGTATGTGTGTAGGGCAATATTCTCTGTAACAATTCGTTTGCTTAGTCAATGCCTACCAATCGGAATGGGAACGTTGTAAGTAGAGAAATTTGTAGTCTAAAGATATCCACAATTTCCTGTATTTTAGTACTTCTACACAAATATGTTCATTACTAAGTCTCGAACGATTTACGAATATCTGAAGGACCTATCTTTACTCACATCAAAAATAGATTATTCGTATATCACTTTCCGTAACCTCACTTCTTAATGGAGGGAAGAGTGCTACCAGATGAAATTTATTTGTGTTTAGGGAACGATATTGGCGTAGAAACAAAATGTTATGATGGGGTATGTTTTGTTAACTTATAACCTCAAGAGTGTTTATTTCAACGCAAATGTTATGATAGTAATTTTGTGTTGAAAAAAGTCAGGAATTTCTCTCCGTCACTTCGAAACTGAAGAATCAAGAGCTCGTCCTAGAATGGTGTTAGTTTGAAAATGGAAACGATAAGGGTCAAGTACAAAACGTGTGAGATTTTTTAATATCAAAAACTGATATTAAAACATGTATAGGGTTTCCGTTAGTTCCTTTTCCAGTCGTTGATAGCTGTGCTTGTCCCATTGTAATTGGACCTAACTTCAATACGTGCGCAAATATTCTCCCCCATACGTCATATACAGTTTTTACTGTTTTTTGACCAAATAAATCAAATTAAATCAAATCAAGTCAAATCTGCAGTAATGAATTGACAAAACTGAATGATCGTCCATAACCAACGATGTTCATTTCTGATGATTCACCAGGTAGTCTGAGAGAATTATTTTTTGAATTACGGCTTCTGATTTGCCCTATTTCCCTTCTATAGGTTTTGTAACATTACAACGCGACTTTACTCCTAATTTGTAAGTTAACACTTTGTGTTGCTTTCTTAAGTCACATTGTAATTTCTGAACTTTATCGTCTTCCTTCGATTATCATACAACGATTACGAGCCAAGATTTGTTTTAGTGATTGTGATGATTTGCTGTTTTGTTTCACCATTAAAATTCCAATGAACGGATTAAAGTGAAATATATCCTACATTATTAAGTGCCAGGAATATCTATTTTATTCTCATTATTAAACCGAACTAGTATATATAATGAAAGTGTGAACAGGGAACATAAAATAATACTCATAGAGGGAATTAATAAAATCGTCATTTTTAAGGTTTTCAAAACACTGTCATTTAAAGTTCATGTTTTTATCCCATGGACATTGCGTGTGAGTTAACAAAATTGAAAAATATTTGTCTGATGTTTAAAACTTCCTACGTTTGACGCTGCGTATCACGTAATATTCGAAAGGAGTTTTTAAAAAACTTATGACGATTTATGACTAGTTATGAGGGAATAAGACTAGCCTATAATGAGCGACGTGATGAAACAAATAGCCCCGCCTGCTGCAGCAATCGCCCAAAGGGTTGAATTTCCAGAGTGGCTGCTCCTTGGAAGGCCCGAGGCCATAACGCCGTTCGTTTGCTCCCGGGCCCTTCTTCCAAGCCCCGCCCCGCCCCGCCCCCACCCGCCCCACCCACCTTTGCTGCCGCCCTCGCACTGGAGGCAACTTTTTCTAAAGCTTTGGCCCTATATTTCAGAATAAGTCGCCGTGAAAAATTACTTTCCGTCGAAGGAGGCCTGGGAGGAAGACGAGACGATTTTGCTCCTGAGAAGTGTGTGTAGGCGGTGGTAAGATTGGGAAAGAGGAGGAGGAATAGGTGAAGGAGGGTATGGGTGCTGAGATGGAGTAGGAGTGACAGTAGATAGATCTATTTATTCTGCAAATATTAACGAGGGCTGTGGTGGATATACAAAAGCGAAATTGCGAAAAGCAAAATTAATAAAAGAGAATAGCGGGAATAAAAGGCGGTGGAGGTGATGAAGGTGGGGATGGTAAATGTGGAAGTGAAAACCAAGGAAGTGGTGGAGAGGATGGAAGAGGAGGTGGAGAAAAAGGTGTAAATAGATACTTAAGTTATTGTACCAGGAATTATACCATCAAAAATATCAACAAGTGTCTTATACTTATTTGACGAAGTTACGTCGAAGAGTTTCGTTTCCTCGAAAACATGACATCTTTCCTACTTCTGGGAGCGAAATACAAATACTCTACCCTGTTCGGAGACACGCGCTGCTGGTATATTACATAGAATGATTGATTTATTCCGTGTTTGCTCGCGCATCAACCTCATGTTTTTTTATAACCGGAGGTGGCAATGATCTCCAGATCGATGGCGAGATCCAGCGTCGACCTACATGTCTGATTGCGAGATTTGCCCAACCAGGTATCTCCCATCAGAGGGGACAAGCTCTAAGCTGTCGACCATCCTGCCGACATGTGAGGTAGTGTAGTGCATGTGAGCGTAAGTGTAAGATATGGAAGTATATGATAATACAAGGAATAGGAAAGGTTTTTTTGATTGATTGATTGATTTTTTCGTGTTTCCGGGCACGTCAGCTGCTTCGGTCATTAGTCCCGTTAGTGTAGTGTATGTTTTTTCTCGGGAGATGGCGGTGATTGGCACCGGATGGCGAGATTCGGCACCGACCTACCGTCGGCTAGTGGGGTTTCCCCCTAACCAGGACTCTCCCACCAGCGGGGCACCGCCCCAGCCGGGACAAGCTCTAAGCTCCCGACCCGTCTCCCGGAATATGTGGTAGTGTAGTGCATGTTAGTGTAAGTGAGTGTGTAGGGGGAGAGGATTGGACAAGGAAGGGGAAGAACAGATCGCGCGCGGTCCGTGGCCCGTTTGGCAGGGTACTGCTCCGGCATTTGCCAGGTGATGATCGGAGAAACCACGGAAAACTACAGATCAGAGCAGCCAGCCACTACAATTCTCCTCCAGCCAACGACTGAATTCGACCTAGCTGAAAAGCTAGTGCCCAAAATCCTGCCACCGTCAGGAATCGAACCGAGGACCTCCCGGTCAGAGGCGCTGCAGGGGCATCAGTATATGCACTGAGCTACCGCTCCCGGTGAATAGGAAAGGAAGATCGCGTGCGGTCCATGGCCGTTTGTTAGTCCGACAATCGTTTAGTACTGAAGACACCATGGAAAATTACCGATCAGAATAGCTGTCTCGAGAATACTCCTTCAGCAGCTGAATTCAGTCTAGGTATGTAAGTAGTGTCGAAAATCCTGCCATCGTCGGGACGCGACCCTAGGACCTCCCTGTCAGAGGCACTGCAGCGACACGAGTTGACGCCCTGTGCTATCTAAGCCGGTCTATGAGTGAATGAGAAAGAGTGAGATCGGCAGCGCTGAACCCGGTGCGGCGGCGGTACGATTTTCCTGCTTCGACTCGTGCCCTAGGCGTAGGGGCCGTTGGGTCTAGTTTTATCTATATAGACTTCACCTTCTCTTTTCTCCCAGAACTACGTGCAGCTGCAGCACTTGGTACCGCGCAGAGAATTGTCAACCCGCAAGCAGCAAAAGTGATTAGTTTTTTCGAAAGCGAAAAACGTTGTCAGGAAGCCGCTTGCAGTGAAAATTCTCAGCTAAAGAGAAGATTCTACATAATTTGAGTTAGTATTATTAAGGGACAGCTGCATTTCTTCTCCGTATGTTACCGCGGAAAGAAATACGTAACAAACGAGAGGGAAATAAATACACACAATTTTAGGAGAGGAAGAAGAGATAAAAGACGGTACAGTAGTTAGAACTAATTCTAAGTACTGTACCGTCTTTTATCTCTACCCCTAAAGGTAGTGCTGGAGGTGCAGGTGCTCATTGAGGTGAAGATAAACGTGGAGAAGATGGCGGTTGAAAAGGTTGACGTGGGTGTATTGAAGGTGGAGGTGGTAGTGGGTGCGGAGAAGAGGGTGGAGGAGGAGGAGGAGGAACCGGAAGCGGACGTGGGGCAAACGGAAAAAAAACGACGTGAGTGAACCCCGACCTGAGGTAGCCCCTTGTTCCGGAGCGACCCTGTGTTCCGTGCTGGGGCGTAGAAGAATCACGGAGCGATGCACGGAGGTTAGTGTCCGGAGTTTGTTCTGGGGGCGATCTTCATAGATCATCGTCAGGGGAGGAGGGGTCTGCGCGGCCTGTGGCAGTGTTGTACTCAGGAGGCCCGGACCCGGGCACGCCCAGCCTCCCCCTACCCGCCTACTAAAGAGAGGGCGGCTGCGGTGACGGCGCGCTGAATATGAAAGTGATTGAGGGAGAAAAGGTAAAGGCGGACCAAAAAAAGAAAAAAAACAAGAAAATAAATCAAAAAACCGTAATATGTGTAAGAACTGGTTGGACATATAAGATTTTTTTTGTATTCCATCCCTACAGACTTTTACGTTACTAGAAATCGTTCATAAAATGACACCTTACAGCACAGATTACGAATTATTTGCTGTTTATAGCACGAATAAATGTGTCATCTCACATTCAGACAATCGCAGCCAGAGAGTCGTGGGTTGAAGCGGTAAACCGAACAGCCGAAACCCGTTTTTTTTTGCATTCACTTATGCGATAAAAGCTTAACATTATAAATTAGTTGCACAATGTACTATAAAGTATTTCATTGTACAACCTCGTGTAGCTGTGAATAACATTGAACAAACACTTTTTGCCCTTTTCGAATGGTAAATGATGTACCCGCATAAGCGTGCTATTTTTTTTCAAAAATCCACATTTTCTTAAAGATATTCAAAGCAATACACATATCATTCGATTCGTCGTTCTTAGTTAGTTTGTAGATTAAAATTCTCCTGAATACATGCATTTAAAACTCGTACTTCAAGTAGATTTACGAGAAATTAGAGATGGATTTCATTTCAGTTACTATTGAAGCCTTTTGCTATTCGATATTTTGTATACTACTTTTTAGGCTTTTTTCTTTTTTTTCATATCAATTTTCTGACAATCTAGCATAAAGTTTTGGTGTCAACAGAATTTATGTAACGTTTTATCATGATCTTCGACTCAAAAACTATAAAAATATAGTCTTGCGGTTTTGTTATTGTTCCTCTAAACTAGGTTATGTGTTGTAATAATAAAATATGTATAGTTGCAATAGAAGCATATGTAATGATTTCTATATGTATACTGAGAGCTGTAGAGCTTCCTGATTTGTTGATGAAGTGATTTTTTATGTTATGTTATGTCATATTATTTTCATTTAGAGATAGCATCACAATGAACCATTATTTTTCAACGTAAATTCATGTTTGCTCCTTGCTCGTCCTCATAGTAATATAGATGCTTATTACCTATTGACCATTGCAAAATGCGTATCAAATAGTGAAGAACTCAAAATAAAAATACAATGATTAGTAATTACTGGTATTTGATAAAATGAATAATGACGTACTGATCACTGCATAAGGGTTGTTGTCCCGTCCAAAATTGCGATTGAAACTACTGAGATGTCGAGTGGTGACTATCAAAACTACTAAAACTCGTAGATTGACGAAAATTCTGTTGGTTTTGTACGAATGTTGAATTTCGAAGGTTGGTGTAGAATGTTGATGATTTCTACGGTGAACCTACTTGGTGGGTGTTTACCTCACAGGTGTGACGACGACGGTGGTAGGCAACTTGTTGATCCGACGTTTCGTAGAAGACGCGCTGATATAGCTCATTAATTTAGAAATTAATTAAGATCTGTTCTACCTAATGACTGAAACTGATATTAATACGATCTTTGAGCTTTGCAAATTTGCGGATTACATAAACGAAGTCTGAATTTTGGAATTCTCTGGAGTGGCGGACGGCATAGTGTACGATATTAAAATGATCATCAGAATTCATGACGTTGGCTCCCGAGGACTATTGGTCCATTCAATATAGTGATTGGAAGACATGATACCACGCGATGATTGTTTTAGAAAATGTCTTTCTGGTACGAAATTTTACACAAATGTTTACCCTGAACTGCCTGAATATGTTTAACGAAATATAATAGTTTAATATTAATCGATATGAAACGTCGGCGATTTGTACGGGGAACCAGGTCGGGTGAGGTGTTCCTTGCCTCCGAGAGAAGTTTTTCCTTTCTCGTCTTACTACGAGCTTACGTATTAAATAGAAAGTATTGTAATCGTGCGGCAGAAAATAAGTAATTTTTCAACTGATGTCACTGCAGTCCCTCAGACCGCGAGATCTAGGAGATCGGTGGGGAGTTTAGAACTTCTTTTGGCTGGGGCGGTGCCCTACTTGTGGGATATACCTGTTCTAGGAGAAACCGGCTAGCCGACGGTAGGTCGGCAGCGGATCTCGCCATCGAGCGGGGGAAGAACACCGCCGACTCCACAGGAAAAAATACACTACATTTACAGGACTAATGACTCTAGTAGTTGACGCGCCAAGAATCACTACCCATCAACATCATTGTTTTGTCAGTTTTGATATCGTCCTTAACCAATTAGTGTAGATTGTGATTTTTAGGAGGAGCCCATTGAGCGTCTGTGGTGTTTTACTAGCTGTGACGGGGCGCTCTCTCTGCCGGCGATTGATGAGGATTTTCTTAGCCAACCGAAGAAATTTATTTTCTCATTCATAATAGTGACAGAAGCGTATAAAATGCTAAGAGTTTTCCAATAATATCGACTGCAGTTTTCCTCACAGGCGTGAAGCACACTGGTTTCACCGAGTGTTGGCTACAGGTTTGTACCATTCGGTGTAGAATGTCGTGGATTATTATGGCGAATCTAGTCGTCGGCTCGGCGTACCTTACGGGTGAGACGGTGACGGCAGCGGCGGCGGCGGGGAGGGGCGGCAGTGGCGGCGGCGGGCCGCCAGCTTGTTGACCCGACGTTTCGTAGGAGGCGGGGCCGCGCCGCCAGGATTTAGAGCCCGGCGTGTTCCCCAGCGTATAATTAGCAAGGGCTCGCAAGCCGATCGCCCGCGGGAAATTGCCGGCAAGACGGATGAATCCCCGTTTCCCATCAGTCATGGGCGGCGGGACCGAAGGCGGGGCCCGTGCCGTCTCCTACTGCCACATAAATGCTCCTTGACTTTTTGTCTTCCCCCTTCCCTGTACGCCGTCCTACCCGTCCCCACCCACGCCACCGCTCCCCGCTCTCCTCTCTCCATCCGCCCATCCTAGAAATATAGCAATCCCACCTAATGAAGAGAGCGCATTATGTAAGGGGGTGGCGACTGCAACGACCTCGGGGGCGGCGAGCGCGATCTATTGCGGGGGCGAGGACGACACTGCCGTAGCCGCAGCCGTCGACCCGCCCCCGGTGCCGGCGACGCCGCACTATGGTCCGGATTGCGCGAAAAGCGGACACAAATATCTTCCAGTAATTACAAGAAATCATTCTACACGACTATAGCTTGATAAACATAAAGTGCTAGGATGGGATTCTGCCGGTGGGGATTTTTGTTTGATTTCCTCTTAAGGTTTTCTGTTTCTGAGAACCACTGCGCTGATTGGACGTTCGCGTGGTCGATTCCAGGCGGACGCTAGAGCAGTATATGAGACAAAGGGGTGCTGAAAAATGTGAATCTTAAAATTTGATTAATTTATAACCAGCGGGCTTCGACAACATTTCCCATATTTGAAAACGTTTTACAAAATAACGAAAGACTGAGAAGATATAATACCTAAGGGTGTGAACAGTTTTCTTTTAATATTTGCTTAGAACCATTAAATTGAACATTGTGAAAAAAGGAATTTTGTTCGCCCTATGGTCTTTGAAACCACCATGCTTCTTCGGCCCGCGCCCGGTGCAGCCGCCCCCCTCCCGCAGTCGCCGACCGAACGTCGTTGCAAACGGCGCCGTTGAGAAATCGCCCGCACCCTGGTCGACCACCGCCCTCCAGGCGACTCTCCGGCCCCCGGCTCCACCCAGGGAGGAGAACGCGCGAGCGAGGGGCGGCGGGCGGGGCGGAAGTGCTGCGGAAGGTGGGACTGCCGGAAGCGGGGGCAACGCGGGAAGCGGGCGCTTCTTTACGGCCACAGTAAGTGCGGCGAGATCTCTGCTGGACTAGGGCTACCTATGGGTGGTACACTTTCCGCATATGCTCTTCGCTCAATGTCGAGCCGTGATAATCTATGCTTCTGTGGCTCTCGCGGTCCGGACTCAAGACGCGAGCTCAGTCACGAGACCCGCCATGCGCTGGATCAGGATTGCATGGATCAGGATGCGCTGGATCAGGATTGCATGGATCAGGATGCGCTGGATCATGATCTTGCATTTGCAAGACTGGGAGCGGTGGCTCAGTGCATCGACTGATGTCATTGCAGTGCCTCTGTCCGGGAGATCATAGGTTCGAGTTCCGACGGTGGCAGGATTTTCGACACTAGCTTTTCAGCTAGCTCGAATTCAGCTGCTGTCTGGAGGAGAATTCTAGCGGCTGGTTGCTCTGATCGGTAGTTTTCCGTGGTTTCACCGATCAACATCAGGCGAATGCCGGAGCAGTACCCTAACAAACGAGCCACGGGCCGCGCGCGATCTTTCCTTCCTCTTCCTTATCCTAACCTCACCCCTTACATACACACTTACACTAACATGCACTGCACTACCATTCATGCCGGGAGACAGGTCAGTGACTTAGAACTTGCCCCGACTGTGGCGATGCCCCTCTGGTGGGAGATACTTGGTTGAGGAAAACCCCGATTGTCGATGGTAGGTCGGCGCCGTATCTGGTCATCCAGCTGGGGAAGACCACCGCCATCTCCCGAGCAAAAACACGGACTATACTCACGGCACTAATAACCATAGTTGTTGACGCACCCGAAATCAGTAACAATCAATCAATCAAACGCAAGAATTATGGCGAGAATTCCCGCAATTGCTGGCAGCAGTTGCCTGCGTGCCACTCGCCTTTCACTAGACTGAGCCGGTCGCGGCCGAGCGCCTTCCCTCCACTCCCGCGGGGCTGGTGTGGTTCGTAGGTGAGCGCTGGGCAACGGCACGCTTAGTGGACACTAGCGTTACACAGCGAAACGAGCATTTCAATCGCGTTCAGTCGCGTTTGAACCTCCGAACTCGGTTTTTCAGAAGTCTGTCTATTGAGAAACATTTTAAGGCGTTTTCAGTGCCAACAATATTGTTAAATTCAAGACTACTAGATAGTCGTTTTGTGACTTCCAAACTGCAGGAAACTGATGATGACGACGGCTACGCCATCGAAAGCTGTTCTTGAATTAAACAATATTGTTGGCGATGACAAGACCTTGAATTATTTCATTTTAAATGCTAACGACGTTCACCGTTAAACCAGTAGTCCGTCTACTACCCCTTATACCTCTGACGCCGGATGAATAGAATCATTGCTGTCCTAGATTCCTAGCCAGGGTTACCCGCGTTTCAATCGAAGGTCGCGGTGAGAAACGTTGGCAAGACTGCGTAGGCCGTGAATCAGCCCAGTAAGCTAAGATTTCAATGAGATACATGTCCTTGTGATGTCCACAGTGTAAGATTTGCCTACAGAATTTCGTCAGAGAAACGGTTGACCGATGTGAGCAATGTGTTATTCAATAAGCTAGGTAGGTTCTAAGCAATATGAAGGGGCCGTAATTGGGATTATGAGCTAACCAAGGTGTGGATTGTTGTGAACATTCGTAGGAGGTTTTCCGAAAGGGTTAGTGTACCCTCCCCCATTTTAAGATTTCACACCTCGGTATAGATATTCATTACTATAATTCTTCATAGTTAGAATTATAATTGTTTATTTGTGAACAGAAATATTCCATAATGAGTTTAAGATGTTTATATCGAGGTAACTAATTTATTTTTGTAGGAATGGTCAAATTGTCGTAGCCATTCATATGACAATTTGACCATTCCTACATCAACTGCAATAATCAACATATTATTGCAGTTGATGCATCGCGCTGTTTGGAGGGTTTGGAGGGTACGCGGCTTGTTTTGTTTTTGTGATATTTGGTTGACATAAATTTGGTCCGCTTTAATCGGCTGCTGTGAGGGACTCAAATGTTATAATTGGCAACACTGCTGCCAAAAGAGGCCGCACTACCCACTGTACGTAGGACGTATGTTAGATAGACTTCATTTGCTGTAACTGAATAAGTTATACTGCTATTGCTAGTAGTATAAGTCCGTCTTGTTAGTTGTTTTTTTAGCGAAACGCTTATCTATAAAAATAGTTTGTGATTAAGTGTGTCTACGCAGTGAAAAAGGTAATTAAGTAAAGGTTAATGAAACAAAACATTAATCGGTGTAGGTGGGAAAGTTCCGAATGATCTTTTTTGTTAATGGCATGGAGAGTAGTAATCGTGGAGATGGGCTGATACTTATATGTAACCCAAAACCTGTTCGCGTATTCGTAATATTCGCTGCATTTATCATTCTGATCACGCTGAGGAAAAACATGTTGGTCGGGAGCTCGATGAAATGATGAATTGCTGCTGAAAAGATTGATTTAAATGTGACAGGGAAAATGTGTGAACTCTCAGCAAGATGGGTGTAAACAATTTGTATTTACTACAAATACTAAGCACAAAATGTTTGAGGTTTGAAATAAAATCTGATGCTAAGAAATCGGCGGTGATTGCTCTAGTTACAGACATATCTTGTGTCAACTCTTTGATACACAGATTAAACGAAAATTATGACCCATCACATTCCGACGCTTCTTGACATAATTTATGTACGGGAGTATTTTGCATTATGCTTTGGAGGTATCTGTATCTGCAATACAATTATGCCACAGATGATGCTTTTCATTTGAGTTGAGTTCGCGAAAGACAAATCGAGGCATATCTAATTCCGAGGTATGTGTGAACGTGTGACTACACAATCAATTTTCAATTCAGGAGGATGAAAGGATCTCTCTGATTTCCATGACGTAAGTGGGAAAACTGGCTAATAATACTATGTCACACTAATGGTAATCATACTTTTGAGGTTCCTTCCTCTTACCGTCCGTATTATTTTTATCTTTAGAACCTCCCAGGCAGAGGCACTGCAGTGAATCAATTGAGTCACCTATAACGGTAATATTTCTAGATATGCAGTTTCAATGTAACGTTGTGAATCTGTGTATTCCATTTAATGCGCAACAATATGAAGAGTAGAATTAAAGAAGTTATTATTTGTCACGACTACAGAGCGTCAAGTCGTAAAGACTGTCTCTCTTCTTCATTTATTCAAATAAAACATGGGCGTTGTAATTGGTTTTAATGACCGCACATCACGATGTGGAGATATTTTCTCTGCAGTCAGCCCGTCTCTCAGCGTTGCCAAAGGACCATGAAAAGCGTTGTCATCCGATTGTCACAGTTTTCAAATGTCTCCCGCAATTAGCTCCTGTTGTAGATTCGGAGTTCTGTGTAAATCAAATTCACGAATTCAATTGATACTCTCATGGCTGTTAACGCTCCGTCTCGCTCTGCTGGATACATCGTAAAATACAAGCTACTATTTTGCGGGCTAGCCGCTTGCGCTTTAGAATCATTTACATACACCAGTAAAAATGTTTCTTTAAATCATTGATGATTCTTGAGATGTTGATGGTTCACTCCCTAGACACCTGCACAGAATTGCCGTAAGTACAGTGAAATTTATAATCTTGGCTCCCTAAATTGACATGTACTATATAGTTTCCCATCCCTCTTATGAGAAGCTTTTGACATTAAACAAACAAGTATGCCGAATCAAGACTTGTTAAAGAAGTACAGTAATTGTGGGCACTGGCAAATATTGTGGACATAGGATTTACATTCCACGTGGCTTGTTACTATTCCCACGCATTTCTGGTTATTTAATGCACAAAAGGCTAACACAATACATCATGAATCGCAAGCGAATATCCTTTGCTCTTTGTTTTGCTAAGATTCTCTAGGTGTGGCTATTTTCTCTTATAATCCCGTCTCGTCTGGTCGGAGGCGGAGGCCTCGGACTGCTTGAATTTCTGCATCGGCGTAATTACTCATTTCGAATGACGGGTTACAAGTAAAATAGTCGTAGACACCCAGGGGTTCGACTTTCTTCCCTTGGAAATCTAACGTTACAGAAATGCAAGTAAATTACCGTGAAAATATCTGCATCGTCGTTTATCTCGTTAGAGTACACATACATTGATAAATAACATCACGAGTCTATTCTATTTTTCGCTCGCCCCATGCACACCACCCACGCAAACCTACGGATGTAACTGTTCCTTCGAAAAAATGAAAAAGGTACAAATCGCATACAAGTTTCTGGTTTCCCCGTATAAATCGCGACGTTATGAGTTAGTGGGTAACGGCACCTCGAAGACCGTCGGGTTTCGTACGTGCGCTCACGCGCGTGTGTCGGTCGGGAGGGGGCGGGGGTGGAGAGGGGAGGGAAGGAGGGAGAGAGTCATTTGTCTAAGGGGGCCTTAGGGTGCGGCACGGCACGGCACGGCACGGCACGGCACGGCACGGCACGGCGTGTGCCCGGCGTGCGAGGCGGGCGCCAGCGCTCGCGCCCGTGCGGGCGAAATCCCGGCCTTGTTGCTAAGGCGTGCAACTTGCATTCCCGCGATATACAAAATACATCACAACCAGCAGCAGCAGCAGCAGCTGAATGTCTTGATCTCAAGGCTAACGTCTTCGGGACGTCGGCGGTCTCGCGGACGTTGTGGTAGAGGTAGAGGCCTGCCGCTGTGGCGGTGGCGGCAGGAGAGTTCACCTACTGGGCGGAGCAATCCTTGTGGCATCTGCCGCTGTTTCGGTCGCCCCCGTTCGGTGCTAACGATATATTGTTTTCGTTCTTGTGCTATCGGAATGGAAAATGCGTAATTTTTGTCGTGCGTGAACATGCGGCCGGAAAGGCGATTCGGACTGCCCTAACGTCGGAAGTTATCCAGTGTGGGAGGGGAGGCAAGAATTGGAGAATACCACTCTATCCCAAAGACGAAGTAACTTTTCATAAAATGCAGTCTAATAATTAGGTACATAATTATTTTAAAGTTTTTTAATGTATTTTTAATGCTAACAAATACGAATAACCTGATAAGTAACATGAATGTATAAAATGAAACCGATTGGTTAGAAATTTTTCATTACACTTACTACACTTAGTTTCTACCAAATATTCCCCTCCCTTCAAGATATTTCTCTGGGTCCATCTCAACAAAAATGAATATTTAAATCAAAAGAGGGAAATAGACGTAATTTATGAAGATATAATATGTGAAAATATGAAGATATTTTTAAAAATCATTGAAAATTGGTAGTAGAATTTCATTCTGTACTCCAAATGTTCTCGTTTAAAACCAATTTACTTTGAATGTTCATTGTGAATCAATTTATAATAAATTACAGAATAGCTGCTTTTTTACTAATTACAAGAGAATAATGAGTATGTTCACATTGTCCGAATATACTTTTTAATTTATTCTTTAAAACATATAGATATACAAATGTAATTGCATAGGGTTCTTAAATGTGGTTGTTACAGTTTTCGTTACTTATATTTTTTTATTATACCAGATAAATAGATATTTTCTTATCCGCTATGCATTTATGTGCATGTATGCACGTATTGCCCAGGAATGTGCAGCTATGCATGTGTTTGATGAAATAAGCTACATATAAGTGTGATGTTTTAAAAGATTATAATCTTAAATAAATCTTTACAAGAAATTCCTTATGCCAAAGTGGTCAGTGACCATTAAATGTTGTCACGAACCTAGTATACATGTCATTTTTTAAACTAATAGATTTAGATTGTGCTTGGTCTGCTATTTGGTTGTACTCGAGTTGCTACCAAACTTCCTTGTTTAGTATACTATCTGTATTTCGCGTGACAGCGCGCGTACGGACCATAGTCTGCCAGCAGCGACCCGGCCTCGCGGACATGGGTTAAGGGGGCACGTGTGGATAGCACGAAGCCATCCCCACGCCGTATTTTGGTCCTCTCAACCTTAGAAGTAAGTCTTCTCATCGTCACACAACAGCATATTCTTGGACATTGCAAGGAACACGCACATTGTAATCGGGAATCGAACTCGGAGTCGCGTCATGGAAAGCGAGCACGCTGGCCAATGAGCTAAACCGCGATGGCTGTTTAGTATACTAGTGCATTATATTCATAAGATGTACAAAAGTATGATTTATGATTAGGGATATAGTGATATGGAAATTAATACCTGAATGACTGTTACGTCAGAAATTATAACATAAAGTATCACTAAAAATATGCACTCTTTTACGTGCGTTCTCTTGTTATTTTTTAGAAGTCATCATTCAGAACAGCAGTCCCTTGTTGAATCTTTTGAAACTAAAGAGACAAAGTGTCATAACTGCTCCACCGTATACTGCTCACCTTTCGTTTCCTCCGTTGAAAGTCTGTTTAGTCTACCGATTTATGTGCGAAATTTATGAGGCTTTTATGGGATCGTTAAAGATGTCTTGTTAGTTCGCTTTTTAGCGTCGTGAAGAACAGATAGCGTCGCTTCTTACGAAGGGTTGTAGTGTAACTAAACAAATTAATTACCTATGTTCGAGTTGTAGGAATTACTACACCTTGCAAAGATATATTTATTGTTTTTATTTTCAATAATTTGAGTAAATCTTCATACAAAAAACAGTGATTTTCAGGCGTTATTCTGTTTTCATATATTCAATATTGTTTTCAAATTTTCATTTTTTTTCTCTTGAAGTGTATCGATAGTAGATAGAAATTTCCTACAAGGAAGAATCCAACAATTTTTCTAATAGGATTAACACTTTTAAGTCAAAGGGTGAAAAACATATTTTTTTAAATATTTATTTATTTATTGAAAATTATTCGTAACATTTAAAATAAATTGTGTTATTATACAAAAATTTACGTCAATTTCCTACACGGTCAATGTTACTGTTCTGCGGACGTATCCTAAAGAAGTCCTCATAGTCTGATGGAGGGCAATTGTGCAAGTTTTCTGACAATAACTACGTACTGAAGTGAATCTTATACCAACCTTAAGACATCTACAACGTATCATTTAAATCCAGAAGTTCATTTGAAATATATTGTTTTCAAAATTGTCTCAGGAGCTGCAGCGTCCTTTGTAATTAGGTGTTCTAGTGTTGCAACGACAACTAGTGTTCCTGGTATTCAACCCCACTCCTTAGATGACAGCTGGTTGCCCAACAACTTTTGCAATTTATGTTGGCTTGCTCTTACAGTAGACATCGAACTTGATTCTTGTTCGGTTTTTAAAAACGACCTTTGTTGGTATATTCCTTATGCCACCAATTTCTTTATTACGTTCATTTTAGTGTTCGATGTTTTGAAATTTCAATCACTGGAGGAAACCTTCATTCCTGATTCATCAATGGAACGCATTTCTCGTTGTGATCAATAATATTAACATTAGTTCCTGTGTCCTAATCAAGACCACGGGTGCTATAATTGCGCGTGAACCCCCTCTGCAACCTTGCTCAGTCTCCCCTCTCGCCGAAACAGTCTCGGCACCGCAAAGATCACTTTCCCCAAAGGCAACAGTTACAAGGGCTACTACATGAAGTTTTGTTCGCTTAACTTGCACGAACTCACATGCACGAAAGTACAATTTTATACTCAAACAACTATCAAAACATTAACAAATGATACACCATTAAACTCCTTTTTTATCATGTATCCGTTGAGAAAAAATATAGTTTTATTTAAACCAGTGGTGCTATAACAGCACATATTTTTCTCGTTATTTACAAGTTTCCAATTTTCGAAAATTCAGTGTGTTCAACGAAAAGGAGCTCCGCACCATTCTTTAAACGGACCCTTGTTGTATTTGCGGGGAGGAAGGGATTTAAACATTAGGAGTGATTTTTAAGAAAATGTGAAGAACTTTTCATAAACAGATCCTTTTTTATAATAGAAATTTTTGTCTTAATAATATCTATCTCTAAATTTGTAGTTTTGGAATGGTAAGTTTTTGGAATTATCGAAAATGCAGAGCTTGCCGGAAATGGGACTAGTGCCAATTTTTTCCCGTTCTTTGATGTATACGAAGAGAGCATATTAGGGAAAATTCGGAGTCTTTTTGGAAAAAAATGTTTAAAAATTGCTTAAATTCCGGCAAAATTACGCAAAAACCACTCATATTCTCAGAAAATTATACAGGACGTTAGTTCAAGATGTCTTTACGGAAGAGATTTCATTAATGAAAAAATCTGTATCGCCAATGTTGTAGTTGTAGGAAGAAACTTATGCATTTTTTTAAATCAGGGATTTCAACGAAAATAAAAGATGCTTTAAAGTTTCGCGCAGGTGTTACACTATCCGTGGACAAAGTTTAATAAAAAAAAATTGGAGCAATTTTACTTAGAAAATTGAAAAAACGTAAATGGGGCTTCATGTAAAGTACCCCAAAAAAATCCAAATATCTCTTTTCAAACTCGAAGGACCTCGAGTTCGTTCAGATCGGTCTGTGAATATCACATTATTTATTATCAAGTTATCATAAAAACAAATTATTTCAGCCGAAGCGATCACACCCACAAAATTTGAACCAGGAAACAAAACTCAGATCTTCGGGAATTTGCCTTTTGTAACAGAGCAACTAGAGATTGGAAAAGTTTACCCGCAGAAACTTTCAAAGCTTTTCCTCTAGTGCAGTGCAGTGCACTGCAACAAAATGTATTAAAAAATTGACAGCTTTAAATTTATTTGTATTTATATATTTATCAAAAGAGTAAAACTTTTTTTAGGGAATGGATTAAAGTGTTACGAACGTTTCCTGTCGGGAAGTAATGTAAGGGACTGTTCACATTTACTCAATCAATGGAAATTATTAAAGAGCGGTCGACTTGGGGTTATTGTCCCTGATGATGTTTACGATTTATTTTACGGCTGTTTCAGGTAGAATAAAAACGATCATAACTTCATTTATGTCGTATGCAAAGAAACAATAGAATGTGCAGTTGGTATCTCATTGCAAAATTCAATACAGATGGTTTCTTATCCAGCGTTGGTGGTCTCTAATGATAATCATAGTTGTCAAACAGCAGCCCAGTCTCCAATGGGCAGCATAATCCCTAGTCAAGAGCATGATATCCGATTGCAGCATAAACCGTGAGCAGCAGCAGCATCTCCAATGAGCAGCATCAACCAGCATAATCACCGCTGGTCAGTGTAATTCCCAATGATATATGGTACAGATTCATCGAGTAGTAGATATGTGTCGCGTCATGTTTGCAGCCGCATCGAGTGGCGCCTCGGCTGACGGTCGTCTCCGCCGCCGCCCCGGCGCTGTCGGAGGTCTTCCATTCTCTCTCGCGGGCGGGAAGCTTGGGTGTGGCGCGCGGCTCGACGCTGCGGTGGCGGTGGCGGTGGCAGTGTACGCAGCCACGCGGTGGTTGGGGGCCCCGGGGCGGGGAGGCGACACGTGCGCGGTTGCGGGTGCGGGTGGCGGTGCGCGGGCAACCGCGCGGAGATTCGCCGCACGGTGGCCCGTGCGTCGTTTCAAAGCCTGCGCGGTCCAAAAAGGTACCGGTGGTTCAGTGCATCGACTGACGTCACTGCAATGCCTCTGACCGGGAGGTTCTAGGTTTCAGCCCCGACGGCGGCAGGATTTTCGAAGCTAGCTTTTCAGCTAGGTCGAATTCCGCCGCTGTCTGGAGGAGAATTCCAGTGGCCGGCTGATCTGATCGGTAGTTTCTCCGATCAACACCAGGCGAATGCCAGCGCAGTACCCTAACAAACGGGCCACGGACTGCGCGCGATCATTCCTTCCTCTTCCTTGTCCTATCCTTACCCCTTACACACACTCACACACACACACTTACACAAACATCCACTACACTACCACACATGCCGGGAGATCGGTCGGGGAACTTACAACTAGTCCCGGCTGGGGCGGTGTCCCGCTGGTGGGAGATACCTGGTTGAGGGAAACCCCGCTAATCGACGGTACGTCTGCGCGGGATCTAGCCATCCGGTGGGGTATATTTAGACATGATCTTAAGCACTGCCTTGTGCGGAAGAAAGAGCGTGCTTCGATTTGAAAAACAATCCATGTCACTCGTCATATCACTGTAAAAGGTTAACTATAGTCCTACCGCATCAGCAGCTGAGATTTCGAAGTCACTTCTTGATCATACCGATGCCAATGTATTTCTATGCAGTCTGTCACCGATTTTATATGTATAAATAGTTTGCTGGATGATTAATTGTTAGTGATTCTGGGCGCGTCAACTACGGAGTTCATTAGTCCCGTAAGTGTAGTACATGGTTTTTCATCGGGAGGTGGTGGTGACCTTCCCCCGCTAGGTAACGATATCTGGCGCCGACGTACCGTCAGCTAGTGGGGTTTTCCACAACTAGGTATCTCCCACTAGCGGGACACCTCCCCTGCTGGGAGAAGCTCTAAGCCTCCGATCGGTCTCCCGGTATGTGTGATAATGTAATAATGTTGGTGTAAGTGTGTGTGTGTGAGTGTGTGTGTGTGTGTGTGTGTGTGCGTGTGTGCGTGTGTGTGTAAGGGGTGAGGATAGGACAATGAAAAGGAAGGAAAGATCCCGCGCGGTCCGTGGCTCGTTTCTTAGGGTACTGCTCGGGCCTGGTGTTGATCGGATATCCCACGGAAAAGTACCGATCAGAGCAGCTAGCATTCTGCTCCTGACAGCGACTGAATTTAACCTAGCTGACAAGCTAGTGTTAGTTTAGTTAACGCACAGAGCCACCTCTCCCAGTATAAATATTTTGTGTACAGTTTCGTGTCTAATATATATGATGAAAGGAAAGCAAGAGAAAAAGAACTTACAATTTTTAGTTAAGAAATATGTCATCTGCGGGACCTGCAAAGCAAATAAAGAGTGATAGAAAAGACCCTTACAGCTTGGTGAATCAACGTATGTAAAGCATGCATATGGCGCTCTTCCTACCACCTCAGTTGATTCGGATTTTTCGTTTCATTTCTGTACTTAACTTTATTTCTTTTATGTTTGTACCTTTTTTCTTGCCTTCTGAAATCTTGACTGATGCTTGATTATCTAATCTCTATTCGCCACTCCGACGCCGGAAAGTTCGTTTCCATCAATCCAGAAACCTTGATTCTTTAATAAAATATGAAGTTTTGCTTATAATTTCTGAATTCATCCTTCACAAGAAGTTAATGCCTTGTAAATTTGCTGAATACGTCAGGATTGCAATGAGACTCTACGTTTAACCCTTGGAATATAGATCAAATTTAATCAAAATGTAATATCTAAGTAAGAGAATTGAATGTATTAAATCTTTCTGATTTTTTCACCTAGAAGCGCTTACCAAGAATAGAACTTTTTAAATTCTGCGATAAATCGAACGAATTATACTTTCTTTAAATTAATATGTCCCCACAACAATGCTGCAAAACAAATTACTCAAATGAGGTGTTCTTCGAAGAAAAAAATTGTGACAAATTGTCATCCAAATATACTCCCTTTATTCCATTTTTTCGGAAATTTCATGGAACCTTCACCTCTTTGGAACATTCGCCATAAAAGTAATGAGTGATTCCTATAAATGGTCCACATAGTGATCCAAATCTCATGGACGATTCTAATAAGCCTTGTGTGAACAGGAAAGTCGCAACGTGTTACCAACTGTGTCGAGGCCAAAGGGGCCACAGAGTGAACGCACTCAATATTTTTTTTGTGCAGTGATGCTCCATTACGTTGTGCGTTACGACTTTGTTCATTCTTGTATACTTCCATTGGGTTAATCATGTCTTAAATGCACTTTTTCGTCGCACTAATTATGTATTGCTATTAGAACTAAGAAAATCCTCAAAATCATTGACATCTTTTTCCGTAATAATAATGCGACGCATATGAACGGAACATACACCGGTTGAATGGGAGGTGAATACTTGAGCAAACACTTGAACAAACATGCGACTTGATATAGGAATGAGCGCCTTTTATAAAGGATGAGGATCCTCAATGAGAGGACACTAATTTTTCAGTCATTTGAAAACAAAGAGGGTTACGAATAGCAATCGATCACTTTTGGAATACTCAGTTTCAATGCTTTCAATGAATTCGCCTCTAGGTATTCCTTCTTCTGATGATACCGGTTGCAATAGCTCATAGGCAACATTGTTCCTCTGTAGCATCATTAACCAGGAAGTCCATGAGCTTGACTCCCGACGGTAGCGTATTTTCCACTTTACTGTAACTAAGTACCTAAGTACCCTCGAATTCAACTCTCTGGAGAGTCGAACGGCCGCCTGTTATGATAGCCAGTTTTCTGTAGTTTCTCCGATCAACATTAGGCGACTGCTGGAGCAGCACCCTAAGAAATGCAAGAAAGGTCACACCCGATCTTCCCTTCCTTATCTTTGCCCCATAAGCTCATTTATAACTACGTGTACCATTCTACCACAAATGTCGCGAGATAAGTCAGAAGGTTATTACTTGTCCTTGCTGGGGCGGTACCTGGGGGAGGGAGATATCTGGATAGGAGGAAATGAACAACGCCGTAAGCCAACGTGTAGGTCGGCGCCGTATCACATGTTCCAGCGTGGTAGGGACACAGCCGCCTTCCATGATATAACATGCATTATTCATACGGCCCTAATGACGAATAGTTGACGCGCCCGAAATCAAAAGTTGTTCATTCAGTTAATTGATTGATTGAATTTTTCGTGTTTCCGGGCGCGTCAACTGCTTTGGTCATTAGTCCCGTTAGTGTAGTGCATGTATTTCCTCGGTAGTGGTGGTGATCTTCCCCCGCTGAATGGCGAGATCCGGCGCCGACCCACCGTCGGCTAGTGGGGTTTCCCCCTGATCAGGACTCTCCCACCAGCGGGGCACCGCCCCAGCCGGGAAAGCTCTAAGCTCCCGACGGGCCTCCCGGAATATGTGGTAGTGTAGTGCATGTTAGTGTAAGTGTGTGTGTAAGGGGAGAGGATAGGACAAGGAATGGGAAGGACAGATCGCGCGCGGTCCGTGGCCCGTTTGGTAGGGTACTGCTCCGGCATTCGCCTGGTGTTGATCGGAGAAACCACGGAAAACTACCGATCAGAGCAGCCGACCACTAGAATTCTCCTCCAGACAGCGACTGAATTCGACCTAGCCGAAAAGCTAGTGTTGAAAATCCTGCCGCTGTCAGGACTCGGACCTAGGACCTCCCGGTCAGAGGCGCTGCAGTGACATCAGTTAATGCACTGAGCTACCGCTCACGGTCATTCATTTAAATAACAAGGGAATTGCAAGCAACTGTTCACGCCCATCGAGCGTCTGGCTGTGGCCCACTGTGGAGCGCGGCGCGGCTCCCAAGGTAGACCGCCCGCCGAGCGGCGGAGGTTGGGAGGCTGAGCGGCCGAGGCCTTGGAGGACGGGCACGCGCGCGCTGCTTGAGGACGGCGCAGGCGCAGGCCAAGGAGGAGGCGGGGGAGGCGGGGGTGGAGGAGGAGGAGGCGGGCGCGCCGAGAGGACCTGCGCTAGGCGGAGGAGCGTGGCCGGCGCGCGCCGCCGCTTTCTTCGCCTCCGCCGCCTCCTCAGCGAAACATCGCTATTCTCCGCTCCTAACACACCAGGATTGCTGCCGTCGATCTCACCACCGCCACGACCACCACCACCACCACCACCACCACCACCACCTATCATAACCACCATTACCGCAACCCCCCCACCCCACCACACCACCACCCCACCCCCGTTACCGCCACTATCGTCGCCACCACCACCACAATTATCATCATCATCATCATCATCACCACCACCACCATTGTCACCATCATCACCACCGCCGCCATTATCACCACCATCATCACTACTAGCCGCACCATGATCATGATCATCAACTCCACTATCAGCATCAGCAAGGAAAAGCAGTCTTTCGTTTTTGGGAGAAGGACTTATTAATTAGGTCTGTATGAGATAACTATATCTCTGCTAGCTCTCTCACTTGACCCTTGATATATTTAGTCATTAAATATATTCTATACATATGACCATTATTGCTTAATGTTTTAATTATAGGTAATTACTGAATAATAAAATGCGTTGTAATGGAGGTAAACTACAGTACCTATATAAAATTTGAATAATTTAACACTTAAATTGTTTTACAAGATCAGGTACTGACATTTTGAAAAGAAAAAATAGAATTTAAATGTAGCTTTTTATATATATATTTTATTTTGAACTTATTTGAATGATAAATAGGTTACTTTTTTTTCATTGCGACTAATTGAAACGTGTAACGGCACTTCGCCATCGTACTTTTACCATGACCATACTAACGATCATTTCCATTAATTGTCAATACTCTTATTTTCTGGCCCTCATTCTATTATACATTATTTTTATTAGTAGTGTTTTTGGCGACAATGCCACTCTGCTAATTCCTCGAGCATTGTCGTGTCAATCGTTCATTTATTACTCCACCGCCGTCATTTCTACTGTTGTCGTTACATGTGTTCACCTGTTTTGGGTCAAAACTGATTGTTAGTTGAATTATGTCGCGCGTTCTTCACCCCGATCAACTCATAAATGAGTCGAACACTTTAAATATATCTTGGTTATAAATTAATGAATTATATTAATTTCCGTCTGTTATATACTTTCGACAAATTTTTTTTTTTTAATATCGCTGATTGCTATTTGCGTTAAATACTTCCTGATTCAACACTCTCTGTGTAATATTTGGAAATTCTAGACTCATAGTGTGTGACTCATAGTGCCTTCAAACATTTCTTCCTCTATAATACATCTTAGGTGGAATAGTGACTTGCATACTTCTTGTGTGCTTCTTTTTTGTACAGTCACAAGTAATTCATTTTCATTTTGCAGCAGTCGTTTATATCGCTCTTCCCTCGTGCCACAGTGTGTAATAATATAAAGATATACTACCATGAAATGTATCGATTGCAGTGATGTTGCTGGAGAATTCTAGCTACGAGTGTGCAAATTAGTTCGTGGTTTACGCCCATCACTGGAAGAGTAGAATTTGATCGTCGAACTGGATAAGCGCCTTTGCCGTTCTCTCTGCTATAATTGATCTCTTGCCTGCGATATTGGACCCTGCTTCACAAACAAGTGATTGCTGTTGCCTCATTGCAGTACGAGATGTTTTACCTAAGAAATGGTTGTCCTTGGACCAGGAATAATAGAATTAAAATGCTGCTCCATTTGAATTTTTCACGTATTAAAATATTACATTGTAGTTAAATAATGATACTGTAAGAGTTAATAGCTAATTCCTTACTTCTGGGATAATATCTCACTCCTTGTCAATTCTAAAGAGTACCAAAATCTAAAAGAATCCCCGGGTATAAACATTGCAGCTCACCCCACCAAATCCTTTCTCACCAATATCTCATTTTATAGTAAAGTTTTTAATTGTGTAAATATTGTAAAAATACTTTCATAACTTATTTTTTAATGCTCCGGTAATAAGACCTGCTCTTGATTAATGTTTGGGAAAGTTCCATGGCATAAACGTCAAAGTTTTTACCTCAGATTGTTGGTTCCAGTCATGAACGGTTCTAATCTCCGTGATAAATAAAACAACTCTGTAATGATACACCGTGATTTTGATACTCACCGTGTTGCTTGATGTTTCAACTTCTACATCACACGGTCTCTGATATGTTATCCATCTACATATAAATATTATATGCGTACTTTTTCTTGAGCCCTTGAATCCTTACCCTCCCTCCTTTTACGAACTTTACTTGAATTATGAATAGAAGATAGCAGCGAGCATTGTTGACAAAATCGGATACCCAGGAATTTTCATACTTACGTGACAGAAGGTATTTACATCGAAACACTAAGTTCGGATTTGCTAGTAGCCAATAGTCGACAGTCGAACATCATATAGCGAAATGAGCGCTGAAGTAAACGTGCGGGCATTAGGGCCTAATTACATTTTCCTTGGGTTGTGGACAGGAGTGCATACGCCCCGTGTGCGGCGGGCCGACCTTCGCGCTCTTGACGTCCGCAGTCTCATAATGTGGATTTATATGGATGTTTTGGTGAACTGGATACCTGAGTGACGTCTGGAGAAACGGGAAAGAAGTATTGCCACTTTCTTGTCACCCGCGCCGAGCTCGTAACTCGCCCAAGTGAGAATAGGTCGCTGTAATTATGACAACGCCAACAATTATAGCGAATCGGGATAACGATGCTGGGAGCGGTCGACATATTTTTGCTCTCAGCGGATTTATGACGGCAAAGCGAGCGTGTCGCGCAGGGGCGACTTGTCGAGGCCCGCGCCGCGCCGCGCCGGCGAGAGCGCTTGCTGCCCGTCGTGTTCCTTCGGGCGTCCTCGGGTGTCGTCGGGACTCCCTGAACTCCCGCCGAGCGATACCGGCCACCTGCCATGGCCCCACCAGGCACGTGGCCGCTTGTGGTTTACGGGTTAGGGGTCAGGTGACCCTTGCGTGTATTCGCGTAGGTCAGTGCATGAGAGAGATTCAGTTTTGTACTAATACGAATGTTGACGCATTTGAGGTAGTTTTATACGTATAGTACGTAAGAAAGACATATTTTTCTTTTTCACATTATATTTCTTAAATATAATTATGATGTCGGAAAATTAAATCCCAACGTTTCTTATATTAAGTGTAATTTTTGTAAAAAACAAATTTCTTTTTGTGATAGCTATTGGGTAGAGTGTCTCGGCGTGTAGCAGCTCTCACGCATCTACTGAGACAGGAGTTCAAATCTCGGTCGGTGTATGTGGAACGTGCAGTGGACAAACTAATTTTACGACAGATTCTCTCAGTGTTCTCACGTTTTCTTTACCTCTTTCTCCTAACGATCCATCATTATTCATTTCATCAACATCTACCCTTCTATGAATTTTCTGATTCCCAGGATATGCCACAACGCTTAGGTATATGAATCGATATACGGAACAGGAATTGGCATTATGAAAATAGTTGATTATAGTTATTCCTATATTCCCATATAAAGACTTGCTTTTTTAACATAGAACAGTGTTTCAAAAGTATTGACATCAAACACGCTAGCGGTTTCGTTCAGGTAGTCTTTCGCAAATTGTTTTTTATTTGCCACCATTGAAGTATAGTTAAGATTCTTTACGATATCAATGAAGTTATAGAAATTCGATAGGACGTTAAATTATTATTAACATCTTTGGAATTCTCCCCTCTTATCTCGCAAACCTAGAGGGCTGGGTGTACTCATAGGCCACCCACAATAGAAACAGTACTTATATTTTTAATTGCGAATCGCAGAGAAAAAGTTACTTTGCATATAAATGCATTAGAAAACAACAACAGAAAGAGGTCATGAAGGCATTTATTTATTTATTTATTTACTATTAGGTGTTTGTTTCTATAAAAATAATAAATGCTTGTCACTTCCGGTTTTGGGTGGGGGAAATTAACATTATTGCCCAGAAGGAAAACAAGAGACCGTTGCAGCATTTGTGGGAAACTGCAAGAAAATCGCTGATCGAGATGGAGTTCAATGTTCAAAGGTTACAATATACTCCGATAATGCTAATAAGGTACACAAAGCAATTAATATTAAATATTACACATTTGAATGCAAGTAATAATTAGGCTTCAGCTAATTAATTTCAGGCGTTCCCTACTGAAGTAGTTTGATTAAAGCTGGGTAATTGCTATTCATAAGGGAATCTCATAAAGTCGTAGAATATTTCAAAAATGCTTATAGGCAAATTGTATGAAGGGTAGTGCGAAGCGTTTTAATTGGGAATAATTGCAGGAGAGTTGCACATTAGAAGGAACTGTTTATGTTTTATCCGACTAGTTTAAGTATGTGCTCTTTTGATCACCGAGAAGACGGGCAGGAAGTGTCGATCAGACTGAGGTCCATTGCCCCAAGAAGTAGGAAGACGATCCGCCCCCTTGTTGGGTTCCACTCCCTTCTACCGCCGATAACTCCGCACGACTGTGCTGCCTAAGAGGCAATGGCTCGGCTCGGCGCGGCTCGGCGCCAGCGGGAAGCCCACAGTCGTGCGCTACGGAGGATGGGCAGGCCCCACCACGCGTGGCCGGAGGATAGGCACGCCCTCATCCCCGTGGTGAGCCCGTCGCTATCGCAGGTGCCGCTACTGCCTGTGCCACTAGCATTACTGCCACCACTACAACCGTCAAACCTGTAGCGGTAGCTCAGAGCATCAACTGATGTCACTGCAGCGCTTCTGACCGGGAGGTCCTAGGTTTCAGTCCTGACGGCCACAGGATTTTCGACACTAGCTTTTCAGCTAGGTCGAATTCAGTCGCTGTCTGGAGGAGAACTCTAGAGGCCGGCTGCTCTGATCGGTAGTTTTCCGTGGTTTCTCCGATCAACACGAGGCGAATGCCGGAGCAGTACCCTACCAAACGGGCCATGGACCGCGCGCGATATATCCTTCCTCTTCCTTGTCCTATCCTCTCCCCTTACACACACACTTACACTAACATGCACTACACTACCACATATCCCGGGAGACCGGTGGGGAGCTTAGAGCTTTCCCGCCTGGGGCGGTGCCCCGCTGGTGGAAGAGTCCTGGTTAGGGGAAAACCCCACTAGCCGACGGTAGGTCGGCGCCGGATCTCGCCATCCAGCGGAGGAAGATCACCGCCATCTCCCGAGAAAAACATGTACTACACTAACGGGACTAATAACCGAAGCTGTTGACGCGCCCGGAAACACGAAAAAATCAATCAATAAATCAATACAACCGTCGACACCTCCACCACCATTTCTTCCAACATCACTACTACCACCACCATCACTACTACCAGCACCATTTCCATCTACACCACCACCAATACCATCACCACCATTACTATTATCATTACCACAAACATCAGAATCGTGCCCTTCCCCAGTCTGCTACAATTATTGCCCCCACCACCAGCTGGACCACCATCGTTACCACAACATTCACCACAACCTCCATGAACGCAACGAGTGCTGTTAATTTACAGCGCCAAAACATTTGCAGTGGCCACCACCTCTTCTATCACCACCTCCCCAATTATCGACTTCTTTATCATTACTGTCAAAACCTCCTCCCCAAAACGCTTGCTCGAAAATGCTTGCCCCAAAACGCTAGCCCCAAACCCCCACCAGCGCAACATCTTCATTTTCACCCGTCACTACAGTTGGCCAAAACGCATTAATTAATACATTTACGCAAAACACGTTAATTAATCAAATCAAAATTTCATTACTTTAAATAATGAAATAAATATGTTCGTAGGTCCCTGTCAAGAATCAGAACTATCGGTATTCGCCTATGAAGAGCACCATGATCTCTTTTAAAAGAGAAAATTAATTACTATCAATGGTAAAATATTTTAAATAAGATTTTTTTAAAAAAAATGACACAACTTGCGTAGTTGTGTAGTTTCAATTGCACAACTATGCACATGTTTGCAATGCATTTTGCGCAATCCAATTTTGAATCAGTTTTCATCGTAGAGCGTGCCAAACTAGTTTGTATACATAGTTTGTTTACCCTCCATTGAAAATGGCGTAAATTATGCGTTTACTTAATAGAAACGCTTGACAGAGAGATGGTGTCACGACTGCCGTTGATGCCTCTAGCATTCGCTATGTCTCGGTGCCTTCAGTCCAGCATGCAGAGGAGCACCTCAATAACAGGTCTAGTATCGGTATCATTTGTTCGCGATATCGTCATGCCGGATCGAGCATTCTGGCAGGGGCGGATCCAGCCGATCATGGGTGGGGGACTGTACGGGAATACATTAAACTACCAACATATTTGTTATTATAATGTATATTATTTATCTATTGTAGGTATACAAATAAGGTATATAAAGGTAAATAAGATATATAAATAAGAACGTAATTCGAGCCTAAATAAATATTTAAATCAATTTTGCCAAATAAAGGAAGATCTACGAAAACGCTAGGTCATTCTGACGGCACCATGCTCTCCATGCCTCCCATGCCCCCCTACCTCTTATATCTGCATGAATTTTGGGGCATAGCGGTCGTGACGCGCTGGTCTCGTCGTCAGAAACCATCGGAAGTGTCTTCGTGTCCGGTTTTACCAGGTCACCCTGCTTTTCATCTCCGTAACAACTCAAATCGACGCAACTTTCATCACTATTACCACCACTGTCTCGTTTCCCTCAATATCACCTCTTCCAGCATTCACCCTCGCACGCCCGTCATCACCTCTTCCATCTCCGCCACGCCCCCCGCCGCCGCCGTCGCCCCGCGGCTTGGCCGGCGCTGCCCGCGCAATTACCATGTCGTTGGTATTCGCAGGGCATGCGTACACCTCGGGGCAGCTCGGGGCGGGGGCGGGGGCGGTGGCGGTGGCGGCGGCGCGGAGGGGGCGTGACGGGCCTTCTGGGAGCGGTACCTTTGCTGAGGGACGCGTTGAGGAAGAGTGGAGCGACGGAGATGACTGCGCGGCCGGGTCCTCTGTTCACTCACTGGAATGCGAGGAAATTGTGTTCATATTGTTTTGGCGAAAGTTGAGATTGGCGCAATATTTGGAAGAAAGATTGACGGAAAGGGTAGGGCTTCCGACATGCTGTCCATTTATTGGGAAGCGAGGAAGTTGTGACGAATTGGGCCGATACCAATAGTTTTAGTCTCTGAAAAGGTTGGAAAATGGATTCTTTGAATGGTCACTTTTTTTTGCTTTATTTTAATTTGTGAACCTAATCATCGCACATTATTGCAAATATGATGTAGATTGTTTTAATTTTTTCTAAAGAGTGTCATTTTTTAGCGTAATCTTATTTCAATGTTATTTGTTGTTTTATTAGTAGGGATATATTATTATATTATTCGTAGGGATATATTTTATTATATGGGGATATGTTATATTATTATTATTATTATTATTATTATTATTATTATTATTATTATTATTATTATTACTGAAGTTAGTTGGAACAAGAGATAAATGGTTTTAGTATATATTCTATTTATATAAAATTCTCTGATCTCCTACACTTACATTTCGTAATGTATTCACCATTAATTGACATTACCTGTTAGATTTTAGTGGGGCCTTTCAGTCGTGAAGATGTCAATAGGTTCGCTTTCTGATAGCCGTAAATGGATGAGGAAATAGTCATTATGAAAGGGTACAATGAGGAAGAAAATTTACTGTATGTACCGAACAGATTGCAATTTGCCGTATTTAATGCATATTCTTTTCCGCTGGCCGTGAGAGTTGAGCAACACCTCCCCTCCCGCCCCCTCGCTACAGAAACCTGTCGCGAGGCTGTGGACGAGGTTTGTTTTCTTTGCTCCACGACCGGTTTTTATGTGTAATGGAAACATTCTACAACACTCTGGCAACAGTCTGTGACTTCAGATTTGCAATCGGAGATATAATCTTTTGTAAAGAAACGCTAATGCAATGGATTTTTTTGTTTTGCATTGAGGAAAGTAAAGAAAAAACACATGAAAATAGGAATGGATTAAGATAGAGATGAAACATTTTTCAGGCGTTTTATGACTACGTGGTTTTTGGTGATACCTCTGACATTGGTTTACTTTTAGTGGTGCATATGGAGTGATAAGTGCAATGTGTCATGTTTGAGTACTAGAAATTTTAATCGCTGGCTTACTTTTTAATGATTCGTGTTGATGTGAAAATTATGCATTTGATGTGGTAATGCGTTTTTAAGTTTCAAATCTCATTTAATGAATTACGTAGGGATGTGATAGAGTCGAAACTACAGAATATTTTTTCATTAAGCTAGTTATGACGAACGTTGTCATCGTTCCTCAATCGAAGTTCACTTCTCTCTCTATGCAGCAAAGTGCAACTATACAAAACTGTCACAAAATCTACTTGAACCTACGGTATAGAATTATGAGGCTCCTTCAGTAAATGAAGCATAATGATTCTCAAAAGATTGACCACAATCTTTTAGAGCATTCGGTTACTACGTTTTCGCATTTATCAGATTATACTTCTCGGCAATAAGTCACATACGATTTATAGTCTTTAGATAACGAATAAATAAAAAATATAAACAAGGAATTGTCCTTTCCGGTCATCATGCACGCTTTCGAATAGTATATTTGCGTCTCCAGGCAATGACATGAGAATGATTGCAATGAACTTAATGGTGGATGTCGTAGATTGCTAATACCTTTCACAAAAAATGTATATGGTGAAAAAATGAATTTTAATACTCTATGACGCAGTATTATTTCGGATCAGTGTGCTTATGTCAAATGATCACATGCAAATTGAACAAGTGACTTTCTTTTATATGCAGTTGTATTCAATTGGCCGAGCCAAATAAAACGGATGTTCAACAAGTTAACTTTTTGTCTTTGACTAACAATTTAAAAACAATGCAACAACCATATTTGTCAATGAAGTGTTTTAACGTTGTTTTTTGTAATTTAACACATTACAAATTCTTCGGTTCGATAAGTTGAATAAAATAACCGTAATTTCCAGTTTTCATTAAAAACAATTTTTTCTTAGACTTTTATATTGTTAGGAATAAGTAATTTTGCATGGCGAACAATGAAGGTGATATCACAATTGTCGAGTAATTCAGAATTCCCCAGAAAATTTTTTGTTGCTGCTAAATCGGAATATCCGTAATGCAAATGTCACGATTCACATTTCTCTAGTAATAATTGCAAGATAAAATAAAAACACACACAAACAAATATCTCGCTTGTCATGACAAAACTCTCACGTCGTAACTTGCATAAGATGTTAACATATTCCTTCTTTTTCGTAGCCTTTGCCCGGCGCAATTGCAGAGCCGGTAAGATTTTCCTCCCGATGTTTGCCAGTTGCGACTGGGTAGGTTAGGACGAATGTATTCCCCCAGATGCCCTAGTCCGAATGGGAGAGATGATGATGATGATGGTGATGGTGATGAGAATGAAAACGAAAGAGCGCAAGCAGCCCGTAGCCCGTTGTATAAAATGTTGCTTTGGCATTTGTCTAGAAGTTAGTAGGGAAAACACTGATCAGGGCAATGGGCCTAGGAATGCGATTCGGCTGGCGAAATATGCTCGGTGATGTTAAAAAACATCAAGTAAATTTCTGGCACGTCGTCGGTCATTGATCCCGGCCCTCCAAATACGTTCGAGTCCCAAGGAGGTACCTTTATGTTCGGCGCTACCGTTGGTAGGACGATAAGGTGTTTTCATTTGTTAGAGGACGGCGTTCGATAGACTTTGGAAAATAAATGAAAAAAATATTTCTTCTGTACATCATTCAAATATCATTCTTTTCACATTCATAGGAACTCATGGATAGCAGCTTGCCTTGTTCACGTTCCTTAATATAACTCTGAGTGCATATCGATGCAGAACACCGGCGTAGGTGTGGCTCAGGGCGTCAATTCATGTCAGAGCAATACTTTAACTTATCTCACCTCTCAGACAGGCGTAGAAACTATTTCAGAAATGAGTGAAAAATGTTCTACTCTATATCATCGTTATCCCGTTGTACGGACTTAGCTTCCTTTGGAGAATCAAAGGACCTTACGCGCTTTGCCGGCTGAAGAACATACGGGGGTGAGGTGTTCTCGTTAAAACGGGGTGTGTTTCTTTAAACTTGAAACTCTATTGCGATTGACCATGAACATAATATGTTCATTAAAATATATTGTATTTATTGTAGCCAAATATACAATAATTTTTTTTGCATCTGAAGAATTAATTTATGATTTATAGGAAAGGGCAGGTTCGGTTTTTGGAACACCACTCTAATTGAGCATCGCACTCAGTTCGGATGTTGCACGCTTCGATTGTATCAGGAGACTGGTGATTTCCATTTTTTCGTGTGTTGATGTATTTTTCGTCATAAACTTTGTTCATTTTAATTACTATATGCGAAAGATAAGAAGCATCACTGCCACCATAAGAGACCGTACTACAAACTTAACCACGAAGGCGCTACGGAGCATACGCCCTTCACGGCTGCGGTGTCGCGCTGCGCCGGTTGACACATTCAAATGGGCACACGCTCGGCGTCCGAGCTGCTAATAAGTGCAGCAGCAGCAGCGGCGACGGAGGCTGGTCGCTCGCTGCTCGTAAAATGAATGGACAGGTGCTTCCTGTGGCCTCGACTTAACAAATCTGGAAATGTATTGACCGGCGTGGGGCGGGGAGGCGTGGGGCAGGGAGGGCCGCTGGAGGGGAAAAATTGGAGCTGGGTGCTGGGGCGACGAGGAGGAAATCGTCGAGGTGATCGAGTTCCGACCAGAACGTCCCCCGGGCGGCCCGAGATAAATCAGCCCCGCTCCACCCCCCTCGCGAACGACGCAGAAGGGCACGCAGCTGCCGCGGTCGTGGTTGCCGGTGCGAAGCCGTGCGATGACTCAATCGAGCGGGGCGAAGTGCGTCAATTACGAGAGAGATCGCTGGTAACCCGTCACAGGTCGGTGTTGCGTTTTGGGGTAAATGTAAATGATTGCAAGAATTGTACTTTTTCATCTTTCCCACCTTCTTCTTGTTGTTATTATTATTATTTATTGATTGATTTTTTCGTGTTTCCGGGCGCGTCAACTGCTTTGGTCATTAGTCCTGTTAGTGTAGTGCATGTTTTTCTCGGAAGATGGCGGTGATCTTCCCCCGTTGGATGGCGAGATCCGGCGCCGACCTACCGTCGGCTAGTAGGGTTTCCCCCTAACCAGGACTCTCCCACCAGCTGGGCACCGCCCCAGCCAGGACAAGCTCTAAGCTCCCGACTGGTCTCCTGGAATATGTAGTAATGTAGTGCATGTTAGTGTAACTGTGTGTGTGTGTTAAGAGAGAGGATAGGACAAGGAAGGGGAAGGACAGATCGCGCGCGGTCCGTGGCCCGTTTGGTAGCGTCCGGCATTCGCCTGGTGTTGATCGGAGAAACCACAGAAAACTACCGATCAGAGCAGCCGATCGCTAGAACTCTCTTCCAGGCAGCGACTGAATTCGACCTTCCTGAAAAGCTAGTGTCGAAAATCCTGCCGCCATCAGGACTCGAACCTAGGACCTACCGGTCAGAGGCGCTGCCGTGACATCAGTTGATGCACTGAGCTACCGCTACCGGTCCCACCTTCTTATTGTTGTTATTATATTGTTATTATTATTGTTGTTGTTTTGTATACTTCCCTCGAATTTCCACACTTTTGGACAGCGTTTTACATGCAACACAAGTCCGTGAACCACATATTTTCTAAATAACACATGATGAATATTAGTTAATAGAGGGGGGTCCGTTTTAACACCGTTTGTCAGCTTTGGAGGTGATTTCTGCGAGGGAATGATTACGGAGATGAATTATTACCCACAAATTTCCATACCCATATCCACGTGAAATTTGAACTCAGAAACGAGACAGTTAACGCATTCTGAACGAAGCGACTTGCGCTTTGCCTATCGGTCTTCTTATGTTATTGATTGAGTGATTTGTGCTTTCGTTCGCGTCAACTGTTAAAGTCATTAGTCACGTAGTTGGAGTTATCGTGGGATGTGGCCGTGATCTTCCCCGGATGGCGAGATCCGGGATCGACCGAAACGTTGGGTTGCGGGATTTTCCCCAAGCAGGTATCTCTCACTAACGGGGCAACACTCCAGCTGGGGCAAGCTCTATGCTCCCAACTGGTCTCCTGACGTGTGCTGTACCTAATATATGTAAATATAAGTGTGTAAGTAAGGGGGTGACGATAGGAAAGGGAAGAGGAAGGAAAGATCGCGCGCGATCCGTAGCCATAAAATATATCTTAAGTCAACTGAATTTTAAATGATGTTGAAATAATCAGTACAAAATGAATACTTCCTGCTTACTATCGTGACCAATCAGTTACAGGTCAAACAACTTGTACAATGTACAATTTTCTGTATAAATACCTTCCACAGTTTTCCTCATCGAACATTGCTGCAAGCTGTGATTCTTCCTTGTAGAGTGCATTCTATCCAAAGGATCACAATGAATAATGCTTTGAAATTCCAGGGCACGATAAACAACTAGCCTATCGAAGTGCTACAACACAGCTCGACAAAAACGTCTGATGTGATCGCCTAGGTAGCTGGCACTCCTCCTAGCCTTTGTTTTCGAATTCAAAGGAACCACGCGAGGAATTTTGTCATCTACATGCGAGTTTGTTTTGTAGAGGACTCTGTAGCTGATCGCGTACACCAGCTATTATCCGAGTGGACTTTCATTTTATTGTCTTATGTTTTGATACTTTCTTGTAGTTGGACAAACTATCAAATTAAATTCCTTGCATCCTTTCTTCTATGAAACGTTTTTACACTAATTTAAATATTTCCTCAACAAGTAGGAGTGAAACACACTTTGCATTTAGTTTATCAATTCACTGCCCACATCCAAATAATTAAGTTATGGTAATATGTACCGTACCATATTGACAGTGTACCTCTTTAGAGATTGAGACGTTATAGGAGCTGCAACACCCTAAAAACAGAAGTATTAATGGTAGTTTTACGTCAACAAATGCAAACATGCCTTTGTGGCAATAAAACGTTTTCTTATGAGCTTATATATTTTTAAATGGAATTTATCCACTGAACAAACATTAATTTCATTTTAATTTTTTTAAATCATATGTTTTATCGTTCTTTGTGACCTTCAGAGACAATTTGATTCTTCCTTTGAAAACTTCTTTTCTTTGTACGTACCTCGACATAGTTCATACGCATTTAATTTTCCTATCAGCAACGAAAAACCTTTTTCTTGTTCTAGCACTTCTAACGAAACTCGTAATTATAAGAGCTTTATAGATTGAAAGAACAAATTAAATTTAATTTTCTTTGAATACAAAGACGCACTTATAATTCGTACCCCTCCATTGTGGATAGATTCAAAGAATAACAATTATTTTGTAATAACACTCTTTGATAATGCTTGCATCGATTATGCTACATATTCAGTTTATTTATTTCATCTTCTGCTTCATGGATTTGGGCCTTAAGGTCTGTTTCCAGATCAAGAGAGTGAGTCTCTCCATCTTGTTAAGGGGCGGCCAACATTTCTTCTTCCTTTAGGATTGTACGTGTACATTATTATGGGAATGCTGTTTGGAAGCATGCGTTAGATATGATCATGCCAGTTGCTCTTAAATGATTGAATTCTGACCATCAGAATGAATATATTCAGTTCAGTTCTGATGTCATCATTATATTTTCTATCTAAAATATTGTAACGTAAGTTTTTCTGCTGATCGTAAGAATTTCATTCTGGCGAAAGTGGGCACCCTTGTTTGACTCCTTGATTTATTTCTACAAATTTATTACTTCCTTGAGATCCTTTATCAATGCATATTTTAGTGTCATTTAGTGTGATAGCATTAATACAATTTTTTGTTCTTTTGTGCACTGTTTTTTTGATGTGGAAAATAACTAATACTAGATGAATAAATTGATTTTGAATACTTAGGATTGCTAAGTTGCGATGTAATATGATACCAGGAAAGCTGATCATGTATCTTTTTTGGAGATTAGGAATTCACTTTATATCCTATCACGCACGTGTGATCAAAACAACAGAAACTATTTACTTAACTTATGTATCCACAACGCGGGGTAGTCCATGTTCTACGTCTAACAATAAGTTTAAAGAATATATTTAGATTGAAAAGGAGAACGACCCTAGAAGTATCGTCACAGTTCTTTTGAGAGTAACAGAAACAACAAAAACAGATTCTAATAAACAGAAGTGCTCATGTCACTTAACTTTCGTGAGTACAATAAATGTGTTTTTGAAGGAAAGAGAGTAAACAGATCTTGCCTCTGTACGTAAAATTTTATTTTCTTCTGTATCTTTCCCATCGTTCTTCTTCTGTGTATGAGAATTTTCTATTGCATTAGTTTCTTTTTCTGATAATAATAATAATAATAATAATAATAATAATGTACTTTAAAATATTGTTTTTAAAAATTATGATATTTGCTTAACGACTTGCATTCTTTTAGCTGGAGGATCTCCACACCTTCAATATTGTTTAAAACAAATGGACATTAGGATATTGCACTCATTTTGAATTTACAAAGTGTTTTTTTTATTTAAACATAATTCTCTGAATTTCTTTACATTTGTATGTTTCTCAGTTTACTATTCCTTGAAAGGTCCAGGTGTGCGTTACTACTTTTATTCATAATGTAACGTACAGTAAAGGAACGAAAGTAGCAATTTCGGAGCTCAACAAAACGTGCATAAATGGTACGTTCGCACACGTCACACAGAGTTTGTGTCACACGTCACACTGTTCTCTGACGAAAAATAAATAGATGGATAAATAAATAAATATATAATTAAATTGAAAACTATACAGCTAAATACATAAATAGACAGGGCTGACTTTCTGTCGGAAAGCGACGGAAGGGAGGTCTGATACCTCAGAAATAATTATTAAATAATATTCTAAATATATAAGTATTTCTATTAAATTAATAATTAATTTGGGGCGCGTTCTAGAACTAAAATGTAGCAAATGAAGCACTATAAATTGATATATAAATAAATGCGAATGAGAACGCCCCAGTCTGCTGAACAGATGGCGCAAGCAAGTCATTCCGATGTGAACGATGCCGCGTGTATGTATCCTCAGCATCATCCTCAGCCTGCCGCCCGGCAGCTTCCTCTGCCCCTCCGCGCGCCCCCTCGCTGCTCTCTGTCGCTCTGTGCATTTCCTGTCGGGGGCGTTTAGGGCTTTCCGTTTACGACTCGAGCGAATGTCTCGACGCAAAATGTCCGCCTCGGTTGAGAACTGAGGGCGCGTTTCAAACGCAACGCATAATCCCCGTCATCTCCTCAGAAATAGCGGAGTATGGCGTCAAGAGCGCGGATGTTTTCTTTTGGACCGGAGCGCGCGAATCACGTGCCTGACGAGTTGAAATTGTCAGGTGGAATTCGCGAGGGCAATTTACACCGGCTGTATTACAAAGTTCTATGTTGGTTTGGTGTTGATGGTGTTTTAAATGCACAGATTCTACGTCTTCCCCACACGTCACACATAGTTACACTGTTTTATATAAAATAAATAAAATAACGCTCATCAAATGAAACAACGACGTAACTGCTAAATTGTGCAGAAGAAGGTAAATAGGTCAGAATTATTGCGGAAACTTAATACATCTGCAGAAATATCGACTAAATCGTCATTTTGTTCTGGTCGGTGTGGAGGAAGTTACGTCGTTGTTAAAAGTCCCGTGAATGTAACCTCTTTTTGAAAGAACAACACAGTTGATTGTGTGATGTTAGTGCAAGTAACTCTCCCATTTTAGGTAGAATATTATCCCAAGTGTCGTATGGTATTCTATGAAACGAAAGCTGACAATTTACCGTGGAATAACGCCATAAATATACAATTGTGTAATTTTTTTACTAAATATTAACTTTGGAATACCATGGTTTATTTGTTCTTCGTGACACTGTTTGCCCAACAGAAGGAAATCGTCTCATAATTGTTAATTATGAAAATAGGCTCACAAATTGCGGGGAACAATTACACCGTTGTAAAAAAAGGAGGGTGAATACAAAGGTTAAGACCAGAAAAATCAATTAACATTGATACTTAACACGATCTTGGTAAGAAGTAACATTTGAACAAATCTCTTCTCTATTTTTGTGGAAAAGTTGGTTCAAAATATTTTATTCCTGATTTTTCCTTCTTCCGCAAAATTTAATTTTCTATGTCTTCCTTTCATTGATTGAGCGCTATGAACAATAGTTCGTTTGTCAAAAGAATGATTTGTGATTTTTCAGGTTTCATTCAGAAATACATTGTGATACTACAGTTCACACGAAATGAGTTCCACATGTACGTTCCTAAATCCACTTGGAATCTAGGCAGAACTCCGCGCCCTTATTCGTGCGAATAATCTCGATTTCTCCCTAAAAGTCAGATCGCTTCATTTAACATCCACATGCCTCAAATAATAACACTAGGAACAAGGTTTTTACTTTCAGGAAGGTAGAGTGCGCAACATAGTCAATGTTATACGTAGATTACCAATATCACAATAAAAACGTCATATCACGTCACAGTTTTTAAATATACCGTAGCATACCGTATTTTGCTATAAATGCAAATGCATAGAATGACTATATCCTTCAAGCATTTAATTTGAAATAAAAACTCAATTGGGTTTATGTAATAAAAACAGTTTCATATAATTTCCCACAATTTTTAATAATTACATTGGAAAAATAAAAACTGTATATAAATAGATGACCTGTAATAAAAACAGAAAACAGCATTTACAGTTTTTACTTCAGGTGAATTAATAGCTTAGAGCGTGCGTTTCTTGTCACATGCGATCATTCATCAATTGTCATTCTGTCTCCGAAATTAGTCGCCAGGTGCTTCCCATGCGGCGTCAGCTATCAGTCACTTGTTGGGTAGCGCGGCAGATTCAAATTTTAAGGCAACAATGACAGACACAAGAGTCTCTGCTTTCTTCACATACATTTAAATTGCACGTGTAAGATATGTGGAATCAATACACATAAAATATATTTAAAAATGAAATATTTTTAGTTCATCTGTACTACTTTTATGAGATATCAACAAAATTAGGCTTTCGTGTTTTTTTACCTTCTGTTTTCGAAGATTGTTATTCTCGCGTCTGGTAGTCGCGCTCAATTACGAATAGATCTTAGTGGATGTTTAAAACACAAGTCGCGTCCCCTTACCTTATGGTAAGTATGCAAGTACCCAACTGTTGGGGTGGCAGCTTCTGAATCAGTCGGTGTCATGCAAAACTGTACCCGAAATGCGCGTGAAGTTCGGCTCTGGTTTGCGTGTGTCTCAAATACATTAATACGTTACAGTTCTGTGGTTTTTATGAAGTGAAATTCACCTCATGATCTGTAGAATTGAATCGGTTCAATCAATCAATGATCAAAACGCAAATCATCATGTCACATCGAAAGTGTGCGAATCAACCCGATAACTTCTGTTACGTTTGTGGAAGATTTACATCCAAACTTGAAAGGAAAAAAAACATATGAAATTACAAAACTTGAGTATTCTTTATACTTTGACTGTCGTGTTTGTGATCAGGACAAACTATGGGCTGCTCTTCAGTGTTGTGTCACCTGTACAACGTACGTTAGATTTTTAACTTGTTCTTACCTCATATGAAGTATGGTCATAATGGTTTTAGTAATATAACCAGAATGACAATGTGGGAATTAGTACAGGATTTTCTTTATTTCAAATACTAAATATGCTTATAACTTTTGAATCTTGAGTGATAGAAACGTTTTATAATGATTTTCGAAATCAGCATGATGGTTTTATTTGAAATCATCTACTTTCATCCTCGAGGTATGAACATTTTTCTTTTTGATCCCTAGTGAAATTATCACTCCACAAATATTTGACAAGCTTATTTCCATCATACTGTCAAATATTGTGATCAAAACCGGAGTTTCTCCTGATAAACGGTATAGGAAAACCATTGAATCCTAACTTGAACTACAACACCAGGCGAATGCCAGAGCAGTACCCTACCAATCGGGCCGCGAACCGCGCGCGATCTGTGCTTCCTCTTCCTTGTCATAGGACAAGGAAGTGTGTGTGGATAGCCTCTCCCCTTACACACACACGCTTTCACTAACATGCACTACACTACCACATATTCGGGAGGCCGGTCGGGAGCTTAGAGCTTGTCCCGGCTGGGGCGGTGCCCCGCTGGTGGGAGAGTCCTGGTTAGGGGGAAACCCCACTAACAGGCGGTAGGTCGGCGCCGGATCTCGCCATCCAGCGGGGAAAGATCACCCCGCATATCCCGAGAAAAAGCATGCACTACACTAACGGGACTAATGACCAAAGCAGTTGACGTGCCCGGAAACACGAAAAAATCAAATCAAATCAAATTATAACTCGAAATATAAGGTTGAATGTGAATGCTTTGCATCATCGAAAAATTGTTTCACGGAGATACGTCACTTAAGAAATAAGTCTTCACCCGCTGACCTGTACTCCTGACGGTGTTGTGCCGGCGCGGTAACTAAAAGAGAGGGACGTATGATGAAAAGGCCGAGAGCGTAATACGTTGCTCTTGGAGTAAGTAGGCTAAAGGCCGCTGTCAGCGCGACGACTGTCCCAGACGTTGCCGCAAGGAGGCGCCCCAATTATACATTTTCTTCTCGCCGTCGCGGCTACTTATATCCCAAGATTTATTTAAGGTCACCGTACGACGCCGCAGATGCCTAGATCCACGTGGACGTACATTACGAGCTCCCAGACCCATATCTAAGACGCAGCCGTAGAATTTGTGGATGCTGTACACAAACCCTTGGCGAATTTATTGGGGAGCTTGCGTGGTATACTTTACTTAAAAGTAAATCTTTTAAGGCACTAAGTAAATCTTTCAATCTAAGCTTCTAAGTAAATCTTTCGATCAAGAGATGACTTACAACGCCTTTTTTTCTATTTAATGTAATTGTCAAACATTCTGTTCCGCTGCCTTTTCTGCTCATTTTCATCCATAATTACGCACCTCCTACATCATGATTACTCACATTCACTTATGACAACTTTCTATGATATTTGATATCCTCTTGTTTCCACCCTTGGCATTTCTTCCCTTCCTTTTTTCTCATTCGTGTGCTCTACGGCTCTCTCTCTCTCGCTTTCACTATCATCAGCAACCACATTTATTTTCATCATCTGTCAAAATCGTACCTTTCTAGGGGCATTTTCTTTCCCACTGTCTATCCTGTGCTATAATATTTGTAAGTATTCTTCTGCTATGTGGCCTTTACTCCACTATGACACTCCCTCAGATAATATCTCCCTTTCTTCCTTCACTGTCAACCGTCTCTCTCTCTCTCTCTCTCTCTCTTGGCCATAAAGAAAGGATGTACATCGTTTATGCTCTGGCCATTAATCGAACCTGCAGTATTTAAATGTTATCAGACAAGATATCTTTTGTTACCATTTTCTGTGCTCAGCCATGTTCTCATCAACTAACATCTTCTCTCCTTCTTCAGGAGCACTTTCGCTCACTTCTCATATCCAAGCCGTCTCCTTCTCTAACACTCCGCCGTTCTCGTAATATCTCGCAATTTCACATCATTTCTTGTTATCTTCTTCCTCCAAAATCTTATCCTTCTTGCTCGCTAGCCACTTCTATCCCTCTTATTTATAAAGTATACGGCTGTGGCAGGAACGACCCTGCGGTAGACATTTCGGAAAAGGCATCGGAGATTTCACTTCGTGATTAGGAAGCTGAAGATAATGGCAAACCGTATAGTATCTTCACTATTCGTCGCTTCTTAATTGCCCAGAAGTGACGAATACCAGCGCTGAAGCTCACTAGCCAACGTCCTGACGGGAGTTTTGAAATTTCGTCTCCCCTCGAGCGGTGCATCTAGCGGGATGGTGCATCTAGCGGAGCTGGACTGGGCGGAGAGGAGCTGGACTGGGCGGAGAGGAGCTGGACTGGGCGGAGAGGAGCTGAACTGGGCGGAGAGGAGCAGGACTGGGCGGAGAGGAGCTGGACTGGGCGGAGAGGAGCTGGACTGGGCGGAGAGGAGCTGGACTGGGCGGAGAGGAGCTGGACTGGGCGGAGAGGAGCTGGACTGGGCGGAGAGGAGCTGGACTGGGCGGAGAGGAGCTGGACTGGGCGGAGAGGAGCTGAACTGGGCGGAGAGGAGCAGGACTGGGCGGAGAGGAGCTGGACTGGGCGGAGGGAGCTGGACTGGGCGGAGAGGAGCGGACTGGGCGGAGAGGAGCTGGACTGGGCGGAGCTGAGTTGGGAGGAGCGGGGATGGGCGGAACGGGGATGGGCGGAGCGGGGATGGGCGGAGCGGGGACGGGCTGGGCGGAGCGAAGCGGTGAGGGGAGGTGCACGGCGGTGCGGGGCGGGTGGGCACAGGCCGTTGGCGTGCGACCACGGGTCGGTGCGGCCCTTGGACCACGGCCCACGCACCAGCTGAGCGCTGACGGAAGCCAAAGCGCCGCTGCGAAGCTGGACCACCGGCCACCGTCCCCTCAACCTCCCTTCCCTTTCCTCCTCTTGGGTTGGCCTGTGCTTTCAATGGTTAGACTCTCGACACTCTTCCTCTGAGATGGAGATTCCAATCTCTTCCATTTGGTACTGATGGTGATGAAAGTGTGGCTTATATGAGTTCTGCTGTTTTCTGTGACTCATTCTACAAATATTTAATTTTGCCATTTCCTTTTCACCATGTATGTTAACTGAAATGGGTGAATGGACTGTTAATTTTATCGCCTGATAATTTTTCAATGGAAGAAATTTGTGTATTACATGTTGTGTATGAAATCAATTTCCCCATAATATTTAATTTTACAAATTGCGTCATTCTCGTATTCAACATTCAACTGTGTACAGTAAAAGGGTGGGGGTAAAGTATCCGGGGCTCAAGTAAACGTTCGCGGATTATACTTCTCCCTCATATGTGACATACATTTTTTTGTATTGTCCTTTAACGACAATCGAACCAAATCAAGTCTGCTCATTTTCATTACTTTTACCATTGATACTACTTTCCTTAAAATCCTTTTTGCATTTTCAAAAGTAGATAATAGTGTTAGAAAATTGAGAAAGTGGGGGCGCTTAGCTCTACACGGATCTCTGTGGGTACAGACACCCCGACAACGCTGGGCGTTCCGGCTCCCCCTGGGCGGGCGAGACCTCCCGAGGAAGAACGATCGCGCCTTCGACAATACGGCGGCGTAAAGTGCATCGGACTTGAAGATTCCGCGCGGACGAGGCGCCGGCCCCGGCGTTCACAAGGGCTCCCCGCCGCGGATATTTATTGTCTTTGTTCAAAACACTCCCGCTTGTTTCCCGCGCTTAGGATTCTGGGGCATTTGTTATACTTTCTCGTAACACTATTCATTTACCCCCCTCGAATGTATATATGAATATCTAATGCGGCTTTGGCGCGAAAGCTCGCAGAAAGCGAGGAGGGCTATATATTTCGGGCGGCGTGCCCCCGGGAGCGGTTCGAATGAAGATAGAACTGCGGTAAAAGAGCCCTACGGGAGCCGCACGTTCCCCGGCGCGACAACTAGTTTTCTTCTTCGCGCCGCGGAACAGGTGTAGGAACGAGGGGGCAGCGGATTGAGGTTAGGAAGGCCTGCGCAGTTGGGGGATTTACGTATCACTTCTTTCCAGGATCGAAGAAGTAATCGTATTTTGATTCATTGATTGATGATTCTGGGCACGTCAACTATTGAAGTCATTAGTCCCGTATGCGTAGTGCATGTTTTTCATCGGGAGGTCGCGGTGGGTGGCAAGATCCGGCGCCGACATACCGTCGACTAGGGGGATTTTCCCCAACCATGTATCTTCCACCAGAGGGGCACCGCCCCAGCCAGGGCAACTTCTAAGTCCCCAATCGGTCTCCCGGCATGTGTGGTGGGGTAGTGCATGTTAGTGTAAGTGTGAGGGGGTGAGGATAGGACAAGGAAGAGGAAGGAAAGATCGCACGCGGTCCGTGGCTCGTTTGTTAGGGTACTGCTCCGTCATTTGCCTGGTGTTGATCGGAGAAACCATGGCCACTAGAACTCTCCTCCAGACAGCGACTGGAATTCGACCTACCTGACACGGTAGTGTCGAAAATCCTTTCGCCGTCGGGACACGAACCTAGGACCTTCCGATCAGAGGCACTGCAGTAACATCAGTTGACACACTGAGCCACCGCTCTCGGTCGAAGTAATTGAAATAGTGTGGCTTTTGAAAAGATTGGCTAGAAATATGTTTTTTAATCGTTTCGATGGTTGGAAATTTTGAATAAAGAAATGTTGGTACCTTTGTATTAATTTCAGTTTTATAGCATTCTACTTCATGGTTTTAATTCCGACATTTTAAATCATTTTTTTCATAAAGGAATCTAATCATTTGTGCTTCAGGCTCAACACAGGGGCTGGGTTCAAGATGTCAGATGTCTCCCACGGTTGCCTTTTTTCCTACCTGACACCGTGGAATCGGCATCAGACCGGGAGAGAGCAATGCATTGAGATTGATTCATAAAATTCATTTTAAGCTATATTATTTTTATTGGTTTTGTTGCGATTCAGCTCGTTTTTCAATGACAGCGAGAATGTTCTTACTTTAATTTTGTTGGCATTGGACATTGGCAATAGTTTTAGAAAACTGGAAGAATAAATGATATCGTTGTTATTGAGACACAATGTTGTAAGGTGCTCAAACTTGTAGTTAATGTATGTCGTCACGGCAAAGAATCGTACAAGTAGGAATAAAATAAATACATGGGCGATAGTTACAAAAATTTACCGCCGATACTTACATTTTCCGCCGAGAGTTAACAGACGTATACCACGATATTCTGAAAATAAGTATTCTTCAGTTCCATTCATTGTAATAAATAACTATTTTTGTGCGTGAAATGTATAATAAATTAACACATATGTTTATTTGTCTAAAGAATGAATATATGATTGGACCTTTCTGTTGATTGCATTACATTTACACTTGATTGGTAACATGTAATCTTAATCAGATATCATATATCAGAAAGTCAGTAAGAAAAATTCGCAATTATTTGCTTGTGCTCTCTTTATTTTTATTAATAAATATCCACCGTTTTAATGTTGCAATAAGAAATACTAAATGGCGAGAAAAAGAGCGTATATAAAAATTATTAGCCCTGATTCATTATGAAAGTGTGTATTACATCGTATAGGTGCATTTATTGCAACGTTGTTTGTTGTATACGAGTGAAAACGTATTCAAAGCAGTATTGAAAAATCCCACCATAATCAGTTTCCATAAATATTAGAAAATCGGGTCTCTAAAGAAACGGGGCGGGTTAAGGTGGTGCAAGAATGCGCGATACGGAGCGGGGAAGGGTAGAAATGTAGATACTACTCGATCATTTTTCTAATTGATGGTTCCTAGATTTTTATAAAGGTTATTGTTATATCCACAAAACACTGTGTTTGTAAAACATTTTATTGTCATTTATGTACAAGGCAAATTCTCTAGTTAACATATTCTCTTAGTTGACATGTTCCCTTTGGTACGCCCTTCCTGCTGGTGTCCCGTCTTGGGCGCTGCGTCGATCCATGTACCAGGCTCCGGGCCCGCGCCTCTCCTTAGGCCGGGCGTCACGCCGTCTCCCTACGGCGTAGATGCAGAGGGGCGGTCGGTTCACCGCCACTCGGCCCGCGCCTCTCCTTAGGCCGGGCGTCACGCCGTCTCCCTACGGCGTAGATGCAGAGGGGCGGTCGGTTCACCGCCACTCGGCCCGCGCCTCTCCTAGGCCGGGCGTCACGCCGTCCCCCAGGGTGGCGGCGAGTCTCCGCACGCTCATCTTGGCGTGACGGCCCGCGCGCTTCCCGCCTTTAGGAGTCTCGGTGGCGGGACTTACAAAAGCGCTCGGGCGGTCACAACAGTTATGAAGACGTCGATGAATGAGAAATGAACTGGTGAATAATGAACAGTTACTTACATGAACGATGGAAGTAGAGTGGGCAAACCGGAGTGCGCCGTGCGAACGCGTAAGAAACTCGTTTTGTCTATCACAACTTCAAAGTAAAATATAGACTAGCCTTAGTACCAGCTTTCCTGTTCTAGTGCCTGGGGTCAACTCCCGGTCACGCCATGTGGAAAATGTTCTCAGCAGTTTTTTAACTAGCACTCGCTGGGCTTGAGTCCCCTGAACATTGTATCATCTGTTCCATCTTCATTTTAATAATGTTCTTTCATACATCATTCTCAATGAGTTGCTTCATTTCTGGAACAATCGAGGAACATATCACCACTGTCAGATGAGATAAACCTGTTGTTGAACACTGTAATATGCCAGGGGATACAAACAATGTATGTTCTAGTGCGATGAACAAATTTTCCCCTGATCTTAACACAACCATATATTATTTCAGTTACTCCAAGAAAATTGCGACTTGATCTGCAAGTAACAGTTTCGGTGAAACAATTCTGAAATAACACATACATAACAAATATAGTATATTCATAGAAGTTCATAGCACAATAATGGCTTCACGTTTATATTTCATTGTTAAAATGAGAGTTTAATGGGAAACACTCTTTAACTACTTGAAATTTCTCTCCCAATGTGGTTTCAGGATATGTCATGCAGGCCTCTGATTATTTAATGGCTGCATTGTTGAGAGCAATATTACAGAGTAGACCTCAATTATCGGAAAACCAATTCACTAACATACTAATCGATCTTGATAGAAAAATACGCAACTTATCAGAATGGGGGAAATATATGTATATAAGAACTTATTGCTTGATCACATGTTATTGTTCTGTTGTTCAACAGAAAAATATCAATACTAATGTTTAAAGTATGTTAAAACATTTTCAATATATTTATTGACGTGAAATTCATTTATTGAAACGCTTTGATTGCTTTTTATTTATATCATACTCTATTCACAATTGTATTACAATTATATAATGCTTCTCTTTTGTCTGACGCTTTGTTTACTTAATTTTTGAGCTATATTCAGCCATCTAAATTCCCGCATATCCGAATCAGTCCTATCCCAGACTCGGATAATTGGGTTAGTACTGTATCTTTCTTCTTCCACGATCTCGTGACTCTCGCCCTCTCCTTCGAGCACGCATTCCAACCCAGACGGAAGCTGCATCGTGAATTCCTCAGGGCGACCGCAAGCGCACCGGCCACTGCGCCACAGGTGCCGTGCAAGGCGGCGCTGCGTGCGGTTTGCTATCCTTAGCTCGCGCACTTGGCACGGGGGGCACGGCCGCCGCCACCGCCGCCATCCACCCCGCCACCCCGCCACCCCGCCACCCCGCCCCCCCCACCCCGCCACCCCGCCACCCCGCCACCCCGCCACCCCGCCACCCCGCCACCCCGCCACCCCGCCACCCCGCCACCCCGCCACCCCGCCACCCCGCCACCCCGCCACCCCGCCACCCCGCCACCCCGCCACCCCGCCATCACGCCACCCCGCCATCCCCGCCAACCCCGCCACCCCGCCACCTCCGCCACCACCCCGCCGCCACCGCCGCCACCGCCACGACCGCCATCCCCGCCCCCGCCCGCCCCCGCCGCCCCCGCCGCCCCGCCGCCCCGCCGCCCCGCCGCCCCGCCGCCCCTGCCGCCCCGCCGCCCCGCCGCCCCGCCGCCCCGCGCCCCGCCCCGCCCCGCCGCCCCGCCGCCCCGCCGCCCCGCCGCCCCGCCCGCGCCACCGCCGCCCCGCCGCCACGCCGCACCACGCCGCCACCACCGCCACCACCGTACCACGATCCGACGCCCATCGCACGCCGTCCCACCCCGCCACCACCACCGCCGCCACCGCCGCCACCGTCACCATCGCCGCCACCGCCGCCGCAGCCGATGCAGATTCCGATGCCCATGGACGCGTCCGCAGTCCCGGCGGGCAACTAGCCGGGCTGAACCCTCCTGAGGGGTGCCAGCAATGGGAATTGCGACTCAAGGAAATGCGACTTACATTACGACGCATGTCTCAGACATTCAGAGGGTTCGAGTCCTGACGGAGCAATTCAACTAGGGAAATGATGCATTGCAAGTTAAGAGCTAATCTGGCTGTTGGTCTTGTTTGCTTGCCGTCTTTCACATCAACTATATTTCTTCAGATCATGTTCATAAAGCTAGAGTGTAGTGTGTAGTTTCACGATCTGCGTAGGTTGTGGAGCCCTGTGGAGAGTTTCTGGGGAATTTAGTTATTTAGTCAACAGTATCATCAATATCATATCGTTCATCAGTATTCATTAGCATTTATCATATTCGTTCTCACAGTACTGGCGGTAGTTGATCGAATTCATCACGTGGAGCACGATACGGAATAAAAGCCAATCTCTACAAATAATTTGTATCTATACAGATTATTTGCTGAATCAAATAGTGTCTATTGCACGGGATCAAATATTTAGTGTTATTAGATTTTCCTAAAACTCTCTTTGCTACCCTTATTTGTAATTCAACTTAATATAGTCATCGTCTTCTATATTATTTCAGTAGTATACATACCTTTTGCGGCTCTCGCACGCAACCAATCTTTATAAATGAGGTCTCCAAGAAAAGATAATTTCACGGGAGACGTGAATAATTGCACTTTGACTTTTAAAATATAAAGGATTTGCTTCATCGAACGCAACTAAATATTGATTTCAAATGCAACCCGCAACACTCGGTCGCATTTTTTATGCATCGTATCTTAAATAACTCCTAAACGAAGCGTTGCGGGATCTGAAAACTAAAATTTGACTGTCGAAGGCCTCAAAGGAACGTTTTTGAAAGTACTATTATATTTTTGCTGGTTCAACGCTTCTCAATTCTACCCCACCTGTTCCGTGTCCGTAGAATCTGCAACTGTAGGTGAAACTAATTACTTGATATTCTAAGCGAATGAGTTACACGGGTGTACCTCAATCGTGTAGGAAAGAGGGTGGGGTTGAACATGCGAGTGTTCTCGCACGAGTGCCCTAGAAGGAACTCAGTATGCTTAAAATAATAAATGGTAGGGAAAGAAACCAAGTGATCCGGTAATGGAACCCGATACGGTAATTTTACATACTGCGTGTGCTGCAGTATAACCTCAACACAGATGGTACAAAAGGAATAGGATATATGAGCATTATTTGAAGTATCTTATTATGAGCTTAGTAATTAAAAAAATACTATTCTTTGTTTTGGAGGAATCTATTTTGTTGCTTTCGATTACCGTTTTTATAGACAGCTACATATTTATATATTGTATTTATTTAGTATCATATTGTGACGTTTTCCCAAACAATCGTAATTGTCCATCATTCATTTGTGCATGCACATTACCTACATTGCTGCCTTAGACTTCGTTGCGCTGCCGCTGCAGCCACCTGCTTGTGCGTCCGAATCCGCCGGCTGTAGCGTGAGCAGCGCGCGCACTTAGTGGGCTAACGCCTGAGGCGCCGCTACTGCCTCCGCAGCCGTACAGTGCGTCCGTCTCCGTGTATCCAAGGTCGAAACCATTTCGCCACCCGTTGCTTGAAGCTGCCACGATGTTATTTTAAGCGTTTTACGATGTTTTCTGTGTGACGTGTGATCACTAAAGGTGTGTTTACGTATTGTTGCCTATTATTTTGTTGATACTTTTACAATATGAGTTCTGTAAATGTCATCCTTGAGCTCATGAATAACTGACTACCCAATTCTTCATGTTGGGCAAAACAAAAAATATTTCTTTTTAAAAGGATTGCTAAAACGATTAATAAAACGCAGTATACCATGCGCTTTACAGACGCCAAGTGATTATTGCACGAAATTATGAAACGTGGAATGCACACTCGTTTAATGATATGCGAGAAGTTCCAAAGGAGTATCATGCCTCCAGAGAGTCTCTTGAAGTTAGTTGAGATAAACCTGGAAATCTTAAAACAGAAATTAAAGAGAACAATACGAAACTACTAATAGTCTTAGGTAATTTGATGGCAATTCATTGCGATGACAGAATAAGTTGTAATTAGAGAAACTTAAGATATATTTCACAATGGAACAAATATTTCTAAATATAATATATTAGCTCTTGTGAGAAATACAAGTCAAGGTTGTAGAAATGGATATTAAGATTATAGTAAGAAATAAAAGATAAATAGTTAGAAAAAATGTGAAGAGAGGTACAGTCATGAAAAAGAAATGGACGAATGGAAACTGGGCATAATTGGAGGGTAAATAGGACATTGCAAGTAGGATGGAATGAATTCTTGAAGTATCTAAAGGTAAAAAAATGTCATATGTCCAAGAAGAATAGAGAAACGCCAGAAAGTAATTGTCGAGCAGAACACAAATGCGAGATAAATGAACAAAAGAAATAAATTCAATACAAATAAATAAAAAATAAACGTTATTTGATTAGGTTAACAGCCTAGGAAAATGAAATCAGTCTAAATTTTTAAGGATAAGGGGGTTAATTTAAATTGGAAAAAAAAAAAGGAAAACGATTGAAAGAACAAGGGAGGAAGAAATAAAGGTGGCGTAAGAGGAAGAATGAAAGATGGAAAAAGAGGAAACAGGAAATGAAGGAAAACACAAGGAGGAAAAGATGAGGAAGGAAAGGAAGAAAGGAGGAAGGAAGAGAAGAAAATAAAAAATGAAAGAGAGGAAAAAGGAGATAGAAGAAGCAAACTGGAAAGCTAGCGTGGACGTGGCGCACTGTACGCGACAGCGAAGGCCGAGCGGAGCGCGTCTGCTCGCGGACGCCGCCCACGGCGCCTCCGCTGAGGACGACATAAATTCACTTTAAATTGGTTAAGCAAATCGGCCCCCCCTTCCCCAACCCCCCCCCCAAGGCCCCCCCTGCTCCATCCCGCCGCATTCCGTGATCCCCGCCCAATTCCGCCCCATTCCGCTCCATACCGCCCGAATCCGGCCCATTCCGCACCATTCCGCACCATTCCGCCTCATCCCGCCTCATCCCGCCACGTTCCGCCACGTCCCGCAACGTCCCGCCACATCCCGCCACATCCCGCCACATCCCGCCACATCCCGCCACATCCCGCCACATCCCGCCCATCCCGCCACATCCCGCCTCATCCCGCCACATCCCGCCTCATCCCGCCAAGCACCTCGCCACATCTCGCCTCTTCCGCCAAATCCCGTCTCATCCCGTCTCATCCGCCTCATCCCGCCAAGTCCGCCACATCCCGCCACATCCCGCCTCATCCCTCCACATCCCGCCACATCCCGCCATATCCGCTACATCCGCCCAATTCCCACCGCTTCCCACTCCTTTCCTCCCCCCCCCCGCACCACACTGCCTCACCGCTTGACTCCACACCCCCGCGTAGATCAGGGTGCCATGACACGTCAAGATGTCTTATGTTGAGTGAGGAGCTGGTTTGAATAAGTGGACTTGCCGTTCTGTACGAAGAAATTCAACTCCAACGTAAAAGAATGGACACGTGCTCCAGCCACGCCGGCAATTATCCTTCGGTCCAGACTTTACTGCAGCTTCAGGACCAGTAACTCGGTTGAGAGAACCTGGAGGTTACAGATACAGTGGTTGTTTATTAGAGAATCATGGGTGATTTATATCAGGTGATGGTGTACACGGAGAAAGTAAACTCCATGTACTGGTATAAGCCTCTTCCTTTTCTCCGGCAACGCGTAGTCAAGCCGGTCTAAATAACAAGATCCAGAATCCACTACTTTTTGTATATATTTGTATTAAAACAATAATTGTATAAGATCGTAGGGGGTTGATCTACATCAGCTGTTCAGAAGGGAAAAATGTCGATATTTGTACAGTGAATCACCGAGAAACTTTGCAGAAAAGCCTGATTAAGGTGAGCCCCGTACCTCGAAACGAGCACTAGGTGCCTACTATCTACCGCTTTGCCTTACAAGTCATTTAAGAGACCCTGAATGGAATGGTGGCTCAGTGCATCAACTGATGTCACTGCATTGCCTCTGACCGGGAGGTCCTAGTTTCGAGTAACGCTGGTGACAGGAGTTTCGACACTAGCTTTTCTGTAGGAGAATTCTCCAGGAGAATTCTAGTGATCGGCTGCTCTGATCGGTAGTTTTCCGTGGTTTCTCCGATCAACACCAGGCGAATGCCGGAGCAGTACCCTAACAAGCGGGCCACGGGCCACGTGCGATCTTTCCTTCCTCTTCCTTGTCCTATCCTTACCACTTACACACACACACACACACACACTAACATGCACTACACTACCGCAGATGCCCGGAGACCGGTCGGAAATTACATGTCCCGGCTGGGGTGGTGCCCCGCAGGTAGGAGATATATTGTTTAGGAAAACCCTACTAGAGGACGGTAGGTTGGCCCGCGATCTCGCCATACAATGGAGGGAAGATCACCGCCACCTCCCGATGAAAAATATACTCTACACTTACAGGACTAATGCCCTCGGTAGGTAACACGCCCGGAATCACTAACAATCAATCTAGAGTCCCTGTAGAGACCCTGTGGAGACCCTGTGGCATTAAGTCGGGGAAGCAAATGTGGAGCGTGGGATGCGGCTCTAGGGCGGGGCCTTCAGTACACCTGTTTTATGATGTGGTTTGGATCTCACAGTGTAACACGGTGACTCAGTTCATTGGTATCGGTTCGTCACTTGACGTAAAGAATCGTTTCGCAACGTGTCCTACAGAGGTGAGTAAAGCCTTAGAAATTGATGGCATCTTGTCGTTGAATCAAAATCCTGTCGATTATCGAACTGTGTTATCATTTCAATCGCATTAGTATCATGTCACATGATAGTTCTCACTATCTCTTCATGCCTTTGTGTTGGGTCGGATCGGGTCATGTATAACGACGCTTTTTATTTTATGCTGTGATATCAGTGATATTGGAGATCATTTCATTCCAACCGGCAACATGATATTACAGCATTCAGTATTGCACCGATCGTGTCAAATTGTGCTAATGTTTTTCGTATTAAGGTAATCCGTTCAATTATGAAACTCTGTGCAGTAAGAGGATGGTGAAACTTGATTCATCCTATTCATGAATTGAAACATCTCCATTCTACTTTTGCTTTCATAGAGAACCAATTTTCCTGCTCGCGGTCTACTTGGGCACCAACACGGGCATTAGTAAATAGAATATTTTCGTACGTGATATAATAATATAACTTGAATCAAAATGTATATTTACGTCTTCTCATTTGTTATTGACGTAGACGTACTACATACATGCGAAACCGCATGTGTGTTTTCCAGAGTAAAGGTTTACGACAGACAACCTGGAAATGCGTTCTATAAAGCTGCGTTCGTTCGAAGTATTTTTGGAAATTTTATTGTAATTTATTGTAATTGTGTGTCTGTGTGTGTGTGTAAAGTAGGACATTATTAACGTTTGTTTCTATCTTTGCAGGTAAGTAGCTGAGAGGCAATAGCGCGGAAGCGAGGTAAGCCTCCATATTTGTATTTTGTCTCATCGATTTCCGACTTCGATCTCAATGATTTTATTTAAATAATACACTTCTTTTTATTTATTTGCTATTTAGTCCATAATTTTGTCTTGCTGTGGTATCAGTGGTATTACTTAAATTAATTTCTAGAATTGGACATCCTGAGTTTTACTAATTTTATTTTTTTATAAGGCAGGCGGAGTGTGCTAGTTACGGTGAAGGGAATATGTCATGTTCGTGGCTCACTTACCACCCAAGCATGGCAAATAAACTAGGCCCAGTTATGGGGAAACCGTTACACAGATTTGTGAATTAGGAACGAATCATGGACCATTGATGATTTTTCCTAAGATTTCATTTTGTGCGCTTTGTAAGGGATTTAATTTACTAGGACCTACGTTCTTTTTTGAAATTGGGTTAATGTCATCAAGACGGATTTGTGTATCAGTAGTTCACAGTATATTTTTTAATGAGGAATTGAAATTAAGGATTGTTTGTAATTTTCATATTTTTATGTGTTTTACTTGCTGCTGCTTTAGTATGTGCTTTCCATGTTAATTTCTTATATATATTCTCGTAAATATTTACTCGTAGTTAGTCCTTTAGTGTAGTGAATGTGTTATCCCGAGAGGTGCGGTGTTCCACCCCGCTGCATAGCCACATCCGATACCAACTTACACCTCGGCTTACGGGAGTTTTCCCCTCCAGGTCCCTTTGCCTAGGGACACCACCCCAGCCGGGACAAGCCCTAAGCTCCCGACTGGTCTCCCGAGATCTGTGATAGTGTAGTGCATGTAAGTGCATACTAGCGTACCGATACGAGAATTCTCGCATGTTAAACCACACCCTCTTCCCTATTTTTCCATTTCCATATAAAGTCTGTAATATATCTTTTCCTTCAGGATCTTTTTATCCTCCATCACGTGTTCTATATTGTCCTTGTAATTGATAACTATACAATACCCAATTGTCAATACAAACTATTCTTATTTAACGTTATTGCCGAGCAGAGAGCTACACCTGTGTAATTCAGTCGCGTAGAATATCAAGAAATTAGTTTAATTTCACATACAGATGCAGATTCTTCAGGTTCTGAACAGGTGGGATAGAATCGAGAAGCGTCGAACCAGCAAAAATGTAATAGAATCTTCAAAAGAATTCATCCTGTAGATTACGATGTGAAAAACGTTTCTTTGAGAACATTGGCTTCAAAATGTTAGTTTTTAGGTCATAAAACGCTTTGTTTAGGAGTTATTTAACGATTTAGATTAAAAATGCGGCCGAGTGTTGCTGGCTACATTTGATACGAATATTTAGATGCGATTTTTTTTTAAACAAATCCTTCAAATTTTTAAAGTCAAAGTGCAATTCGTCACGTCTCCGTAAAATTATCTTTCTTTAGAGACTTCGTTTTTAAAGATTGGTTGCCTGTGAGAACAGCAAAAGATATGAATACTACTGAATAATATATGAGACGGTGTTTGTGTGTAAGGGAGAAAATAGGACAAGACAGAGGAAGGAAGGATCGCGCGCGGTCGGCGGCGTCTTTCATAGCGCACTGCTTCGGCAGTAGCCTGGTATTAATCGGAGAAACCATGAAAAACTACCGATCAGAGCATTCGGCCGATAGAATTCTCCTCCATACACTGGCTGAATGTAACCTAGCTATATGGCTAGTGTCAATAGTCCGCAACTGTCTGTACTCGAGCCTTCAGACCTCCCAGTTAGAATCGCTGTAGCGAAACCTGCAATGCAAGGTCGGATCTAACTCAGCCGCAGCCAACACTACAGATATTATTATTGGTAAACAATAATTTGAGATATTATGTTTTAATTCATGGTAATGTATCATTTTCATTGGTCCCTCCGGTTATGTGAAAATCGGAAATCGCTTCTTCATATCATGCAGAATTATTTCAAAATATTCGCATTTCATCCTACACAACACCAATCGTTTCATCTTTGTTTCAATGGGAAGATAAAAAAATTTTCTTAGAAGAAATAAGAAATAGAAAAGGGGAAAGAACAACAATACATCCATATTTTAAATACGATTATCATTCATTCAAAAGAAATTACTATTCTGAATGACGTATCTGCTATTAAGAACCTACTCTCTATTGCAGGGTGGGGGAGTTAATAAACGTAATTCCTTTGAACAAAATACATTTACATAATATTTACATTTAGAATAATTTCAAAAGTTACCTTTCTTACATTTGATAATAGCACATATCATTAAATAATGGGTTTTGAAATGAAAAAATTGAGGCTTGGGCAGTATTATATACTAACTCTGGAGCTACAAGTTGAAATAACCGACGCAGAAAATCCAAATAAAAATGTCATCGTTTTAAACTACTTCAATACTAAATTCCACAAAAATCAAATTTTACAATTCATTAAAAACTTCGAACGCGAGGTTCATTTCACGATATCAAATTTTTATAAATAATTTATGAGCAATAATAGTATGAGAATTTTTATTATATAGTTTATTACCAATTAATTACCCTCAAAATGAAATTTTTATCGTTCTTTTTTAAGAAACATCATTATGCGTATTGTATATTAATGAGTGTACTTAGTATTGTATATAAAAACGCATTTTCGTGGTCGTTATTATAGTAAAGTAGTTCAAAATTCCGCCTCTATATTTGGTCCTCTTCCATTGACTAGACCAACAAGTTTGAACCGACTTTGCCTCCACTCTGTCCTTTCTTCGCGACCTCTGCGTACTGCCCGCGTCGGGGTCACCTGGCAGGGCCTGACCGCGCGAGGAAGTGCAAGCAGACCGGACTGGATTGCCTTGACCTTCACACATGTTTCGCCGTTTCATTTCTCTCGCGCGACGAGAATGAGAGGTGGGAATTTATCAACTTCATTTTTTTTTAATTTTTACCCCGTTGACGTCCTTGAGTTGAGATGCGGCCATACTCGCATATTACACTCGTAGCAGCCACAGACAGTTTGTCATTATGGTCTCTAGTTGTTGGTCTTGAATTTGTTGTTGATGATGATGACGATTTTCTTCGTGTGAATGTTTTTTAACTGCATGTAGAAGTGCATCGATATTATTCATAGTTTTGCAGAAAGGGACGTGAATCATAAGAAAAAAAAATATTTGCATTAAACGAAACATGATAAATGTTAAATGATAACTGATAATATAACTCCAGCATATGATTAATGAACGATAATTATTGGTACGTGAACATAAGAGCATTCGTATCGTTATTACGGAACAGTTCTTTCCGATTCCGAACTCTTTCGGTTTTTTACTGTACCGATACGTTAATTCTTTCGAAACGCAAAAACACTCATTCTTTATTACTAGTTAATACTAAATTATATTTGCTCTTGTAACAATAAATTAATCTATTACTGTGACTATATAAATAGTTCGATTTGGTTTCAGTTAGAAAATTCTAATGAATAATTAGTAAGTAACGGGTCTATTCTAATTTTGTAAATTGAAACATTTTGGTTTTTTAATTTTTTATTTACATGTTTTTGTCTCTGTCACTACAACCTCTAAATTTACAGAATGTAGTGTCTTTTCAATATTACTTGCTATGGGTTTGGAAGGAAGTGTACTCGAGCGTTACGTGGATGATTTTTCTTTTATCATTATTCAGTCAAATATGAGATAGTTTTTTTACTGATTTTACAAAATTTCACACTCGACTTCATTTACAGATATGACATTTATTCACCCTGAGGAAATATATAAAGCATGGCTGAGTGTACGACTCAGTATGTTCGTCGCTAGAACAGTTAGAGAGTTAGTTTACAATAAGCCAATGGATTCCGCGTGTCCCTCATTTTTGTTCCACATTATATTTTTCCTAGCCATTACAAGCTAGGGTCGGTGTGGCAATATAGTCTCTCTCTTGTAAATATTTTTGTAAGTTTTCTAAAAGACTAATACGCTTTTGCGTGAGTTATGTGGTGAAGACATGCATAGTGAAGAAGAGAAGTGTTAAAAGTTAATATTGCTTCGATGGTGTCAATGTGAAGGAAGGATAAGAGTAATGACGCAAAATGAACGAGATTAAAAAAGTAAAAGCAAATAAAGAGGGAAAGAGTAGTATTATGATCTACTCTTTATAGAAAAATATTCAGTAAGAATGCCATATAATCTTCCCAGCAAGAGCATGTGAATCAGTAAAAGAACAAAAGAACGATCAATAAGTGCAGTTTCTGACGTTCGATTTCATATTTTTTATCATTGCCTCATAGCTGTTTGTTTTTAGAATATTTATTTAACATGTATAAATTTTCCCGAGTTTCACAAACTCCATTTTCATTTCCTTAATTAGTCCAACATAATTGAAAAAACGTATTTCAAATTGGAATGTTTTTAGATCTTTTAAAAGATTCCGATGTCATTGACCATAAAATTTTGCATTCAAATTTTAAGCATCCATATCAAGGAGTAACGTACTAATATTAATAAACCTTATATTCTCATCTTTCACATTCTTTGTCAATTGAGCATGTGGTTCCTCATGGTTTGATCTTGGGCCCTATCTTCTTTATTTAGTGTGTAAAAGATTTCCCATCGTCTATTAAAAACGGAAGGACAGTTCTCTTTGTTTAAAAAACACTGGAAATTGTTTTGCAGAAATGAAAAAATAAAAAGTACAATTTCAGATAATTTGAATTGGTTTCGAAATACCACATAAATAGTAAACGAAACAGAAACACTTTCAATGCAGTTTTGCTTTTCAAACAAGCAATCGCATGCGTCAATGAAAATGAACAATATTCAAGTGGCTGATGATAAAAATCACAAAATTTCTGGGTCTCTGATTCAGTGAAACCTCAAATAGAATATACGCACTATAAACTAATTAAACACTAAATTAAATTCATTATTTAATGCATTCAGAATTTTCTTCAAATTCAGTCAGCTTTCATGCGGTTCGTTGCGTGGATTTTGCGAGCTCTCCTTATTGAGCTCTGCTTCTGCTGGTTGTGGTAGGAGTATAGCACGGGGAATCGGGTTGCAATTTTTTAGCAATACATTCAATGAAAATATGTAGTTCATTTACGGAAGCTAATATGTATCACTCTCGTATTACTAGTGAGCAAATATTTCTAGTTTTGAAATGTTCCTAACCCCGCTTTATTGGTAGTTTTGTTCACGAGTCAACTATATAAAGTAAAAGAGTGGGATAGGATTCTGGTTCTCAAAAAAAAAATGTTTGATGAAATAAATCAAATCATCATATCACTTGAGACACTCATTCGGAAAATATCGTTTTGAAACCTACAATACATTTTTAAAAATGTGAAAAGAATTGTGGCAACCACATTGCGCGTAAATTCGTTGTGACCCTGGAATATAATTTTTTTTTTACATTTGTAGTGGTCGAACTATTCAAGAGTCGTGATTTACGTTCTTGTTATGCGTATTTCTGGAACTTGCTTCATGCACGTAAGGAAATACATGGATATAAGATGTAAAATAAAAAATCCATAATGAAGTGGTAATACGACTGAAGTGCCACGTGCAAATTATCTCTGCTATAAATGTGTTGGAATTCTTTGAAAATGCAGGAAATAGGAGTGGTGGTATGCTCGTTTGCAACTCAACTACGGCGGTCGGAATTGAAGGTAATTCATTAATCTCGTTTTCTCGCAGAGAATTTGTTGAGAATTGATTAAGTGGCCTTTTCATTATGAATCTTAAATGTGCATGCATACGTTTGCGCTGACATTTGTTACTGTGTAGACAGGTTCTTTACATATTACCTTTCACTAGCTCCATACTCAGAATACGTAACAGATTTGTTTAAATCTTGTTGTTGCCAAATTCATTCTTTTTCTTTTATGAAAAAAAAGTTACGTAAAAGAGCTGCGATGAAGTACCACATCTGCTTCCTATCAGGATTTCCTTACCTTTTCAAATGGCATGTAACGGGTTTCGGAAATTGATAGATTTGCTTGTGCGTGACCTGATGGAAATTACCTGGTAATACTGGGAGGGAGAGTCTGTGACTAATTTTCTGCTCTCTTCATTTGAAAATCATGCACATACGAAGAAAAAATAAGTATATGTAAATGAAATGAGCCATAATATTCACATACCGTTGGGGGTGGAGATGTCAACGACGGGCATTTTCCCTCTTTGTTTAGGTACAGAATTACTGTTTCTTCATTTAGAAATTATTATTAGATTATTAGAACCTTTCTTAACCACAAGTGAAGAGCTTTGTCATTGAACGATTTTGAATTGTTTACAGAGCAATTCGTAAAAAATCGCCATTCGTAATAGTTGGCACAGATCAAAAAGTGAAAACGTTTTAACACAAACAGAAAATGATTGTAATATATTACTAAATGCTTGTATTATTATTTCTTAATAAAATACAATTAGGTACAATTCCTTTAATTGTATTGCAATTTATTGGGGTCCCGCCGTTGACCTCCATCGCCCATCTTCTCTGTGCCGGAGTGTCATTTTATTATGCTACTGTTAATAAATGTATATACTGTTATTAAAAGGAATTATAAAATTAATAAATTATATACTGTTAATATATAATAAATATATATAATATATAATTTAAAAAAATATATACTGTTAATAAAAGGAATAAAGAAGCGAGTTTTTATATTATTTGTTTTACACACACACACACACACACACACACACACACACACACACACCCACATACACATCTGACAGATGGGTTGCTCCTGGCGCCAGTCGGTTAGATGCGTCTAAATTGAAAATAAAGTTTATATATTTATCTAGAATTATGATTGTACGCGTTGGTAGAATATAATTGTTGCACAAATATATTCTGTAAAAATTTGCGTATTTTCGATAATGGTTTTGGTAGAATTTTCAGAAACATTATAAAAAGTATGAATATTAAAAAAATGTCAGGTGGAATATTCCATGACAATTGAATTACTTTGAATAACAACTTCGTTCATTTATAGCCAAAAAATTCAATACAGGTACTAATAAGATATCAATCTACTCTTCCATCTGAAAATAATTTCGATCTTTTTTCCTTGCTGGGTAGGGAGAGGACACAAATATTATGTCGCCCCGGGCATCAATAATCAAAAAGTCTGCTCAGTATGGAGATACTGTTAACGGTTTTCTAAGAGCGTTCTTTTGTATATTATATTAGATTAAAAATGGTTTTGATGTTTCTACACTGAATTTAAGAATCACGAAACATCGTTCTTCTGGGCAGGAGATGACCACATTTGATAACAGCTCTTCGTAAATTATTTGGAGATTGTTTAATTGAATATACTATAGGTAAACCGTTCAAACGTTACGTATGAATCGGAGAGAGAGAGAGAAAGAGAGAGAAAGAGAGAGAAAGAGAGAGAAAGAGAGAGAAAGAGAGAGCAGAAAATGTAAAAACATTGCTTTAACATATTCAAGAAGTAGTCTGCGAGTGTGGTTTATTCGATAGATTTCTTTTGAATTATATCAGAATATCATCAGTTGAATATAGAATGTATTTGGCAGTTGTACATAAAAATGGTCAATTATAAAGTCATCCGCTAGAAATTGCGTATGGAGAAAGCGTTATTTTCATTTAAATGTTAATTGTTGTGTATTTATTGCTCTTAATTCCATGTCTGCTAAGAAAAAGTTTTTTTATTACGTCGCATATCCTACAAGATACATATTGTATTTCCGAAGACCCACAGCTACTCTTTGCACTGCGGATCTCCACGCTTGTCGGAGAATTTCTCCATCAATGAGTAATTGGGGATGGGATTAACTCCATCACTTGGTCCAAAAGACTGGATCGGGAGGTAAGAATTGGGCGTTGCCCATGGCTCCATATTTAAGTTACTGCTCTGACATCCGCCTGGAATTCTGGAAGAGATGATAGAAATGGCCAATCACTGCACCCGACCTCTAGAATTTTCATCCAACGGTCGGATTTGACTTCGCTATTTAACTGGTGTCGAAAATCCAACAGGATTTTCGATTTTATCTGTATAGGAAAATTGAATCCGGTTGGATCCAATGTGTCTGAAGTGTCTGTAGGAGACGAGGAGAGTTCTAGTGGTCGCCTGCTCTGTTCGGTACTTTTCTGTGCTTCTTATGATCAATACCAGGTGAATGCCGGAATAATGTCCCTACAAACGGACAACGGACGACAACAATATTCACTTTGTCTTCCTTGTCCCGTCTCCTATCCTCCCCCAACACACTCATATATGTGATACTCAGCCAAACATGTCGGGAACCCACTTGCGAATTCAGAGATTACCCCGCCCGGGGAAGTGCTCCACCGGATAGATACCTGGAGAAGGTAAACCAAAAGCTAGGGTGCATGTCGACGCCAGATCTCACTATCTAACAGGAGAGGATCTGCGCCACCTTCCTGGATAAAATCGTCACGTCACTTTCAGAACGAATAAGGTACGTACTTACTTGAATGGCTTAGGTAGCTCAGGACTTCAATTAATGTCACTGTAATGCCTCTAACTGGGGTCCTAGGGTTCGAGTCGCGACGGTGGCCGGGTTTTCGACACTAGCTAGGTCGAATTCGGTCGCTGTCTGGAGGAAAATCCTAGCGGCCGGTTGCTCTGATCGGTTGTTTTCCATGGTTCCTCGAATCAACACCAGGCAAATGCCGGAGCAGTACACTAATTAACGGACCACGGAACGCGCGCCATCTTTCCCTCTTCCTTGTCCTATCCTTGTCATTGTCCCTTACACAAACTACACTTCCATGCACTACACTACCTCACATGTCGGGAGACTAGTGGGCAGCTCAGAGCTTGTCCGGGTAGAGCAGTGCCCCGTTGCTGGGAGATACCTGGTTAGGAAAACATCATAAACCGACATGTAAGTCGGCGATGGATCTCACCATCTAGAGGAAGTTCACTGCTACCTCTCGCGATAAAACACGTACTATACTTTCGGGACTAAAGACCTTAGCAGTTGACGAGCCCGATATCACTAATCAATGAATTGATCAATCGTAAATGTTCAATTTCTAGAGCCGCCTTATCGCTTGCGCTGGTGCAGAGGGGAAACGCTGTTGTCTCCGCAGGATTCGACCATTATGTCCTAGGGTTTGAGCCCCGACAGTGGCGGAATTACGACCCTAACTTTATTGGATTGAATTCAACCCGTCTCGAGATGCATTACACTTCCTGCATCTAATGACCTTAGCAGTTGACGCGCCCGGAAAAACGAATCAATCAACGTACGTAGTTGACGCGCCAGGCAAGGGTCAAAACTCCCTCACTGAGAGGCCGGCTGCTCTGATCAGTAGTTTTCCGTGGTTTCTCTGATCAACACCAGGCGAATGCCGGAGCAGTACCCTACAAAACGGGCCACGGACCGCGCGCGATCTGTCTTTCCCCTTCCTTGTCCTATCCTCTCCCCTTACACACTCACACTAACATGCACTACTCTACCACATATTCTGGGAGACCGGTCGGGGGCTTAGATCTTGTCCCGACTGGGGGCCCGCTGGTGGGAGGGTCCTGGTTAGGGGAAAACCCCACAAGCCGACGGTAGATCGGTGCCGGATCAAGCCATCCAGCGAGGGGAAAATCACTGCCATCTCCCGAGAAAAAACAAGTACTACACTAACGGGTCTAATGACCGAAGTAGTTGACGCGCCCGCAAACACGAAAAATCAATCAATCAATCAATCAATCAATCTCTCACTGAGAGGTTTCATAAAAGACGAACAACACGCAACTCTCCATCATCAGAGCCCCTCCTCGTGTACGCCTGTCCAATACGGACAAATGCTGCCAAATATAATTTACAAAAATTGCAAGTCGTCCAAACCAAATTCTTAAGATCCATTACCCAAGCTCACTGGTTCATCTCCAACAACGAACTGCAGACCGAATTAAACATTGAACCAATCACTCACCGTATTGTCTACCTTGCCAATAACTTTTCCTTGAACATTCTGTTGATCAACCAAGGCAGAAATCTTAAACTAGGAAAATATACAAGACGCCAAACTCGAATTAAATACAGACATGCGTTACATGCATTCTTGGACATTTTCAGGAAAATTGTACAAACCAATTTGAGGTGCTCTTCGAGTCCAATCGCCAGATGTAGGTTAGTGTTAGTAGTAAATTAGGTCAAGTTAGACCGTAAGCCAGCAAATACAAATGTAAAGTTAAATATAAACTGAACTTTGCAATTTGACCCAAACTATAAATGAATGAAAAAAGCGCGCCACGCGGATGTGGCGCGCAAACAAGTGCAGCGGGCAGCATGCTCACCAGTGCACTGCGAGCCTCCGCCCGGGACGCCGTGGGTGGCGCGGTTATTTCCGTCGCCCTGTTGCTGTTGTGCGAACAAGCTCCGCGCCCGCCGCGCCTATTAGGCACGCATTGCGTAGCGGGCCTCCTGCAAATCAAACGACAATTCAAGTGGATGCACAGATTCACATTTCTCGTAGCATTTCTTCTGGAATACCACTGCTTTTATACAATTACAGTCAGTTTCTTCATAAACTTATTTTCTAATTTCTTCAATGCATGTCTATCAATTATTATTATTATTATTATTATTATTATTATTATTATTATTATTATTATTGTTGTTGTTGTTATTGTTATTATTATTATTGCTGTTATTATTATTAACACATCCAGTTCCACATTTTACGGAAGCGGAAGTACGCACGCTTACTATATTAATAATGCATATAATGTAAATAAATTAGTATAGGAATATTCCAACTGTATTTTATAAAGTAAGCTTCTGTCAACAGATATTTATTGTAAAATGTATTAAAAATTATGTACTATCAATTGTTAAAATATACAATTAAAAAACAGGTCTGAAGATGACTATAAGGTGAAGCCGAAAAGTCATCAAAACATACTATATCTAACAATATACGCTATAGTAAATTACTCTTGAATGTCAAAAATAAAAAGTGGAACTGGTTGTGTTAATAATTTCAGTGAGTATAAAAAGTATGCGTACACCTAAGGATTTCTACAGAAAAGTTTTAATTGGCTTACTTGTACATAAAAGTAAAAAAATCATCCGTCTTTGATGTGAAGAAAGTATGTTTTATTTGCTTTCGTCAGTAAAAATAACAGTTTTCCAAAGTGTTTAAATATCGGTTAAACCATTTTTTCCAATCACATTTTGGCGCGAATTTCAAATTTTTAAACTGAAAAACTTGGTTTTAATCGTTTTTTACTACCGTCCCCATTGTTTAAAAATCTGAAAAAATATGTTATTGAGTGTTATGAGACCCATTTTACGACACTATATCATATAATAATAATTATTATTATTAATATTAGGAAATATACGCAAAATCATTTATCGTTATCAATGTTTTCAGTTTCTCTCAGGGCTTGAACTTTTGACTTGATATGTCTTCGCTTGTATGCTGACGAGATTCCCTCCCTTTCTACTCTTTTAGGGTAATTCAAGAATACGTTCGCAATTTTAGCTTCCTCAAAACCTCAATGAACCAATTAACAGAACTTATTAACATTTCACTGATTCTTTTTCTCCTTTTCTTTCTTTTTCCTTTCATTTCTCTTTACCGTTCCATTCATCCCGATTCTTTTACGATTTCCTATCAAACTCGTCCTCCCTCGCTTTTACTCCTGTCACCCATGTGTATATCTTCATCCAAATTGCGTGCGTATTTTTCATTGAATGACTCTCTTTATTATGTACTATTGTAATATAAATTCTAAATGTGGTCAGGCGGAAGAGCAGGCTAAATGGCCTGAGCCTCGCCACCAATAAAGACATTTATTTATTTATTTATTTTATTTTATTGGGGAAATTGAGTCAGTACTCCAATGTTATCACGTCGAAAATGAATTTCAAAAATGTCTTATTTTTTCTACATTAATTTGTTGTCAAAATTCGTTGACAAAAATACCACCAAATTGAACTATTTTCCCCTTCTCTGCAATTTTTTTCAGTTTGATACACGCGATAGATTCTGAGAAAATAATTAAAATATGCAAAACACGTTTTTCGTTGTATCTCTGCAACAGATTGCCCTAGAAGGCTGATTTTTTTGTGAATCTACGTCATTTTGTATTCTCTTTCATATGAGCATCGCGATTATCGATTTGATTTGGGGGCTCTTTTCACTAAACACTACACCCTCATACCTTCTCGACATCGAAAAATTAGGAAATTGCATTTGAAATTTTCAAAAATTCAGAGATTTTCCATTTACATTATTTAATGTTTTAAAGAACAAACGTAATTAAGAAAAAATCTATATTGTAGTTTCCCTTTTCCAATTTTTTATTGCAAACGTTCGCCGAAAATGGGACATGCGCATTTTTATGCGTCCTTTGCTCTATCCGAGTTAAAAAAGAAAAAAAATTGGAGCCGTTGCCGTTTTTGAGAAATTAATTCCTTCAAAATGTGTGTGTGTAAACGTCATGAACGTGTGACGTCATGGGATTAGACAACCCCATAACGCCACCATCAGCTACGAAAAGAAGCCCATGAACAGAGAGGAGTAGGGTACGCGGCGAAGCGATGGCTTGTAAACGCGCCATCTACCCACAGCTTTTCGAACTCTGACGCCCGAACTAGCGAATAATGTTTTTCCGGGAGGTCACGAAAAGATGAGAATATTCACCCCTCCAAAACTTTCCCCAGGCGCGAGTACCTTAAGTACGTACGTCGGAGGAGCGCTCTATGATTGCCGCAGCGACGGCGACTGGACTGAGTTCTGAAGGCGATTGTAACTTGATAGCATAGGAGTTTATTTTAACTTTTTAGTTAAAAGCTAGCTTGAGAAGCGTATCAACGAAAGTGATGTAATTGAGAAGTGGAGTGCACGAACATTCTTCGCATTGACATTCACAATATTTGAGAGAGCAAGTGAAGTGATTGTTTGACTTCGATATAATTTCAAATTTGTAAAATTTGCATAGAAGAACATTAACACTAAATCCAGCATCTCATATTGTACGCTGAGACCACACACGCACAAAGTGTGGTAGGTAGGCCGAGCATTTAAAGCATAAATTCAGCAACATTAATTATTCGAGGCTGGAAGCGCGAACAAACTTGTACGGCACGGCAGAAGAAGGACGACCCGAGGAACAGCGAAGCTTAGGTGAGGAAGATTTGGACTGGAACGAGAATTGTAGGAGTCCGGAGAACGGAAGAAGGGTGTGGAAATTGGAGGCGTGGCGGAGTCCAGAGCTCGAAGGAAAGAAACTGGTAACATCGTGGGACAGCGAGCGAAGACGGGTGGCAACGCTAGGCTGCGAGCGGCAGAAAATTCCCACGATTACCTACAGGCGAGCGATGCGGAGCTGTTGAGGCAAAAGAACTGGCAACTTTTATGCGGCGATCAGTTGGGGAAAGAGAATAGCAGTAAATACACGACAATTTGTGTTAAGTGGATGAAAAGTCCAGAATAGGTGGGAGAAGTATTCCGAACGATGTGAGTGGCAGTTTCAAGTTCATTTACTGCGCGTGTTATTGAATTCATTCAAAGAGGCCATACCGTGTACAATTTTACTTAAATAATTCATGATTTTCACATGTACAGTTGATGTTATCTGAAAAAGTCATAGTTTATTGTATTGTGTGAAAAGTAATTGTTTTCTGTGATATGTAAAGGGGGTCAGATGTAAGTAACGTCTATGTTACGTGTTATTGTTTTTTTCTTTAGAGTTCACGGTGTTATAGTGGGTGCGAAACCGAAGGCTAGCATCTGTAAACGGGATACCTTAAAACAAGTGTAAAATTCATTTTAAAAGCCGTGCAAAAGACTAGAGAGTAGAAAGAGTAAAATAATGTGGTAGATGAAAATTCATAAAGAGAATGAGCAAATTGTGAATTGTAATTGGTGAAAGTGTGTTCAGGCTGTCGAGGTGATGCCAATTTTTTTTGTATTGCCTTGTTTTCTGTTTTTTTTCAGTGACCAGCTATTTAGAGTGCATAATCCTATTATATAATTGTGCCACTGTAATTTTTCATTGAATATATGCTCATTTTATTCGTATTTTATCTGATTCGTTGTGTCAAGGGTTCAGACCTTTCTCATACCCAAAAGACCCTGCTTCTTGAGAATTTTAAGCTCGCTTCACGAGCATTCATACTATCACGCTCTCCCCACGTGGGGAAGGTAAGAGATGGGTGTGCAAAAAACAAACAAACAAGCAAACAAACAACAGAAATTTCAACGGAAATGAGACCTGCGGACATTCTTCTGTCGAAAAATCTGGGAATTCTACCGCAGTTACAACACTTAGTCTTTTTACGTTAATACATAGTAAGATTAAATATTTGAAATTATCTGACTAGACGGAAAACGGTCATATCAAGTGACTTGCATCTGAACTCCCATAGCGAACACAATTTCAATCTGTTTACAGTTTAATAGAATCTGGCACTACGAAAGTGACATTTTGTTACTTTCTACATCGCTGTCTTTCTGTCGCCTTTTCGCCTGAATGATAAGTGTGCCTATCTTTAAGTGTTCCACGACGCCATACAGATGGTTGACATTTCAACAAATGAGTAATAAATACTTGGAAACTCTCGAAAACAGCGACAACATATGTCTATACACAGCGGTGACGTGTGGGGCCCATTGCTCCAAGTGTTCCTAGTAGCTGGAACTGTCACGTTCTGGCTTTGTAGACATGTGTTGATGTTTGGGCGCTTTCAAACAGAACGTTCCCCCTATAAGAACCAGAATACTCTCAAGGGCTATAGTAACCTCTCGTATTATTCCAATGTTGTTATATCAGTGTTCTTATATCTGCAAATAGAGATAATAATAATAATAGAGATAATAACCAATGCCCAATTTTATTATTCTTGCTAATAATATATCACCATTCGGCAACCAAAGGTGAATTCGAATTTAGTGCTAATAACTGCTATGAATGCATGAAAATATAATGTGTTGAAAATATGTATCTTTTTTGACAGGACGCGTATTTATCCAGAGGGAAACTAATATATGGTATTCTCTGAATACCAAGTTTGTAGTTACTTAAATTAGATATTCAAATGTTAGGAAAAAATCCTTAAGAAGCGATAAAATCACACTTCTATTTGTAATGATTTTAAGAGTAAAGTTTCATTGTTCAACCATTATTACTATGGCGTTAGACGCTATTTATTACCATATTTATCCTTCATTCTGCCTCTCTTGCATAATATACAGAATTACATCCAGTAGTTCAGAGGCTCATAAATCATTTTTCGAACGTCTGGAAAAACACAGAAAGGCTAACACATTCAAATATTCCAAACGAACTCCGCGTGTTTTCCCACGCATTTCCGTTTCCAATGAATGAGCACGCGCGAAAAAAAAATAATAAAAAAAAGTTCTTTCGAAAAACTGTTTTTAGAGCATTCAGCGAATGAAATATTTTTGCGTGGCTCATTGAAAGCGGGTAATTAATGGGTTGGCACGCGACCGGTTTGTAAGCAGAGGCTTGCAGGGCGCGCGACCTCCCTCCGGGAAGGCGGGCTGTGTTTTTTTGCGAGCCGCGAAGGCGCTGAGGTAAGTCGGAAAGCTTGCGCGCTCAGGCCGACTCTGCTGGCGGGACTCAAACAGAAGGTGCGCGGAAAGGTCCTGGGCGCGTGGTTTTGTTGAGAAGGACCAAGACGTAACGACCTAATTCTAAAGAAATACTTTTTCTCTGTTTTATCGATCTTACAGTCAAAATTCTCCTCCAGCGACAGAACTCGACCTAGGTCTCTAGCTAATATAGAAAATGCTGCCACCGCCTGGGCTCCAACCTAGGGCCGGTCACAGGCACTGCAGTGACATCAACCCTCGGCCCCGATGATAATCAATGAATAATCTTGGACAATCACAATAGAGAATAAATGGCTTGGTTTAAAGCGTGCGCGTGCGTGGAATGGAGGTGGGTCGGAGGCGCGTGCCGTGGCCGTGGCCGCCTCCCGCTGTGCCCCGAAAATACGCCTACGCCGCGCGTGCCTGTACCACAAGCAGGCGGCACGTGCGCGCACGCGCACGCTCTCTCGGCTGCTCGCTGCTACCACCGCCACAAGCGCGTGTTGCTGCCCCTGTTTGGCAGCGGGACGGGAGAGGTCTGACTGGATGGTCCTAGGTTTGAGCCCTGCCGACGGCAGGATTTTAGGCACTAGCTGGATTGATTGATTGATTTTTTCGTGTTTCCGGCCACGTCAACTACTTTGTTCATCAGTCCCGTTAGTGTCGTGCATGTTTTTTCTCGGGAGATGGAGGTGATCATCCCTCGCTGGATGGCGAGATCCGGCGCCGACCTACCGTCGGCTAGTGGGGTTTCCCCCTAACCAGGACTCTCCCACTAGCGGGGCACCGCCCCAGCCGGGACAAGCTCTCAGCTCCCGACCGGTCTCCCGGAATATGTGGTAGTGTAGTGCATGTTAGTGTAAGTGTGTGTGTGTAATGGGAGAGGATAGGACAAGGAAGAGGAAGGACAGTTCGCGCGCGGTCCGTGGCCCGTTTGGTAGGTACTCCTCCGGCATTCGCCTGGTGTTGATCGGAGAAACTACGGAAACTATCGATCAGAGCAGCCGGCCGCTAGAATTCTCCTCCAGGCAGCGAGTGAATTCGACCTTGCTGGAAAGCTAGTGTCGAAAATCCTGCTGCCGTCAGGACTCGAACCTCAGAGGCGCTGCAGTGACATCAGTTGATGCACTGAGGTACTTCTCCCGGTACTCGCTGTGGGGATTTGGGTCGAATTCAGTCGCTGTCTGGAGGAGAATTCTAGCCGTCGGCTGTTCTGATCGGTAGTTTTTCGTGGTTCCTCCGATCACTACTAGGCGAATACTCTAACAAATGGGCCACTAACAGTGCGCGATCTTTCCTTCCCCTTTCTTGTCCTATCCTCACCCCTTATACATACTTACATGTACTGAACTACTTCACTTACCTGGAGACAGGTCAGGAGCTTAGAGCTTGTCCCGCTGGTGGGAGATATGTGGATGGGGAAAACGCCACCGACTGTAACCGACGGTAGGTAGGCCAGCGTCGGAGCTCACCATCCGGCGGGGAATCATCACCGTCACACACACACACACACACCCCAGGAAGACATGCACTACATTTAAGGGACTAATGACCCGTAGCAGCTGTCGCTCCCGAAATCACTAATCAATCAATCAATCACTCAATGGGCATCGGGGCCGAATCCTGAGGGGCAGGATGCCAAATGCCAACACATCGCTAACTTCACGCGGCGTTAGAACCTATCCGGGATTCGATTGTCACACTGAAGATTGCACTTTGGCTAGGCGGTAATGTATATGGTGATATATGCCGGCTTCAGAGTATTGCACTTTGGCTAGACGGTAATCTATTCGGTGAAACGTGCCGGCTTGAGTTTCCCCTTTTGGAGTTCAGCTAGTGTGAAGTATCACGACGTGCGCAGATTTTGTCAGTGTTAGCTGTAAGTTATACCAGACCAGAATCTGGGCTTAAGATTCTTCAGTCTAAAACCTATAATACGAACCATAACACGAACATCGTAACAATAAAGAAGAAAATATTGTTTTCTGTCATATTTAAAGAAGTTCGTATGTATACATTGTTATAGAAAACCAAGTGTTGCTTTTCTAAGTAGTCCGCTCTTGTATTTACAATGGTCGAAATTTCATACACCCGAAGGTTATGTATTCATGAATGCGGCATATTTTTGTCGTTCTTCAGTAGCAAATACTTAAAAAGAAATATACAACGTATCCCAGTCCAGTGAAACGATTAATATAATATGTAAAGTTGTCAGAGATACTTTGAACGAGAATGTAAGATTTTGTATTCGACATTGACCCCACGAGCGACCGATGTCTACGGAGCCAGCGGGACATCCATCTACATACTACCGGCAACCGTCCAACAAAACACGCGAACGTGACCGAGCTCGTGGCAGATTCCGGAAAAGGTCAGCCAAATCGTCTCTAGACTAAACAATGCGCATGCAAAATATACACGTTATAGGTACGGGTTGTTATGAAAACGCCAGGCTTTGGTTCAGTGGCGTTTTCTTTGGGTGTGCAAGTCGTGTATCAACGCCCAAGGAAATAAAACATTTTTTTCCTTTGAATTTATTTATTATATTTTTGTATTTCTTCGGTCTTCCGTGCGATCGGCGTCATAGATCGACACCAGCGCTTTCACGCAACGCAGACAGTGCGCGAGCGCAGTTCAGGCAACGGCTCAGGCCGTTGGCGAACGCCTCCAACGTCTTCTCGACGGATCGGGAGGCGGCAGCGCATGTGCATGACGTCCCCCCTCTCACGGACAAAGCGTGACAATGCGTTTGATTGGATCTCTACTTAACAGCCTGCTGGAGAAAGAGAGCCCGTGACCCTGATAAACTCCGTTGCGCGTTGCGGTCTTCAGAGTTACTCATGAAATAAGTGTTATATTATGATAAGGATAGTGAAACAGTGTAACATTAGTTTTAAATAATTGCTTTCCTTCCCTGTCGTGTAAAGAAAAGAAACAAGTAATTGAGTAATGAACGATCGTGTCGTAACCTGATAATTTCAGAATTTAGTTTTAAAACGAGAACCGAAGAATGAAAAAAGCGTTGAGCATGTCTTTTTAAATACTTTAAAATGTAATTTCCAATCTTTGCGATAGAAAATACAACGTCGTCATTGTTAATATTTTGCGACTATCTTTCCCTCATTCTTCCAACATTATAATTTAAAATAAATACGGATTTTATTTACATAATTGAATTTTACTCTAAATATGTAAGCGAAAAGAGTAGTGTAGGTGTTAACACTTTCCTTCACTGCCAACACCCTAGGTCTTGAGTGAGGAGACACCATTGCTTTGGTTGTATTCTGATGTGGCTTTTCAGAACATGCTATTTGTTTTATTTCCCACAAGCACTATTTGCTCGCTTCGCTGGAACCAGTGAATGAAATAAAATTTAATTCACCATTCAACAATGAGAAATCAATCAATTCAGACTTTTTGGAGCAAAATGTTCAGAACTATTCCGTTTATTGAGGTCCTTGTGTGAAGTGGATATCACATTTCTGGTTGATTTATCAGTGTTCACTACTGAAAGTGATGAGTAACATGTTTCATTGAAATCAGAAATTGTGTATTCAAAAAACTTTTTATTCAAAATTATATCAACCGTTTGTTGTATCAACATCACATTTTCTTTTCTGTCTCCAACAATATTATTATATTTCCTCGTCACCAAGAGAAGATTTTTCCAAAATTAATATACTCCGATAGATCTCACCAAATTTGAAGCCCTGAGAATTTGAAATGTATGTCCTAATTTTTTGGAGGTACTTTAAATAGATTTAACAATATTTTCAAAATGACCTCAAAAATTCATTCCATGGTCCCAAATTTGTTAATAATTTTTCATTTTGGATAGAGCAAAAAGCGCTTACAAAAATGGCGTAGATCTCACTTTCGTTGAACTGTCTGAACTTTCGATAATGGCAAATAATAAAAAAAATCAGTATATTCTGACAATTAATATTGAAGATATTTCTTCCATAATGAAATATGTTCAAAGACAGATTTTTAAATTAGATGATAGACATTTCATCGAACCTTTGAGTAGTTTTCGCGTAATTGTAAGTGAAATACAGGCAATATTAAAAACATTTTTCTCAGGAAAGCTTCAAACTATTCTTTAAATATTTTATCGAATAGAGCAAAGAACGGTTAGAAAAATACTGCTGGTTCCATTTTTGGTAAAGTCCATATTTTTGAAAATGCAAAAATATAATTAAAGTTAATGTTTTAAAGTGGGTTTGCAAATCCCATTTTCATTTTCAAATATTTGTATTTTCGAACATTTCAGAAATTAACATTGCAAAACTACAATGTTAGTGAAATATGTATTTCTTCCTTAATGAAATTGTTTAAAAACCTACATCTCTAAGTAAAAACATTTAAAATTTTTGTAACTATGAGTAGTTTTCCCGTAATTTTTGCTTGAATTGAAGGCAAGTAAGGAACTTCACAAAAACCGGTCAAAAAGGTTTTTTATTTCTTCTAAATTAAGCAAAAGCACGCTTATGAAAATAGCGCAGGTTATATTTTCGTTGAACACTGAATTTTCGAAAATTGCACAAGTTACAAATATTGCGAGAAAGTATGTGTCATCAGTATTCTCTAGGTTCCTTTTTCCTGCTTTTTCATTTTCTGCTGCCTTAATACCCTGGATTTCAGACTCTATCGACAGTTCAATGAGTTTACACGGGGCGTCTGTTCGATCGGCGTCCGTTGGAATGTGAGCCAACCCTTGCGTTTCAACGTATCCGCGGATATCTAATGCAATTTGTAACGATTATTTAAATGCCTCTTGTCCAACTAACATCAGTGAAACGAGTCCTAAGTCATGCATTTGACTTGTCTGAAATAAATCTCACATATTTATTGTATTCATAATAATTTACAACTTTTAAAACATTCTATGCTATTCATTCAGTCATTTGTATTTTTTTAGCTCATGTTTCCATTTTTCTAGTAATTAGTGTTTGATTTTGTCTTCTGTAATTATTGAGCAGCAACTTATTAGGAAATATGATCTTTAAAAATTGATTACATAAATATTACATGATTGTTATTGATTTTCTTTAATGTCATTAAAAAAAGAACATTGTAAGAGTGTAAAAATGAAGAGACAATCACCGTGGTTGATGAATATAACGTGAAGTTCTTTGTTTTTAGCGAAGAGAACCTACAATTTTCCACCCGGAAGGTAACGTTGGACGAAAGTCTCCCATATCGAAGGGTAAGTTGGGTGATGAAAAAAAGTTAAGAATAGTCTCCCGACAAATGATATGATAATGATGTCATTCCCGGAAGGTTTGACAGCCCGTAGAAAATGAGGCAGCAAATGGAAAGTAGATATAAACGAATACATTTCATCACGATTTAAAAAATAAACTCTGGAGGCAAAAAGGAGCTCTGAAACAGGCAAACATCACATCTCGGGCCAATGCTACTCACAAAATTGCCATCTCCCTGCCAATATGAACTCTTTGCTAGAACGATCATTGCAAGAACTCTCAGAAGCCGGAGGCTGCTGCCGGCACCGATCATGCCTAATTCATGAAAGACGATGATAATGAGCAATACGAAAGGAGTGGGAGTTGGGCCGTCCTCCGAAGAGGGGCCTTTTTCCGAGTATCTTGGCAGCGGGCGCCGCCGCCGCCGCCACCGCCACCTCAGATGCTCGCGCTCCGCGGCGCTTCCGGCGGCACTAGCCCCTCCCCGCACCACGCCCGCGAGGCACGTCCCCACGCCCGCCACCCACTACCCACCCACGCCCCGGCCCCCCCACGGCCAACACGCCACAACGTCAAACCACGCCATGCCATACCACGCTACACCACGCCGCAACACGTCACACCACGCCACGCCGCGCCACACCACGCGATGCCACGCCACGCCACGCCACGTTACTCCACGCCACGCCACACCACACCATACCACGCCATACCACACCACGCCACAACACGCCACAACACGCCACACCACGCCACAACACGCCACAACACGCCACAACACGCCACACCAGGCCACAACACGCCATAACACGCCACAACACGCCACAACACGCCACAACACGCCACAACACGCCACACCACGCCATACCACGCCACACCCTGCTACGCCACACTGCGCCATGTCGTACCACGCCACACCGAGCCACGTATCGGGAGAGGTGGCTCGGGGCATCAACTGCTGTCACTGCAGTTCCTCTGACTGGGAGGTCGTAGGTTCGAGTCCCGTCGGTGGCAGGATTTTCGACTACATAACTATGTCGAATTCAGCCGGTTTGTTTCTCCGATCAACACAAAGCGAATGTCGGAGCAGTACCGTAACAAGCGGACCACGGACGGCGCGCGATTTTTCTTACCCATTCCTTATCCTGTCTGCACTCCTTCCACACTTAAACTTACATGTACTACACTAACGCACATGCCGGTAGACTGGTCAGTTGCTTAGGACTTGACCCTGCTGGGTCAGTACCCCGCTGGAGGGAGATACCTGGTAATTGAAAACCCGGCTATCCGACGATAGGTGGGCGCGGGATCTCACCATTCACCGGGAGAAGATCACGCCCACTTCCCGTGATAAAACATGCACTACACTTACGGGACATAATGATCTTAGCAATTGACGTACCCGTAATCCAAAATCAATCAAAAAGCCAGGCCAGGTTACCGGCTGTGAACCCGAGGCTCGCGAATCCCTTCCTCGAAGCACGCCTTGACTCGTCAAAAAACCTCTTGCGTGCCATGTCATGGGTTGTTATGCCATGACACGCCATTCCGTCACCGTTAGTCCGATCACACTAAATCTCCCTATGCCACGTAACGGCGCTGCCGGAGGTGGGCACATAGTATCTCGGCGTAATGTTCCTTGTTTGGCTACGCTACGCCACGCTATACTATGCTACGCCATGCCATGTCACGCCACGCCGTCGCACCATGTCAGGCCAAGCTAGGGCTTTGACGGCAATGGACCTGCAACTGACAGATCATCTCTTCAACACATGTAACATTGCAGAATTTGTAAAAACTCCCTTCTGTGAATATTAGTTTCTTGAAGACTTTGAGTCACCCAGCCGACTAGAGTGGTTTGTTCTGGTTTGATAGAAAATAATTAGAATTGAGAAGATATGGAAAAATCTTAATCTCAACAGTTACAAAAGGCCATGCTGAAAGGGACTGTAATATTTAATGGGCAAAATTGACCATGATATATGCAACAAAAATGTGAAATGGAAGGAAATTATTATATTAAAGTACTTATTAACAGGATCTGTGTATAAATACGTTAAACTTCTTTTTGAGTCCGATTAAAATTATTAGGCGCCAAAGATAAGTTAAAATTGAAGTTAGTAAATGGTAATTGGCATTAAATGCAGGATCTCGTGAAACTTAACACTTGCCACACTAACCCATGGCCTGCCACGTCACACGAAATCTGACCACGCTAATCTATGCCACGCTATAGCTTTGGCGATGGTGGACCTCCGACTCACATAGCATCTCGCCTCGCTCAGTACGGTACGCTATGCCTTGTCACATTTGTGATGAGCCACCCTCGGAGCTGACTGGCTTCCGCGTATTCCTAGGGTGACTCGTCACTTTGAGTACTGCGATTGATTCAGTAACTTACGGAAAGTTGAGGGGAAGGGGGAGGGCGGCTTACTCAGAAGACGTTTTTTAAGTAAAAATGCATCATTTATTATTTATTAAAGGAGAGACGGGGGAACGATGGATTGAAGGGAGATGCTCGGGGGTCGAGATTACTGACGACGGCCTCTTACCCCATCTCCCCGTGGACCAGGCGTTCCGGCGGGGGCGGGAACAGCAGCGGCAGCACCCTGGGAGCGTGTCATCATCCCGTCAGTCGTCCGGAGTCGGAATCAGCAGTCGGAGAAGCAAGGTCGTTCTTCCGTACGTCACTGCTCGTCACTGCTCGTCACTCCTCGTCACTCCTCGTCACTGCTCGTCGCTCCTCGTCACTGCTCGTCACTGCCCGTCACCGCTCGCAACTGCCCCTCTCGGTCTGCCGGGCCCGTTTATATTGGGGCGGCTTGCATTCGACAGCGTTTTTTAGAGGCCGCTGCCGGAATGTTTTGCGACGCTGCGTGCCGCTTGCCTTGCGCGTCTTCCTGGCGCGGGGTGATGTGGTAATGGCGGTTCGCCACACATTATCCCCCAAAAACGTTAAAGAAGAAAAACGTTAGACTCCTTTCTTCATCCCTTACAATGTATTCAAACTTTTGCAAATTCCTTGCCTCATCATTCGATTATGACCCTCCATGCAATGTCACGCCTAACCACGCGACGCCGCTTCACCTCGCCCTGCTCTACTGCGTGGGACCATATAGGATGCTATATTGCTAGCATTGCACTATACGCTCGCCGTATTCAACTTCAGTCAGCTTCGCCTCACCACCCCATGGACATCGGGAGTGGCAGAACACGCCACACCATGCCCGATATCATTCTGTCAAGAGAGTCTGTACACCATGACCCGCAACATCGCGCTACTTCCAGCCTTCATTGACTGAATCTTTTCCCGCGTTGCCATATATTTTCCTCGTTACAACTTGACTGGATATATAGGATATTTCCAGTCAAGTTGTAAATGTTCCTTGACTGACTGTAAATGTTCATTGACTGGATATATAGGATATATCCAGTCAGTTCTGGATATATCTCACTATAGGTAAGCATGTCTTCGCGACGCTAGCCTCGCCTCACCATGACGTTAGGCCTCCCTTTTCCACGCCACGCCTACCATGGTAATTGGCGAAGGTAATGGCGAAGGCATGGTAAGCGATGGCGAAGGTAATGGCGAAGGTAAATTGAGAAGACATATTTCGTTTGGACACATGTGGTAAGTCCCCGCAGAGTTTTAAGCAGAATACTTCAATCAAATTGCTATTCTAATCCAATCCTCTTACCTGCCCTGCATTACACGTAGTATGTTCAGAAATACAACGAATTTCAGCAAACATAGAAATTGCATATTGGAACACGAAATTACAGAAATGCAATAACGTGCAGTGTAATTTATAGATTTGTGTTAAATTATGAAGTTACCTGAAGGCTAAATCGATGAGTATTGAAAAAAACTTATTGATTGTGCTAATATAGACAGCAATTCTGGCGTTTGGCAACATTTTCAATCATTAATCATCAATAAAGGAATCATGCGAGTTAAATAATTTACTATCAGTATACCCGTGTTGATGCTTTGGCATATAGAAACAAGCACCATATCTTATTATATCACGTCTTTTATCATCTTGACGTCAGAACAGTCTACGCCTCGAATCGGCCCCGTAACACTTGGTTGTTGATGCATTCTGAAGCTCATCAAAATATCACAACTATCAGATTTCAGCCAAATAGTTTTCTTTGTCGTTCTGGATAGCCGATGTCGCTAACGATGAAGTGTCGTAACTGCCTCGGCTCGAAGGGTAGCGGGTTCGAATCCCAGCCCCGGGCATGCATGATTGTGAGAGTTCATGTTGTCCTTATGTGTTCCCACTTCAGAGTACCCCGATGTTAAAAATTACAGTGGTTGCTGAATGACAATGTAGTTAAGATCTATCTTCAATATAAAAAAAGTTTTGTTTACACTTCTTTCACCATTATAGTAAGCTTTTCATTAACTATAATATTTCCTTCACGCTCTTTTTACCATTGAACTTGCCTTCTGACGAACCAAACTACTCCTGGAGGAACGGGTAGAAGGAAATACGTGTATATTTCAAAGGTTTGTTTTGAGTTCACAGAATTTAAAATCACCAAACTCGTCATATTATCAAATATGGCTGCATCTCTAAGATATATTCTATTTTATTTTTATTTCTATATTATTTCATGAAGCTAAGAATCACATCTTTCAATTCTATATTGAAATGTAACATTTTTTAATCACATACAAATCACAACAGCAATAAGTGTGTGCTAGCCAGACCTTTGGTGAAAGTAAGGCAATTTCTTGTCTCGTCCGAACCGGGCTTGATGGATAATTTATGGCCCAAAACTTTCGTTGAACAATAATGTAAAATCGAAGCAATCCGCGCATCACATAACTTGCGTGAAATAGGAATATATGTTTATTCATATCATATGTAGTGTTTTGTGTCATAAAAGTATCATTATATTATATAATATTATTGTTTCTGGAGATTTGTTTCACTAGTTTCCGCAAAAGTCACAGTAACATAAGTCGAAGTTGTTAATCGCTGTGTAATGAGAAAATAGGGAAGAGAAGGGATAAATAATTACCACGCTTTCCGTTGATTCTAAAGTTTATGATGAAGTTTGAGTCAATTAAAAAACGATTTCGGCCGTATACATCTTTTCTCTTTTGCTTTTTCATTCAGTTTTCATTTCATCAGAGAAAAAAACACATTCTTTATTTGCTTTAAATACACATTATTTCTTCCTATTCACAAATGAACATGGAACTATTTATTTTTCATGTGTTTTGCTTTTCGATTTTATTATTTTGTCTCGCGATTTTTTATTTCCTTAAATAGAGATTTCCATTCATTTACTTATTTAATTTGATTAAATAAATTAATTGATTAAATAAATAAATAAATAAAATAATTTGATTAAAAATATAATTAAATTACGTGTTTACAAAAAATATATCAACATATCTACTTACCAAATACATTAAATATCATTAAAATAAATATTATTTTCCTTTTTGATAATCAGTATCTATATCACGCATTCTCATTTCCAGTACGCGCAGAAATTGAAAGAATATTCAGCCTTCGGCCTTTGGAGAAGGCCTTTAGTTTCGTCAGATATCCAGGAACTCTGGAAAAATTCAAAACATCTATATTATTAATTTCCAATGCGTGCAGGCGTTGGAAGAATTCTATGCAGCATCCGTCAATTTAAAAGCTGTCTACGATTTCGTTGTTATGCTCTATGATTCGACCCACGAATTCGGGTAAAATCCAAAATCCATGAAACAGTTACAATTTTGACTGAAAAATTCTAATATTTGATAGTGGTATTCCGCCCATCCTCATTCTGAGCTTGCCTATTGAATTCTTAAACTCAGCGCCTCACTACTTCTGACAACTGACGTCATGTGACAGCTAGTCTCCATGGAAGGAGCCGTCCGCATTTATTACACCTCTGATTGATCTATTGCACCCTTGTAATAGTAGATCTGAAACGTTTTACCGCGCCTTCCGCCTTCTCAAAATCAAATAATTTTCACTCCATTTAGCCCTACCTTGCACCCAAACTCACTCCAACTACCGAATTGTGACGAATATGCCGTTCCAATAGCACTACTTAATAGTGTGTTTTCGTAGTGACTGGTCGATTTTTAATTATTTTTTGCTTATGGGAACATTCTAAACAAAAAATCGTTTTTTGGCAGCATGCCATTAAACTATAAGTAATGATATGCAAAAAAGAGTTATTATTTTCTTCCACTTGCCCAAACTTGACGACACTATATCGAGGACGTAGACAATGATTTTATAAACATTATGATTTAATTTAAAATAATTCTCCTTTTAATTTATTATATAGTCAAAAAATATTTCACTATTTTTGCCATTTTGGAATTTTCAGTGTATTCGTTTCCCCTGTAATTACTATAATTGTGTAATAACATTTTTCGAAAGTACAACGACATTTTGAGCAAGATTTAATATGATTTGTTTTACAACTCAAACTCAAACAGTGAAAAGAATAAAAAAATGCTCTGCTGTGAAAGTTCGAAGACTTGACTCGCCAACATTCACGACGCCGTTCACGTCCCGGTTCTCCTCCGTCGGGCCCCACGAAGCCGTCGTTTTGCGTCCCCTCCGTAAACGCGTGGGCGTGTTGTCGCCCCTCCCCCCCCCCCGCCCCGGGCGCCGCGGCCGGTCACCCGCTCGCCCGCTGCCTTTCCCATCGCGGCGCCAGGTCACCCGCGACGAGCATCGGCCCCCGACGGGACGCCGCGGAGTCCCAGCGCAGGGCACCCGCCACCTCCCCGCTGCCATCGACCACCACGACGCCGCCGTCGCCAGCGCAGACACCACCGGTGCCGCCACCGCCAAGAGCGACGCCGGAGCTGTCATCGCTGTGGGATTGTTGAAAGCCTGTGTTTAATTTAAGGAGTTTTCCCTCCGGATCCTCCCCCTCATCACAACGTCGTCATCGTCATCGACAGGGCCGTCACCGCTGCCTCCGCCAACACTGCCATACCACGTTCTTACGTCGCGATAACCGCCACCAAATTTCCATCGTCGCAACCGCAACAGCCCCCATCGTTATCACGCCACCATTGCCGCCGCACCCCCAGTACCGCCGCAACTACCAATGCTCTTGCCACTAACACTGCCACCGCTGATATCCGTGGCACCGCCAGTCACCGTCATCATCACCATCACCATCACCATCACAACCGCCTCCACCATCACCGCCATCACCACCATCACCACCACCACCAACACCATCACCATCACCACCATCACCACCATCACCCACCCCCCCCACCACCCACCACCACCACCACCACCACCACCACCACCACCACCACCACCACCACCACCACCACCACCACACCACCACCACCACCACCACTAAAACTGCCACCAACACCGCCCCTAACTCCACCACTGCCAATACCACTTCCACCGTCACAATTACTGCCACTATCACCGACACAGCCACCGTGGTACACCGTAGTACTTCTACCACAGCCACTGTCACCGCCGACGCCTCCGCCACTGCCATTGTCAGTCTCACTGTTAACACTTTTGTGAACGCCTGCCTACGCCACCACCACGACCGTACCCACAGCCACCGCCGCACCCATCAACAGCGCAGCCGCTCCCCCCGCCGCCGCCGCCGTCGCCGTCGAGCTCCAGTGGTCATCGGGCGCGCAGGAGCGTCGCAGGAGCGTCGGCGGGGTCGGAGCGGGGTCGGAGCGGGGCGGGGCGCGGCCGGTCACGGGCGAGGCACCCTCCCCGCGTGCCGCGTGCGCGCCGTTGGGGAGGGGCGGGGCAGAGGGCGGCGGAGGGGGAGGAGCGGGGACGTCGCAGGGCAGCGCATTCCCATGGCGGGGCGCCAACAGGCTGCGCCGCTGCCCGCCGGCGCGGCGGGGGCGGCCGCGGCCGCGGGAGCGCGACCCCGCGCGGGCCTTCGCTTTTCGGAGAAGCAAGTCTTCCCGACCAGGGGATCCTGGGTTAGCACAAACTAGGGGCCGGATAGGTTGATTAATGATTCCGGGCGGGGCAACTGCTGAAGGCATTCGTTCCGTAAGTGTAGTGCATTATTTTTCCCTCGAGAGGTGGCGGAGATCTTCCCTCGCTGAATGGAGAGTTCCAGCCCCGATCTACTGTTGACTAACAGGGTTACGTTCAACTAGGTATCTCCCACACGCGTGACACCGCCGGGACAAGCTATAGGCTCCCGACCGGTCTTCCGGTATGTGTGTTAGTTACACTTACATGCACTACACTATGTGTAAGTAAGGGCGAGGAAGGGATAAGGAAGAGGAAGGAACGATCGCGCGCGGTACTTGGCCCGTTCGGTAGGGTACTGTTCCGGAATTGAACTTGGTATTGATCGGAGAAACCATGGAAAACTACCGATCACAGCAGCTGGCCGTTGGAATTTTCTTTTAGACTGCGACTGAACGGAGTGTCGAAAATCCTGCTACTGTCAGGACTCGAAATTGGAACCGATCACAGGCACTGCAGTGACATCATTTGATGCGCTGAGCCGCCTCTCGCGGTTTTGGCCTCGGAAAAACGGGATCCTTCGGATCCGAGGGTTTGTTTTCAAAGGGGTATCCAGACTTGTGAAATACGAAATTAACAGAAACTCGGCGTCACCGTAGTCGTTCTTCCTTAGTTCACCTATCCCTTTGGTTTTATCAATGAACGTGCGTTTCGGAAAAAAAAATGTGAAAACTAGTGACATGTAGCAGCAAAAATGCTGTTGAACAAAACGAAACAAAATGAGTTTTCCAACGAGTAGCACGCACATTGCTAAAACACAACAAATAAAATACCGTTGTGTAACACTGCAATCAATTATATTTTTTAACGAGAAGTCTTCATGAATTCTGCAATGACATAGTAGGTATCTCGTATCTCACCATTTTTACTGTTCCTCTTCTATTTAAATCAGAACGTTTTTGTGGTTTTATTGTTCTCAATTACACGGTTTTCTAAACATTGATTTCTAAAATTTATATAATAAATATTTCCTGTTAGATGAGGAATATACAATAATAATTTTAAAATGTTTTTACCTTGTTATATAGGATTATGCAAAAAATTGGTATTTCTAAGATTACATTGTTAAATTTACATTACATAGTAAAATTTGAAACAGTATGTCTCTTGTGTCTTTCGCTTATTCTTCACTGAATAACACACGGCTCGGAAACGTCTGTGATCCAATTTTGTATGACGAGAGGTGTTATCGCATGCCGTGCCTCATGCCGTGCGTATCGTGTCGTGCCCAATTTTAATTTGGACCATCATAAATAATTTTGAAATAAAAGTAGAATAATTTAGATTGATATAACCATTATATTCATGATGAGAATACTCCTTTGGATGTGGTGCGATCAGTGTGTGGTAAGTGTTTTAAAATATAGTGAGTAAAATTACAACAAAAAAGTTAACATTGGGCTTGCAAATGTGGCTCTGAATCTTCCGAATGCGGGCAATATACCTTGCGCAAAATGAAGTTCTCTACAGTAGAAGTTCTTGAATGTTTTACAGCTTGGATCTCTCACATAGGAATTTGATGTATCCCCACGATGAACATTTCCTAACTAACGGGCTTTAAAATAGCATTAGCTGGCTAAATTAAGTCATGGAATAAATTTTTATAGGCTTGCATCGTAAGCAATCACAAGAACGTGGAAGAAATCACTAATATTTCAGTTTAGTGGTTGATTTCTCCTTCACATTTTTTTTCATGTCAGTTGCTTACGCACTCCTGCAGGTTTTCCTCATACCACTCAATACGGGTACTACCTGATACGCAACACCACAGTTTGAAAATCCTTGCTCTGCATGTTGGAACGGTGATGTCAAGGTCATTGCCACTAGTGACTAGTTGGCCCAAGACACAATAAATTCTCACTTCCCAGCAGTTGACCACATATCAAGAAAGCAGTAATGAAACCTGTTCTAGATCTTACAGGTGAGATACTACTAGGCAAAGATTAGAAAAATAAATTAAATAATGTTTATTGTTAAGCTTATTAATAACAGGTGTCTAAACGTCAGTTTACTAAGGAATACTCTATTAGTTATCGAAATACAGTTGTTTTTTCTTACAGAAATTTATGTTTTGTTGGCACTTGGTGTAGTAACTGCGAAGTTAATTGTTGACATATTTATGTTCATATTTGCATATTTCCCACGAACCGCAAACTTACAACCGGAGAACGTATTTTTCTTTAAAAATATTGGTGGAAGACGAACAAAAATAGTGATGAAGTTATTCAGCCCGTAGAGAGATTTCTTGAAACTCCAGTACCAATTAGACAATGCCTTTACCAAAAGCACAAACGATTTGAGATGACTGGAAGCTTTACATGATTTACCAGACTGTGGGAGACCCAGAACTGCTTTAGTACAACGTAACGACTATTGCCGAATCTGTTGTTCTGAGCCCGAGGAAATCTCTTCGTAAAAGATATGCTGATTTCGATATTCCACTCTGTAATGTACAACGTACAACGAAATCTTCGAAACTAAAACCTTATTGGCCACAGATGCATCAAAGTTTATTAGAAGATGACTTCGACAGGCGTGTTCAGTTTTCTGAAATGCAAATTTCATTTGGCGTTATTATGACGTTCCACCGCATTAATTGCTCCACCACATTAATGGTTAATGGGGAGGGAATGTCTCTACAACCATATCGACGAGTGGATCGGAAGACTTGATACAACTGATTGCCCCTCAAGATCATCTGATCTAACACCAATAGACTATTCACTTTGGCGAATTGTAAAAAAATAATATTTTGCCCAAAACCACTTACATTTACAGCAGTTGAGAGCAGCAATTGTAAATGCATTTAAAATGTTAAAGAATAACAAAGATTTGTCTAAAAAATTCGTTTCAGGGGTAAAATATCGCTGTGAAAAATGTATTAAAATAGAAAGGAGGCCTTTTACATTAGTTGTTGTAAGTTTAAAACTTTTATGCAATGTAAATTCACTGTGTAAATTAATTAAATTGATAAATAAATTGTACAAGTGTTCTTATTTCGTTACAATGGGTAAACCGACTTTTGGGAAATTCTGTAGTCTCTCTTTTATTTTACTGTACATATTCTCTGTGGCGCAAATGCAAAATATTCCACATTCTTGAACAGACTCGCTGCTGCGGACTTCGACAGCACCATTGGAAAATTGAGGGCGCGTAGAACAGTTTCCTTTCCAAGCAGTAGATGCTCTGTTTTCTTCATATCCTGCCGAGGTGACCCGAGATCTGCTACTACCACCAGAAGGTGACCTTGGACATCACTGAGACTGATTATCAGTGACAAGGGTGCGTTAGAGACGAATCGACATTGTAAGGGAGTAAGTTAATAGGCAAAAAAAAATAAGCATGTGTGCCAAAATGTATTTTTAATCATAAAATTTGTCTACCCTTCACAAAATACCCAAAATTACCTTGTAGTTTACCATCGTTATAACATATTCATGGGAAATCACGCAGAAAAGCCCCGTATTTTCTCTATTTGATCTTGTCTCAATATGATGAATCCAATGAAAATCCAGTGACATTCAATTATAAATAGTAGCCTTTCAGTTAAGTGGCCCTACACGATAATGGAATAACAATGATAAAACATATGGTTCATTAAAAGAATATTAGAAATAAGTTTATTTTCAAATTCACAGAATTATCTAGCAATGCGTTAAGTAAATAAGATGTTACATACCTGAAACAGTAAGAAGAAACAAAGGCAGTGTTACGGGATGCGATTTCAAGATGTAACTCAGACCTGAGTAATGCTGTATATCTTCATTTCATATGCGAAGACGGGCTGTTTAAAAGCGGGTGCGGAAATTGAATAACGTACTGCAGGCTGAAAAATGTACTCGTTGTTACTTTGTAGATAAAATTAATTTTAAGTTAAAAGTACAATGCAAAGTTCTAGGATCTGGCTTTTCCAGCCATAATAGTAAATTTTCAATTAATAGTGACAATAAGTAATTGCACGCGTGAAATAAATAACATTGCGTTCCGTATAAAATGCAAATTCTGCAACTAAAATAAAAGGAAAAAGAAGGAGGCGTTTAGTTATAAACCGGACAGGAGTCAAAAGCATTTCGTGTAAACCTGTTCCATAACACTAAAAGGTCGTACAGAATGAAGGATTTGTGGTTACTATAAAAACCTTTGTGAGCAGCGCGTGGTAACTAGAAGCGTTAACCGCCGGGACGACTGATCCAAGGACGCTCGACGGAAAGGTATACTCTAAAATTGTTTATTATTTTCGTACTGAAACCCTCAGTACAAGGCTGATATCACACTAAAATAACACATCTATCAAAATACTCTAAGCAGGGTCGTTAATGAACAGATAGTTTAGTTATGTCAAATCGAATGTAGTAATTATGTACTGCGAAAACTGGCTGTAATACTCACAAAGATAAAGGAGAAAAACCAGATTTTGAGAGGTACAGAACGCAACGAGAAGACCTATGACGCGTTGTTTGATTTGGTTTTTTTTGTGTTTCCGGGCGCGTCAACTGCTTTGGTCACTAGTCCCGTTAGTGTAGTGCATGTTTTTTTTCTCGAGAGATGGCGGTGGTCTTTCCCCGCTAGATGACGAGATCCGGCGCCGATATACCGTCGGCTAAAGGGGTTTCCCCCTAACCAGGACTCTCCCCCCAGCGGGGCACCGCCCCTGCCGGGACAAGCTCTACGCTCCCGACCGGTCTCCCAGAATAGGTGGTAGTGTAGTGCATGTTAGTGTAAGTGTGTGTGTAAGGGGGAGAGGATAGGACATGGAAGGGGAAGGACAGATCCCGCGCGGTCCGTGGCCCGTTTGATAGAGTACTGCTCCGGCATTCGCCTGGTGTTGATCGGTGAAACCGCGGAAAACTACCAATCAAAGCATCCGGCCGCTGAAAAGCTAAGTGTCGAAAACCCTGCCGCCGTCAGAACTCGAACCTAGGACCTCCCGGTCAGAGGCGCTGCAGTGACATCAGTTGATGCACTGAGCTACCGCTGCCGGTATGACGCATTCTAATTCGGTACACTTTACTACATTTTAGGAATAACATAAAACTGAATTTTTTCAGCACTGGTTCATGGAAACTAGTACTTGCTTTTATTAGGAGAGTGTTACTTTGCAGTTCGCTGCCGAACACGTTTTGCGCAGAAGTCGTGGCCGTATAAAACACTTGGGCACTGCAACGCAAACACAACACTGGCGCGACATGAACCAACATGGCTGCTACCTCAGTTATTGAGAATGATTCCAAGCGTATAACAGGAGTCCCAGCAACTATGGGTCATCCCCATAACTTCTAAATGGTTCAGAATAACGAAATGAAGTTTTATCTGGAAAATTCGGAATCCAGGGCCAAGTAATATGCCGTAGAGATATCGTTTGAAATATGTTTGTTTTCAAAAAATTTAATAATCTTTGATTTTTTTAATGCATTAGTGAATATGTTTCTCACTAGCAGTAGATAGATCATAAAAAAGAAATGCAATGAGGTAACGTATGTTAATGTTGTTATAGTATTTTGAGTATAAAATTGCACTTTCTTACATTTTTTTGAAAATAAAATGTGCAGTATTTCTTGTAGCGTCCATTGCAACTGTCGCTTATGAAGGCGGCCTTCCCGGCCCGTCACTGTTGCGGAGAGAGGAAAAAGACCGCGATGCTGCATGAAAAGCTAACCACTCTACGCCCTGTCGGTAAAAACGCCCATGCCTTACACGGCACTAAGAGGTGCACTTTTCACCTCTACCTACTTGGACGACGCCAGATCCTTGTGCATCACCGACGCAAGCTATTGTGTATTACATTGCACTGATGTTCTGGAATAATGAAACTCATTCGCGAGCCCTACGGTTAGAAAAAAAAATCACAAACAAGCGACTTGTTTTTACCGTGATATATTTCGAGGCGAATTTTGGTCGGAGATGCGACGCCAACGCTCGGTCCTGCGCGGCCGGAACTGTCAGCGAGGCAACTTCCGGCCATGCATTTCCGATCTTCGAGCGCGCGGGAGCGAGCGCGTGGAAAGCGCGAGTTTACCGAAAACAGCATTAATTCCGGGTGGGCCGGCGCCGCTACAGGTACTGTGAGGCAATGTTATTTAAAAACGTAATTTGCCCCTAAAAATGAAACTTTTAAAGAGCTGTAAAACGCCGGCCGGGCCTTCCTCTCCCCCCCGCCTATCCCCCGCCCTCTCCGCTGTTTGCGTCGCCGCCGCCGCCGCCACCGGCCGGAGGGGAAGCCCCCCGACATGCCTGATGGAGATGAACGTTCATTTTTATGAGTCTCATTTGCTAGAGAGCACCCCGTTTGCCGGAGCAATTACTCGATTACTCCGCTGTTTGCGTTGCGCGGGCCGGCGCGGCCAGCGCGTGAGGAAGAATGAGGCGGCGGAGATGGCGACGGAGGCGAAGGTGGTGGCGGCGGTGGCGGCGGGAACGAGCCGGGAGGCGGGCGAGGGGGGCCGGGGGATGGGACGGGGAGGGGCGGGTGAAAGGGAAAGGGGTTGAAGCTCGGGCAGGCTGAGGGTCCGCGGTCTCCGGGATTTATGGGAATAGTGAATTCATTGGCGGAGCGAAGCGTAGTTCACGAGCCCCGGCGCATGCAGAGGTTGCGAGTGGGTGGGGCGTGGGTGGCGTTGGGCGGATGAGCGAGGGGCGTGATGCCGCCGGGGCTTGGGCCGAAAGCGGCTGCGACGACGGCGTGACAAGTGTCGCAGGGGCGCATCCCAGAGGAAGGTGGAGGGCGCGGCCCCGCCCCTAAAGTTTAGAAAAATGCGTATTCTCGTCTCAATAAATATTAAACTAATTGCGTAAAAACCAAAGTCCTTTTAAACAAAAAAGTTGAATATCGTTGTTGCTAGTCGGCCTGTTCTGAAGTAGATGAATATATATTTTATATCTTATAAAATATTGATATTTCAATATTTTTATCTTACAGGGGTATTTTTGTTTTGCAGTAACCGTAAATGAAGTCTGTATTTAAAAACAGGTATTGTTCTATTCAATGCCCAAACTTCTAAGCAGTTCCTGAATCCTCGATATCGTGTACAATGAAAGAGCATGAAGGGTTATGTTGCATGTGCAAAAAAAAATAATAATAAAATGATTGCGCGAATGTGACTAGTGCACAAACAAGGATCGTGGGGTTTCGGCAACTCACTTGCGTTTCAGGCGGTCGTTTCAAACGACATTTAAAGTGTCTGAATTGAGATTGTGATATTCAAATGGAAATACAATTCGAATTATGCATCAAAGTTTATTAAGGTCAAAGGACCATCAGCATTTTCTTTAGAGTAGCATATTCTATATTATTTTATCTGCCAGAAAATGTAATTAAATTTGTCCGCTCAGTAACTAATGAATACGAAACGAGCAGGTACGAGCAGGTTTCGAAAATGCTAAGGAAAAATAGGAAGAGTAGAATTAATGGGCATTATATTTAAATCCGTCATTACCATGCCTTGTTAATTCAAAATCCGAAAACATGAATTTGAAGAGCTCTACCTGTGTTGAGAAATTGTGGAGCAGGGAAATGTAGCAAACAGTTAATGATGATAAAAAGAACATTTGCAAATAAATGTATTAGGGTTAAAAAAGTTAATTTTATTTTTGGTGTATTTTTATTTATTGATCTAAATCTAAAACATGATATGTACACGCATGAATTTTACATGTACATTATTGAATCTTACATGATATGTAAACAAAACCGTCTCCACTCATCGAACCACTGGACTGTACACATGTGAAGTATTTTAACCTGTGCAAAATTTGTCTGTTTTCTTAATGCAAAGATCACTAGTGGATATGTAACCAACGGACGTTGATGCACGCAACCCGCCGGCAAGGCGAGCGCGCTGGGCTCCTTTCTTCGTCCTCCTCCCCCTCCTCCTTCTCATCCTGCTGCTTCTCCTCCTCTCCCTTCTGCACATCATTCTTCCCGTCTCCTTTCCCCTTTTTTTTCTCTTTTTCCTCCTCCTCTTCTTTCCCCTTCACCGTCTCCTCCTCACCGGAAGAGGTCACTTAGAGCATCAACGAATGCCACTGCATCGCCTCTGACCGGGAGGCCCTAGGTTCGAGTCCCGTCGGTGACTAGATTGTCAGCGAGGTCAAATTCAGTCACTGCCTGGAGGAGAGTCTAGCGGCCGACTGCTCTGAACGATAGTTTTTCCGTGGTTTCTCCGAACAATTCGAGGCGAATGTCGGAGCAGTATTCTAACAACCGGGCCGCGGAGCGCTCGCGATCTTTCGTTCCTCTTCTTGTCCTATCCTCACCTCTTACACACTTTCACTGACAAGCACACATATGTCGAGAGACCAGTCTGGCCTAGCTTAGAGCTTGTCCCGGGTAGGGCGGTATCCCACTGGAGGGAGATATCTGGTTGAGGAAATTCCGTTGGCCGACGGTGGGTCGGCGCCGGATCACTCCATCCATCGGGAGAAGATCACCGCCACCTCCCGAGGAAAAACTTACACTTCACTTACGGGACTAATGACCTCAGCAGTTGACGCGGAATCACTAACAATCAATCAATCAATCGTGCCTCTTCCCCGTCCGTTCTTACTTCTCCTCCTTCCCCTTCACCGTCTCCTTCACCTCATCCTGCTTTCGCTCCTCCTTTTTATTCACATCTGCTTCTCCTTCTCTGTCTTTCTCTCTCGCCCATGGTGTGCCTGTGTGTTTGGTGTACCGGCTGAGGTGGCTCGGAGCATCAACTGGAGTCACTACAAAGCCTCTGACCGGGCGGTCCTAGGTGTCGAGTCCCGTCAGTGGCAAGATTTTCACCACTAGCTACATAGCTAAGCCGAGGGTCGGCACTAGATCTCACCATTCAGCGGAGGAAGATCGCCCCCACCTCCCGTGACAAAACATGCTTTACATTTACGACTGTTAATTAATGACTATAGCTTTTTATGTGCACGGAAATATGTAATTTTCAATTAATTGTGTTAGTAGACCCGAAGAAAGCAAACGGTAGGGCCGCAACCACTCGTTACGGGAGTTAAGGATTCGAACACTTTATGTGGTACCAATGTTCTTTACCTTACGAAAAGAGAATCCACTTGTGCCCCTAAAATTATTTAACACATTGAGGTTACCAGTTGCAATGCAGCCTCTAGCTTCCGTCTGAGTGCGGCGGTATCTATCTCATTCCATGTGGAATTTGAAGTACACAATGGGGGTTCGCGATTTGTCCTCCGTTCTCCCATTTCTCCGGTCTCTTTTTTATTTCTCCTTCTCATTATACGCATCATCATAATAATAAAAATAACATTAGCTACAGTAGCAATAAAAAACATCTTAAAGGAAAAATAAAGCTATAGCTTTATTCCAATATATTGGGAAAATTAAAATTATACAGCAGCGAGATATTACCCACATTGTGGTTAACATTACATCTGCATAACTACGGCTCTCTGCTCGTTTCTCCAAAATTCACACCGTTATATAAATAAACTAAAATAATATATAACTTTCGATAATTAACCAGGAACAAAAAGCAGCTGTTATCTTTACTAGATTACTCCTGTCGGTTTTTCGCCTTTAGACTATCACCAAGCCCTCGGATAGTTCATCCCGCAAAACGACGCTCGACCACATGCATGGAAACCGTCAGTGTTTCTGAGTGAATACACACAATTTTAATTAAATAAATTATAAAAATAACTTAATAAATGTAATGAAATTATGAACAAATTTAACTTATTTCTTATCTTTAGGGCCTATCACCGGAATAGAAAGAAATTGACTTTAAAAAAAAATCTTGACGTTTTAAAAGAACTCGAATTGACTTTGACGTTTTAAAAGAACTCGAATATGTAGCAAAATTTGTGAACAGTCGGTGTAAAAGTTACGAGTCATTAATATTACTAGAATAATATGGATTAGTTACGGTTATATCCTTGGCGATCAATCGACCTTATTCATAAGTCCCATGCCACTGCATCGCCTTCACCTCTCTGGTGGCAGTCCTAGCCGCCGGGTGAGCAGGCCTAAGGAAACCGATGTTGACCTAGGCTGTCCGCACTCGGCGTGCCCGCCGCCGCCCATTTGGCGAAGGTCGGAGACGGTGGCGGTAGTGACGCACGTGGCGATCCACAGCCCCGCCCCCTCGCGCGCATTGGCACACGCGCCCGCCCGCCCGACCGCCCGTCCGTCAACACACGCCGCTGCCCATCACGCTCGGTACATTTTCTCTTTACTACGCACTTAAGGTTTGGCCTCGGCCAAACTGCAAAACGCGGAGATTATTTCTATATCACCAGCTGAGGTGGCTGATAATGCAGTGCCTATGATCAGGAGGTCCAAGGGTTCGATCCCCGACGGTGGTAGGATTTTGATTGATTGATTGATTTTTTCGTGTTTCCGGGTACGTCTACTGCTGTGGTCATTAGTCCCGTTAGTGTAGTGCATGTTTTTCTCTGGAGATGGCGGTGATCTTCCCTCGCTAGATGGCGAGATCCGGCTCCGACCTACCGTCGGCTAGTAGGGTTTCATCCTAACCAGGACTCTCCCATCAGCGGGGCACCGCCCCAGGCGGGACAAGCTCTAAGCTCCCGACCGGTTACCCGGAATATGTGGTAGTGTAGTGCATGTTAGTGTAAGTGTATGTGTGTAAGGGGAGAGGATAGGACAAGGAAGAGGATAGGACAAGGAAGCTGAAAAGCTAGAGTTGAAAATCCTGCCGCCGTCAGGACTCGAACCTAGGACCTCCCGGTCAGAGGCGCTGCAGTGACACCAGTTGATGCACTGAGCTAACGCTCCCGGTACGGTGGTAGGACTTTCAACACTAGCTAGAGAGTTAAATCGAATTCAGCTGCTGTCTGGAGGAGAATTCTAGCGTCTGGCTGCTCTGATCGGTAGTTTTCCGAGGTTTCTCCGATCAACACCAAGCGAATGCCGGCATAGTACCAAACAAACTGGCCCCGACGTTTCCTTGCCCTTCTTTGTCCTATCCTAACCCCTACTTTTACATTCTTATACTTATATGCACTATACTGGCATACAAGGTGGGAGACGAGACCAGGAGATTAGAACTTCTCCTGAAGCGGTGGCCCGATGGTGAGAGATTCCTCGTTGGTGATAACTCCGCTAACCTACGTGCAGGTCGGCACAGGATCTCACCATCCTGCGGGCAAAGATCACCGCCACCTCCCACGGTAAAACATACTCTACACTTACGGAACCAATAACCTCATGAGCTGACATGCTCGGAACCACTAATAAATCAGTCTGTGTCCCAAACCAGTGGGGATTGTATACTCGAGGGTGGGTGATCAGCCCGTATCTCAGGCATAAGAATGGGGAATGTGGATGGATTAGGTAAGGAAGGATCGCGCGCGATCTGTGGTCCGAGGTTTAGAATGCCGCTCTGATATTCGCCTGGAATAAGGGAAACCACGGAAACCACTAAACAGGGCAGTCTGCGTATTTGATTTAGGCAGGCGCCAAAAAGTTTCTAATGCTCAACGCATCACGCACATTTCATTACGACCTCTACTTATACGAAATATTTTAAGTTAGGATTATTAATGTTATAATATTGTTGATTTTTATGCAATGAGAATAATTCGTAAAATTCAAAAATATAGCATTAATGGTCGAACACTCTGATTGTGTTTCATTGTATAATAAAAAAGGATCACTCTAGCGGCCGGCTGCTTTAAGCGGTACGTTTCCCTGGTTTCTCAGATCAATATCAGCAAATGGAACACTACCCTGCCAAAGGGGTCACGGACCGTGCGCAACCTTTGCCTTGTTATCCTTGACACATCGTCTATCTTTACCTACACACACTTACATTACCTACTCTACCACAGATGTCGCGAGACCAATCGAAAGCTCTTTTGCCTTGTGCGGGCGAACGCGGTGCAACGCTGAGAGAAATACCTGGAGGAGAAATAAACCCGCGAATCTGCATCGGATGTAAGGCAGTTGGAATTGATGTACTGGCCCATGTGCTTACGATTTTACTCTCTGTTCCAGACGAAATTAGTTTTGACTTCTCTGAGAAATTTAGATATCTGTTCAAATATTTCTTCGATATTCAAGATGAGATGAGGTGAGGATGCGCAGGCGGAGGGTAGGGGAAGTTGCGGTGATAATTGGGTAATGACAGTCCTAGAACATATGACGCCTGGTGGCCCATCGCGGACGGAATAAAAGTGTACGGGGCAAAGATGAAAACTATGGTAGGGGCGTAGGAGAGAAAAAGAGTCAAATGTGGGAAAGCTGGTACGACGTTGTCGAATACGAGGAGAGGAGAGAGCCAGTACGGATACAGGGAGAGGCAGGTTCGGACACGCGAACGCGGAGCTGCAGTGATGGCGCGGGCAGCGAGAATGGGCTGGCAGACAAAATCGCCGTCCGAGAGTTGATTGATTGATTGATTTTTTTCGTGTTTCCGGGCGCGTCAACTGCTTTGGTAATTAGTCCCGTTAGGGTAATGCATGTACTTTTCTCGGGAGATGGCGGTGATCTTCCCACGCTGGATGTCGAGATCCGGCGCCGACCTACCGTCGGCTAGTGGGGCACCGCCCTCCAGCGGAGCACCGCCCCAGCCGGGACAACTCTAAGCTCCCGACCGGTCTCCCGGAATATGTGGTAGTGTAGTGCATGTTAGTGTGTGTGTGTGTGTGTGTGTGTAAGGGGAGGGGATAGGACAAAGGAAGAGGAAGGAAACATCGCACGCGGTCCGTGACCCGTTTGGTAGGGCTCCGGCATTTGCCTGGTGTTGATCGGAGAAACCACGGAAAATTAGCGATCAGAGCAGCCGGCAGCTAGAATTCTCCTCCAGAGAGCGCCTGAATTCGACCTAGTTGAAAAGCTAGTATCGAAAATCCTGCCGCCGTCAGGACTCGAAACTAGGACTTCCCGGTCAGAGGCGCTGCAGTGACATCAGTTGATGCACTAAGCTACCGCTCCCGTTTCCGAGACGAGGATAATATGGTGTCATCAGCAGTTCATCGGGCCGGGCACCGCCCCAGCCAGGACAAACTCTAAGCTCTCGACTGCTGTCCCGGCATGTGTGATAAGTGTAGTGCATGTAACTGTGTGTAAGGGGAAGGATAGAACAAGAAAGAGGAAGGAAAGATCGCACGCCATATTCACCTGGTATTGATCAAATAAACCACAGGATGAGCGGCCGGCCGCTAGAAGTCTCCTCCAGACAGCGCAGCGTCTGAATTCCACCTAGCTATCTAGCTCCTGCCACCGTCGGAACTCGAATTCTGAGACCTCCGAGTCAGAGGCAATGTAGAGACATCAATTGCCCTGAGCCACCTGTGGAAGTCCCGACGCGGTCGGTGAGAACGGGGCGGCAGACAAGTTCGGGATCAAAGGCGAGGGGGCGATATCAACAGCCACGCGAAAGACGCGGACGCTTGCATGAATGACGGGGAGCGCCAGCAAAGGCGGCGGCCAGCACGCGAGGGCAGCGGCGGCGGCAGCGTGGCCGGGGCTGCCAGCGTCGCCTCTAATCGCGCCGCGTGCTTGGCAAGGCCGGGCCAGACCGGAGCCCCTGCCCACCGCCGGACTCACCACCCGGCCGCCGCCGCCGCCGCCGCCGCCACCGCCGTCGTCGCCGCCGGTTATTGCGCGAGTTGGCAGCGCCAAGGGCCTCCGGCTGCGGCCGCTCAGGGTTGGGGCGCCCAGCGCTGACGCAACAGGCCCGCCTGCCGAATTCTTCCAGCCGCGCCCCCTCCAATGGGTTCCGCTGGCGCCGCACGCCGCGACACGGCCATTCCACGCGCACCGAAATGCAGTGCAGAAATGCACGTTGAGATACTGTCTTCACTGGATGGCCCGTCCCGCAGCGGCCAGGACTCTCAGCTTTCCACGTCTGCGTACCGGAGTTCAAATCCCCATCGATCTTTGTGGAATTTGCAGTGGGTATAGCGGGTTCGCGGAGAGTTTACTCGGGGTACTCCCGTTTTCGCTTCCTCTCCATCATCATTAACGTGCACTTGGAAAGTCTCTCCCCACTGAGCCAAATTAGCGTCTCTTATTAAAAATTGCATTTATGGTCGCAGCAAGCAGATTACTGAGAAACATGTGAAAGGTACAACACTTCCAGCATCTGTTATGATTATGGTGAGTACGCCATTTACGTTTTCATTTGTTTGGAGTTGCAGTACGTGCTACCAACATAATTTCTGTTGCTAGAACTCTCACCAACCACGGCTTTAACTGCCGAGAGACTATCCTGGAGCACTATATCATAATAATTATGAAATCATTTATCCGTCCAGATACATCCACAAGGTGTAAGTTTTGTCATCATCAATAACAAACCGCTAAAGGTGCCTCACTCAGGGCATCAAATGATGTCACTGCAATGGGATATCCTAGGATATGCAATGGGACCGGGATATCCTAGGGTTCGAATCGCGATGGTGGCAGGATTTTCGACACTTAACTAGGCAGCTTGGTGGAAATCTTCCGCTGTCGGGAGAATTATCGCGGCCGGCTGCTGTGATCGGTAGTTTTCCGTGGTTTCTCCGATCAATACCAGGCGAATGCCGGAGCAGTACCCTAAAAAGGGCCGTGGACCGCGCGCGATCTGTCCTCATTTCGTTTACACTTACATATACTACCACACATGCCGAGAGACCTTTTGGGAGCTTAGAGCTTGCCCAGACTCCCGGGGCGCCACGCTGGTGGGAGATACGTAGTCGAAGGTATTAAACACATACCACCTAAATATATTTATGTAGATGCCGTTGATTAAACTCCAGTACTCCGTGGTTATTTTCGGTCCACGGCACCATAATTTTCTTCCATGAGGTTGGCATTTTGATTGTTTACAAACCTGCAATATGAAATGAAAATAGTGCGGCAGAATTCGTTGTGAAGTTTTATAACATTCGAAGTATTTCATGGCTATTTTTTGTAATAAATTTTCAAATTGCGATTCATTGGCAAGTCCAATGCCAGATACAGTAACAACATATATGAACAAAGCTAGGCAGAAAAGTAATGAAGTATGAAAGAAATGTTCAATTCATGACAATACTTTAAATAGTTTACACCGTCGGCGACGATTCATCTAGTTTTAAGTATTTGACCAACACCCATTAATTCCTAGAAGTAACAAATAATGTACTTCCACTTCTGTGTCAATGACCCCCCATATGAAATAGATTTTTCGTCTTACTTTCCTGATTCATTGAGCAAGTGCTAAGATGGCCCCTTGTTTTGCTTCTTGACATAAATGCATCTGAGAATGAAATTCTTGTTCCACGAAGCTGCATGTCATCGTTTCAGCCAACGCGCGCATCTCTTCCACTTGGACTTCAATTCGGAGCTATTCCTGTGTGCTGTTTGCCTATCTCAGTTGTACTGACGGCCAAAACTCCTTGATGTGCAAAATTACTGTATTTTGCTTGTGCAATTCTGGTGTTGTAGTTTATTCACATGTGTGGACGAAACGAGTTGAAATGTTTGTTTCTCTTTTTGCAGGTAAGTAGCTGCTAAATTGCGCGTGTGTGTTCGATAAAGGTAAGCCAATCTCATGCCAACTCCACTGTCAAGATTTTGTGCCTTTGTAGAAGCATAAAAATAGTCTACGTAAATAAAATTGGAGCAGTCTGTGATTGGAAAATAACTGCCTTTTTATAATATCGTATACTGATTTCGATAGTTTAAAATCCAATTGAATTTTTTACGGTTTTTGTCTGTGGGAAAATCTAGAACGTCAGAACCGATTTCAATACGGTTTTGACTGAAATATCAAGTATTTTCTGGGGTATAACTCAGGCTATTTTTTCAAAGAATTATTTTCTCTTATATAAAGGTTTGGTTGTTTTCACACAAACTTAGAGTTTATGTCGATTTTAATGAAATTTTAAACATGTTATGTTCTCAACAGGAGAAACGTTACTATGTATATAATATTTTGTAAAAATTACTCCTATCCCTATTTCCTACCCGCTACAGCGTGTTTAAGTGTACACTATTCCCTTTTTATGCAAATATTTCGAAAATGGTGAATAATTTCACGAAAGTGAATTAAGCATTTTTAACAGCCAATGTAATTTTCATTTTTATTGCATTTTTAACTCATTCGAAGGGAGCAATTATATTCAGAGCAATTGAATGTCAAAATTATTACTGAACGTGTGCTGGAAGAAAGAAGCAATACATATTTTTACAGCTGCCCATAACCCAGATAGTTGTAGCACGATTATAATTAGATACACGGTAGGGTTGGGGGCGGGGAGGCAGGACGGGCTAGGTTAGGCAGATTGATTAGATAGTAAATACCCGATATCGCAGGGTACTTCAGCCAGCATATTATAATTATCACAATCGCTCTAACACTTCGAACGTTTTTTGTGGAACAAAACACACTCATATTTTTATGCAATTCTAGCAGATTACTCTGGTATGTAATTGTGGGAAATGTAAATCTAGATAACTGTATCAGAGAGAATGTAACAAAGGTAATGATAGCTATGAAACAAGTCTGGGGCATAGAAACAAGGAGGTACAATCAGGAATGGAGCAGAGGAGAATGAAAGTTTCACAGCTTTGTGGAAGTATCAAATTGTGGGGCGGAGAAGGATGAGGGGAGGGTGCGAGTGTGAAAGGATAGAAAGTATTTAAGATAACAGTATAAAGAGGAACACAAGAAAGAATCTAGTTTCTGTCACGAGAACATAAAGAGATTGCTATGTTGATGAAATGACTGGATTCCCCACTAACACTCTACAGATCTCAAGAAAACGTGCGCAGACTATGCCATTTACATCCTGAAGCAAAGTGAAAAGCAATCTCTGTATTTGCTCAATGAATTGGAACTTGGCAAAAAAACGCGATCGAGATGGGACTAATAAATTCTTTGTTTGTTTGTTTTTCGAAATAAATCTTGCACATGCAATTGCAGCAATACTACCTGATAATCTTGATTTAATTTATTAACGCATATAATGCTACAAATAGATGCCATCAATTTTTGTACAATTGGATACCTGCAATTTTTTGAACTTTTATTGGGGTGGGTCGAGAACCCTTAATCGGAGCCACTGATGTTAGAGATCGCAATCCACAGGTGGCATCCACATCGCTACACCCCTGGGAAGGATGTGGGACGAGTGTACCGGAAACAAAAGAAAAAAAAACATGTTAATATGCACTTGAATTTTTTTTTCGAATACTACCCATACCAAGGAACCTGCGTCTCTGACCTTGAAACAATACTTCCGAATTTGAAAAATAAATATTGAATCTTTAACAATCTTTAAATATGTAATGATTAATTCATTTTATTTATATATTGGTTAACTATGCATTCGCCTAACAGAAGAATTCACATGCAAATGAGTAATACTCAATAACAATGTTCATTCAGAGTCTACTTTACAGTGAATCAATGAAGTTGAAGAAAATATTTCTAATATCTCCTTGTTAATTAATTTAACGAAATTAACTTCTAATTTAAATTCTCCAAAATTTTCTTACCATGTGGAAAGTTGAAATGATTCCAAGATTCTGTCGCATTTTATAAATTGTTTAACGGTAAGAACGATGGGGAGTAGAATTCGTGTGTGACGGGGTCCAGGATGGAAATTGCTGCCGTCGTCGCCCAAAGACTGACCGGGAGCGGTAGCTCAGTGCATCAACTGATGCCACTGCAGCGCCTCTGACCGGGAGGTCCGAGGTTCGAGTCCTGACGGCGGCAGGATTTTCGACACTAGCTATTCAGCTAGGTCGAATTCAGAGCGCTAGGAGAATTCTAGCGGCCGGCTGCTCTGATCGGTAGTTTTCCGTGGTTTCTCCGATCAACACCAGGCGAATGCCGTAGCAGTACCCTACCAAACAGGCCACGGACCACGCGCGATCTGTCCTTCCTCTTCCTTGTCCTATCCTCTCCCCTTACACACACCACTTACACTAACATCCACTACACTACCACATATTCCGGGAGACCGGTCGGGAGCTTAGAGCTTGTCCCGGCTGGGGCGGTGCCCCGCTGGTGGGAGAGTCCTGGTTAGGGGGAAACCCCACTAGCCGACGGTAGGTCGGCTCCGGATCTCGCCATCCAGCGGGTGATGATCACCGCCATCTCCCGAGAAAAGCATGCTCTATACTAACGGGACATTTTTTCAATTGAACTTTATTTCATATTTTCGTGCACGTTCAGCTCGACCGCTCGGCAGCTTTATGTTCGTGCGGGTACATTTTATTAAATTCAATGTTAGAGAATCTAGCAAAATTTCTGCTGCACTGTTGAAAGTTCTGATTTTTTTCGAGAACTATCATAACTTGCGACTCTAATAAAAGAGTGGCTTGTGACGAGTGCGTAATGGAGCGAAAGAAGTGTTGCGAGTCGAACCCAGTAATGTCGATTATCTCTGAAGACTGCTTTTGAAGGAAACTCGACGCGCCTGGCCATTTACAAGAGCGCCCAGGGCCGCCTGCTCCCTGTCTGGGGTGCTATCCCCCTCCAGCCCGACGTCGCAAGTTTCCCTGCGAAGGACGCCGCTTTCCAAACAGCTGGGTCACGTTTTTTATAACCAGGCAATGGTTATTTGGTTGGGGGCAATTCAGAGATAGAATCAAAGAAAGACTTTTGATTAATAATTCAAAGACGATTCTATGATTGCCAATTGTATTATTTTGCGTGACCGGACTTGTGCCATTTTGTAATTTAGCTCAAGAAAATTGTCAATTATAATCTTGGTAAAAGAAATTTTCTTGAGAAATAATCCTTCTAAATTTTCTTCACGATTTTCTTCTCTAAGATTATTAAATTCATGTTTCTGGTTTATCAATGTTTGTGTATTCTTTATTGATGTCGCACTTCCTTCACAGTACCATAAGAGTTATCCTGATCTCCTGAGCTGCCCGGCAACCTAAACTATGGTTAAAAACACACCTGAGAGTGACAATATGGACTGAAAAATGCACATATTTGATTGAGCTATCCGACCTATTCTCATATGGCACGTACCGACTGAATATTCATAATCATTGCGTCACTGCTTTTGACGCAAGTGACGTCATGTTACAGCTCCATGTAAGAGGTCCGCCATTAAATTTGCCGATCGTATTGCGTTACGGAACATCCATTTTTATATCCTTATTATGTAAAAAAAGTTTCTGTGTGTTTTTGTATATAGTGAATGATGCCGTTGCAGTTTTCGTGTATGCTAATTTTTTTTTTTAACCTTAATTTTTTTAAATTTATTGTTTTTAGTGTCAACAAGAATTATTTTATTTGTTAATCATTTTATTTGTGGATCTTGTGTGGTAATTTTTGGAAAAACGTCTTATATGGTTTTGTTCAGCAGCAATTTTACTGTTGCAGGCTACGTGTTCGATATATTTGCATAGTTTTTATTAAAAATATTAGCACATTTATTTCATTAACAAATGTGAACATTGCTGTAATCTATTAAAAAAGAACTGAGTACACATTAGTGCAGGTGATTAAATTGTGTCGTCTGAAACTAGACGGCTCAAAGTTTCAACTAGACGATTCAAAAAACATCAAATTTTAAATAATTTAAATTTAACACCGTGTATTAATTAAAAATGAGATTAACAATTAAAAATATAAATATTTCTCAGAAGAATTTATGATGTGAAAACAATAAATGCCTTCCCCAACTCGTCGTAGCTGAAAGAAATCGTTATTTCGTTTTTCGGTGTGTAAACTCCTCACGTTTCGTTGTTGTCGAGTATCCAAAAATCTTTCCTGTGTGCGGTAGATGTATCCTAATTCATCACAAATCAACTATCTCGTATATTACAAAAAATATGAAATTAACTTGATAATTAATTGCTTTCTGATAACCAAAAAAACTAGTGATGTTACAAAATGATAGACTTTCTCGTAGTAAAGTATCTAATTGCTTTGTTGTGGATTGGCTTTGCGGCCTTCCCCCATCCTCTTGCCAGCTGCCATATATCTTCATCCAAAGTACATTCTTTTGAAATTTTCTCAGTTTTTCGGTTTCCTAATAACAGAACCGAAATATTACTTTAAGAATATTAAAGAAGTGTAAAACCTCGTTATAAATGGCAATTTTCATTGAAGAATGTGGAGCCGTAAGAAAATGGCGCTTAACCGTTACTGTAAATGCGAAATTTGAACCCCCTTTGAACGGAAAATTTTTAAATTTTCGAAAAACTTCATTTAAAGCCATTTGAGATACTTTAACTCGCAAATTCAATAATGTTTGCAAACAGCTGGAAATGCGCATATTAACGGTGTGAAAGATATTTAAAAAAATATATTTGTGTAATTTTTGAAAATACAAAAGAATACAGGAAAATAAACTTTATGTCATTTTTAATAGTGCAATTACCACTACCCGGTGGAGCAAAAATGAAGAAACAACATGGAGTCATTGTTGACCGTTTGAGCGTTTCCGAAAATGTGCCATTTTGAGCTCATTTTACCGGAAAACTGTTGAATTTTCGAGAAACTTTATATGATGTAAAGTACTAAAAGTTCAGTTCAAAGGAAAAATTTGGTGCATTTTTGAGAAAATATTGTTTTTGTAATTTTTTAAAATTGCAAATATTGCAAATTTCGAAGAAAGATTTACAAAATCGCAGCGCCTCGACCCGAGACAAATCGACGGGAGAATATCCATTTTGGAAAAAATCCTACGTATAGTTTAGGCGCTAGTACTGTTCACATACGGACGGACAGTCAGATAGACGGGCGTTTTAAAAAAAATCACCTTTTTGGGATCGGGGGACCCCAAAATATGCATTTTTGTTCAAATCTCTGAATCGATTTTCCGCAGCATTACATAACTTTCTCTGTACTACGTATATAATTCGTATATAGGGGAAATTGCCCTAAAACTGGGATAAAATGAAACACCTCATATTTCTCCCAGTTGCCGCCAGTGCCGGCACTTTTCACTAGCAAGGTACATTGTAGGGTTGGCGACAGTAATCCGCTGGTATTGGTGTAGTGTTCTTGTGAGAAATTTTCTGATCGCTACGAAATCAATAATTTTCGGGGTTCAGAATTTTGTGACAACTGTTCCTCCGTGATAATTTACATCGTTTTGGTGTAATTGAATACATTGCTCAGAGATAGGTAAATAAGTACTTCCTTTCTGAGTACATTCATCGCCTTTCATAACCTGAATTTCCATGTGCTTGGTAACAGGACATCTGCACATTGAACGTGTGATCTAAAGGTAAAATGACATACCTTCTGTTGTCATAGTAAATGACATAGTATGTCATTATAGACAACGAGTATTTAAGGTCTCAAAAATTCTCTACTTTTTATCATTATCACTATTCTTCACCTGACACTTATTTCCCATCATTACTTTATAAAAATTATATTTATTATTATTATTATTATTATTATTATTATTATTATTATTATTATCATTATTATTATCATTATCATTATTTTAGCAGAAATGATAGGACCCTACGTGAGGTCAAATGATCGACAATCATGGGATCCCGTGAGCAAGCAAATTTTACTGGACGCGGATTTTACTTGATAATGCTGAAGTTGATGATGCTTGTCTCTATTGTAATGACTTTTATAGTTATTCCAAATCAAGGATCCAATGTCTGAGTGTAATATGTGGACTGCTAGCGCGTGGGGTGATGTGTCACGAAAAACAAAAATGTTTAGTTGTGACGTATGTAACTAACAAATGAGATTTTCGAATGTCATTAGCACCTGCGTCATTTTACACACACGCATTTTACAAAAATGCATCATTACAGATATATTAGTCGTGTTATTTTCTCAACTCAACAAAAGTTGCGAATCTCTTCAACACTTTTCTAGAATTGTGGTTGATCTCACGAAGGGACTAAAACCACAAAATTCAACATCATATGCTTCCCAAAAAAAATTCGGCATGATGTTTATTTACGAAACTTCTTCTAACGAAATCCTCAGAATAGTCAGTAAATTAAAAAATAAATATTCATCAGGTTTAGATGAATTCCCGGATTTTTTATTAAAAACGTGTGCACCTGCCATTATACACCCATTAACTCACATTTTCAATGCTTCTTTGTGCATAGGAATATTTCCAGATACTTTCAAAACAGCAAAAATTAAGCCACTTTTTAAAAAAGGGAACAAAAATGAAATTCAAAATTACCGGCCAATTTCTTTTTTGTCAGATTTCTCAAAAATTTGGGAGAGGCTTTTCTATACACGAATGGAAACCTTTCTCAGAAAAACGAAGCGTTTTCTGACTCACGTCACGGTTTCAGGAAATCAAAATCTACGGAAACTGCCATTTTTTCTTTCCTTAAAGATGTTGCTTCATCAATGGACAAAAATGAAGAACCTATTGGGATATTTTTAGATTCTTCGAAAGCTTTTGACGTTATTAACCATAACATCTTGCTCTCAAAATCCCCTAGATTGGATAACCTCGTACCTTAAACATCGATCTCAACGAGTAGAAATACCGTATTGGCACGAAAGGACATAATTTACTTATCTCTCCAATTCTTTGCCAAATGAACATGGGGTCTCACAAGATTCAATCTTATGTCCTATACTCTTTCTGTTGTACGTAAACGATATGCCCTCATCTATTAAAAATGGAAGAACAGTTCTGTTTGCCGATGACACGAATGTTCTTTGCAAAAAAGAAACAATAAATAGTACAATTTCAGAAGTTTAAAATTGGTTTTGTAATAAAAAAATTAATAGTTAACGAAGGAAAAACTGTCTCAATGCAATTTTGCGCTTCAAATCGGCAATCGTATGCTCCATTTAAAATGAACAATATGCAATTAACTGATGTTAAGGTAACAAAATTTCTAGGTCTCTCAATTCAATCAAACCTCAAATGGAATGTACATATAACAGAATTAAACACTAAATTAAGCTCATTATGTTATGCATTCACAATTATTTCTAATTCTGTCAGCCTTCATGCAGCTCGTTGCGTGTATTTTGCAAATATACACTCCCGCCTGAGATATGGCATAATATTATGGCTCATCCTTTAGTTCCCAGACATTTATATTGCAAAAGAAAATTATCTGAATAATGAAAAAATCCCATCCACGTGATCCGTGCAAGCCTCTTTTCATTGAGCTTGGAATCTTACCATTGCCTTGCCTATTTATTTATGAGTCTGTAGTATTTGTCAAAACTGACTTACATAACGTTGGGAACTTATTTTCATGTAATACTGAGATTTATAGTTACAACACCCGACGTAGAAATCATGTTCATCAAGTGTCAGTATCAACAGCTCACTACAAGAAATCCACATAAAATACATGTACGTTATTTTACAACGCATTGCCAGATGAAATTAAACAATTAAAATTGATACACAAATTTAAGTTAAAAGTAAAATCTTTTCTGCTGCAAAACTGTTTCTATACAATTACACTATACTGATCGTCAAAAAGAAAAATAATGTTTACTTTAACAAAAACAAGATATAGTATAATTAGTCTACATTTGCATTATATAATTTAAAAAAAGACTCAATATGCCTGTAACAAATAATGTACTTCCGGGTCAGTGACCCCCATCTCGATTGGGTTTTTGTCCAGTTTCCCTGATCCATTGAGCAAATGCTGAGATGGCCCCTTGCTTTGCTTCTGGACGTAAATGTAGCTTCACTATGCGCACGTTTTGTTGAACTTTCCTTTTGCTTGTAGTAGTAGTAGAGCTTAGGGTGAGTTTCTATTTTGTAAACAATACAGAAAAATCAAATCTGTTTGTTCCTTTACCGTTAAAAATAAGTTTTCTATAATTTGGCAACGAAAATATCTAGTTTTTGAAATGTTAATCCCTCGCTTTTTTAAATTGTTTTGTTGTTGTTGTTATTATTATTATTATTATTATTATTATTATTATTATTATTATTATTATTATTATTATCTTTCAACTATTAATAGTTAAATTGTTGGGAAGGGATTCTGAAACTCAAGAAAGCGTGCGCAGATGATTTTCTCCCCCATACGTCACATACAGTTTTTGACTGTTTTTGACTAAATAAATAAATATATAAATGTATTAATTAATGTGTGCTTCTGTCGTCATTTGCGCTGCAAATAAAATAAACAAGACCAAAAATGAACTGTCAAGTCAATGGTAACATTTTTCAGTTTTCTCTTCCAGATTTCAGATTCGCGTCCGACATTTTTGCGGCGGTTTTGGGGTTGGAATGGCCATCCTGGATCCATCGCACAGGAATGCTTCCGTCTACTAGACATCAGTACATTATCTCTTACCGTCTATTTGCTGTGTGGGAGTTGAGCCCCCGATATAAATATCATGTAGGTCTTTTTTTTCTCGTTTTCCCTCCCAAATGTCTAAGCGCGTCGGTTTTGTGCACATTCTTTTGGCGGTAGCCATGTCGATCCTGCCCCCATGCACAGGAACCCTGCGGTCTACCACGCATCGGTTCGTCTCTTACCGACGACGTGCCGTGTGAATACTTGAGCCCCGAAATGAGAAGTTCGTTGGTTTCTCCTCCTTTTCTTCCCTTCCAGATTTCGGATTCGCACGCGACATTCTTTCGGCGTCGACGGCGGCAATTTCCATCCTGGACCCCGTCACACAGGTATCCTTCCGTCTACTCCCCATCGGTTCGTCGTTTCTTACCGTCTACATGTCGTGTGCAAACGTGAGTCCAAAATGAGGAACTCGTAGGTTTCCTTTTCTTTTCCGTTTTCCCCCGTCCAGTTCTCGGATACGCGCGACTTCCGGGGGTGGCGGCAGCTGTGGCAATGTCTATCCCGAACCCCACGTACAAGAATCCTTCCACAACGCATGGATTCGACGCCTCTTACCGTCTGTTTGCCGCATGAAAACCTGGATCCCAAAATGAGGAACTTGTATGTTTCTTCGTTTTTCGTCCTTTTTTCCCCTCTTCCACATTTCGAATTCGCGCGATGGATTCGCCCGCGACGGCGGCGGCGGCAATGTCCATTTTGGACCTCTTATACAGGGCCCCTTCCGACTACTAGGTATCGGCAGTCTTATTGTTTACTGGCCGTGTGAAAACCCCAAAATAGGGAACTCGGAGGTTTCCTTTTTTCCCCTTCCAGATTTCGAATTCGCGCGGCGGATTTTCCTGCGTCGGCGGCGGCAACGTCTATCCGAGAAAATGCATTTTTTTAATTAATTTGCGAACGTCCTTCTGAACGGGGCTGATGGCCTCAGTCATGTGCTTATCACTGTGATAAAGACTCATTTTATAAGGCTGGAGGTGTAAAAATGACTTAATGTCATCGGCAACGTTACAAAACTGAAGTATAGGCATCGGTTCGTTGTTTCTTACCGTCAACTTGCTGTGTGAAATCTTGCCCCAAAATGGGGAACTCGTAGGTTTCCTTTTTTCCCCTTCCATACTTCGAATTCGTGCGGTGGATTCGCCCGCGACGGCGGCGGCAACGTCCATCCTGGACCTCTAATACAGGACCCCTTCCGACTACTAGGCATCGGCAGTCTTATTGTTTACTGGCCGTGTGAAAACTTACTCCAAAATAAGGAACTCGTAGATTTCCTTCCCCTTTTCCCCTTTCCCCCCTTTTTTTCCCCCTTCCAGATTTCGAATTCGCGCGGCGGATTCGCTGGCGACTGTGGCGACGTCTATCCTGGACCTCTCAGAAACGACGAACCGATACCTAGTACACGGAAGGGTACCTATATAGGAACCTTTCCGTCTACTAGGTATCGGTTCGTCGCTTCTTACCGTCTACTTTCCGTGTGAAAACTTGGGACCCCAAAATGAGGAACTCTCCAGTTTCTTCTTTTTCTTCTTCTTCCTTTTTCCCCCTTCCAGATTTCGGATTCGCGCGGCGGATTCGCGCGCGACATTCTTTCGGCGGCGGCGGCGGCGGCAGCGGCGGCGGGCATTAGTATGTGTGCGCGCGCGCCGTCGTGTGCGTGCATGCTCGCGTGCGTGCGTGCGGGAGGAGGAAGCGCCGCGTCGGCGTTGCGTCGCGGGGGATAGGCGAGCGAGAGAGAGCACGGCCGTTTCTTTTATTCATTGTTTTGTGAAAGCGAATATCGCGCTTTCGTGACGGAGATTCGTTATGTGTCATTATTCTTTATCGCTTTATCGCATAAAACGTATTTTCGTTGTCCTGGAAAGTGCTGGACCGGCATTTGGGTCTGCATGGGTTTGAGATTGCTAGATTTATTATTTTTTTATTGGGATTGGGATTTATTAAACATGTTTTTTAACGTTTTTAAAGCATAGTTCTTAACGATTAATATCTGACATACTTGTTGTTCAGTAAGTGTATATCGCCTGCAGATGATATTTTTTAAAAATATATTTTCTTGGGTGCTCTGGGCGAGAACGCAGGCGTATCCGCCGAAAAATATTATCGGTACGATAAACCCGTTGCAATCGCTACATCGTCGACGTGAGACAATATCATCTCGGTTATAACCATCTTTTTATCGTCTTGTGTGATGAATTACTATTTTTTGTTTTTGTTTTTGAAGGTGGAATGCTCCAAAGTAATGAAGGGATATTTGTAAGTCATTCCGCTATTTGTATATCATTTTTGGATTACGCAACAAGTCGTTAATTATGTGCGAATAGCATAGTTTTGAAGGATATACTATTACCCATTTTTTATTTCCGCTGGTGGTGATTTTTGCCATTCTTCTCTAGCCGAATCTATTATTAATCTAATATTAAACAATTCCGGTGTCAAAGAGCAACCTCGTTTGACGCCTTGATTGAGAAACATTTTTTATGTCCTTTTATTTATTTGTATTGTTATTTTTAGGTTTCTATAAAGGTTTCAGATAGTTTTAACCTGGCGGCTACAATAGTCGTTGGCGTACATTATATACCATAGCATTCTCTGTAAATATTATCCAAAGCTTTTCATAATCCACGAAGAGGATGAATTTTCTCTCTCTTCTTTTCTGGAGGCTTGGTTGATCTGAGGCTTGCATTTCTTAGTTTCACTTCACTTATTACTTTAGTGAGTTATTATTTTAGCGTCTAATTTATAGGTTGTTTTTAGCAAGCTAATGCCTAATAAGGCATTAGCCTTATTATGATTTGGATTTTTTTATTGATTGGTATAATCGTTGCTTCTTTCCACTGTGTTCGGATGCTCTGTGTTGTCCAGTTCAAATTCAGTATATCCAGATGACGTTGATTTACTACCTTGAGATAATATTCTAAAGTTCCTTATTTACTTCCTCCCTTCCTGGGGTTTCGCTTTTAACAATAATTTCCATTTCATAATAATCTATATAATATATCTCTATAATCGGGATAACATTATAATATTATAATCAATAAAGTTGGGTCTTTTACCGGTCCAGAAATTTGGTAGTCACTTTTAAAAATATCTTTATTACTCTATTTGTATGGTTTGTCCATGGATCAGTAAAATATGCTAAACAATCTTCTGTGATGATATTATCAAAGGGACACTCTCTCTTTTCCCGTGTTTAAATTTGTAAAGCGTTCTACGCCATTGCCTGAGCACCATGAAACTCCAATTCAAAATTACTTGTAGTTACCCGAGCTTTCTGTGTTTAGTATCCTCATTTCTTTTTAATTTTTCTATTGTGAAATTATTTATTTTTGTTTGTGATTATGCAATTTAGTTTATAAGAATTGTAGGTATGCCCCCTACCACTGGTATTTTATTATTGTTTTTATTTCTTCAATCCACATTTTTGGACCTCTGGTATTTCCCCCTTACGTTTTCTCCATAGAGTCTCTTAAGCTGCTTTCATAATAAAGTTTTTAAAATCCATTCATTGTAGATTGATATCGATATTAATTACTCTTTGATTTATATATTTCTCCATTCTGGATCAGTATATTCTTCGCATACTGTTTTGCAGCAGGAGTTGCATTTTAAAGCAATTTCGTTCTGATCGTGGGGAGTATTTCTTCTTTGTTAATCATTCGGGAAAAAATCTGATTTTATATGTTAAAAGGAAATGGTCTGATTGTGTGTCGACATATTCGGTGTAACTAATACATTCACTTTTTGGTTCACAAGTATATTCTATTAAAGATTTGAAGTATCTGGCTGTTCACGTGTATTTGTGTATTTCCTAGAATGTATAAAGTGTATTTGTTATTTTCAGTTGATCGATCCAGCTCCAAACTTCCTTAATGTTTTTCCATTCTCATCCAATATTGCTTCTTCATATGGTCCTATTATATCTCTAATTTGGCTGGTTTCTTATTCTAGCATTAAAATCTCCTCATAACAGTATACAATCATTTCTATTAATTTTGCCTGGTTTTTTGTTGCGTTTCATAGAATTCTTGACCCACGGAACTACTAGGATATACATTTTGAATATCACAAAGTAACCTGTTGTTATTTTAAGTCCTACGTACAACAATGACGTTGAGCAAACAACATGGTGACTGTTAAGATTAGTTTTCATCTCTGCAATTTATGGAGTCAAATTTCTAAATGTTGCATTCATTTGAACACTTCGAGTGCGAACATATATCTACATTCCAAACAACTAATTTTTCCCCTTCTTCATTTTACTTATCATACAGAATCAGGTACATTCAATATCATTGCGATGGTCTTCGTTAAATACTTAATCCCATGAAAAATAGTACCTTGCATTTGTACTTGTCCTAGTTGGTGCGGATGGGTAAACTACTCTTAATGACTTTCCATTTTTCTAATAGATGATATCTTGGACGTTTTCGGAAAACCAGCCAACCATTTTGTTAAACATTTTAGCCCCATTGTTTTTGTGTTCATAAATACAATCATCTGATGAGATTTCATCATTACAGTTTCGCCCAATGTTGTTAGAACTATAGTTTTCTGTTCAAACCGAGGAACAGATGGCGCACAATATCTTTTCATTTGCGTTCATTTTATTTAATTTCTTTGTCTTGACGAGAAAGAAAAATCTTAAAAAAACGCCTACCTGTCTTCTAAAATTGGCTGGCTCAAACGGCGGACCCTTTTGTGGTCCAATTTCGCGAACTCGCCCAAAGTTAAGAAGATTCCGCTGCACAACTAAGTAAAGGGTAACAATAATGTTACTATGCATATTCAAAGACTAATGAAGTACTATATTTGACACGTGTAGCGTAAAAGTTGCAACTACTTTCACCCTTTGCGCAAAATGGCTTACAATAAATAGCAAGAAAATAGTAAGACACTTTACGAAAACACTGATAACACTAATCCTGCTCACTAAGAGATTTTCTATATTAACTAACATTTCCATGGCAATGCTCCCAAGCATTAGAACCAACCTATATGAACTTTTGCGGTGAAGGGTGCGGTCCAATTTAGGTAACTGTCCAAATTCGGCAGCTTGCCCTATTTGCTTTGGTGAAACTCGTTTCCTTTTTAGACGTAAGGTACCATCGTCTAGAATCCATATTGTAAATGAAAATATACTTTAAATATTAATTAGAAAATATTATATAAAGTGACTGAATGTGGAATACTTTTTACATCTTCGTCTAGAACTTTACAAATAAGCGCAAATTTGAACACTAGTGTAGATATTTACTTAAAATAGTAATTTATAAATACGTGTGGTTAATATAATTCACTTAAATCTATTAGAAATTCGTGGTATTTTGTAATTAAAAGGGTCTACATATATTCCACATTAGACGTACCCTGTTCTTAAAGTGGAATAGTGAATTTGTTTTTCTTTTTAGCAAATAATAAAAGCATTAACGTCTAAAACAACGTTTATTTAAGCAAAAATACATGTTTGGTTTAATATTACAGACAATTCCTGCAGACGAAATTCTGTTTTGGATTACCTGCATTTGTTCTTAAAGTGGAATAATGAATGTTTTTTTCTTTTCAGCAAATAATAAATGCATTAACGTCTAAAACAACGTTTATTTAAGCAAAAATACATGTTTGGTTTAATATTACAGACAATTCCTGCAGACGAAATTCTGTTTTGGATTACCTGCATTTGTTCTTAAAGTGGAATAATGAATGTTTTTTTCTTTTCAGCAAATAATAAATGCATTAACGTCTAAAACAACGTTTATTTAAGCAAAAATACATGTTTGGTTTAATATTACAGACAATTCCTGCAGACGAAATTCTGTTTTGGATTACCTGCACTTGGGACATGAGCGCGGTTCTTACACTCCTGACACCAAGTCTAATCAGTTGAGCTCTTTGACCACATACCTCCACAGTGCAGTATAGAATGCCAACAATAACATGTTAGAAAATGCAACTTAATGTATACAGTCAAAAGTTCCATATCCAACAGCAATGTGGAATATTCTACATTAGGACAATGCTCGTATTCCACTTTAGGGATATAGCAGCCATATTGTTGAAGCTGTTTTGCGGACAAAATCTACTTCAATGTTCTTTATATATTATGTAATATTTCCTTATATACAACTAACAAACTATACAATAATTATTCTAATGTTATGGCACACAAGTAACAACAATTCTTTTTCATTACTGCTCTAATATTTTTGTTGACGCTCTGAAGAAAACACGCTTTGACACTTCACTCGAGAGCTTTAACTCAAAAAACATTATCTGCGCTCGATCTCCTCTTAAAAATAATTCTCAAATTTTGTCTTGAAACGTCAGTTCAATACAGGTCCGAAACTTCAGTATTTCACATTAGGAAAGTATTGCACGTTAGGGGACTTGACCCTATTAGAGATACTATAGAGAATAAATATATTACAAATTTAATTCCGCTTAATAAATGCTCATAATTTAGTATTTTGCTGATGTAATATATTTTTCACTATAACAGTATGAAAAAACAATTTTTGCGTTACAATAAAAATAGAAGTTATAATTTCTGTTCTCATCTATTTAATAAAAATTATATTAGGATCTTAAACTTCAGTTCGCGTCTTTGGCAAGAAACGTATGAAAAACTTGCATATTTGCTCATGAAAGTTGTAATATTTTTATTTATCATAAGGCAATATGTCACTTAGTAACACACACGTGGCAATCCTCTCTGCATAGAACACGCGAAGGATAAATGACGATTAAAAAAATATACGAAACCTTCGATACAAAACCCAGTAATTGTGATAGAATTGGACAGGGAATTACTCCCCAGTCCTACATGAAATACTTTTAAGACGAAAAATAAAATTTTGCAGTTAATGACATAAAGAACACATTACTGAAATACAGATTATAATCTCCCAAAATTCGCAAACGATGCGTTCTAGGCCCTTAAAAGATTGTTTTCGAATTTTGCAGTGGCAGTAGAGAGACAGATGTAGGTCGATAGGTAGATATAGACAATAGGTCGGTAACACTCGGGCCACGCACTAGACGAGATTTCGTATCGTATATATTTTTTATATCGTATTTCTTGAGAAGTACCTTCCTTTACACTTTTGGAGATTCAGCTAATCTACGCTTACTTCGCAGCGTGAGTGGCCAGATATGAGCAGTAACACGAAATTGATGTAAAATTAAATCGAAAGAATTGGAACAGAAATGATATTCTACGATAAAATTATTGTGACCATTTTTCTGTGAAATGTAATCTCAACGCATCCGTTATTAGAATTTTTACCCATGCACACCATCGGCCGTATAGATTGTGACGCAGAGTTAAGGGCCGCTCAGCTTCAGGTTATGATCCAATGTGAATCTCTTCACTTTTAAAACAATTATTTATAACGTGCGGAATGTTCACACGGAACCAACTAGTTAAAGCAATAGAGGAAAATATCCAAACCCGGGACTCGATTTTCTTTTCGAATATTTTTAAACCCAATATTCTGCACAATTAAATCAAAATATTTGCAATGCATACTTAACTTAGTAATACAAATGTTTCATTCGATTTAAAATTATTGACCAAGTAGTTTAAGAATAAAATATTTTTTCTTAAGCATTACATTTTAACTTTAAGAAAAAAATAGAACTACACACATGCATATTCGCAAAGAGAAAATAACATTTAATGGGAAAAATGGAATATGAGAAAAATTATAAAATTGAAACGATAAAAATTGGGTAGTCAATTAAATATCTACTTCCAATAACTGTATTGCACGAGCTGTGACAATCATGACCTAGGTTTGAAAACCGATAAATGCTCTTGGAATAATTCCCCACTTCATGCCTAATTGTGTACCTCGCGGCTTCAGAGACACATGCAAGTGGATCGAAAAGACACCACTTACGAAGACAAAGTAGGTTGGTGCACAACCCACGACCAGTCCGTGCCCTAGACAGCTTGCAGAAAGATCAACGTGTCAGAGAAGAATTGGGTAATTGGTCGCATAAAGCATAATCATATTCGCATTCAGGAGGGGCGTAATGTTTCCAGGACACTTCCCAACGCTTGCGGTCCTAGAACGATCCATCTTTTATCAATTCTTAATCTTTGCATCTTTTAGTAGTTCCAGACTCGAAAGGATCTTCATTTGGCGTGCATACGAGTAATATCATGAATGGACAGAGTTGTCGTGGGAAAATTGTAACATTTGCTGTTAAGGGCGCGTGTAGTACGTCGGGCTTCACTCAGGCTCAGGCCGGCAACCAGGTATACGGGAGTCATTTTAATAGCTCCAGAAATGATTCGCATTATTTTGTGCTCTATAGAACAAATTTGTTTGACATGAGCGCTGATGAGTTTATTTAATAACATATTTACTCACTCTTCCATTATTATTATTATTATTATTATTATTATTATTATTATTATTATTAATCTATTTATTATTTATTTAGCATTGATAACAGTTTAACTGTGTGTGGCGCTTGGGGAACGAAAATCTTCATTTAAGACCAAATAATTCAAGGGACCCATCTCATTTTCTCAACCGATCAAGGCAATTTGAAAAGGAAAATCCGATTGAGATTGGAGCTGATTACAGTAGTTTACTATGGTCATATTAGTAAATCAGTCTATTAATTTTTTTCAATTTAAAAATGAACATTATATGTTATTATTACTCATTTAAAAATTATGTGGTTTTTGATATTAGGTATTAGTCTCTGTATAAAATATAATGCAGCAGAAAACGTTGAAAGTTTCCTGGAATTTTAACTTGTGTGCTAATAAAGTGGACTGTTGGCACAGATAACGGATGAATATGATTCCTGCCCTATTATAACTACAGATATCTTAATTGCATGAATACAAGTGTACTCCTTGAGCAAGTCAGTGTACTCTTTGACAAAAAATATGAATTCGTAATCAAAGAAATTTGGAAAATGCCTACTCGTTAGATGCGATATTTTTTTATGCATTTACTGAAATATTTTATTATGGTTGCGGCTCGTCTGTGTGGAAATGATTGTTGTTTTATGTATTGTTCTTCTTGTATGTATATCATATAACGTAATAATTTCTAAATGTATGTTATACTGTTTGAATCTCGTTCATACCTTCATTTTGGAACCCAACTAAGGAAACGATAGCTTGAACGATTATTGCTTCAAAAAAGACCAGTGCCAACGCAAAGTCCTGAAGGCAAAAAGACACCCGAGAAAACATACTGCAAACCCGGATTCCATTTTAATTGTCCAGGATTTCATCTCCGGTGCTCAGAGGTGAATGTCGAAATCTCATTGTTAGTCTGTACACCACAGAATTCACCTCAAGCTTCGATTTATACATGCAAATACTCGATTTTAACTGTGCTGTTTTTCGACGTTGATGGCGTTTCTTCCCTGCGCTTCTCACCTTTCTGGTGCTGTAGACATTACTGACTGATGTGATAACTGGCGGTAGCGTCCACGCCTGGGGCATTTAGTCGGGGCACGTATGTACCCGTCTCCCCCGCCCCTCGCGGGGAACTCTGCGAAGACGACGGTTGCCGGCATTTTCCCGCCTGCTCCCCCCCTTTCCCCGCTCCGCTGTCCTCTGGCTACTTCGCGTTGCTCCGCATCACTTCGTCACACCCCGCCCGCGTCGCGCCGCCCCCGCCGCAGCTCGTCTCGTCTCGCCTCCCCGTGCAAGATAAAAACGAACGAATGCAAAGTACATTTAAAAAAATAAGGGAGAATCAAACGTGTCGTCGGGCGCGCGGATAACTGAATATTAAGCGGTTAACTGCATCCGTAATTCGGTGCGCGCCGTTAGTATGGGCGGCGCGGCGCCGCGGCCTCCCGCTGGAATACGCAAGCGGCGCGACGTGGAACCGCGCGCGACTCCTACCGTGGGAGCGTGTGGCCGCGGCCCGCCGGCGCTCCGCCCGCCCGCCCGCCCGCCCGCCCGCCCGCCCGCCCTTCCACGCCCACTCGCCCGCTCTTCCACACGCCGCTCTTCCAACGCCCGCTCTTCCAAACGCCCGCTCTTCCACACGCCCGCTCTTCCACACGCCCGCTCTTCCACACCCCCGCTCTTCCACACGCCCGCTCTTCCACACGCCACCATTCACCAACTCACCCAGTCGCCTCGTTTCGAAGCTTTCGCACCCACCTAGTTTTCCTTCCCTTTTTCCCCGCCTAATTGCTATCTTGCGCGCTCTCCCCAGCCGCACAGTCGCCAGCCTATCCACTTCCCAATTGCCCGTTCGCTGTTTCAACTGCCTGTCCACTGGCTCAACCGACCATTCGCTTGCCCATCCGCCCACTCTCCCTTTGCAATCACTTGTCGAACCGCGCGCTCATTGAACTCCAGCCACTAAGAGCCTACTCTCCCGCTCTTCACCCGATCGGGTTCCCCCATCTTTCTCACTCAACCGCCCGCCGAATGGCCTACCCTCACACTCCCCCAACCGACCACTCTTCTATCCCACCCACCTGCATATTGGCAGCTTGTCTTTCGTACTATCAAGTGCACTCTCGTCCCGAGTCTCCGCTCGTCCACTTTGCTTCGCCATTTTTTTCAATCAACTCACCCAATTGTCGACTTGATGAACTATCCGTTTGCTTAACTCTTCACGGCTATACGCCCATTCACCCAACCACTCAACCACTCCAAATCTCAATACCCTGCCTTACCGGCCACTGTTCTCAAGTGTATGCCTTACCCCACCTCAGATTACCGTCAGTCTGCTCTACGACCTCCCACTTCACTGCACGCCGCTTTGCTTTTTGCGTTTTATATTTTACAACCCTGGCTGCCTTCCCAAATTACCACCCTAACACCTTTTTGCGCTGCCGCACTGATATCTTCTCACCATACCATCCTTCCACCGTTCCGCCATCCCATCTTTCACCTTCTTGCTTCCCATCATCGCTTGCGCACACTTTACCATTGGCTCATGTTTTCTCCCGTCCACTGTACCACACATCTTCACATCAACATTACTGCAATTTCATCTCGCCTGACCACCTCACCGCTAGTCCACTGTATTGCCCTCCTATCTACCACACCCAATTACTATTACATCTACAATGGTCACTCCACCAAAACTATTACCAAATTCAATCCGTGGCCGTCACTCACACTTGTATGCCCTCCGTACCCCCCCTTCCCGCCCCCCCCCCCCCCGGCCATCGTGACGGCGCCACGCATGGCTTCCCCGCCGTCTGTCGCGCGCCGTGCATCTTCGGCCGTGACGGCCCTTCCATTCGGTGCGTGTCGCCCGTCTTTGCCCCCCTCGCGCTCTCTTCCACGACCTCCGATCGCCCCCTTTCCTCTCTCTCCACCCCCATCGTTGATACAAATGGTGGGGAAGTTGCAATATTTTCATTATAGTAACGTTGCAACTGATTTGATATCACAGTTCTACCGATGCCAAAACTTCAGTTTAGAAATAACATTGCTGGTATTTAAAAAGAATTGTTTTAATCGTGTTTATATTTCAAGCATGTGGTCCTTCGTCGCGATTGTTGTTATCTCAAGGTAGTTGTACTACACAGTGTCGATACTTTATGTTCTCAGTGCCGATATAGAGATTATCAAGTCGATAATACTGTGGTTTCTACACCAAAACTGCAGAACTTGTTTTATAGAAGAAACTAAAATATTTACATCCATTGTTGTAGAGTTGACATTTCAAGCGCGTTATGTTGAAAAAGCAGAAGGCAATGGTACACTCAGACCTCACTCCAATGGTTGGTACAATCGATTATTATCGATTATTATGGTTGGTAAAATCGATAATTATTTTTAATTCTAGATTTAAAACTGCTAAGAAGCAGTTTATTAATGGAGTGCAGCGGTTTATTAATGTTAGAAATTAAAGTGCGTCTTCACTCGAATAAATATTGCAGATATACATGTATGATATTAGTAACTAAGTTTATTTTAATTCCAAGTAAAAAAATGGCTTCCACTGGTCGCCGAGAATTTTATATGGATAACAAATATATATATATATATATATATATATATATATATATATATATATATATATATATATATATATATGAAATAAATGGGATTTTCGAAAAGATTATGAAAAGGTTAAGGTTTCTTATAAATACACTCCAAAATCAAAATATCCTCTTCAAATGTCCAGAGCCAAAATTCGGCCAAAATTATCCGGGAATATAAATTTAGGAGAGAATCGTCAGAAGGATCGTCTTAGGCAATAGCGTTACTCACAGACAGTGAGACTAACGGACAGACGGACACACAGACGGTTGGACAGACAGATGTTCAACCGCCCAATTTTTTAGTATCAAGGACCCACGAAACTTGGATTAGGACTACACACCGTGTTAGATGAAGTAATTTACTACATCCACTTCTATCCTTCATCTAAGATTTATCCACTTTTTCGATTGCAAGACACCACAATACGATTTCGTTGTTCTGCCCAATTCCGCTGAACGGAGAGGTGTATGGTCTGAGTAAAAATGTTTTTATTACAGTTTCGGTTGGGTTTAATCGGATTCAATGTCTGCTAGGTTTAGCTCAGACCCAGCATTTCCTCTGTCTTTGGGGGATATCTGGAGAGGAGCAAGTCGCCGTATAGATCGGCGCCAGAACTCACCATAAAGCGGAGAAGGAAAACCGCCACCTGCCGGGTTAAACATGCACTACACTAACCGGATTCATGACCATCACAGTGGACTTGCCCGAATTCATCAATAAACTGGATGAAGTGGAAACCTTTATTAATCATCACTCGGGGGTCGGGTCACTCAGTATGTCCTGAATGGGTGTGCGATCCACCTGGACATCACTCGCGCCAATCCGGAGCATCCGCCTACCCATTGGCATCGACATGGATACCGCCGAGAAACGCAGGCGAGACTGCGTGGGCGTTTCCAATGCTCCATCAGAGCCAGACGCGAGGTCCTAGGATTGTCGGCGCGCCCACACGAAAACGCGAAAACGGCGTGACCAGCGCCCCACCCCCCCGTCGGCAACGCCCCGCTCCGCGAATTGCAACCGCCGTCCCCCCGCCGCCCAGGGGACAAATAGCTTTGCGTGCTGCGGCGGTTTCTTCACCACCGGGATGCGACTTGCATGGCTAAATGAAATTCGGTGTCACTCGCAGGCGAATATGTGCGAATGTGAAGAGATCCCACTTTTGGATGACGTTTCATCAACTTGTGTTGTAATGAGGAATAAGTAATGATGCCACACACACTCCATTGTATCAGATTATCAATATGTATTTGCTTTGAATGTTCAGTTTTCTATTATTATGAGATGCTTGTTAAGTTACACTTCATCGAAAACGTTTCTAGCTACTCACTGGTATTTTATCAGCTACCCGTATTCTTACTCTTGTTAGAAGGGAGTACGTACCAAATGTCCTTTAGTATTATTTTTCATTATTATTATTATTATTATTATTATTATTATTATTATTATTATTATTATTATTATTATTATTATTATTATTATTATTATTATTATTATTATTATGTTTGAAGGGCCTGTAGACACCCCACATTTCTAGCTTTACATTTTTACAACCGTGCGAAAATTCCGGCGGGTTTCAAGTTGCCAGCTCTCTGTGTACAATATTTGCTGTCAAGTTGTGCCTATGTTATTATTTTTATTTTTATGTCAAAAACAGTTAAAATCTGTGTGTGACGTGCTACGGAGAGAAGTGAATTTTGTGCACGTTTTCATAATTCTTTGATCCTTACTGTAAGCCATATACATCTTGAATTTTGAATACAAAATGAAAATGAACTTTTTTGCAAGGATTGTTAACAAAAATATTCGCTCTGATGTAATAAAATATATTTTAAAGGGTTATATGTAGATTTTTGTGTTGGCGAGATTTGTGTTCTGTTGTCTCTGATGATCGATGATATACTCCACATTCGACATTAACATCCAGTTTTTCCATTTTCGTTGTAATTATTAGTTGAAATAATAATTTAATCTCATTCATAAAAGTTTCTGTACCTTGCTCAGAACTGTGCAATGTGTATCGGGACTCAATTGTTTTGAAATAGAAATTTTCGTTTTTACTTTCTTGAGTTACTTCGGTAGAGGAGAAAGTATTGTAATTGTGCGTCGTAATTCGGCGATTTTTCGACGCAAAAACACGTATTACCGGGTCCGGGTGAACAACTGTAAATGATGGTGCTAGCTCCATGTTTTACGAACTCCATTTCCAAAATTGCAAAATATTAACATTACAAAAGTAGAATATAGGCGATCTGCGTCCTTTTTTATCAACGTACTTTGTTGTCTGCCAGAAGAAAAATAAAGAAAAATGTGGAGTTTTTGAGAAAAAAATATACATTTCTTTTAGTTCAACCATAATTACGCAAAAACGTCTCTATTTAAAAAAATAATGATATATAAAAATCATAAGAACAGATTTCATTCAGAAAAATGTATCTATTATCAATATTATAGTTGTGGAATGAAATGTTTTTGCAATTTTCAAGAATGGGGGGTCTATGACTTTTCCTTGAGCGTGTTTTGCTTTATTTGAGGAAATAATGAATAGGAAACAATTGAAGCCGATTTTTGAGAAAATACTTATTTAAAAATTGCTTACATTTCACGCAAACTTACGCGAAAACTACTCACGTACCTTTTTTAAAGATCTGTCTTTGAAGAACATTTCATTAAGGAAAAAATCTATTAGTAATAATTATTTTTGCCTTAAAAAGGTGCAATCAAAGGCAATTCATTTCTTCACATTATCTCATACATCTTCATTGTAACTATATATTCATACAATATGTTTAGAGACTCGATATATTCTCAACCTCAGATTACATTACCATAATAAAGTGTACTAAGCAAATACAAAAAATACAATAAATTCCAATAAAAGAAAGAAATGACATGTTACCGCGAATAAACCTTTTCCCCCCTGCCTGGGATTGTGTTGTGAAAATCATTCTTCCAATATTGGAGGTGTAAGAGGAAGCCAAAAAATTCAGATCTTTCGAAATTTGAAAACATTTGAACTTTTGAAACTTTCGAAAATTTAGAGAATAGAGAATTTTTAAAGCGTCCTCTATCTCAGAAAAAATATAAACCAAAAATTTGAAGCCATTTTTGGAGAAAATTTTGAAAATGTTCCTGCTTCATGGAAATTGTTTTCAAAATCAAATATCTATTCAAATTTGCGTGATCTCGAGTTCGTCCTGATCAAACAGGGGAACATCAATTTTGTAGAAAATCATCTGAACAATTTAGGCGCAAGATTTGAGCACAGACGGACAGTCTTTTTGCCGTTAACTAATTTTTTGATATCGTGGCCCCACAAAACGTAGATTCTGACTACACAACGTGTTAGAGGAAGTAATTTACTACAGATTGGAAGATTTTTCCACTTTTCCGTTGTCAGGCCCCATAAATAGAGCTTTTGTGATGAAAAATTTTAATTTTAAAAAAAATGTAGTAGACGAGATAGCAAGATGGAGCTAAACGTATTTAAATTTTTATTTTTGAAGACGGAAAATGTGGTAAAAAGGAATTTAAAAAGATAAGAATTCAATATTATGAGACTGGTGTTTTGCTAATATTCTGACTGTATATATGTGTGAAAAAAGTTAATCGTGTTAAGTGTCTCATGCAGACAGTTATTATAGAAGTTCAAATGGTATGGGAGAATTTTAGAAAGTTCATTACGCTGCATTCTTTTTTCATCAAAGAGGATTTCGTACTCGACCTTCCAGTGAGTCACGAAATATTTTGTCATCATCTGCACTTGCATCAGCGAAATATTACGCTGTTAACCCTACTAGAGTATCTTACCGTGCTTCTTATCTTGGAACACATTTCGAATCTTCTCTAATATCCGGCTCAGAGATCATGTACTGTAGCATATGTTCCCCGTTAATCCCGACGCCCACCTACAAGATATTCTATTCTAAACCATTCATTTTTCTGATGTTAATTTGCTGTATAACTTATAAATAGCACCTCTCCACGTGCTACAATATTTGATATACTAGCAACTTTTCGTTCATATTACTTCTATTTTCAGAAAGACCAAATATTGAAATATAACTCAGATATATGTGACGATGTCTTCCAACCACCTCTTAATACGTACTCTCTCCGTATAAGTTTTTTAGATAATAAAGAAATAAGCTGGCATTTTTTATATATCCGACTATTTCTCCCCAGTAGTTGTAAACAATGTCTCAACAAAATGATCAAACGTTCGTTCATTTTTTGTAACTAATATTTCCAGTATTTGTTGAAATACTTCTGACAAAAAAACAAATATTTACTTTCGATATTACACAGCAATTGCACACTTGGTGTGCCGAGAGCGAAATTTGTTGATGGTATCTTATATCATTACCTTTTATGAAGTGTTTCCAAGACGATCAGAGTTTGACTTTATATTTAGGGGGGGGGGTTCTGAAATATTTAACTTGAATTAATTTTTATTACCCGTTTTTCGGATTGCGAAACATTAGTATTTGTAAACAATTCGTCACAGAGCACGTTAAAAAAATAATTCTGAAAAACAAATTAAAGAAACTGATACAACCACAGTTCACATTCACAATCTTTGATTTGTCCGTATTTACTTCCTCCTCTTCCTGTAAATATTTATCAATTATTCAGTCTTATCAAGTTAATGCAATAAGATACGTGTGTATTCCGTGTTCCTTATTTATACAATTTGTAATGAATATTTGAGTATTAATACTGTACTTGTATGTAATACCTTTCATCCAACAAAGCTATAAAGAACATCATCATTTTTATTAGAAATGTGTAGGAATGCATAGGAATGCTATAAAAGAAAGAAGACAAAAATCTATATGAAATGGGTCTACCTATATCCTGTTCTACCTATATCCGGTAGATCTCATCTTTGTCACTGGTGTGCAAGGTTCGGATCCAACTAGAGAGCAAATTTTTGGGTCATAATTACTGTCCTGTAAATGGAAACTTGACGTACGAGCTATATGTGCACGAAATCGCCTACTAATTCTATCAATTGACAATTTCAGAAATCCACCTGATTGTGATGTGATGTGTACACAAGCGGTCGGACCACAAAGAAATAACAAAACATTCGTCCAAGCACGTTTCTGCTTCTCGCAAGAGTACGCACTGGCCAAGCACGAATTGAGAACTTGCGGCACACGATACAGCCTAAATAATTTCTCATCTCATATTATCTGACACGCCCGAACGCTATCGCCGGCCAAATATAAATCACCCTATTCCGGCGACATGCAAAACAACGCAACGCTCACTCAGGACCAGTCTGGTCGGAGGGGAGTTGGCATTGGTACAACCACTGCAACACGGTTGCTTTGTTGTGCGTGCGGCGCGGCGCGGTGCGTGTGCGGGCGCGTGCGCGCGTGCGTGGGCGCGGCGGCGGCGGCGGGCGGGCAGGTCGGTGACCGCGGGCGGCAGGGTCGGGTGGCGGCAGCGGCGGCGGCCCGCAAGGACGCTGGGCGGCGGCGGCGACGCGGGCTGCGGCCGCGCCCCGCGCACTGCCGTCGCCCCTCCCGCCCAGCTCCGCAACCCGCCCTTCCCGACCCACCCTCTCTGCTCCACTCAGAGCCATTCGGTCTACTTCGACCCGACCCGACTCACCCTGACACGCCCTTCCTCACACCGACCCCCCCAACCCATCCCCAACCACCCGAATCTACCCCAACCACCCGAACCCACCCCAACCACCCGAACCCACCCAACCACCCGAACCCACCCCAACCACCCGAACCCACCCCAACCACCCGAACCCACCCCACCACCCGAACCCACCCCAACCACCCGAACCCACCCCAACCACCTGAACCCACCCGAACCCACCCCAACCACCCAACCCACCCCAACCCACCCCAACCAACCCCACCCCAACCCAACGCACCCAACGCACCCCAACGCACCCCAACGCACCCCAACGCACCCCAACGCACCCCAACGCACCCCAACGCACCCCAACGCACCCCAACGCACCCAACGCACCCAACGCACCCCAACGCACCCCAACGCACCCCAACGCACCCCAACGCACCAACCAGCTTTACCACCCACCCCCCCCCCACCACCCCACCCACCCCACCCCAACCCACCCCGTACACCCTAACCCACCCCAACCCCATCTGACCCCAACCCACTCCAACTCTGCTCGACTCAGCTCCGACTCTTCCTTTTGTGTTACCTCGCGCCGCTCCGCCCTCGCTCCGCATCCTTGTCTCTGAAGCTCTCTCCCCCGCTTCTAATAAAATCGCCGTCATGTGTCGGATCCAACTCGACCCTAGCTGGCCTGTGCTCTAGATCTCATCGCATTTCAGAACTATTAACATCTTGGACATAAACTAGAGTTTCTGAGAAACGAGAAGTTTTGTAGATTCCTCCAGATGAATTGTACACTTAAGGATGAATACCATGCTTTCATAATTAATCTCTATCGCAACTTTAGGATTCTTAAAATTTATTTTGTTTCTGTATGAAGTGGATTGCTACGAAAATAAGATACTTGTGTGCTGGCAGACATGATCATATAAATAATTAGAAATATTACATTAATAAACTGGAATGAAGGATTGTAGAAATGAAGTTACCTTCAAACGAGTTTCAGAATTTCCAAAATATTAATTATAATAATAAAATGTGTCCTTTTGATGCACACCTCCTACGGTAAATACATCGCAACTTGTAATTGGTAAGGAAAATCATGTAGAAAAGGCGATTTCTTTTCAACACACCTTCCTGTTTATAACTTAACAGATTCATTGTTAAACACCCTTGATCTTAATTTCCTGAGCGGAATAGTCAGGTAAAATTATTTTTGCACGCTCTACATCACACCCCGGGCTAGCGTGTGGCGGTTAATTCATCGTAAATGGAACCCAGTGTGTTGTTAATTAATCGTAAATGGTGTACCCAGTGTGTGGGACCCTTTCTGTTGTCCCTATTGCGACAATGCTACCGAGTAAGCTGAATGTTCGCTTTGTGTGGGTAATAAATCAACTGGTTCGTTTGTTTGCGTAATATTTTCGTTTGTAATGAAGAACGAGGAGTTATTCATAACTCCAGTAACTTATCGCGTTTTGTTGAGTTCTTGGTAATGATGGCGTCTTAATAATTATGCAACAAGTCGATACTTGCAAGTTCGAAAATACAAAGAGAACAGCTGGAATGAGGTGCGGAATACGAATTTTGAAATCTGCTGCTACACCCCTTTACCCATCATAAATTATATACTTTCTCCACAAATGCTATGACGATTCGTGAACAGATGTTCGTGATGGACATGATGTACAAGTAAAGTCGCTTTGCTGGAGTACACTTTTAATCTTAGCGAGCCGTTTATGTCCCTTCGAAAACGGAGTTTCTTTACTAGGTTAAGAAACTGGATGTTCTCGGAATTATTTTCGACATTTTAAGTACAAAAAATATCAATTTTATGTACATTCATTTTCACTTAATTAAAAAATGTCGATATGTGCGAATTGTCTTCGACATTATGTGTGTAGCCGCAATTTTAAGGTCGGTGCTGCAAAGTGGAATGCGTGAACGCTAGCCACAAGGCGACGGAAGCTCTATTTTTCTTTTAGTTCATATATTTATGAATCTATCCCTTCTCACGTTATAATGACGTTTTTAGGTGATATTGAATTTCGCGCCATCTGGGTCTCTGGCGTTGCCGCAATTTATTTCACATATTCGCCGCAAGGTGCCGTTAGAGTCACCGATCTACACATTTCGATTCCATTTTCGACCACTAACTCGAATAATTACTGTCGAAAATGACTAATTGTACAAAAAAGTCTTCCTCTGGTATCGAACAGAGATTCTCATTTTTATAGATCTATTCTCAACCTATTTCGTGAATTTGCATCTTGCATATATAAAATGCCCAAGTCACCCGATTTTTAAATTTAAAACAATAATCTCAACAATTAGTTTATTGTAGTTGAATATCAAAGAATAAAACAATTAATTTAGATGTATGGATTTATATTTTTAATTCAAAGTAAGAATGTTCATTATCTTAAAGCAATAGTTATATCTAAATTTGCAATATCCTGTTGGAGATAACTGCCTAAGAATTCATAACCACTTGGTGTATTTTTATACTCGAACTGCGCAAAAAACTGTCTTTTTTGCGGCAGTGAATTTTTGCCGCAAAGTCTATTGCTGAAGAGGTAAAAGCACCCACGTTTGAACAACGTTCTCATGTCAGTATACGACAGGATTGACACTTTTGCTCTGATTTCTGTCTGTCATTTTTTGATTGAATGTCCAGAATCCTTCGGAAAATACGAAATATAATTAGAGACGAATACGGTAACTACTGTTTTGGGATATCCCAAATCATCAACTGTAATCTCCCAACCACACGGATATGCTTCATCGCTTTCTCATGAAATTCTTCCGGCGGCTGGCGAGCAGATAGTATTCTAATACATTAAAACCATTCTTATCAGTTTTTAATATCCCAGTCAATTCAAGTGAAATGCCTCAACCATTTGGCTATGTAATTTCCTTTCCTCAAGGATCCTAAAAAAATCCCACAATTGAGCGTCCAAATAGGCGACAGGTGATGATCCGGCTCTTTATGTGCACCCTCATTATGACTTCTCGCGGCATTCATTGAAATGTTTCAACCACTCCTGTACTACACCGCATTTCTTCCGAAAGGAACCGTGGCTAAATTCCGACGTCGGGCTTCCAGTCAAGAGCCAGTCTGAAGTGAGAACCATGGCAGTCACTTGTCGCAACATGAATTGAAGTGTCTGATCACTCCAGAGCGTCTCGTCTCTTCCTCAAGGCATCCTGGGTGGATTCCGGCGGCGCGGGCGGGGCGGGCAGTGCTGGCGGGCGGGCGGCGCGGGCGTCCCCGTCCCGGGCGCCTTGACGGCCGCTGACGAGCGTCGCGGCGCGGCGCGGCGCCGCCCGAAGGCCATAGCTCTCCGCGCCCGACAGGACACTTTACGACGCCGATGCTATCGCCAGCCGGTTCTGTTACTGTTCCAATGCGCTTGTTGCCCACTTGCCCGCGCCGCTCACCTCCCCCAGCGGTTCTGCACCTCCTTCATAGGTGCCCCGCCGTCCCTGCCGCCCCGTCCCTGCCGCCCCGTCCCTGCCGCCCCGTCCCTGCCGCCCCGTCCCTGCCGCCTCGCCCCTGCCGCCTCGCCCCTGCCGCCTCGCCCCTCCGCCCTCGCCCCTGCCGCCTCGCCCCTGCCGCCTCGCCCCTGCCGCCTCGCCCCTGCCACCTCGCCCCTGCCGCCTCGCCCCTGCCCCTCGCCCCTGCCCCTCGCCCCGCCCCCCCCCTCGCTCCCTGCCGCCCCCGCCCCTCGCCCCGCGCCCCACCGCCACCCCGCCTGCCCCGCGCCCCCCGCAAGGTCGTCTGTGGCCCGGTCCATGGGCGGTTCAGCGAAGTCTACCGTGTGCGTTCGAGAAGGGAATACTGCGCTTGCTGTTAGTATCTTCGCCTTCTACTTATCTTTTTTCCTTTTTTGTCTTCTCCTTCTCTTCTTCCTACTTCTCTTCCTCCATCTTTCCTTCATTCTCTTTTATCGCTTCCTTATCTTTTCCTTGTCCTTTTTTTCCTCCTTCGACTTCCTTTTCTCCTTGTGTTTGTCCTGTTTTCTTTTTCTTCTTTTGATACCACACTCATGACGTCTTGTGAATGGCTAAATACCATGAATATATACGTGTTTTTCCTAGCCAATTATAAAATCATGAATAGCGGGAGAGGTTGAGACGTAATTACTAGCGCATATGCTTTCCAAAGCTGGGTCCGGATTTGATCCTAGTGGATGTGGTGGGCAATGTGGATTTTTTTCATGGAGAAAACGAGTTCCCTCCGTGTTCTCCTGCCTCCGATCTCATTACAATTCGTTTTATTATAACAGCTATTATCTACTCGTTACGTCATCACTCATGGATCTCAATGAGGTTAGAAGCTGAATGGTAAGTTACGCCTCGGTAAGTAAATTAAATAAACCAAATGAAAAATGATCATTTGCGTAATCAAACGTGTAACTTGGTGCGTTACCTTCGCCTGTTGCACCACTTATTGAATTCTTTTATTCTTTGCACGGGACCTTAACTCAGCCACAACCTTAGCTCAGAGTGCTTCCCGCGCTTGCTGAAATGACAAATAAAATTAATAAAATTCTTGAGTGATAACTAAACTTCTACACACTATGTGTTTAGAATGCACAGCCTAGCCCTAAATTATTCAGACAAAACGAGTAGACTGCAGAAGAGTGCAACTCGTTTTCTGAAAATGTTCGTTTTCAAAAATAACTCGCTTCCTTTGCCACTTCCAAACGCACAGTTTACATACTAGAGTTGCACTGACACACGTGCTGCAGCTGCACTGCATTGGGTGGTTGATAAGGGTGTGTGGGGTTTGATTTGATTTATTTAGTAAATATACAGTTCAAAACTGAATGTGACGAATGGGGGGAATTCTCCAGAATCTCTTCACATTTTATTTAGTTAAATGATGAATAAAAGTTAAAAAAAGCGAAGTTACCGACTTTTGAGCATTCCAATGCAGCACGGGTTTCCGTGCAAGAGCATATTTCAATGGGGCGTCCATATTCCGGGAACACAGTGCTTTGGTTGTTTTTTTTTTTTGTTTCCGTGTTTTTAATGAAAAATCTATAGGAAACCGATTGCATCAAATTTTCTCAAATGATCTACATGATTTTATGCCGATATACTTCCAGGTGTGTTTGGAATTTGTTGCTTCAATCAATTGTTGATGTACTTCTCTCCGTCGTTTCACTAGGAAAGGGATTTGCATGTAAATTCATATTTTTCCAAGAACAAGATACATTCAATATATTTTTTAGAGTTTACTAGAGATTCTGAAGAAATTAGTACCATTTTTTTTATATTATTACATTTTTATGTTACAGATTTTTATATTTTCTGTTGTTGTTGCAGTTTTTAGATATTTCACCCAAAACTACGTACTTCGTCACATATTATTACTTTTAAACTTTTGAAATGGAACATTTCAGGCGCGAGTTTGCTATACATGTTACTGGAATAATCTTTTTTAAAAAATCAGTATAATGCTACTGTGATTCTATGACCTGCGAACCTTCCCTGAGAATTGTCAATCTTCCCCCCTGGTTTTTGGAATCAAGGATGTGTGGGTGATTGTGAGGCAGAAGTAATTTCGACTGTGTCCTTTCTCATCTTAAACCATTACATAACTTCGAGACAAGTCAGTCTTTTCACGTTATGGGCTTTGATGAGGTTCCTTTAACCCTTCTCCTCGTCCGGGATCCATCACTGGTTACAAGATCCATCTACTCACTTGAGCACCGACTCATCGTAAACATTGTACATTCAACGAAGTTGTTTTTATATTTCGAATAAAACTTATGTGTGGTGGAAACTACTGAACAATTACTTCTGTAGAAGTAGAATTTCCTTTCATCCGCTCCGAATCTGTGTTAAGATCCGTTCGATGTTTTTATTTGGGAAATGCTTGTGTCTTTACTCGGAAAAGTCTTAGCGTGCCTTTGTCAAATCTTTCCTTCGTTTGTATCCTTTGACTATAAATAACCTAAAAAAGCGTTTTATAATGCTAATTCTGATTTTCCGGCGATATTTTATTTTTATGAGTATATTAGCTATTAACGGTTTGAAATATATGTTCTTACTGGAACATGAATTGTCGCCAATAGAAGCATAATATTTTAACTGCCGAATTAATATTTCCAATATATTCATCATCATAAATAATAATTCTCAGAATAACATTACTTCTTAATTCGTGGTTAAAAACACCAACTTTTATTTCCTCTAAAGCTGTTCGAGCAATAGACTAGTGGGGATGCGATACGAAACAGTAAGAAACTAATTAGCATTTCAAATAATCTTGCCATTACGTCTTGAAACAAACTACAATATTGTGCATTCCCTACTCACTTAATATCTTCCGGTGGCATTTCGGCGTATCCCGACAGCTTAATGAAGGACACTCAAGCACCCTGCTTAAAACGACCACCCTTCGCCGTGTCGCATATTCAACGCACAGCATGGACGTAATGCATATTGCATCGTAGGGCGCGTTTTCGCTTTTCATTTGCTTCATTACGCCTGCACGTATGACGAAGAGTCATGAAGTTAACTGAACATCCACCTGGATGTGCATTAATATTCTTCCTCGATGCAAATAATGCGTAGTGCGGATGTTTGCTGAGGAATGTCGCCCCGCGCTCTCCCAAAGAAGCTCCCCCGCCCCTTCCTCAGCAGGCGCATCTGTCTCCCAGCTGCAGCAGCCTCCATCGCGAGTTGCTCAGCCTTTCGCGCCAGAGCTGCTAATTTACGAGCCGGGCCCCAGGGCTACCAATAGAATAGTTATGGGTTAATTATGCCGGCTCTGATGGACGACTGCGTGAACGCCCCTTCTCCCCATCCACTTTCCCCTTTCCTTCTTTTCAGCACAAATGTGCGAAGGAGAAGAGATGAGTGAGCGGAGATAGGGCAAAGGGGCAGACGGTCAAAAGGGTGAACGAGGGGGGAGATAGGTGTCTCACGTTCCGTAGAGCGCTTAAGACAATAGGGTCCAGTCGAGCCGGTGGGAGAGGCCAACATTACCGCAACACACCAAAGGTAGTCTCGTGACTAAATGGCAAAAATGTTGCGCTGGTTTAAGCGTGTTCTCGTTACTTCGCAAAATAAGACTCGAATCCTGAAAGACTCGAACACTGAATGAAAATCAATGATAGTCACTGAAGTGGGAGTATTGTGAAGACCTGCTGATTTGAGATTGTAGTACGTGGCCTGACAAAATCCTGATTCCAAATTCAAATCCAAGATCCTAATATTTCTGCAACGCCTTTGCATTTGTACAAACTCCTTTTGTCATAGTTGACTGGTTCACTAAACTATTATTTCTTTTTTAAAGCAGGAACCGATTCCCTTAATTTTTAGGTATTTTCTGCTTTCATTTTGGAGTTAACTACATTTGTTCTGATCACGGGATTGTATCTCTTAATAACTATGCCTTAGGACAATCAAGACTATACATGATGGTAGAAGGCGATGGGGACCAACTTCGGCCGGTCGTGAGACCGTGCTCGATATGCGGGAGATGCAGTAATGGTCATGGGGTCTAATTGTTATTTAACGGCATTAGAGCCCGATTAAGATCGCAAGTTCCCGTGGTAATAAAATGAAGGACTGTCAGTTTGGGAAAGAGGGAAGGTTTTCAAAAGGTTCGTTTTAATTGCTACACTCTATCTGCAAATTTTGATATCCAATTGCACAGTATTTGTCTCCCTGTTCAATCGCTGGGATACATGCCATTAAATCTAGGGCAAGTCTACATAGGTCTCGAATGGGATGGTTTACATTTCCGCAGGGCTTCCAAGGAAATGACTGTTAAGGCAGGCTATCGCACAGCGCTCAAGGCAAAGACCAATTACTACAAACCAGCTTAGATAGTTCAGAACCAGCGTTGCCGCTGTCTCTGCAGCAACTATAACCGGGAAGTCTTAGGGTTTCTATCCCGATATTGGCGGATTTTCGACATTAGCTATTTAACTTGACCGAATTCAACCGCTATCTAGACGATAATTCTAGCGGCTGGCTAGAATTTCCATGGTTTCTCCGATCGCTACTAGGTGAATGCCGGTGTAGTACCTAACAAACAGGCCACAGACACGTGTCGGAAGCTTTGAGCTAGTTTCAGCTTCGGAGGTGTATCGCCGGAGAAGATATTTGGAGGGGCAAATCTCTCACAAGCTGAAGTGCGGGTCGGCGCCGGATCTCGCTGTCCTCAGGGGTACGGATACTGCCACCCCCAGGAATAAAATATTTACTATACTGTCGGCAATAATTACCATAGCAGTTGGCGTACTCGGAAAATCAAACTAACTTTAAAAAAGTTATCTAAATAAAAGTTATCAAAATGTCCAGAATCTATTTTATAGTCTTGTATAGTATATTTATAGTCTTGTCCATCCGTCCATTTTTATCCCTTTTACAGAATTTTATGTACTTTGACCCTCGCCCAAACGCAGGTTTCTTTTTGCTTTTTTGCGTCTGATATCTAATGAATCTAAAATTTAATGTAAACTAATAACGTAAACTAATATAGTAATGTCGTTGTTTCTAATTCCCGAGCTTTAGTGATAGTTTCATACCTCATCCACTACCTGAAATGTTTGTTGGGTTCTTGTCAATTTGCCACCGTAAGGGGAAGCAACGCTACCAACTGTTTTATGACTCTCGCCAAGAAACAGACCGAACCACGGCCTTAGACAAATGCAGCCACTATTTGTGTCGTCACTTTTTAAACGCATTTGGGATGAGATTAGGATAGGAATTGGCGAAGTTGTTTAAAAATTGTTAGTCACAGTTCTCCTACACGCTTTCCATGACGCGGTATCGTGTTTGCTATCCCCGTTCGGGGCAGATTGTAGTGTGCGCTTTCTTGCAATATCCCAGTATCTGATGCTGTGTGACGATGATAAAGCTCACTTCTCAGATTGAGAAGACCAGAATTCGGTGTAGGGCTGTCTATGTGCTAACTACACGTACCTCTTACCCTTGGCTCAAAGACCGGGACGCCGCTGATAGGTCTTGTTCTCGTCAGTGACTGTTGTTTCAGTACAGACAGTTCTTTTTCATATCACAAGAGTGAAAATTACACACTGAGGATTTTTCGCCCTATGGAAAGCTTCCACTCGCAGGAGGTTTGATCCCGCGAACTTGAATTCAGGAAGAGTGCACGAATCCTATGTCAGTGGGGACGGCTGGTCAATATAATTAACTTCGCCACAGAGGTCCTTAAAAAGAACTAAGGCTGAGCTGAATATTTGCTTATTCTTTTATCGTTTCAACCCGATGAGAATTGTGCGTGAAGGCATGTGTAAAGAATTTTCTTTGCACATTTCTGTCGCCTCCAAGGCATAATCACCGTGACGAATTTTTGACTTGTACTTTTGTGTGTGTGGTGCACCGCGTGCCGACCAGCAGAAACAGAGCGCATGGTTACCATTGACAAGACATAACTCGTCGAAGGCGGAGACGGCGGGGACGGCGGACACCGTGACAACTGCAACCCCTCGTTTTCCGCCAGAGCGGCCCCGCCCACCTCTCGTCCCCGGCGATTCGTCGCGAGGCGGCGAGGGCGGCCACCGTCACTGCCCGCCGCCCGCCGCCCGCCGCCCGCCGCCCGCCGCCCGCCGCCCGCCGCCCGCCGCCCGCCGCCGCCGCCCTCCAACCGCCAACCGCACCGCCAACCGCACCGCCGCCCGCCCGCCCGCCCGCCCGCCCGCGCGTTGCGTATGGATGAGAGGCTGCAGCGACGTCGCGGTGTTTGCAAGATTACGACGTGTAAATCTCCGCGGTGTCAGGCTCTCCCTCCGACGACAGCCTCAGCCTCCTTCGCGGACGTCGCCGGGTGGCGCGGGGCAGTACCGCGCGACGCATGGATGGTGCGGGGCGGGGCTGGGAAGGTACAAGGAGCACTAGCGGGCGGAGGCGGAGCGGGGGCGGGCGGGCGAGGGCGGGGGCGGGCGGGGCAGGCGGGCCGGGGGCCGGGGGCGGGCGGGAGGGGCGGCGGGGATGGGCGGGGGCGGGCGGGGGCGGGCGGGGATGGGCGGGGGCGGGCGGGGCGGGCGGGGGCGGAGCAGGAGCGAAAGGGCAGTGCAGGAGCTGTCCGAAGACGCGCGGGGGACAGCGTCGCGCTGGAAGTGGGGGGCGGGTACGAGGAGGAGTACTCATCGCTGCAGGGGCAGGGCGTCCGCGCGGGGGTGGAAGAGACATGATGAAAAGGTGGCAGGGCGGGGCAAACGAACGGGAGGGACCTTGGGTAACATGCTGCAAACCAGTGTTATCCACCCCAATTCGGTATCGAGGACTGGAACCCTTGGGCGCTGTTAACCATGATACGGGTCACCACCGGGATTCAGGATGGGAGGACAATCCGACTAGCACGCAGGAAAGGGCTTGATGGAATTGCAAAGGAGGGAGCATCGTCGAGGGGACGTTAGATACATCTCATGGTTAAGAAAGGAAGCCCAGAAAATATTGCCAGGGTAGGATAGGGCCTAATGGGAGAAGTCGAAGGCATACATGAAGAACGCAGGCAAGCTGAGAGCTAATTAGTCGGTGAAACTGCTACAAGGAGGTTTCGTGGGTGGTTTGGAAATTGATGAGAAGTTGCAAGTCAGCGCGGGTTGCGAGAGGCAAGGGCTATCGGCGGAGCACGGAAGGGCAAAGAAATTATGATAAACCGAAGAAAGTGGAAGAGTTGGATAAGACGTAATGAGCTAGGTGAAAACGAGAACTGGATGAAAACGCTGCTGATATAGTATTATTATATAGATGGGTTGTGCATGTACCCAAGGTATTTGAGCTTGCGAGTGAAAGGGATGTAATAGAGAAGCATGAAGTGGACAGAGACGAGATAGGAGAACGTGCATTGACGAAATTCCACCGTGACAACATACACACTAACGGGAATGGGTGGGTGTGGGATAGGTGGGTGTGGGATAGGTGGGTGTCGGATAGGTGGGTGTGGGATAGGTGGGTGTGGGATAGGTGGGTGTGGGATAGGTGGGTGCGGGATAGGTGGGTGTGGGATAGGTGGGTGTGGGATGGTGGGTGGGGAGGGGGGGGGGGTGGGTGGCGGAGGAGTGAATGTCAGAGGGATGTCACAGAAGGAACCACACCGAAGTGACGATGGATGGGAGAAACGACGGCGTTTGGACGAAAATGGGACGGTACTGGACGACGCGGGCCATGCGGATATGACTCGCGGAGCGAAGCGAGGGTAGACAGGAAACGACGCGGCGTTAAACGAGCTCTCGCGCCGAGGCGCCGTCGATATGCGTCCAGCGTTCGGCGTCCGGCATTGGGCCGTCCACGGCTGCTGGGCGGTCCACGGCGCCGGATGCAGATGCCGCCCACGCGGTTGCCGGGACGTGCGTGCGCGCGGCCGCATACAGCCGTTCTCCTTATCGCGCATCTTTCCCTCTCGATTTTTCCCTTCTACCACATCCTCTTCTCCTCCTCCTCCTCTTCCTCCTCTCTTCTGCACCATCTAATTCTCCATTTAATTTACATTTTCATCATTCATGATGATGATGATGATGATGGTGATAAGAATGTCTGAATTCAATAGAAAAGAAGAGAAGGAGAAATTTTGCCATGAAGGCGATTATCTACCTCTTATTTTGCGTGGAATGATCTAGATTCAAACATCACAACAGGGAAACCCGCTTGTTTCCTTGCTTGCTTGCTTGCTTGCTTGCTTGCTTGCTTGCTGCGAGCCCGCACAATTGTAATGCTTTCGAAATTTTCGAAGCATCTTCCCCAAAGAAAAGAAACAAAGAATTTTTTCATCGAAAACAATAGAGAATTAAAAATCTATGCCCCCATTTGATGCATTCAATATCTGTTAGCCCTTCTCATATTGCTTATTTAATTTGCTTATTATAACTCTTGAAGAGATCACGAAAAGCAACATAAATGATAAAAACCTACATGCTTAACTTTAAATGATATCACTACCAGTAGGTTAAATTAGTTCACGTAGTAGCCTTCATTGACTATTAAAAGAAGAAAATATACTTCATCCTTATTATAGACAAAAAATCTATAATTTTTTGTGTATTAACTTCTGTCGTTAGTTGAAGTTAAGAAAATATTTGTCCTCCATCAGACAAGAAGCTCATGAGCGAAATAGTCTGAATAGCCAGGGCAAGATAGAACCTTCATAAGGATGCCACGTGGTAGCAGACACGGCACCTTTTTAATTTGTCGCGCAGATTTTTTTTCAATTTTCTGATTGTTATTTTCTAAGAGACACTTGGACTGACTCCGTTGCGCCTCTGTTGACTGTCGGACAGTGCAGTGCAGAAGCATGCATCTCTAGTTACGTTCTTTGCGAACCCGTTACGTTTTACTAGGCCTCTTCGTGGCGCCTGACGTCACCTGTGCAACGGCGCTTGGCCGTGTTTTCGTCACGTACGACTCGGCTTGGCTTGGCAGCGTGTCATCTGTGCGGAATACTCATAAGGCAAACCTTGGGGGTTCGTCACCTAGGAAATGCGAAGAGGGAAGTGTAATATTTTTAGGGAGAAAGATATTCTCTGGAGACCCGAGCGGACAATTTTTGTATTTTATTTCATAAATCATATTTTCTAGCCTCTTTTGGGCTCAATAAGACGAAAACTATTCACATTTATGAAAAAACAAGAATTGAATATCTTATTTAATTCTAATTTGAACATTATATTATGATTAGGAATTATGACATATATTCGGTTATGATATGTTTGTGTGAAAGTGGTAAAATGAAGTCAAAAACAATATATTTTCATATTTGAGTCATTTAGAGTTTGTGGCGTGTATTTTAAACGACGTCTATAACCTATTCAAACCTTTCTTCCCTCTCCTCTCCCTCTTGCAGTTCCCATTACTAAGGGAGGATTTACTTCCTCGGTCCTGACAATTGTCATTTATCGCCACTGACCTCATCAGAAGAATCTGTATCCGCTTCTGAGAAGGAGGGGGGTATTGAGCATCTAAATCGCTATTACCTTCGAAATCGCTATCAAGGATTATGAGAATGGCATCATTATCCCTAAACAACTTCTCCATTCCCTCGAAAATGTTTAAGATACTATGTAGCTAACGTACAAACAATAAATTCCACGATTTAAACTGAAAACAAACATTTATTTGTAAGAAGTATTAAAAACTCATAGAATGTACAGGTCATAGAATGTACAGGTAACAATGCACAAATACCTGGCGTTGAGTCCTCATGTCCAGAAGTGTGAACAAATTAGTTTGTAAGAAGTTGTTTCGAGTGATACATATTTTCTAATAAGACTTATCGTAATGATAAGTTATAACAATAAGGTCATCAGTCTACAATAGTTACCTTGGGTAAGTCCACTAACTTATTAACAATCACAAAAAGATCTTCTGCGAACCCAACTCGCAGTACAACCGCTGAATTCACCGTCTACAGGATCTGCTCAGTTCTCGTGAAACACTGCCTGAGACAAAATTGTCGCCTGAGAGCGTTAAAGGAGACTCCAGGAAATCATTGGAAATTCCACCAGCGCTAAATTAAAATCCTCCAACCCACGGGAATTTGGAATAAATATGTTCACATATGTGTACACCAGGACTGTGGAGGATATTATCTTACAGTACAATAAGGAAAATGTACAAAAGAGAGAAAGAAAGGTTGTGGAAGATTAAGAATCGGAGGAAATGGCTAAGAAACTGAGAGTTGGGAAATGTGTAGTTTCAAGAATAATGTTCATTCAACTACCTAGATATTTTCCCCGGAGCAGTAATGAATTATAGTTACAAGAATCTCTCAGAGGACTGCGAAAGATGAAATAATGAAAGCAATAACAAAATTTACACTTCACCTAGTTTGAGAATCCAAACCTAGTGGCATTCTGTCAGAGATGACTGTCAGAGATGACCGACGACATATTCGAAAAGGAGTCAACAAATGGATTTTCTGTTTGGCATTGAATGACGTCATATGTAAAGGAAATTGTGTATTTCCTTAGATTCACGCATTCATAAAACTCCGTAAAAATGATGAAGCAATTATTTTTTGTCGATGGGATTAATTGGGTCAAGATGTTATTGCTTAACTCACTTTTAGCTTGACATACCACGTTTAGCATATTGCATTACACACCACATTGATATTTGCCATGTTTCCACTTTGTCCCGAAACTCGACTAAACTTTAAGTATCTTACATACTGAAATAATACAGCCATTGAGATTTTTCCTTCAGACAAATGTATTAATAGTTTGATTATCATGTGATCGCCTCTGATACAGGGGTGAAACATCAGAATCTCCAAAAGAAAGTATATTCCAAAATTAAGAGAATATGCATGTCTAAATACTTGGTCGAAGATCTTGACACTACTGGAAGACTAAATAGATTTTTTGACGATTCGCTAGAATGTGTTCTTTTAAAAACACAGTATGAATGAAAACACAGTATCAATGTGTTTCGCAGTATTGGCAAATTTATATTTTTCAGTTAGTGTCCTGAAATATGAATTAGGGTGTACATTATTCTTACCAACTAATATTATTCAATATTATTATTTTCCTACGTGGAATAGTTTAACAAATGTCACTGGATCTTTGAAAACAAAAAATCCAATGAATTTCCAAAGTACATATTGTAATACCTTTGATTATGGCATGTCGATCCGCGTGTTATGTGAATTGAATCGATTATATTTTTTAGACCAGGTCTCCAATTTCTGTGGTAATGAGTTCAACTCATCATTTGCTTCCCACTATTCTTAATTACTTGCGAAAACATCGTACCGCGTCCGTTAATATAATCGAAGAAGGCGAAGTTCTCTTTTTACCTTTAATAAGTCATTTCTCCGCAAAAAAAGATTCATTTATGGTACGCCTTTCTTTCTTTCTTTCTTTCTTTCTTTCTTTTTTTCTTTCTTTCTTTCTTTCTTTCTTTCTTTCTGTTTCTATCTTTCGTTTTACTGTTCATCAGTACTTACAGTTTCACTTCTGCCTATCTCCAACACATGACGGAAATTTTTTCGAGACCAGTAAAAGATGAGCAATTGAAGGACGAGTTATCACAGCAGTTGTCCCTAAGTTCGGAGAATGGGGGGACCGAATAGAGAAGGAATGATCGCACGCGCCCGTGGCTCGTATTGTTGCTCCGGCGTTTGCCTGGAAGGGGTTAGGAAATCAGAGCGTGCACTGGGCCTCGGAATTAGATTTTGCAGGCTCCACAAATCTGTCGAGGGTAAACACATCAAGCACGTTTTTATGGAACTTGTGTATGTGTTTGGCATTTTGGATTGTCTGTTCGACTTTGTCGGCTAACTTTGCCCCCATGTCTGGACCCGGTTTGACTCCCACGCTTGCATGTAAGAGAAACATGTGGCGAATACGACGTATTCCCTTCACCGTATCTACATAGCAAACCCAGCCTGGCTGATCTTTTCTTAGCCACACAGTGGCAGAAAATGATAAAAGTTTAAAGAAATCTGGTGGGTGTCGGAGGTGTGGGTGTCGGAGGGGTGGGTGTCGGCGGAGTGAATGTCCGAGGGGTGAGTGTCGGACGGGTGGGTGTCGGCGGAGTGAATGTCGGAGGAGTGACTGTGCCACGGGAAGCAACTACGCTTGTTCACGAGCCACCTAGGAGCTCGTTTATCGCATTTACCGAGTATTATTATTTCACGAAGATCCCACTTCATCCCACCCCACCCTAACTCATTCGTCGCTCCGATTATACAGAGCTTCGACATGGCTACACGTCGTAAGGCACGCGTATTCACACGCAACGCCGGAGGCGAGATCACGCCGCCCACCGCCTCCCGCGCTGCGGCGGGCGTGTGCGCGCGTGCCACTGCACGGCTCATTTCTCGCGTGCCTCCCGGAGGCGGGCCCCCTGCGCGGCACGACCCGGCGCGACGCTCGCTGGAAGACCTGCGGGACGCGCCACGCCGCACCGGGCGGGAGGGCCAGCGCGCCGGCCATGCGAATGGCCGAATGCGGCGTCGATTGGAATATCTTTGCGGAGTTCATGGTATAATGGTTAGCGTACCGGGCTGTTGTACCCACGTTTGCGGGTTGAAAATCGACCGAAGCCGTGGATTCCTTCCTTCGGAGGGGAAGTAAAACTGGCTGTCCTATGTAGTAGATATACTGCATGTAAAAGATCCTCTAGCCTAAAAGACTCGTCTGAGCTCTGAGATGCCTCTTCAAATCAACTGTTTCGTCGCCCAGGACAATACCCTCTTTCTCCGCTAGATGGTGAAAGGAGCGTAGTGAAATTTGCGTGGCCAGACGGAAGAAAGGGCCTGATGTCCCGAGTCTCGCCATGTAAAATATGCCATCAACTAACTAACTATCCATCTATTGTGTGAGCTTCTGCATATGTTACATGAAAGGGAGGATTTGTCTGCTGAAGTATGTATTTCACTGCCATATCGTATGAGATCGTATCTGACGACGGACATTGATACTCCATGACATGGTGCCACATTACACTTCTACACACTGGGAGAGGTGGCTCAGGACATCAACTGATGTCTCTGCAGTGTCTCTGTCCGCGGAGTCTGAGGTTCGAGTCCCGATGGTGACAGTGTTTGCCACTAGCTTGGTAGCTGCGTAGAGTTTTGTCGCTGTCTGGATGAGAATTCTAGCGGTCAACTGCACCGATCGAAAGTTTCCCGTGATTTCTCCGATCAACACTAGGCGAATGTCGGAGCAATACCCTAACAAACGGGCCACGGCGTGCGCGCGATCTTACCTTCCTCTTCCTCTCCCTATCCTTACCCCTTATTACCCACTCTTACAGTTACATGCACATGCACCACACTACCACACAAGACGGAAGATTGGTCGGAAGCTTAGAGCTTGTCCAGCGGGAGGTTGCACCGCTGGTGGAAGATATCTGGTTGATATCTTCCACCAGTCAGCGCCGATTCTCACCATCCAGCGGGGAAGATTACACGTACCTCCTGAGGAAAAAACTCATGCATAGTACACCGACGGGATTAATGACCTTAGCAGTTGACGCGCCCAGATTCACGTATCAATCATCAGTCAATCCACGTCTACAAGAAATTGGTTTAAGAATGTTCAATGCTGTTTAAGTTGCATGTGTTATACCCTATTAGGTGTGAAATATAGTCACCTAATATTTATATTGTGGTAACCTGAAGATGGGAAAATATGTCTTGGACACTTCGAAAATATGTCTTGTGAAACATTGTTGCACAAAAAACTACCAAAATGTGCATGCGGTGGAAGCCATAAGTTAATTTAATATTACTTAATGTCATGATTAAGCGCATTGTGTGTTAAGCGTAGTGTCTAAAAATAATTGATAACGCTTGAGAAATACTACTGAAATATGTATCGGGAGGTTTAATTAAATGTTTCCTATGTTTCCTCCACTTGTAGACAGGATACTTCAATACACTCCGGTATGAGGCATTTGAGAACGGATTTTTAGTTAATTACTTAATGCCTTATTTTACGTGGCGAGACTCGGGCAATCAGGCCCGCTCTTCCGTCTGACCACGCAAATTTACGGAGAAAAGAGGTATTATCTTGGGCGACGAACCGGGAGCGGTAGATCAGTGCATATACTGATGTCACTGCAGCGCCTCTGACAGGAAGGTCCTAGGTTCGAGTCCTGACGGTGTCAGGATTTTCGACACTAGCTAGGTCGAATTCAGTCGCTATCTTGAGGAGAATTCTAGCGGCCGGCTGCTCTGATCGGTAGTTTTCCGTGGTTTCTCCAATCAACACCAGGCGAATGCCGGAGCAATACCCTAACAAACGGGCCACGGACCGCGCGCGATCTGTCCTTCCTCATCGTTGTCCTATCCTCTCCCCATACACACACATGCACGACACTAACACATCCTGGGAGACCGGTCGGGAGCTTAGAGCTTGTCCCGACTGGGGCGGTGCCCCGCTGATGGGAGAGTCCTGGTTAGGGGGAAACCCCACTAGCCGACGGTAGGTTGGCGCCGGATCTCGCCATCCAGCGGGGGAAGATCACCGCCATCTCCCGACAAAAAACATGCACTACACTAACAGGACTAATGACCGAAGCAGTTGACGCGCCCGGAAACACGAAAAAATCAATCAATCGGAGTTCGTGTTATAAAAATTCGTGTTATTGAGAATTATAAATTTCCGCATTTGCATGAGCATTGAGCTACCGCTCCCGGTCCTCTCTCTCATTCTCATACACACTCGCTCATTAGCGGAGATCAGTGATAAAGAAAAATGGAATTTCTCCTCTAATTTATTGAATCTGTTATTTGAAAGATTACATTTTCATTAAATGCTCGGTGGGCGTACTTTATTTGAAAATGCCTCATCTCTGGAGCAGTGGGCTATTTGAAGGGAGCAGGGAATATGCTAAACAGGGAACCATGCTTTCTTGGTTTGAAATATCAAACAAAGGGTATGGAACGTTTTCACGTGGTACAAATCTTAATGTATAACCTTGATCAAGTGGTGAGTTTAATTCGTATTTCTGCTGATGAGAAATGTGAACTTTCGGAAAGTACAAATTTAGTTATACATAACAATTCTCTTCGTGTGCCTTGTAACCTGTGAACCGGGGATTGTTTTTGTCACTTTCCAGGATAATGATAATGATAAAAATAATTATTATAAAAATTATAATAATGATGGTTATAATAATAATAATAATAATAATAATAATAATAATAAAAATTCGTCAAAGGCCGCATATTTTTATGAGAACAGCAAAATAGTGAACATTCTTCTACTAATATCAAAAGCCAATTCCCCAAACAACCAGGATTCCGTTTCCTGAGTCTTTTCGATGACGATCGTAATAAAGAACGCAACAAAGGACCTGTTTCCAGAATTGGCGACAACAGTTTCGGGGGACGACAAGTCCAGTGTCACGCGCGCGTATGGCCAGGGGAGGGAGGGTGGAGGCGGCGGTGGGTGGCGGCACCCAGAGGTCAGCGCGAACGCGGAAGCACGTCGCGCTTGACAAGCGGCGGGCAGTGGGCGGGGGCGGAAGGCAGTGGGCGGCGGCTGGCGGACGGGCGGGCACGCACAGTGCCTTCTTTTACCTGTTTACGAGAGGGAAAAGGCGTAACTTTTCCCAGATTTGTGCATTATTTGGAAAAATGCGACTTAGTGTCGTCATCCTATCCATACACCTTTTGCTAAGGACGAGCTTTTACAATTTATAAGAAACCATGGGCTCAAAACCTTTAAGTGTGACCGGCTGAGTTGGCTCAGGACATAACTGATGACACTGCAGCGCTTCTGTTCGGGAGGTCGTACGGTTAAAGTCCCGACGATGGCAGGAGTTTCGGCACTACCTAGATAGCTAGGTCGAATTCAGCCTTCAGCCGCTATCTGGAGAAGAATTCTAGCGGTCGGCTGATCGGTAGTTTTCCATTTCTCTTCCTATTCGCACTCTTTATACACACACAGTTACATGCACTGGTACACTACCACACAAATGGGGAAACCAGTTTGCAGCTTAAAGCTTGTCTCGGCTAGAGATACCTGGGTGGAAAACTCGTGGAAACTGACGTGTAGGTCGATTATGGTCTTGTTAACCTACGGAAGAAGAACGCTGCCACCACACATCATGAAAGATCTGCACTTACGGGACTAAGGATCTTACCAGTTGACATCCCGAAAACACGAAACAATCAATCAACCCTGTAGATGTGCTTCCGCTCGTTAGGGAATTACTCTTTAGTCTTTCATCAAACATATCACAAGAAAAAATAAAAGTTTGCAGATTATGACTTACAAAACAGATTACTATAACACACATTACATTAGGTCATAACAATTCGTCCTAGACCCCAAGGGGACAATTCAGATCTTTTAAACTTTTAAACAGTGTCTTTGGAATTACTGCGGTGCTAGAGATGACAATGGGGATGATTCTCACATGGTCCATATGCCACTGTCTCTTGATACTTTCAACCAGCAGAGTATATTTTGTGATGTTCTCGACATACTTCTGTTGAAGGTTTTCCGTGTTCTATCATCATCATCATAATCATTATTATTATTGTTATTATTATTGTTATTATTATTATTATTATTATTATTATTATTAAATAGAGCAAGTACAATAATTTCAATAATTAATAGTACTGTTGTCGTAAAATGAGGTGATATTTCTAATAGTCAATAAAATACAATTGGACGTACTTTCCCACGGCGCTGCAGTCGAACTGAGGGTAGTAATGGGATGATAATAATGAAACCCAAGCACCGCTGAATGTGATGTTGCTCTGGCATGACTGGAAGTGATCGTGGAAACCACTGATCAGAAGAGCAAAGGGCGTAAAAATTCGACTCCGGCACGGGCTAAAAACTCACTCATGATAAGCACTTCATGTAATTATCTGGGAGTTGGTGAGGTCGGTCCCGTAACCTCCCCAAGACTCCCACCATGAGGTGTTTGTTTTACGCTCGCCATTTCCTTGATCGTCGTGGTGATCACCGTTGTAATTTATTTATTAGCGTTTCCCAACCCCTCTGGGGTCGATGAAAATTTGAAGGGGTGTCATTAATGAAGGGTCGATTGGAGGTTACCGGCAATTGATCGGTATAATGAAGATTCTGTTGATAATAAAAAATTAAATGTACTTGATAAATAATTGTTTACTGAGAACTAAATATTTAATAAATTACAAATTCGCTCTTCATTCTGACCGTCATGCATACAGATGATCAGAGACGTCTCAAGGCTGGTTTGTAACCAATGCACGGCACCGGTTCCCGAGGAAAGGGATCCTTAATGTGAATCCTCGCGGAAGGATATCCGCAAAGAATAAGACAAATCGCACTCGATGCTTATTTTCTCTATCGTATCAATCATATTCATACACCAATTAGATTCAAAGCTATTAATTTCATGTTTATTGCAGATAAGCGTCATTTCGACTTTCTGTACCGGAGCATCCAAGAAACTCACTTCGCAATTGCTTAGGGCAGAAAATTCAAGGAACTATAACTATGTATTTACAACTACAATCTATTGCGGAAGCAAATATAACCCGCAATAGGCACGGAAGAAATGTAATGATCAGTTAAAAATGCTCAACATTTTGTAATCATTACACAATAATTAAAATTAGCAACGCGGCTACTCAGATGGGAAAGAAACTTCGATTATTGAAAATGTAGGTATTTTCCAAAATATTGTCCTACGAAATTACTCTTGAGGCATTTAAACACATTTATTTGCTTTCTGATTAATGATTAGGTATATAATGTATATATTCGAGAATAACATAAGATGGTTGATGGAGCAAATAATTCTTTAAAAAGGGACGATGAAAGACTGATTGATTGGTGATTCTGGGCGTCAACGTCAATGTCATTAATTCCCTAAGTGTAGTTTATGTGCCTTCCTAGAGTGGTGGGGATGATCTTCCACCGTTGGTTTGGGAGATCCGGCAACAAGCTATCGTCGGCTAACGGGGTTTCCCCCTACCAGGAGATATCCCACCAGTGGGGCGCCGCCCCATCCAGGACAAGTTCTAAGTTCATGACCAGTCTCCCAGCATCTTTCATAATGTAGTGCTTGTACGTGTAAAGTATAGTAAGTGCTTGTAAGTGTGAAGTAGTGTGTAAGTATGAGGGGAAGATTGGGAAGGGAGAGGAAAAAAGATAGCGCCGGTCCGTGGCCCCTATGTTAGGGTACTGGTCCGGCATTCGCCTGGTATTGAACGAAAAAGCACGGAAAACTACCGATCAGAGCAGCCTGCCATTAGAATTATCCCCAAATAATTATTGATTTCGAACAAGCTATCTAGCTAGTGTCGAAAATCCTGACACCGTCGTGACTCGAACCTACAACCTACCGGTCAGAGGCAGTGCATTGACATCAGTTGATACCCTGGGTCACCTCTTTCGGTTCGATGAAAGAAGGTGGTTTAGAACCCCTGGTATAGATAGATTTGATTTTTTCGTGTTTCCGGGCACGTCAACTGCTTTGGTCATTAGTCCCGTTAGTGTAGTGCATGTTCTTCTCGGGATGTGGCGGTGATCTTCCCCCGTTGGATGGCGAGATCCGGCGCCGACCTACCGTCGGCTAGTGGGGATTCCCCCTAACCAGTACTCTGGCACCAGCCGTGCACCACCCCAGTCGGGCTCTAAGTTCCCGACCGGTCTCCCGGAATATGTGGTAGTGTAGTGCATGTTAGTGGAAGTGTGTGTGCGTAAGGGAAGAGGATAGGACAAGAAAGAGGGAGGACAGATCGCGCGCGGTCCGTGGTCCGTTTGGTAGGGTACTGCTCCGGCATTCGCCTGGTGTTGATCGGAGAAACCACTGAAAACTCCCGATCAGAGCAGCCGGTCGCTAGAATTCTCCTCCAGATAGCAACTGAATTCGACCTAGCTGAAAAGCTAGTGTCGAAAATGCTGCCGCCTTCAGGATTCGAACCTAGGACCTCCCGGTCAGAGGCGCTGCTGCGACATCAGTTGATACACTGAGCTACCGCTCCCGGTGGTATAGATAGAGCAGGTGGGCAGTTCCTCTTCCGTGTTTTCGTCCGTGTCGATCCAGGCATGCTGGAACTGTGCGCGGCCGCGACGCGCCCCTGGCGAGACTGATTTTGTCTCTGCTTCGATGCCTTGGGCGCGGCGCGCGAGAACTCGTTGCGATGCGGCGGACGCGGCGCGGCGGCGTGGCTCGCGCCATACGAGATGCGCGCCCCGACCGCGCCCCCTCCACCAACCCCGCACACCCTCGGGCCGTGCTACAAGCCATGGCGGCTTCGCTGGTGTAACGGTTAGTTTCTCGCTGTTTTATACCCAAGTTCGTGGGTTCAAACCCGATTGAAGCCGTGGATTTGTAAGGGTGAAAAAATTCATCCTAAGCCTTCGTTGGGAGGGGAAAGTAAAGCCGGCTGTCCCGCGTTCTAGATTTACTGCAGGTAGAAATCCCTTAAAGCTAAACGAAGTCTCTGAGCTAAATTCAAATCGCCTACTTCGCGGCCTGAGTGATACATTATTTCACTGCTAGATGGGGGAAAGGAACCTAGCGAAATGTGTGTGATGAGGCTGAAGAGATGAACTGAACCTCGCCACGTAAAAGAAGGCATTAAGTTTCAAGATTGGCATTTGGGGACAATTGGTTATTTTGTGGTTCCGTGCCGTCAAATGCTGTGGACATTAGTCCCATAAGTCCACATTTCGGGATGGTTTTTGTTCCCTGCTGGAGCGTGACATGCGGCGCTGACCTACACCTCAGATTGAGGAGATTATTCCCTCGAGGTCTATTCGCCGAGGTGGCACTGAACCAACCGAGAAAATCTCTAACAACACTGGTTTCCCCACATACGTGGTAGTTTAATGCATGTGTATGTCGTGTATGTGTGCGCGTGTGTTTATAATGGATGTGTGTAGTTTGTGTGTGAGGGGACAAGAATGGACGGTGGCTCGCTTATTAAAATATTTCTCTGACTACACGGCTATTATTGATCGGAGAAACTACAGGAACCTATCAGAGCAGCCGGCCGATAGAATTGTCTTCCAGAACGCGGCTGAATTCGACTTCTGTCTTGCGTCTAAAATCCGTCGCCAACAGGGCTGAATCCCTGGTACCTGTCATTCAGAAACATTTGGGGCGAGTTGAAGGGGCTCAGATCGGTAAAAATGGCGATAATACTTTTATTTAGAATGTTGTAAGCCGCAGAAAAACAAAGTTTATGTAAATCCATATATTTTCTCAATTTGGCTTTACATATAAAACATGTATGTTGGCACTTTCTGCTGCTTTTTAGAGACATTTAATAGTCTACACATCGGTTACCTATGGATAAATTTGAGCTACTTAAGAAGATTGTTATGTGCAAAAGATCTCATATGCAATACGATGCACTAAAACGAATCAGTTATTTACGTATCTTTTTTATCATATGAAAGATAATTTTGATCAAGTTCAAAAGTACTTTGCACTTGTTTCGGAAGTATTTTACCAATAAAGACACATCATAGGTAAATTTAATATACACTAATCACTTGCAAAACTCTTCATGAAAAGATCATGAAGGTAATATGAATAGTGAACTATCATCTGAGGCATCTCTTGAACTCAACCGACGACTCTAACCTCTGAGGACGACTCTAACCTCTGAGGACGACTCTAACCTCTGAGGACGACTCTAACCTCTGAGGACGACTCTAGACCTCTGAGGACGACTCTAGACCTGTGAGGACGACTCTACATCTCTGAGGACGACTCTAGACCTGAAAAATAACAGCAGTTCTCTATACTACCGAGATCGTCGTGGAGAGCAGTTCTCGTGTTCCAAGGAATTGCCGGTTGCCCTTGCCGTCCCAACATTTCAAACTTCCTCCCCACGGCGCCCCGGCAGGCTCTTGGGAGGGGAGCAGGGGCGTGAGCGCTAGGGGAAGCGGAAGCGGGAGCGTGGAACGCGGAACGCGCCACGCGGAGCGTGGAGCGTGGAGCGTGCGGGGTGGGGGCGCGGAGATCCAGCGCTTACACGCCGCCGAGCACGCACCAAACGGCCCCGATAATGTAGGGCGTAAGTCTGGTACGACACGCCGGACAGCCCGTTCCTCTTCGCCGCAAAGAAGCAACTGATTTAAATTGCATTAGGAGGTAACTAGCGGGCCATGTGTAAATGAGAGAGAGCTGAAGAATTGCGCGCCGGGGCCCTCGCTTCGATGCGACCGCCCTTCCCCCCCCCCCGTCGAAGAGGATGCTGCACGGGGCGTGAGGGACGGGGGGACGGGGGTTCGAGGGGATCGGTGGGCTTAGCCGCACTCGCCGTCCCCTTCTGCCCGCCCCCTCGCCCCCCCGCATGCCGGGGTGGAGGAATATCTAACGAACGACAACAACCCACTTAACCTCCGGGTGTTAGGCTAGATTTATAGACTGCGTCCATACAAACCCGCGGGTCTCCCCAAGAAACGGAGACGTCTTACCCTTTCTTAACTCGCAATCCGGCTACGAAACTTAACTTTCTTTTTAATTAGTAATTTGTATAATGACTTCTTCCAGAAGCCAAACACATGACCCGTCGCTCAGAGTTCTCTGCAGAAATAAATTCACAAGAAAACAACGCGTCGAAAATAACCGTCGCAGTCGTCTTTTCCCTATTCTTCTGTCCGTTGCCGCTCGAGCGACGGCGCGAGTTAAAAAAAGCTCAACTCGCTCTGCGCCGCTGGTTCAGCCGCCTCCGCCCCAGCCCCCGCCCCCGCCCCCGCCACGTCTCCTTCTCTGCTTTCGTCCCGCTTCCCCGCCCTTCGCCTGCTCCAGTTCTCCACCCTTTGCATTTTCCCTTCCGTTCACTTTCTTCCCGGCTTCTGTTTCTTATCTTCAGTTATGGTCGGTAATGCTTATGTGCCTCTCTTCAATCTTGGCAATCTTCTGCCGAGCGTGTCTCGCAATTCTGTCTTCCTTGTCTCCAAAAAGGACTGCTTTCCTCAAATTTTATTCCTACCTTTTTCGAACGAGATTTGTTCTTTTGACCAGAGTCAGTTTCTGCGTCTTTGCTTTCTCTATGATCCGTCTTTGGATACTTTGGATTAAAAGTCCATTTTTGGAGCCTCAAATAAGCTCTTAAAAGGAGAAGATAGTTTGTATAATATCTTAAATTATCAACATAAGTTGATTTAAAAATCCCTTTTTCACATATTTTACTTGACTCTTTAATTTTTTTTAATAGTATGAAATACCAAAATGAACATATTCGTATCATTTTATAATTAGAAAATTATATTTCTATTGAACAGCTGTGAGTGGTGCAAATATTGTCTCAATAGATATTGCTTTGATTTTCTCTTTCTCCTTTGATGCAAATCGCAGCTAGTGTAATCGGGAATTTAATACAAATTTCAACATCAGTCTTTCTTTTCGCGTAGGAATCTTTCTAACAATTGTACATAATTTCAATTACACAGAAACGGGCATTTTAGGCATTTGTAGGATGAATATATTTTTACACTGTAGTGAAGAAATAATAACATCGCAAAATCATGAAATGTGTTCATATTGAATTTTCATTGTGTAGTTGTAAAGGGTGAAATAGGCATTTGCTTAACTCCGAAATATATCACTTCTAGTATATATTCAACATCTCCTCCCCATCTTTGCGTTTTTCTTAGTTCCCTTTTCCATCTCATGTCTTTCGTAATTTTTAGTAACCCATTGCTCCCCGCTTTTCACACTTCTCTTTCATCTCGTTTATCTCTTCCATAGCTCTACCTCGTTCTCTCTTCTGCTCTAAAGCAGAAGTTGTTCAGAATGGGTCTTGCAGAAGTTTTTTCTCAGACACGTACTATCCTTTCTCTCCTCATTGTAGACTCGAGTTTCTCAAACATTTTGATGTATGCACCCTTCATACGACTGAATAACTGAATAACCTGAATAACCGTACCTCTACGATAAAATTGCCCTGACTAAGGGTTTTAAATATTAATAATCTAGCAGAAGAATGAGGTAATATTTAATTTAATGAAAATAATTCATTTCTTTCACTTAGTAAAAGATAACAATGTAGAAGAAGCTCAAATTTACAATCTATCACCGCCAAGGAAATAATGAGGTTACATCTTTTCATGAATTTTTTTTTCACATAGGCTACCGCATACCTTGTAGAGGGGTATACCACTGTTTGAGAACCCCTGATCTAGACTGTTCCAATTGCCGTAACCTCCACACGCGCTGTTGCAACTCCCTTCTGTGTTACTCCTGGCGAGATATCGACTTGAGAAGCAGAAGAGATGGCTCCTTTGCACTGTCGAACTTCGTTTCAATGTAATATTGTAATGCATCGACCCTAGTCCTTTACGTAAGACCCGGGCGGTCGAGGACGGCAGAAATGTTTGAGAGGCGTCTTCTTTATTCGAGAGTGTCGCCGAAGGAAAAGTTTGGGAAGCGAGTAAGGGGACTGGGAGACAAGAAGAAGAACAAGCAGAATACAGAAACCTCCACATCTAAGAAAACTAATTTGGTCATACATAGTTGCTGTTCAGAAAATTTTTCAGTTGAAATTGATATTAGCTTTTAATAACTAGCAACTTTAATTAAAATGAAGTAATAGAAAAAGGCATTAATTTGATGCGTTTATTACAGGAAAAAAGAAGGCCATTGTATTTTATGCTTATTCATTTTAGCTTCATTTATTCATTTAGTCATTAAAATTCATTTTTGTTGACAATATCTTATTCTAATTTTTAAAACTTAGAATAGACGCTAATGGTAATAAAATATTTCAACATACAATATTGAAGATTGGCAATTTGGACGTGTGTGTAATAATTTCGAACTTTCAATATAGTTTGGCTGTTAATATTAATAATATGATTTGGTAAATCATAGAAGAGTGAAAATGTGAAAGTCAAGTAAATGGTGTTATGGGGTTGCGACCATCTTACCACAGGCCTCCCGAGCCCATTTTCGTCATAGGCTGAGACGACATGGTAGGCTCTACCCTCACGAGGCTGTAGTGCCAAAGTGCGTACATACATAATACATGCTTACATGCATATTTATATGCATACATGAATGCTTACATTCATACATGCATACATACATACAATTCATTGTTATAATTAGTTTCGAAAAGTTCGTTTTCCGCATAATGGATAATAAATCCGCATGAATTCTAGTTTCAGTTATTCTGTTGCTGTTTCTATGAAGTTAATTTTTATATTTATATTTGACTAACATTTAATATAATGTCATAAGAGAATATTTGTTCAGTGGAGTGAATTTGATTCAATTTATTCCTATCAAAAATTTTTTGTGATTGAAGTTTTTTGGTTAACAGCTACGAATCGTCTTCTTACTTACGACTGGATGTACTTCAAAGACTCAATATTATGCGAAGCGAAATTTATTACGAAAAGTAGTCATTACAAGAGCATCAAGTATTGAACGAATTTTAGAACTGGAATTTGATCAGAGCACTAATATCAATTCTGTTTTTGAAGATTGCAAGAATTTTTTGGTAACCGTTTTAAATTATTTCATTTTATATTTGCATATTTCTCTTTGGTATTAGATTGTGTAAATAAGCTACTTCTGTAACTTGTTTATTTACAATTTAATTAAGCACTCCATATGTAATATTACGTTATTTTACTATAAATCTCTAATTATCAATATTATAAGAAAATAAAAATTATTCTCGTTACTGAGTTGTAATATCTATCTTCTATTTATGACTATTTACTGGAGAACGAAGTGTGCAATGGAAGGATACTCCTGCTCTTGAATTTCTCTCTGCCATGGAATTAAATTATTTCATATTACTATTTTCTGGATTTGTGATAATATTTTTCTGTAAAAGAATTCTTGTTTACATACCTACATGTCAGTAACTGATAGGAATAAATATTATTTTTTGTAAGTGTATATTACTGTATGTTGTATATGGTGATTGTTGCTAGTTATTTTGCTTTAGGCATATCATCCTTTCCATATGGACTGTATGTTAGGATTTAAATGATTATTATGAATAAATGAACATGAATGACTTGATTAGCTTTTATCTACTTCATTATTACCGTGTTCCTCAGAAATATAATGAAACAATCCTCAAAACCCGTGAAATTAAAACCTCCCGTATCCCTGAAATCTGCTCCTCTTGAGCTGCTGTACTTGTAGTAATGTGAAAAATATATGATAGTATTAAAACATTTATTTCTGTCCTTACAGGTAAGTGGATGCACAACAGTTACTGTCGCTGCAAAGGTAAACGAATTAATGTTATTATTTGCTCCCAAAAAGGCATTGCTAACAAATGCGTTCGCGCCCATGGTTGAGAGTCCGGAACTGGACGATGTACACCACGATGACCTAAATGATTCTGATGATTGTCTGACGTTTTAATTTAAAATCAGATGTATTTAGTACACCTCTGTCATTTTGACAGAATTAAAATTTTAAATAAGTGAATTTATTTCATAATTGTGACTGAGTTATATCAATTTATTTCAAAAGTTGTGTATGTCAAAATGAAAGAAGGGTACTAAATAAATCTGATTTTACAAAATCAAATTCGAGGCTCGTGGGTGTCAAAGTTACTGGTTGAGAACTCCATGTGGCTGATCAACGGAACAAGCACCGAAAGCATAACTGGGATATTCCACCAGATTTAGACCTTCTCCATGGTATCTCAGGGTGTTTTTCATCAAAAAATTGCTAGACAGGGTGCTCGATTTAGTATTTCTGTCTCTAGAGGAATAAAACGTGCAAGGTGGCTCAGGGCATCAACTTATGTCACTGCAGTCCCTCTTACTGGGAGAAGTTCAAGTACCGATGGTAGCAGGATTTTCTACACCAGCTTGTCAGTAAAGTTGAATTCGGCCACTGGGAAAATCCTAGGGACCGGTTTGCTCTGATTGGTAGTTTTCCGTGGTTTCTTCAACACTTGGCGAATGCGGAGCAGAACCCTAACAAAGTGCGCTATCTATCCTTCTTCTTCCTTGTTCTTTCCTCACTCCTTACTTACACACACTTACACTCATATGCTCTACACTACCACACATTTCGCGAGACCAGTCGGGAGTTTTGAGCTTGTTCCGGCTGGCTCGGTGTCCCGCTGGTGGGAGATATTTGGTTGGGGAAAACCTACGCAAACTGACGTAGGTCGGCGCTGGATCTAGCTATCCAGCGGAGTAAGATCACCGCCTCCTCCCGGAATTAAAACATGCACTTAACGTACGGGACCAATGATCTTAGCATTTCACGCGCCCGGAATCGCTAATCAGTCAATCTATTGCAATAACGTAACACATGCCAATCCTGCCTATCCCTTTTTTCGCGACGGACAAGTTTGTCTTAGTTTATAAAACCTGTGATTTTTTATGAACCTTTTTTTCTAGCAATACAAAAATTTATTTCGGTTTGTTGTGTTATTTGTAGAAAAAAAGAATGTTAATACTGGAAACTTTCTGGTGGTGGAAAGTTCAGTGGAACATACACACACCGTTCGCCTCTCGTGATTAAATGGTTGCAGCTTCATCTGATGTTCTGTTTCATTATATCTCATGCACTATTTGATAAGTGACGCTTGTCCCATGTCTCGGCGCTCCGCTTCAATTGTAGCTTTGGGCTTCTCTCATCGACAATTCCCGTGTTTTCTCCAATCAATTGGAGATGAATGCCGAATCAGTACATTAAACCACGGGGTACTGACAGCGCTGTATTCCTTCTCCTTCCTCTTCCTCCTCGCATTCTTCATTTCCTGTATAACCTTTCCTCATGACCTTCGACGACATACAGGTTGCGATGGCTCAGTAGTAGCATTGTCGTTATCTCTGCAGCATCTCTAGCAGGTAGGTCCTAAGGTTCGAATTCTGAGGTGATTTTTCTACAACGTAGCTATGACGATTCAACCACTTTCTGAAAGAGGATTGTAGCATCCGGTTGCTCCACTGGTAGTTTTCTGTGGTTTGTCCAATATACAGGACGAGTCACGTGGCTTTAGCACCTCCGGTTGAACGTTAAAGCACAACGGTTGAAGTTATTGCAATGCAGTTTTCAAGAAAGTACATGAGGGAATGGGGATAATTGATATATGTATTCATTTATATTTTATCCCTTGTATTTTACGAGATATTTGAGGTAACTTTGTATTTTCAAATGGAACAATACATATTTTTCAGTCTATCATGACGAGAGTAAAAAAGAGGAATTCAATGATATACATATTGTCATATGTTAGATAAGCATTTTTTGAGTAATATTGATTGTTTGGCGACTCGTGTTTAACGGATGTTTTGAACGTAACAGCCCGCCACATAAGGTCACGCAGCGCTCCACCAGCAACCGCGCGCTCGGGGAAGGGAAGGGATCGTAGGTACGAAACATATTCCAAATATTCACTAAAATTTTGCAGTTTTTCCTGAACTCTGCTTTCGATCCTCCTGCATTTTCATTTTTTTTGTATTACTTAAGGATTGATGGATTGAAAATACGGATTTGTCATCAGTAGTATGTATTGAAATAAGATTATTTCAACTTCTTTTAAAGGAGTATACTAATATCACAAGATATTAATTGAATCTTGGAAACTAAACATTATAAGAATAAATTATAAGATTGTACAAGGGAAATTGCATATTTCCAAAATGTTTTTTTCGTAAGTAGTTTTATTCTTAATGAGAATAACAATATTATGAAAAGAAAAAAAAGATAATGACAAGAACTATCCCTATGTTTCTATCCCTAAGTTATTATTATATGCTTATTAACAGGAACATTGTTTGTTCAAAATGCGCAATATTCTTTGTACAGTCTTAATTATTTATTCTTATTGGGTTTTGTTTCAAGATCCCTTTAATATCCTACGATATAAACCCCCATTAATAGAGTTGAAGTAATAAACAATTTTATTACAAAATATACTTACGACAAATCCTTATTTTTAGTGCTTCAAATCCTTCAATCAACTAAAAATCTGAAAATGCGGAGGGATGAAGAGCAGAGTTGAGAAAAAAATAGCAATCGCACGTCGCAGGATGTCCCCCTTCCCAGTTTTGTGAATATTTCAAATTTGTCTCGTATTATCTAATACTAAATCGGCTTCCCTCCCCCGAGCGCGCGTTTGCGTATTGTTCCATTTGAAAAAAAAAACAACAACAAAGTTTCCTAAAATACCTCGTAAAATACGAGTGATAAAGTATGAATGAATACAGTATCAATTAGCCCCATTTCCTCGCGCACTTTCGTGAAAACTGTATTGCAATAACTTGCACCGTTCAAAAGTTACAGGAGGTGCTAAAGTTACGTGACTCACCCTGTATACCCGTCCTCATCCCTGCTCTCTCCTCTCCCTTCACACACACACACACACACACACACTCTTACATGCACTATATTACCACTTATGACAGAAGTTATGACCTTTTCCCGGCTGCAAAGACACCCCGCTGTGGCAAACATCCGAAGAAGGAAGAACTCGCAAGCCGGTGTGTGCGTGGAGTATTTCGAGTTCCTGTGGAGTATCATCGCTACCTTCTTTGGATATATCACATTTACGCAAAAATGACCATAGTATTTGAGGTGCCCGGAATCTCTAAATAATCAACAATCGAAAAATTCCACGAGGTTGCGAATGCGAGGTCAGGGCTTGAAAAATGATGTGGCGTTATAGAAAGTACAAAAGTCTATCCCTGTTTTTTTCTCTTTAGTAGAACCTAGCTTTGCTCATACACGTGTTCGCAAACAAATTTTACCATCTTTAGTTCACGGCCATCAGGGAAAACAAATGTTTCCGTAAAACGGTTGATCAAAACACCGAGTATTCCCGTGTTGCGGAAATATATATTTATCGAAATTCTCTTCCCTCGCATATGTAAGAAGTTAATATTAATTTTGAATTTAATTGTGCAGTGTGTCTAATAACCAGTTTCAATACATTATAGAGCCGACAAAACATCCCTCTGTGATCTGCACAATTCAATAAACTTTATATAACAAATATTTCAACTATTTACTTTTTTTATTTATTGCGTGAGATTTTTCTCTAATGTTGCATGGAACTTTAGTATTTTTCAGTCATACACGAGTAATAAAGACTGCTTCATTTCTGTGGACCTATTTTATGGAGTGCTAAAAAAACAAACAAAATTGATTGGGAGTGTTTCCGGACGCGCAAACTGCCGTGTTTCTTAGTTCTGTAAGTACATATCCTTAACGCAGGATTCCCCCCCCCCCCGATTGGAGAGATCCGACGCTATATGCATTTCGCCTTGTGGGCTTTTCTCCAACCACGTATCTCCCACCAGTAGGGCACCGCCCCAGCCACGACAAGCTCTTATGCACGTGGCTGGTCTCTCGAAATGTGTGGTAGTGTGGTGCATGGAAGTGTAAGTGTGTGTAAAGAGAGAGGAAAGAACAAGGAAGAGGTAGGTAAAATCGCGTGCGGTACATAGCCCGTTTGTTAGGTTATTGCTCCAGTATTCGCCTAGTGTTGATCGGAGAAACCACGGACAGCTACCGATCAGTGCAGCCGACCGCTGGAGTTCTCTTCCAGACAGCGGCTGACTCGTTCTAGCTATCTAGCGGCTAGTGTCGAAAATGCTGCCAGCGCCTGGATTCGAATCCTGGGACCTCCCGGTCAGGGGCAGTGCAGTAACATCAACTGATCCCCTGAGGCTGTTAACCGGGATAAGAAAACAACCCTCAATTATCATTATATTTCGTTATGGCTAACTTGATACCAATAGTATTTCAAATGTGCTTAAGTAAATGCGCTCAAAATGATTTATATGTATAGTTAGGATAGTTATTATGCACTTAACGAAATGTATGTCCTAAAGTATGAACGCAACAGCCATTGATTTAGTAAAGGGGGTCACTATAGTGCATTGTACCGTGATTCTTGAGCGTCGTTTCTAAACAATGGAATGTCATAATTGATGGGATACTGGATGGTTTCCATTCTTGTATGCTTTTAACTTATTGTAAACGTAGCTTTTGTAACATCTGCCGTTAACCCTGGTGTGGATTTATGGATTTCTGTTATAAAAATACACTTTCATGACATATAGAAGTTGGGAGCATTAGTTTCTCTTATCTTTCACCAGATGGGATTTTATTGCTTATCAAATGAAACGTTCATAGAAAAATTTAATTCATAATTCAGAACAATAATAGGACATTTTGGAGTAGTTATTCAATGATTAGGGAAGAGGAGGGCACATTTCAACATTTTTTTAAAAAAATATATTTGAACTGAGAGCATACTTTTATTTCAACATTTAGCATAATTAGTTAAACTATTATATTACGCAGCTAAACAGTTATTGATTCTCGAGTTGCTTTTTCTTAAAGTCGCTATTTAACAACTTGGTCATGTAGCGACGACTGTGATTTAATTGTAAGGGGAACTGTAGGCAGAACATGTAAGGACAACGCGAACACACACAACACCCATACCCTGGTGAGATTTCAACCCGTCACCCTTCGAGCCGAGGCAACAGCGGCCCTTCAGCCTTAGCAACCTCGGTTATTCTGGCCAGCCCGATTTCCTTCTTACAACCAAAAGATGGAATATTACATTAATTTTGAAGTTGTAACAATGTGAGTGGTACTTTTCACCAACGTTGAAATTTGCACCCACACGTTTGTTGAAATCTGGTCCACATGCAGTCAATGAGGTAGTCTTACAACTTTCTTCGCTAAAATTGTAACTAGTTTGTTTACAGCATTTTCAGATGGCAGATGTCTTAAATATTTTATTTTCTCAATCTAACTTACATCAACATGCGATGAATGAGAAAGATTTAGTATTGGAGACAAAATTCAGTTTTTACTTAACCTGACACAAACATAACCGATTTATTAACAAATATCTTGTGATAATAATTGTAGAAAGAGTTATTAGTACATCATTAGTACTAGATAGTGACATACAGACCCAATGTTCCTTGGATTGGTATTCAGCTGAGTAAACAGGGAACCCAAATTCTGGGGGTGCTTGTTTCCAAGAGAGCTTTTACATTGTATAATCATACTACATAACTGAGGAGCAAACATTCAAAACGTGACAGGTCCAGTTCATTCTTTTGCAATAAAAATGAAAAGTATAGCAAAAATTTTACACCATTTAACACCGTATTTAGCCCAACAAATGTACTACCTAATGCATTGTAAGACATTTCACGTTTCTTTTTGGAAATAAAATTCTAGGTAAAAACAACAGATGAATTCTGTTTTGGCCAAATGGACATGTCACCTTTTGAATCATCGACATTCGCGTCCGAAAAAAACGGGAGCAAAAATGTCTAGTATTTAAATGTTGCTAATCACGCGTTGTTGATACCTTTATTAATAATTTAACAAAGAGTAGTAAAATAGCGGAGTAGGTATTCTAGAGCTCAAGAAAAATGCATTGTTGCGCAGCCTCTTGTACATTACAAACAGTTTTTACTGATTATTACCTATAAAGAAATAAAAATCAAGTATTTGGAACCAAGAACGACTCTTTCTAGATGGTATTGAAAGATACATTTTATATAAATTGCCGACAATTATCAATATTGCCTTCATTAATATCATAACAAACTTGTACATTTCAAGCAAGTCATTCAAATTGACATTAATCAGCTTTTAACTTAAAATATTTCATCAAAATGGGCGTGAAGAAATTTGTCTTTAATGAGATTCTAATGTGAAGAACACAACAAGAGAATAAGTTTGAGTTGGTATAGAAATCGAACAGGAGAAGCTTCTCGGCGAATCATTAACTTACAGCCTCCACATTCTCGGGCAGTCCTCTCCTTCGGCGTGATTTTACTAGCGCTGCCTCGGCACGCTGGAGCTTCCAATCTCGATAAAATCATGGTTTCGATTGAAGGCGCATGTGAATGTAGACGTTGAAATGTTGTCTAGTGTGGTGGACGAGATTGATTATCGTTCTGACGTGCGCTGAGTGACTGATGATCGTCATATTCAAAAGCCAGCGACAATAAAAACTTCGACTACAGGTCTTTCAGGTCATAAACCTTTGAATAGACGTTGTTGCTTAGATTATTTACAGATTTCTCAAAGGCGACTATCATCCGGTCGACTTTTGTTATTGTAGGTGTTTACTTTATGATCTTTTACCAATTACATGCATGTATGATTTACAATCATTTCCATTCTTTCCAGTATCACGTCAACGTTCTATTCTTTTGCTGAATATTTTCTTATATTTATGAATCCCCCTGCTCGAAGACCTTGTTCGTTATTTATTTTTAGGTTTGATTCTTGCTAGATTGCGTAGATCCCTAAGCATGAGAAATTTGTTGACGTGGTGCAAGTTTTCGATCCTCGAAAATGTTCTGTTATATTTTTAAAATATGTTGATAAAATAAATTCTGTTTTTCATGGAAACGTCAATAAGTAAATAAAACATTGGTTTATGGTTTGACTAGAATCCATTAGATACTACTGAAAAATATAAACAAAATGTTTAGTGTTTTTGTAGTTGTCATCAGCAAATATAGTGTTAACAATTATTAACAAGATAATATTTTACCATTCGTGTGGTATATGTAAAAAAAACTCCGTGTATTGCAGGGAAAATACAAACTCTTTCATTCCTAAAATGAAAAAAAATTCCTTTTTCCGATATTGCATCAAAATTGTATTTCTTCATTGTAGTATTTAATAAATATTGCGTCATATTTTAATTTATTCGTATGTTTTATTTTAATATTTAACACTCATTTAATTTTTCGTTAATTATTTCATGAAACTTGGTGAATTACATAATTAATGAAATATTATTCCTACGATATGACAGCACAATTTCTACTGTTTTTCAGCATATTCCCACAAAACAAGTGTGAAATCCTTAGACACAGGTGTGCAAGCCAGAAGTGCTCCACTTCCCTGTCCCCCCCTGCCTGCCGTGTCGACGAGACAGGGTCTCCCAACCGCCTCAGTTGAGAGTGTTCGCTACTGACTCTCGTTTTAAAAATTCGTGAAACTGGTCAGCCTTGTGAAGCTTATTTTAATAGCAGCAGTTACCTTTATTACTTGCATATTATCTGTCGTACGTCGTAGGCGATGGCTGCTGGAAACACTTCATCATTCTGACCAGTTAACAGCGATGATTTCATAACATTTGTTGAATAGTTATGGAACGAATTAGTCCCCACTTCTATTCGAGTTGACTTTTGAGGTATGGCTTTTATAACTGCTGCACATCATCTTGCAATACTTTTAAATGGATTATTCTGTAATCAAGATTGAACGCGTTTTTCATTTCTGTAACCATGTAATATGTTGTCGATTATGCGTGTGTAGCTAAACCAAAACAAGTGGGAAAACTGGCTGTTCTTTCAATTTGCTTCTCCTATTTTCATTGCTTATAATGAGATGGAAGATTTGTCATTTTGAAATCTTTTAAAATAAATCAATATGGCAATAATCTTAAGAACAAGTGAGAAATTTTCATTTTATTAATCGAATAATTCTACAATTGACATTTTCAGAAATCTCTAATGAGCAGACTTTGTTAGCTGGATTTGATCTATCACAATTCTCTGGAATAAACAATAATTATTTTATTTTTTAATGTGTAACTCATTTTTTGACATTTTCTTTTAGTCAATCACTACGCTGTGGAACTATATAACAAAAATTCATCGTATATCGATCTTTTTCACGCTAAATAAGAATAACAAGATTTAAAAGAAAAGGAGGGAGTTTGCCTTGTATATCGTGTATTTTCCCTTCATCCATTGGGCAAATGCAGGGATGGTTCTTTCCTTTGCTTCTGATAAATAAATGTGGCTATTTCCCCTCTCAAAAGTAACATTCAGTTTTCTTTGTTTTGGAAATTATGTAAATTTAACATACACAAAATAAGAGTGAAAAAAGGAGGAAAGAATGAAATAAGTGGAAGCCAAGAAGAGGTCAGAATGGTTGAAGTGAAACGAACCATCTTTATTTTTCCTTGCCCTCAAACAACGTGCTTACTTTTGTGTTTAATGGATATCACAAAAAGGAAGGAAATAAAACCGAATAACGTGAGTTTGTAATATATGAAATAAAGACGCATAAGACATTAGACGCCTCAGCGAGAAATCACAGCGAGAAAGCGGTAAAAGGCCCAGCATGAGCGACGAGAGAGAAACATGTTCATCCGCGCGCAAACGCCTCACGAACACGCATGGCTGCAGGCGACATGCGCACCTCTGGCGGGCAACCAGCGAATTTGCAAGGCAACTTGGATTATGGGCGGGATATGGGTGCCTCCCGAGGGCGGGCATGGAATCCACACCTTCTTGAATACGTACAGGATTAAAAATAGTTTTCAACAATTAAAAATATGCTCTTTGATATTTTATTAAATATTAACCTTTAAAGTATTTTTCAAATTTATTTTAAAGGTTGCATCTGGGTTAAAAATAATTGTAGTAGAAAAACTAGATTGCTAGAACGATTTATGAAAACGTCGTTTATTTCTTTAGTTACGTTATTGTTTGTCATTGCCTTCGATACGGAGCTCAATAACACTGCTTAACTTACCTGCTTCGAGAGCACCGTAGTTACGAGAGAAATATGAAAACAGTTGAATGATGTTACATGTTCTTTTATGGAGGGAATTATGAAAGGGGATTATGGGAGGGAAATATGAAAAGACAAACCAATTCTCTCGACTTGGACAGGGTTTGAACATTTCTTTGTTACTTCATTTGCAGCAAGGAGCTTGAATTCATCGAATCCGATATATTTAAAAGAAAATTATTTTATAAAAGTGCGTATTGCACCATTATTATTATTAGTAGGATATGGATCACGGGATCGGTCAATTAATGAAATAGATTAGTTTGCCAACGTTTCGGAATATTTAATTCCTTCATCAGGGCTAACAAAAAACACAATCACAAGGAATAAGGACAACTTTTCTGAACAACAACATTAGAAATCACACAAAAATGGTGTTAAGGTGTGTACCGTTCATATTACCTTGGCTTATATATTCAGTATAGAATTTTTTTGTATTTTATTTTTTTTTAATTTTTATTTTATTTGTTTATTTATTTTTCTTCATGTATGATCATTCTTTTTCTTCATGTCTTCATGTATATATTTTTCTTTCGTGGCATTTTTGTGTGATTTCTAATATTGTTGTTCAGAAAAGTTGTCCTTATTCCTTGTGATTGTGTTTTTTGTTAGCCCTGATGAAGGAATTAAATATTCCGAAACGTTGGCAAACTAATCTGTTTCATTAATTGACCGATCCCGTGATCCATATCCTACTACTTATTAACGGTCGTGATTTCTACAATGATTATTATTATTATTATTATTATTATTATTATTATTATTATTATTTTGTTGTTGTTGTTTTGTTGTTGTTGTTATTATTATTATTATTATTATTATTATTATTATTTTGTAATATACCCTACAAGAACGTGTGACTCCTCGTATAAAATTCATAGTAGGCGATCTTGGAAGTGATGCGTCTCTACCCGTGATCCAAAACATGTTTACATGAACCGACACAGTCCTGAAATCTAATCCCCGGAATAACCTCCGTGTTTCTCTCGTTCTCAACGCGCTAAATCAGAAGTGGAGCCTTCAAGATTCTTTTGAAAATAATTCCGTAGAAAGGAATGTTTCTTATTTTGCTTTTCTTATCGTATGTAGTACCGTGTTTTATATATTCCTCAATATTTATAATATTTTCTAGTAATATAAATATGTTAAAATATTTCTAACACTATTAATATATGTTTAAACATTTTGCATAAGTGCTTCAATTCACCACAGCTCAAAATACTGTGAAGGGAGGGGCCACTGCCCTCCCCTAAAATACGACTGCATTGCCCCACATTGGTCAAATTTTCTAATTTGTCGAACGCACCACATACGCCTCCAACCCTACAAGTTTTCGAATTCGCCATTCGCATACCTTTTTCTGAATAGGTCCCGTACCTAAAAAAATATCCATTTTTTTTATATTTTAGTAAATTATTTCCAAAACTCGATTTTGATCCAGTAGTGACATATTAGAAATTGCGTTATTTTAATGATGGTAAGATACTCGACGTTTATGTCCATTCGATATTCTTCCCCCTGAACGTGTTTCAGACACTTTAAGTCAGCAAACTACCAATTCATGTTATTGCAATGTCAATATTAACAAGATTTTTAACTTATTTTTGATGTATAAAAGGAAAAGGAATACATTATGTGTTCTATACTTCGCCCCTAAAAGGCATAATCTCGACGTTCCGCAAGTTTGAAGGAAGAGGGAATGTCAAATTTTCAAAAAATTCTCAAATTTTCTGCTTGAAGTGGATTATACTGAAGCAGTTGCCACTACCGGCGTCTTTACCTATTTAGTGGAAGTGCTTGTATGACCGAGATGCTGTTCTTGTAGTACCGCAACGCGCCGGTACGAAGGGTCACGGATTGGAATCTCACCGTGATATGATACCTCAGGTTGTGCTGGTTTCGTAGTCCAAGAGTTCGCAAATAACCCAATGTTATATATCGCAGATAAAATATTCCATAAAATGTGTAACCGAGGTACACTAAAGAAAAACACTACTAACGAAAATAAAGAGAGACCAAAACTATATAGTTTGTAGAGTAATTATTGAGTTTTATATCGATAATAAAATTAGTTTAATTAAAAGTGTAAAGTGTTCGATTTACTTGTTCGGCAACCGACTAAAACTGAACGGAAGAAACCCATAAAGACAGAATGCCATTATTATTCTATTTATTGTTGGGGTCTCTTTTTTACATTAGAATTTCTTTCTTATATTCATTGCTCCGGAGACAGTGAAATTTCCTTTATAAATATATCCTTTGACTTCCTTCCATTTTAAAAACTCCATCGAATGATATGTAGATTTGTCGAATTGTTTCCTTATGGAGATAAGGAAATTGGGAGGTTTTATCTTCCTATTGGAGATAAAACCTGACCTGAGTCCCCATAAAAAATCAAATTATGGGTTACGCCGAAAGAGGCTCCTCAAACCTGAACTCCGTCAGCTTTCAATTCAACTTAATTGAATGCAGGAAAATACTTTCAATGGAAACGAGAGGATGACGGGATTTATGGTGATTTGGGGAAGGAATGTAGATCTGAGAATTCACGAGGAAGGCTAGGAACGATCACTGCGTCACAACAGATGCGTTGAGCATGATTGGTAGTGTTTGGGTTAATCACTGCAAGAACAACAGGAGAAGACAAAAAAGCAGGGAAAGGAGTGCAGATAAAGGAGATGGAGGACAGAGAAAAGCACGAAATAGGCGAAAGATGGAAGATGTAGGGGAAGAGAAGAGTCTGAAAGTGAGAAGTAGGAGGAGACAACAATTAGGAGGAAGAGGAGGAGGAGAAGGGAATAGGTAGGAGGAAGAGGATAGGTGAAGAAATAAAAGGAAAGGAGGAAGAGAAAAGTAGTAAGAAGAACCAGAGGTGGGGAATAGGAAGAGAGAATAAGTAGGGGAGAAGAGAAAACTGGTTTACACACCAAGCCTGTAAGGAATGGGAGCAGTTAGTAAGCAGATGACACGACAATGGATATGTGGTGAGCAATAACAACGAGTTCGTGGTGGACAGCGAAATGAGGCAGAGAAGTAGAAGTACCAGGAAGGATACAAGTCCTGGCGCGAAGGATGTGCACAGGTGAGAAGACACACACGGAAAAAACACGAAGTTATCCTACGCTGGAATGTGCATGGCAGACAGGGAACAGGGTAGACGATCGGCCAGTCACATCCGGTAACAAGGAGAACGGTGAAGAACTGCACAACGAGAAATAGCCTGCCTATGATGCCCAGCCGGTGGAGGTTTATTTTTGATTTCTTTTATCCGAATCTTCCTTCTTCACAAAGATAGCGAATTATTTAATGAATATATTGCCGAATGAAAATGTAGCAATAGTAGAATGAGAGGCAGAGGTGTGGAGGTAATGGAGAACCAGAGAAGAACGCGCGCAGAAACGTAGGGAGTGATGAGGATTGGCACCCCGATTCCGCAAGGTAGGAAGCTAGACCACGTCACTGACCACTCTACGCTCCGTGTGGCAAGGCGTAGGGACTATAGAGGAGTTCCTTTAAGAAGGGACCACTTTGACAGGTCGGGAATGAAATGAACGTCATGCAGGGGGATTTCATTGCAAGACGTAGTGATGAAGCCATTTACAAATATGCTAACTGTAAACAAACGCACTGACAAAATGATTGCATGGACCTAACTTGCAGTTAGATAGCCAGGAATGGCCAAGCAGTAGCTATCAAAGCGGTCCCTCCTTATAGCAATACTCCGTACGTGGGCGGGCAGTGGCCTTTGCGGCGGCCGCGCGAGGGGCGGGCGGATCCGCGCGCTTCACGCCCTGGGACCGCGCCGTCGCGCATTGGGATTCCCGCGCCGCGATGCGACCGCGGCGGCCCCGGCCCGACCCCGGCGGCGGCTGGAGAGGGGGATGGAGGCAGAGGAAGGGCGCAGACGAGGTCGGAGGCGGGCTCGGAAGCGGGGTGGGGTCGTAGGCGGAGTCAGAAGCGGGGGCGGAAATGGAGGTGTGGCGGAGGTGGAGTTGTGGAGGGAGGCGGAGATGTGGGCGGAGATGTGGGCGGAGGTGTGGGCGGAGGCGGAGGTGTGGGGAGGGGGAGGTGTGGGCGGAGGCGGAGGTGTGGGTGGAGGCGGAGGTGTGGGCGGAGGCGGAGGTGTGGGCGAGGGGAGGGGAGGCGTGGGCGGAGGCGGAGGTGTGGGCGGGGGTGAAGGCGTGTGCGGCGTGGGTGGAGGTGGCGATGTGAGTTGGAGGGCGGCGGGAGCGGAGGTGGCACGGCGCGCGCACGGTGCATGCCGCCACCTCCTCGGCCGCGCTCGGTCGCGCGTGTTAACGCGCGCGTCCGGAGTACCGATGAGCTCCCGCCTCCGCCGCCCCCTCCTCACGCCTCCCGTCGTCCCCAGACCCCTTTCCCCCCTAAGAGTGGTTATGGCGGTCCCGACCCACTATGGTTGGAATTGCGAAAACGTGGGCAAAAATACCTCCCTTCCTGCCCTGTTCTATGGCTCGACAGCCCGCTACGGGCCTTGGGCGACCAGCGGTGAGCCAGTCTCTCCGTCTTGGGCTAAGGGGTTAGCACGAAGACATCCCTTCACCGTATATTCTCATTTTCATTACCTTAGGTTGGGCTTTCTCATCGTTACACAGCACTAGACACTGGGACATTCGTAAAGATAGCGCACAGTTACTATTTCGGTCCAGCCGGGAATCGATCATGGGGTTGCGCTGTACAAAGCAAGCACGCTTCCATGAAGCCACCGAGGGCCTTATACCTCCCTTCAGTATATTAAATTTTCTAGCTAGAGCTTTGTAGGTTCCCAGGTTCCTGCCTCGAAGGTCTCGCATTTTCGACAGCAGCTGAATAGCTTGCACAGTCACAACCATTGCCTGGATGATAATAATTCTACCATTATTTCCTCCAAACAATTCCAGGAGAATGCTAGTGCAGTAACCTGATACACAGACTATGGACCGCGCGCGATTTTTTTTCTTAATCTTCCTTGGCATATATTTATCCCTTAATAATGCACATTTACACTTTCATGCACTACACTACCACGCACGTCGTGAGACCAATCGGGAACTTAAAGCTTCTCGCGGCTGGGTCGATGTCCGTGGAAAATACCTGGAGGGGAAACCCCCCTCAGGCCGACGTCGACGCGGGAAATTCGCCATCCAGCGAGGAAAAGAATACCGCTACCTCCTGTGAAAACATCATGCACTACACTTAGGAAATTAGCAGTTGACCTGCCCGAAAACGCGAAATAATCTTATCAATATGTTTGTCCCGTGTTGATTGATTGTTAGTGATTCCGGGCGCGTCAACTACTATGGTCATTAGTCCCGTACGTGTAGTGCGTGCTTTCCCTCGGAAGGTGGCGGTGGTCTTCCTCCGCTGGATGACTAGATCCGACGCCGACCTACCGTCGGCCAACGGGATTTTCAGCAACCACATATCACCCACCAGCAGGGCACCGCCCACCGAGACAAGTTTTAAGTCCTGGATCGGTCACCCGGCATGTGTGGTAGTGTAGTGTATGGGTGTGTGTGTGTAAGGGGTGAGGATAGGACAATGAAGAAGAAGGAAAGATCGCGCGCGGTCCGTGGCCCGTTTGTTAGGGTTCTGCTCCTCCGGCATTCGCCTGGTGTTGATCGGAGAAACCACGGGAAAATACCGATCACAGCAGCCAGCCGCTAAAATTCTCCTCTAGACGGCCACTGAATTCGACCTAGCCACTAGAAAATCTAGTGTCGAAAATCCTGCCACCGCCGGGACTCCAACCTAGGACCTCCCGGTCAGACGCGCTTCTGTGATTATCAGTCGCACTGAGCTACTGCTCCCGCATTGTCCCGTGTGACTTGGATAGTGTCTATAGAGACATGAATTTTGCCCGCGTTTTGCGTCTTTGAAGCCACCGTGAAATCCGTGCGGACCCTGACGGGGAGCAAGCACGCCTCACCCCTCTGCCCCCCCCTCCCCCATGTTCACGCTCCCCGCCGCCGCCGCCGCCGTGATTCAACGCCGTCACGTCGTCGCGTCGCTACAACTAATTTTCTCGGCGGACGCCGGTAGTGCAATGCGAATGAAGTCACGGATCTATAAATAAGGCGGGCGTCAGTGTCGGGGTGCGTCTCCATATTGTGTGCTCGTTATGGCATTCCGCGCGTCGGCACCGGAGACAGACGATGGCGGAAATCGACGTGCATCTTCGAAGCACCGCTGACTTATGGAAGTGTTCGTCCGGTGTACGCGCGAAAAGAGCTGTACAAATATCGCCGAGGAAAAGATTTTCGGGGTATAGAGAAAAATCCCAAATGGATCTTATCTAGAACTGAAACCAAACCCTGTATCTCAAATTTTTCGCATGCTTCAAATTATAGTCTTTATCTACAACTATATTATATTGTTTGATCAATGCTCTTGCGAGGATGTCGTAAAACGTTTCATTACGACACTAGTTCTATAATGGATATTTTTACTCCCATTATACTGCCTGCCCATTATACTCTCATTATACTCCCTGCAACTGCTATTGGATGTTGCAGCTTGTTTTAGAATACTCATGAAGATAGCACTTCATTATCGTGAGGTTATACCAATCACAACGTAGTTTGCAACCAAGCAAATCAAGTTCATTTATTATTGGTGTTCTATTAAATTCATCGTTCTATTAAATTGCTAAAATTGTGTTTGCACTGTTGAGACGCTAGGTCCCACGCATGACTTCATCGGAAAGGATTTTATTAGTTGGATTTTTTGGATTTTATTAGTTGTAGAAAAGTATTGTATGAAACTTAAAAAAGGTTAATTTTTTGGACAGTTCTCCTTTATTGCTCGTGTGTGTAGTAATACTTCTTTATTGTGCATGCACGCTAACATACTGTATTTTGTGTCACAAGTGTCATAATAGCATTGTGATTATACTCTTCGTCGAAGATGAAAGAGTTGTTTGGGAAGTAAACGTTCTCTCTTAACTAAGACGTTGGGAAAACCGAAAACAAATTTGACCATTGTGATCAAACTAAAATAATATCACTTTTTCATTGAAATTTTCTTTATCGTTGCACGAATATTCGAGTATTGCTCTTCTTCACCACTATTTTTTAATGTATTGGTAGAATCAAATTTATGATGATTTCGATCGACTCGTCTGTATATCAGATGCAATGATAAATATGGTTGATTCGAACACATAACATTGGCAATTTGATATCCGACCGTAGAGTAATCGCCATAGACATTATCAGTCTATAGTTGTCCCTCATTGCCTCTTTCGGTGGCTGGTTGGTTAGCGTGCCCGCTTTCTACAGTGCAACTCCGGGTTCGATTCCTACTCGAAGCAATTTATACCTGTGCGCTCTTTTTACGTATGCCCCGGTATGCATTTCTGTGTAACGATGAGAAAGCTCACACTAAAGATATGAAGACCAGTAAATACGCTGAAGGGATGTCTTCGCACTAACCACAGGAACCCATAGCCGAGATACTGGGTTACCGCTGGTCGGCCATGGCACGTATGAGCTGTCGAAATCATAGAACAGAAATTTTATCGCTTGTGGGTCACATATAATTTCTATTTTTTTACTATAAATATTTTAATTGAAAATTAATGAAATAATGTGAGTTCATTGGGTTTATGAAACATTCAAGAAATATTCTGTCTGCACGTACCTTGGTGCTGACCACCTGCAATTTAAAATTCCCTCCAATCCATTTAACTATCCTACAAATTTTCTTCTTTTAATAAATTATTTTTTTCACGCTCAACAAAATTATTTGATGGTTTATGAAAAAAAGAGTTTTTTGATATTGTAATGAGAAGAATGGAAACACGTTGAAGTGAGAAATTTTTGACATGATTCGCTTCAAAACGCTAAATGTAGTCTTTACCTCCTACCAGACATCTCAGTTTTTAGTATACGTTAATGATAAATTAGACAAATAAACAATAAGCTGTTTGTTAACACTGATGTTTCAATAAAAGAAAATTCTCTTCAAGAAACGTCGATTGTGAGATTTGGTGATTACTTTGCTGAGACAAAAAGATCTATTAGACCGTTTCTCATATAATTCAATGTTCAATCTACACCCTTTCCTGCCTTGTTTCGCGAGCCCTCTATTAATCATAGTTCAAAGCGCAACGATTGTAGCACAGATGTGGTGTCAGACGGACTGTCTCGTTATCAGCGTTTAATCTATATCAGACGATTTGTGGTGAAATGTGGTAGTGGACATGGATGGCTGCGATCAGTGAGGGTTCTCATTCCAGTCTGCAAACGTCGACGATACAATCGTCCGTTTTAGTCGTAAATGGATAAGAATAAGAAATGGCTGCCTTTTTCTTAACATTTCTTATCATCTATCGACTATTGTCTTACCTATATACATAAACTCAACCCGGTTGTTTTAACTCTGTAGTTTTAATTTTATATTTTTCGTCACAGCAGCTTCCGATGGCCAGGTTTCTCGCCCCAGCAAATAATATTACTTTGTGGGAATTCTGATTTGTTGTTGTTGACGTTCTTATAAGAAGAAATAAAAGAGGTCATCTTCGTCATATGTTGTCGCTTAATATGTTGACGAAGATGACCTCTCTTATTTCTTCTTCAAATAATATTACACTATGATGTGCAGCAAATGATTAATTATATATATATATATATATATATATATATATATATATATATATATAAAGTCGTGTATATTAGAGTTTGGTTGAGAGAGTAATCTGTTATGACCATACATGTTTTCCCTTCGAAGGAATGCATTTTATTATTGTATATATCGTATGTCTTTGTCACGATTTTCATCAATTCTGTAGAATATCTTTTTCACTAGTTTGCTGCAGATTCATTTAAAAGTATTTGTTCAATGGTGGTTAATATCATTAAATGAATTTTGCAATTTGTTCAGATTATTCTAAGCTTACAAGTTTCTCCGATCGTGACCAGGGGTTGTTGCCACCTGGGCCACATAAGAAAGATTTATACCTCATTGTAATTGAAACAGTCGGGGCTCCTGCTTGATAATTTGTCAAAGAACAAACAAGAGTATTTTTATTTACTTAATGTAGTTTGCTTGTAGTTTGCAATTTCATATCAGTCAGTTGTTCAAAAGCTATGAGTTTCGACCAGCCCAGTTCGAGGTGTTAACTGAAGGCAATGGATATCAATTTACATGCTTGTAAATTCTACTTCTCTATTCATATCACATACTAAATGAATTTTCTTTTTTACATACCTTTGTTTTCGTTTCCTCATTGACGATCCAATTACATTAAATCGACTCAGGTTTTTATAACATACATTGTGTTTCCATAAAATATGATATCGTGCACACTTGAAAGTAAATAAAAGAACTTCGTTTTCTGCCCAGCAGCTACAAGCTCTGATGATGATCGCTACGCGATCGAAAAGATCTTAAGCAGAAATATAAAAATTGATACCAGACAACATCTGTTCTATTTACTTTGAATTAATAAGGTATCTACATCACCAACAGTCTAATTAATTAATAAAAACGTGCACACTTGGATACATATTTGAAATTCTGCCGAAAAACACGAAATTTCCTCATGTTTATAAGAATAAGAAGAATAACCTAGAATATACAGTTAGCTTATTAATTAAAAAATCCAAGTGGGATGTGAAAAAACAGGAATTGTCGAAAATTTGAATTAACAAAATCATGCTTTGCGTTTGCGATCTCTTGTGGCCGCAATAAACAAAAGCATACATATCAAACAAATCAAGCATACATATTAAGCATACATACCAACAAATTTTGTATGTTCAACAAACTAGAAACATATCAAAAACACCATTCTGCAAATATTCTTTATTTCCGCTAGCATTAGTTACATGGGCAACAACACTGGCTGACAGTTATTTAATAAAGTTAGTGATTTGTGTTCCGATCACTTTATTTGTACGCGGTGAACAAAATATTCAATTTCATTAACTACCTAATACGGGTCACCAGCAAAGATTTCATCAGTTCCAATACAACTTCATGTGGAAAAAACTGTCTTCGAATTGTCCGGAAAAGGTGCAAACATTCGAATTAGAAAAGAAAATTTAATATTTTTTGAATTGTTGATTTAAACGGAGTAAGATCTTGTTGGAAATATTTAGTCATTTCAGTTACGCGCGGCCACATAATAAACTGTCGACTGTATTTTTGTATTTTTGCAATAAATTAATTCTATTTCCTTATGTATTTTAATTGAAAGATTAACATTTTGTTGTTACATTATTTGTTTCAAGAAATCATTTCCCACTGAAAAAGTGTCTTGAAGTATGCACATAAATTAATATGGTTTCGTTACTAAACAAATTCCTGTTTTTTAGGTTAATGCGCAGTACCATTGACTCCGACATGTAACGAAATTATTATTCCCAAATAAAATACACATCCGTCGTTTTCTTACTCTAATGCTGTATTCTAATTATGACATAAAAGAACAAGTGTTTTTTTCTTCACTCTCCACCTTTCAAATTCTCGTTGTCTATTTTGAATGGGTGGTGAGTGCTACCAAAATGCGTGGTAAAACCTCATACTACAGTGTCGTGAAAATATAGGGAATATGTAGAAATATTTCTTGTTTGAGAGTTAAGAGTAATTGAAGCATTAAACAATTGATATATTCTTCCCGTATTTGTATAGAATTCTCTTCACATTGTGTCTTGGAAGTACAGTGAGACCGCAAACAATTGATCCAGACTATTCGAGAAGTCTCACATTTCGTTGTTTTTAACATTTGGGAATAGGCCCTATATAGAACGTTTTTCATACTAGGAGGAAATGAATCATTCGTATTCACTCCGAAACTCCTTTCATAGTTCCTTTCATGTTCTAAGTTCTAATGAATAATACGCAACCAACATCAGTTTTATAGGAAAATCAGGTTGGGTCAATAAAATATGAATCGTAAAACTCCACAAACTGTGATAATATTAAGATCATCGACTCATGACAACATTCATTAGAAAATGCAGCATATATTATTCATCGTAAAATATATATTCGCAATTATCGTCTAAGTACAGACATGAAATGCCTCCCATAATATCTTACACGCTTTATTTTAGTGATTTAAGAGTCATTCCAAGTCTGGAAAATAATTGCTATCTGAAAAGGAAATTAGAGAAAAATGAAGAACTGATTATGGTTTTAAGGCGGAAAGCAGCCATTCTTTTGATCTCTAATGGAGTTAGAATGATACCATTGTGAATATTTGAAAACATTAAAATTTGTCATTCATTTATTATTTCAAAAATGGTTACTTCTTTTCACAGACAGCCAAGACTTAAATTTTCTGTTGTTAAGATATCATAAAGACAGTCAAGAAACTGTTTAATAAATTAATCTTCGCGTGCCGTTCGGTCGTGCATTAAACAAATGCATACTGAAAAAGTGATGCTGTAAGCAGTGTAAAGATGTCATTGTTTGATCCCTGATGAATAACTATCACTGTAAATGCCTGAGATGTACTAAACATTCATCATATTGCCTAATAAAGGTGTAGGTTTAACACTTAAACAAAGCTATTTTGTTAAGACAGAGCTTTCTGTTTCTAGAATAATAATACGAGTGTCAAATCAAGCGTACCGGCGTTGAGGGCATGACCAGCCCGTCGCCGTGTCCGCGGGCGGCTGCGCGGCGCGGCCGGCGTCGCTCGGCGTCTGGCCGCGTCGCCCTCGGGGCCCAGCCCAGGCCGGGCACGTGTTCGCGGCCGCGGCGCCGCCTCGCCCGCGGACGCGACGGGCCGGGAGGGCAGGCGCGGCGCGCGGGAGGGCGGGGAGGGCTCGCGGGGCGTGCGCGTGGGCGCGGACTCGGGTGGGGCGTGGCGCGGGGGCGTGGTGCGAACCCGGGCTCGCCGAGTGCCGCGCCGCCGCGCCCGCGCCGTGGACGCCCGTGTGGAGGCGTCGACGCCGCCGCCGTCGATGTCGTCGTCGTCACGTGCTCGGGTCGCGCGTGCTGCGGCGTCGGCGTCGCAGGGCGCCCTGGCCGCCGGTGCGCCCGCGTGGACCACGTGGTGTACACAGGCGCTGGCGCCGGTAGAGGGGGTTGCAGCGGCGCGGGGTGGGGCGGCCCGGCGAGCCTTCCCGCGCTGGGCCGCCGCTGCCGCTGCCGTGCCCCTCCGACGGGCCCTCCATCGCTTTTCCCTCGTCGCGGAGGGCCGCGGCGGCGGCGGGGCCGCGGGGATGCGGCGAGGGCGGCGGCGGAGGCGGCGGCGGCGGCCGCACGCTCCTCTTTCTCTCCGCATCGACGCCCCGCCCTCCCTCCCGGCGGCCGGCGGCCCTCCTCGGCGCCGCAGCCATGCCCGGCGCCGCGGCGCGGCGACGGCGGCCGGGCGGCGCGGGCGGCGCGGGGCGGGAGCGGGCCGCGGCGGCGGTGGCGGCGGCGGCGGAGGGCGGCGCGCGCGCCTGGCGGGCAGTCTACGACCAGGCGGCTGGCGAGTAGCGGCCACTCCGCGCCTCCACCGCTTGCGCCGCCGGGGCTCGCTCTCTGTCTCTGTCCCTCCGCGACCCCCCGGCCCCCGGCCCCCCGGGGCCCCCGCGCGGCGTGCTGCGCCGGCCGCTCTCCTCCGCTGCGCGTGCTGCGCGTGCGGCTGGTGCTGCTGCTGCTGCTGCGGGCGCGCGGGCCGACGGCTGCCACGCCGAGCGGGCTCGTGAGCGAGCGGGCGGCCCAGTCCAGCGGCAGTGGCGTTGAACATGTTTATTCCGGACACCTTGCGCAGCTGCATGGTGGAACCCGACGTGTCGACATACCTGCAGGCTCCATCCTCAGGCCAGGTGCATACGCTGCGCTCGCGCTTTCGTTGCTGCAATTTTTTTTTCTGTTGTTGTTGTTGTGGTGGTGGTGGTGGTGGCGGCGGTGGCGGTGCTGTCTGTCGCGCCCCCCCCCTCCACTCCTCCCCACTGGCCCCGCGCCGCAACTTGGCGCACTTGCACCATGTGTCCCTTTGTCGCCTTTTTTCCCCTGCCTACATTATTTACACACACGAGCGCGCGTTAGCGTGGCTCGCGCAATGCGACGTGGAGCTGTGAAGCTATTTTTACCTCCGCATCCTGTCGAGTACGGGCCGCTTTCTCTCCCGCGGCGACGACGTGCACCGCGGCGCGACGGCCCAGCGGCGTCGGCGACGGCGGCGTCTCGGGGAGGGCCGTTGATCTTCGCGGGGCGGCGCGGGGGCGGCAGCGCCGGCGACGGCGGGGAGGCTCGGCTCGGTTCGGCGTCGTGGCGCCAGCCATCCCTCTCTGCGTGGGGGGGGGCGACGGCGTCGGCGGCGTCGCGGGGGTGGCGGTTGCGCCGCCGCCGCCGGGCTGGCGGCGCCGCCGCCGCCGCAGGGCGCCGCGGCGCTGGGCGGAAGGGTCGGGCGCCGCGGCGGGCCGGGGGCGCGCCGCCTCTCGCCACGTGAGTGGGCGGTGCCCGCCGCCGCCGTTGCCTCGCCGGCGCCGCCCAGCTGGCCGCGTGGCGCGATGGACGCGCGCGTGGTTGGATGCACGCGTGACGCACACGCTCCCCCGCCGCGCGTGGAGCTCAGCGTGCGGAGCCCGCGGACGTCTTGCCCGACCGCGGGAAGCGCGCTTGCTATATGCCGTGTCCCCGCCCTCCTGACGCGCCCCCTGTGAGTGACAGCTGCGTGACAACCGGTGAAAACTATCGCCGATATCGTTTTGCAGTTCTCGGAACGTAGTTTTGCTTTGCAGACGTTCGCGTGATCGTTTTATAGACGATGGAAAAGCGGGATGATGAAACGTGCGTCTATTAACGCATTGTGCAAAGTAGTGTGCTCCGTGTTAATCCGACATTATTTCTTTGCAATTCTAGGGGTTGTGTTCAATATTTTCTTATTGTACGGTTTAACCTGAAATTTTGAAACAAGGATGTTATTAAAATAAATGACAACAGAATGAAATGCCTTACTCAGACGTCACCTGTAAATATTGTCTTAACCACTTTTCTACCCTTCATTCTTCATCGAATGCGTCTTGTCTAAGTAAAATACTTATTTGCGCATTAACTTTTTACTTATAGCCGTCTAATTTAGATGTCGAGGTATCTAAGCATTTGAAGACTGACGGAACTTTGGATCACGATGCCTTACGTTATATCTAGAATCGCATTTAATCTGAGAACTGATAAAAATTATTTTGCACACACGCAGCCAACATTCTAGAATGCGTATATACGATTCTCGACAGCCGACACGACAATAGCATCGATATAAACAAAAAGCTCGCTCCTGCAAAATCTCCACGCCGCATCGAGGAAGCGCGTGCGTTTGCCCGTACGACCGTACAGGCCGTGACACCCGCAGCCGATCACTTCGTATGTCACGCGATTTTTCACGCGCGCGGGCCGAATTATTTTTTTGTTCTTTCGCCGCGGCAAAGCGCGACAGCGAGCGTGGTCTTCCGCGCACACGCATGTGTAGCACGCGTGACAGTCGGCGAGCGCTTTTCGCGTAGCGCCGTGGGCGGTGGTGGCGGCGTCGTTTGCCAGCTGGCGGCGACGCCGTGCGTTTGCCGGCCTCGGCCCCGGCCCCGGCCGCGGCAACCGCCACAGCCGCAGGGAGTCTTCCGCCGGCGAGGCCTCCTTGGGAAAAGCAATCGCTTGGCGAGAAAATGTCTGTTTTCCACTCATCTACACAGAAAGGGCCAAAAAACAGTCGTTTTTCGTTTATCACAACCCTGGTATTTTGTGCGATTGGCGATGAGGGCGTCAGGGGGCGACAACTAAGGATCAAATTGCGGGTAATAGAAAACGTTCCCAGCATCGGTTGTTTCGGTATCTTGGTGTTCAGAGCAATTGCATGTATACGTGAAGACTAGGGTTCGATTCCCGTTCGTAGTCACCAATGCTTTGAACAATTTAGAAAATTATGGTTTCGATCAATTGTATTTCCTTGGATAATTCGCTTTATAAATGAAAGATTAGTCTTCGAGGCAGGGAAAAGTCGAAAACCATATTATAGATATAAAATATTTTATCAATGAATGAGTTACATTATTGGCAGTTTTTAATTCCTCCTACGAAGAGAAATAAGTTCCTATTAGTCTCTGCTGCGTTGGCCAGCAAGATAGTTGTCATCGTGAAAAATATAATGTGTATTTCATTTGTTGTTGAACACTTTTCGGTAGTGGAAGATCTACAAAATTGTATAAGTATAACATAACGAATCCCTATGTGATAATAGGAACATAAGTTAATCCTGAAAACGTTTGAATTATTATGGTACAGATATATTTGGGTTCTGAAATTTACACTGTTAATTTTTTACTTCATTTGACTTGAAGTGCAAATAAGGAACTGGAATTCTTCCCGCAAATAGGTCTAAATTATGAAGATACTCATATATTTAACAACTTACAAAAATTCGCACTATGTATCTGTACTTGTCTGGGCCTGAAACTGAAATAAGTATCATTAGGGCTTCCTCTCAATTCGTTTGAGGTATAAACTATCCGTTTAACTAAAAAAGTTAAAAATTCGTATATTTCTCAATCACGTGACGATCGTGACTCTATCGACTCCAAAAATGTCTAGCTCTGCTTTGAAAACGCAGACCATGAAATCATTGACATTTTTCCCGTATTTTATTCTCGGTAAGGAAAGCTCGGGACAATCTAAAAAGAAAAAAAGAAAACTATTGACTACCACTATCCTGGCTGGAAAATGAAAATGAAAAATGAAACGGTTCAACAATGCAGCCCCTTTCCGCAATCGCGCCGTTTGTGTGGAGGGCGCCCTCCCCCGGCCGCCCGCGGCCGCTCGCGGCGTACACACAAGGCATGGAACTGCCCGAGCGAGCGTCGCACCCGATGCAAACACTGTGAGAGACGGGTGCAGACGCTGCCGCGAGCGCGCCGCTCCGCGTGTCCCCCTCAACGCAAATCTCTTGCTGATTTGCCTTTGCCAAAAGATTGCATTGCACGGGAGTCAATATTCTTACCAATTCTCGCCAAAAAGCGCTGGTTTCCAACTTATTTAGAATTCAAGTTGTGTGTTAGGGTAGATATCCCAGAATTTAAGAGAATACGCACAAATACATGATAAATAAAACATTGACATTAGCACATCAAAATGTACTTTTGTTATAAAGACCGTTCACAGCGAACAAAAAACATCAACGCGAACATAGCCTACGGTTGTGGTCTGTACGAAAAGTGCTCGGAAATGAAATTCTCTGCATGTAATAGAACGAAATTAAGTAAAATTTCGAAAGGGGATTCTAAAACTCATGAAAACGTGCGCAGATGATACTTCTCTCTGTATGTCACGTAGAGGTTTTTACTGCTTTTTGACTAGTAATAAATGAATTGTGCACGAAGGACAATTATTTCCTATACCACAGATGATTCTGTGGTGCGTTTAGTGATCAATTAGGATGATGACTAGAAATTTACCCTGCTACAAACTGTATTAGTTTCTTTCTGAAGGAAACTCTACAACTTCTTTGGATATTGCCTCAGTACAGGATAGTGCGTTGTTCCCGGATGACGCGAACGCGAACGTGAAAGCCTGCAGCGTGCGAACATCCACGGTTACATACTCCTTCACCGATGTGAACGATTCTTTTGAATGACGGCACCAGGCGTTTGCGTTGACGTGACGGTAACGTTTGCGTCGTTGTGAATGAGCCTTTAACGCGAACATCGCGCGCGCGAACGCCCCGCCAAGAGATTGTGTGCCGCGCCGGTGGCCCCGCCCCCGAGGATTCACACGCGAGGGCAATCAGCCCGCCACCAATGAGAGCTAAGCATGCGGAAGCACCTGGGAATCGAGATGTTCAAAGAAGTTTTTTTTTATTTTATTTATTCTACGGCAAAGCACTGCTTTCACTCTTCCTTGTGTATGTTCCTGAATCTAACGTTGAAAACAATAAGCATTTTGACGTTTGGAAGGGAGAAAAGCTGCATTTAGTATTCAAAACAACGCAAGGTATTATCTTGCCATTTGCGCTGCGGATCAAAGGAAACTAACCAAAACCCTGACCGAGTTGGTTATCCGAATAAGTATAAATAATGTGTATACGTGAAAACTATGATAGCTCCCAGCCAGCCTATGTCAGTCATTAGAAAGCGCCTGGGAATGGAGATGTTGAGAGAAAAGCTGGTCTTTATTCTCATATTTGTATTTTTGTTTTATTTAACGCCGAGAATAGTAAAACTTTTACGTGACACAAGCACATTGTTGATGAAAGTGACTAACCGCGCCGTTTCGGAAGCACTGCGATGCATTACTTGAATGAACTATTTGGATATTTGGCAAACTTTTCGCCGACGACGCAAAAATGTGACGCGTCTCCGCCGATCACATCTCGCTGTTTTTGGCTATCAACGGTTTTTGAGATGAAATTTGGGGCTTAGAAAACTTATATCATACAGCTAAGCACCAGATTTTTTTTACTTACTTTATTTAACGCTAATAAACAGTAAAAACTACGTGAATGTTGCCAAAACGTTAAGAAGATAACATCCTCATTTAGAGTTCAGAAGCGAAGCTAGGAAATAAGGAGTCATTTACACAATGTGTCAGAGGAAACTTAATGAAAAATCTAATGGCAATGACGTTGTCAATATGTTTAAATGTGAACTATAAGTTAAAATGTGACGGACTCCCGTGAGTCAAAGCAAAGAATTCGAGAAAAACTAGATATAGTAGTGTTATAATAAAATTTGCAGAAATATGTGTCGTTCTCTGTTCGCTAAAAACGTGTCCAGTGCTCCACGAACAGATGCGTTCCTGAACAACTCGGAATCTGTGTAATTATAAAAGTTGGTACAAATAATTATAATCGTTTAAATGTTTACTGGATTCTAGTATTTTTTAAATGCTTAACCGTTGTGTCGCTATAATCTGTCGGTCATTTGTTCACACGTTTCTTTTTTTATTTTTTAAATGCACTTTCTGTATACAAAACTAGTTGGCGGACGATATGTGCCTGAAACCATGCCCCGCCTTCAGGAACACGTAGGAATTAAATTATTAAAATAAATTGGTATGGTAAAGTGTAATCCCTCTAGTTTAAATTAATTTTAATAGTGAAACTCCGGCTTATCTGTTTAGTTGCTTGAAGTATCGGACTTCCGTGGACTCCGTTATCACAATCATCAAAAAGGAATAGTAACATTGGAAAAAGTCCAAAGTGTTTCAAAAAGTATAACCGTCTAAAGGTTACGTGCGTTAGTTCCAGTAAAATTCATTTTTCCTAACCGTTCAGTCGTTTTACCACGACGGTAATGTAATCATATGTTCCTTCATTCCTCTCGGTCTCGGAACACTTCTTTCAGTAAAATTCGTGCAGTGTTAATTTTATTAATAATATATTAAGTGCATCGATGTATGTATTTTACGCGATCAATGAGTAATATGGCATAGTATGGGTGCTGTGATTTAAGCTCCAAATAAGACACTATAGATTGTTGCAAGTTACGCTTATTGATTTGTGAAAAACAATGGTCCGTCGCGGTTTTCGCAAAGGCCCACTTGCTTAGGACCGAAGTAGTTGTGATTCCACGACACCTAGATCAACGCCAAGTTGTGGTTCGCTTATGATTTCGCCGAGCTCTTTCGTCGCCACTCCATCTGATGTCTTCGGTGCAGACGCCAGTTCATGATATGTACGCTCATACGTCGTTATTGCCTGAATTATTGCCTCTAACGCCGCAAAAACTTTGTTTTCGAATGGCAAATCCACCGCCAGTTCTCAACACCGACCGCGTTGCTGTGGGCTAAGTATTCCTCGGGCTAACTGCGGTTCCAATTACCTTCTCCTCAGTGCTTTAGTGTAAACCGTATCACTCGTGCCGCAGCTACCACGTCAAAATTTCCGATTTTATTGACTTTCGCAGGTAGAGAACTGCTGATCAAAAATAATTCTCAATGCAGCTGCCGCTCCGTTCATATTATCTCACGGGTTCCTTCGATGCTGATGTAAGTTATTCTTACAACACGTTAGCGCGCTTGGCGTATTTTTAAAACTTCTAAACATTTTTCCGCTGCCCTTGGAGCCATAGTTAATAACAACATAAGCGAAATTGTTATAATATTCTAATCAGGTGTATTGGTTGTCATCGCGAGCACCGGTAACATTTAAAATAAATAACTAATAGCTGTATTGAAAACTGTTGATGTCCATCTCGCCTGAGTTCCGCGAATTGTGGTTTCTTCGGAAACGCCTCATCGTCTTACAAGTGTCAGGCGCACACGTAGGTTTCTTCAGCCCTGCAGTTTGCGAATATTATTCCCTTGGCCGCTTGAGACGTCGGTCCGCCACTTGTCACAGCGCTTCCTCCAACGCGTCACGGAGCGTCGCATGTTGTTCCTAAATCCGCTACGCCCAAGACACCGCATCTGGTGTCGCCGCCATTGCCGTAGTTCTTTGACACTGCACGCTAACCGTCTTCTACGCCGCTCCGTTGCGAAGGGGCCGCCCGACCCTGTGATCTTGTCCGTCGAAAGTCGCCGACTTAAAATGCTCCGTCGCCCCTTCTAAGAAAGACTCTCTCAGCTGACGACGCCTTGCGATTTTTGTTGCGTCTCAATCTCCTTCGTTAATGTTGGTAACTGAAACTCGTGAGTTGGAGCCATTCTTTTTGCGGAGAAAGCCTTAAAAGGTTAGCTGGAAGGAGAATTTTTTCAGAGGTATCGCCTTCTTTTCATTAAACCCCTGGAGACGTTTCGATTAACAAAGAAAGTAGTACGTGACGAATTATCATATATGGCATTCAAGTTATTTTTTTTTATTTTCCCCAACTGCCACTTCAGTTATTTTTTCTTAATTACGCCAAGTTTTCGGTAGATTGCAATTCCGTGTGTTTTTACCATCTGCTTAGGTCGTGGAAAGCAATATCTAACCATCGTGTACCCCCTTAAATTCATAGTTTCATCATTGTCCGGCAAAGCCAATTTTTCATTATTTCGATTTGTGGACTCCTACATTCCGTCCAGGAAGTGACACGGGAAGAAGAGTTTTCTCTCGTTGCACGTTTCCAGTTAAACATTCAATCGCTCCTTGAAAGATCATCTCAACCGTTCGCGATGACGCTTCCGCCGTTGGACGCGTATTTGTTCAAGTGCTAACGCGGCCTCGCTCAAAGAGCATTTTATTCTCATTTAATTTGATTTGATTTAGTTTTGTAAAAGATGAGTAAAAACTGTGTGTACCGTATGGGCGAGAAATATTATTTGTCAGCGATTTCTTGAGCTCTATAATTTCTTCCACATCTTTTTCTACACTTCTTTGAATGATGAATAAAAGTACCAACAAAGAGAGGTTAGCAACATTTGAAAAAACTATTTTTGCTCCCGAATTGTATACAATTTATGATAATTTTCGTAAACCAATTACAGATTGCTTGTTTAGTATACCTAGTTAACAGTAGCCTACGACCCGTATTTCACTAGCTAAAGGAGGATAAAACATGCGCATAGTGGAGCAGTCGTAAGTGATTTATTGATCAAATGCAGACATATTTACATGTCATAATATAGTTTAAAAAATTGTAGGAAATATATAAACACTAAGAAAACAAAATGCAAAACGAAAAACTAATATACCAAAGAATGTAATCCACATAATTAAAATTTAAAATATATTTCTTCAGAGACACTTCAGGTTCGCTTTCCGACTATACCTAGAATAAATAGCTTGATAGTTCGGTGATGGGAATGAAGACGGAAAATTGGGTGAATAAAAGCGGGGAAAAGGGAGAAACCCGAGACAACTTGCCGCGAACCGGCTTTGTGCATTCCAAATTCAAATAGATCGGGGTTTGAACCTCGCACCCGGGGGTGAAAGGTAAACGATCTGAACACTACGCCACGGGTCGCTCTTAGGAAGGATATAGTTGCACTTGCCAGACGTACGTGACGAACCGATTGGATTGTCCTCGCCTTCCTGGACGACCGCGATTCCGCCTGCGCGATCCTACCCACTCTTACGGTTGACTGCGATGTCATCCCATCCGCTTGCGATACGGGCCCCGAAGTAGCCACTGATTGATTAGGATCTCGACGCTGGAGTGGTGCCGCGAAGTTGGCTTCGCTTAAGCTTTGACCTTATTGAGGATGTGTCTGGAGTGCCAGACTACTTCATGTGAATTACTTGCGTCGGGACAGATTAGCGATGAGGATTCGCGCAAATGTGATAGTCGGCACGTGAGTTAGAATGGTGGGGAAGAAACTGCACTATCCGGACATCCGAGATCGTGTAAAGTTATCGCTCGCAAAACCTTACATAACCATTTCTTAATTGGTTTCTTGTACATGCTGACTTAGAACTGTTGCTCTGTGGTGTGGTTTTTACAGTTTCCGAGAATCGCCTTGTTATCGCGTATTTTTGCTGTAGCTCTTTTGACTGCGACCTGTCATTCGTAAAACTGAAATTTCAAAATTTATTGCGTTAAGAAGATGCGATAAGACTCTTCGTTATCATGCATGCTATCAGAAAGACTCTTAATATTTTTTTAGTATTATGTCATGTATGACACTTAGTAATTATTTTTCTTCTCATTCAATTTTGTTGTCATGATTATGTGCATGTTCAAGTTTTTGCGTTTATAATTCAAATATCTCTTTCTTGGCAATCGTATGTTCTATTGAATTCTTTGCTATATGTATAATAATAATTCCTGCAGATAACGAAACAGAATAGTGATGCATTCAAGTTATAGAGTAGAGTGAACATTTACCGCGTACAGTGCCAAAATAATTGTATAGATTCTAGCTTCGAAATGTTTCCGACAAGAAAATGTGAGCATTCTGTAATTTGAATTCAAATTACAGAATTAAAGAGCTGTCTTCATTTTCGGTATTGCTTCTTGATATTATGCTTGATATATTACTTCATTGTATATTATGATCAAGTTCATCTTTGTATATCAATATCTTATTTTATTCCAATAATATCATGATTTTTATTTGTCAGTGCCCCTCAAAATAAGACAAACGGTCATAGAATGTAATCCGTTTGGAAATTTGTGTGATTATTCAACGAAATATTCGGAGAGTGTTAAAGGATATTATTGAAGTATTCGGAGAGAAAACGTCTTGGTTTCGACACGCACGTATGTGTGACAGGACAAATATTGCAATTTAAAAATAATGTCAAAACTTGATAAAAGAATTAATTTTTTTTATATGCGTTTTTTTGTTTCGTATAAAATATACTAATGTCGTTCGTCCATAACGTATTTTTCTACTAGAAAAATCAATAAAACGTCATAAACTGATTTAGTATTTGCCAATTTTTGTTCTATTTCATCGCTCTGAGCTCAGCCAAATGGTTTGTTTCTTCTGCCCAATTACAGAATTTATTATGTGATTTTATTAATCAAGACAATTGATATTTTTTGTTATGATGATATGATTATGAGATCTTTGAGTGACATTGCAAAATTGTGTTGCATCCACGGAAATGAACTGCTCTGTATTGGCGACGTAGTATTTGATGATAACAGTCGGTAAAATTTCTTCACTTGTATGACTAGTTTGCACAATTACCGACATTTTCTGTTCTGATTCTCAAATAGTGCTGTTAACACCCCGTTGAAACAGTGTTCGCATCACATAATATTTTCTGATAATTTCCTACGGCGTGGCCAGCAATATAATTTTCTACGGTGAGCAACGTTATCGTAAAATGCAAAAAACCTTTCCCTATCTTTTTATATCAGACATGGCGCGCGTTGAAATATATGAAATATAGTGCACATTAAGTTGTCTCTTTTTGATTCACGTGTGATGTAGATTCTATCCGCATGTACTTTATTCGTCTACGAAAGCAGGAAACTATGCAACCCACGAAAAATTATATTGATAATGAGGCTTAGGATATTTGTAAACTAATTCAAGTGCAAGGGTTAAGTTTCTTTTTGTCATGTGCTCTCTGTTCTTATTATTAAATTCTGATGGATCTTGCGTCAATGTTGAAATTAAATTTCTTCATGCTTCAGGAGAAGTGTTTTCAAGGGTGTAATGAGAAAATATCTAAAATATTAAATTAAAGAAATTTGTTTGTTGAAATAGATGTTGGATACATATTTTGGATTGGATAGAACAAATTTACTGGGGTCACGAATTTTTGTGGGTCGCTTTCAAGATATTCACCTCCCACCGATCTAGTAATTTGAAAGGATCTCAGGAAGAACGAGTTGGGAAATACTTGTTGTAATTAGGGTAATTGCAGTTAATTAAGACTCTCTCAATATCCAGATTGCTTTTTCATAAAGTACTTTTTTTTAACTAGAAATGCCAGAGAAACATACGTGAAAGTAATGAACTTTTACGATGTACATTTTATGTACTTTTAGTACTTGGAGTGGGTGAGCCGTACCAAAACAATTTGCGTCATTCTTTGCCGTTTTCATTTTTTCACAAACTGATTCGAAGACTTGGCAAATCCGCAGTATTGACTGCGTACAACGAATTGATTGTATACACTTCTCTTTCAAAAAATTAAAACGACAAATAATGATGCAAATTGTTTTGGTACAGCTCACTCCGTCCGTCTTAAAATGTGTTCTTTGAAACATTGGGAAAAGAAAAGTTAATAGTGTGAGTTAATACGGATAGGAATGGAAGGATAGTAATGATAATTAATGTTTACTTAATTATTAGCACTCATTGCTCCGTTCGACGCTAAGTAAAAATAGATGCTAGTACAACGTTTGATCTGTATTGCTTAGCAATTAAGTGCGTCAGAGGAGGATACATGAAATGCCTGGGGTAAACAAACGATACTTGGAATAACATATTCGCGGAAGGTAGCGAGGCGAGGGTGAACTTAGCGTTGCCGATACTGTTGACGTAGCAATTTCGGGAATTTACTATTTCACTTCCATGCCAACGGCCATAGAAAACAGTATTTAATTTCAAGTAACTATTCCACTAATGCAATACCCATAACTTTTAAAAATACTTCTTGTATGCCCAAATCAGGGCGGTGTACCTAAAAAAATCGCCTTTTCAATAAGATTTTTTCTATTACTTCTCTGCGCTAGCCAATAATGAACTGTGATACATTTGCGCAATACCACATGACCGTGATTGCGATACACTGCATGGCGGTGGTGAAAATGTCGACATAATCATTAACGACACGATCGTTAACGGTTGTTGAACGATACGCCTTATAACAATTAATATTTTTAATTCTTTTTAATATTTAATTTAAAAATATAATTTTTAGGGAGAGGATTTTTATGTCCTAAAAAAATCTTGAAATATTATTTTGAAAATATGCATTATGATATAAAAAATTTTGAATTATGCCCTTTAATATGCAATTAAAATTTAAAATATTTCATTTCCTCTCTAAATCTTTCTAGATAAAATTGAGGAGAAACATGCGTGGAATGAAAAGATATATTTTTGTGCAAACAATATAATCTATCCTACTTCGCGAGAGAAATATTTGAATTAAATATCCATCTCAGTGAAGTACTTGTATGTCTTGTTAAATGTCTTCTGACTGGTTTAAAAATATGTTCTTAAGAAGTATCCTACATTTGCACAAGTATTTTATCATCTACAGAAAACACAAAATCGCAAACTGTGACTAGCTCCTTCGAATCAATGAACGCTCACAAAACAATAGATTCTATGATAAGATGAAATATTTTATAGATAGCCTCTGTTTTAACGAAGTATGCAAAATATGCTCCATTAATTACATGAATACGCAACAACAACAAAATCGGCCAGATATGCACAAATTTGGGCTAACATATTAATCTATGTAGCGTCATATTCTAAACAAATGTCAAGAAATTTCGCTTGGCAACGGGTAAAGATATGCAAAATCAGAGAACTCCGCGCCCTAAGAATCGGAATCCGAACAATGCGGGCTCCGTCGTCCTGGGCGCTGTGCGTTCTGGTCGCCATTGCGGCGGCGAAACCTGCAGGGCGCAGGCATTCTCGCAGGCAGATGCCCCTTTCCTTCTTTTTTTAAATTTGTTGCGTTTACATATTGACGCAACGCGTCTCCAAGCCCCTTAAGGGGCGTTGAGCGCTTTGCGCTGGGGAGTAATCCTTCATTATTTTGCCCGGGAGTAATCCTCCATTACCTTTGTAAGTCATTTTACGTCAGGTCGTAGTTACATGTCCAGAGGACCGCCAGGTAGCATCTCTGCGTTCGCGCCTCCTGCTACGCGCTCCTGCGTCACTACCCAGCGGCCAGAATTGGGAAGGAATAAGGATAGGGGTAGGGTTTAGGACACTTCACAGCGGTTGGACTAGCCCGTGTAAAGCAGCCAAACTCGTTTTGTTAGAGCAAATTTCACATGAGATTCGACGGAAGTCGAACTCGGATCTCAGTGGTGAAAGGCAAGCGACTTCGATATGTACCACGACCACGCTATGTACTCCGCAAGTACAGGGCATAATCGTATTCTTTTGCAAAATTTTAATGGTTCAATAAGTGTTTTAGGGTCCGCGTACTATCTATTTAAATGCCAACAAGAAATTATAATAGCGAATAATCAAAAAAGTTTAAAACCTTTCTTGTGTAAGCTGGCTGCTTCCATTGACAAAGAAATTTGATATTCAAAATATTATGGCGAATAAAAGATATTAAATTCTATAGCGTTTTATGACGGTTGATATAATATAATTATCATGAGTGTTAAATATACCACAGTATAATATTTTACCTATTCGCTTGTTAGATAAGTAATTAATCTCTTGGTGTGTAAAATATGGTGGAGTGTGTCTTGTCTTATTTCGAAATAACTATGTTAATCCAACAAAATGTTTCGTCTGTTTATTGCTCATTCTATATCCATACATACCATGCTTCCAATTGGAATGTAAAAGGTCTAAAATGCCGTATGGCAAGTGCAAGAAAGGTGTATACAAATTCCTAATTCTCTGAAAAAGACATCAGTATGCTGTGAACTTATAAAACATTGTTTCTCGTCGTAGAGAATCCTCGACTAGTTGTTGCATTGTCAGAGGTTTAACGACCCAAGACGATATTAATGTATTTTTGACGAGACGAAGTTGTGCGTACATCTTCACTGTAGTTGTGTCCAGTTTCGCTTAAGAGAAGTTCTTCGAATCCTATGCGTGAATTTATAGCTGGTTTATGCAGCGTTGAGAATAAGTGAAGATCGACCTATTCTCTCCTTTTATTCGGTCAGTATAAACGAGAGAATATATTTTGTATACTTTCTTGTAACAATGACCAGACATTTCAACGCGTTTTTGTCCTTGTGCTTTTGCTGAGAAGTGTTTTCTACAATAGAAAGTGAATGTAGTTTTGAAATTTCTTCTCCACTCACATTGAGAAATGTAATTTCGACAAATTCTTTTCCTTAATAAACACTGAAATTCATCTGCTTTTAGTCACATAGTCTCCCTGAACCCCGTAGTTTATATCTTTTATCTGATGCAAGCTTGCTAGATATATTACTATGTGGACACCAACCTTCAGGAACTTTTAATAAACATGAAGCATTTTTTTTTCTAAAACGTACTCGTAAACGGGAGTAAATGTTTAACGTATGTGTAAACGTTTTCGCAGCATTACATAACGATATATTCTGCTGTAAAAATACAAGCTATCAATAACGTGTAAAATATTGAAGATGAGATGATACTTTTTTAAAAATTTCAAATAATGAATTGATCAGATTCACTTAGTCATTACTGCAAAGTGTTCTCATCACAGAAAAAAATATGTTTCTAAGCTGTATTATGGCAGTATGTGTGAAACCAAATTGTATCTTATTCCTATATTTAATAGCATGACGTGTCAGAATCCTGGAAAATTTAGTGGAAAGGTGTGACATCTAAACTCTTAGAAATTATATGAAGTCCAACTCTCTTTCGACAATACAAATTCTTCCGTCGCTTTCGAGTAAGATTTTTACTCCTTATATTTTCAAATTAGTTTTTGTATAGAAGTTACATTCGTTCAGACATTTAATTAAAAGAAGTTAAATGCAGAAAAATGAGATGTTCAAAATTTATTTTCTTTGTATTCCAATTCAATAAAAACAGAACATGTAGCTATTAATAGCAGATCGGCATTACATTGACTAGTATGAAAAAGTAATATCGGATTCCGGTTCCTTTATATAATTACAGGACATTAAAATAGACGATATACAATTGATATCTATTGCTAAGAGAAATCCAGTAGCTTATATTTTGCAGACTTTCTTGTCCAATCTTGATCAAATTAATTGCTTTTCAAGTTAAAAATTTTTTTGTTGCAAATTATGACTTTATTAAAAGAGGTATTTTAAAGCTGTTTTTCCATGTGAACTCAACCGTTTAGTTTCGCTGCAAAAAAATGTTGATACATTACATGTTGGCCGTATTAAAACTAATGAACACCCTTCGCATTGCATTTGCCTTTCAAGAAGTGATGCTTTTGATGAAGTCGCAATGAAGAATAATGACTTATTTCTTGAAACAAAAAGCCCTCTTTTTCTTCTCGTAATTCTTTGTAAAAGACGTTATATAGCGACCTGGGTGGATGGTTTGGCGTGTTCCGTCATGAGTCAAGTACTCGATGCATAAACATTTCGAGACAAATTGAGCCCGTCGGTTTCATGTCGCGCACGTATTGTTCGTTATCGCTGATCGCGAGGACGGAAGCCATTTTTTCGTCTTGTTATGCAAATGCGTCAAGAACAGCGCACGACAGAACTTCGAAAATTCAATTTAACGCAGCTTTCTTCCCATATTTGAACTTCCACTTCGAAACATTGTTCTACTCCGCCGACGTATCGGGACTTCGTGCACACGTCACACATGGAAGCGCACCATCGTTATTAAACATTAAAATATGAATTAATGTTGATTGGCAAAATGTTGTAGTGGACGGCAGCTGCGTTGCAATCGTGCAATTATGTAATAATCCGTGAACCGGTTGCACGGGAGTGAGCCCATCATGTGTGGGAGCAGACGAAACGCAGGAGGCATGGAAACTGGGGTACGCCTCTGCGACGCAGTATGAGCCACATGCGTGTAGCCAAGTGTGCCCACGATTTTGTATGCAAACATCCGTAAAGATGAACTTAAAAGTTTTGTAACGTGTGGAGAAAAAACTGGTTATGTGGTTTGCCCGGTCGTCATTCGTCGTGTGGTTGTATGTAGGCTATTGCCCTTTTGTTTTAGTTTTGGGAATGTTATTATGAAAATTCAATTCTCGGTAGCAAGGCATGATCGATATTAATTACTCTTTTGAAATTTTGGCAGCGTTTTAAAACATTTGAGACTACTAAAATTTTGCGAGACAGGATATCAATGTATAGGTTTTGGCACAAGGTTTCTCATATTGACTACATTTTTTCGGATGCGAGGTCGCAACTTTAATACTAAAATAGATTTGTAATTTTTAATGAATTTAGGCGGCATTTCTGAACAAATTGGTGCAAAGGTCAGCTATTGTATGGCTATATTTGATCATATTGCTGTGTGAACTGTTGTTTAATCCTTCTGCCGTTTTCTTTGACGCATTTTACTTAAAAATCTGCTGCGATAAAAATCACGCTTTTCAAGTTTCGCATTAAAAAATCTTCTGTTTCGTTGTACACTTTTTCAAGACAAAACGTTGGCGGTCATGCAGAGAGAATTAACTTGACTAGTTAAGACTGCGCGCAGACGGTGCAAAATGTAATGCACCCCACAGTGAGATCATATGTAACTCCAAAAATTTGTCCCATTATATCTATTAAATTACATCTCCTTCTTTGCTTTTATTGATTTTTCATTGCTGTTGATTGCAGTAAAACTTTTGATGTAAAATTATAAGTGGAATATTTAAAACACGCCGTCACTTCTCTGGATTTAGGGATTTACTTCGTTTTTTACCTCGAAGTATAGTTATGCGAATATAGCTTGAAAAGACCTTTTTTATCATGCGTGGCCCCCATAGTATGTTTAAAGAAATGCGAGTTTACGAAATCCCCAGGCAAATTCTCCGCGGCACGAGGCTCGTATGATAGGCGCATAACCTTCCACCGTTAGGCCTCGGATTCGATCTCAGACCAATTATGTGGCATTTGCGCTGCACAATACGCACTCTCTGCACGATTGCTCGGGGAGGGGGTTACCGTTATCCCTGCCGTTTTTCCATCACCTTGTACCTTATCCTTATCGCTATCATGTACGCATTAGATTGATTGATTGATTGATTTTTTCGTGTTTCCGGGCGCGTTAACTGCTTCAGTCATTAGTCCCGTTAGTGTAGTGCATGTTTTTTTCTCGGGAGATGGCTGTAATCTTCCCCCGCCGCATGGCGTGACCCGGCGCCGACCTACCGTCGGCTAGTGGGGTTTCCCCCTAACCAGGACTCTCCCACCAGCGGGGCACCGCCCCAGTCGGGACAAGCTCTTAGCTCCCGACCGGTCTCCCGCGATGTATGGTAGTGCAATGCATGTTAGTGTAAGTGTGAGTGTGTAAGGGGAGAGGATAGGACAAGGAAGAGGAAGGACAGATCGCGCGCGGTCCGTGGCCCGTTTGGTAGGGTACTACTCCGGCATTCGCCTGGTGTTGATCGGAGAAACCACGGAAAACTACCGATCAGAGCAGCCGGCCGCTAGAATTTTCCTCCAGACAGCGACTGAATTCGACCTCGCTGAAAATCTAGTGTCGAAAATCCTGCCGCCGTCAGGACTCGAGCCTAGGACCTCCCGGTCAGAGGCGCTGCAGTGACATCAGTTGATGCACTGAGCTACCGCTCCCGGTAAAACTTCAATAAACAACCGCGTGCTCATTGCGTGGAGCGTGGCGGTCCCGGGGCGCGGCCATGGTGACCGCGGGGCGACGGCGGCGACGGCGACGTCGAGGCGGCGGCCGCCGGGGTCGCTCGCCCGCTCTGGCGGCGCCGCACCGCTCCGGCGGCGGCACCCGCGGCCGCCGCCACTTCGGGCCGACCTCCTCCGGACGGCGGACCAGCCCCCGGCGATGCACTGGAAGAGGGAGGCAAACGGGGCGATACACTGGAATGCAAAATGAGACGTGTGGCGATATACCGGAATGTATTGGCAAACCCCCAAGGCATTGGCAAACGTGACGATAACCCCGGAAGGCAATGGCAACGTGACGATAACCCCGGAAGGCTTGATATACCCGGCGGAAGTTATAGGAAGACGTAGCGATATTTCGGAAGGCATAGTAAAACGTGGCGATATACCAGAATGTATAGGAAAACGTGGCGATATACCAAAAGCTATAGCAAAACTTGGCAATACCCCGGAAGGCATAGCGAAATTGGCAATACCCCAAAAAGCAGAAGGAAACGTGGCATTACAAGTGATGTCGTCAATAAACGTTCTGATACGCCGGATGGCATCGGAAAACATAGAGATTCACCGGAAGACGTTGGGAAAGGTAGAAATACATCATCCGGTATCAGAAAATGTAACGATGCACCGGAACGAATTAGAAAAGAGCAATACACCGACAGATAACGGAAAAATTTATCGGAAAGCTTACCGATATTCCGAAAGATATCGAAAACGTATCAGAGTACCAAAAGTCCAAGAATACAAAAAATACCAAAGGTAGCAATACACCAAAGGCCACGCAAATAACCTCTGTGATTTTCTATCTAAGCAAGGAACCACATAAAAGCTTTAGCCTCCTCGTTCGCCTCCGTCAAGGGGCTGCATCGGGATACATCGCAGTGCATAGGAAAACGTAACAATACTCCGGAAGCTTTTGAATGATCCGTTCCTTCACTCGAAAGGTGTAAAAATAGATTCATTTACTTCGAACGAAAATGTGAGTTGTTATAGAAATATCTTTTTTACAGTCAGTCATTACAGTTGACATTATTTCAAAATTAATTAATCCTTTACCAGTGATATTTTTTTAACACAATGAATGAGTTGTGTTTAATATTAGGCTTCATACATTTGCAATGCCGCAACCAGTATTTTCCTAGGGATGGACGACAAGGGTTGTGTCCAGCGGACTGCGTATTTTCTTGTTATTCAAGAATGTTTCATTTACGCTGAAATTAAAACATTATTATTTGTTAATTAATAGTTATTTATAACTCAATCAATTGTGATATTGAATGACTTTCGTCAGTAGAAAATCAGAAAACTACATTTGTGAATCTGCGCCATTGGCGTGGGGTGGGGGTGGGGGTGTAGTCGCATGAGCCCCTCTTTCCTGGGTACGTGATTATAATTTTGGAATTACCAGTGTTGTTTAGTTATGGATAATGAGGTAACAGTTAATCATGAACAAGTCCTATTCGAAGGATTTCTATTCTCCCGCTATTGTCAATAGGTACTAGAATGAAGTTAGTCAGTTTGTCTATCTTTTCTACTCTTGCATTATCCATTGCAGAGATTTGGTATAATGCCGAGACAGTTGCTGAGACGTTCTATAAATGTGTCAACGGTTAGTGCAATACCAAGCGTTTTGAAGTGTGAAAGGCAAGCTGATTTTCTGGCCAAACGCCATGAGAAATAGGTCGAATAAAAAAGAACACGCCAGACGATTCACTTGCATCTTCATAATAAGAAAGTTCTGAACTAGTTTTAAGCGTATATTAATGTAAATGATAACGAACACTACATATCAGAACATCAAAATCTGAGTGTTCGCCCAACATTTGATGCAAGTGATTCTTCGTCAGGCAAACGAACATACTAGTTCGAGTATTTTCCAACGCGAGTGTGACACACGTTAATGCTATGATAATGAACCAAAACAATGGCAGCATTCATGCGACCGTCACGAAACCAGAACCGCTCAAAATCGTCCAGTGTTATTTTATAGCAATCTGCTACGCAGATTCATTGGGCGTGTCGCTTATCTTCTCTGGCCGCCCGGTTTTTCTCGCACGACGCGTGAAGGACATGGATGTATTCGAAAGTGCAAAGAAGATATACGCTTCAATATGTGAACGCAATAATTTTTTTGTTATACCCTTCAGTATTTGCTGTGATCTTTTAGATCGATAAATTTGTAATGTGGCGCTAAAAGAACGTGTACGTTGTGTTAATATAGAAGTGATATGAGGAGCGTCGTACGTAAAAATCGTTAATTTTGGTGAACAAAGATAAATTATTAATGCTACTGCTAGAACGATACATTATGTGTTTTGAAAACCATTTTTCAATACGTATACATGGAAACTAGTTCTCTTCCTCACTGTTTATTGATTGGAAAGGACATTCTACTCCGGTTATAATGAACTTTGGGGACTAATATTTTTGGTTCATTATATCCATTGATGTCAAAATTAAATAGAATATTTCTTCAATGCGATTTAATTATTAATACAGAGATGCAAAAAATACATAACGAGCAACTGAAAACTTTAATGCCTGTATTTGTCCTTAAAAAATCAGTTATTGTCAATTGTTTGTTACTTACCTTTTTTATTAGTAATTTCTCTAGATTCTTCTCCAGAGTTCGTGCTGTCTCTCTGTATTTGAATCTGCATTGTGCTCTGTGTCTAATTATCGCAATGAAGTCTTGACACCCTTCAATGCCTCTTGCTCTGTTGGAACACCGTCCACTATCGGAAGGCCCTTTTACTCGCGTAATAACATACGAGATGCTTTGTTTAGCGGGATGACGCAAACGGCTAATGAGACTAATTGCTTTTCCGCGCGGCACGGCGGATATCGCCAGGCTGTGGCAGTCGCATGCTTCCTGTCGCTTACGTAGAACTGAACACGCTTTGTCCCGCGGACTATAAAGTAACACCTAGACTGAAACCGAAGCAAGCAATCGCGTGTCACAGCCTCCAGTTGTAGCCCACGCAGGACACGGCCTTTTGTTTCTGCAGTGAAACCGAGTGACATGAGATCATCGATAAGGTGCCTATTACCGGCCCGCTACCTTCACCTCAGAGGAGACTTCTTTGATTATGACCATTGGCCGGCGATCTTTTTTTCAAGCTGCATAGCGTTGGAAATTGGGGGACTGAGGGGATGTGTTCTTTTCCAGGACTTTGTATTTCCTACGTTCACTACAGCCGAGGTTCACGTTCAGTATAACCAAATCTACTTATGCTTATTTGTAATGTAAGTGAAACAGGACCAGTGACTTAAATTCTCTATAACCGAGAGATCACTGTATTCGAGTTCACTATAACCGGAAACCACTGTGTTACTTTTCGGTACGCCTAGGGCAAAATAAACTTACCGTTCGCATACGACAAAGAAGCTATGGCCATACTGGATACTACAAAGTAAACTAAACATTGGAATTAACATGGCTGTCTTCTCTTATATTGAGAATGATCCCAAAAGTGTCATACAAAAGTGCAAAAGTGCAAAAATGCAAAAAGCTCATACAAAAGTGTCTTTGGCGTACTTGTGTCAAAACACCGGACTCGGTGCTTATCGTCACCTCGTCCGTTAGCATTTCAGACGTACGCCAATGACTCGCTTTGTGTACTAGAAACGTAAATAACTATTTTTGCATTTTGATGCCGTGAAACTATTTTCCTCTAGTATTTTATACTACACTGCGCTAGTGACTTCACTAATGGCGGTGAAATGTCTTTATACAGCCTCTCTTTCACCCGTAATTGCATCACTGAAACCGTAGCCATTAACGTAGATATTGCTCATAGCTCCCGCGTATGTTTTAAATGCCAAAACATCAGAAATCTACTTTTCTTGTGGCATTGGCTGTTTTGAATTTGAATTAAAAATGTGTGTCATTAAACGTTTGAATTGAGAATTTAGCTCGAACTTGTTTTTTTACTATAAATAAATGAAACATCATACCACGATAATGCTCATTGAACGCTACCACATGAAAAATACTTACTGAAACGCTACCACGTGAAAAATACTTCCGTAAGAGTCATTTAGATTTAGTCATTTATTCAATCTCAAAATACACTTTTGATTAGTTCTCTACTTCAAAATTAAGATCAATTGCACCTTGTAGTTGTATAATGTAAATATAATTTAACACATTATTCGAACTAAAAAATTATTAAAGCTCTGCAGCGGTACAGTAAGACTGAATGAAACATCAGCAAATCATTTTTATAAAATAAAAGTATTTTGGAATGCTGAGCACTACTACTTGATCCAGCAGATCATTATCTGCTAAATATATTATACGGATTACATGATTCATAAGACAAACGTGCCTCCGTATCCCGGCTGCCGTGTGCTTCCCAGCCAGCGATGTTGCGCACGTGGTGGCTCCACGCGTCATTCACGCGACCGCAGCGTCCGCCGTTTAAAGCGCAGAGGCATTCCGAAACCACACTCACACCCACGCAAAAAACTCCTCCGGTGTGGTTCCAGATGGAGGCGGTGAGCTTACAGCCCGCAGCACGCGCCACCGTTGCTACTCCGCCCCCGGCCCCGCCCTCGGAACCGCCCTCGGCTCCGGCCTCGCCACTCGCCTTCCCCTGCATACATTGCGGATTCGGTGGTATAACGGTCAGCGTACCGGACTGTTGTACCCGAGTTTGCGGGTTCAAACCCGATCGGAGCCGTGGATTTTTAAGGGCGAAAAAATCCTTAGTAAGCCTTCCTTCGGAGGGGAAGTAAAGCCGGCTGTCCCATGTAGTAGATTTACTGCATGTTAAAGATCCTGAAGCCTAAAAGAAGCCTCTGAGCAAAATTGAGATCCGCCAGTTTCGTCGCCCGAGATAATGCCTCCTTTCTCTGCTAGGTGGTGAAAGAAGCGTATCGAAATTTGTGTGGTTAGACGGAAGAGCGGGCCTGATGGCCCGAGTCTCGCTACGTAAAATAAGGCATTAACTAAACTAAATTACATTGCAACCAAACGACAAAATCGGGGACTGAATCTTAAAACACTTAGTATTTATTTACTTTTCTATTTTATTAAATATTGATACATATTTGCCCCAAAATAGGCAAATCGTATGATCTGAGTGTCGGGGGACGTTCCATTTCACATAGTCTCTCTTTTACTACACAATAAACTCATATTTACACAACATTACATAACGCTTCTTCATGTCTCTCTTAACAAGTCTGACATTAACATTTAAAAAATCAACATGGCAAATCGGGTATGGCGATGAATAGTGTAAAAAGGTCTTAAATTAGAGTGCTGGGGATATTTATTTGATCAACTAGATTTTGTAGGCTAGAAGGTTAACATAAACCGCTTGGTGTAATCCGTTGTACACGTTTCACTTTGTTGAGTTTATTAATATATCGTGCTGTGCCCACTGAAGATACTGAGGATTTACAACCAGTGCAAGGCAAGGCTTGCCAGTGGGTACCTAGCGTCATGGTTGAAATCCCCCCTCCCTGCAAACAAATTATTAAGAAATGATATCGTTGGCTTCCACGAGCACAGTCATGCGTCCGGATGCCCGGGTGACGCCGCGTCGAAGGCTATAATGCCACATTTCTGGCATGTCTTCCTCAGGGGTGATGTGTGTCAGAATGGTCGCCACTCTAGTGTGACTCGGTACACGACTGTGTGATCACTACTGGCGTATCCACAACCTGTCATCGGAGAAAGCGTGATCTAACTGCAATGATGGTAGATGACAGTTAGACTGCTCTGTTTCTCCCGACAGGACTTAGGTAGGCTCTCAATGTCCCGTATGCAATGCTCTCAATGCCCTCAATGCCCCAATGCTCTCAATGCCCCGTATGCAATGCTCTCAATGCCCTTAATCCCCCAATGCTCTCAATGCTCCTATGCAATGCTCTCAATGCCCTCAATGCCCCAATGCTCTCAATGCCCCGTATGCAATGCTCTCAATGCCCCAATACTCTCAATGCCCCGTATGCAATAGTGCGCCCCGGTCGGAGATACAGCAGTGACATCGGCCACCTCCGGCGGTACGTTGGTGGTTGCGGCCGCGTTTCCGTCACGTGGTCCCCCCGTGGCGTCGTCCCCGCCCCGACGTGCTCTCGGGCCCGCCCCGCCCAGCGGCCTGCCCCACCGGCGGCCGCGCGACGCGAATCGCGCCGCGACTCGCAGGAATGCGACCGCCGCGTCGCGACGCTCCTCCACCCGCCCGCGCCACGTGGCCGCGGTTCGCGAACGCAGCAGCCGCGCGTGGTCGCTGAGGGCGGCCGAAAATAAACCGAAAGGGGGAATAAAGGTTTTATTTATAACGAGAGGTTTTTGAGTTTCGGAATGAAACTCCAGCGCTTTACATTGCCGATGTTTTGGACATTTATACGGCCTTCATCAGGGCTACGAAATAGATTTTTTTAAAAATTTTATACGGGTGACCATTTCATTCACAAACAGTTTTTTTTGACATTTAAGCAGTTTACCTGTAGAATTATAAATTACTTAAATCGTAAATTCTTTGCTTTCTTTACCTGTATGTGGCTGTATCTCACATATTGAATAATTGAGCTCTGTGTAAAACCATAGAATCAACGATTTAGGTAAATCTTATTATCTTACAGGTATCTTATAATATTATCTTACAGGTAAACCGCTTAAATGTTAACAAAGTGTTTATATGTGAATGAAATGATCACCGAAGCCTGCTATATGAGAAACAATTTCTACTCTTTTTTCTTACATTGTTTTTCGAAGTACGATTGCTATCATTTTTCTTAATTTTTATTTATTTACAAAATATGTTTATGGAAATGAAGTTTGGATCTAATTTGAATCGTGCGTGGTTGAATTTCGTAATTTCCTGACAATATTTTAATTTCGAGCGTCAGTGCAATTTTTTATAAGTGAAGTGATAAAATTTAGAGATAGATAAAAACAATTGTATTTCTCATTTTGAAAAGTCCCGTACACTTGTGGTGAACCACGAAATCAAATAAATAGAAATGTTAGTGAAATGAGACTAGTTTAACGAGATTTGCCCATTACTATGGAGGCATTTGATTTATATTTTTAAGAAGCGTTTGCAATGAATTATCTTTTCTTGACGCAGATGTTATCATCAGTGGTATCACTTGTCATCAGGACTGCCTGGACGAAGACTCGTAGTGCAACTCTGTATGTTCAAAGATAGGAGTCTGTATGTTCAAAGATAGGAGAACAAAACGTCGTCTGTGGCGTTTTCTGATTCCATTTTTGCAGGTAGAGAGGGTATTATCCCATCGATTAGTGAACTAACGCAATAGCTTACTTTGACTTATACTTTTCTTCCAGTCTCAGTAAATGAATTACCGCTGAAAATGATAGAATTTAATTTGAAACTGTAGCCCAATTCGTGTGTTTCTGGAAGAAATAATTTTTGAAATAACTCATGGTGGGCAGTTTTGTCTTCAGTGATTACAGCTCTTAGTTTCGATATTACTAGAAAGCATACGAGTCTGCGATCATCTGCCCTGAAGATGCTCGTTCCCACCAACTGCTGCATTCACGTGTTTATCCGTTGACGTATTTATTTTCCTTTCGGAAAGCTTTCATCCTGGCGCGCGAGAGATCCTGACCCTTCATCCGGAAGCAAACTAATACTTTTCTGTGCCGTTAGTTTTGTTTGTCGCTTTTGGCAATTCTTTTTGCGTCCCCTGGGTCACTTTTTTCCTCAAGTCCTATTAAACTCTCGGCAAGTGTCCTGTAGACGACCACAAAACTGTGTCTTTCACACTTTTGTTTCCGTACGGTTTCTAAGTTTTGCTTTTCTTCTTCGCTTGCAGCAATATCCAAGATGTGTTGATTAGGACAAGAACATTATAACAACTACTGACTTAGATAATCCAACTGGTAATTTGTGTTGTAGGTGAAAGTTTTTGATTTTATTAAATAACTTATTATTTGGTGTAGAAACTAAAGCCAAATTTCAATATCTCCGATTGTTAATTGTAAATGGCGAAAACCAATGTTATTTCATATAAGCAAATGTATAATTAAAGCTCAAATAATTCTTTAGCATTCAGTGTTTAATTCCCGTGATGACGCTGCATTAAATTGTGATAGTTATAAATAGAACTGGAGCAATTCTTAATAAAATGTCGTTTAGACGGTTCCTCTTTACGTATTCACTATTACGTAGCAAACAAGTACGAAATAAGTCCATAGGCTGAAAGGTGACCACGGAGGAGAAGGAATCTATCATTGTAAATCAATGTACTCGCTTTTCTAGTCTTACGAAAATCCTTCTTAGAGAGTTTAAACGCTCTTTACGAAGACTTAGTAGTAGTACGATAGCTTGACGTAACGTGGGACGCGCCGTGTTGCAAGAATCTGTCCGCTACTGGTTTTCATCACGGAGACACCGTTCGCTAGTTACAGGTCGCGTATCAGAGGTAGGCGGCGATCAGGCGGTTTGATCAGCAACTAGGCGTCGTCGTAGGCGAGCGTCGACCGAGGCCAGCGCCCACCAGCGCGGACTCTCGATTATAATGAGCATTGCATATTTATCGAGAGCACGCAGCTATCGCAAACGCTTCGGAGACATGCAAATCCTTACTTTATCAGCGGTTGCAATGTCAACATTGTGCGTCATCGAAAAGAAATAAGAAGAGACTGGTTGCATTTATTAATTCATGAATGTGCGCCCGGAGTATGATGACATTCACAATTCAGGTTTTTTGTTCTTCTGAGATGATTATTGACACGTGATTTATTATCTATTTATCTTGAAAATAAAGTGTCGTTTATTGCAGACAACTCAATAATTAATTTGATGTTCATTTCTGCCGAATCAATAACTTGTTCAATTACATTACATTTACCATCTATGTATCCCGTAGTTTCTGTCGTATTCACATACATCCCATTTGTGACTTTTCATAATATTTAAAAAGTATGATACAGTCAATAAAGTGTTCACCATTTTTTCATGTTCATGGAAATTATTGCCTTTAATCTAAAAATTACAGCTCTAGTTGAAAAATTTGCATACAATGACTTGATTAATATGTATGTAAAAATTCACAATGTCACTTAGATTAATCTGTAATGGGGAAATAGCCTTTCATCTTGTCTGTAGAGCTGAAGCTACGTTAAAATATTGTGCTACATCTTACAATTCGCAATGACATTTTTCAGTGTGGAAATCCAAATACTATATAAACGGTTTCGAAAGTAATGGAAACTATTCAAAGACTACGTAATCTGTGCGAGTCTTGCTTCAAATCAATTACAACATAATATTAATTTTTAAACAAATGGTACTATTAGTAGTACGTATTATTCTTTCTTTCTTTCCCCCCCTCCGACCCTCCTCCGACCCTCCTCCGACCCTCCTCCGACCCTCCTCCGCCCTCCTCCGACCCTTCTCCGACCCCCCTCCGCCCCCTCTCTTACCAACACCTTCTAATCCCTGTCTACCTCCTAGTCGTCCTTCTTCACTTCATCCTCCCCGACTAGTAGCAACCCTCCCCGCCTCGCTCCAACCCACAGCACCCCCTCCGACCCTCCCCGTCTTGTTCCACACTGCGCCACCCCTCCGCGCCCCGCCTTGCCGTCCTGGCTGGTCGTCGTCGAGCAAAACTGTTTGACGCTCATCCCAAAGCATGTGATTTACCTCACAGCTTCCTCTCAGTATGCGCGTCGGTCTCACACAATTTCCTCCCGCGTCACGGGCCCCCTTTTCAGCCTCTTCCGTCCGTCAGTCACCTTGCTCGGCCCCGCTCGCACCCTCGTCTTCGCTCGCAACGCAACGCAACGCAGCGCCTCTTGCGCTGTCACATCACCGACTTGCACGCGTAGATCGTCACGCCGCGCCGGCGGGCTCTTTCCCTCGTTTCGCCCAACTTTTGCGCCATCGCCCCGCCCCTCCCCGCCGCCCCCCGTTCTCCGCTCCATTTCGCTACGGCTTGCCTCATTCCGCCCCGGCCCGCTACGCATCGCCTCTCCGGCCTTCCTCCCCAGGCCGTGTTCAGCCTCGCCCCACTTCTCTCTGTTCCCCCGCCTCGATCCTCCCCGCGCCGCTCCTCCCCGTCTCGTTCCTTCGCGCCCCGCTCCTCCTCCCCCTCCTCGGGCCGTCCACTTCTCGCACCCCTAGCCACCGCACTACGCATACGACGACGATGACGCATTGGCTACCCTCGGCCGGGACGAGTTACGATGTTTGCGCGCGCCGGCAGCGGCGACCACGGGGTCTGTGGCGGCGGCGGCGGCACCAGCAGAGGGAAATAGGGCACGGCTCTTTTTAACCGTAATTATTAATGGAGACTTATTCCGCAGCCCGGCGCGGTACTGCGAGGAGTCGACGAGGGCGAGCGCGCCTCGGGCAGCCCGCTTTACGGCGGCGAGATGCGTCGTCGGCCGCGGAGGCGTAAATGTTGCACGCGCATTCGCTTAGCCTCCGCCCGCTGCCGGTCGCCGGTGGCTGCGCCTCGCCTCGCTCCGCCCCGCCCCGCCCCGTCCCGCCACGCCCCGCCACGCCGCGCCACGCCACGCCGCGCCGCGCCACGCACGGCGGCGCACGCTCGGCGTTTCGCACTGGCGATGCTCATCCCGAGCGATTAGAGGCTGATTTACGGCTCCACGCTGAGGCATCTGCCCAGATTTAGTGATATTGTGGACGGGCGTCCTTTTTATAAAAAAATGTTTTCCTTGTCGGGTTATATTGTATTCTTCCTCTGGGTAATATTCTTGTTTGTGCTACTTCTTCGTTCCTCTTCCTTTCTTCTGGTTCTTCTCTTTCTCTACCCAGCTCTTCTCTCTATTTTTTGTTATTTTTATCGCCATTTCGTATAAGTTTCGTATTGCATGTACGTGTTTGTCCACGTTAAAAAGGCATACATTGTCTTTGAAACGCGAACCTAACCCTTCCTCACGATTCAGGGTAAAACGACTGCCGTCTGCGGATTGGAGATCACGGGAGTTTGTGAATGTACAGTTCTTCGTCTTTGTCGTAAAACTGGCGTTAATAAAATATTATGAATATTAAGTAGATGGTAATGACAATGAATTGTACTTGTACAATGGTCAAATGAGAAGCAGGATAAACGAAAGAACCTTGAGAAAACCTCCATCAAGCTTCCCTTTACCGTCCGTAAGATCCACGTACTTTCTTTGAAAACCACGTAAATTATATTTTTATTCCATAAAGCATCTTGGAACATGAGGAATCTGGATTTGAAATCCTCGTACGTCTGACAGCCTCTGCGCCTTCTCAGGACAATTTAGAAAACTCGTAAGCCAATTTGCTATTACATGTAACTCATAATAGTTTTAACTTGGACCAATAATAATAATAATAATAATAATAATAATAATAATAATAATAATAAAAGTCCCATTAACACTGGTGCATTAATTACAATTTCTTGATACTTTGTTATAATGAGTAAAATATATATTTTTAAACTTACATGCTTTTCAAAGAAAGTTGTCTAAATTGAGATATCCGGTTTTGAATGCTAGTGCTCCACGGGTGGTGTGCTCCACGGGCTGGTGTGGGAGAGCGCGGGTGTTAGCGTGGGCATGGGCGTGGTCGCGGGTGCCGCGGGCGTCGAGGCGCCGCGCCGGCCGCGGCGCCGCCGCCTCCGTCGGCGTCGTAGTTGTGAGCCGGCGACGCCGCGTCCCCGTGTAATGTCATCACGGAGTTAACCGCGCTCCGGGTCCTGCGAGGGCGGCGGGTAGCTTTGAAGCCGCGCCTGGGAAGACACTTAAATTAACTAGAGCACACCCGGTGAGCGCCGCCGTTCGGACGCGGGACTTGGGGAAGTGCACGTAACGAGATTGACGACAACGGCGGAGACCGTGGCGGCGGCGGCGAGGGCGAGGGCGGTAGTAGTTTGCAGTAATCGCGGGGGCGTTAGAGGAGGCCACCCTGGGACCGACTGCAGGGCTGATGCTGACAGAGGGCGGTAGACAATAGGGAAAATGGTGATAGCGATCACGATAGGGAGAACATGGGAACGGAATCCCTGTCTCCTTCCCTCAACAAAAGTTGCGATGATCCGATTTGGACGAATCTTCTCGACAGAATGCTGTTGTGGGTAGATCTGTATTGCTGCTGGAGTCGGCAAGGCAAGAGAATTTTTTGCACGGGACTGCGCAAATAAAATAACCGGAGACAACGGATACAGTCATTTTGTTTGGAATCTGAGGATGCTGTTCAGCACGCTTTGTCTAAGAAATGCGCAAGTTTGAGAAACGCCGTGTATTCGTGTAAGAGAGAGGACAATTGGTGAATGACATGTGTTGATGCCAAAGAAATCGGTGGGGATGCGATTAAAGAAGAAGAAGAATGCCAAAAGAACTCGTGCGAAGGATATGGGAGAACTTTATGGGAGAACGCAGGAGAAGAGTCGATATCAAGCATAAGGTAGTTGACTGACTGGCAAAACGAGGGGTTTGCCGACTTCGGGTCGGAAAAAACATGGTGAGCACCCCAAAACACATATACGGCAAGAGTGACAAGATGCACGTGGAAAACGAGGGCTTCGGACAAGCCGGGGCCAACGGGAAAGAAATGATATCCATGAAAGGCAACACAAAACAATGTCTGCGTAACAGAAAACATGGTTGATAAAACTGATGGGTGAAACCGAAGATCCTGACAAGGGACGGGGAAGGTAAAGACAGCGGCGGTCAGCGCCAATCGGACGATGGAGTCAACGAGGAAGGAGACAACGCGGAGTTCGGGGTTGTTTAGGGGACGGAGCGGCGTGACGCTGGAGAGGCCGAGAGCCGCTGGCGGAAAGTCGGGTGGGCGGGGTGGGCGGCCGGGAGCCGGCAAGTCGGAAGGGCTCTCCGATCGACGGCCCGCGACCGCGGAGGAATCCAGGAAGTTGCTGGCCGGTGAGGGCCAACGATCAAAGAGCCCGGCCAGAGGGGCCGGACCGCTTGCGGAAAGAAGTTGCCTGTGAGAAGGTTGCGGCACATCGGCCGCGGGTCTACTTACGAAATTAATTACCTCGTACAGGCTTCTGTGTTTTCATGTTGCATTTTCCACCAGAAAAATCAGATAAAAATAAGCTCATTAATTTTTTTTAGAATGAACATGATTTGAAATGCAAAATTATGCCTTTTATAAAATAATCAGATCTTTATTTCACACTTTCTGCTGAAAGGCAAAAAAATCAATGTTGAGAAGAATTATCGCGAAAAAAATAATGCTACGTAATATATTATTTAAATCAAAGTTATATATTTTGCGAACCAAAGGCGAATTTTGAAGTTCTCAGGATGGTAAATACAAACATTTCGGTGTGAGGGAAATATTGAACAATCCACAATCACCTGTATGAAACCGAAACGACACGTGTAAATATTTGTCCGAAATGACTCAGGAAAGAAAACTGTCTCTAGTGATTAAAACAACGCACATAATATCACCGGGACATTTTTATTTTAAAAAATTCCTAATATTGTTTCTTGTGTTTAAAAAAATAAAATTAATTAGATTTCCAAACACTGGAGGGGTTTCCTTGAATTCGCAGATGGTCGTACGTTCATGCACAAGTGGCTTCATGTTACTGTCAAATGCAGTCAGCGAGATCGCTCGCGCATTACTGACAAGCACTTTCTCTATCTTGTTTTTTTTTTAAATAATTACACTTCCTATTTTAAAAAAAAAAATTTATTTCAAGTAAAATTGAAGTAAATGTTGTATTACTCAAATATATTGGGAAGCCTTTAATAAAACGGGTTTATTGAACTTTAAGTAATATTAATGTTTAATTAAAATGCACAATTTAAGAGAACATTTCAAATTCCGACGATCTCACATATGCAATTATGTCAATTACATGTTATCAGACAAATATTTTACAGACCGAACGAGTCAATAGTTCTGAGCGAAATGTTGATATTTGTGGCTTCAGGAAATTTTGTTTTTATCAGTAATACTTAATGGTAATGTATCCTTCTTGTTTGTCCTTCACGACACCCGTCGCCATTGTTTATACTGCTGCTCTTTTATTAATGCAAGGTATGGAATAGAAATTGTTGAATTATGAAGTTATATTCAGAATTAATGTTATATTAACATTTATTTTTATTTTCACTTTTAGTATCCAACCCTGAGTGGATGCTTGTAACTCATCAATTATAAGTTTATCTTTTTATATCTTGGTGTTCGTTTTGACACCACATTCTCGCTTTTTCCCTTCATTTTTCTTCTGCAAAACAGATGCATCATAACACAACATTTTTTGTTTGTTTTGGCAACGATTATGCAACATCCAACATTTCCTTTTTCTTCGCTTTCTTTCTTTCTTTTCTTTCTTTTTCTTTCTTTCTTTTTTCTTTGTTTCTTCCTCTTTCTTTCTTTCTTTTTCTTTCTTTCTTTCTTTCTTACTTTTTTCTTTTTTTTCCTTTCTCCTGCGCCAATATCATTCCATTCGTTGATTCGCCTCAAAACGTTCATCCACTGAGTAGATACTAGGTATCCTGGTTGGTCTTTTGATCAGATAGATCCTTCGCTGCCGCCGTTTTGTCTGTAAACACTTTTCTATTATGTAGTATTGCATAGTATCAACATTTTTATTTTATTTTATTTTCTATGCACTCCACGTGATTCTCCAAAATAGTATTCTATAAAAGAGTCTACATTTGTGCAATGTACGCTAAATTGTAGCGTTCTACAGTCAACTGCAGCGTTGTACACTCAATTGTTGTTGTTTTTCCTAAGATCTGTATTTGTAATTCTCAGACGTTTCGAACAATCGAACATTTTATTTAGCAAAGCGTATAGTTCATCAATTTGTTTTATCACAACCGCGTCTCTGTGGTAGTGTGTAAACTACGAAACAAGTTGCACTTACTACTGCATATCCATGTCCTAGCCAAACACATTAACATTGCGAATGCTAGAATGACTTAATTCTGCTCCAGACTCTTAATTCAGGGTTATCTGCGTATTCAAGATTACGTGACTTTTGTAGTTCACATCACATCCTTCTAAGGTCATCTTACTCGGAATATCGTTCATATCGAACTTACGGACCATGACAGTCTCCTTTAAGAACTGGGAAGGAGTCTGAATGTCTCGTGTGCAGTGCAGATTACGAGAAAAGAGATGCAGTAAAATGTATTGTTGGCTCTAAAATTATTGTATCTGCTCGATTACTATTCACTGTACTATTTTAGGCAATACTGTTTATGCTTAAAACGATTATAAATTAATTTCGAAATTGAATATGTTGAGAGAGTTTTGCCAACATTTAGTCATCTCTTAAGAAAAGTTTGCCCGTAGTTTATCTTTAAAAAATTTATATTTTTATTATTTTATTTCAATGATATTTGTACCGAAAATTTTCTACCATTTGTAGGATATTTTCCTCCAAACATTACTGCAAGTATTGTCCTGAAATTCTTTTGACCTACTCGGTCGAAAAATATTAAAAATTTGTTAGATCGTTGTTTAATAAAATTATTGAAAGGTATCTAAAATTAATTTCATTATTGTTTTTTGTTTGTTTTTGGTGCTATAAATTAAAAACCTTAGACATTCTTAGCTCCGCTATTATCTTTGAATGAAGATCATGTACATTCTGATATAAGCTGAAGCTTCTTTTAGTGTTCTGTAATACCGTAAATCAGTTGAACTGGTTGAATCAAACATCACAAAAAGATTGACCCCTCACATTTTTTATCACGTAGACGCTCAAGGAAAAATCTCTATCAAACTAGTGATGCTAAAGCATCACGTACACGCTCGCCCGTTTTTTCACACAAAATTACGCGAAAAGTACTCAAGTTTCATTTTCGAAACATTGTACATGCTTTTTCAAAATATACCTTTAAGGCACATATTTCATTTAAAAACTCTATCTTTAACATTTTAGTTGTCGGAAGACTCCGAAATTATTTTTAACGTTTGCAAGTTTCGAAAAATCAGGGTTTTCAACGAATATGAGACCTCCACCATTGTCTTAAACGTCCTTCACACTATCCAACAACACAATTTAATAAAAAACGATGGAGCAATTTTTTTTAATTTTGGAAATCTCCAAGGGGCTACATGTAAAGTACCCCTCAAAATTAAAATTTTGGTTTTAAATTCGAGGGGCCGTGACATCACTCAGATCGATTGAGGAATATCACTTTTAGAGAAAATCGGCTGAATGGTTTAGCCGCTAGCGATGTTCACAGACAGACGTTTTACCGTCATTCGATTTTTCCGTATCAAGAACGCACGAAACGTCAATTTTGGCTACACCACATGTTAGAGGATTTTTTTCTAAACTTAGCAACTGGATTTATCGGCGTTTTATTTAATGTAATATGTTTTTCTGCCGGAAATTTGACGTTTTCACGCGCAGCATTGCATAATTTTCTCTCTATTCTACAGAAAAAAAACGAGAAATTAAAACAACTGCAAGTTAATCCTGAAGATAACTGGTTGGCGGTCGAGAAGTATTAATTAAACTTAAACTTAAGATGTAAAGAGAGTTTGATTATATCGTGATTCAACTAGACATTTGAAAACGCAATAACCAACAAATGCACGGTTTCTGTTGTTCTTTTGGGTGCAATTTTTACGAAAATAACCGTTTTCAGTTACTCGGATATTCTGTGCATCAAAATAGCTTAACGTTCCAGTTCTGGATGCCAAATTCATTGTTATGCATTTTTCTTTGTACTGTACTGTTATAAAATCAACGTAACACAACCAGAGGAATGAAAAGCCACTCTGAATGACCGACGTCCGTAAGAATTTAACATTCCACCGGTAGCAACAATCTAAACAAATAAATTGTATCTAAAAAATGGGTATGAGAACACTTATTCCAAGAACTTGTATTTCTTGTTTATATGATTTCTTTTCTAATAAAAAAAACAGTGCTACGAGACTATTGAACGACTCACGGCCTATAACACAAATAAACGACTAGGTTTGTTATTTTCTGTTTATCAGCGTAATGATGTTATATTCCGTTGTTTTTGATGCTGGCTGTAGAGCAGGGGCTCCCAACGTGGTTGGTATAGAACCCCCTGCAGGTCGGTGAAATTTTGAAGGCGGTCAGTGATAATCAAGGAGTCGATTGGGGGTCAAAAGCCAAATACGAAATGGCGCTTGCTCAATATAGTCACGATCCCATTGGTAAAAAAATGAACTTAATTTTTTTTGTTATAAATCAAAACAAATAATAATAATAATAATAATAATAATCATAATAATAATAAATTACAAATTAGTTCTTCTTCTTTCTTATCGGTCTTTCATCTTTAGACGATAGGATTCGATTATTCAAAATCGAGGTATTTACGAGAATATCGATGTACGGAATTTTAGCATTTAAGGCATTTATGAGCAATTCTTTATGTAATTATTGTGGACGCTGTGTATCGAATATAAAACGTAAGGGATCCATGAGGCACACAATAGTCTTAAAATGGGTCGATGAAAGAAAAGGTTGGGAATCCCTGCTCTGTTGGGAATACACCGTCCTGAGCAAGCACTTCCACCCCCTCTCCTCCCCGCTCCCTGCTACGCTGCTCCGTATGCGAGCTGCGAGAGCGTCCAACGGAGGTCGAGTGGAGTGGACGCTACTCGTTTCGAAACGTTGCATATGGCGAAAGTTGCGTCGCGTAGGAAGGCCAAAAAGTAGGGTAATGCTTGAGAAACCGGAAGAGAAGGAATGCGCGAGTTGAGCACATCCACATTCCAGTCGATCGCTACCGACTCCTCACATCGCTTGAGTAACTGGTGCTACGGTCTGTGAAATCGTGAAGAATTGATAGTTTTGTGGAAAGAGGGGGGTTCAGATGTGAATTGTATGCAGAAATGAAGACGAAGGAAAGTTGAAGGAGAGGAAACTTCAATATGTTTACATATAAATTAGTAATTCTTGTCTTAGTAGTTTATGGAGCTGAAGGTGAAATACGTCAACGAAACTTGGCTATAAACGGTTTCTTTTTGTTTTCCTGGCGACCTAAGGGAGATAAATTAATTTTTCCACATTCATAACAAGGTCAAGAAATCAGAATTGTTTAGAAAAAAAATACTTACTCTTCGTAGTAATTGCGACATTGTCGGGTAAGGACCTTGGTGTGAGAGGAGCAGATTTGAATGAGTGTGTTCCATGACCGTGTATGCTGACCGTTCATGACTGTTGTGTGGCGAAGGGACTCCGTGTTGCGCTAAGCCCACAACTGAGGAACCGGTATGTACGAGAAAGTTTCGTGTACGGTCCGAGGAATACCCCTCTAAAGGTGTTGTGTGTTCCTGTCTAAGACCAGAAACAATCGGAATATTGATAATATTTTGTTCTTACAGGTGTTCTGTTATGTTGACATAAAAACGGGTGGGGAGAATAGAGCTTATTCGAGTATTCTTGAAAAGTCAGAATAACATGCTCCTATTGAACCGGAAAATTGTATTCCGCTGATATTAAGTATAAACTTCCAAGTCATTTCAAGGGGGTTCTCTTCTGTGAATTTTACTTTATACTCGTTGTTTATAGATATGTGTTGTTGCAGTCACTGTTCGAACAGATGCTAACAAATACGCGCTATAGTATAGCTTGCTTTACCCACTGCATAGAATATTCCTTAGCTATTTATTTTTTTAAATAGTCAGAAGATATTGTTGTAGATATTTCGCAAATTGTTGTGAAAGTAAAATATTCATTATATAAATTCTTAATTAACGTTTACGTAACGGAAGCTTAGATTTAATCTACCTCTTAGATATATTATCTAAATTTTAACGCTGCAAAATATCTTGGTACAAACTGGAAATAATTAGTTTTCTCAAATGAATCTTGGACTGTTTATTCTCTTTCACTAATTCATTTTGGTATTTTCTTTACGAAAACCACAGGCAAGACCATAATGTATAAGCCGAATGATTAAAAGAAGTCATTACAAAGAAGTCATACAAGTTAAATAGCAAAGAAATTACTACGAAATGAATTATTACTGGTTGTATTTTTTTTACATTACAATTTGATATTGTGGTTTCATTTACTATTCAAGTTCTGTTGTATCCAGTCAATGTATTCATAATCCAGTATCAATATTATGTAATATCAATGTGTGAAGAACATGCTATTGCACGTGTAGGCGATAAAACGGAATCAGTAAAACTTAGCGATAATTCCTCTGCCTGGTTGACCCAACGCACATACTTAAATCTCACTGGATCGTACATTAGGATTCATAGAGACATATTAGAATTAAATATTTCAAAAACATCGGGCCCGTTGTGTTTTTAATACAAAAAATAACATCTTAAAAATCAAAATTTCATGTTGAAATATGTTTTAAAAAAATATTCGCCACCATGTACTTTTTGAGACGTAGACTTAGGCATATTTATTAAGACGCATGAAGCTCAAAGGTTTGGGTCTCCCCTTCCTCTCACATTTTATTTTGTATGTTCTATAATAGATTTGTCCCTTACGCTTTTCAGTGTGCACACAATAAAAATATTTGAGAAATTTTGTAAAACGTGTATTAAGGAAATGTGGAGAGAGAGAATAAACGGAACCGGACGTAGTCTACAGGTTCTCTTAACACATAGGTTCCCTATGCCCTTTTTTCTAATATAACTTTTTCTTTATTCAATTAGAGAGTTACCGCAAAGGCACTGCTATTATTTCTCTGAATAGTCGTAAAGGTCCCGCTGACATTTTAAAATATACGACTGTATGCTAACATTTAATTCATGAATTTTGAACTACACGGAAGAAACAAAAATATAAACCATCAATGAATGGTTCGTTGCAAATGTATTTATCTTCTTAACCGCAACACGTAGTCATATACATCTTACACGTAAGGCATCCAGTTCTTCACAGTAGTCTCCAAAAGATTCGACCGCTATACGCCAACACCGTTGAAGGCGTCAAATACTCTCAGCCTCAGCGAAATAGAATCGTCTGCTCTAACGTTTCATTGCTGTGAGAAAGCTCACGTGTCTGGAAGCGTATCCCTCTTAGGAGGCTTATCAACCACTCAATTCAGCAGTCGTGAAGATAGTACACGTCGTACTATCTTCAACAAATAATAAAAATAAAAAATATATAATAAACATAAATAATAAAAATAAATAAATAATAAAAATAAATAAATAAATAATAAAAAAAATAAAAAAAATAAAAAATAAATAATAAAAATAAATAAATAATAAAAATAAATAAATAAATAATAAAAATAAATAATGAAAGAAATTGCACTACGGAGGGGAAGTTGCTCGTCGTCAGCCGATGGAATTGGGCAGAGTACAGCCATCAATCAGAACTGAAGCCCATGGGCCGTGGCCTGCTTTTTCTACGCAGCCGCCGCTCGGTGTGGCTCGGGGCTCACGCACGCGCGCGTTCCTAGAGCGGCCCGCGCGCCAAGCCGTCGGGCGGGTTTCCGCGCGTGGGCCTCCGGACCGCTGCGCCGCGCGCCGGCCGGCGGAGGCTGAGCCACCTCCTCGCCCGCCATAACGCACGCGCTCAGTTCCGCGACTGACGACGCCGAGAAACAAGGGAGAAACATCGACCCTCGCACATCTGAAGTCGCTCGTTCGCCTCTACAGAGGCGAAGCAGTTGCTCGCTCAGGTCGGTCGGCGAGCGACGTTCTGCGGTCGCTTTTCTACCGTGGCGTTTGTAAACCGACGTTTAGGCGCTCGCTGCTACAGGTAAATTCTAATCAGCGTTGCAGAACTGGGTGAGATTATAAGATGTGATAACCGAGTAGTTTCTTAATTTTTGATTGATTGATTGGTGATTCCGGGTGCATTAACTGCTAAGAACATTAGTCTCATAATTATAGTGCATTTATCCCTCGTAAGGGGGATGGATGGTGAGATCCGGCGCCGACCTACCTGCCGGCTACCGGGGTTTCCCTATCCAGTATCTCCCACCAGAGGGACACCGCCACAAACGCGACAAGCTCTAAGCTCCCGACCGGTCTCCCGACATTTGTGGTCGTGTAGTGCATGTAAGTGTAAGCATGTGAAAGTAAGGATAGAACAACGAAGAGAAAGGAAAGCTCCCCCGCGATCCATGGCCCATTTATTAGGGTACTGCTCCGGAATTCGATAAACGTTTTGAAATGAACAAGAAAAACCTTGTGTTCGATATGGAACCAGTGCATAACAAAACTTAAACAAATTATATAAAAATAAAAATTTGAAGGAAGAGAGTTGAAACGGTATTTTGAAAGATTTCAATTAATTCAAAATTTATATAATTTGTTTCTTATTTATGATTTTTTTGTCAATTTTATTACGAATTCTTTCATCATTGACCATTTTTTCGTAATTAACTAGTAAGAAGGTCAAGAGATTCCGGAGATCAAGAAAACGTGCAGAGAGTGTACTTCTTCCTGATACGTCACATGTTGTTTTAAGTGTTTTTTAGTTAAATAAATAGTTAATTATTTAAATACAATACAATACAAGATTGTGTTTGTCTTCTGGCAATTCGAACTCGTTATATAGAGGATTTACTCTCAAGATGACGAAATAAGGATTCCACGCGTTTAATTACACATGAGCATTCACTAATTGAACAAGTGAGACTTCCAGCTGATCTCATAGCAAATGCTGCAGTCATGACCCTCGGCATGTGGGGCATGACACATGAAGGGATTTGGAGACATTGAATGACCTATTTGTAGTGTATGGACGCAGCCCAATCACCTTTTTCACAATTATCCTGGTACATTTCTGGCAACGCATCTTTCGGTGTGCTGTTGTCGGCCTCAAGCGTGCCGCGAAGCACCGTCCGCCTGTACGCCCCTCTTGCTACCCGTCGCACAGTGTGCCCGATGCGTCAAAATGGGGTGCTCAATTGAAAGAAAAGAAAAATTTCCTTGTGAATGTTTTAAGGGGTTTTGGTAATGCGAAATAGTGAGTTGTGTTAATTGCGGTGCTAAATAATACGAGAATATTAAATTTGAAATTAATGAAATACGTTGTGTAGTGTGAAGAAGTTAATTTGTAATTAATGAAACGTTAATTAGAAATAAAGCTAGTGTTTCCCCATGAGATAAACTATGGAAAAGTACTCAGACGTACGAAGAATAAAACCCAATTCGAGTAGCAAATAAATGTAATAAAATATGTTAGGGTGCTGCTGAAGTATAATTATTGGTAACTTAGAATGAGAAAGAATGTTCTAAAAAGCGAATTTGATCTATACTTTTCGCCTCGTTTTTAGCTGTCTGCATCACTGCAGACACTAAATGATGTGTCTGGAAACTGTCATGTATTTTTTTGCTATATTTTTACTTCCTTGTCTGTTCGAGTTTACATTGTTTATTTTTCAAATAATTAGTTATTACAACATAATTTACATATTATTTTCATTATTTTTACTTAAGAGTATATTGCCCTCTATTTATTTATCATATATTTTCAGCCTTCCTTTCCTACGTCTGCCCACATGTCTTTTTCCCAGCAGATTATCTCGGTAATAGTTATCTATTATGACAATCTTGAATATGAATTCAAAATCTGAGACATATTTAAGTTATACAGGTATTTTCATCATTTTAATATATGTTGCCTAAACGTTGTTATGTTCTGTTGTTACTGGAATTCTTACATTATTGTTATTTATTATAATGTTTTGAAATTTCAGTTTGGTATTATTACCTTTGTGTTCAGAGTTTCTGTGCGTTCGACATTTTTATCTCAGTCTCTCCGTACTCGACAGACATTCAAAAGAAAACCTTCTGGTGTGCTCTAAAAGCCTTTGCACTCGATGGTAGTTTACTGACAACAGCTCATTACAAAAATGACAACAGCTCATTACAAAAAATTCACATACAATACATGTAGATTATTTTACCATAAATATTTATAAACTCCCGTGTAAGACAAAATGGTCAATGCCTTCATAGAAACACGGTTGCAGTTGCCTACAGACCCAATGATTGTACCCGGGCGTGCACCTCTTCGTCCGAAGCAAATCGACGGCAATGAATATCTTCAGGCCTCCAAAAATTTTAAAATCGTATGGGGATAGATAGATCTGGATTGCGTGGCGTATATGTGAGCTTCCCAGCGGAACTTCTGCAGAGCAGTCGAGACAACCTGGGCAGCATGCAGGTGGACATTCTTGTGCAACAGAACACTGCCCTGCGTCAACATTCTTGGGGGTTTGGACTTGATGGTGCACTTCAACTTTTTCAAAGTTATTAAATGAGTCTACGTAGCCAAAAATTGAAATAAATTAACAAACCTCTATGTGGTCTATCTATTCTAGTAAAATTTCATCTTGGATTCATTATAGTTCTCTCACTTGGGGACAATTTATTTAACAGTCGAGGTACTTTGTTCCTGACGTCAACGTAGGAAGCTCAAGAAGTTATTGCACTCGTAAGTAAACGCGATTACGAAATCAAAATCCTTTCGATACAAACTAATTTACATCGCAATTGATAACTTCAAATATTACTGATGTATATCATTTATAAGATAATTTACGTCCCCCAGTCGATCCATTGCTGGTCATAGACCCCATCAAAATCACTTCGACCCCTAGCGGGTCGATATGAACCTAGAGGATCAATGCCGACCTCGTTAGGATCCCCTGTTCTGTTGCGTCGTGGTAGCAGGCATGAATGAAACCCTGACGCCGGCGCGGCTCGTATGGCCTACTGTGTTGCGCTGGCGACGGTGGCGGCGGCGGCGGCGGCGGCTGGCAGGCTGGCGTGCGACGCGTGTAGCGCGCTATCGGAACACGCCGTTTATCAAGGCGCAGCCAGGGCCTCACTCCGCGCGGGTCGTGAACTCTGGGTGGCGCGCGCACTTTTTTATCGCGCTCTCTGTACCACGCACGGAGCCATGGCGGCCGCGGTCGCGAGCGGACGTTACCTTGTTGGAGCAGCGCGAGATGGAGGATGGCCCGCCCGCTGTCTGGAGGAGAATGGCTGCTCTGATGGTAGTTTTCCGTGGTTTCTCCGATCAACACCAGGGGAACGCCGGAGCAGTACCCTAAGAAACGGGCTACGGACCGTGCGTGATCTCTCCTTCCCCTTCCTTGTCCTATCCTCACCCTTTACTTGCACTGACTTACATGCACTACACTACCACCATGTCGGGAGAGCAGTCGGGGGCTTTGAGCTTGTCACGGCTGGAGCGGTGCCCCGCTTGTGGGAGATGCCTGGTTGAGGGAAACCCCGCTAGCCGACGGCGAATCTCGCCATCCAAAAGGGAGGATCACCGCCACTTCCCGCGATGAAACATGCACTACACTTACTACAATGACCTTAGCAGCTGACGTGCCCGGAAACGCTATTCAATCAATCAGTCAGTCAACGGAAATGTCTCATGGAGAACAATGATGTGCATCGGCGTGCTAGATGTACTAAATTCATACTTTAGGTTACTTTCTTTCTACATTTAAGTTCCGCAATTCCATAATTTCCATATTTAAATGTGTAATGGACTTTTTCGGCCTAAACACCAGATCCTACGCCTGGATGGCGAATGACATCGTAGAGAACAGCTTTGGGCCACATTGTGGGCCTACAATGTGGCCCATGTTGTACCACAACCTAGAGCTTAGTTGCTCAACTTGTTGCGCGCACCTACTCCTTCTAGCAATGTACCCTGAAAGCCCGTAGAACTACCTCGATCAGATTCCTTTCTATGCCGAAGTCGCCCTGATAGCAGACGAACTGTTTACTTGAAGTGTGTTTTATTAACAAATGGCAAATGCAAGTTTTGCCAAGTAGCTAACTTCACGTCCTCGCAATACGGAAACAAATCCATTGTAAAACGTCCTAAGACCGATTTCAGGAGGTTTCAGGCGCCCGTAACGCATAAAAATGCCTTAGATACTACGTGTTGCACAGACATAACTTGTTTTACGTTAATCTCGAAGCTGAAGGCGGCAGCCTCGTCGTCAACATTGAATTACCAAGCAGAATTATTAGTCAACTGTGGTATATAATGACAATGAGGTTAGTTTAGGTTAGGCTAGGCAGTATCGTGTAAATAAAAAATTACGACATTCACAGTAGAACTCGAAACTACACAGAACCTCCCACTAGCAATCTGTCATATATCTGATATTCGTCACCGTAACGAGCTAACATCGACTTCATCCAGCTAAAGTCCGAAGTACATTTCGAAGCTGATTCTATTTCGGACTTTATCCATTCATTTGGTATAATGTGAACATTAACTGATTAATTCGGGAATTATCTAGATTCGAACATAAGCCGTAATATGTGCACTTTCTGCTAATTTCTATACAAATAGTGTAGTTCTATGAACACATTTGGAAAGCTCTGGAAACAACGTTGTTTTGAAAAATTCTTCAATCTTTATTTTTGACAAGTAAAATATGGTTTATCATTGTTTCCCCGACCCTTTAATTCATTTCTTTTTCTCGCTATCTTTTCCCTCGTTTCGTTGAAAAGCGACTGGCCGTGTAGCTCCTCCCTCGGCCTTACATTGGCGCAGCCCCTCCGTATTAGTCGCGCGGATGCAATGCATCGTCCGCGGCCCACGCCCTCCTCCCTGCCGTAGCAGCAGCCCGCCCGGTTCCCGCTGCGCGCATCCCGCCTCGGGGCGCGGGAATCCCGCCCCTCCGCGACTCGCCCCGCCCGCCGCGAGTCTGGGCGGTGTTCCGCGGCGCGGCCCGGCTCGGCCCGGCCCAGGGCGGGACGCACTCACGCGCCCGGTGCGTGTCTACCGCGGAGCCGTCCGGCCGATAATTTAGAATTAGGATAACCTCGACGCGTAATATATGGCTCCTTGTGAATGCCTTTGCGTAGGCTATGTATGTCAACGACCTCTCCCCCCCCTTCCCTCAGCATTGGAACGGCGTACATATAACATTCGGTATGTGTAATTAGTCTCTCGAGCAATTATTCGCAAGGACACGGCCGGCCGCCCGGTTGGCCCGGGAGTGATATGTTGGCATGTGTCGGTATAATGTTGGCGCGTTTTAATTCTTTCTTTTTTTTAACGTCAGCGCGGCTTCGAAAATCGAAAGTATGCACTATCGTCCTGGCCTGCTTTCCAGCTCTCCGTGCTCTGAAATTGGTGAAGCGCGACCGTTAATATAAACCTGCGGACGAGCATTACGTAAGCTACCAGTTGCTGTGGACTTAACGTTAATGAATCATTGAGTCGAGGTCACTTCTTTAACTTATTGCCTGGTCGCATTTGATTTAAATTTGATTTGCAGATCGAAAGGCTAAGTGTCGGTTGTTTTATGGGACCCGTTTCACTTCCTGACGTGGAAAAAACCTTCGTGTGCGTAGGTTGTGTTGGACTTTCAAGCGCAGTGGTTTTTTTTTTTTTTTGTACGCATATGTCAGAAGCTCGCGGGAACGTGTTTGTCTGGCGTTAACCGTTGATTTATGCTTCTTCCGTTCGTCAGTTTCACGTGAAATTTAATTTGGTTTCCGAGTCTCGTTTTGCCTGTATGGCACCAATTGCCTTTTCCTGCACGGGCCTGTTTTTCTTGGTTCGGAGGTCGTAAGGATTGTCGAAACCAACATTCTTCTTACTACCTGAACTTTTCCCCTCTCTAGTCGCCACGACTTTGCCAATAAGAGACGCATAAAATTTTATATACTGTAAAATATTTCTTCGGAAACCGTTTTTTTTCTTATTGTAGCGGTGAATGTTTCCTTCTTTCAGAACAGAGTTGTTGAGACGTTAAGAATATCGGGAGAAATACGATTTTCATGATTTGATTTTCCTTTGCGACATTAATCGTAACATTTCATTACTTGTGCCACGCTTAGGGGAAAACTTTCGTACTCGGGCGACGTCGTTTGAAACTTGAGATGATAATTTGCTTATTCTTTCCTTGCTTGTGAAAATTTCAAAAAGACTCATCTCGCTTACATGAGCGTTGTGAGAGATGAGATAGATATGTAGATGATTTGTTACTCCTGCTTACAATTTATGATTGTTAATTGTTATTTTCTTCTTCAAATAAATTCTTTTTTTTTAAAAAAATAAGGTGTTCTTGCTTCCTTTGTTGGTAACAAAATGGAATCACGAAGAAGTCTGTATTTTTCATTATTAAATTCAATGTATTAATTATTAATTGCCTGATTAGTTATCTAAGATATTGCACTTCTAACGTACAATGAGCGTCAGTGATTTATGATTTGAAATATTGGACGTTATTGTATGCCGTGGAAATCATGTTGCTCCAAACCTCAGTTTGTTGGCTCGAATTCCGGATGATATATGAACGAATCTGACATGAGTGTACGATGGCCAATGAGCGACAAGCAGTGGCAAAAGTTATACACTCCTATTTATTTATTTATTTTACGTCAAAAAACAGTTAAAACTGCGTATGACGTGCTATGGGGAAAAGTGAATTGTGTGCACATTTTCAAAATTCTGTGATCCCTACACTGTCATATACTACTTAAATTTTGAGGGAAAAAAAAGCTCCCATGTAATAAAATCTATTTTCAACGATAAATAAGCAATAAAGTTTGGCTCTTATCCATGTTGTCCTTCGAAATAATACTTCCTGCCGCGACAACATGGAGACGATAATTTCAATAATTGTATTTCCCCCTGAATTCTAGAAGACGTGCACAGAAAATGAAGTTACATTTATGTCCAGAAGCAACACTACGGGCCATCTCAGCATTTGCTCAATGGATCAGGGAAACTGGACGAAAAACCTGATCGAGATGGGGGTCATTGACCCAGAGGCTGTTGTACAATACTTGTTACAGGTTGTTTATACACATTTATACAGTCTAAATGGTAAATAATGCATTAGGTATCATTGTTAAAATTAATGTTACTTTTCTTGTGATGCTCAGTATAATCTCTAATTGTATAGAAACAGTTATGCAGCAGAAACGATTTCACTTGAGATTTAAACTTTTCTATTGAATTTAATCGTTTAATGTCATCTGGCAAAGTGTTGTAAAATAATGTACATGTATTGTATGTGATTTTTTGTAATGAGCTGTTGATACTGTCACCTGATGAATATGATTTCTACGTCGAGTGTTATAGTAATAGACATCGGCATTTTCTGAAAATATATTCCCGCCCTTGAGCAAATCATTTTTTACAAAAACCACTGATTCGTAAATAAAAAGACACGGTAATGGTAAAATTCCTAGATTAATGTAGAGAGGCTTACATGAATCACGTGGGTGGGATTTGGTTATTATTCGTACAATTCGTTTTTGTAATCTAAAAGTCTGGGAGTTATAAGATGTATTTTCCCAGAATATTATGCCATATCTCTGGTGGGAATGATCATTCGCAAAATATACACAACGAGCAGTATGAAAGCTGACTGAATTTGCGAGAATTCTGAACGCGTAGCATATTGAACTTAATTTTGTGTTCAATTCATTTAAATGGACGTTCCATTTAAGGTTTGACTGAATTGAGAGACCTAAAAATTTTCTTGCCTTAACATCAGTCAATGGTACACCGTTCATTTTCAATGGAGCACAGAATTGTTTATTTGAAATGGAAAACTGCATTAAAACCGTTTTCTTTTCGTTTACTATTAATTTGTTATTTCGGAACCAATTCTGATATTGTACTATTTACTGTTTCTTTATTGCAAAGGATGTTCGTATCATCTGCAAAGAGAACCGTTCTTCCGTTTCGAATCGTCGAGGGCATATCGTTTACGTAAAGTAAGCACAGAATAGGGCCTAAAATCGATACTTGAACTCCACGTGCAACGGGCAAACATTCGGAAAGGTGCGTACGTAATGTTCCATCATTCCAGTAAGGTATTTCCACTCTCTGAGATCGCTGTTTAAGGTACGAACATAACCAATCTAGAGCAATACCACGGATTTCATATGAAGGTAATTTGGAAAGTAATATATCATGATCAATGACATCAAAAGCTTTTGAGAGATCTAAAAATAATCCAATAGGTGCCTCGTTTTGATCCAATGATGAGGCGACATCTTTAAGAAAAGAAAATATAGGTATAAATATATACTCTTACAAAATACAAGGTATCTAGTGATATTATCAGTTGTTATAGTTGAAAGTGCGAACTTTCTAACAAACCGATAACCAATTAATATTGTATTATTTTAAGCAGCTTTGTTCTGGACCCTGTTCACGAATTTTGTGAGATCTCTGATTAAACAAAAAACATTCCCAAAAATATTTACTCTCGAATTTTTCTTTCCAAGTAGATTGTCTTTGAATAATTGTAATCAGTCAAATGTCTAGAAACGTTAAAATCTGTAAATGTGATTTGAGTCATATTAAGACCCTTTTGTTTTGCGTTAATTTTACAGCCCGGACTGTCTACCGGTGATTTCAAACAACCTCTATCTTTGCAATGATTTTGTTTACTATTCTTTGGGAGTACTACGTAGTGACCTATGATCGAGTCTGGCGTATCATTACAGTTCATCTATCAGAAAAAATATACTTGTAGGGCGAAGAACGACTTCAAAATTGTCCTTTGCTCAGACGGTTATTTAGGATTGAGTATATTTTGTATGCAGCAAATCTGCGTCTTAGAACAACCGGAATATACTCCCTTTCGGAAGGACTTCTCTTGGTTGAAAATTAAATAATTAGTATTATAATAGATAACATTTAATAATAGTCATGAGTAATGTTGATGATGTGATGATGCAACAAAATAAAAATAATCAGCATTGTTGTACGTACCTGCATAAAAAACATTTTCCCGGAGAGTCGACGCGAAAGCTTGTGTTGTGCAATCGGAGCGTGGTCTCGTAATATACGTGTAAGGAACTGACATGTGGCGGGTGATCGCTATCGGCGTGTGACGTTTGCTATTAGTAACATTTCGTGCAGCGGGCAGGAAGGAGTTCATCTTCGGCTGCAGTATTCGCCGTTTGTCAAATGCACCAGCTGGCCGAACCGTTAAATGCATACTAACTCGCGAAACTGCATGTACTGCACTGCGATGCATATCGGACTCTCTCAGTTTCCTCTCACCTAGCAGCGCAGTTGCGCGCAAGAACACTAGATGCCTCGCGAGAATAGGCGAAAAGAGGAAAAGTAAACGGCCCGTGAAATCTCTACGGGAAGAATTATGAATGTTGTTTATTATGCGCATAATCCACTTTTATGAACTAAGAACAAAATTTGTTACGTGAACTCCAAGATTTATTCCCATGATTTATTTTGCGTCAGTGTAAATCTGACAGGAGAGAAAAAAAAATTCCTCAATCTGAAATTGAATTAATAGGAGAAGCGGTTCCGAAAATTCTTGTTCTTAAGTAGCCTAAGGGCGGAAACTGTTTTTGGCTTCTGTAAAATGGAGGCCTTGAATTCGTGATTTTCGCATCCCTTCCTGGCGATAAAAAAAACTAAATATTTTTGTATGTTAAAATAAATATAAAATTAAAATGGATTAAATTTTATTTTTTTAAATATGAAAAATACAAAAAATAAATATAAAAATAGAAACCAGATATTAACAAAAACTTTAACTGAAATAGGCATATTTTTATTTTTGTTTATTTATGTTGTTATTTTTTGCAATATTTTTTTCCTCAATATTTTATCTCGTTAAAATTAAATTCCAACAAGAAAACGAGAGTTTGATCATGATGACGGACGTCCGATGAAAGGAAAGGTTGGAGGTCATAATTGGTAGGAGGTCAAATTTGCGACAAGAGAAATGCATCGTCTGTGAATGATGAGCCCGCGGTGAGCCCGCGTACCGCCATTGATGTGTCGCGGGGTCGGGCCGTGGCACGCACGCTCGGCGACCCTGGCCCAGGAGAGCGGCTGCGAAGATGATCTCAGCCCAACCGGTCGGCGCGTCGGGTGGCGCTTCAGCGCCGGACATGCACCTGTCTTGCCCCGTCCCTGCGCCACAGGCCTGCCTTCCCTACGCGCCAGAAGCGTGGGCCGGCGCGCATGCGTAGTGACGCGATGGCTGGTCGGGCCCGTGCTGCGTACGTGATCGACACGCACTTTCGACTATTGACTTTTAGCCGTTTCGGAGGTTGAAATTGCCTGCTTACTGTTCTCCGTACCATTTTTTTCTCTTTCATTTTTTTTTTTTTTTTTTCTTCTTTTACATTCTTCACTTTTTTTTATCTTTCTTGCATTTAAAGTTTCATCTTTATAGATACACTTTCTTTTCTGTCTAAATTCCTTTCCATTTTCCTCTTCTCTTTTCCATCGTTACGCGCCGACCACGCCCCCTTTTTGGCGGATAACTCGCTTCGAAGAAATTTCTTCGCGACTCCAACGCACCTCGAGCGGCTTGCGCCGATGACATCGACGACGACGACGATGACGACGACGGCAGCGGCGGCAGCGACGGCGGCGGCGCCGGCGACATAAGGCCGTGTTGGGGCGAAGGTTTAATGTTAATATTATTAACAATAAAACAACAAGACTCGCGCTCGCGCGCCCGCGCAACGTGGTGCGGTGCGGTGCGGTTGAGCCCCGGCGCGGGCGAACGCACGCCGCCGCAGCCGCCGCCGCCGCCCCAGCGGCTCCGCCTGCCGCAGACTCCGCGCGCCCGCGCGCGTATACACACTCGCTCGCGCACGCTGCGACGAGGTTGAAAACGAAAGTCGGCATGGGGAAAGAGGCACGTTCGGGATGCGGCACGAGGAAAGATATCGAGCTCGATGTAGATATCGAGCCACACATTTATTATTATTATTATTATTATTATTATTATTATTATTATTATTATTATTATTATTATTATTATTATTACAGAAAAAACATAAAACAATATTGCAATATACATTATTTTAATTTTTACACTTAAACCTCTTTATTGAAAGAATTTACGAGTGCATCAAAATTACTCGCCTCTGGGTTTCCCTTTATTCTCATTGCCTTACTCGATTTCTATGTGATATCCACACTAATTTTTGATATTCGTGAGATTTAGAACTACGAGGATTTTTCAGGTGTGGTATTAAGAACCAAAAAAAAAATAGAATTAACCCCAACCGAGAAATTGTATTTATGAGCTCAACAACAAAGAAGTAAAGTATCGTTAAGTCTCTTTCGTCATGAATTAAAACCGCGATTTTCCTCCTATGACTCGTCAACACGCCACGCCTCTCTCGTCACCCGTGCGGGGTGAAAAGGTGACCGCCGCTTGCACTTTCGGCCAGTCTTTGGTTCGAGCCTTTGCTCACTCCGTCCGCAACCGTTACAGCCGTGACAATGAGTCTGTGCGTATGTGCAGGACTGCGCGTGCATGCGAGTGTAGTACATATGCGTCTGTATGTCTGCCTGGTTACATATGCACGTGCAAAGTGTACATTAGTTCGTGTGTAGTAGATGTGTGCGTGGGAGTGTACGCGTGTGCGCGTGCTCGGAATGGAAGTGACTCGGGTGTGTGGTCGTGGTGCGAGACACGCCAAGATCTTCAGCACGTAATAATATTGTGTATATTTTTTATAGTACGAGTGTTTCTTGAGTTGTGAACACTTTGCCACGGTGAAAGTTGGCGGATTATATGTGCTTAAGTATGCTATTTTGAAACTGTTAACTGTCATTTTAGAGTCATTGCTATGGAGGGATGTTGGAGGAAAAAATAGTAAACGAGTCACTTTATTATAGCTTAACCGCAAGAGCTATTGGGTTATCGTTGCGATGTGGTCGTGACTTCGTCTCCCGTGCAGGCAGGTTTTCCACATTCTGATTGGTTTGAGCTTGTGCGCTCATATATTTCCTTATATCATAATGTGCGATTTTTTATTTGTTTTATATTGAATCTCCTTGATGGAGGACCGGGAAGGGGGTTTTTCTGTGTCACGAATGGGGTTTTATTTGGATGATATCTTATCAATGGTACAAAATCGTCGTCTTTCCTCGTCTTATTTAATATCGAAATGAGAGTTCCGTCCCGCTGCGACTGAACAACCCGCCGCCCTGGAAACGCACATACGGCGACCCGTTCCGTGGCGGCGTCCACGCCCTGCACCACCCCATCTGGCCCCTCTTTCCCCGTGTGGTGCGGCGCGCGCGCGGAGGGCCCGTCCCCGGTTCGAGCCCCGCCGGCGCGCGCAGCTGCCTGCCTGTTTGCTCGGGCCGCAAGGTGCGCGCGACGCGTCACCGCCTCGCCGCCTCCCCGCGCCGCCTCGACCCGCCTTGCCGCGTCCTGCCCCGTCGCGCAGCCTGCAGGAAAAACTTTCGCTGCCTGGACGACGAGCCATTTCGAGCACGCCTCTGCCCCGATGGCACTCGATTCGAGTATTGCTCGCATGACGTTCAAAAGAGGATTCCCGTTATGAATATATAGTTTCCTTCATTTCAGTCATGTTTCATCCAGTAAAACCTCGTTTGCACGAACTCGATTTACACGAATTTCGCCGTAACACCAACAAAACGTCGGTCCCGGCAAGGGATGACTGTAATAAAAATATTTACAATACTCGGATAACACGAATTTTTTAACACTAACTCCGATCATTTCGGTCCGTTGGAATTCGTGTTAATGAGGGTTTACTGTATTGATTTTTATGAATATTTATATGAAATGTATATTTATTACTAAGGGTTCAAGGAGATTGGCTTCAAACTGAAATCCCCTATCTAACATCCATATGATAAAAACACATCCTAACAGCTAACTTCCATATGGTAAAGATCGTTCGTCGGTCTGTTGCGCCGTCAAGGCGCCCTCCCTGAACTCCATCCGATCTCATTGACGGCGATATACGGCGGCCGGTTTCGTGGCTGCAAGGGGCGGCCGTTGCACTTCGTTGTTTGGACATCCAACCATCGATGGTTTCATTAGGGAGATTTGATAAATTAACTTGGCTAATATCTTGAAGCTGAACCGGGTGGTCGTGCATAGCGTCGATCGCACAACGAAGCAGGCCCCCTTGTGTGGTCCAGCAAGCCTTCCTGACTTAGCAAACACGAAAGAAAATTAATAATAATAAATATGATTATACTTATTATATTATTATTATTATTGATTTCAATCTTTGTCTATTTCTCGCGAAATGGATTACATCTAAAAAATATTTATAATTCAAGTTACGTCTCTCATCTTCTGGATCAATTTATTTATCAATCGCTTCTACTAAAAGGTTTTTCGGAATAGATTTAGCCACCAATGATGCATAACTCAATCTGAAGCTTCCCTCTAAATTCTTATAGTCTCAACTATTTCTTCCAGATAAAAGATGTAAGGAATATTTAAAATGACATGTGCATTCCTTTGTGTGCCTCTCAAAAGTTTTATTTTCTCAAATAACGTTTTTTGCCAGCTATATGTATGAATTAGATAGGATATACTTCATATCCACACGTAAACGAAAAGCAGGAATAAAATAAAAAAGATGACATACATCATTTCACTAAGTCTGTTAATCTGTTAATATATTAATATTCTTCTACCCGAAGATTAAATTCGTAAATAGGAATTTTAGGCATATCAACCATGCTGCTGGCTCTTGGGTGGCGGGATTATTACGTGTAAAATCGAATTCTCAGTAATAAGCAGATATGCGAGAACGAAGAGTTTGCCTAGTATACTGCGATAAATCGTACGTTGAGAAATTATGAGAATAACTGTAATATTTGAAAAAATAGAACAACGTATGGTTTCATATTTTATGCCAATAAATCTCCACTGTGTCTGATTTGTTACTGAAAATTGAACAGAACGCGCTCATTTTATACGAAAATATTTAATTAGAGATTCTTATTATTCTATGTCCAAAGTAAATAAGATTAGCACTATCGATATGCTCATGTTTGCGTATTTCCTACTTATGCGAGATGGATAATATTATTTTTACGCAAAATTGCAAAATTTACTGGTGAAATTAAAGCTCGTGGATAACCCATTGAGTAAATTTAGCTAATGTCCTTTACACAAGGTGAAACACACCAAAATGTGTAGATTGAAATTTTAAGTATATCAGCCATGCCGATAGTACTTCTGCGTCGAAATACTTTCTTTTCACTTGAAGCCGAACTCTGAATAATAAGCAAGCGAGTGGGCACCCAGAGCTTGGGGGCCATGCGTGACTTCTTTCATTAATAAGGGGCGCAACGCTCAGGCTAGCCTCACCAACGAGGCCGTGAACGGCACCTTCATATTAAATCAATTTGCGGTGATGTTAGATATAGGAAAATTGATGTACATGTGAAAAGTACTTATGTTATATTAGGCAGAATCTCAGCGTGATGGGTGTTTGGTTAGTTATTAATCTCGCGTCTTCCATCTAATTTATTGCGAGAGTCGAGTGCCGAAGGGGGAAAAGAGGAGGAGGAGAAAGAGGGGGAGGAAGAGGAGTGTCTATTGAGAAGCATCCAACGTCTGAACAAACTGTTTGCAGCGCTATTTTCCTGCGGACGACAGGGGGTTTCTGATTTACCAACGTAGTAGCCTCTCTCCTGTCTTTTCTGTGTACTTCCTCCTTGTGTTATTGCTATCACTGTTAGTTTTTTTCTAACACTAATCCTGATATAGTCATTCCCGTAAATTTAACTTATTCTTAATTATTTAGTATTTCGTTTAAGAATGCTTTATAAAGTATTAAGTTATATTTTACTCATTAGCAATTTTTACTTGATAGTATAGTATTGCATCTGTGTCTGAAAAGCGTGTCCATGTGAGCGTGAAGTGAGGGCTTATGAATGTGATTAAAAAGTACTATATTTTTAATTGAAAAAGTTGCATGTGTATAAACTTTGCCTATTGAAAATTGGGGAGTATGTGTTTTCGGTTTTAGGGCGCCGTGTTGATGTTCCCTGTTGTTTCCTTCTGTTTTTTGTTTTTTTTGCAATAAATTGGCCGCGTGAAAATTACAGATAGTAAGTGTAGTTCCTATTATATACCGGGAGATGGCGGTGTTACTCCCCCGCTGCAACACGAGATTGCGCCGACTTAAATGTCGGTTTGCGGGGTTTCCCTCTCCGGGTATCTCCCTCGAGTGGGACACCGTCCCAGTCGTGACAAGTTTCACGCTGCCGACTGTGTATGGTAGTGTGCCCCCCATGTATGGTAGTGTAATGCATGTATGTAATGAGTGCAATGCATGTACCTGTAAATGCGTAAAGGGAGAGGATGGGGCTAGTATGACGAAGGAAAGATCCCATGAGGTTTGTTTTCCACTACTCCGACATTCGCCTGGTATTGATCGGCACAACCACAAAAAATCAATCATGGCAATAGTCCTCTGGAATTCTCCTCCAGACAGATGTTGAATACGGCCCAGCTTTTTAGCTAGAGTCGAAAATATCACTTCGCGCTGGCAACCTAGGACTTGCCGCTAAACGGTTCCGCTGAGGCAACGGTGTTGACGCCGAGCTATCTCAGCTGGTCATTTTCCCGTAGGCCGGCTCGCGGCAGACGTTTCGCCGGTCGATCTGCTTTGAATGCACTGCTTCGTTCGTAAGACACCGTTCATGTCGTCCCACCCGCCTCGCCTCTCCGTATCGCGCGCTCGTCCTCCGCAGACAATGCTCGTCGCCCTCCGTGTGTCGTGTACCCATCGCTCACCCCACCTGGCGCACCCGTAGGCGGAGCGTACGCCCGGCTCTTTGTAACCGGTGCAAGAGCATTGCGGGAACACGCGTCCTATTAGAAAGTCTTGTGTGTGTGTGCGCGCGCGCATGTGTTTTGGAGAATGTAACAAGTGCTCTCATCCCGTCTTTGAAAATAAGTGGTTTAAATATAGAATTTTTAATATCTACAGTAATATATATATATATATATATATATATATATATATATATATATATATATATATCAAATGGTTAAATTTATTTTTTTCTTCCTTTAGATTCAAGAAAAATTATTATGATAAAAAATTACTAATAATTTTTTATATAAAATGAAAGAATGGAAAGTTCTGGTTACCAGGTGTCTAAAATTCTGGGTATTAGGTATTTTTATCGAATGTTGGTCACTTCATTCAACACATTTCTTAATATTCTAGTGCCTGGTTCCTAATGGAATGTTCGGTGACCAACTATCTGAGGTACTTAGCTTTAGCACACAATTACGAAATTATGAATGGTGATTTAGATGACGTTATTAGATACGCAATAATTTGCTTTTGCCTTTCACACTACAAAGAAGAAAGAATGCCCATCCTTCATTCAAAAGAATAACAATGAAACTGATCTGAATTGATTTCCCCATCCACAGTCAACTGTTTTATACTACGAACTATTTTCTATTTTTCATTTTAATCTCTTGGCGGGGATGAAAGTATACGTTTTTATTTGCACGCCGCGCATCCCGTGTTTGTAACAGAGCCTACCAGTGCTGTAACAATGTGCTCACACACGTTTGGCCGACTCTATACTTCGTTTCTAATTTAATGCACTGCTTCTTCCGTGAATACGATATCCTGTCTCCCCACCCCCCTTCACAACCCGCGCAAGAAAGTAAAAGTTCCGTCGTCCGCTTCGACGCCATGCGAGTTCCTTCCCCGCTCCCCGCTCCCCGCCTCCCGAGCTCTAACGCGACGTCCAACGAAATCCAGGAAACAAAGAGCTGTCACGAGCGTCCGCAGAAAAAGGAGTAGAAAGCGGCCACTGGGTGTCCGTCGGCGGCCGCCTCCCGCCCCGCCCGCGCCGCCCATTGGCGCTGCTACCCGCCGCCCCCGCCCGCCCCTCGTCGCCCGCCCCGTCGCACAGTGAGGTAGAAGCCTACAAAAGACGGCATTTGTGGGAGGAATGAAATATTCTTGACTGTCAAACCAAATTTGTCCGAGCAGTTCAACCAAATGTGTCATTAAAATACCAGATGTAGACGAATTACATTGGAATGGAAATTTACAACGAACGTACTTTTTAATTTTTTACTTGGAATTACGGCAACATACATAACATGTAAAGCACAAATTATTCTACAAAACTGAAATATCGTTTTCTCTATTTAATATAGTAAGAAAATAACTATAAATCACTTGTCGGTAGACGTAGATAATCTCTGTTCTCCGACTGGAGGGATTTGCAATTTTATGTGGGATCTGACTTCATGAGATGTGAGTGTACGTTTTCGAATATAACAAAAAGAAACAAATTATTTTCCCGTGTAGAGTAATTAATGCGAATGTTCCCACTCGAAAATTTGTGAACATCTTGTCGAGTTATCAAAGCGAAATGACAACAGGAATCCTTTCTCACTTTTTGTTCGAATTGGATTTAGAACAATGGACAAAAAACAAATGGACGACTTTTAAAATTCTTAAGTTAATTCCTAAATGTGCTCATGATGTTGAGCACTCACCTGCAACGAAAATAGAGTAGAAGACTTCTAGTCAAACGACGCCTCGAGTAAATTTCTAATAGATTAGCGTACTCCACAGAAGACTTCTGGAATGTGTACGTGTGTGTGTGTGTGGGGGGGGGGAGCGAACCAATATAGCTGCGTGTAAATACAGAAGAAAACAAAACCTATAAATTTTTGAAGAAGCCTGTTCTATTTACATTTGAATGACGGTTCAAAAGTAATGCACATAGATACGAAATGTCACACATCATTACGCCAATGCTAAACGCCATTATTAATACGGATGAATTATTGGATGGATATTTGAATATGATATAATAATGAATAATATCGACCAATGGTTGCACGACAGGCAAGACAGACGGGAGAATCTTCCGGGAACCCTCTTTGTTCACCTCAGCTTCCAGATGGATGGACCGACATTTGAACCGTGGTAGCCAGAAGTGGACAGCTAGCGTGCTGGCCGCTACGCTGTGGGTCATCCTCGCAATGTTTGGTGTTCGTCGATCGCATGAATTCACCACTTCAATTTCTGCCTCGGTTCTCGGGTCGCTGCTCCACTGTGCGTCACCGCTCCGCAGCCGTCTCAGCCGCAGCGGCGGCGGCGGCAGAAAGGCACTTCGCGACGTCTTCTTCTTCTTATTCCTCCCTTGGGCGCGGCAGTGGTGGGGGGCGGGTTGCGGCCAATGAAGATCGCCTCTCATCGAATTTGTTGCTTTGGCCGGGGGCGGCCTGCCGCCGTCGCCAGCGCGTTGTTTCCGATGCCGACCGCGGGACGGCGGGGCCCCGTAGCCGGCGCGGGGGCGGGCGGGGGTGGAGGCGACAGGGCGGGCGCTCGCGAGTTGGGGGCGGGGCGGGGCGGAGCGGGGAGGCGCGGCTATTGTTCCGGAAAGGGTGCAACAGCTCGTTCGCGAGCGGGCGTGCGGGCGTGGAGCTGTGTGGAGCGGGCGGCCCGGGCGGTGTGGACCCGCGCGATACCATTCGCCTCCCCTGGCCGCCGCCTCCGCGCCCCCCGCGAGTCCCGAAAATTTGCATAGGCGACGTGTTGCGATTCGCTGCGCGGCGGGTGGCGCGCTGGGCAAGCGACGGGACGCGCGGGAGGGGGGCGATTTCGGAGGGAGTCGGCGTCGTGCGTCGTGACGCCTGTTGTCGCCCTGGTAGTGTGAAACGCTCCGCAGTGCTGCTTAAACGAACCGATCCTACGGATCGCTTTTTCTGTGTTCTACAACCTCGTGGTGTCACTTCCATTACTGGTTATGTAGGTGAAGGTGCAGAGGAGGCCACGCCCAAATATCGCTCCTTGCACGAGACGCATTCGACTTCTTGTACTTTACATATTGAGAAATACATCTATCTATACTAGTGGAGTAGCTTTGAGAGTATGCCAAACGAAAAAGCTCTGCGACTTCGTCTTATTTCTTGTTTAGAGTTCTAAAACCTTAAATTCAAGAAAATTTTACATTTTAATGGACACGTTAAAACGAACAATAGAATAGATTTTAAATCCTTGCAGAAGAATAGGAATGTACACGTGAGTAATATAAAAACTCTGAAGAAAATAGAACAGAAAAACCTTGTTTAAGATAGTAAAGAAACCGAATAAAAGGATTAAAAGTGACATTTTTCTTACAAAATATCTTTGGTGGGATAACATTTCAGACCGAACGATGGCGTGAGTCAGAGAGAGGGTGGGAGAGCGAGCGAGCGAGAGAAAGAGAGACAATGAGACAGAGAGAGAGAGAGAGAGAGAGAGAGAGAGAGAGACCTGGTCCACGGATCCCCACTTTGAGTATCGCTGCGCTTACAGGATTTGAGAAGCTGACACAGCAGTGGTTCCCGTGTGACGGCTTGTCTTCGACTGGGGTTCGTTAGGATCATGAATTCGTACTTTATTGTTTCCTGTGGTAGTCCGTGGATGAAAACACCTCCGGATTATTGTTTTGCTTTTCTTGTAGTATGTTTTGCTCATTTCGTGTCCTTAACTTGTGTCCACCATCGCGTTTGTCTTAAGTTGAGTTTTTTGTGTTTTCTCACATGGATTTCTTCTTTTTACACTTCTTTTAATACGTTCTTCCAGAATCTTTTCTTTCTGTATAAACAATTTATTTTTAGATTCCGAAAACTTATAAATGAGTTACACGTCATAATCAAATAAAATTGCATGAACAGATGATAAATAGTGTGTCATATTACTTAATATTTAATTGTTCATTATTTTTCTGAAGATATATGTTTATGAAAAATTCATTTATTCTAGTTAATTTGATCACTGTTTGAAAAAAGACACTAGTATACACACGTAGGTAAAAATATAGTTGCGTTTTGAATTTTAATACAAAATTAGAAAAACGTTTTAATTGTCTATGTTTTCGGGTGGATAAATATAGTTTTACAACGTTTTTATACCTTGTACTAATTTCGTGCTGTCTTATTCGCCAATGGCAACTTGTAAATGGCGATCTTCTGAGAAAGGCACTCCTATTCCGAGAAACATTGCAGGCGTGGGTTTGGGGCAAGGGGCCGCCGAGCCGACTTCGGTGGGGACAGAGGTTCCGGCGCGCTCACGCCCACTTTGCTCCTCTCCCCGCGGCGGCAGCGGCGGCGGGAGCAGCGGAGGCCGCGGTAGCGTTTCCGCTCCCATTAAGTCAGATCGCATTCCTACGCCGCTGCGCCGACCCGACTGCGGCTGAGCAGGAGGCGGTGGAAGAACCCCACAGGGGACACACACGCACTCACACACACACGCACACATGAGATACAGGGAAAAGGCCTCAGCACTTGCGGGTGATGCACACGGAGCGCCACCTGGGCGGACCCCACGCTCGCATACGGATACACACGTGTCAACGCCCAAGTTGCGTTTACTTTAGTTTTTCATAGTAAAATTCCAAGATGCTCTCGTATGAACTGCACATAGTATACTGGGGGACGCACACATTATGTATGAATGATTCCATAACTTTCTCTCCTCGTGCCACATTCCTCCGGGGATACGGGCAATTAATTGCGTAGAGTTGATGCTTGGCTTTCTTGGTCAATAATGAAATGAGGAATGGTATATTGTGTGGATAATTGTATGGGATATATAGGAGCTTGGATTTCCATTCCGTGGTTCAGTTACAAAATGTAAGTATCGCTGCGTTAACCAACACTGAACAGAAGCTCCTTTAGCAAAGAGAAGTTTTCGCCGGAGCCACCTGCGCTGTGGACGATTTGACGATTAGAATACAATCAAAGCAGACGAAATATCACGTTTGAGTATTGGATTCATTAGACAAATATTCATGTTGGAGCTCAGTTTCACGTAGTAACGGAATATTATATCAAATGGAATTGTAGGAAATCGTACAAAAATGTGCGACGAATAAGCTCCAACGTCTCTGGTGGAGGTAGGCTCGAATCCTGCTCGCATCATAAATGTCTTCATAACGGAATGTGCTGTGGCAGGCAAAAGGCAAAGGCAACCCAACGTGTTTCCCATAAATGCCTCTTGATCGCTATTAATCATTTGATAATTCGCCAGGAAAGTCAAGTATGCATTCCCGTAAGAGGTTGGAGAAGATCTCGTTAGGGATTTGGAAATAGAAGAGGAATCTCCAGACAGCTCTGTAAATCTTGAACCGGCAGTGCCTTAACGTTCAGGTGGCCTGCCTTTCTCCCCATGTTCTACTACCCCCCCCCCACACAAACACACACACACATACACTGCTCGAAGCTAGGGGTAGGCGGATTTAATCGCGATAAATTCAATTATCAGTTATACGATTAATCTAACATTTAAAATTTATTACTTTTACACTTTTACGTCTTTGCATCGATTAATTTCTCCGATTTATTGGCTCGATTTTTTAAAAATTAAAAATATTAATTTTTAAAGCAAAATATAGAAATAGCCCTATACACACACACTAAATTTCGCGGAATTCATGTTTATTTATTTCCCTCTGACTACAGAAAAATAATAGCGCTAAACATAAGCGATTGAAGTTTTAGCAAACCTGATAAAATAAAAGGTCACCATATGTTGGGATATTTTAGCTATAGCATATTGGGAATAAGAGAAGAAAGAAACGGATTTGGGGGTTCCCCTAGAATTGTTCTGAAGCGAGTACTCCAAAATGATATGTCGTATTTAGTATTGACACTGTCTCTAAACAATTCTCAGAAATTTTCATTTTAGACTTGGCTGCAGTAGTTGTCATGTAAGGTCGTCTACTATTAATCTCTTCTAAACAACCAAATTGTTTAATAATTCAACTTTTATTTCAAGTTGTTTTAAGATATAGTATGTCCAAACTACATATTAATGCTTTACCGTTCATGCAGTATTTTTTAAACACGTGAAAAATTAAACGATATTCTTAGATTAATCGATTCATACAAAACGAGTAATCGATGCGTGTTCACCGAACAATGAAAGTAACCGATTATTTTTTAATAATCGCCCATCTCTTCTCCAACCCCTCCCCCCGGCTGCTGCTCCTTCCGCGCGGCGTCTTTCCGCCCGCGACCCACCCGGCGACAGCCCCTCGCGACGACCATCATTTCGCGCTTTGCATTTCCCATCTCGGCCACCGCCCCGCCCCGCCCCATCCCGCTCCGCTCTCTCCTCTCCTCTCCGCCCCGCCCGCCCCTCCCCGCCTGCGCCGAGCCATCTAACGGTGCGCGTCGCTTGGGAGCCGAATGAAGAGTAGTCGGCCTTAGCTCCTTGCCCCGCCCGCCCCCCGCCCGCCCGAATGCCGACCTGCCTGCCTCGCCCCGACCCTCCACACAGCTGTGCCTAGGCATTCACTAGACACCTGTACCTAGGCATTAAATATGAATATATTCAGGGGGCAAGAAAAGTGACATCTCGAAAATCGTCATTTTTTGGTGAAGTGGAAAAATGAGTTTAGAAAACACTATTGTTCTACTAATAAAAATGTAAATAAGATACTTCACGGACAGCTGTAATATTGTATTCTTGGGCCCCATGTTGGTTCGCTCAGGTTAAAATAGTTTTCCTGTAAAATGAAATTTGTTTTAGATGTGTGGCTTTTCTTGAGCATCATCAATATTAACATATCGAAATAATGCGTGAATGGCGATGAGATGCATTTAATAATATTCCAAATTGACTATTCATGTTTGCCAAATTTTTAGAAAATAAGGTAACTATATTTCACCTAGAACTCTTATTTAAACGTATTCAGTGAAGTCGCGGACATTATTTTAAGTTTTTTTTTAATTCAGAAAATTGATACCTGAAATATTGTGCCATTTCGTGTTGGAATTCACAAATACATTTTTCATGGTTTATTTTTGATGTATTGGATATTACATGGTAAAGTGGTGCAGAGAACCAGTGTTCAACACACATGTCGTTTGTAAGACTTGTAAATTCGTGGCGAGTCGATATTCACCATTTCCATACGACTGCCGATGCCTTTTCCCCATCGTGGATCATCGGCTGAAGCGAAAGCTACGCAGCCTTCCGACGCGCCTATGGGCAAATCCGCGGCGCGGCCCCCGTGAGCAGGGCTCCGCTGGAGAAAGTGCTGACCGATATCGGCAGCGAATACTGAAATCGCACGACATCCGCCCAGTGCTTCCGGCACCTCACCTCTGGGCGACCTCTCGATGCCCTCCCGTTACCCTTTTATTTATTTATTTTATTTATTTATTTATTTATTTATTTTACGTCAAAAAAACAGTTAGAAACTGCGTATGACGTGCTATGGGGAAAAGTGAATTGTGTGCACATTTTCAAAATTCTGTGATCCCTACACTAAGTCATATACTACTTAAATTTTGAATTTTTGAAATTTTTAAAATCTATTTTCAAGGATAAACAAGCAATAAATTTTGAATTTTGAAAGGGAGAAAAAAGCAACAAAAAAACTCCCATGTAATAAAATCTATTTTCAAAGATAAATTTTATGCGAGATGCTACCGCGAGGCTCGATTTTTGAAATTTTTTTCTTCTTTTTTCATGCCTTGCGACATTGCGAGCGCGTTACAAGCAACCCCCGTGCTGAGTTATTCATAATTTCTCCTAAGCACACCTGACGGGTTTCGCAGTAGGACTATTGAATAAGGTTGCCGTCTCTGTTATTACAATTTTTGATTGTTGCACTCCCACATGGGCAGTCTCAGTTACTCCGATCAGCTAGCAGGTAACTCGAGTTCCTCGTAAGTAGTTTGTGTGGACTTGCGAGTATCGCCAGGATAGCAAATATCGTATCAGGCTTTAGAGAAAATAAGCACGAAATTGGTTTTTATTAAGTGACCCAACTAAAATCGTCATTACTAATTTATTGGAAGCAATATGTTAGAAAACATTACATTTTATTATTAAGAAATCATTCAGATAGATCACAGAACATGCGGTTCTGTGTCTATATCTGAGTATATCTGAATGATTTTGTAATAAAGACACAGCTCCGCTCAGATTAAACCGTGCTGCAAAATGGCAAATATGTATGTCTCGTCTCTTTTGTGCACTGATAATATCTCGCTTTCGAAACTAATGTTAAATTGTTATTTTATGACACGTAAGAGTGGCGTGCATAAGTTATAATGATGGTTTGATTCCAAAAGATACTACTTTGTAAATAAATCGTGTATATCGGGTACACAATAGGAGCAGAATATCGAATACGTTACACATCTACTTCTGAGCCCTTGCACTCTATCGTTACAATAGAGATACTACACCGAGAAACCGAATTACAAATGAATTATCTGATATTCCGTCGTGCATTATCAAAGACAGTAGCTGGGGTGTGTGCTGCTTATGGTGTATTCCCACGACGGCACGAATTCTCATGTTGTCGGAGGATGTTACGGGAGTTAAGGGAATTTAATGTTTGCAGCGCACACTGACGCCACAGTTAGGTACTACTTCCATTACCATTATCTTATGATAGAAACGTGCAAAACGCTCTCAATACGTGGAACATTAAGTGGTCACCGCTATCGTGCCGCTAACGTACAAGATATGTTTACTACAGCCAGCGCAAAAATCGTGAGGCAAGGCTTTCCCTGCAGGTTGATGGCGCTGGGCGTTTGCGCCTAGGAGACACGCGCCGGGCGCCGGTTCACTTCCGGGGGGGCGGAGCGGGGAGAGGCGGGGAGAGGGGACATGGGGTTGGGGGGCATGGCTGGGAGTGCGTCGGGGATGGGACAGAAGGAGTGGGGCGGGACTGAGCAGGGCAGGGCAGGGTAGGGTAGGGTACACTCTGAGAAATTTTTGCATTACTTTTAATGTAAAGTACATGAAAGTATCATGTACGCTAATTTAATGTAGACTAGTAACTAAAGTCAACAGTCGTACATTAAATCTACATCGATTTTAATTTACGCATGAAATTTAATGTACAGGTAAATTAATCTCCCTTTAATATCAAGGTACATTAAAATTCATTTACAGTCGTACATTAAATCTACATTAAATTTAATGTAATTTCTGACAGTGTAGAGTAGGGCAGCGCAGGGTAGGGTAAGGTAGGGCAGAGTAGGGCGGGAGGCGGGGATGCGGACGCTGATGTTCCGATACGCCGGCGCCGCTCAACCGGCCTTGAGGTGGGCACCGCGGCGGTGATGGCGGCACCGCCTTCGCGTCGCCTGCGGATCTCTACGGGGGTGCTGGGGTGAATCGTGGTACGCACGGGAGCGGATTAACTCTCGGCAGCACAGCAAAAATGCTGTCTCCGTCGAATATAAACGCCAGATTTTTACTTCAATTAACAGGCAAGCTAGGTTTTCATTTCCTTATGACTTACGCGTATTTATTTACTTTTTTATTTAACGTCAAAAATGTTATAATCAGTGTCTGACGTATGCAATGAGAGCAAGGAAGACAAACAGCTGGGCTAACCCGCGACGCGCCGGTTGTAAATCTGACACCACTGCCACCTGCTTCTTTGTCCGTGCAATGCAGAACAATGCGGCGACAAATTTGTAACACAAGCAAGGATTGCAAGCGTGGTTTGTCCGTGTACAGGGCTCCGTAAGGGCTTGAAATTTGGATATATTTATTTATGTCTTGTGAACAAAGGTCGGTTACAAGTATGTGGTGTTCTCAAACATAATCCACGAAAATATCCCTTTAGGTTCCACACCTACCGTACTGTATTTTTATCACTGTTTTTCATTGACAACATTCAGAAACCTTGGATGATTAAAATGAAATGATCTGTAGGAATAGGGAATTGAGGATAATTTATTTTGCGTGACGATTCTAAAGAACATTTTTTCAAGGCTGTATGCATTTTGCATGCGTTTTTGAACTAGTTCCCCGATCCTTGCATCCCGCAATATGGTTATTGTCCTCATAAGTTTCCGTTTCAAAGGCGCGTTGGAGATCGTCATGTTAGGACGTGAACAAACGTAGTACTACTAGCCGTTTTATAGACTCTAAAGAGCTCATGAAAGATGTTCTTGCATCAACAATCCGAGATGACTCAAAACACAAAAATAAACCTTCGAGAACTCAGTGCCATTATGTTTTCTTGCGCTGCTTCAAAGACGTCGTTAGCAAACCGCTGTGTAAACTAAGCCGTGCAACGGGTGACAATGCAAATATCAATAAACATAACATTAAGTCCCGTCATTACTGAATGAAACGGCGACGGCTAACAATGTAGGTACGATGGTTGTTACTACTGCAGAATTGCGTGGTGTACAGTGTTTAGGAACCATACCTGGAAATGTGAGATTTGCATATAGCGGAAATACAATCGAACGTAAAATTTAAATGCAGAAAAAATGTAAGCAGTCGAAAAAATTACAATCCATCCAGTCGAAACCATAGGCTAAAATAACAATGATCCGAAACGCAAACTAAATAAACCTTCACGAAGCAATATTAGAGGCAAGCCCACTGGAATACTAAAGAAGGGGGAATGCTTTAGAAAAAGGGATATGGCAAATTGGTTACATCTTCATTAGAAGGAATTTCTAGTGAATATATAATCAAATACATTATAAATATTGAAGGTAAGAAAACATTCAAATTACAGAGTCAGAGAAGAGTCGCCAAGAACAAATTAGTAAATTAGCGTGAAAATGTCAGAGTGTGCGGCTTTGATTAGATTTGGAATGAGTGCTGATAAATTTGAGTTGATTGATTGTTGACAAAGCCGCAGAAATTGAATTGTCGGAAACGTTTGAAGTTGGGTTCCAGTTATTTTCACTTTAAAAAGGGTACATTAAAGAATGCGAAATATTGGCACAGGCCGTTCTATTCTAGTGCGAATTGCTCTGGGCACGAAGATATTTTTTTTTCTTAATCTACTGTATGTAATTCGTGTAGACAAAGAGCTTCACAGGTGGTTCGCAAGAATTTCTTCCGTTTTAATTCTCCATTTTTCTCCTACCCTGCTCGTATTTTATTTCATCTATTGCATTCATTATTAATCATTACTTCGCTATTGTGATCTCGAAATTGAATTTTTCTCTCATCTTAGTTTTTGCATTTTCTTCTCCACTCGCGAAGGTGAATACAAAGTAGCGAAGGCAGCATCATCTCTATTCAATGAAGACCGTGTAAAAAAATCGCCAACAGTGACGCATCTAATGAAATAAACCACGACCATACCAGATGATTCCACCCAGTATAGTATTTACAGATGAGAAATAAGGCTCAGTACTGTCCTCATAAAAATGTCTATACATGAGAAGAAACTTGAAGCTCGAGAATCGCTTATTCATTGATTGTATAACACATTGAGAGGACAATGGAATTTTCCTGTAACGCTGGAATTAACGTGAGGCAGTATTTGTTAACTCTTTATAAATATAATTCCACGTTTATAACTTAGCTTTCTATCTACTGCTAAAATCCGACGGAATGTAGTGCGATTGCCTTAAAGTGTATGCCATAGTTAAGTATTAAAAAATTATGATAATGATATGAATGATGGTACAGTCACGGTGGAATTAGAGGTAGTGCAAACGAAAAAAAACTAGAAAACTTCTTTCACAATCGCCGCGCCCACCAAAGATTGTCCGTAGGTCGTTGCGTACATTACACTCCAGTGTCCACAGGTGTAATTCTAGTGCAGTTGCCATTGCGATATGGCACACTCCTTTGCATTTTCACCACCGCTATACCGGCAGAGGTGGCTCAGTGCATCAAGTGATGTCACTGCAGTGTCTCTGATCGGGAGGACCTAGGGTCAGGTCCCGACAGTGGAAAGATTTTTCGACATTAGTTTGTCAATCTAGGTCGACTTCAATCGGTGTCTGGAGGCGAATTCTAGCGGCCGGCTGCTCGGATGGCTTTCCGTAGTTTCTCCGATCAACACCAAGTGCCGGAGCAGTACCCTAACAAAAGATTGATTGATTTTTTCGTGTTTCCGGGCGCGTCAACTGCTTCGGTCATTAGTCCTGTTAGTGTAGTGCTTTTTTTTCTCGGGAGATGGCGGTGATTTTCCCCTCGCTGGATGGCGAGATCCGGCACCGACCTACCGTCGGCTAGTGGGGTTTCCCCCTAACCAGGACATTCCCACCAGCGGGGCACCGCCCCAGTCGGGACAAGCTCTAAGCTCCCGACCGGTCTCCCGGAATATGTGGTAGGGTAGTGCGTGTTAGTGTAAGTGAGTGTGTAAGGGGAGAGGATAGGACAAGGAAGGGGAAGGACAGATCGCGCGCGGTCCGTGGCCCGTTTTGTAGGGTACTGCTCCGGCATTCGCCAGGTGTTGATCGGAGAAACCACGGAAAACGTCCGATCAGAGCAGCCGGCCGCTAGAATTTTCCTCCAGACAGCGACTGAATTCGACCTACCCTTGAAAAGCTAGTGTCGAAAATCTTGCCGCCGTCAGAACTCGAACCTAGGACCTCCCGGTCAGAGGCGCTGCAGTGACGAACTCCGATAGCTTCGGTCCCTTGGAATTCGTGTTAATGACGATTTACTGTAACATACAAATGAAAAAGGCGTTTGATGCCATTTCGGCCCACTGAGCGGCGGTGATGGCGGCGGCGGCGGTGGCGTCGTCTCGGTCGGGTGCGGCCTTGCCCGCGGCGCGCGGTCCGCGGTCGGGCGCCGCCGCCGCCGCCGCCCGCCTCGGCCCGGCGGCGCGGGGCATGCGGCGCACGTGCTCACGCGCGGCCGCCGGGACGCTTCGGACGTGCGAACCGGCGACGCCGGCGGCGGCCGCGCATCGCAATGAGGGCCGGGCGGGCGGCGGGCGCAGCCGAACGGCCCGGATCGCCTCCTCCCGCCCCGCCCCCGTCGCCACCGCCCGCTCAGCCGACGCCCTCTGGCGTCCCCCCGTTGTCTCCGCTGCCCCAGGCCGCGGACGCCGTCACCGCCTCCTTCGACTTACCAACGTTGCTTATCACCATCATCATAACTGTCGTCGTGTCCATTCCTATGACTATCACCGTCGCCATCAGTGTCACAATCGCTCTTACCGTCACCAGTACTATCACCGCGTCACTAGCATTATCGTGACTAACATCACCATCTTCACCTTCGTCACAGCCATAGCCCATCTTCCACCACTCCCACCCAGACTCTGTCGGCAGCGCCGCTTTGCCGCACTTGCTATCACCAACGAGTCTTCGTTGTCGCCATCACCGGGAGCATAGTCTACGGGTTGCGGGTTCTTCGCCTTGTGCCATCTATTGCCAGTAGTAATGTGAGCGGATTTGGCGATGCGACCTTCCCCCTATTTCCAGCGCCCATCTGCACTCCACGGAGTCCTAGCGTTGCAGTCTCCGCTAGCTTTAGGGCACTTTCGTTCTGGGAATTGTTCTCCTTTAGATAGCTGCGACATTATTGTGTATATGATCGTCTGAAATAGGATCCTAGGCTTCTGACGAACACCCGCGTTGGTGTGTCACATTTGCTCTATTTCTGTGTCATTAAATGTAAATATTTCGTTCATATTATATTTTTGAATTTTTTCTTCGACGGAAGTAATCATCTGAACCGTTTATACGAATTCGAGTCGCCCGCTTTTTCTGAAACTAGTACTGCAGTCACTAAATCCCAACTAGATTTCGATTATCGTCCGGTTTCCTATGTTCAAGAGAGGAAATGGTCTTTGGCTTTTCTTCTGGACACTAACTGTAGCTCATCAATCCCTTCTCCCAATGTCCGGTACAGTTTTGACTTTTGTCAAATTAATAAACATTCTGCAGCTTCTCGCTACTGCTCATGACAATTGCCACCGCCTTCGAGTGTAGTCGCTGCCACATTCTGCCATCAATGCCATGGCACTCGGGTACCACCTTCTACCATTATCGCTATTTCCACCACCACTGTCTTCTCGACACTTGAACTCGCGGCTTCTTCCATACCCTTCCAACCACATTCCCCCCCCCCACGACTATGTTGATTCCACCTCTTCCAGTCCAGGTTGTCGTCGCCACCGCCGTCATTGCCACTATCCCTCGCCTCCACTACCGCCACCGCCGCTGCCGCCAGGCCGGTCGCGCGGCCGTTCGCATTCCTGTAGACGGCGGCACGGCCACTCCCTGCTCGTTCGCGCTCCCGCGTCGCGACGCCCCGACCGACCGACGCCCCGACCGACCCACGCCACGACCGACGCCCCGACCGACCGACACCCCGACAGACCGACACCCCGACAGACCGACACCCCGACAGACCGACACCCCGACAGACCGACACCCCGACAGACCGACACCCCGACAGACCGACACCCCGAGCGACCGACGCCCCGACCGACCGACGCCCGACCGACCGACGCCCTGACCGACCGACGCCCCGACCGGCCGACACCCCGACAGACCGACACCCTGACAGACCGACACCCGACAGACCGACACCCTGACAGACCGACACCCCGACAGACCGACACCCCGACCGACCGACGCCCCGACCGACCGACGCCCCGACCGACCGACGCCCCGACCGACCGACCCCCGACACACCGACACCCCGACAGACCGACACCCCGACAGACCGACACCCCGACAGACCGACACCCCGACAGACCCACGCCACGACCGACCGACGCCCCGACCCACCGACGCCCCGACCGGCCGACGCCCCGACCGACCGACACCCCGACAGACCGACGCTCCGACCGACCCACGCCACGACGACCCACGCCACGACCGACCGACGCCCCGACCGACCGACGCCCCGACGACCGACCCCGACCGACCGACGCCCCGACCGACCGACGCCCCGACCGTCCGACGCCCCGAGCGACCGACGCCCCGAGCGACCGACGCCCCGACCGACCGACGCCCCGACCGACCGACGCCCCGACCGACCGACGCCCCGACCGACCGACGCCCCGACCGACCGACGCCCCGTACGACCGACGGCCCGACCGACCAACCGACGCCCCGATCGAAGGGAAGGGTCGGTAGTAGACGTTCCCTTGCATCTGGCAAATAAAATATGAAGACTCCCCTCTTAATAAGTAGTAAACGAATCTTTATCAACTCCGATTGTGTATGCTTAGGGTTTGACGGTTGTGGATTATGTGAACTTCATGTTTAGATGTGAAGGAGTCAATGAGAGTTATAAGTCAGAATTCAAAGGTTAATCCACTACGATTCTCATACCGCCTCTCGTAGTCGCGGAGCTTGCTACTGCATCCTGGGTCTCCGACACTGATGTTGCTAATCAGTGGGGGAGGGTGATTAATCCATCGCGCGGCCTAAAGGGGAATGGGGCAGGATGAGGAAGACAGGAAGGAATGAAGGAGCGCGTGCGATCTGTGACTCGCTGTCTAGGCTGCTGTTCAGGCATTTGCACGGCAGTGATGGGTAAATCACTTCCCACGGCAGGCGACCTACGGGCATAATCCCGCCATGGACCAAAATAATAAACTTCAATTCATAACTTTGTGTGTAATATTATGTGTTACACACCTATAAACCTGAGAGCTATTTCCGTGTTTTTTTACATTATGCAACGCATTGTCCATCGAATGTGAGTGAAAAGTTCAGAAAATTCTGAATTTAAAGACACCATTGGTGTGTCAACGTCGTCTGCGCGTCTGCTGGCCATTTAGGAAAGTCATACGTCCGAAAAAGGTATAAAGTGGTAATCGATAAGACTTATCTCACATTGGAGTTTCTAGTCTTATATAATAATCACAACACAGAGTCTTATTAGGATTAGTGCTTTTATTATGACTCCCTCATAATATGATGTTATAATTGAGTCATTTTCTGTATGATTTGCTCTGTTGCTGGCGATTTTCCCTTGTCTTCGGTGGTCCTTTGACCTGGGCGTGCGCGCCCCGGCGCTCGCGGTCTCCCGACGTCCGTCGCTGCCCTCCTCGGAAGACGGCCGCGGAGCCGCGTCTCCCACGGCGCTGGTCGACCGACACTCGGGTTACTCACCTCCGCACGGCGCCACGAGAACGGACGCGAACTTTTATGAAGGGGCCCCCGTCGTCAACGCGTTGCAACGTCACACCGAATGACGCGATTGCAGCTTTCGGGCCCTCTCGGTCGATTGCTTCGTTATGGTTGATTGACTGAGGAGTGATTCTCGGCGCGTCAACGGCTAAATTCATTAGTCCCGTAAATGTAGTGCATGTTTTTGTCATGGGGAAGTGCAGGTGATCTTCCCCCGTTGGAAAGCGAGTTCCGGTACTGACCTACACATCGCGTCGATTTGCGGGGACCGATTGCTTCGTATATGCTTATTGTTTCGCGGTTGTGGAATATGCGAGCGGCTGATTTAGATGTGACGGAGTCAGTGTGAGATATAAGCCACACTTTATGGTTTTCGAATTAAGAATAGCACAGTTCTTTGACCAACACTCTTCTCTTCCAGTAACAGAGGTTTCCACTTTGTCATCAGACGGTCGGATAATATCTGACATTCTTAATTGAGTTGATATACATTTCACCGCCAAACATTAATTCACCTGTATCTCAAAAGTGGATCAGTGTGGGTTGCAATTATCTCTCACTGGCGAGTTTATATATTACGCATGTTTGTGCAGGCAGACTGAAAACTACCAAAATTTGCGTTACCAGCTTTTGATCGTGTTGGGTTTGATGCTTTGCAAATTATTTGTTTTGCGATGGTGAAAATATGACCGGCAGGTTTAGTCTGAATATCCATACTATCTGGAAAGCACATTAAACATTTCTGTATACTCAGAGCGTAATCCATAGGTTGCTGATAAAAGTTCGTTAGAAAATAAAGTTATTTCTTTTAATTTGCTGTGTTTGTGTTAGTGTGTACTTGTATATTATCGCTTCACGTAACAAGGTAACTTTATGTTAATTGGAATCAATAAGGTGAATAATGTAACATTATATTCGAGTTACTGTAACAGTAAATATTTCTGTAATACGACGAAGCTACATCTCTGTAATGTAAGCTTGTTAATACGAATGCATGAAATGGATTATCTTGCATAAAAGAAGGCACAAGAAAGAAGGTCTCGCGTAAAAAAGTAGTCGTTTGAAGAAACCGGTCGGTGTTTTGATATCTACATTCTGTTTTTTTGGTGTTGCGGTTTTTCATTAGGAGTTAATTCTCTAAATTCGCCACTTACTTCTTACGATATATTTCTGATTTTCCTTTTGATATTGTTTATAATATTTTGCCCCCACATAAATACTTGAAACTCGCATTATGTTTTCCTTCTTCTCCGCTCTGTGTGACACACCCTACATAATATTGGCAATGAACTATCGGAGAACAAATAATTAACGTCATCGAACAATTGCGAAAGAATTAATGATAATTTGAATATTTTTATAGAAGAAAATTTTCAAAAGTAGAGTAAAGAAAACGAAGTACAAGACAAAATGAAAGAATAGATGGAACACGTTATATTAAAAAAAGAATTGAGCATATTGAAGTCACACCGAGGCATATATATATATATATATATATATATATATATATATATATATATATAAGAGAGAGAGAGAGAGAGAGAGAGAGAGAGAGAGGGAGAGAAAGCCTACACACTATTGAAAAAAACTCGACGGCAAATTGAATCGAAAACGAGTGTTAATTCATCTCCGGATTAAAAGAATAAAAAAGAATAAACGTAGAGAACAAAGAAAAGAAGCACGACAACCGTATCCCGAAAAGCCCACTTCCCTTCCACGAGAAACCGTACCCCGAAAGGGAATTGGTTCCCGATGGGCTCTGCAAGATAGGACGCTCACGGTCTCCAAGTCCTTACGCGCGCAACCGCCAGCCGAGCATTCCTTCAGGCGCATGTCAGATCTTGGCACCGCTCAACCGCCAGCCCCCCCCCCCAGTACGCTCACGTTCGCACGCTCGGCCCGTTCGGCCGATGGCGAACCTCGCTCGGCGACCACCTGAAACAGGAGACGGCCACGGCGAGCGCATCCTTCGGATCTCCCGGGACGCTCGTCCGCATTTGCATCCGACCGGGGCAGGAACACACGGGTTTGGCTAGAATGTGGCAGGCTGCCACTTGGATCCAGCCGGTCCCTCTCACGCAATGGAATTTACATCCATTCATGAATGAGACACCTTACTTCGCGAGGTAAACAGCCGTGGCGTGGTTATCCGACAAGCCGGGGTTTTCGGCGACGGGAAACGAGACGGGCGTGATTTCGGGGTCGGCCTCGAGCTTGTGTAAGCTTGCCCACCCGCGATTGATTGATTGATTGATTTTTAGTGATTCCGGGCGCTACTAAGGTCAACAAAACATTCAACTACTAAGGTCATGAGTCCCGTAAGTGTATTGCATTTTTTTCTCGGGAGGTGGCTGTGTTTTTGCCCCGCTGGATGGCGAGATCCGGCGCCAACCTATCGTCGGCTAATGGGGTTTCCCCCAAACTAGGACTCTCCCACCAGCGGGGCACCACCCCAGCCGGGACAAGCTCTAAGCTCCCGACCGGTCTCCCGGAATATGTGGTAGTGTAGTGAATGTTAGTGTAAGTGTGTGTGTAAGGGGAGAGGATAGGACAAGAAAGGGGAGGGACAGATTGTGCGCGATCCGTGGCCCGTTTGTTGGGCACTGCTCCGGCATTCGCGTGTTGATCGGAGAAACCACGGAAAACTGCCGATCAGAGCCGCCTGCCGCTTCTCCTTCAGACATTCTCAGAATTGTCCTCCTTACCCTCCCGCTCCTCTCTCCAGCTTCTCCTCCAGAATTCTCCTCCAGACTGCGACTGAATTCGCCCTAATAGACAAGCTAGTGTCGAAAATCCTGACACCGTAGGGGCTCGACTCTATGACCTCCCGGTCAGAGGGACTGCTGTGACATCAGTTGATGTCCTGAGTTAGCTCTCCCGGTCCCCACCCGCGAGCAAGACCGACGCGTTGAGATGTGATATTGTGCGGTGTGGTGTGCGTGGCTGGGAACCGTTGAAAACAACTGCGTTTTCAGTGGTCAATATCAAATACAATGTTAAGCCTGCTTGTTGCTTTTTATTGTTTATCGTGGATTTAATTGCGGGATTAATTTGATGTTTCGTTTTCTGCTCATTATTTCTGCGCACGTGGTGGAAACTTGATATTTTTTATTATCATCAGAGTGCAACAGAGTATCACTGGTGTGGTGCCTGTTCATTTTGTTAACATTAACTCGTAATCTTCCGTCCGCCTTCACTTACCACGTAATTATATTATCTCCATGTAAACAAGGAAAAATTATGTCGGTGGGATGTAATTGTATTTCCTTCGACGTGTTCAATTGTTTGTTTTTTAAGATTACTCATTTAATACTTTATTCAATTTCCTCATTTCCTACTCTTCCAAGATAAGTAAGATGAATCGAAGAAGTAATTTTCTTGAGTAGAACATACTTGATTCATTGAACATAGTTGAACATACAAAATTTGAACTGACCATCGTATTTGAAGAGTTTATCATATCATTTATATTATGTTTCCGCGTAATTTTTTTCGTTATTGACACGGTTATAAATATCTTGTTTGAATTTACAAGAAGTTACCGTACGTGGCAGTCGTAACGTTTCAAATCACGCACTTATTGCCCACAATTACATAAAAAATATTTCCTTTATTCTCAGTCGTGCTAAATATACTGTCTTGAATTATATGCAATATTATTAATTAATTATTATAAAAACTATCAATTGCTATGAAAACATTTGTGTAAATTATCGCTATAAAATGAATGAGTAATACTAGTGGGTTAAATTAACATCATCCAGTGGGTTTCATTATTATTAAAGAAAGTGTGGAAAATGTGTTCGACTTTATGCAATCACTTCTAGATCCATTGGGACTAGATTTTGTTACTCGTACCTATCTATAATAATACTATCCCACAGCAGGCTACAAAAGTGCCCTTGGCTTTAAGACACCAGAACGGCTATAGATCTCGGGACCAGTAGGAGGTGATGTGTCCCGCTCTCTGATGTATAAAATCGTCTATCCATAAAAAACCGAGAGGCACGCCCACAGTTTCAGCCCTCCTCCTACTCTTCCCCACTGCCTGCTCCAGGATGCTCCCTCTCCTGCCATTGAAGCGCCTCCCCCGCCGGTACCCCCGCGCGTGCCCCCCGCGGCCACCATTCCCCTCAACACCTCCACTGCCCCGAGAGCCGCCACCATCACCGCCACCGCCGATCTGCGACCGAGTGGCGGCGGCGGCGGCAGCGCCCAGCGTGAAGGAGGTCCTTAGCGACGCGTTTTACATCCACCGCAGTCAGAGCTACTCTTTTTTAATTTTTTCCCTTCTCCCCTCCCCCTCTCTTCTTTCCCTTTTATTTCCTATTTTTCTTTTTTCGAAAAAGAAGCGGGCGCGGCTTCGCGGCTACTCGGAAGAGGGGGCGGGTCCCGCGGCGCGGTGCGGCGTGGCCGAGGCCAGGGCCGGGCGCCCCGAGAGCGTCGCATGCAAAGTATGGTCCCGCGGTTTCCGGCGATATTTAAAGGAAGTGCACTGGCGGTGGCAGTGGGCGTGACGTTGAAATTGAAATCCCCCTCGGCCGCGCTTGGGTTCCCGACTCTTCCGTAGGGGGGGGCGGGAGGCGGGGGCGGAGGTGGGGGCGGAGGCGAGGGCGACGAGGGCAAGGTGGTGGCGGCGAAGCGGGGGCGGGAAGCAGCCGGCTACTTTGGGCCTCTGCGTGCTGTTGCTTGGCGCCGTGCCTCGCGGACCCCCTCTCCCCCTCTCTGCCTCCCCCTTCAGGGTTGCGACGCGCGAGACTGCCCAACCGCCAACCGCCAACCGCTCAACCGCTCAACCGCCCAATCGCCCGACGGCTCGGTGGCGCGTGGGGCCAGACCTCTGGCGTAGTACTGATAGTGGAAATTTGCTGTATGAAGTGGGAGGCGGCGAGAGTAGCAACATGCGAGGCGCGTATGAGGAAGTTTCTGTAGAAGGAATACTGGTGATAAGACCTGTTTGACCGCTGAACAGATTGCGAAATGAAGAGGCGACTGCTGTAATAGTGTTCGCGTTTAAGACGGAGGTGATGGTAGGCGAAGATTCGAAATAGAAACGGCGCTAATAGCACAAGCGATTCTCGACAAGCGTATAGCGTACGGCATTCGCTAGAACTACAGAAACAGAATGTAGTGTTCCAGTCGACTGTGTTCTTGGCAGTCGATGATGTTGGTAAAATAAACACAATAAAACTATTAAAAGACATAAGGAGTAAATTGATATCATGAGGTAAACCGGCCGCAATGACAAAAAAGTAGAAAACTTATACCATTAGGAAAGAAGGCGAGTTGGTGCTGTTGGTGTCGAGTTGAGTATTTGCGAGGGGAGAATATGACGGTATAACAAACGAAAGTGATCATTTTCGTTGCGAGAAAAGTTGCCGCGTCGATGCGAGCAGCTGACGAAATAGAGCCAAAGAGCCGACGAACCTCTCGGCAACAGTGCGTTTCCCCTCCTCCCTCTCCCACCGACATGCCGTGGAGATGACGCGGTCCACATCTCTCGCACCGCTTCGGTCCTGTTTCGCTCGCCGCCGCGTCCGTAACGAACCCACCACCACCACCACCACCACCATCGGCTGGCGCGTACGTCGCCCAGCACGAAAGAAAGGTTGTCATATTTACTCCCTCTCGCCGCGCAGGCGTCACCGCGTCCGCCTCCGTCGCCTGTCCATCCTCCTGTCCCTCGGACGCCTTCGCCATCTATCATCTTCTCCCCCTCCTCCCCCTCCTCCGAGGTCGTGCTTCGTTTCATCAGGCCGTTTGTCGAGTGTCGTGCGGACCGCACCTCCCGGTGTACAGACCGCGCGGCTGGCTATTATTGGGATAAGGACAGTATTCACGGAGGCCGGTTCGTCGGGAGGCAATATTGTGCCATTAGCACCGCCACGGTAAACACTCCGCTACCTTGAGCTGTCATTTTCTGTTACGCTTCTCACCGCGCGCGTATTTTAAGGATGTGCTTTTTTCTCGGACTACAGACGCGCGACTGTGTTCGAGGGAGGGACCTGGTAGTCAGCGGGGACTTCGCCTCGCCGTTATTGTCGCCGATGACAGTTTTACGTGAACGACGAAGTGGTTCGGAAATTGCCGCGTACCGAAGAATTATTTTGCCGCGCTGGAAAGCGACTGGCTGATGCCATGAAGGACTCTTTGTGCTCGTATGGCGTCCGTTTCTGATCGCAAGTTTATTATGAATCGTACTTGCTTCGTTTTCCAGCGAAACGTGATTATTTAAAGACGTGCATGAAGTTTTCTAAAAGTGAACGCAACCTCAAAAAGCAGTTTGTCGTTTTCCAAGTTTAACTTGTGTGGGCCAGAGTGGTATCAATGAAAAAAGCCACTATTGTTCACTCGTATAGTTTGACGTGTGCGAGAATGTATCCGTTATTATGAGAGGGGTAAGTTTGTGAACATTTTGAAGTTCGGAAATAGGCTAGTTCAAACATCGTTTGTTATCCCTTCATTCACTTACTTCTTTTGAATCGTCGAGTCGTCTGTTTAAGGTGTCATTGTTAGTTATTTTTGTCTTATAATTGACTTGTCAATATGTTCAGTCTGGAAATTGCTTTCGAGGAGTCAGGCACTTTTTCATGGAGGTGGAATATGAATTTTTATTTCAATATAAATTGGAGAAGTAAAACTTCCTTGCTGTTATTTGTGTTAGTTTGGGTGTACTATTGATGATTCCACTGTACACTCCAAGTAGACAAGACCGTTTTCATTAGAACTTTGCGTCGTGAAAAGTGAACATTAAACCGCGTCTCGGAAATCGTCTTGCCGTAAAACGCCCACCTTCATTCTGCAATATGCACTTGTCTCATTGTGTTTCAAGCGGTGGACAAATAAATTAGGATATCGTGGTTGTGTCGTTACAAAAGCACTGTAGTAAGCTCTCTCTGATCAGTCAATTTATGTTCTAAACGGCGAATGCACAGGCTCGGCGTGGCCACGCTCTCTTTACGACGAAAGTATTTTCCCGCCTTGACAGGACAACAGTATATAAGTTCTGAAAGCGTGTTCGCCAATCTTTCCGAGCGTGGCGGTTCAACGATCCTCCCATCGTCTTACAAGTGACCTCCCTTTAGTTGAACACAACGCTCGAACCAGCTTCACGTGGGCTTCCACGGGACTCAACCGCGCTTTTTCTCGCTTGCTACAAGACGCGCCGAGCGAATTCGCGCGTCGGAACATTTACTTGTCGAAGTGGAAAGGCTCTGGTTTTAAAGTGACTCTTCCCTGCGTCATGAAGTATTTAATGATATGTTCCGAGATGTGCTTTTAGTGTTACATGTTGTCTAGCGGGCGAACCGAGTGGATTCCGTGTGTGTGAGCGGGCAGAGGAATTTGTTGGAACATGAAGTTCATTGTTGTGAGTATTAAGTCTCTCTGGCGATTGGGTGTAGGACTTGAAAGACCGAACGAGCCATTTTGTTAGGTGACAATGGTGAAAAACACCGATTTAATTTTTTTACGAAAATGGTGTATGAAAGAGAATATCTAAATCCGATGTCGAATTTTACGTAAGGCATCACATAGGTAGCCAGACGTAATATAATTGATCGTGTTCTTGAGATATTGAAAAATAATAGTAAAAAATGAAGCTGATCTGTTAAAAAAGTAAAACTACTTTCATTAATAACTATATTGTAAAAAGATGTGTATTTATAAAAATCTCGATGTGGGTAGACGTTCCCTGTTCAAAAGGTATGGAAATTTGTGAACGGTTAAATCATACTTCAAAATTTATAAATAGTCGACTGTTGATTTCAAAAACCGTGCAATGACAGTGAAACGTAACAAACATCTGTCCGTTACCTTTTTCGTTCGACTACTCGCCAACCGCTAGTAAGAAATAAATACATAAATTGGTTATTTCCCAAAAATATAATAGAATGTTTATTGCATTTGTTGCTAGTCACAATTTCACGTCAATTTCACTTACTAGAAAATTACAATTCACTTCGCATGGATATCTGAGAACTTTCCAACGTATTTGTACCAGTTTCTCAAGCATTCTGCTTGTTTATGTAAGACAACTGGCTAATTTCACCTCGTTACTAGGCTAGGGTTGTCATACGTCCCGATTAATCGGAAATGTCAATTTTTTTACTTTTTTTCCCGGTATCCCAAGAAAGCCTAGTCGGGACGCCAAAAGCCAGATTTTTTAAAGTAGTTTGAGCAGTTGATTGAAGACAATTTTCGAGAGAATTATCATGCCTCATGGAGTGAAGTGCAGTCTGGTGGCCCTCTTCGCACTAAATTTAATTTCTATGTATTTATATTTCTTTTTAATTTTATTTATTTATAATGTATTTATATTTTTTAATTTTATATTTCTTTTTAAGTATGTAAACTGTTAAGTTTCTGAGAGTTCTGTAAGTTGCTCGTTCTTATGCAATTTACGCGTTATGTCAAAAGTAAAACCGAAACGTAAATGCAATTTCAGTGACTGTTACATAAAAGTATAACCTGATATAAAAAGGGTGAGGGGAATGGAAACGCACTCCGCAAACTTTGTTCTTACTATTATTCAATTGAGCACGTCTGGCATTTTTCATCATCATTTTCAGACCAAGCAACGATAAAGCAAGTATTTAAGGAGAGGCATGCAGTTCAAATCTCACAAGCTATTTTATAAAGGAAGATACAAAAGAAAAAACATTTCTTGGTGCGGCTGAATTAAAAACAGCATATAGAACAGTAAAATATCACCATTCAGTTAAGTTACTTGATTGCATGACAAAATTATGTTCGGTTATGTATCCCGATTCTTTTATTGCTAAAAAGCAAAATACCGCAAGCACAAAAGCCGCAGCAACGATCAAAGAAGACGCTCTTCACCACTGGCGGATCCAGGGACAGGGGGGCATGCCTACCTTTATGTCGCGAAATTGATTTAAATATTATTTATGTTCGAATTATGTAATTATTTAAACTATAATATTGTGTAATATATCTACACTCCATAAATAATATACAAAATAATTAAAAATTGGTTTATTATTTAACAAAAATCTACGATCCCCCACCCCCACTCTAAAACGAAAATGGGTTGGATCCACCCCTGATGTTTACAAAGAAAGAGCAGCAACTGATGTCACTGCATCACCTCCGACCGGGAGGTCCTAGGTTCGAGTCCTGACGGCGGCAGGATTTTCGACCCTAGCTTTTCATCTAGGTCGAATTCAGTTGCTGTCTGGAGGAGAATTCTAGCGGCCGGCTCTAATCGGTAGTTTTTCGAGGTTTCTCCGATCAACACCAGGCGAATGCTGGAGCAGTACCCTAACAAACGGGCCACGGACCGCGCGCGATCTGTCCTTCTCATTCCTTGTCCTATCCTCTCCCCTTACACACACACGCTTACACTAACATGCACTACACTACCACATATTCCGGGAGACCAGTCGGGAGCTTAGAGCTTGTCCCGGCTGGGGTGATGCCCCGCTGGTGAGAGAGTCCAGGTTAGGGGGAAACCCCATTAGCCGACGGTAGGTCGGCGCCGGATCTCGCCATCCAGCGGGGGAAGATCTCCGCGATCTCCCGAGAAGAAAAACATGCACTACACTAACGGGACTAATGACCAAAGCAGTTGACGCGCCCGGAAACACGAAATAATCATTAAATCAATGACGGGGAGGGTTGCGGGCGTCGCCGGGCCAAGCGGCCCGGTGCGGCGCGGCGGTCCCGCGGCCCGCTGCGCGCACGGCCTGCCGCGCCGCGCCGCGCCGTCCCGAGCCCGCCGAGAGCGCCGAGAGCGCCGAGCCGCGCCGGGCGCGACACGTGGGCGCCTAACGAGCCTGCAATTGTCCATTCTGGACGCGCTGTGCGCAGAAGTAGGCTGCGGCAAGCGGCCGGGTGAACGGGCGGGCGAGCGGGCGGAGGTCGCGCTAGCGGATGGACGGCACGGGATGGGATGGACCGCGGGCGGCCAGGCAGGCAGGCAGGCGGGCGTACGTACGGGCAACGGACGGGCAACGGACGGACAACGGACGGACGGACAATGGACGGACAATGGACGGACGGACGGACGGACAACGGACGGACGGACAACGGACGGACGGACAACGGACGGACGGACAACGGACGGACGAACACGGACGGAGGCACGGAGGACGGCAACGGACGGGACGGGCAACGGACGGACGGGCAACGGACGGACGGACAACGGACGGACGAACGGTTGAACGGACCGACAGCGAGCGGCCCGCGCGCACACCGCCACGTCTAGAAATTTTGCGATACTTCCAATACGTATAGTATCGATATCTTTGTTAAATGGATGCCAAAATTACCGAATGGAAAAATGATGCATCGAATGTTTCAATCGCTTTCCTCCATCGCTTAGAAACTTTTCTATACTTGCGATATTTAGAAAAGCGTACAATTTTTTCTATATTCTGTATTTACGTATTTCTGTATATCCTCAATATCGTAACGGTGACGAAAAATTACTCTAACGGTGACGAAAAACTACTCTATTGACTTATAAAGCGATTGTTCCTATTGTATCAACATTTTAAGTACGAGATTGCGCCTCATTGTGACGTTACATAAGGCTATTTAGCAGTATTGTTACAGCGAAATTTTTGAAACCGATAAATGTGGAAAAATTGAAGGTTCCATTTTTCAGATATCTTATACGATCGATACTTCTTATGCAGCATACCTAAAACTATTATCAACATTATTGCCGTTGCAAATAACGCTTAGTGTTAGAATTTCAGGAAACCTTAATAATGTTTTAATTTTTCATCCGTAGTAATGTGTTAAATATACAGTTTCTATTAATTGTTTAATATTTCCGACACCTTCCATATTCGTGATATCATTATATATGTACGACTGTTGGAATTAGATATATGTAGTTGCTTTATGACATTCGTAACTATTCGTTTTTCGGCAATGCGTTCAGAATTGAAGTAAAACCGTATGCGTAGGACAGATAGAATTATATACGTTCGCTAAAACACGTGAGCTGCGCTGTCCGTTCTGTCCCAGCTGTTGGGCAAGCGGGCCACTGTGCCACACGGCTTAGGCAGCGGAGGAGCGTCGCGTCGGCTCCTCTGCCGGCGGATCGCGCGCTCTTGAAGACGCCACGGGCGGCCTAAGAATAGCGCGTTCGGCGGGGGCTGAATGCGGACTCTTCCCGCCCCTCCCTCCTGCCCCTCTTCCCATCCCCCGCTCCCACCTTCAGCCGCCTATCCGTGCACCGCCCACCCCCTCGCCCGTCCCCCCGCCCGCCACCTCGCCCGCCCCTCGCCCGCCCCTCGCCCACCCCCTCGCCCGACCCCTCGCCCGACCCCTCGCCCGCCACCTCGCCCGCCCTCTCGCCCGCCCTCTCGCCCGCCCCCTCGCCCACCATCTCGCCCACCTCGCCCGCCGCCTCGCCCGCCTCCTCGCCCCCCGTCCCCTCGACCCCCCGCCCCCTCGAACCCCCCGCTCCCTCGCCTGCCCTCTCGCCCGCCACCCCGCCCGCCCCCTCGCCCGCACCCCCCGTCCCCTCGCCCCCCCGCCCCCTGCCCCCCCGCCCCCTCGCCCGCCCGACCCGCGCGCCGCGACCGAAGCGTCACCGACGCTGTGGGAAGGCTTTATGTCGAAGCACACGCGCGTCGGGATGCGGGAGTTCAAAAGGTTTCAAAGATTAATTGTGTCAGAAAGTTTCCGGTGCGTGACGTCGGGAAGGAGCAACTACGACTACTTTACTGTTCAGATTCAAATACTCTGCGATCCTGGAGTTCTGTGGCGTAAGACTGTTCCCACTCGACACCTTCGTCCGAAGAGTTGAGATTCAATCGTCGCCTTGAGAGTGGAAATTCGATCGCGGAAAATCCTGAACGGATATTTTGGGAGGGGAAATAAAACTTGGGATTCAAGTCGTGGCATGCCGTGATTTGATTCGAGTCGTGGCATGTTAAGAGAACCTTCGAGTAATCGTTCTTTAACAGCCAGCGCATTCCAACGTCAGTGCATTTCAAATCAAGTAGCTAGACGGAAGTTGGTTTAATAGCCTACACAGGTCAGTTAAGTTGAAATAATTAAGTTCCTGTTCCACAAAGCTTTGTTTCATACTTTTGTACGTAAATATTTTATTTATTTGTTGTTTCAATAAACTATCGATAGGTAAATAATATATGACACCTCGAGCAAACTCAATATTAATTCAACCTCTTATTGTGGTACACTTGTAGTACAAATGTCAAATGTACAAATCTGATATTTTTAGTGGTACAATCTCAATAATTATCCCAATTATCACTGCAATTACATTGAAGAAGAGCTCGTACACATTTATTTGCGCTTATGCACTAAAAACCGATCTGGAAAACGCAGACGAAGGACTTTTTGTATTTTGAGCATTGTTAGTGGATGCAATCAATGTATCGTTTATTTTACTATGGTGACATTACTATTGCTTTTTATAATTTTTCTATATTGGGTATGAAATGGCTGGTCGTAAGAAAATATTACGTTCAGGAGAATAAATTTACTTGATGTCACCCGGTAAAGAAAATGTCAGTAATTGACTAAATTTTTTTATGCCAAATTGACATTAAGAGTAATCAAAAATTAAAATTGCTGTTGACAATCCTGTATGCATTAGAAGAGTAAGAATGTATTGGAAATGTAGGCTTCAACAAAAGATCTCCTCAAGAAGACAACTCGGACAATTGACTTGTCGAAATACAAAGTTCATTACGATTTCCGTTCCTTACTATCAGGTTGGATGACTGATTTGACGTATAAACGATAACTATGTTGACCTACGGATGATGGTGGACCACCGCTGAATGGACAGGAAAGGGAACCCCAAGGAAACTTAAAAGAACTTCGAGAAAACCCGATTGATGAAATCTCAATCGTATTGTTTTTCTTCTTCTTCAGTTTTTCTTAATCCATTGCGGAATCCTGATTTTGTCCCTTACTTTTGGTTACGAACACTAAATGTAGATATCTCTCACCGAAAAGTTAACATATAGTTCTTGTTTCTGTTTTCGACGTTTAAGGATAAACATAAATGAATAATCAAATTAATAATAAAATGTACCTTTCTTGAACACTTTTCTTCCTCCACAACATTTCCAAGGTGCGCCCGAAATATCAGTGCCCTAGTTCTTGGAAGTAGAAAAATAGTGTTCACTCGACACTAGATCCCCTAAATACCGAAAGTAGCGCATTCCTTTGTGCCGTCAATTCCACAATTTTTTTTATCAAGTAGGCAGGAAACTTTAGTAGTAAACCAGTAGGCGTGTTTTGGGAGCCACCAATTTACTGAAAATCAGTATTAAAATGTTCGAAAATCTTCAGCATCCAATTGTTATCATTTCTCCTCAACTCTGCCGCAGTAATCCGGTGAGAGGACGTTAAATGAAGGCGGCGGTGTTACTCTCAATTTCGGGACTGTACTACGCCCCCTGTTCGAATACAAAGGAAGATTCGCGTCCGGCTCACCGTTGCATTGCGCCAGCTCTATGCGAAAGAGCTCCGCTTCGCAGCGGCCGCGGTGCGGGGCGGCGTTTCTCTTTGCGCCCGGGCGCGGGGGCGTGGCGCAATCGCTCGGGGCCCGCGCGCCAACAGCTCCAACGGCCCCGCCGCCAGAGACGCCACCCGCGCCAACCGCGCCGCCGGGAGAGGCGCCACCACAAGACGCGGGAAGCTGAGATTCCCCGGCGCCGCCGGACGGTTCCGCGGCGGCTCTTCGGATGCAGTCGCCGTGTCAATTACTTCTTGAACTATTTGTATGAACATGTTTCTCATTCCAACGCTCGCACCGGTAGCGGTATCTCAGTGCATCAACTGATATCACTGCAGCGCTTCTGTCCGGGAGGTCCTAGGTTCGAGTCCTGATGGCGACAGGATTTTCGACACTAGCTTTTCAGCTGGGTCGAATTCAGTCGCTGTCTGGAGGAGTATTCTAGCGTCCGGCTGCTCTGATCGGTAGTTTTCCGTGGTTTCTCCGATCAACGCCAGGTGAATGCCGGAGCAGTACCCTACCAAACGGGCCACGGACCGTGCGCGATCTGTCCTTCCTCTTCCTTGTCCTATCCTCTCCTCTTACACACACACTTACACTAACATGCGCTACACTACCACACATTCCGGGAGACCGATCGGGAGCATAGTGCTTGTCCTGACTGGGGCGGTGCCCCGCTGGTTGGAGAGTCCTGGTTAGGGGGAAACCCCACTAGCCGACGGTAGGTCGGTGCCGGATCTCGCCATCCAGCGGGGGAAGTTCACCGCCATCTCCCGAGAAAAAATGCACTACACTAACGGGACTAATGACCAAAGCAGTTCACGCGCCCGGAAACACGAAAAAATCAATCAATCAATCCAACGCTCACACACTGGCTTTGGTGGCTCAGGGCATTAACGAGTGTCACGGCAGTGCGTCTGGCCGAGAGATCCTAGAGTTCGAGTCCTAACGGTGGCAGGTTTTCAACACTAGATAGATAGGTCGAATTCAGCCGCTGTCTGGAATTCTAGCGGTCGGCCGCTCTGATCTATAAATTTCCGACCAACACTAGGCGAATGCCGGAACAGTACACAAACAAATAAGTCACGGACCACACGCAATATTTCCTTCCTATTCCTTGTTCTATCCTCACCCCTTACGTACACACACTTACATGCTCAGCACTACCACACATCTCGGTGTTCTCGGCTGGGTAGTGCCCCGCTGGTGGGACACACGCGAAGTTGGAATGTATATAAATATGAAACAATTGAGTAGTTTTCGTCTGTTGAGTAGTCTGTTATATTTAATACTTGCCGCATTGTCCATAACTTTCTAAATTCATATTCTTAAATAAATAGCAAATAACACACTTGGCGAAAAGCCCGTTGTTATTTGAGAAGTAGCACTTCCTGTGAACCAGCAATGTGTAAACATAAATAATAATAGTAGTAATAATTATATTATTAATAATAATAGTAATAATAATTATAATATTAATAATAATAGTGATAATAATAATAGTAATAATAATTATTATTAATATAGTAATTATTATTATTATTATTGTTGTGAAAATAGTAATAATAATAAAGCATGCTTTTTAGCGATCTCTGCTGTTCGTGTCATCTTGCCCTGCTCATTGCCAGCGTTGTGCGGCGCGCCGCGGCCCTCCGTCGCATCCCTCTCTCCGCGCCGCCCCCGGTTTCCGCGGTGTCGGCAGCGGCTGCGACCGCGACCGCGAGCGGGGGCGTGGGCGGGCGCAGTTGTCGGCTTGAAACGGCGCGCCGTGTATCGCGGGGGTGTATCGTTGGCCTTTGTCACGGGCGCGAGCGCCGGCGGGGGAGGGGCAGTGCAGACGGGCAGGGCGCAGGACAGGGTGGGAACGGGGACGCCGGCGCCGACGCCGACGAGGGCGTGTTGCAGTCGCCCGCTCCGAGGACAAGTCCTCGTCCCCTGCCGCGCTCTGGACCCTCCATCCCGGCTTCCCCGTGCTTTTTCCCTCTGACGACGAACAAATTCTGGCTTTCAGGGCGGACGCGGTTGGGCACACAACTACTGATTTTTTTTTGTTTATTTATCTATTTGCTTAGTTATTTATCTATTTATTTGTTTGCTTATTTACCTATTTATTTACGTATTTACTTTTGTATTTACTTATTAGGCTATTTTTCGTAAAACATTGTAGGATAAGTCCTGCGGGGAAAAATATAACCTTGCATGACTTTACGATATTATTTGGGGACGAGAGTAGCTGAATGTAGGTGTAGATGAATTTCCACGGAGTTCGGTAAAAATGTTGGCGATTATAGTAGACCACTTACTGATGTCAATTTTAGAACTTTTCTTCTCCGGAAGAGAATAGTAGTTTTTTCATGAAATACTTGTTGAATAAATGAAACTGACAAAGAAAAACCAAATATTGTTTTAAAGCATGTTTGCTCAGACATTATAATCAAATTCAAATATTTATATACTTGTGTTTAAAAAGATAGTTGCAGTCTTTATCTGACATTGTGGGTGAGATAAAAGCCCAACGTTCAATTAATATCCAGAAAAAGACAAGCAACCTTCTCGTCATTTGTTTTTTTCGAGTTTGGGAAACTACCGTAAATACACGTAGTTAGTTTAAAGGACTTAAAGCAGGAGATTTATGCTGCAAGGCCAACATTTCAACTTAAGTACCGAATACATTGTTGCTTTAAGGAATGTAATCTTGTACATCTCCGAACGTATGCGGAAAAATAAAATATCTATTGTGTTACACAAGTCATCAATACAATTTAACTCACTTGAACGAATTCAGAACACAAGAAACTCTTTGATGTCGAATTATTTACGTCGTGCTTGTTAAAGCGTAGTAGACATTTTAGTAATCGAATTTTCTCTGCGTCTTGCGCAATTTACTCATGAATACATTCGGATCGAGAAATCTCCTAATGGAATGATCGTGATCAGCTTTGCAATACATGGCAACACGAAGTAGAAGATCGAACATTGAGTGTCTCTTGAGAATACGACTTTTGCTTTTACAGAAGATTGCAAGTTGTGACGAAAATTTCTAAATCTCTTATGTTTTTTACGTGTCGCGTTTCATACATTTTAGAAACAAAGGAAAAGGTCCCTGTCTCTCTGAAGATGTTTCTTATATCTCAACAAGCACCCACATGAATAAATGTAGGTACGCAGTAAATTATAAAAATTAAACAACGACAGAACTGTATTTGTCATTGCCAAACGAACATATCGGGAATATACTGCAGGAGGAAAACGAAACGCCTTGTTTTATTTTTACAAATAAAGTTATGCCCTTATTCCCGGGTTGAACCCCGAAACCAGAAATTTATTTAGGACCCACTCATCCTTAAATTATGCCCCTCTTTCTCCACACGCACGAGCCACGCGGCACACATCTGGGAGTCCCGACGCCGCTGCACCCCGACTCGTCTCGTCTCGTCGCCGCGACGGCGACGCCGTTGTGAAGATAGGTTGGCATCTGCGCTATTTTATGTACGTCGGCATTACGGGGACGACACGTCCCTCGGCGAGGCTCCGCACGTACGTATTTCCCTTTAAGAACAATCGTAAATCAGATGTACTTGAAATACCCCTCCGCGGCGCAGTTATAATTTACTCCACTTTACTACGGCTTTTCAAAATAGTCGCTGCGAATTTTTGCGCACGCGGTTCTATATTTGAGACAATTCCCCCGAGAGGTTTTGCCCGCCGGTTTGCGTGTGAATGTAAGAAGATGAGCACACGCGGGATGAAAGGAATTATCCGACGAGGTGCGCAGGCTGGCGGGTCTGGGAGGTCACGATGTTGTGGTGTTGCTGTTTAACTCCGCTGCCCGCGTGCCGGAAATGTTGCCATGGAATTCCGATGTGAAGCGGTCTGCGTCAGCAAATAAGTTAGGTGCAATAAAGTCACGGCGCGCTGAGGGTAATTGTAAGGTTAGATTTCCACATCGGATTATTCGTGGTCAATTGGAATGCTCTGTCCGAACAAACCTTCTGTAATGCATAAACGTTCATGCGAGTTTTCCATTCCAATCGTTCTTCATAATTTGTCATAATTGTGTTTTCCGCCTTTCTTGGCATTTTCGCAAAGTATGACTGTGGAGCTTGCCGTTTTTTACTACCAGTTCCCTAGGAAAGCCTCATTGGGGGATTTTGACGTGTTTGTTGTTTGAGGCTACAAGTAACACAGGTAACCACAGGCAGTGGCTAAGTTAATATACTGCACAAAAGCCTTGAGTACTGCCAGTGTATTAAGAGTTCTCTATTCACTTCTAACAGTAGTTGGAAATTACCTTATTGCTTATTTCGATTTGCTATTGAATCCAATTCCTCAGAGGAAATAACTGAGTATTGATACTGACAGTGGCTGCGGGATGTCGACTATACACGTCATGCTACCAACGGTGTCATGTTTCCTATTTTCCCAGAGTTTATTTCAAAGATTTGAAAAAAAATCATTCAGAATTTAGCACCACGCTAGCAACGCAGATGTATGCCTCGTCAACTGCATAATGAGGGAACATACCCCGCGTCACACAGAGACCTTCAGCCTCAACGACGCTTCCGCGCGTTGAACGATGTTGCTGTGAGCTTTTGAGTGATGTGTTATCGTTGCTCCGCGCATGGTGAGAAGAAACCGGACGTTTAGGCATCCGTCATTCTGATCTCTCTTCTTTCCTCTCACAGCTAACTTCCACGTTCTCTTGGGAGTATTTCTGTCCTGTACCGGAACACCAGCGTCGGAAATGTAATGGATTTCGTAGCTCCGTATGAATGTTTTTGTTTTACTTTTTCTTCTCAATCTTTTGTTTCGCGACTTTTGTTTTTATAATGTTGGTTTTTGTTCTTCCATCTTTTTTGTTTCTGTTTGTTTGTTTCCTAATTTGCTTCTTCCGCCGGTGATCCTTGTTCTTCGCCTATCCTGAGGCACTATATATGCCAATAAATTTTAAATTAAAATTCGTGTTAACTTTATAGCTGTGTAATAGTGTTTTGTGTGACGAAACGCATACACGGATACATTTTTTTAAATCGACTGTCTTGAAATATTTTCCTAGAAATGGAAAATTAAACATAGCTTTACCTTGTGTGAAGATGTAAAATCTGAGTGTTTTTAAAGGTTTGTTGGATTCTGTTATAAATACTATCTGTGGAGACATTTCTTCGAAATAGTATAATTATAGTTAAATAGGTTTTTTTAATTTTATATTTCATGGAATGAAAATTATGTATACATCGAATGAAGTTTCAAAAATGAGAAGATATTAAGGAATAGTGATTTGAATGAGGATTTGTGTAAAATTGAGGAGCATATTATTGAAATATCGGTAAGAAAAAGTATTTTTTCTCTTACCTGATCAAGTATGGTAATTTTGCGAAATATGTGTTTTTTGTATACGACTTCCCTCATATTACGATACAAATAAATCGAATAATACAAAGGGTAATTAACATGTATTTTTTCATTAAATTGTACAATATTTCCCTACTTCGTAAGCAGACGTACTCCGTAGTCACAAAACGCCCTGTAAGCATAGCCCTCTCGGCTGTAACATTATCCGGGGGCGTGGGAGGACGGGGCGTGGAATATGGAGTGTAAACCGCCACACGGCTCAGCTCTGCTTGGCCCTGCCCGGCTCGTCCGCCGCCCCGCGACCTGTCACGAGCAACAAGTTGGGGCTGCGCTGCACGTGCTGTAAAGCGCCGGCGCTCGTAAACACCCGAAGCAGCTGCGGCGGCGGCGGCCGCGGTCCCGGAGACGACGCGGGCGCGGTCATTCCGCGCAGGTCGTGCACGGGATTGAGGTTGGCTTAAAGACAGCCACGACAGGGCGTTCTCGCCGCTGCCCTTTTTGGAACGATTCGTCTCCTTGCAGGGCCTGGCCGGCCCGTAATGTAGGGTGGTCGGGCATCAACTGTTGTCACTGCACTGCCTTTGACCGATTGATTGATTGATTTTTTCGTGTTTCCGGGCGCGTCAACTGCTTTGGTCACTAGTCCCGTTAGTGTGGTGCATGTTTTTTTCTCAGGAGATGGGGGTGATCTTCCCTCACTGGATGGCGAGATCCGGCGCCGACCTACCGTCGGCTAGTGGGGTTTCCCCCTAACCATGACTCTCCCACCAGCGGGGCACCGCCCAAGCCGGGACAAGCTCTGAGCTCCCGACAGGTCTCCCGGAATATGTGGTAGTGTAGTGCATATTAGTGTGTGTGTGTGTAAGCGGAGAGGATAGGACAAGGAAGATGAAGGACAGATCGCGCGCGGTCCGTGGCCCGTTTGTTAGGGTACTGCTCCCGCATTCGCCTGGTGTTCATCGGAGAAACCACGAAAACTACCGATCAGAGCAGCCGGCCGCTAGAATTCTCCTCCAGACAGCGACTGAATTCGACCTAACTGAAAAGCTAGTGTCGAAAATCTTGCCGCCGGCAGCACTCGAACTTAGGACCTCCCGGTCAGAGGCGCTGCAGTGATGTCAGTTGATGCACTGAGCTACCGCTCCCGGTGTCTTTGACCGAGAGGTCCTAGGGTTCCTTACCCGCCGGTTGGCAGGATTTTCGACACTAGCTAGATAGCTAGTTCGAGTTCTGTCTGGAGGAGGATTCTAGCGACCGGCTGCTCTGATCGGTAGTTTTCCGTGGGTTCTCCGATCAACACCAGGCGAATGCCGGAGCAGTACCTTAACAAATGAGACACGGACCGTGCGCGATCTTCCCTTCGTCCTCCTGGTCCTATCCTTATCCCTTATTTACACATACAGAAACATGCACTCCACTACTACACATTCCGGGAGACCGGCCACGAGTTTACAGCTTGTCCCGGCTGGGACGGTACCCCGCTGATGGGAGATACCTGATTGGGGAAAACCAGTAAGCCGATGGTAACTCGGCACCTGATTTCACCATCTAACGGAGGAAGATCACCGCCACCTCCCGAGAAAAGACATACACTACACTTACGGACTGGGCGCATCACCTTAGCAGCTGATGCGCCCTAATCATCAATCAATCAATCAATCAGGGAGGTCGGACCGCTCGCCTTTCATCTCGGGGTAAGGGTATCCGAATCCCAGTGGAACCTTGTGGAATTTTTGATGGAAAATGCGGTATCATGTACGGTTTTTCCGGGGATCCCTCGTTTCCTCTGCCACTTATTTCACCTTTGCTTTATCATCATTCATGTCAATATTGTCATCATTCATCACCCATCCATCAAATCCTCGGTATGGCCAAGAAAATGTATGACAGTCATACTTTTAACGCTCTGTAGCGAGATCGTTGGCATGTGGTTGGTGTATGAAACTGTTATATCTACGTTTCAACATGATCGAAGTCGGATCATGTTGAAACATAATCCAAGTCGATCGGAAAGGATGATCTAGTTTGAGTTTTAGGCAGAATTCATATAGTTGTATTTGGATCTATTCGTCTTCTGTTAGTATCGTGCCCTCACATCGATGTCGTAATGGTTTCCGAAAAACCCCTTCGTTCAGAAGAGAAGCCGACTATCGCATACTTGGTGAAAGAAAAACCGCGGCATGACTGAAGACAATTATCTATACAAAATTTGGTGGAGTATTGGACTTTCTGAATTTTACGTATTTCTCTAGGACATTTCTACACCAATAGTCCCTTGACAATGCGACTTGCAACATAAATTCAAGGTAGTGTGGAGACAATATAAGATGTGTAGTGTATTGTGGTAATATTCTCGAAAAAATATTTCTGTTACATCATCTTGAGTGCTTCTTTTGCGAATGGCTATATCGAACGTTCATATATCTGTTCTTCCATTCGTTAATCCGTTCGTCCCTCGTAAGTACTGGCCTACTTCACAAATAATCAGATGCTATTTTTGCATTGATTGAGAACAATGACCTATTATTCTGTCAGACAATCTATTAGTCAATTAGAAACGCACTATTACATAGCGAAGGACATTAGTCTCCTGTTTTCAATATACTTGTCATTGGCGATGATAAGTTAATGATTCTAAAAAAGAGTAAACAACTATTAATAAATGTCGAATGAATTAGGGTTGAAATAATACATATTACAGCTGGCGCCTTCTATTCCAATCGGGTTTTTGTTCTTATTTAACAGAAGTGATCATGCAGGGCAATATTTAAAAAATAATTCAACCTTCTTGAATTTCCCAGGTTAGTTCAAGTTGTTAATGCGAGAGTAATAGTTGAATCATTGAAATCGCAAATAAATTTTGATGAAACGATAATATTACAAGAAAATCACTAGTCAGAAGAAACTATGAAAGTATTGTGACTTCATTAGTTGATGGAATCACTATTGAGGACGGGCCAAAGCACTGCAAACTAGTGCATCTGATTTTCAGCGTGAAAGATAATAAATGAATCCTTTTAATTGTAATTAAAGTACGTGGGCTTATGTGGGCTTATCTGGAACGGTAGATGAAATTGTTGGATAGTGATGATGCGATGTGAATGAAGAAACATTTGTGAAATGAGACTGAGCGTACACGTAGAAAACTGGCGGAATACGCTTCATCCACCACAATTCCCACGTGGAATGGCCGCGATATGAGCAACGATACTTGATGGTAAACTAGCATGGTATGCTATGCTTCGTCCTGAACGTATAGAAAAGAAAACGTAGCTGAACCACATAGAAAATCCCGAAGCGCTATAATTTTGATTGACAGCGCGTCCCCTCATAAACGTTGGCTGCCGCCCGGGCAGATCTTCCGCTTTTCCGTCATTCACTGTAGTGTCACCTCGCGTGCTCTATGGCTATGGCATATGGCTCTAATCGCGTAGCGTCAGTTGCCTGTTGCGTATCCTTGAATCGTTTTGTCATCCAGTTTGGCGTAAGATTGTCGTTGAGACGTAAAATTTGTCGATGATTCCCTTCGCTCAAAATTACTTATTTTTTTATGACGCGGTGCATCTTTAGAGGGCCTTGCTACTGATTTCATCGCCTGCCTCCTCATCTTCTCCGTATCTTGTCGCCTCCTCCTCTCGTCACCTCCTCCACCACCGTCGCCACCGCCTCCGCCAACCGATAGAGGTGGCTCAGGGTATCAACTGATGTCACTGCAGTGCCTCTGAGCGGGAGGACCTGCAGTGCTTCTGACCTAGGGTTCGAGTTCCGACAGTGGCAGGATTTTCGACACTAGCTACATAGCTACGTCCGATTTAGTTGCTGTCTGGAGGAGAATACCCGAGGCCGGTTGCTCTGATCGGGGGTTTTCCGTGGTTTCTCCGATCAATACCAGACGAATCCCGGAGCAGCACCCTAACAAGCGGGTCATGGACCGCGCACGATCCTTCCTTACCCTTTCTTGTTCTATCCTCACTTCTTACTTACACACACTTACCCTAACATGACCTACACTACCACACATGCCGGGAAACCCGTTGGGAGAGTTTGTCCCGCCTGGAGCGGTGCCCCGCCGGTGGGAGATACCTGGTTGGAGAAAATCCCGCTAACCGACAGGTAGATCGACGCCGGCTCTCACCATCCAACGGGGAACGATCACCGCCAGCTCCCGAGGAAAAAAACATGCAATACACCTACGGGAGTAATGATCTCAGCAGTTGTGCGCCCGAAATTACTAATCAATCAATCAATCAATCAATCGCCTCAACCACCGCCTCTCCCTGCGCCTTCACCTCCACTTCTGCCCCTGCCTCTATCTCGAAGCAGGCTCTCGAGGAACACGGGAGGCGCGCGCGCGCTTTCGTGGTGTGCGTCGAAACCGGCTGCGCGCCGCCGCCGCCGCCGCCGCCAACAAGGCCGGGCGGGGCGTGCGCAAGGTCGCGTGCGAAGGAGACCAACCGCCAACGCCGCCGCTATCGCCGACGACGAGATGTCCCGAGTCGCGTTCTTACATATGCCTCGGCCCCGCACGTTCTACCCGGCGCTCTGTGACGATTCCGCTAGCTTTACGCGCTATCGACGGATATTAAGACGGCCCCACACATTCGGCATTCCCCGAGCAGCGGCGAGCTAGTGCTCGCGCTATCCCCAGCAGCTGACGTGTTCGGCGAATGTTCGCTCCCTTTGATGTGTCCTAGGGCGAACCTCGAATGTTCGTCACTCGGCAAATAGCAAGCAACTCATCCACACTACTCGGCATACGGCAAGCGGTTGCAGGGTGTTCGCCGAATAACGAATGTGTGGATCCGCCTTTATGATCAGGATCACACTAGGTCGCCGATTTTGTAATTGCCGTCCCCAGAATACTTGATGGTATGGGTATTCATGGGAGTGGGCGAAAGATGAGAGAGGAATGAGTATGATATTTCAGACGTGATATGTTATAGTAGGTGAAACCAACCACGACGCAGCAATGTGGTGAAACAACCCTTGCCTTTGGAGCCGGTGAGGTGATGCTGTTCATCAACTGATGTCACTGCATTGCCTCTGAATGGGAGGTTCTTGTGTTCGAGCCTCGGTAGTGGCAGGATTTTAAAAACTGATCGAATACAGTCCCTGCCTGGACAAGAACTCGAGTTTAGTTAGTTAGTTAGTTAGTTAATGCCTTATTTTACGTGGCGAGACTCGGGCCATCAGGCCCGCTCTTCCGTCTAAGCACACAAATTTCGTTACGCTCCTTTCAGCACCTAGCGAAGAGAGGAGGTATTATCTTGGGCGACGAAACAGGCGATCTCAATTTTGCTCAGAGGCTTCTTTTACGCTTGAGGATTTTTAACATGCAGTAAATCTACTACATGGGACAGCCGGCTTTACTTCCCCTTCGACGGGAGTTCGAGGGATTTTTTCGCCCTTAAGAATCCACGGCTTCGATCGGGTTTGAACCCGCAAACTCGGGTACAACAGTCCGTAACACTGACCGTTTACCACCGAATCCGCATCCCGAGTTTAGTCGTGTCTAGTTTTCAGTGGTATCTCCGATTAACATCAGAGGAATGCTGGTGCAGTGTCCTAACACAGCGGCCACGTAGCGCGAGCCATCTTTTTCTTCTTGTTCTATCCTCACTCCTTTCTAAAACACGCTTGCATGCCCTTTACTATGAATGGGGAAAGCCCTGCAGGCCGGTATGTTCGTCGGCGACGAATCTCACAATCCCGCGGGAAGAACACCATCATCTCCCGTGATTAAAAACCATGTACCATAGGTACGATAACAATAACCACAGCACTTGGTGCGCCCAGAAATACGAAAAGTCAAATTTTTTAAGTGTTGTCTGCGCTATCTCCCGTCCTCCAAGGAAATTCATTGGAAAAATCTGTAAGCCTGTGTTCCGTATGTGACCTATTAATATTACTTGGCCTAAAAAAATATCACGATTTGCAGCATGTATTCATATTTCTTAGATTTCCTGCCTTTGTGTCGACTGTAATTTGAATATAACATTGAAAATACTATTCAATGAATTATTGCTATCATATGCGTGTCCATTGTCCATATGTAATTGTTTCGCTGTTTTGGGATCGTTTTTTGAAACGGAAGTTTAAAATTACATAATGTCCTTGTTTCAAGGTAACTTTTTATCTGCATTATTTAAATTACTCTGCTGTCGATCACTTACGTATAAGGTTTTTTATTTATTTAAATAAGTGAATGTTTAGTAACCTTTTCTATCGCTTATGCCTTAAGCTGTAATACACGAATTATTAAATTTCTCTCTACGACGGAACCGACGATTTTGCAACTCAGAGAAGTTCAGTTAGTATTATGATAATTTCATGAGATTTTTAGACCTAATGCGCCCTTAGCTGAACAAGTTTCTGTCTTTCGTCTAGACGGGGTACATTTATATATCTCATATCAAACCAGATGGTTTCGTGTGGGAAAAACACATTGGGGTACGTTATCGACTTGCTTATCATGAATAATTAGGAAGACAACTGCAGCAATTTGTACTCCCTTAACTCTATCTGACATCACTCGCCGAGGAATACGGGAGTTAAAGAGTTGTCTTGAAGTTGACTAAACAATCTTCTTCCTATCTCCATCCTGTTTGGAAGGCGTTGGGCAGCGACGCTGACAGGATCGTGACTGAAAACTCGCTGCACACTTCAGAGTAGACCCAGACAACCCGACATTTTTCACTCACACAATGCCTCGTCTACTATCCTTATAACTAATTATATCGTATAAATGCAACAGCCTTTACGTAGAATCCGCTTATTATCCTAGGATTGGCGCTGTTTTGTTTCCCGGCGAATCCAAAGGAAGTGTTTGAACTTCGAATATTACGAGTAGATAACTTACTATATTAATTCTTGATTGATTGATTTTTTCGTGTTTCCGGGCGCGTCAACTGCTTCGGTCATTAGTCCCGTTAGTGTAGTGCATGTTTTTTCTCGGGAGATGGCGGTGATTTCCCCCCCCCTGGATGGCGAGATCCGGCACCGACCTACCGTCGGCTAGTGTGGTTCCCCCCTAAACAGGACACTCCCACCAGCGGGGCACCGCCCCAGCCGGGACAAGCTCTAAGCTCCCGACCGGTCTCCTTGAATATGTGATAGTGTGGTGCATGTTAGTGTAAGTGTGTGTGTTTAAGAGGAGAGGATAGGACAAGGAAGAGGAAGGACAGATCGCGCGCGGTCCGTGGCCCGTTTGGTAGGGTACTTATCCGGCATTCGCCTGGTGTTGATCAGAGCAGCCGGCCGCTAGAATTCTCCTCCAGATATATTAATTCTCTGTGCTTCATGCGTTTTATTGTTTTAATTGGGAAACAGTGATGAACCAAATATCTGTACTGTTTGTTATCAGAAAAGTATCCAGGACAGATTCACTATGTGCTTGACTCTTGTCGTCACACGAACGAGTTCCAGACGACTGAAACATTTGTGGCTGGAAAAGGGGCAAACAGTAACGAGAGATGCGTCATTCTCCCCTACATTCAATCATATATTCTAATGTCTTTGGATGTTCCCAAAACCATTTAATCATTCATCAACTTACTCATCCACGCGAAGACATCCACAGCACAGTGTACATGTATGCTGTAAGCTGAACTGGAGGTCAGGGATTCGCCAGCGATTAAACCGGCAATGGATCTCATGAACGGCTAACGTATCAGTCCCATATTTCGTGCAGTTAGTCACTTGAATTCCATACGGGGATACCAATGATGGCGATTATGTAGTTAAAGATAAACGAGCTACAATAGTAGCAGGGAAAGAGGAAACGGAGAAGTTTTAATTTCTGCCGCGGATCCGTGTTGTCCATCAAATATTCTTCATGGCAACAGGCTCTTATGTCTAAGGCCCGGTACACAGAGGTATCAGGAGAACCAGCTTGGTCCCCCCTCCCGCACGCAAACACACACACACACACACACACACACATACACACATAGGGAGTGCGAGTTAACCACTGCAGACGGCATTCGGCCTGGTGGCGTGGGACTCTCGTTTCCTTAAAACCGCGATCTCCCCGCCCCCCCCACTCCCGCCCCCCCCTGTAACCAGCGCCCACTGTTACCACCGCCACTGTTACCACCGCCACTGTTACCACCGCCACTGTTACCACCGCCTCTGTTACCACCGCCACTGTTACCAACGCCACTTTTACCACCGCCACTTCCCCCCCTGTTACCACTGCTCCCCCCGCCATCGCCACCACCACAGCCACCGCCGGAGCTAGCGCTACCATCCCCGCCGCCGCCTCTGCCTCAGTCTCCGCCACCGCTACAACCACCCAATTACTACCACAACCGCCGGCGCCACCCCTTGGCCCACATCCCCCGCCCCGCCCTCCCTTTGCCCCGCCTCCGCCTCCGCCTCCGCCTCTGCCTCTGCCTCTGCCTCTGCCTCTGCCTCTGCCTCTGCCTCTGCCTCTGCTTCCGTCCTCGCCAATGCCACCTCCGACTCTCTAGCGCGGCGTTCCCTCGCGCTAATCTCTCTACGCCCCCGCGGCCCGCTCCCTCCTGCTTCTTTTCGCCCGATGCAGCTTCCTGTCCCCGGCCGCGGCCGCCTCGCCGCCCCGCCCCGCGTCGCGCGTCTTCTGGTTTTCCGCGCCATTTTCCTTGTCATCGCGCGCCGTCGTGGAAGCGCCGCCGCCACCGCCGCCGCCGCCAGCGCCACCGCCCACCGCCACGCGGGTCTGCATCCGGTAGGGCGTGGGCGTGTAACGGCGCGGGCGGCGGTGGCGGCGGCATCGGTGGCGACGGCGTGGGTGGCGACGGCGGCGGCGGCGTCAACTCGCTTTTGTATACGTGTGCGAAGCCCGCATTCTCTTTCCCCCTTTTCTCTTCTCTTTTATCCTCTTAGTCATAAATGTTTATTTCCTTGTTAACTAGTCTATCGGTGGTTTATTCTCTCTAGTTTAAATGTACGTATTTGTTTCCTACGGTTCCTTTTTTTTCTCGCCTTTTATCTTCGTGTATGCTGCTCTTTATTTCTCGCTCTGTTTTATTTTTATTTTTTCAGTTCCTCTTTTCTAGCGTACCTATATGTTGAAATCTTTTTGCCCCCGTACCTGCGATCGTAGCTATGCGATGCGCCTTTTTCTTGTTAGCTCATTAATTCTCCTCTCCCCTTCTTATGTCTTGCAGTCGTTTATTTGTTTTTATAGAAGAGACATTATTTATCAGTGGGCTCTTTCTACATCGTAAACTTTGGCGTACACTGGTTATCTATTTCGTTTCATTTTCGTTTGTAGTTTCCTCTATTATGTGTTTAAACTCGTATTTCCTCTTAATCCTTTCGCTCTGTCGTTATAATACTTTTCATGCTTTGACTCACGCTTTTAATCTCTTTATGTTCGGTCATTAGAGAAGGATAGAGGCGAAACCATTGGGTAAAACCAACTGTCCCCCGCAGGTCTACTCGGTTCTGTCAATCAGTTACGCCTGTTGCGCCAGTAAGTAATATCTGAGAGCTAATTTTCCGAGTCGATGATTGATATGCATCTAAAAAGCACCTTGTTGTGTGATGTAGCATCTACCTATAACTCGCGTGATTATATCTAATTTGGCATCGAGAGTTAACATCATTACAGAGGACGACGCGAAGTTAGCGGGCAGTTGCCAGGTCCCTCTCTTGTGAAGGGAAGACGGCGTGTCGTAGGCCGCAGTGGCGGAGTCGGGGCAGAAGCGAGGGTGGAAGCAGGGGCATGGAGGGGGGCGGACCTGGGGCGAGGCGGCGGGATCAGAGACGCGATTCCCCTGCGGTTGTCTCTGCAAACCGCACCGGGTGAAGTGGGACGTGGCCCCGGAGTACATGCCCAGCGTCTCGGCTGCCGAAGACCCGTGCGCGCCCCACGGGTGCTCCGGCGCCACCCCCTTCCCCAAGCAACCCTCTATCTGCGGCCCGCCCCCGCGCGCCCCTTCCGCTTGCCCCCCGTTCGCCCGCTGTTTCCCACACCCCTGCCTACCCGCGTCTGCGTCCGTTAACCGCCCTCCTCTCTGAGGAGACACGCCCCCGAAGACCACTGCTGCCCCCCCTCCCCGCGCGGCCCTCGTATTTTCCTGTCCGATAGCGCAGGGTCCACACGTTTGGATATTATTCCTTCCCTCGCTATATTTCGACCTCCTTTGCATTCGTATTGTTCCGCCATGTGTACGTCTTCGCCAGACCGTCCAACACAATGCTAAAACAATACCTTCACGACGACCGCAAATCCCCTTTTGGTCAGCGGGTTACCCCGTCGCCTGACCATCCCTATGTTCTTCTCTGGTTGGGCGTTCACGTCTTCAAGGTAAACTTCAAACGCCATGTCAACTGCTTAAGATTTACTGCTCGGTGTTGCCGCCTCCGAAAGACGTCCGGGTTGCGCAAGGACGCTGGACCCACCTGCGGCGCCTCGTCGCATTCATTAGTGAACTGATGGGCCATGGAATTCTTCCTCACGCCGCATTGTATTGTGTACTTCCCAACAGTCCAAACAACTCTCCAAACATCCCGAACTCCTCAAGCGACATCCCGCCTGTATCATATTGTACGATACAAGTAGGCGATTTGAGAATAGAGGAACACTTTTAGAAGAGGCAAATTTGAAGTGTTTAGTGGCCAAACCACCCTTTTTGAATGCAGACTATTAAATGTTTCTCATGCATTTAATTTATTCTACTTTATTAATCAGGCATACAATTTTCAGAATCAATATAATTTTTATTTGTAGGAAGTGTGCTAATTATCGAAAATTTGCGTTGCATTATGATAATGTGAAATATTTCCTAATTTCTTCTAACGGGGAAACTACGTCTTCCATATAAATATCTGAAGTATCATTCCTTTCAAACTTGCGCGGGAAAAATTAATCAGTTCTTTGGACATCTTCATTTACATCTCTTTAGGGTCATGCCATTAGATCAAAATCTCCAATATCGAAGCTAACTGATGACACACCTCAATGTTTACCGATGAGATACCGCCGTGCTCTGCAATACAGCATTGATTCGTTCCGTTTTTTCTGCAGCAGACTCAAACATAGTCGGTGCTCATTGCTCATCAAGCACAATCTCACCCTCATTCAATCACCAAAGAGGACGGGCCGCCTTGCTCCCCCGTCCCAATTACTCCCTCGCCACAACCGCACAGCGCATCTGACGCCACGGAAAGCAAAGCCCCTCGCGATCTCGGATTCCCCCTCGCGCCCCCGCCTCGCGTATCCGCCCGGCGCCTCGGCCCCGCCCCCCTCGCCGGCCCCTCGCGCCGTCGACAAAACGGCGAACGCGCCCTGCCCCTTCGCCGCCGATCAGCATTCTCCCTCGCACCTCGGCGGAGCCCCGGTCGCCCGCCCCGCCCCATCCCCAACCTCCGGCCTGCTCCCGGCCTCCCCCGGTGTCTCTCCGCCTTCGCAGACGCGTCCGACCGAACATCGGTGCCCCCCCCCCCGCCGCCGACCGCCCCCGAACCACCCCCGCTCGCCTCCGCCCGCCCCCGATCCGCGGCGGAAGCTCGCAGTGGTAACCGGCGACGCCGCCCGGCCGCCGGACCGGCCTTCCCTCGCGAACCAAGATTAACGCCGTCCCGGCGTGTACGGCGGTACCTCCGCCGGCCGGACGAACGTCGGCGCGCCGGTCAGACGCCGCGGGGCGGTGGCGGCGGCGGCGGCGGAGGCAGCGGTGGCGGCCGTGTGCTGCACGCGGCGGTCGTGATCTATGGCGCGCCATGTGAACAGGAGGAGCCTCGACGGCCGCCGACCGCCGGCCCCGCCGCGGCGGAGGCGGCGCCGCGCGCCGGCAACGGAGGGCCCCTGCTGGCTTTACGAGGCCGCGGCGCCCCCCATCCCTCGCGACCGCCGCCACCGCCCCCACCACCATCGCTTCCGCCTCCGCCGCTGCCACCAAGTATCGGTGATTGTTCGTCGCTGCCGGTGTCCCACCCCGGCCTGTCCCCCTCCCCGCCCTCTTTCCGCGCGGTCTCATCGCGTCCTCTACATCTCCTCCCACGTCTCCCCCGCGGCCTCGTCGCCTCCTCTGTCCGCCGCGGCATCGACGCCCCGACGAAATATTGCGGCTTGTCCGCCTGTACATCCGCCACAACCACGCCCGTCCCCGACGACGACGACCGCGGCAGCGGCTCTAGCAGAGACGACGACGACGACTGCAGCGGGCAGGCAATGGCGACGACGCCACTGCCGGTAGTTTGCGGCCTACAGTATCACAGCTCCCAAGTTAGCGCCGCGGACATTAAAGCAGCCGAGGCAATCGAGGGCGAAAAATTTACGCCTGACACCCTTTGCAGTTTGCAGCGCGCCGCGCTACTACTCGAACACAAATAAATCTTGCCATAGTTTTCCCCTCCGCTGCCTCCCTCGTCGCCTCCGCCCCCGCGCCCTTCCCCGCCGCCCCCGCCCCCCGACGCCGCTCCAGCCCCTCCGCCGCCGCCGCCGCGACGGTCGTTCTCGCCGAGGGCCCCCTCTTAGTATCTTCGCGCGCTCTCTCTACCTCCGCACTTAAAATAAAACTAGGAGCGGAATATATTGAAGGGATTTGCATTACTTGCATCGTGCTCAGAGGCGCGTTGCGAGCTCAGCCGCGCGGAGCCGTGCCGATGCGTCGCGCGTCGCTTGAGCTTCATTCCCCGCAGATTCTCCCTGCGCGCCAACGTCCCCGACGAGGAGGAGTGCCGTGGGGAAGGGAGACAGTTTGGGGAGGACGAGGCCATACACACGCGTGACATTCGACGGAGTGGTCATTTGATTGGGTGACGGAAAATGGGAGAAATGATTCCTGCTTGCTGGATTTGTTACTGAAGGGGGCGCCTCGTGATGAAATTAGATTGGGAAAAACCGGGACTTTAGGGTATCAAAACAGTAAAATCGCGTTATCGCCTGTGTTCATTGTTTATTACTTCCGTCGCTTGAACTTCAGTTCCCTCCGAGTATTTATGTAAATTTGTAGCCTGATATGATTTTACTTATGAGGCAATAGAGAAGCGGACTGTTCTATTAATTTATATTTTTTAGAGCCTTGTTGCATAGAATTTCTTTATGTACTGTATGGTGCTTATGAAACTGTTGATGGTTGACCATTAAATGTGATGTTTAGCATTTGTGACGATATGTCTAATTTTTCGTACTTCTGATAAAATAATAATGTAGAATAAACTCTTTGTGTTAATAATGTTACGTAATGAATGATATAACAAATTCGAGGGGAATGGTTATTGAAATGTTTCTAGATTCGAGAAAGAGGATAATGTCATGATTTTAATGAACAAGAAAAGGCACATAGCTCAAACATTCTTTTTTTCAGAACGGTTGTAATCTGAGCTGAGTCAAAGTTGCTGCCCAAGAAAAAACCTTTTAGACTATATTTCGGCGTTCCCACGATCTACTTTTATAAAAATGTACAAGTAAACATTTTTGAGATGTCATTTGGTGTATTCCAACTCTGGGTGACACCCCCCTCCCCAGCCTCTCCCCCAGGGAATACGTTCCGTGTACTAGCAAGTTCGTTACATGGATATTAATGTTTCGAAGGAAATGCAGGATTTGCTACACGTTTTCTCTTCTCTCTGACGTCATATCCACAGATTTCATCTTCGTGTTCGTCAACCGCACCTTCCTCACAGATCTGCCCTCTCATTCATTCATCGTATTCACCTGAAGTTACCGATACAAACCTTCCTCGACGATCCACCTGGTGTATGGCCAGTCCATTGTGCCACCCTCTGTTCCGGTGTCACCTTCTCGATTCCAGTTGTCTTCTTGTTCTTTCTCACCCTGGACATAGACTAAAGACATCTTTACTCAATGCCCTGGATTCCGCCTATTGACTTGTCGCTCAAACGCCATCTCAGATTCATCTGCTCGAGTACGTCCCGTTTCACCGGTGTTATCTTATTATTTTCCTCTTTCTTCTCCTCCTTTCCCTCGCTCTTTTCTTTTCGTTCTCTCCATCATCATATTTTCATTCTATTCAGTTTGTGGTCCTCTCTTTTCTCCTTTTCGTCCTAGTCCTCCTTGCTCTCTCCCGCTGCCCAGCCATCGCAATCTGCGTCCTCGCAAGCCATCTCTACCATCAGAGTCGCCACCGATCCACCTGTTCGTGCACTTCCGTGTTACCGCCTCCATATCTTCCTTGGTCTGCCCCGCGCGCTCTTCCTTCATCCTGCCGTGCCCCCCATCCCCGAGCCCATCACCCATGTTCGCCATATCCGTCGCCGTCGCCACTCAACGTCCATTCCCCGGATCTCCACGCACGTGAACGTCCATCGCGCCATCAGATCCGAAGAGGAGTCTTGGGTCCCGGGAGGTAGTCCCCCTTGAACGTAGAAGTGTTTCAATGCCATTACTGAAATTTTTATTTCGTGTCTATTTAAAATTAATGTATTAAAAAATTGATTACATAATATTAATATTAGTACATTACAAAAAATAATTGGGAATAATGGAAATCAAATTATACACTTCTCCTCGCTCGGTTTTTAAGTGATTTCTTTTACGTTAAATATAGAAATAAGCGAAGAAACATTTACGAAAGAAAACAATTTTACAGAAAACCACACACAGTCCTACACGTGGCCTCACCTTGGACAGTTTCTGGATCCGGGCCTGCTGTATCGCGTTCCCTTTGTCCCCTCTCCCACCTTGTACTCCTCCTTCTGCTTCTCCGTCCCAACTCTCCTCCGCCACCGTCGCCTCCGGTTCGTGTTTCAGTCGCGCGCGCGTTTTGCGGTGCGGGCGCGTTTCCGCTAGCGTGTGTTGCCTTTTTGCGCTTGTTTTCCTTCCCGCGTTTCATAACATTTTTCTTTCGCCCCGCCGCGCCCCGCCCCCATCGCCCTTTTTTTTTTTTTTGGCGCACGCCGCGCCCCATCGCCATCCTGCCGCTTCGTGCGTGCGCCCCGAGGCTTCGTCCGCGTGGACGCGCGTTCGCCGGGTTTTCCCTCTCGGTTGTTTTCTTTCTTAATCGTCTCCTTTTGGCTGTTCCCGCGTCTGTGTGCGTGTGTCTATGCGCGGCTGCGTGCGTGTGTTAGTGTGCGTATGCGTTTCGCCGGCTCCTTCCTCGGCGCCGCGCCTGCCTCTCCGCGCGCGGCCGCAAGGCTCCGGGGGGGGGGGGGGAACCTATGCTTCGCCCCGGCGGGCTTTGGGCCCCGCCGGGCAGGCGGGCCGCCCGCCCGCCCCCCCCCCCCGCGCGGGTGCTCTGCTCTAGGCTAGGGGCCCCTAGGATACGCGCGCGTCCGCCCCGCCACGGCCCCGCCACGGCCCCGCCACGGCCCCGCCACGGCCCAGCCGACGCGCGGCTCGCGGTTGCGACACACGCCCGCCAGCCTCCACTGCCCGTGGGCGGAAAACGCTGTGTGTTCGCCCTGATTTGCTCCCCGGGTTTATGTTAAACGGAGTATGGCGTGGGATGGGGGGTTAGCAGAAGATGGTGCGTGTACTACTTATGGTAATCCAAAGAAATTCAGGTGATACGTGAAGTATTATACCGAAAACCTTTATTGAAATTATAGCGTGCAGTCAATCTGAATACTGAAAACTATAGTTAATAAACGGACGCAGCTTAAGCAATGAATGATTGTCTTTGCACTGTTACATGTATTATATTGTAGATATTCCACCGATTCCAAGTGAGTTAATTCAAATACTGTAACTCATTGTTGTTCAACTAAATGTTCATGCTAAGCATTTCGAAACCTGAGCCCCGTATTTGTGGGACTGATTTGAAAGAAAAAACTGCTTGATGTAATTTCAGGATGGTGTCACGTCAAAATGTAAATTTGGATTTGTTAAAAAATCAATTTTAATTTTTCTCATTATTGGGACCATAAAAATGTTTTAAAAATTAACGAGCTCAATTCAGACAATTTATCTATTACAGCTGAATGGCTGGAACTACGCTGGCTGTACTGTTTCAAACTGAAGGAACTCGAGAATTCATTATCTTATGATTTCGGATTCACTTTAAGCCATGGCCGTAGCCTCTAATATTGTACCTCTACAATTCTGCAAATTTTTTATATGCGTTATTGTCTAATAATATTTCGAAAATGTAACGACAGGTCGTGTATTTGCGTGCACAAATTAAATTTAACTGATAATTTTTAAAATGTTGATGTTTTGTATAGGTTTTATGAAAAATATTCTGCAACCCTTGACTTGCTTTTCTGCGATTTCAAGTTACATAAAATTAAGGTCTTGAACAATGATCTGAAACAATAATTAGATATGCAACGTTTGTTTATTTTATAATATAATCATTAATATAAATTTCAATATTATTAACATTATCATTGTACGTAATCGTAATCGTTTAAAATATATGAATTTTTGATACAACTAAGAAAAACTCCCAAAACACCCAGATCATCATGTTACGTAATTTTATTTACGCCTTTTGTTTTCTGTCGCTTGGGCCGTTGGACTGACGCCAGGTAGCAAAGTGGTTTGAAATAACAATTGTACATTATCTGTGCTAGTGGACAATACTGGTACACAGAGATTTCCCAACTTCGTTTTTCTATATCTACTTCGTTCACTTACCAAAGTTTCGCAGTAACTCGCACTCACAGTAATATAAAGGTTTTCTCGACTATAAAACCGAAATTTCAGGAACTCTACAGAGTAGACATATGGGAAAGGCGTTCGAACGGTGCGGTCTTTAATTTTTCAAGGAACTATTACACTTCCATGTAGTTTATCATTGAACGTAAATTCAACGTTGAACGTATTCATCATTGAACTATATTCCTTAAATTTTATGCCATTCCGTGCCTTAATAATCATCACCACCATCATTTTTATCACCTCCGCCCTCACCCATGCCGCCACGACAGCCGCCGTCACCTCCGCCATCCACCACGACATCCGCCACCAACGCCACACCACTGCCACCACCGCCGCCGCCACCGCCGCCACCGCCGCCACCGCCGCCACCGCCGCCACCGCCGCCACCGCCGCAACCGCCGCCACCGCCGCCACCGCCGCCACCGCCGCCACCGCCGCCACCGCCGCCACCGCCGCCACCGCCGCCACCGCCACCGCCGCCACCGCCGCCACCGCCGCCACCGCCGCCACCGCCGCCACCGCCGCCACCGCCGCCACCGCCGCCACCGCCGCCACCACCACCGCTGCCACTGCCGCCGCATGCGGGAAGTCCCGGTAGCCGCCCGCGTAAATATCCCGCGCCCCCAGCGCTGTCTTCGGCGGGCGCGCGCCGCCCTGCGCCGCGACCGCCGCAGCCGCAGCAACAGCCGCATCTTTGCGAGCGTCGCCGCCGCCGCGAATATTTTACGATGGCCTCCGCTAATGGCGGCCGGCCCGGATAAATGACGTAAAACGCTCATCGCTCGCGTCCCCCTCCCCTCCCCCACGCTCCGCGCTCGGCCACCGAGAAATGTTTTCGGCCTCGTCACCCCCGCTGGGCTCCGCTCTCTCGCCCCGCCCCGCCCCGCCCCGCCCCCGCCCCCCTCCCCCGCCCCCGCCACCGCCACCGTTTAGCGCGGCCGCTGTCACGATGGCCGGGTGACGAACTACGCCGTTTTGCGGAAAAGACGAAAAGTGTTTTCGGGAGCCGATGTAGTATATTGGACATTTTAGGAGAGAGGTCCGCGCGTGATGGGCGGACGTTGGGCGCCCCGAAAGTGGCTGAAGGATTTTCGTTCGGTTTGCTTCGCCACGGGGAATACTGATTTGTAGTCACAAAGGATGTATCGGATGACTTATTGTTCACTCGTTGGTATTTATTGTTTAACGGTAAAAATAACAAAAAAATGAATGTGTAACGGTTTGGTGGAGGGGAGACACGTTTATAGCCCGGTTGAGATGAGCAATTCAAGTTAGAGTCGTATTATTTGACTTCATTTTCCGACAATCATAATGTATTCTCATCTTAGTATAATCACTAGACATCGGATGTTTAAGGAAATGCCTATTTTTTTCTAGAGATCTTATTTAGAGGATGATAATATATGTCCACGAATCATGACAAATGATGACATATGACCAAGTTTTATAATGCTTATTTTTGCTTATTTTAGCACAAATGCCTGTTTTTTGCATAAATATCTTTTTTAGGACTTTTTTGCCTTTTGTTTATCATATTTATATACAATGATAAGATATCGGAAAATCGGTGATGGTCCAACGTGACCATTCATTATGAAATCTTCGATTCACGTCTTGAAATTTAAAATTACGAGTGAATTCCCGAAAGTATACCAACTGATTTTTCTCCATTTCCCTATTTCATAAATACCAGCCATGATCTGAGAACATGGAGGATACACCGAGAGAACCGAAATTTTAAGTGGAAAAAGATAACTTCCCAGAAGGTTTCAGTGGTGCAAGTGTTGTATTGCTAAAATATATGCCAGTCACATCGTTCAGATATCCTTCTCCGCATTCAAACTGATTTTGTCTCCCTGTCGTCGCAAATTTGAAATTGTGATCCTTGAAAAGTTACTGGTCATATGTAAATATTACTGGTTAATGGAAACTATTAAGAATAAAATGTAGAAGAGTTGTAAATGTGCAAATATAGTTTTACATTAAAATATACGAACTGGTTTTGTGCATTTAAGTTTACAAAATAATATAGATCAAAAATACAATTTTTCCATTTTATTGTGTATGACTCTTAAGACAGTGCCCTTTTCTCCTTATTCTTGACTTTTTCAGCGCCTTTTAAGGCACCTAAAAGACGATTTTTTAGTGCCTAATCATCCGATGTCTAATATCACTTTCTACTCGACAGTTTTCATCTCCGTCATTTACCAAGTTGCGTGCATGTCAAATACCTCGATATTTCCAAGATGCCTGAAGGGTATATGAATCAGTTAGAGCAAAAGTTCGAACATTATCCTTCAATTTTATTGCGCTATAACGTCTGCCTACGGAATGATTTCCCTGAGGCACTGAAGTACAGGCATCGTTGACTTCCTATACTTCTTCGTATCGCCTCCACCCATCGTCGAACATCCCATGTATGTGTCGCTCCCCTCTTAACGCAACACTGTTGCGCTCTCGTCTCTGACCGACCCCGTAGTCACGCTATATCTTCGAGCCCCTTGGGCCCCCTTGTGCCCCAATCTGTGTCCCCCCTCGGGTCGGCTCCGTTCACCCCTCGTTGACCCCAAAGTCGCCCCTGTTTCCAACCGAAGTCTTCATCTCTTCGTTGTCATTCCACCCTCTGTGACCCGTTGACCGCCACAACTCCGCCTTCGTTTTCTTTAACAAGCCGCTCTCACCTTTTACCTTGGCGTTGGCAGTCGCTTTTGGTGATTTTTATCTATTTCTGCTGACTTACGTAATTCTTTCTCCTCACACCATCACCCTAGTGTTTTGCCCTTCCTCTTCTGGCTCCCGTATCCTCGAAATCCCTTGCTGGTGTCACTTCCTTCGCTGTCCTCCCTACTCGGTCTGACCCTCGGGGCGTCCTCGTCCGTGTGTCCTTCCTCCGCGCCCATATCCCCCTTCATCAGTCCCTCCTCCGGGCTCTCGCCCCCCCCCCCTCCGCTGTCGGCGCCGGCGCCGCCTCCGCCCCCGGTTTTACTGCTTCGGCGGAAGGTCTCGTAAATCCAGCGAGGGCGCTGCGGCCATGTAGCGGCCCTGCAATTGTCCCACTCAGCGTATGCGACTGTATAAGCGCGGGACGGATTCGGAGGCGGTGACCGCTTAGCGGCGAAGGGAGAACGCGGGCCGAGGAGCTGGGGTTGCGGAGGGCGATGTGTGCTGGGCGTCCACCCACGACCGCGGCGTTCCTCGTGCGGAGCGCTTTGCCCTCCGCCTCGTTCGTACTGATGTCGCGTGTACCCTTTTCCACGGTTTTTTGTCTCGCTTCTCTGCCTTTTTCTTTCCTCTCTCCCACCATCTCTCTCCCTCTATACGCCACTCTCTACCCCTCGTTTACTCTCACCCTCTTTCCCGCTCCGTTTCCCTCGTTCCCTCTCCTCTCTTTCCCTCTCGTGCACTTCCTCTCTCCAGCTTCGTTTATTTCATAATTTGCAATATTGTGATATTATTTTGCAATTTTTTCATGTTTTTTTCCTTTCCCTTTCTTTCTGTTCTTTCGTGTTTTTTTTTTTCCAATTCCTATTTTCTCCTCCTCTTCCTTTAACGGATCTTCCTCGCTTTCATTCTCCTCGTCCTATTCCTGCAGTGTTTTGTTTGTCTCACCCCTTTCTTCCTACTTATCCGTCTTTTCTTCCTCTTATCTTCTGTTCGTTCTCCTCCTGTTTCTCCTCTTCCTGCTTCGTATTCTGCAGTAACAGGCCTCCTTTGCGGAGATTCCACCCGGTTGATAGCGCCGGGCCGTCTTTTTGTATAATTGAGGGGAAGGGCACCGGGGTGAAAGAATCGCTTTGTTTTTGACTGGCGGGATTTTGGAACACCATAAAGGAAGAGTCGTGTTTATCGCGGTTTTATGGTATCGATGGAAGGAATGTGACACGATATCTTGTCCCCAGTTCGGTTTATGTGTCTCTGGTTTACTCACGACTGTGTGTTTTACATACTATACGAAATTGCCTTCCACATATTCCGGGTTTTTGGTCTAATTTTGTTAAGGAAACATTCTTGATGTTTGTTTTGGGGGACCAGCACACGGGTGGAATTTAGATGAATTTCTTTCTTCTGGACGCCACGCCTGAAACTAAATGTCTCAACTCTGAATCAACAATATCTCCTGAACGACTGCTCTTAAGTCGTTAGAAATGGATTGTTTATTGTTGACAGTTTTATGAATCTGACTCGTGCTGCAAACACTTTTCTACGACCCTTTTTATGATATAATCGTCCAAGAGAACTTTAAAAAATTGCCTTGAAGGAACCCTGAATGACCAAATGATTTCCACCAATTTTTAAAATTACCAAGTTTTCCGACTTTCGCTATTGCCCATACATTAAGGTAGCCTTGTGTTGGAGGTTATTGTATTATGTGTATACTAATTTTAAGCTTGCATATTCTTCTTCGAAGATAAGGGATTTATTCTTATTGTTTTAAATACCCATAAGCCTGCAATTAATTGTCCTTAAACGAGAATGTTAGCTTGTTGCTTCTCAAGCCTGACCTCGAATCGGTACTTGGTTTAGAATTACTTCTTTGGTTGTCTGGTTTTAACGCATACAACCCGATGACGGAATGTTAGTACATCCTAGTGGAAGTGTGTGGAGATTTACAGCTGTTGTCTGTGAATGCAAGGTCTTGAAAATTTACCAGTGTCATAAAGAAGTAACCGTAAAAGTATTTAATATTGCTTGTGATAAAAACCATGGGTTGTACGTCCGTCCTATAAAAGTTAAGCTTATTTACGGTAAATAAGGATAAAATGAGCTCTGTCATGAAATGTGATTGTGAAAGATCTCTTCATAACATTCACTATTTACGTCTGTTACATCTATTGTAAACGTTAAGTAAATATGCGTGCGGTCACGATAAAATGTTTGATTTTTGTAAAATTTTCGGAAATGAAATCAGCCGATTTTTATAGCAAACGCTTGGAATACACTGTTACCCATATTCATGTTTTGAGTATACTGAATTAGCCCTTTGAATGCAGTGAAGGTACCGAAGTTGGCAACTTATTTCATAGAATACATTTTCAAATAGAACGAAAATTACTGATATAAAACTCTCGCGCTCATAAATATAAAGTACGATATAATTATCGTACTTCATGGTACAAAAATTGAGGTTATAAATGATTAATTCATAACTAATGTGCAACCTTATCGAAATTATAAATAAAATTCTATCTTTGTTCCTACAAAAGTAAATGTTCGTTTATTTAATTTTATAGAAACCGTATGAACGATTAAATGCATTTTCGCTTGGCCACCAGGATGAGATACGATGAGTCACTTGAGTCATCGGCTTAATACGAACGTAACTGATGCGATGAGTAACAATTTTGTCGATGAAGTTCATTAATTTTAGTGTTATGGCTCAGATAAGTAACAACTACCTATAGAAATCCACATTTGATATTCCAATTTTGCCAGTTTTGCAGAACGGTAATTTTAGTGGAACAGATTATTTCACGGCCAAACATAAAATTCCCTACATACCATCTCATTGGTGAACTGTTTTTATAAAATTTTTACGAGTGAAAATATGCCTACATTTTTTCAAAGAATTGTCTTTGAACAAGTTTAATTATTAAAATACATTTGTTACTCAGAAACAAAGTCACAACTTAGTATTCTTTACGGCTACGGAACATAATTCGGGGAGTAAACGTGTCCAAAAAGGTGACAGGGTGGTGAGAATTATGAAAATATACCAAATTTACCGAACATATTTCAATAAATGGCAATTCAATTCTAGTGGTCAGGCGGAAGAGCAGGCTAAATGGTTTGAGCCTCGCCACCAATAAAGACTATTTATTTATTTATTTATTTATTTATTTATTTATTTATTTATTTATTTATTTATTTATTTATTTATTTATTTATTTATTTATTTATTTATTTATTTATTTATTTATTTATTTATTTATTTATTTATTTATTTATTTATTTATTTATTTATTTATTTATTTATTTATTTATTTATTTATTTATTTATTTATTTATTTATTTATTTATTTATTTATTTATTTATTTATTTATTTATTTATTTATTTATTTATTTATTTATTTATTTATTTATTTATTTATTTAAATGGCGATTTTGAGACGTTACTGTTTTGTACACCGGTGACAATGTCGGCGATACGCCCCTCGCCCCGCGGCACGAGCGTCGCACGTCGTTGAGCGCACCTTGCTCGGAGGGCCGGCGGCGCGCGGGTGCGAAGACTGCAGGGAGGGGGCGGGGGCGGGGCGACCGAAGGCAGCGCGCGCGTGCGGGGTGGGCGGGCGGGCAGGCGCCGGCGCGGCGCGGAGCGGCGAGTCGTGGCCGCGAGGGGGAGCGCTCTCCGCACGAGGGCGAGGCGGGGCGGCGCGGGGGCGTGGTGAGGCGGAGGGGGCACTTAGGCGCTGCGGCGGGCCGCGGCGCCGGCGTGGCGCGTGCTGTGGTACGCCGCTGCCGCCCCGCCTCGCCCCGCCCTGCCCCGCCTCGCTCCCATGCTCCTCTCGGGGCAGCCGGATAGGAACGTTTTGGTGCTTGATTCGTTCCGGGGGTTGCTGGTGGTAACAAATTTCTAAAGAGAATCAATTTGAGCTACCAAATTTGTTGACTTTGATTCCGATATCGGTTGTTTTCGGAAAATGATATAAAATGCGAGGGGATCTTACAATTCGAGTGATACAATTATCGTACTTCATGGTACAAAAATTGAGGTTATAAATGATTAATTCATAAACTCCTCTATACTTTATTGTTTTACAGAATTAAAACCATATCATTTTAATAGTTTCTAATACATTTGATGGTCCTTTACTTAATATGTAATACTTTGAAATGGAAAACTCAGTCATGCTATATCTCTTTATAGATGAAAGAAACGTTCATGTGTAATCTCTTTTGTGACCTTGAAGGCTAGGAATGACACAAACCTAAAAAGAAACGCACATAAGTATTTGAATGTTTCTCTCTCGATCCATAGAATTTTCGAATTATTTCAATCAATACAAACGCTTCCTTGAACAAAGAGAAAGTATCAATACTTTCAACATCAAAAGAACTGCAATGTTCCAACTGCACCGAATTTAAGAGCGTGTCTTGTTGATATTTCCTTGACTTACTGAGGATACATCACTTTTTTTCGGACGAGTTTGACTATTAGGTTAATTCTTTGGTGTATTTTTTTAAAATGGAAATGTGTGTAATGAGATATCGTTACTTTCTCGGACAGCCGCTGAAGAATTCTGAATTCCTTTCGTGTGCGTTCGGAACACCTGCGCTATTACTCTCACATAGTTTGTCTAGTCATATTTCCCTTAATCGTTATCCTTAAAGTAGATGACAAAGTAGTAGAATTGCCCGAAACCACTGAAGGCTCTATTGACGAATGGAATTTACAGATAGCTTGCGGTTCAATTGAGTCGGAGGCGAAACTAGGTATTTTATGAAGTCCACGCAGGAAAACTAGTAGGGAGTTATTAAAACAATACGGTCGCAAAACGTATTTTTATACTTTTCCTACACCCGTTGTACCAGTTGTAACACTTACTGGCACCTCTTATCAGATAAACATTCTATTTCGATCCCAACCTACTTCCTGATTTGAACAAAAGGGATTTTATTAAATACTGGACGAAATTGAATGCATCTCCCCCCTAAAAGCGAACGTAATGTTTCCATTGGCGTACAGTGCATGCGCCGGAGCCTGCAGCGTTTCCTCAATCCACCATTCGCATCCTTCCCCAAACGCTCACAAATGCTCACCACCACTCATAACCTCGACAACCGCTCATTACCGCCCGCAACCGCTCATAATCGCCCGCAACCGCTCAGAACCGTCCGCGACAGCTCAAAATCGCCCACAACCGCTTAGCACTGCCCGCAGCTGATTATAATCGCTCGTAATCTCGTGCAACCCCTACAATTGAGACCGAACTATACAGAACCGCCCAAAGTCGCCAACAACTTCCTTCAGCCGCAGACATCGTCTAAATCTGCAAAATTCACCCAAACTCACCCGAACACACGAACAACAGCCCCGCCTTGAACAACGTACAAACACCTCAAACCACTTTACAACTATTCAAAACCACCCAAAGTCCCCTTTTAATCGCAGTTAGCTGTTACTAGCCGGTTCCAGACGACCCGAATCACGTCTGGCTGCCCTCACCGCGCATACTCCGGCCCTACTCATCGCCCTCACCGCGCACACCGCTCACACCATTTTTACCGCCCACATCGCCGCTCACCCCACTCGCACTGCCTTCACTGCCCGCAGCGCCCACCCACCAAACACCACCCCCACAACACATACCATTCTTACCATCCGCTCCGTGCAACCGCCCACACCTCACATACCACCCCCCCCCCCCCCCACTCCCCCATCCTCACCGCGTGCACCGCCCACTCGCTTAACTACACCACACCGTGAGTACCACCCTCATTATCCTAGCCGACCCGCAACGCCCGCACCGCCCACTCGCTTAACTACACCACACCGTGAGTACCACCCTCATTATCCTAGCCGACCCGCAACGCCCGCACCGCCCACCCGCCCACACCGCACACACCATCCTCACCGCGTGCACCGCCTACTCGCCTACACCACACCGTGAGTACCACCCTCATTATCCTAGCCGCCCGCAACGCCCGCACCCCCACCCGCCCACACCACCACACCATCCTCACCGACCACCTCATATCCTAGCCGCCCGCAACGCCCGCACCGCCCACCCGCCCACACCACCCACACCATCCTCACCGCGTGCACCGCCCACTCGCCTACACCACGCCGTGAGTACCACCCTCATTATCCTAGCCGACCCGCAACACCGCACTGCCCACCCGCCCACACCGCACACACCATCCTCACCGCGTGCACCGCCACTCGCCTACACCACACCGTGAGTACCACCCTCATTATCCTAGCCGACCCGCAACGCCCGCACTGCCCACCCGCCCACACCACACCCCACTCCTCCCGCGTGCACCGCCCACTCGCTTAACTACACCACACCGTGAGTACCACCCTCATTATCCTAGCCGCCCGCAACGCCCGCACCGCCCACCCGCCCACACCACCCACACCATCCTCACCGCGTGCACCGCCTACTCGCCTACACCACACCGTGAGTACCACCTCATTATCCTAGCCGACCCGCAACGCCCGCACTGCCCACCCGCCCACACCACACACACCATCCTCACCGCCCGCTCCGCCCACACCGCCCCGAGCAGTCGACTCCGCCCAGCCCCGAGCGCCCGGCGTCCCCTGCAGCTCCCTTGAAAGCGCTCCCTGCGCCGGTTTTTGCTTTGTGCGCGCCACGCGAAGCGGGGAGGAACGGCTCATTGGTAAGAAAGCGAGGTCGGGCGGCTTGTAACTCAAGTAGTGTGCTTAACTGCCGCGCGCTTCCGAAAAAGGGCTTTGTTTTGGAAATGAGTGAAAATTGCGAGGAAATGAATTTGCCCGGCGGACGTTCGACGTTTTTGCGCCGGGGACGGGAGCGCGCGGGGAGCACGTTAATTGTGCACTGTTATTGTTAACTTTGCCTCCCAGCTCGGAAGTTTTGCTACGCCATACACTATTTGCGTCGTGTAATATATTTTTGTCACTAAAAACTTCGGAGTCTAATAAATCACTATATTTTATTAACTCTATCGAATTTGTACTTTTTCATTTGTAGTCTTGAAAGTCACTAGTGACTTATAATGTCATGAAATTGGAACGGCAGATATTTATTTAATAGATGCCCTGTTTTAGAGAATGTCTTTTGAGTATCCGAAATCATAAATCCTCGAGAAAAATTATATTGTGATTGTTGAATGGCATGAGAAAGTAATATTGGTTATTACAAAATAGTAATATTCGATTCTTAGTCTATATTGATAACATACTGATATTCTTGTATTTCATAATTCGTGTACGTACAATGGAAAAATCATGTAGCATGGAATGGATTTGTCGATTGTATTATATTCATTTTTTCTCATGTTTAATGGATATTTTTGTTGGAATATACGAACGTCAAATACATACTCCTTTTGATAAATTTATTTTTCGCCTGCGTCTGTGTTAAATTAAGTTCATGACATGTGTGTTGCGGATTCTTTTGATGAAAATATTCGATTCCTCCTATCAAACATCATGACGTCTGTGGCAAGCAGCTTGAATGTAATGGACGTACTGCCATGCACTTTTGATGTCTGCTGCCTCGTCACTTTTCTAACTCTTGTATTAGCATAACAGCATAAATTACACCTAGTTACATTATCTACTAACCATCATTTTTTATTGGGTAAATGCAAAATACCAGTTCGGTAAATGGACTAGAATAACCTACTAGCAGTTGATTACATTACGTAAACTACAAGACACATTATAAGCCGTAACAATTTACACCGTTAAAAATAACAATTGTGTCTAATAGCAACTGAATTATTAAGTTAGAGTCGACTTTAATAGAATTCCGGGGAACAGGAGATAGGATACTGCGATATTTCGTGTAACTCTTCGATTATTTCACTTATGAAGATACCATCCGGGTACTAATTACAATATCTCGGCCACTAACCTTGAACTAATAAGCTTAATAATTATTTCACCGTCCCGTTGATCTTAGAAACTGGGAGCGTATCTGCTACCATATCCACTAGCCTACGGCGCTCCCTTAAGCCTGGACCTTCCTTTGACTTTTGAGCTGCCGGCTCTGAGCTATCTTTTGCGGGAGCAATGGTAGCCTACGAGCGGACGGAAGTGCGTTTTGTACCCGTATGGCGACGGCGGCTGCGTGGGCGGGCGAGCGGGCGGGCGACGGCGGCGGCGGCAACAACGGAGCAGCAGGCTCGCGCTTCGCCGCCGCCGCCCGCCGCCGGCACCGCCTCCGTCGCCGCCTCCATCGCCGCCGCCGTCGCCGCCGCCGAGGAGTAAATCACGGGAGCAGGCTCTACCGCCTTTTGTTTGCATGCCAGGACCCGCCGCTCTCTCAGTTCCCCGCAGGCTCAGGAGGAGGAGGAGGAAAAGGAGTGGGAGGGAAGGAGGGGAGCGCCGGAGAGAGAGGTAGAGGGAACGGGGAAGGGGAGAGGCCGCGAGGAGAAAAAACAACTCTCCGCCACGATTTTGGGAAATGTTCCAAATGCCGAGTGTGTTCATAGCTAGCCCAGCACTTTGCACTTGATACAGTGCGAGGCGGAGGTGCGGCGTGCGGGGCACGGAGGACCTGGGGTGGAGTGGGTTGGGGAGGGGAGGGGAGAGGACAGAGGATCAGAGGGGTACCCCAGTAGGCGGAAAGCGGTGGTCGGGAATAGGAGCAGGAGAGGGTTTCGGAGAACCCGCGAGAAATAAGGACGATGTCCGGACCCAATGTGGAACTGATTGGGCAAAATCTGGCCGCCTATGGTGTAAAAAATGTTACCATAATGACTCCGAGGGTTGAACCCATATTACATCTATTCGCAATTTATCATCTCAATGGTAATCTTTCGATCAAATCGGTTTTAGGTAATATAGTAACCGACGTGACAAATATTTTAAAAAAATACAATTCGAATGTCGGTTCCAAAATTACAATTATTTAAACAATAATTCATTTTTTTTATAATTGCGCAATTAGTATTTTTCCACAAAACTCAAGAGTATAACATTAAATTATTTAAAAAAACAGTGCGAGTGTTTTGTGAGCTATTGGATAATACCGTTATAGAATACACACGAGCTGCGTATGAATTAAATTCGGACTTTAGACGATCTTACGTGTTCCGATACTGCCTGGCTAGTTTGCTGAGCGATCTCTATGATACAAAATTGCTTCAGGAAAATAGGAGAGAACGCATATAATGTGTGTTTTTTTGTAATAGACGTTTGAGATAAAATGTGAATTACACTTTAATTGTTGCAAATTTACACAAATGCGTTGCACCTGCTTATTGTAATAAACACGCGCTGCGCATTTTCATAAATATGGAATAACTAAATGCAGGGAGACTAACAGACACAATTATCTTACGTCGAAAATATTAACATATCTAGAACGTTTCTCATAACTGGACTAGGTCTCTCTTTTTTATATTATAACTCCAGTTTTCCACTGAACTAATTTTAATGAAACAATTGTCTTGCCAGTTGCCCACATCCTCACTCGGTCCATCACAACTATACTTTACCAAATTCATCCGTAACAATCTAATGCATTTTGCATTGTGATAACTAGCATTGGCCCATCAAACTTCATCACTTCGATACCATCAACTTGTTCAGAACATATCTCTTGCCGTAACCTTCTACAACATTGATGTATCATACATATTCAATCGACGCTTCTGGCATTACCACGACTATTGCATATTTGTCTACCTAAATACAATCATTATTGAGAATATGTACATTATGACTAACAACCTTGGCCGTGTAGACCTCAACAAGACTACCACCGTCTTGATTATCATAACAATCACCAGGAATAATCACTTCCACCAACCACAACCAACCGTCACCACAATCTCAGTCATTCACCGCAATCACCACAAACAACAAAACAACCACCGTCACCCCAACCACAACAATCCTTCATTAACCATCAACACAACCATCACAATCACCACAACCAACATTACTCGCCACAAACCCTACAGCTAATACTGACACTACCCCCTCATCATCCACCTCATGCGTCGCCAACCCCGCCTGCCCGATCGCCGCCCGCCCCGCCCCTCCACACCGTATCCACGCTTGCGGCGCCTTCGCGATTCTAGAAGCTCGGCGGGAGCACCCCGTTGGGGGAGGAAGATTGATGAGGCGGTGGCGGCGGCGGCGGCGGCGAGCGCACGACCGAGTACGCCCCCCGCCACTCCCGTTGCCGCCCCCGCCCCCCACCGCCCCCGCCCCTCCTCGCCGCCACCGCCCGCCACCACCGCCTCGCTGCCACCGCTAGCCCGCCGCCCCGCCGTCCCCACCGCCCCCGTCGACCCCGCTGCCCCCTCCGCCCCAGCCGCCCTCGCCACCCCGACGTATCTGCTGCCCCGCCGCCCCTACTGCCCCGCCGCCCCGCCGCCCTTGCCGCCCCTGCCGCCCCTGCCGCCCCTGCCGCCCCTGCCGCCCCCACCGCCTCCCGCCACTCCGGCTACGATATCTCGGCCACCGCCCGCGCACGCCGTATTTTGTTTCGCGGTCGCCGCGGTTTGTACGCCCGTCTTGAAGAAGAACGTTAATTGCCGCATTGAATACGTTCGCTGTCTGTCTGCGGCGTCTTCCCTTTTTGCGTTGTTTCTGCCGAGAAATGACAGGCGTCGAGACGAGCTGGAAGAGGATCACGTGGTACGATGTGAAATTAGAACGGGTTTCTGTACGCTTCAGCGGGTAGGCTGCTACTCGCTTTTGTGTCGGTCTCGGAGCAATTTTGGCATCCGAAATTTGTTATTTGGAAATAATTTCGTCTGGTAAATCAGTGATATTAAAGAAAAGAAGAAACTTGGAGGGCGTCATTATATTAACATCTTGTCAGTGATCATCAGAATATTGTATTTTCAGTTTCTGGACATCTTGTAGGACATAATTTTATTTTTATACTTTTATACTTTTGAAGTGAAATAATTTTCTTTTTTACGTCTTTGTGAATAGAAATTAAAAAGTTTATATTTTAAAAAATCGTAGATGTAGAGCATGATGGAATGCACGAGAAACAGATACGAGTACAATTTCAATATACACAACCAGGAAATTCTAAAATGCTGCATAGAATGATTTGTCTCCAACTGTAGACCATCTTTACAAACACAATTCTTTTAAGACACGTGGTTATTTTCAATTGTACTTCATATAAAAGTTCGCGTATTTATAGAGGCACCCATGAAGATGAAATGAAAAAATGGAAGGAAATGAAGTTTCTGAAAATGGGATGAACAAACTGAGAATATAACAGGAATCCGAAGCGAATATCTCTGCAATACGTCGTGATGGAAGGTATTTTTAAGCCTCGATGAAACGATGATTTGTTTCTGTTTTTAAGAAGTTTGAAATTCAGCTTTATCACATCAAGGAAAATACACGTGAGTTTACCGGAGTGGGGGATTTCGATGAGGTGGTAGCTAAATGACTACCGGCCGAGTAAGAGTGTCGTAGTATGAACTGCTGTAGCAGTCCCGTCCGCAGCACGTGTTGTCGCACCGCTGGGACGCGTCGGCGAATCCTGACCTGGGGTGCGAAGCGAGGGTGGCAGCAGGCGGGCGACGGCCGTCGGGGCAGGGGAGGGGGAGGCGGGCGGGCGGCCGTCATTCGGCGAGAGGGCACCGCCTGCCAAGTGGCACGGACGCCGTCCTCCGGTGCCAGGGGAGGCGTCCCGATCCCCATCCCCCATCCGCCCCGCGTCTCCGCTGGCGCCCCCCGCGGTCTCCCCCCCCCGGGTTGGCTTGCCGGAGCCTGCACACTGCTGGTTTCCCTTAACCGTTGGAGCAGCGCTACCCGAATCTTGGCGGCGAGAGCGCGCCGACGCGTCGCGGACCCGCGTTGGCGCCACTTGGAGTGTGGGCACGCGGTTTGGCACCACGTGGGCGCTCGGGCACGGCCAAACGCACCCGTGCCCCCGCCCCCGCCCCCGCCCCCGCCTGCGCCCTCGCCGCGCTGCGCCGTGCCGTGCCATGCCGAGCCTGTGGGCATTGACCTTGGCTGCTGGGCGAGACAAAAGGTGTTCTGACGCCTTGACCATCGCAACACAACCTGTTACTTCTTGGCCGCGTGGTGCCCCTTCTGCTTTCTCCTAGACTCGTCCGCGTGCTCGGGCTTGCTGGTTGTTGTGGCTGTCAACGGCTTTGAAAGTTTGTGGCGGAGGAGGTTCGCGACGGCGGGATAGGTTGAGGTCCCTACAAGATTTCTTAACAGCCTATGTACTAATTATTACAACATGCCTTATTTTTTGACGAGACCATTTTATCCAATGAATGCCTTATCATGAAATATTAATGGATGGTAGGATACAATGATGGAAAATGGTTTCCTGTTTTCGGAAACCGAGGAGCCTGAAATTGTTTCAATAGGATTGATGTGTTGAATTGAATCCGTAATGTAGCTGTACTGCTGTAATAAATTGCTTCGGTACGTTTATCCAATATTTATAATATGCATTTAGTGCGCTTAAATTGCAGTTGAAAATGTGGATTTGCGTTTTTTGCCTGCTGACGAGAAACCGTACCTATATACTACCTTGAATTTTATTGATTACGTATTGTTGCTATGCTGCCGTTCGGTGGTGGATGGATTGAAAAAATTGTCAAATTTAATATATTTTAGAAGAACTCAATGAACATAAATATTGGAAATACCGATAAAGATACGGCATGGATGAAAATCATTTGTATTCAAACAAAAACATTATTAAACAATCTGCTTCAAGTTTTTTTTTTTGCTTCGGAACTCAATTGACACTTCGAAGTCATCTTGTACGTTAACAATATAATCCTTTTTACAAGAACGACTGGAGACGGTTGCCTAATACCAGAAACATGTGCGAGTGGGCAGGGGATTGTTATGAATAGCGAGCGCGCGGTACACCGTTTCTCAGAGCATTCACAAGCATGCCACCCAAGGTTATCCGGCCGCTTAGGCGCTTACTGACTGACGGCCCTACTCACTGGTATGCGCGTCCCGCCGGTCGCATATGGACCGCGTCCTTGACGTCCTGCAGCGAAACACAGGGTTCTGCCGTTGTCACAGTCGCAAATTAGCTCTTTTGTTATGGTAAGGGGCGAGACTCTTACAACGTCCCCCCTCCAGTTTTGCATTCTTTCAATGGTCAACCTTTCTTTTCAAATCTCTGAATGAAGATTGTTTTTCTTAAGCCTAAAAAATTATGGACTCCTTATACTAGATTCTTTATCCTATATGTTCATAAAGTTTTTGCCAATAAAATATTATTGTATGAGAACTTAAATATGCAATTTATTTTGGAATTTAATTTAAATAATTTCGGATTACGCATTTATCACATTATATTTTATTTCATTTTCTGCAATTATGCTGTACATAAGACCATCTAAATATTGTTGTGTTATTGTCCGGCCAGGGCATTTTGTCCATCTTCATTAGCTCATTCCCGACATTATCTGCATTGTTGGGAATTCACAATTTCTCACCACTGGGCTAACGCCTTATTTAATTTTATTTCCCATATTCCCCAACATGGACCAACACAATGACCGGGAGGTCCTAGGTTCGAGTCCTGATGGCGGCTGGATTTTCGACACTACCTTTTCAACTAGGTCGAATTCAGTCGCTGCCTGGAGGAGAATTCTAGCGGCTGGCAGCTCTGATCGGTAGTTTTTCGTGATTTCTGCGATCAACACCAGGCGAATGCCGGAGCAGTACCCTATCAAACGGGCCACGGACCGCGCGCGATCTTTCCTTCCTCTTCCTTGTCCTATCCTCTCCCCTTACACACACACTTACACTAACATGCACTACACTACCACATATTCCGGGAGACCGGTCGAGAGCGTAGAGCTTGTCCCGACTGGGGCGGTGCCCCGCTGGAGGGAGAGTCCTGGTTAGGGGTACACCCCACTAGCCGACGGTAGGTCGGCGCCGGATCTCGCCATCCAGCGGGGGAAGATCACCGCCATCTCCCGAGAAAAAACATACACTGCACTAACGGGACTAATGACCAAAGCAGTTGACGCGCCCGGAAACACGAAAAAACCAAACCAACACAACATTTATCCTTTATTTAGTACCCCTTTAGCAGTTGCAAGTTTCTTTTTCTCAATTTTTTTAAAATCATGTCTGAACAAAAAGCATTAGCATGCGTTTAAATCAGTATGGAGCTCGGTATACGTGTTGTGCTAACCAAGCTCGCTTTGGTTTGTTCCAGGATGAGTTCCATCCGTTCATCGAGGCGCTGCTGCCCTACGTCAAGTCCTTCTCCTACACGTGGTTCAACCTGCAGGCAGCCAAGCGCAAGTACTTCAAGAAGCATGAGAAGCGTATGTCGCTGGAGGAGGAGCGGCGATGCAAGGAAGAACTTCAGGTGAGTGCGGGCTCCTGCCCAGCGGCCGCCGTCAGCCGCCTTGCAGGTCCTTTGCCTAAATTCGCACGGTCAACTCACGAACTCTCGACTGACCCCATCTCGATTAGGTTTTTCGTCCAGTTTCCCTGATCTATGGAGCAAATGCTGAGATTGCTCCTTGTTTTGCTTCTGGACACAAATGTAGCTTCAGTATGCGCACGTTTTGTTGAGCTCTCCCTTTTCTGGTTGTAAGACTAGAGCCGCGGGTGTGGATTGCTGTTTTGTTAGCACTACTAAAAATCTTAAGCTCGTTTACTGATGCAAATAAGATTTCTATGACCCAAGCGCGAAAACTTTGTTTTCAAATATTTTTTAACCTCACTTTGTTGACATTTATCATTCAACTATGAACAGCAAAAGGGTGGGGAAGAGATTCTAGAGTCCAAGAAATCGTGTGCAGAATATATTTCTCGCCCTTGAGCCACATGCAGTTTCTACCATTTTTTTGACGAAAGTAAATTAAATCAAACCACTACGTAATGTCGTGTCACATGGCCTCACGGAACACCAAACTATATCATGTCACATGTTGGCATGCAATGCCGTGCCCTGCTACACCTCGTCACTTGACGATATGCCACGTAACGCCATACTCTGTCATGTTATCGTGCCATAAAATCTTGTGTCGTGCCCTTCCATGTCATAGAATGCTATTTATTGTCATGCTATGAAATGTCATTACGGTTTCACATTGTCAACTGACGAACCACTTCAAAACGCCACTTTTCGCCTCTCTGTATCACACCAATACTTCATCACGTCACGCCTCGGTGTTTCACTTCGTGCCACATTATACCACAACGTATCACGCCTCTATGACATATACCATTAGACTTGCTTGAATTTCTAATCTGACAATCGCAAGTTGACCAAGTGAATTAAGGCAAAGGACTTAATGGACATTGCTAAATGTGGGAATGGAGGATAGTACTTTCGTTCTTCGCTATTTACTACCCCCATATAATTTTGATGCTATAGAGATAGATGTCTGTTATAAACTAGGCATCTGTGGTACACATTTCCGCTTTATTGATGGAAATATCCACTGTCTTGTAGCTTTGAATTTTCAGCATTTTCTTCACATTATATTCTTTCATATTGCTGCGAATTTTCGTCAGATACAACATTCACGTTATTATAGAAGACTCATATATTGGATGCCCTATATTTGTCGCTTTTTTTTTCAAAAAAGGTTGACTCACACCGAACACCCTTGGGAGTAAACCCGCCACCAGGTTTAGATGCCCTTGGTGGCTCGGCGTGTGGCTGGAAGTGTGACTCAAGGCGGCGGGCTCGGTCGCCCGCGAGGCGCCGCATGCCCGATTGGAGGCTAGTGCCCCACTGGCGCCTCGCAATATCTAGCCGTCCTTACAAACCACTCAACCTATTAATGTCACTTGCGGCTTACGCCGGGCATCACAAATTCTCTCTCGCGGGGCAGCCGAAGGAGGTCGACTCATAAAGTCCGTTAATCCACTTAACCTGACACCTGACGCCGGACAAAAAAAAGTCCGCGGCGCGTTGTGTAAAGAACCGAGCAACGTAAGCCCGCGCGGCGTTGTGTTTTGGGCTTGTGAATTCTGACATATCTCGTAAACGCGCCGTTACTGGAGGTGAAAAGAGCGTTTAAGGCGGGTGGGACGTTCTTCTTGGCTGTCTTTGCGCTTGAGCAGAAGCATTGACTTTCGTGTGTCTTGGCTCCGCGTTTCTCAGTTTTAAATGTGTTTGCCTGTAAGGGCGTTACTGAGGTCGTATGTAGATGAGACTTCTCGTACGTAATTCGTGTTGTGACAAATATATGTTCTCCAATACTGTTCTGGGGAAAAGTGAAGCATTTGATGGCTTAAATTTTTGTCATGGTCGGAGGAAATGATGCTAATATTTTTGCCAATGATCGAAAGGTTTTCTTAATAAAATAATTACATAATTTTTTGAGTGACTATTATAACTCAGGAGGTAGGATTTTTATAAAACAGGTACACAACCATTCATACATACTATCTACATACCAAATTAGTATTTTTTGGGAAAACGTTCACGAAAATGCTCAATTGTATGGTTTTGCAGAATTCTCACGACAAATTTGTCTCCATCGATCTATCAGTATCTCAAAGTAAATTCTTTGAACTATTTTTTGTACTCTATACCAAACTGATCAGCCAATGGAGTCGTGAATTTAACAAGTTTCATGCATGCATTCTTCCTTGTACAGTTGAACCGAATTGGCCAATGCATTGAAATAGAATATAAACGTAATTAAACGTTGAAGGATGAATGTACAGCTAGAAATCTTTTAGTTGATAAAGGCGAGCTCTGGAGTGTGCATAGGACGTGCGGGTTCTTGTAGACTGCGTCCGCTGTCCCAACTCTCCATGTGTAAGCCAAAAACTCTTATGTGTAAGCTAAAAACCGTATGAATGTTGACATCAATTAAAAGATATGTATTATGAGTTATTCATATTTTTGCAATGCAATGCAGTTGTGTAGTTGTTACAATGGATTTCTAGAGTTCTTACCTTTTATAGTCAAACAATGAAGTTATAATTTTTCTATTCCAATCAAGTATTTTACTTTTGTACGAAAATTTTGTAGAGACTTAAGGGGTAAATGTGTACATGAAAACACTACATTATTGTCTGATATTAATAGTTAATTCAATTATTTGTTCAATTACTATGTAGGGTTTTGAGTAAATGAATAAAACTTTTGTTTCAGACTTCATTGGCTTGATCTGTTGGAAAACAACAAAAATTATACATGGTGTCATTCAAAAATAAGGCGCTTATTATCATCATTTCTTATAGTCATAACATATTTGAAAGTTTGCAAAGGAATTTAATATTATTTTATTGGAGAAATTAATATTAAAGAGACACGAAAAGGGTGGCGTCCAACACATTATCAAAAGTGGCGTAAGTTTTTGTAAAATTATTTATCGCGAAGTCAAGTCAAGAATGTGTTAATTACGTTGAGACAGAAGACAACACGACACTCCCAAGACAATGCTATTTTATCTAAATAGAGACGTTTGGTATTTTGGGAAGATATTATTACTATTTTGAACTTCTTAAGAAGTTCAAGAACACAAGATTCAAAAGAAGTGGCTCAAGATTGAATAGTTACGGATGACGTGAGGCAAGTTCGTAGATTCCTAAGAATGAGCGATGACGAGAATAGTGTTTTATATTTTGTTCTATTTTGCCACATATTACCAATACACTAGAAATATATCTTCCGAAAATTGTCAGTTTGCAGGAGAACGATTTTAACCATTTATTTCGCGGCGACTTTACTTTACACCACACTCGTGTGAACTACCGAGGAAGTGAAGATAATGTTGTTTATATGCGAAATTCGCAAATACAATAGAGAATACTCTACTGTGTTGAATCCTAAATTGAACCGGTAATTGAAGCCTTGTTATGAGAGTCAACACTACAAAACGAAAGTTACCCCCTTACCCCCTTTTTAGCCCTCTAATTGCTGAATATTCGTTGTTCAGAAGCCGCATGCCCTGTCGTAGCAGAAGCTGCCATTAACGTTCCACATAACCTTTCGCGTAACCTTCTCTCGGCCGTCGAGCGAAGGCGCCTCCGCCTAGGATCCGCGCCGGTCACACTCCGGCCGCGCTCAAGAATGCAGAGCCGCCTGATTCCGGCCAAGTTCGACCTACGACCTTGTCTCCGCGCGGTGACAATATGGAGTCTCTCTCATTCCGCGCGCCGATTGTTTGCACCAGCCGGCACCGGTACGTCGTCCCGCCCCGCGCGGGCGGGTGGGAGGGGGGGGGGGCGGGGGGAGGGGCGGAGGCGTGGGCGGCGGCGCTGGCGCGGGCGCGGCGCGTGCGTGGGGGCGGGGCGGGGGGACGCGAGTGCTGTCGCCGGGGGTCGAGAATCGCGTGCCACCTGGGATCGCGGCGGAGCACGCGCGCGCGCACTCGGGGCAGGGCGGGATGAGGCACCGCCGCATATGGAGACACGGGCGTGGCCCCACTTGGAGGTGAACGGGTTTTGCTTTGGGACGCGCGCGCGCCCGCCCGCCCGCCCGCCTGCCGGCCCGGCCGCCGCCTGCCGCCCCGCAGGAGGACCGTGCTGCGGATCGCGGTGCCCGGCCCGCCCGCCGACGGCGGCGACGAGGTCGTCGTTGTCGACGACAACGTTGTCGTCGCTGTCGTTCTCTTCCTCGTCGTCTACTTCGACCTCGTCTGTTTCATCGTCGTCATTGGTCTCTTCATTGTTACACTTTTCGTCGTCACCCTCTTCATCGTCGTCATCCTTTTCAACGTCGTCGTCCTTTCCATCGTCACCCTCTCCATCTACGCCCTTCTCCCCATTGATTGATAGTTTTCTTCGCCATCCTCTTTACACTCACTTAGTCCAGGTTTTTGTTGTCTTTCCTTTCGTCTTCAACTTTTCTCTTCAACTTTTCGAGGCCTACTTTCTTTCCGTTGTCTTCGTCTTTTCAGTCGCCTCGGCCGTCGTTGTTTCCATGGAGTTCCTTGGGCGGTGTCTCCGCAGTCGTTGAATCTGTCGGTTTCTTGTTTTATCTTGTACGTGGGCAACATATGAAATACATATTATTCTGGACGGGTTCTGTTAATTTCGTACTCTTTGGCTTCACTCCTGCAGATGGAACGGAATTTTAAACGTAAATGTCATAATTTAATTTGTCTAATACATTCCTTTTATTCAGTCAGTTTATAACGTGGTCAAAATTTTTCATACAATTTTCATAGCCGCTTTGTTGTAATTATTCAATAAACGTCATTTAATTACATATACTTACTTATCCTTACATACATCAGTAATACAGATTGGCTGATCACAAATTCAGAAACGTCAATAACATGGGAACCATCGTTTAAGAAAAAAATTATTTTGGATTACTTTATGCGCTACAAAATCTCGCATAACATTCTTGTTCTGAAGATATCCTTTCTCGTGACGTCACTGGTCGGGTCCCTAATTCTATAATAACTTTCACAGAGCTCATGTGTTTCTATTGTTAGAAGTTCGTCCGTGATACAGGTATTGTGGAAGAGTCCTACCGTCTGCGAATTATCAATTGAATTATTGAATGAAGTAGGTATATTTCATTTAACAAATGCAAATCCGCACGGCCCCCCATTTACGCCAAAGCAAATCACGTCCTATTATCGCAGAGTCCATCTCGTGCAGGCGTGAACGTAATGCGCCGATAATGGGCCGTCGCGTGGTCGCGTATTATTCGAAATACCTCTCACGTTTTCCTCCTCCTCAACCTCCCTCTTCCTCCTCCGCCTCACTCCTCCTCCTCGCTCTTCCGTCGTCTCCCTCTCTCCTCTCTTCCTCTCCTCTTCCCCCCCCCCCTCCAACATTCCTCCCTCCTCTCTCCACCTTGTCTCCTCCGTCCTCCCTCCCTCCCTCCCGCCCGCGTCGTGGTGCGTGTGGGCGCGTGCGTCGCCGCCCAGCCGCCCCAGTCACGAGCGGCGCGCGCGCACGCGCAGTTCGCGCGGGCCGAAACGCGTGAGGCGGAGCGCGGAGCGTGACCCGCAGCTCCTCCTGCGGGTCAATTGCGTGCTTCCGTCGCGCAGGGCCCGGCGCGGCGCGCGGCGGCACGGCCGAGAACGCCGGGATACCGTTGGCCATTGTGGTGGTCGGACTGGCCACGCAGGCCCCTTCGACTTCCACCTCAATCCAACTGGGGAAGGGGGATGAGTTCTGATCTCACAGCCAAAAAAGGAACCATGCCCTCTTATATCATTCATCCATATTTTTATATGTTAGCTAAATTTAAAGTAATAGTGATAGAAAATAATAATAATAATAACAATAATTACAAAAATAGTTTTATTGATAATAACGTATTATTATTATCAGAGGCGCACCCAGATTTTTGACCGGGAGAGGGGTGACAGGAAAAGTGTTCAGCGGCATGACGTTTTTTATTAAACAAATGTATTTGTGCTAAATGAAGAAATCACTTAATTACTTGGCTTGTAGTTAATAATTATGATGTATGGACCGTATGGGGTTCTGTTCACGCTATACATTCTCTTCCGAGGACCAGTCATATTCTATCCTGGAGAGACACGTGTGTAATTTTGGGGATCAGCTTTTCGGCAGTATCCCTTCGTAAGACGAGGTTGTTAAGACTTGAATTATGAATTATGAGGTGATAGGATTATGGTGGGAGGTGATCGTAGCCTATTTGAACCATCCCAACATTCACCTGCATGGCCGAGGGAAACCACAAAAACCCCGGTCAGGATGGCCGGCCTGGGGATCAAACCCGAAAGTACCAATCCCTGTTAGGCGAAGACAGATTGCTATGAACAACTTCAACTATTATCGAATCAATCTTTTAAATTTTACAGCCGGTTACTCTATTGTCAGCAACTATGAACTTCTAGTTTCAAACATATTTACGTGTGCCTTTATCGTAAAGAGAAGGTAATAATTTGATGAGTGTAATGACATGCGTATGTATTCAATAACACCGTAATTCCAGTTTGTGCATATTTTGATGCCACAAGACAAGTACGTGTAACTTGAAGATTCTGAACCGACAGAGGAATCTCTCGCACCGAGGAATATTCATCTGTTTATGGGTAGATCGTATGAGCGAAAATGTCGCCGTGGAGACACAGGCCGGGCAGGAAGAGGGCGACCTTGCGGGCGACAGCTGTTGAAATGTGGGCCCACGATTGTGGAGGACGATCGCATGTCCTTGTGTGGGTTGAGGCTTGCGTCCTTGGGTGGGCCTTTTGTGATGTGAATGCCCTACCGGCGAGGTAGAGACAGGTCAAAACATATCTCCCATAACAGATTTTACTGCCATAGGCGTTGGATAGTTGATACAGTCAAATCATGTATTAAAATAATTGTTCGAGGAAAAGGAATGAATTCTTCAGCTAAAAAGAAAAAAAAAGAGTTTTCAATTTCAAAACGCTACTTCGTTTCAAAGTAATGAATGAAAATGCATTATGGTAATTATCGTTTCGAAAGGAGACGCCCAATACTAGGTCCAATTTTTGCTTGTATATCCAAAGCACTGCACGTATTTTACAATTTGCAAAGAGCGATTTAACTTAATGAATATTAGAGAATAATTCCCCATAATTAACATATTTTTTGTTTGTATTACGTGCCACATAAGTTAATTTCCTAACATAAAATTATATTTTATTATAGATTCCTACGTTACTAATTAACTGCATTTTCTTATCTTATATTGCACTATGTTATTATCAAACGAAGAGCAATGCCCCCGTTTGCTTTATCATACCATTATCATTAGTAGCGGTACGGTATGAAATTAAATTACCCCGATAGACGTAGGTGGTCTCATTGCAGTGCAAACGATGCCGCACAACAGGTCTTCCGATAGTTATTCGTTTGTTATCCCAGGTGATCTCATCTGATAATGTTTTAGTTTTCTCTTGCTCCGTATATTGTGTGCGATATGCACTGTATGTTTTATAAAATGTGTAGTCATCCTGTGTTACAAAGTTCTGTATGTGCGAAAGCAAGTAGACCATCGTAATTTTCAGGTGTTTGATTTACATGGAAATGAAGCTGCTGGACTAAGCTGAGATTCACGTTTTTCCTTGCAGTGTTAAAGAGCAGCCTTGGAAAACTTTTCGTTTTTGACTCCTGGCAGAAAACGTAAACCCATCAACGTGATCATGACCGTATTTGACGTTTATCTGAACCTAATTCATAGAATTTAAAAGTTGGTGATTTGTCGTATGAGTATTATGAAAATTAAATTCCCTTTATTGTGAAGCGTTCAACCTGTATATTGAATAACAGTAGGTTATGACAGCGTTGCCTTCTTTTCCTAATTAACAGAAGCTCCTAAAAAAACTGTAGCTCATTACTGAGGCGTTTGTGAGGAAAATGACTTTAATACTTATTTATGTACCTAGGGTGTTTATAAAAATGTTTTTGCTCCGAGGGCAACTTCCAAACTCGAGAGCCAGTGGCTCTGGGGTTGGAACTCGCCTGAGGTATGCATACATAAAGTAACGCCGGTGGTGCATTCTGTCGTTTATGATTTGCCATTTCATTGCTGAATCCATCGAGAATTCGATACATCATTACATTTGTTTTGTATTGAAAGTAAATAGACGCAAAGTAATCACGAGTAGTAAATACGGCGTGAGATAATGAAATGAGTGCGTAACTATTTACTATCGTATCCTAATTGAGGTTTGTTTGTAGAATATTATAACGTTTCAGCTGAAATTATTTTCAGAAATCTAACAAATTTACGGAAACCAGTTAAATCTCGAAAAGTATATGAAAGGAATATGGTACTTTTGAGGGTTAGATGGAAAGTATAAAATGTGAAAATGAAAAAAGTAGTTTCAGGATATTGCTTAGAGCCACAAACTCTAAAGCTGAGGGCCGTATGTCTAGTATAATATCTCATTTTTGGCAAAATATTGCTCCTTATCGGATTCGCAGCCCTTCACACACGAAGCAGAGTATCGGATTCCAAGCCCTTCACTATATCCCCCAATTTTTGAAAACGGAAATATTTCCACAATATAATTTTAACCAAAGTAATGTGAATTCAATCCATGAATGGTTTTGTTTTTACTCTCCTGCGGCACACCAGCTGAATCCCTGTTCAGAATACTGCATAAAGGTACAAACTCCATGGCTTCAGGGTCGTATGTCTAGTAATACCTCATTTTTTTGGCAAAATATTCCTTTAGGTATATCGTATTCCAAGCCCTTCACTATTTCTCCGAATTTTTTAAAACGGCAATATTTCTCCATTTTTTTAAAAAAAAATCTGTCCAATGAATGGATTTGTTTTCATTTCTCGCGGCACACCAGTTGAATCCCGGTGGCTTGCTTAAAGAGTAGCGACGCGACCGCGGGGCTGCATGGATGTGCGTGCAGTCACTCAGTGGCTGTGACAGCTCGCTCGAGCGCAGGCGAGGCCGAGACGAGACGAGCCGCCCGCGCCGCAACGCGCCGCGTGGCGACGCCACTCCGCTGCGCCGCGGGCGCCCACGCCCGGCTCCCCCGCCTCAACGCCTCCGTCGGGCGAGCGAGCGGCCGCGCGGCGGCCCACGGCGGTTCCGCGGTGAGCACGGGAAGCGAGGCGTAACCGAAAATACCATGCCAGCTGTAAGCGCGTGCGTTGGTGAGTGTCCGGAACCGAAGGCTGGTAGGCCGGGAGGTGTGAGTTTCGATTGATTGATATTCCGGACGCGGCAACTACTATGGTCATTAGTCCCGTAAGTGTAGTGCGTGTTTTTTGCTCGGGAGCTGGCGGTGGTCATCCCCCGCTGGATGGCCACATCCGGCGCCGACTTACAGTCGGCTGACGGGTTTTTCCCGAAACAGGTATCTCCCACCAGCGGGACACCGCCCCATCCAGGACAAGTTCTAAGTCCCTGACCGGCATTCCGGGATGTGTGGCAGTGTAGTGCATGTTAGTGTAAGTGTGTGTGTAAGGGTGAGGATAGGACAAGGAAGAAGAAGGAAAATTGCGAGCGATCCGTGGCCCGTTAGTTAGGGTACTGCTCCGGCATTCGCCTGGTGTTGATCGGAGAAACCACGGAAAACTACCGATCACCGACTGCTAGAATTGTCCTCCAGATAGCGACTGAATTCGACCTAGCTGAAAAGCTAGTGTCGAAAATAAGGACCGAACTCGAACCTAGGACCTCCCGGTCAGAGGCGCTGCAGTGACATCAGTTGATGCACCGCTCCCAGTGTGAGTATCGAGCTCCGACGATTACAGGATTTTTCGCGCCAGCTGATGAGCCGGGGCCAAGCCAACCGCTGCTTGGATGGAACGTAAATTGGCGATTTTTTCACAGGGACACAGAGATGTTAAAGAAAACACGGAGGTCCCGCGACAAAATTAGCGTTTGCACCCTTTGTACCTGTTTTTGATGTAATGAATTATATACACAATTGACCTGTGACTGATTAGACGCGTGGTCTCTGATTGCTACCTTGTCAGTAAGCCCAATCAAACTCGGTCATAAAATACTTTAGTACCTACCAATACAAGTTGCTTTTTCTCAATTTCCTCGATAATATTTCAGAGTGAACATGGTAAATGAGGCATCTAAAATTCGTCTGTGTTCCCGGCTGGCACACGTTAATATTTCTCCAGCAGGGGATACCAAACTCTTCAGGAGGGTACGATCCCTCGCGTCCCCTCTTCTGTCAATTTGCACCCTCTATCTGAATGAGAGTGTTCGGCTGCTCTCATCGGTCGGTACTGTGGTTTCCCGCTTCTGCTTACCAGTCGGAGCAGTACTTAAAAAAACCGGCCACTGAGCGCGACTGTTCTTTCCCGTTCTTAGCGCAGAGCGACGTGCCGATCCTCCCGTTCTCATGTATCCTATCCCTTGCTGACGAAAATCTCCGACAAGCGTTCGGAGGTCTGAGATGCAGCAACCGGCACAATCCTAATACACAACATACATTAAAATAACTTGTGTGTTGAAAAATTATTTGTGTTCATTCCTTGCGGGTACGTAAAGAAATTCAACAAACTTTCTGTCGACTCTACCAATAGAATTATTTCATTATCACCGTCTCATTAACTTCTCATTGCTTAACGGGCCATGTACCCACCGCAGATAACCTCGAGTGAAATACTGAAACACAACGCGTTATTGCAGTATTTCCGCTTTCATTTTTTCACGCCGATCATCTGCGTGGAGGGGCAGATCACGTTAGCTTTGTTGCGTGTCGGTGGGCGTGTCGGTGGGCGTGTCGGTGGGCGTGTCGGTGGGCGTGTCGGTGGGCGTGTCGGTGGGCGTGTCGGTGGGCGTGTCGGTGGGCGTGCGGTGGGCGGGGTGACCGCAGCGGAGGCCGGGGGGAAACACGAGCAAGCGAGCCGGCGAGAAAGCGGGCGGGCGGACGAAGGAAGGGGGCGGGCTCAGCAAGCGGGGCTAGCAGGCAAGCGAGCGGGCGGGCGAGCAGGAGAGCTGGCAGGGCGGGGGCGTGTGGGCGCCGTGCCGGCCCCCGCGGGCCGCGCTAAGTGGTCGTCAAGTGATGCGCTCACTGCAATTTGCGGGGGTGCTGCTGTGTGCGCCGGACGCGCCGAAACGCGGGGACGGAGGCGGCGGTGGCGGCGGCAGCAACGCGCCTGCTTGCCCGCCCGCTCGCCCGCGTGCTGCGTCTATCGCCCTCAACAAAACGGTGCGAGGCAGGTCTCCTTGGAGCTCCTCCGGTATCCCCAGCCTCTACAATACCCCTCTTCTATTAACACTTTTCGAAGGGTCAATAATATTGATATTGCAGTTGTTCTTGTGCATCAAGCTCCTTCGAACGTCGATTTTCGGAATTTAATTGTGGCCCCCTTACCTCAAAACTACATACACCATCCTCGGTTAAGAGAGGAGGTCGAAGGCAATATTGCGTTGTTTTCAATTCTTCGCTTTAAATCATTTCCCGGGCATGATTGTTTTATGGCCCGCCAATAGAAATACTTAGGCGGACGGGATGTGGCCTATGGGCCGACTGTTTCGCTCTATTCTTGATTCTCCACAGCCAGGTCTCTCTCATTCACTCATAATGCCATGAATATTTGTTTCATGTCGTTAGCAGCAGCGTTATTGTTTCGATGAGAGACAAAACGTCCATGGTAGGGGGTGTAATAGGATATACTTGCACGCATGAGCGGAAAATGAACGAAAGTTTCGCCTTTCGCAAACCGACGTCGTTTATGCCGATTCTGTCATTGAGTAGCAAACATGTTGACAAACATTTTCGTAATGACTAGGGATGTTTTACAGTGTTTGTATTTGTCTGAGGATGAATGCAAGTAGGCAACCTGTCGACCGATAACCGAAATGTATCTTCGGATGCGCATCCTGGTGGGTACTAGAAAATTTCGCTCTACCTACGGAACATCAGATTGAAGCTACAAGGATCTCATTGTGAGATCCGTTCCTAATCTGCAGCTAACAAAAACTTCAAGAAAAAAGTTCCATTACCTTAGTTCACAACATTTCGTTTGCGAATACGTTTTTCCAAAACTAATTTCATACAAATTCAGAATTTGCACATTCATTTTTGGCTATTAATATAGGTGCTCAAGTAGAATTTACAATGTTCATGTACAAATTTAAGATATATTAATAACGTAAACGCCTTAGCGGCGTAGTTGTCATTTCAATGCAACGATCCTTCCTCATGGACCCCTTCATTAATATGCACATATTTCAAGAACAGGATGGCGAGGACATACGTTTTATCCGTAAACGGATTCATGTCCATTGCTTCCTATACATAACCAACACTTAAATAGTAAGTCCGGTGATTACGAGAGATGAAATTGAGATCGGCGTCTCGCCTTGTGGGGCCACAGGACGTCGTTCGATTCGTCTCGCCGCGATCGCTTGCGGAGACAGAAGCAAGGACGGCAAGCGCCGCCAGGACAAGGAAGACGCAGGCGGCGACGCAGACGACGGCGTCGGCAGCGAAGACCCTTGCGACCCGACCCGCGGCCGCGATACCACCACTGCCGCCGCCGCCGCCACGGCCGCCTCCGCCGCTTCAATTTAGATGCAGATCCGCGGGAGCTGGTCCGGTCTCCGACGCTAAATCTCAGGCCTCGTAAAAATTAATTAGTGTGTCTTGAGCACAAGCTCCCTCGCCGAGGCCCGTCTCGTTCGCCCCACCACATCCCCTCCCGCCCCTCTGTCCCCCTCCCACCGAGTTCTTTATACCCCACCCTCCTCAGCTCCTCGCCGGTCAACCTCCCCGCCCTGTCACCGCTTTGTCCTCCCACGTCGGTACAGCGCTCGGCCTCCTTCAGATTCTACCAACACTGCGACTGCTGCTACTATATTAATGCGCTCCAGGGTCCCCGCACTTCGCTTTGATGTAGAACCATGTCCGTGCAACAAATCCTACGTGTTCATCCGTCTCGTTTTCATCGCAGTGCTTTTGCAGACCTTACCGTTCTACTCTCTTCTCATGTAAGAAATCGTCCAGTGTTTTCTCCTCCATCACTCGCGCCTCTTTTCTCATCCATATTTGTCTTGAATCAAAATCGGAACTAATGATATTGCGTTTCTCCCATCGCTCCGGGAACTTTCCCTTACTTTCTCGATGTTTCTCAACATTCCTGTCAGTTCTCCACGCCTCTCTCCGCCGCATTTGCTTGTTATCCCCTAAACATTCTCTACATTTTCTCAGATTTTCCCTCTCCGTCCTGTTTCACCCCTGTTTCCTTTCCTTCAAGTTACCACGTCCCCGCTTCGCCTCCTCCCCCCCTTACCCCCCTCCTCCTCCGTCACTTCGTCCACTCTAAGAATCATCCCACTTCCGCCCCCTACGCTCATTCCATCCCACCACCCACACCAAGACTACCCAACCTCTAATGTCCGCCACCACCTTCGCTCTCGTCTCCTCCCGCCTCTATCGCCCCCGTCTCCCCCAACGCAACCTCCTCAACCCTCTCCCATCTAGCGCGCCTGTTGTTGCTGCTGGTCCAATTCCTTGAAGGGTTCGCGTCGCGTGCTGGCGGGGACGGCGGCGGCGACGGCGGGGACGGAGGCGGCGGCGCGAGTCTCTCTCCTCCTAGTGCCAACCTCGAAGAATAATTAAAACTTACCAGCTTGTGACTACCCTCTTTTTTGCGGCGCGTGAAATGTAGCTGGCGCCCGCGCTGTGTCCCTCTGTTTTGCTAGCGACTCGATGTCGACGGGCCGCTCTGCTGCCTCATAACAACTCCCCCGCGCGCCGCGCCAGCCTGTTCGGGAGGGGGCGGGGCAGGGGAGGAGAAGGGGGCGGGGACGAGCGCTTGAGCGAAGAGTGTCGGCAATCGAGGAAGGGATGATGTTCCTTGGAATCGACGTCTTTTCCGGCTGGCGCGTTCCCTGAGAGGCTGTCGATGCAACTCTCTAGTGCCTTGAAGATGTATTGCACTGGAAAAAACGGCGCAAACTTTCGGAAACGATTTGCCTTCCGGTCACTTTTCGCGCTTTTTTCACTGTCTGACAGAGTAAACGACTGGTGACAGGTAAAAGAATGTTGAAAGCCCTAAAGCAATAAATGGGATTTGGAGGATTAGGAAAATAAAAAAAAACATATGGCGAGATCCAATCCAAGGAGACAGTACTTGATGAGGACGTTAATGATAATGATGAATGATTCAGGTGGGTCAAGACAGGCAGTCATTACTCGTGACTGAAACGTGATATGACGTATCAGACAAATATAGATGGGTGTTTTGTAAGTTAAGATCTAATGTTCATTAGGCATAAGTATTGGAAAACTCTAGCAGATAGTAACTCCTGTAGTATTCATTAGACTCTCTCCGACTTTGTACTCACGAGGCAATAAGTAATCGATCTGGACCAACACTCAATAGGAGACGTGTGTTCACTCATCAAATTTATTGCTCATGTTCTACCGTTTTATTGCTCTCCATCATAGCTTTACCGTGGCGGTCCTTTCGTTTTATACTGCTGCTGCTTTCAACGCTTCTAAACGCCCCGCCCGTTTTCTTATAGAATCCTTCGTTCCCGTCTTATTGCACTTCCTTCTCGACCCCTTCCTCTTCCTTTCATCCACCGTGGCCAACGCGCGCCGAGTATGGGCGTAAAAGATGATAACTCTCAAATTGTAGTTTTTGTGATATAGTAATTTTCTGCTCCTACCATTTGTGGTCTATGCAGTGTCATACACAAATAATAGTTCAATTCACTTCTTATAGTTGGCCTCGGTTCTGCAGTCATTTTTATGTAACCCACTTAGATGTTTTAAACCTAAATGTTAAGGCGCTGATATCTCCAATGCGTCTCCTTGTGAGTTATCGTGTTTTACATCCGAGCCCTTCGCTTATGAGAAGCTGGGTGTCAGGTAACTCTCGGTGGCAAATGTGATTTCAAGGCACATTCATTCTAAATATTCTCTAAATACTCGTGTATGATATTTTATACATTAATGATGCTATTTATCAAACATAACACCCCTTTTCACTCAAACTTGCAATCAGTAGTAATTGAAGTATCATTGGTAACCACTGAATAGTAACTAAATACTAGGAAGTACTAATTAGGTATCTCTAGCAATTGAAGAAAGAAGGGGTACATTGTTTAAAAGCACCGAACAAAATTACACTTCACAGTTCTTATCCACGACTGAGGGTAGGAGAAACATGTGGCGAGGATGACGAATTTCCTTCAACGTATCTAGTATATTAGGCCTGCCTGAGTTTAGCTTTCTTTCGGCAGAATCAAACCCGGGATCGCACCCCGGAAAACTAGCATATTGTCCATGAACCACCTGAGGGGCTAATAATAATAATAATAATAATAATAATAATAATATAATAATGATAATAATAGTAATAAAGATAATAATGATGATAATAATAGTAACAATGATAATAATAATAATAATAATTATTATTATTATTATTATTATTATTATTATTATAACAATGATAATAATGATAATAATAGTAAGTACAACAACAACGATAACAAAAATAATAGAAATTTCAGTATTAATAGTCCGAAAAACCTTCCTGAATTTGGGATATTTTTTAAAAATTTCACTTCATTAGAAAGAAGTGCGTCTTATTAGCCATTGACACTCTGCTTGAAGCGCAACTCGGCAATAAGGTGTGGAGCGGGTGGCGGGCGGCTGGCTACATTGATTGCGCGTAATTGCCGCCGCCTCGTTCGCGCCCGCGGTTTTCCAGAGCGGGCCGCAGCGGGTAATTGCGCTGTTATGTCGTGCAGTGGCGGCAGTGGGTGCCAAGCCCCGATCCGCGCAGCGGTGACGCTCCTTCCTTAAGTACAGTGAGGCATATACAAAAAATCCTTCGCAGTAATGTGTGTTCTGATAGTGTATACCATATGATATTACACCTCATCCCCCCTGACAACGGGTAATGAATGAATTCGATTGTTTTGCTTATTAATTGATATATTGATTATTTGATGTGACGCGCTAACTTCTATGGTCATTAGTCCTGTAAGTGTAATGCAGTTTTGTATCACGGGAGGTGGCGGTGTTCTTTCCTCTGCTGGATGACGAGATCAGGTGCAGACCTACATGTCGGCTTCCAGTATTTTCCCCATCCACGTATCTTCCACCAGCTGGACAACGCCCCAGCCGGGACAAGCTCTAAGCTCGCGGCTGTTTTCGCGGCATGTATGGTAGTATAGTGCATGTAAGTGCGAAGAAAATAGGACGAGGAAATGGAAGGAAAGATCGCGCGCATTCCGTGGCCCGTTTGTAAGGGTTCAGATCTGTAATTCGCCTGATGTCGATCGAAGAAACCACGAAAAACTACCGATCAAAGCAACCATCCGCTAGAATTCTCCTCCAGACGGCGGTTGAATGCGACCCAGCTCTCTAGCTAGTGTCAAAAATCCTGCCACCGTCGGGACTCGAGCCCTAGCACCTCGGGGTCAGAGGCGCTGCATTGTCATCAAATGGGGCCGTGAGCCATCTCAATCGGTCGAGTGCTTCGTATATGAAAGACGTTTGAATACTTTTTTCGAACTTGCTCCCTCGCCGCTGCTGTCACCCACTCGCCGCGCAAGTTTGTGAAAATGTAGGCACCGCGGACAGAAACGCTGAACTTTCGGCTGTCTGGGAGACTCCGCGTCCTGGGCCAAGTGTGACTGCAGAGACACACACTCCTTCCGCTTGAAAATGTCAGAGTTTAAAGTATACTTTAAACAATAAATATGATTCTAAATCGGAGCTATTCAAACGTAATAACTGGGGCCAGACTGCCATCGGTGACCCGGTGTTGTAGCCTGCGTGCCATTGGCTTTCACTAGACTAGAACCGAGCGCACGATCCCGGCCCCGGTCCAGGCGGACTGACTCTACTAGCTGTTGTCCACAGCTATGAGCCGGACCAGGGCACGCCAAGTACGCCGTTCACTTAAGCAGCCTCGTAATCGATATATCATTGGTAACTTTACTCTGTAATACCTATTATAATTGACGGATTTAAAAATCTAGTATTTTAAACCTGTTTATTTAAATACAACCTACTTCTAGTAGAAAAAGAACTAATAGAACTAAATCTTCTGATCTTCTTCTATCGTTTATATGTTTTATTTTAAAATTATTTATATGTTAAAAGAAACGTTGAAAGATAAGTTTAAAAAATAGTTATTACCATAAATAAATTCAATAAATTATTTCCCTTAATTTTTAAAATTCTCTTCAATTAAATACGTTCGGAACCCGGCCTTGTGCTAGCCACCGTTACGTGTTTGAGGAGGCTTTTTTCATCAAATGAAAAGAAACACTATATATTAAATACTAAAAGTTGATTACATCAATTCCATTACTGGTACTTTAAACTAGCAATATTTACATAAATACTACCACTAAAGTCAACAACCAACCAAATTAAATTGTTACAAAAGCGTCAACATATTAATAATAGGCCGTCGCATGTTTCTGTACAAATGGTTTGAATTTCAAGTTGGAGCCAACATTTAAAACATGAAATTTTAAAAGTACATGTCAGTATATTTTAAATATTAACAGTATTAAAATTTATTAAAAAATTTTAATAATAAAAAATGAATTCTTTTAAATATGTATAGTCACCATGGTCCCGTTTCGAACCGTCCTTGGGTCCCACTGCAATGCCCAACTACGAAACTTGGGCCTGTTAATGGCGCAAGTGTAACATAGATGTATGTTGAGACCGGACGGCGACATTAAGAATAGTCTCTGGGAGTAAGGAGGAAGAATGAAGGGAGCGTAAAAACAAGGAAGAGACTTAACAGATCACGGACCGAGAGGCAGGAAAATATAGAAACCGAGAAGACACTTGCGCCATTGGCAGGCCCAGGTACGAAAAACATTGCAGTATGACCCAGGAGTGGCTCGAAACGGGGAATATGCCTTGCCCACACAAGTACTTACCACAAGTGGAAAAGAACTTCATTAAGCCTTTCTCTCGTTTCCCAACTCACCTCATAACATCCTACCTCTTTTGTGGCCTCCGTGTAGCTCTAAAGTGATGAGATTAAAGCCAGCTCCTGTTTTCATATTCTCTAAACTGGCTAAACAACATTTAGTTCATTCACAACATTCGAACACGTGGATTTCCCCTTGACAGCGTAACATATGTCCGGGGGCATAGACTATCATCCCACATCTTACTTACGAAGAGTTTTCATGTATGCTTCTCTGTGTGTAAGGTGTGATTGGGCATTGTTACACTCTTCAATATTCCGTAAATTTTATATTTCGTTTGGCTTCTGGATGGGCGAGCCCCATTACAGTACAGGGGATAATTGTGTTTCGGTTGGAAAAATACCTAATTAATTAATGATACTTCACCATCATCTACGTAATGATCGTTTGATTGTGAATCGACCCATATAATGAATAACCGGTTCTATTAGCTAGCACACTCGAGCGGTGTATAATGCCAGTTAAAACACACAAATGTAAATGACAAACGGTGTGTTTTTTCCTTGCCTTTCTCTCTGCGAAGGTTGGCATGTCTGGTTCTTTACCTTGCCAGGTCGTCGCTGCTCTAGAAATCCTCGGCTTGAGCGCAGTGCAGCGAAGACTCCGGTCCATAAAGGCTGTTCAGCCAATAAGCCGGTAATTAAGTTGTTGAGTGGCCCCGGGAAGGATGAAGTCGTTGTGGTTTGGTCCACAGGCGAGGTGTTACGGGGCAGGCAAGGTCTGGAATGCATTGCCTCTTGGCTCGTTGACATGTCGAGAAGTTGTTTGGTTCACATGAGTCGTTTCTTACGTGCGGCTGTGTACATTGGAAAGGCAGTTTTATTTCCGACAGATCAGAGGGCGACCTCGAAAGGTGACATTAAGTGTTATGTGAATGGAATAGATTGGTAAATTATGTATTAAACATGGAATGAAATGGGCTGGCGTAACAAGTGCGGATTATTTTATGTTAGCCTTGTTATTATTGTGGTATAGAGAACATTTATATTTTCGATGAACGTGGGTTTTTACGCTATTCTTCCCGTATGGCAGTACGAAAAATTTAAAATTCTTCCGAAACATTGTCAATTTCTTCTTTAGCCCTTGCTTACCTGAACATTATCAGTGTGCAACATCAAACTTTTTTTTTTCAAATGACTCTATAGTTGGAATGAAAATATATTAATGTAATGCAAAGTTTCGTGGAAGGACAGTCGTCAAAGTAACTTACGCCCTACTTTCAACTAAAGAATCTAAAATTCTACGGAAAATCTGGAACTTGCAATATATTTTTCAGTAAATATTCAATTATACTCCATATTTCTAATATTTTGTGACTTCGGTAGTGGATAATCAGCAAATTTTCAACAAAACAATTGATTACTTATAAAAACAGGAACAAGTGAATTTTAGTCCGAATAAATGATACCAAGGAAACCAAATTTCTAACTATAGCTTGACTTATTATTTTAGATTTATAACAATGTAATTGGGCAAAACCTGATGTCAATTTCACTGTCAGTAGCACAAATTTATCTCCAAATCATGAACAAAATACTCATATTATAAACTTATTGTTATACGTAGCCTTTAATAGTTTTTATTTAATGCAATTGAATCTTACTACACAAATTTAATGTTCACTGCTTTAATGTACAATTTTTCAGCCAGGAGGCGGTCCTGAAGATGACCATTGTGCAATATAAAATTAATTCGGCCACAAAATAAATGATACAACATCAACATCGTAGTTTCACAGCATTGGTCCCTGCAGTAGGTGTCGCAATTTTTCTCTAGCAAAGCCGAACACCTTCCGCAAATGAACCCTAACTGCGGTTGATCACCTTCCGAACGAGGACGCCGAAAAAAAAATCCCGAGGGCGGATGAACCGAGGCCTCTGCGGTCGCTCTCCCTTAAGCCTCCCGTCCGCAGCGCAACCCGTCCTCGGCCCTCGCACGTGTGTCGTCGCCGCCCTCACTTCGCGCGGCCGCCTTCTCGCTCGGCAGCGGCCTCACCGCTTCGCCACCGCCGCCGCCACCGCCGCGCGCACTGTATTTTGAGCTGTTTTGTGAGATTTATGTGATCTCATTTAGGGTATTACGTTCCACCGGAATGCACATATTACCATCCCATGCGTTTTTCACACCAGCTCGGCAAATAGAAATCCAATAGAAGAAGGAGAAGGCCCGAGCGCCACGGCGAGCGGTAGACGGCGAATGCGCAGGGGTGGGGGAGGACGGTGAGGACGGGGGAGAGCGCGCCACCGCCGCCGGCTCTGTCCCCGCGCGTTCCACAACTCCGCGTCCTCGCTTCGTCCCCGCACCACGCCCCCCGCTTCCTCCCCTCCGCCCCGCCCCCCCCGGTTCGCTTCACCGTGTGTCCCCCAGTCCCGCGCCGCCGCCTTCTTCACGGCCAGATTAGCTCAGCCAGCCCATTAGAAGGAGTACGTGCAGCAGTTTGCTATAAATTAGCCCGAAACTCGATGCTCTTGCTTGCAGCTCGGGCCGCGGGAAGTTCCACTTTATCACTTTTCCAATGGTTTCTCTCTCTCCTCGCAGGTAGCGAGAGCTAGCTCTCTTTGCCGGCGAGTCGTCAGGATTTTTGGAGAAGCTGCGGCGGCGGCGGCGGCGCGAAAGGGGAGTTTGGGGGGAAGGGAGCGGAGTGGGCGGCGGCGGCGGCGGCGGCGGCTTCGCGCCTTCGCGTCGTTGGCGTACGCCCGCCTCCACCGCCGCCGCCGCCGCCGCCGCCGCGCTTCCTCCTTACCCCCACCCCCCGCCACGACGCGATCCCTCCTTTTCTCCGTCACCGCGCCCACTTCCCAACTACTAATTACTGGGAGTCGGGCCACTTGATTAACTCGGCCTGCCCCTTCGCCACGCCGGCCCGCCCCTCTCCGCCGCGCCGCGGAAAAAGTGCGCGCGGGTGGGATGGCGGCGGAGGCGGGGGAGTCGCGGGCGGCAGCGACGGGGGCGCCAAGGGTCCGCTTCGTCCCCCTGCAACCCCACCCGCAACTTCCCACCGCGACCGCGGCGTCCGCGGACGGCGGAGTGATGCCGCCGTCCCGTGAGCTGCGGCCCATAAAAACACTTCCCGGGACTCCCTAAATTTGCTGTATTCAAACTGCGTTTCCTCAATACGCTTGGGGTCGCCGTGAATCGCCGCCCCGGGGTTTACCGCGAAGATTGAATTGGATTTACGGAGTGGAAGTGGGTTGTCGTTAAGTAGTAATCTTCGTTCAATAACGATGTGAGATTTCTTCGTTCTGGCATTGGTCATTACTATGTGACGTTAGAATTTCCCGTGCAAATTATTAAGCAATGAATGAAGTGCGTTTAGACTAATTGTCTGCAGGACATTTTGTATTAAAAAAGAAAGTGTTGTGACATAACAATAATAATAATAATAATAATAATAATAATAATAATAATAATAATAATAATCAATGTGTGCAGTGGAATGGTCATTTCACTCTTACTCAGATAATTATATAATTCACTACTTTATTGAATGTTTTGTCGAACGAATTGTGGCAATAAAATTTGATTTCTGAGTATTAAGAATTCAGTAGTAACACATTGTCGTTTCGTTAAATTAGCATTTTTATAATTTGTGTACATTATATTCAGTTGTTTCTCGCAACCTCAGTATCGTGTCAATAAGAATCCGAATTCAAATCTAGATGAACATTGAACCCGTTTTGGAATAAAGAAATCCTGTCTGTTCTGCGTTTAATTTCGACATTTGTATAAGAAAATTATGAGAAATTATAGACGATCTTTTGATAAAAACGAACATTAAAATAATCAAGCTCTTATGTGAGCTGTTTGTAACAGAATTTACGTGAATTAATACATTCACATGAGTTTCCCTAAAAGATTTTATTTTAGAAAAAAGTGTAATATAAAAATTTGCGAAAAGAAAGATTTCACGAGGAATATGTAAAAACTTGAAAATCTTTGTGGCAATGTGATTGCAAAGTATCATCACTGAAAAAAAATACGCATCCTCCACCCAGTTTCCATTTTCCACAGTTTCCGTATTGTTAATTTGTTCGCTACTGTCTAGTAACACATTAGGCAAACTTAAAAACGTATGTATTTCAAGCAATCAGTCTTATGAATACCAAACGAAATGCCAAATTACAAAGAATATCAAGAATACAAAATAAAATAACGAAAATACTTTCGAAGCCATAATACCAACCGAACACACGGTCTAGCGTCACCGCTCATGACAGCGTTATTTATGTGTTAGAATGATTGACTAACCACAGGTATATAAATTAAATTGCACCCCGAGTCAAGCACTTATCCAGATCGGCAAAAACCGGTTTGTTTTGATTCGTCCTGTTCACCATTTCTTCCCACGCCTCTGCAGGAAGGAAGGAAGTTTTCTTCGTCGTTTCTCCCCCTCCCAACCCCCTCCAATAAGCGGCCCGATTCAATTATTTGAATAAGCGGGGAAGGCGGACAAAGGCGAAGACCCCGAGGGTCCGGAGGTCGCGGCGGGCAGGGCCTATCGCTTGCGAGCCACCGGGTGGATCTCCAATCAGAGTTTGATCTCGGTCCTCGCAATCCCGCGCCCGCGGGCCCACCGCCATGCTGCTGCAGCAAGTCCTCTTAATGAAACGTGGGCCGGATTACAAGCAGCTATCTGTTTCCCGCGCGAACGGGTGGGAGGGCGGGCGAGCGGCGGAGGCGGCGGAGGCGGCGAAGGCGGCGAAGGCGGCCGAGGCGGCGGGGGCGGCGGAGGAGTCGCGGAAGAGACTCGGCACTCGGAGACGCCTCCTGCGTCGCCGTCCCCTGCCCCCTCGCCCCCAACCCGCCACGCCCCCCGTCGTCGTTGGCTTTCTATCGAGGAGCTAGCGGCGGAGGAGGATGCGGAAGAGGTGGTGGAGGTGGCGGAGACGGAGAGAAAGCGGAGCAGGAGGACGAGGGAAAGAAGGGAGGAAGAGGAGAACTAAAGGAGGCGTAACTGGTGAAGGAGAAGAAGGTTGTGGGTAAGGAGGAGAGAGACGCGGAGGAGACGAGGGGAAGGTGGTGAAAAGAGAGGACGAGGAGGGGGAGACGTAGGAGAAGGGAAGAAAGAAAGAAAGAAAGAAAGGTAAAAGGGGGGGCCGTCGAGGAAGAACGAGGGGCGAGAGGTTGGAGGCGCAGAGGGCTGAGGACGAGGAGGAGGAGGAGGGAGAGGACGCGCCGGCGTCGCCGCGCGAAGACGAGGCCGCGCCCCGCCCCGCCCTCCGCGCCGCCCCGTCTCCGCCCCCGTCCCCGCCCCGTCCCCGCCCACTTCTCCCGCGCCGCGCAGCGATGGCTCGCTGCGCCCCCGCTCATATACATACAAATTGCGCCTCGCCGCCCGGCCTTCGTAATTCTCGACTAATGCATGGGTTGCGCGCTGAAATGTGGCTGCCGGCCGCCCGCCCGCCCGGCTGGCTGGCTGCTGGCTGGCTGCGAGCGAGCGCCGGGCCCCGCCCGCCCAGTATTGGTTCCGAACGGCCCCCTCTTGCAGGCGCGGGCGTCGAGGCGCGGACGCGACGCGCGGCCCTGCGGAATACCAATGGCCCTTTGGGGCGCGGCCCCCGAAAGGGGCGGCGGAAGGGAAGTTGGCTGGTTCAAACGCGACGAGCGGGTATTATTTTGAATGATGGTTATCGGTGCTTCGGTAAAAGTGACGGTTAGGTACGAAATATTCAAAATGATAATGACATTAATAATAATAATAATAATAATAATAATAATAATAATAATAATAAATGATAAATAATAACTTTGGTTTATTTGGAACAGCTCACATTGTAGAGGCACGAATAGTTCCTACAACTGCTCCTTAGGAAGGTGGTTGCAACCTAGAGTAGACTTTATAATCAACCGACTCGTAACATCTTAAGTCTTGAATATGAGGAATAATAATAATAATAATAATAATAATAATAATAATAATGATAATAATAATATAATAATAATATAATAATAATATAATAATAATAATAATAATAATAATAATAATAATAATAATAATAATAATAATAATAATAATAATAAATTGAATTCTTATGGGTACGCACGTGAAAAAGATAGTTCTAGAACTTTTGAAGTTCGGTTACTATGTTTTTGACAGTTCCCAAATTCTGCAGGAAGACCTAGGAGCGGTCGAGAGAAACCGTAGGGGAGTTTACGATTCCAAAATGTTACCCAAAATTTCGCTACAACCCCAATTTTGTTTACCGGAGACCCGCGAGGTGCGGCATTGTTGGCTGGAAGTGGCATTGATCTAGGCGTCGTCAGGCGGTGCGGAACGGGCCGGGCGGGGTTGTAGTGCGGGCGGGCCGGGCAGGACGGATCGGTAGGATGGGGTGAGAAGAGTGGACAGAACGGGCGGGACAAGGTGGGTCCATCGTGCTGCATACGAAATGAGTTTGATACATAAATAACCGAACAACACCGGTTAATCAGCTGGGATGATATTCATATTATTTTAATAATTATTGCATTTGACTTTCGCTACCACTGAAGTATATTAATAATAGATGAGTATATAATAGAGAATATAATAGAATAGAGAATATAATATAATATAGAATAGAGAATATAATATAGAATATATAGAATATAATATAATATAGAATATATAGAATATAATATAATATAGAATAGAGAATATAATATAATATAATAGAGAATATAATAGAAGTATATTAATAATAATAAAATTATTTTGTAAATAGTGAAGTTATTATATCAAACCTCGGGTCAATGTCAATATTTAAAGTTTTACATAATGCGTGATTTTCTTACACCGTCGAAAAGTCAAAACAATCGTAGGCGAAAGTAAATCAATGTGAAATTAAGAGATAGGATCGAGTCCTGACTTTAGCATTTCTTGCTTTGAAAGAAGGGACTTTAAAGCAAACATTAACCGTACAAACAGAAAATCACTAAAAACTGACATTGGCACTTCTTCCATCAAGCCACAGATATATAAGATTGTAAACCAAAACGATTTTGGTATAATTCGCTGACTAAGAATTCAAATTGATGGCTGTAATAAAATTGCTTAAGCCCTAAAAAACAACAATTTATAATTTTTAATGTAATATAACATTATTATTATTATTATTATTATTATTATTATTATTATTATTATTATTGTTATTATTATTATACGTTTGTTAAGAATATATTCCAGTGGTAGCGATAGTCAAAGGCAATATTCATTTTAAACAAACAATACATACAGTGTTGTAAATGGGTGTGACCATTGGGATGCTGAGGTCCTCACATTTTTTAACATTATTTAAAATTTGACATGTGAATTTTATATTTTATTCCCATTTTAAAATACATTTTCTTTAATTTATTATGCTAGTAGTTTGGCAACTATTATTTCTTCTGTCTCCTCAGTAAATGAAAATCAACTCAAAATGTGAAAGAAGTCAACTTAAAAGTCAGTCCAAAAATGAAGCAAAAATGTTCAAATTAATAAATCACTATTCTTAAAATCATTGTTTTCGGTGCTTATAGATATGGCAGATCACCGAAAATGAAGCACATTAAAATGGGTCATAACCAGTAAGAGATATGTAAAGGTTCTTGGCAAAGAATTGCTCATTGAATATAAAAATTGTATAACGTATTTAACTTTGGAAGATAATTACCTATATGCTATTATCTGCGATTTTCTTGAGGGCCAACACAGCAAATAAATATGATTTATGAATAAACGTTTTCTATTGTGTAGAGCTTAAGAAGTTTTGCTAGAGCGATAAATTAAATTTTGGTCAACGACTTGTAGCGAAATCGTCCTTTACATTAAAACCGATGTCAATGGTTACCTCAATTTCAAGAGTATAATGGACAGTATTACATAAACCACATAGACTGCTCTCTAATCGCCCTATGCTATACTGCTCCAGCTCCATCAATGCCCCGTGCTGTACACTGTGCCAAGGTTTTTGTAATTAAATTTTGATTTAAAACATAATTTATGAAGAACGAATTGCATCATGGAAATAAACAATGAATCGTATGGATGATTCATTGAGTGGATGAGGAGTGATGTTAATAATTGTTGTTCTCCACCATTACCACCTTCATCTCCTTGTGTACTTTTTAACTTTGAAGATTTGTTTCCTACCAGTACTTTTTGACTTTGAAGATTTGTTTCCTACCAGTGGACAGTATTTATCCCAGAGATTCACAGGATGTGAGTGATGTCTGGAAGTTGTGTTCTTGCGCTAGAATACTAGATTTGCATCAATGTCTATGGTACAAATGTATTTCGCCAGAATTCTGGCTACTGAGACTATTGTGACTCGCAGTTTCGTCTCTTTTACTCCAACTAGCAACCCACAACAATAACTGCTCCAAACTATACTCTTGTTGCACACAATTGTTCAATTAGTGATGCTACTTCATGCACTCTACTCATGTTTGGGTCTGTCTGATATTTATAATTTGGACCTACATCCGTGCTTTGTTTTTGTAAATCAGGCAATTTAACTGCTCCTTTCCGCATTTTTTGCCTCGGATTCGCAATTTTTTGCCATTGTCGGTTCGAAGCTATCTGGATAACTGGTTCCTTGCATTCCACACCCAGCAGTAATAACGCTTCATGGGCCGTGAGCAGTGGGAACAGCGCGAGTTCATTTTTCGGTCGTCGGCCCGTTACCCAAGCGTTGCCTGGTTATCTCATTGGGTACTTTACACCTTGTTTGTGATGTTTTACTCCTGAGAACGTGTGTTTTCGTAAGCTAGTTTGCTCTTGATTGAATATACACGACGCTGCTTTAAACGATGAAGGAACCCGGCCAATGCAATCTGCAGATTCTGCGGGACTGTGGGAAGAATGACTTGCGTTAGTTTTATATCCTCAACAACATTGCTGACCGTAAATAGTCAGAAAGTTCATTCAGAGTTTTTTTAGTAAGGGAAGAAAGTGTTAGTATTTTTTAAAACTGAATATAGTTTTTCCCCTTTAATTAATTCCTTGGGTTTTAAAAGATTCATTCTGAGCGAGGGCATATGTTTCTTCTTAATTTGTTTCGTGTCAGAAACCAATTTTCTGTCATTTTTATAAAGCAATGTTCAAAAACTTGATCTTGTTTAAAAACTTGATCGAAACACAGTATTGAATTGCTTAGCAGTTTTAGGTTCCCCAACAAAATGTACGAAAATTGTCCACCTTTTAAGAGATTTCGTGCTTGAAAAATTAACATAATGGCAAAATAGGTTCGTATCACTCTTTGTTGCTTTATAATATACGTTTAAATCAAACGTTTGTTACAGTGTTGTGAATGAAACATTGTTTATGTAAGGATAAAATATGTTTAAACCTCACTTTTGTTTATATGTTTAAATCAATCCTTGTTCATGTAATGGTAAAATATGTATGAAATATTTTTTGTTGTTGTCGGGACTCACATCGCCTATGACCAAGAAGTTATAAAGCGATCTAAAATAAATAAGAAATTTCAGAATTTTGAATAATCGTGGTTGCAAACTTACTAACTTAAGATGAGCCATATGGATATGAAAGATCACTCAGCTCTACGGTGGGAGTGAGAAAAGCATGGGGAAGGGAACGTCGCGAGTGTCCCTTGGCTCCCCAGTAAAGGTAATTTTTTGGAATCAGCCTCAAATTAATTGGATGAAACTACGGAAACAAACGATCAGAACAGAGCGCCTTTCGAATTCTTATGCAGTGTCGGTTTTCCTTCACTTCTGTACTTGGGGTCGAAAATTCGCGCTCCATAGGAACTCAAACCCACGCCCTTCCGTCCCCAACGAAACGAATATAAGTTAAGCTCCCAAATATACAATGTGTCGCGGTATGTAGTATTCTGTCACGTTGAGCAAACATTCTTTCTATTCTTGAGGCGTCCCCGCACTAACTCCGCGACTCATTTACTTGCCCCTACGACACATGGAGACGCGTCGCCACGAGAGGCTGCGTCTCGCAGAAGCACCAGCGGTCGGGAGGGGGGCGTGGCCGGCGACGGGCTGTGGATGGAGCGTTGCACGCGCGTGCCAAATCGAGAAGGGGCGGACGGTGCGCCTCTCATATCACCCTCACCCTCCCCGCTCCCCCGATCTTGCACTCGCACGCCGCCCACGCCACCGCCGCCGCCACCGCCGCCGCCACCGCCGCCGCCACCGCCGCCGCCACCGCCGCCGCCACCGCCGCCGCCACCGCCACCGCCGCCGCCACCGCCGCCGCCCGTGTCGCATGCCAGCCCGCAAAGCCGGAGGTTCCGGAGGATGACAAGTGTTCCCCTCTCCCGCTCCCGCACCCATCACCTTGCTCTCGGTGCTTCCTCCGCCTTCTCCGCCGGCGTCCCCGCGCTCTCGATCGGCGCCTGCCCCCGCCCCGCCCCTCCACACCCACTCGTCGCCATGAGATTTGTTACCCTTAATCCAGGTGACCATTCCAGATGACTTATTAGCAATTCCGCGCGACGTGCGAGGTGCGTCACTAACATTGAAATCTCGCCCGCTCCCCGGGCGCCAATACTCCGTTCCTTTAAAAATTGCATTTTAATTACAGATTTAATGCGGCTGTTCGTCTTGCTCGCGCCGACGGCGGCGACCGCGCCCCGCCTCCGACTCCGCCCCCGCGCTCGCTAGCAGCCGTCCGATCCCACCCGCGCCGGCCCCAGTCCCTCGCCCGCCCCCGCCGCCTCCCCGGCCCTCGCCCGCACACGCGGTTTGTCCCTCTCGCGCTTTCTTCTGCTTTCGAATTTGAATGCAAATGGGTGAAGGAAGCCATTTCATTTCAGCTCTATTAAATTCATGCACCATTTTTCTTTTGTGGAGTGGCGGGCGGGGGGCGAGGAGGTGTGTGAAGAGAGCGAGAGCGAGGAAAGAGGGAAGGGGGTTAGTGTGCAATCTTTTGCTTCCAACCACTTCATTTCAGAAACTGCCATTGACAGGGAAAAAATAAGGCACGGCGCCACCTACCCGCTCGGGCCCGCCAGGCCGTCCCCGCGGCCCCCGCTGCCGCCGCCGCCGCCCCCGTCGCTCCCAGAGCGCCTCTTGCCGCCGCGTCCGCCTTCGCCACCCCCGCCGCCGGGGGGCGGGTTTGATTTCTCGCGGCCCGCCTCGCCGCCGCGATGTCTCGCCAGCGCTGCGCGCGCGAGGCGAAGGGGCCTTGGTGGGGCGTTCCCGCTGCGCCCCACGATCCCACCACACCCCCTCAGACACCCTCCTCGCGACGCTCTTGCCGCTCCTCCAAGCCAACCGCTCGCGACGGTGCTCTTTGCACGCGCACTCTTTGCGAAGGATGACGAAAATGGTTTTTTTTATCGCAAACCAAGGAGAGAGTATTGAGTACAAGTGATAGAGCTATGGTTTTCAGTGACTGTTTCGTGTTCCCGGACATGTCAACTACTTTGGTCATTATTCCCGAGAAAGTAGTGTATATCAAGAGGGGAGGTAACGGGGATCTCCACTTCGGGAACGTGAGATCCGGCGCCGACCTACAAATCGGTTTGCGATTAGTTCCTCCTCCATGTATCTCCTCCAACGGGGCAGCATTCAGCTATCTGAGCCGGTGCAGGATATAATATTATGTTGTTACGTACTAGAGTTCACACATATGTGATAGCCTCCATTTTAAGCATATACACTCCGCCAGCGACGCACCAATGATAGTAGAATCTTTCTCTGCATGGCGATAATTATAACAGCTTAATTTTATTTATTATTAGTACTTCGATAATCTCACTACGAGACAACTTTTGTATAATGCGGAATATTTCAAGCTGGTTGGAGGTTTTCTCGTTGAATGTCAGCTGAGTCATATAAGGTTGGGGGATCCCTCACTTCCACCTCTGCCTAAGAAGTTCAAATCCAGATTGAACTACTACTCGTACGTGGCATTTGCAGTAGGCAAAGTGTTCACAAAGGGATTTCCCGAGGTTTTTCCGTTTCCCCTGCAGTGTAGTGCAGTTCTCCATGATTCATATCAACTTTATTATGATTTATCCATCATTGATTCCTTCCAAATATGGCCAAAAACTAAAGTACTGACAACACAGTGATGAAAGTACCAGAGAATGAACTAACTCATAGCTTCCTCTCTGAACCATCCTATCCTCTGAGCCATCGTATGTCTTCTTTCTCCGTTCCAGTTCCTCCTCTCGAACACGAACTGTGCTTCGTGCCCCTGCGGCCACTCTCACCTTGCTGGTCACCAAGTCCTTACTGGCCTCCGCGCGCACTGTAATAGGCCTGGGACGAAGCGAGCGCCGCGGTATGGAGGACTGGCAGATTTACATTACCTCCGCCTTTGTCACTGCGGTTGCTTGTATAATGTCGTCGATGGTGCTACTACTACCATCTCAATCGCCACTTCTACCTACGTCGGTCTAGGCAAATCTACTGACACCGGCTCTTGCACACACACACACACACACTCACATACACACACACGTTCTGCACTGCCATTGCTGTCTTCGCCGCCGCTACGACCACCGTCATCACTGCCACCGCCATCACCACCACCACCACCACCACCACCACCACCACCACCACCACCACCAACAACAACAACAACAACAACAACAACAACAACAACAACAACAACAACAACAACAACAACAACACACAACCAACATCACAACAACAGCAACAACTTGTTCAAGCATCTGTCGTGTTGGGGAGCTCTAGCGGTTATCTCAAAAATGTACCCTTTACTTCTTTATTAATCAAATTAAATAATATATATTTATATTACAAGTATTCAATTTCAGTGATTTAAAGTCTATTTCAAGGTTGTATTAATTTTTAGTGGTTGTACTTTAAAACCGACGATAACTCCGACAATCTTTCATTTAAACAAAAAGTCAGTAAATTTGGTTCAATAGAAAGCTTAAATGACATTCTAAACGTAAACCCTGATGGACTTAAATACGTAGATTGGAGACGTTTGTAGCAGCGTACAATGCACACCCACTTTGACCCACCTTGATCGTCGCCCGCAGTGACAAGCGCAGTGTCGCTTCGCCGCCGCAGGAGCGCGGTCGCGACGCCCTCCCAGCCGCCGCCGCCTCCGCCGCCGCCCCCGCCGCCGCCGCCGCCGCGCCTTTGAAGACGCCCGCATGCCGCCGTGTCTGAGCACGGCCGTCCACCGCTACCTCTTTGCTTATTTTCTTCCTGTCACTCTAATGACTGCTGTGTATACTTGTTCGGGCGTTCAGGCATCGCCCACTTAGAATAACGGTCGTGCGTGCTCTCCCACGAGGTGAAAGACGAGACATGCAGAAACTTCCCCTTTTCCCCACTTTTTATTCTTTTTTTATTTCGTCAACTCGGACTATTATCACCCCCACCCCCCTTTCTACGAATTCGCTTCGGGCTACGGTACGTTCGCCCACGCCCGGAAGACTAGTGTTTTACTACGCGGGCTAGCGGCTATAAAAGCTGTCAGACCGTTCAAAAGACTACCGAGCGCGAACGCAAGGAAAACACGCTCGACTATTGTCCGGTTTGCTTCACTGCACCGACACACTATCCTCCTCTATGTCGAGCGTCGCACTGTCGTCGTTCCTCGGCCGTAAGGAAATTTTATTCCTATGTAGTCCTCTCACGAAAGCAGGAATTCTGAGAGTGCTACATTCACGCTCAGTGTTACTGTATATCCAGGGCTGTATTGACAAGATTGAATCCGCATTTCGGCGCGTCTTCTCCAAGCATTATAAGAGATGAAAATGAACGTGGCAAAACTGTTCACGAAGTATTATTTATTGTTTTGAAATGAATAAATTATTGTTGTTAATGTAAACCAATGTAGATAATAAGTTGAACATTAAAAAACAATTTTGCAATGTTACCGAAGACCTTCACAATTTGAACATTTTGAATTGTTTCAAAAATTTTTTTCGCATTATTCAAAATATCAAAAACAGGTTTTGAAAGTTTCATATATGAGATCTAGGAACAGGCAGAAAAGAGACTAATCGTTTTGTTGACTTTCTGTGACTAAACTCACGAGTACTTGCGCGGGCTACAGGTGTGGTTTAGCCATTTTATTTTTGCTGGCACGCAACCTCTAGTGAGTTTAGAGAGGTGGGAGTATTAGTAGCTTCAGATGACATGTTACTCTTGCCTCACAGACTGCTTCCGAGCATTTTATTGCAAGGTAATTGTTATCAGAGAGTTGGGTTACAATTGTAAACCGTGCAAGCACTACTGTTATGGGTGATTGAAAAGAAGTTTGCCGAACAGGATATCCGAGCATATACACTCTTGTACTATTATAATAATGCGCTTTTGTCAGGACTTTTGAATGAATAACTGTTGTTGAAACCATGATGAATTAAAAATAGAAAAATATAATATTTCGTATGTTAATGGGCGTCGCTTTGCCCCATTCTTCACCCAGGAAACAACACTTGTACATTTGTAGAGTTAATATTGTGCAGAAGGTCCACCGCTACAGGAGTTTTCGGACGGCGACTGTCTACCAGGACCGCATAAAGCCGAGCATAGGTGGACGGTGGCGAGAAGAAGAAGAGCCAGAGGCACGCGAAAGAAGAAGGAGAAGGCGCAAGGGGAGGGAGGAGATCGGGTGAGGCGAAGAGGGACAGTGGCGTCGGCGCGCCGAGAGATGTTGCAACGTGGGCTCGACACATCTTATTTTAAGCGAAATTCGCTCCACCTTTATCAAACACAATAGCCCCTCAAAGGCGGTTTCTCAACGCCTCTCTGTGAATTTAGCTGCGGCGGCGCTACAGCTGGCTTGAGAAAGACGGCGGCTTCTTCTATAAATTAATTCCTTGTAAATGGAGGGTTGAATATCCTCAGACGTAAGCTGTTGCGCAGTTTGAACATTCCTATTCTTAAGAGTTTTCTTTTTGTATTTTTTTAAACTACACGTAATCTTTATGTACTATTTTTATGGAATTCAGAACGTGCGTTAAACCGGGAGCGGTAGCTCAGTGCATCAATTGATGCCAACTGTGCATCAACTATCTGGAGGAGAATTCTAGCGGCCGGCTGCTCTGATCGGTAGTTTTCCATGGTTTCTCCGATCAACACCAGGCGAATGCCGGAGCAGTACCCTACCAAACGGGCCACAGACCGCGCGCGATCTTTCCTTCCCCTACCTTGTCCTATCCTCACCCCTTACACATACACTTACACTAACATGCACTACACAACCACATATTCCGGGAGACAGGTCGGGGGAGATTAGAGTTTGTCCCGGCTGGGGCGGTGCCCCGCTGGTGGGAGAGTCCTAGTTTGAGGGAAACCCCACTAGCCGACGGTAGGTCGGCGCCGGATCTCGCCATCCAGTGGGGGAAGATGACCGCCATCTCCCGAGAGAAAACATGCAGAACACTTACGAGACTAATGACCAACTAATTAGGTACACTACGTTCGTTTAACAAATTAGGTACTCAGCTAATGATGACCCTTCCGGTCTGTGTTGTTTTGGGTGTGTATGACAATTCTAAAATATAGCGCTAAGACCAGAAAAATATGAAAAGATGGTCATAATTCCGTATTGTCTATTTCTGTCTGATTTTAGCAGACAAAATACATTATCTCTAGCATGTTTTTATCTGCAACGTACAATATAATTATTCTGAGAAATGGTTTCATTTTTTACGATCGTCTTCGTGAAATATTAAAAACTGCTTACTTATGAAAGGTCAACTGAGTGTTCTTACGTCGTTTACGTGTTCATACTACGAAAGCAGCTATTTATAATACAGTTAAGCCGAGATTCTGTACCATATTTGTTTTCACTGCGTATTCACAGTTTCCTCTTCCTCTCTCCAAGAAGTAGAGGAAAACAAGTGAACTGATTTTTGCTTTTATTTTTAAGTTATTTACTATTGTTTGTTATTGTTTAAATTATTAAAAGCAAGACAAGACGAAAAAAGAGGTAATTTTCATACCCAAATATCCTCTTTACTATAGAAAATTGCGAGTATATCATTGCAGTACGAATTGTGTTTGAAATAATACAACCCTCAATCTAAAAAACATACTTAAGTTCTAATATATTTACAGCGAATTATATATTCTGAGTAACACAGCCATTTGGGAATTGGAAAATCAGTAACCTTTCAATGGTTATATCGGAGAACTATGTGTTACGCACTTCGACTCTCAATCACAATCAATATTTCATTGTCACAATCAATATTTCATGTTAGAAATTGAGTATCTAACTAGAATACTGAGTACTGAGTAGAATATGAATTCACGTAAGCCTCTAGCGTCATTAGTGTATTCCAGAGACCACATGACTACTAGGTTGCTATTCTGAAATTCGCATGAGTGGATTAGTTCTTAATATATTCATTATTTATTGTAGAAAATTTTCAAGTATTTTGTATTTATATCAACGTATTTACCTACTAAACCCTCAATTATTCACTTGAAATGCCAAATTCGTTAGATATTTTAGCCAACATGTGCCATAAATATTAGTTTATAGTGTTGTGTACACACAGTACGCCAAGCGCCCACTTGCGTTACAAATTGAGGCATAAACGTTGCCTTGCTATGCGCACAATTTGTTAAGCTCTCCTTTTGATAGTAGTGGCAGGAGTGGAGCCGGAGGTGTGAGTTGAGTTGTTATTTTGTTAGCAATACTGTGAAATCAATCTTTTACAGATGCAAATACGTTTTCTAGTATTCAGGAGCGAAAATATCTACTTTCCAAACGTTGCCAACATTTTATTGGTACTTTTAATCATCACTCAAGCATGTAAAATAAAAGGTTGCGGAGAGAATCAGGAGCTGAAGAAAATATGCGCAGATGATACGTCTCCCGCATACGTCACATACAGTTTTTGTTGTTTTATTTGTCGAAAACATATTTCATAAAATAAATCAAATAAAAACCTGATTCGGGTTATGGAGATAAAAAATACCAAGCTTCGTAACATTGCAAGATGGATATGATTGATATTTGGATGGTTCTGATTGAAACGATCGCGCCTTTGCTTTAAATACAAGCTTCTTAACGTTCTTTGCTTCTTAACGTTCGGTGATCGTTAAAATCCTAAACGGTTACCTACTGTCAAATCTTTAATTGATGCGGGCCGCTAAGAAGAGTTTTTCATTCATTTGTTTGGCTGCGTTTTCTTCAATCGAGTATTACCAATTCAAATTACACACAAATTGACATAAATGGTCAGAAAGAAAAAGGAGACAAGCATCCACAACTCGAAACAAGAGAAAAGAGCTTGGTTACAGGCATGACGGGCGGAGAAGGGAACGTCGGGAAGTGTCGAGACGTGGCGGGAAGGGGCTGAACGGACGAAAGAGAGCGTGAGAGGGCGAGAAAGGAACGGTAAGGGATTGGAAGAGGCTGGTAAGTGGGAAAGGACGGAGGTGGCCGGTGCGCGAAAGGGCGGGTTTGGGTGCACGGAATGGAAAAGGAGGTGATGGCCGGGCGAAGCGGAAAAAGACGATGATGCGCGGGTGGGGTAGCAAAGGGCGGGGTGATTGATCGGGCTGGGAAAGGGCGGGGCACGCGGGACGGGAAAGGGCGTGGGGGGGGGAAGGGATTGGTGATGTCGCAGGTGTCACAGGCGTTGCGGCGCCGCGTCGCGTCGTGTCGCGTCGTGTGGAGTGGCGTCGCGCGCGCCACCCAGCGGCGGCAGAAGCCGCGCTGCCCGCGGGGTTAAGAATAGCGCAGCGCGCCGCCGCGCCCCCGCCGGGCCGCCGCTGTTTTTACGCGCGCCTCACGCCTTCGCCCCCACCGCCTTTCCCGGACCCCGCCCCGCCCTTTCCCGGCTCGATCAACCACCCCGCCCTTTGCTACCGCACCCGCGCATCATCGCCTTTTTCCGCTTCGCCAGCCCATCACATCCTTTTCCATTCCGTGCACCCAAACCCGCCCTCTCGCGCACCGGCCACTTCCATCCTTTCCCACTTACCAGCCTCTTCTAATCCCTTACCGTTCCTTTCTCGCCCTCTCACGCTCTCTTTCGTCCATTCAGCCCCTTCCCGCCACGTCTCGACACTTCCCGACGTTCCCCTCTCCGCCCGGCATGCCTGTAACAAAGCTCTTTTCTCCTGTTTTGAGATGTGGATGCTTGTCTCCTGTTTCTTTCTTCTCTTACCTTTCGTTACTCTCTTTGCTTTGTTGCATTGGAAATTCATTATGATTATGAATAAATTTTGACAAGATTTCAAGGATTTCGGGCCTCCTTACAAGCTGTTTTGAAAATTGCGTATGTTCGTCGATCTGCCCTTTCTCTTGCCTTTCCTACCTTCACACATCAGTACAACCTCGCTCTGGACACATCTCTCGGCCCCTCGTTGCTTGCTTCGTTCACCCCACCCACTTCTTTACCTCGCGTTTGCGACCTCGTGATCTGTGCCTACCCCGTGTCTGACCCTTCCTTGCACTTCCCCATTCCGCGCTCTTTTCTGCGCTTCACTCCTCTTGGCACCGGGAACTGAAAGTCTTTGAGCCCTGTACTTCCTCTTCGCCGTCTTTTCTTCATCATCTTTCTACTCCTTTTCCTCTTCCTTCTCCTCCTCTTCTTCACCTCCTCCTTTCCCTCTTCCTCCTCTATCTCCTCCTCTTTCTCTTCCTTCCTCCACATCTGCTCCAAAATACTTCGGTATTTCTCTACTGTCTCACCAAACATCTCTCCTCCAGTTCGGCTCGCCTTCTTTATCCTCAACTCTTCTTGTATTTATTTTAATTTATTTATCATCAAAAAACAATAAAAAGTGTATGAAACGTATGGGGGAGAAGTATCATCTGCTCAAGTTTTTGTGAGACCGGTAATCCCAACCTCTTTTAGTACATAGTTGAATTAATGGTGCTGATGAGTGTGGTTGGCAACATTCGAAAACTGGGAAATTTCATCTTCGTAGTAACAGATAAAATATTTGCATTGGCAAACAAACTACATTTTTGATTTTCTAGTATTGCTCATGAAATAACAACCCTACCCACCCCTACTACTTCCGCTTCTAGAACAGACTTCAACGATACGTGGAAACATAATAAAGTTAATTTTTCACTCTTTAGGCTCCACCGTCATTGTACCACGTATCCTACCTGAACCCACATCCATTTATAAACACTTATCTTCCATTATCGTGTCCCCCTTCATCAACACCCAATTATCAGGCATAGAGTGGAAGGTAGCAATTGATAACCATTGTAGTGGCCGTCAGGTAAAGGGAAATCATAAAGGCGTAAGAGATTTTCTCTGCCTACACAGTATCGCATACGGCTTTTATCATCTTCATTGAAGTCAAAACTTTCTGAATTCGACGCTCTCAGTTCGCCTCATATTCGATTAATATTTCGCCTTCGGATAACACTCCACGACGCTCCATTATTGATCACCCTGTTATCGTACGTTCTTTTATGTCACTCATTTTCGCTTTGATATCTATTCGCCTTTATTTATTTTTGATAACGTGTACTTACTCACTTAATTTGTTCTCTCATTCCACTTCCATATCCAGTATCGTTTCCCGCGTATCTTAACGCTTTGTACTCACGTCATTTTGTTGCGACGATTCACTGCTTCCTTGACATATTCAGTATTATTTCCCCAAGAGAAATTGTGTGTAATGAAAATTCTGTTCATGCAAAACAATTTATAAAATATTCAATTCCTAATATAAACTATTTTTTAAACTTTAATATTCATATTTTATGTATATATTTGCATATCCATGAAAACTCTTTTCTTTTGAAGAAGCAGTGTTCTCTCTACTCTTTTGTAAGAGTTTCTGGAAATAATTGCTATTTTTTTCACTTCTTTCACTCGTAGATCGGGCGCTGTTTTGAGAGTTAGCGTTTGTGTGCGATTCATCTCTTTGTTGTGACAAGAGTGTTCTTCTGAATTGTGAAATTCTCTCTACAAGACTATTTGGCATTGTATTTTGTAGCCTCTGAAGTCAAAACAATTACATAAACTATGGAACAAGGGTTTTCCCGTTTTAACTTTAAGCTTCACTTGTGCTCAACATTGAAAACTACTTTTTTTAGAGCAACGATTAGGTATAAATTCGGGAATGAAATATTTAAAATAATCATAGTTTCAAAATCAGTTTTTGAACCTATTTTGTCCTTACGTAAGAGAATATATATTTCACTCCATGGGAGCGTTCTTAGTTTATAAGTGCTTTTATGTACTTCATTTCCTCATTTCTAAAAGGAATATTGCCTACCTAGAAAACATTTAAAAGGAGGACCACGACTGTATATGTTGAATTTTTTAACTAAATTGATCACACGATGGTTTGCTATACTCCTCAAATGTTCATATATTACCCTATTTCGTAATAGTTGGACTAATCTGTCTTGTTGCGTTTGTACTTAACACTGGAGAGATAACTTTTGTGTTTGTACTTAACATTGAAGAGAGTCTCATTAATCTTTAGTTTTCTATTGAGACTCAGCACCGGCTGCAATCCGCGAAATATGCATCACACGCGAACGATGGACATCTCGCCGTCAACGTTACATCAACATCTATCGCGGCGGCGTTGGAAACGCCAGCATCCCGGAATTTGCCGGCGAAGTCGTTACGTATTTATGCAAGTGAATGTTTGACGAACGAATGAAATGTTAGAATTTCATATGTGACTTTCGAAATGAGTATGCCAAAGACACTTTCGTATACGTTGCTTACAGTCTTTCTCAGTATTTAATGCAAACATAACTACTCTCTTGGGATTCAATATTTCAATACCCAAGCCATGTTGAATCGTGTCACTCCAGTGTTTTATTTACATTGGGATACTTGTTACTTTGCCCCACACGTCCCACAAAGTGCTATTCTGCAGTATGCGTGCGGCAAAATGCTGTTTTCTCATCAACAATCAGTAAGATGTTTCGGGTATTTCGTGACAGAGTAAATTCATTGAAAGACGTTAATTTTATTTTTATTTTCTCCCCTTTCTTCGTAAGAAGAGAAAGTATTATAATCTTGCGACGTAAATCGGCGATTTTTCAACGGAAAAAACTCTTATTGCCGGGCCCTGGTAACAAAAAAGTGGATAAATCTCGTTCCTATATATAGTGGATTAGTTCCTCGAACACGTTGTGTAGTAAGAATTTGTTTTGTGAGTCCTAATACACAAAAATCGGTTGATGGTAAAATGTCAGTCTCTCCGGCCGGCCGCCCATTTTTCTGTCTGTCTCTGTTCAACGCTAGCATCTAAACCGTTCAAATAATTTTCTCAAAAACTGATATACTTCGATTGATAAGAAGGAACTCAAGATTTTTGTCATAAAGAAAATATTTTTGAAAAACTAATACTTTTAAAAAATGCCATGTCCAGTTTTTTGAAAAGCAAGTAGTTTTCGCATAATTTCTACTTCAGCTTAATGCAAATTATTTTTAAAAATCTCAAAAACGGTTGAAATTCTTTTCTTCAATTTTCCCCCACCTATAAAATAAGGGACACTTAAAAGAATGCATGGGGCGTGTCTGATTTTCGTTGAACCCTCCGAATTTTGGAAAACTCACCAGTCGGAAATAATGTGAGAAAGTCTGTGCTGTCTTTGCTCCACTCGTTTTTCCTTCGCGAGCGAGTAACCGAAACGGTTATTTTCGGGAGTCGCCCCGCCGTCACCGCGGGGCTGGAATTATTTTCTTCAATTCCCCCCCCCCCCCCCACGTATAGAATAAGGAACACATAAAAGAATGCTTGGCGCATGTCTGATTTTCGTTGAACCCTCCGAATTTTGGAAAACTCACCAGTCGGAAATAATGTGAGAAAGTCTGTGCCGTCTTTGCTCCACTCGGTTTTCCTTCGCGAGCGAGTAACCGAAACGGTTATTTTCGGGAGTCGCCCCGCCGCCGCCGCGGGGCTGGAATTATTTTCTTCAATTTCCCCCCACGTATAGAATAAGGGACACTTAAAAGAATGCATGGGGCGTGTCTGATTTTCGTTGAACCCTCCGAATTTTGAAAAAATCACCAGTCGGAAATAATGCGAGAAAGTCTGTGCTGTCTTTGCTCCACTCGGTTTTCCTTCGCGAGCGAGTAACCGAAACGGTTATTTTCGGGAGTCGCCCCGCCGCCGCCGCGGGGCTGGAATTATTTTCTTCAATTTCCCCTCCACGTATAGAATAAGGGACACTTACAAGCATGGCGCATGTCTGACTTTCGTTGAACCCTCCGAATTTTGGAAAACTCACCAGTCGGAAATAATGCGAGAAAGTCTGTGCCGTCTTTGCTCCACTCGGTTTTCCTTCGCGAGCGAGTAACCGAAACGGTTATTTTCGGGAGTCGCCGCGCCGCCGCCGCCGCCGCCGCCGCCGCGGGGCCGTCCTGGTGCTCCTTTTGCCCGGCGCCGAGGCATTCGCTAGCGCGTGCTCTCGCGCGCGTCCTCGCGTGCTCGTCGCCGCGTTCGAAATAAACTCCCGAGGTCTTTTTTCCTTAAGCGCCCCACCTGTGCTCGGTAAATCGCCGGTCTGCCCGCCGCCGCTTTGTGAGCACCATCTGTCTGCTTGGCCAGCCGCGGCCGGACGCACTTGCTCTGTGCGCGGGGTGGCCCTGAAATATCACTTACATTCCCTTATTTTTTAATTGATTTATTTATATCACGTCGAAAGCTGTATAATATATGTAATGCGAAGAGCTGAGCATTGGAAACGGATGGGAGCATCAATTTCTCTCAAATGTATGAAAAGTGACTGTCCAAAAATTCGATCTAGCTGGGAGGCGCAGGCCTAGACAATCTTCATCGTAGTTACAGGCTTATGGCTTTTTAAATTATATAGTTTAAAAAATATGTTTTGCATTAGTATCATAATTGTATCAAATATCATTTTGTATTTTGTTGTTGGTAAATTTAATCGTATAAAAATATTTATATCTGCGCGGCCTGTCACCATTTGTCCCCGCAGCCGGACGCTCATGACGCATTTGCTCTGCGCGCGAGGTGGCCCGGAAATATCTCTTACATTCCTTTATTTTTAAATTGATTTATTTATGTCACGTCAAAAACTATACAATATTTACTGCCCAGTAGGAACGGATGGGATCATCCCTCCCTCTCAGATGTATGAAAGGAGACTGTCCAAAAAATTCGATCAAGCTGGGGAACGCAGCCCAAACGTCATAGGGGTTGTAGGCTTGTAGTTTTTTTTAAATTATGTAATAGAAAAAATAAGTTTTGCATTAGTATAATAATTGTAAGACAATATCATTTTGTATTTTATCCTCGGTATGATCTCTAATTTTATAAAAATATTTAGGCTGATTACGATTTTGAACTTGTGTTCGAATTTTCTCTAATGGGATGTTAACGCTGCCATTTCTTTTTTGAGGTGATAATACACTTTGTTTAATCCGTCTGTGTTGTGAATCGATAGACGTTTTCTGTATTAAAATGTTGCCGAATTTTGTGAGCGGATGCTAGTACGTCTATCCCAGAGTACAGAGCAAGGAATAAATGGGAGCGCGATTCTCACGAACTGGTTATGATGTGGTAAAAATGTAACTCTTAGTTTTATAGGAAGGAACTAAGCTGTGGAAAATTACGTTTCTAAATTCAGTGGTTTTCCAGATCCAACTCGTGTAGTGGGTAACCTGTGCCAACGTCTTGTGTTTGAAGCGCGCAATATCCTCAAAGAAAAAAAGTAAATGCCACTGAATTGTACAGTTTAATTTTTGGGGAGTTTTTTGGTAATATTTGAAAATGAAAGGCAGGGGAAATATTTCGTGTTCGTAGATTTAAACTAACATTCTTTCAAACCCGTAATCACGCCTATTTGTTGCGACTTATCGTAAGTAGACTGGAAATGTGGTGCAACACTTGTGAATCTTTGTGTATGAAAGTACAATTATAGGCGTGATTGAAAATAGTTTTGACATTATCGTAAACTGCTAGGAAACATTAGATATCTCGATGTTATTAAGCGTTAGAAATTTATTTTAATTGTGCTGCAATTTTTCGTGTTTGAAACATTTTGAGTTTTGTTAGAGTATGTCGACGGTTTAACAAAATCTTGTTAAAGAGCATACTCAAGAGAAATGACAACTGTGGAGTGTTGTTTAATTTTTCAATTCAAGATATCGGAGAAGGAATTACAGCCAGTAGTGGTAAGCTTTAACATACAAACGAAACATACCATAAAACGAAACATTGAAGATATTGATCAGTGCATTGCTATTAAATTTAGACGTGAATATAGTCTAAAGATGGGTTTATTCTTGATCAAAATACTGACATGATGTAACTGACTCAGCAGTGTCGTCTCAGGAATTATTGAGGAAAGATGATGCAAACAACGCGAAGAATTAACGTAGGCAGGGAAGAGATCCTCTTCCATAGAGCAAACGTATAAATAATAGATGCCGTTATGTGAAGTGGATGAGGGAGACGGAAGCTAACTAGCGCAACGAAAGGGAAGGCGGTTAATGGGCTCAGCGTGTGATCAGAGAAGATAGCGCAGCATTAACGAGAACCCGGAATAGGCCGATGATCGTGGGTGGTAGGATGGCCAAAACGGCAGGAATAGACCGACGTTCCAGAAGACCCCTGCCGGCATCTCGTGGCGCGTGACTTTTAATGATGAACCCTCAGTCATAGAGGCATATTCTTCATTTTTTCTTTCTTGCTTCTGCTTCAGAATGCGAATTACTAACTACGCACGCGAGGGATATCGGGAAAGTAAAGTCCCAAGACGCGTAGCTCTCGCAGGTAAATATATTTTTCGCAGTTGGTACTACTGCTATGCAGGGGAAGTAAACGACTAGTAACGGACGCCAGTAACATACCGACTCTCGTTGTGGTGACAGTTTACGATAAGAGCTCTCACTCCGTCTCTCACCAAGTGCGAAGTGCGTGCTGTGATACGCTACCTGAACGCCAAACACGTGAGCGCCACCGCAATTCATAGCGTAATCGTTTCCGTTTTAGGGGAGGCCGTTGTGTCACGGCAACATGTGACAAAAAGGGTACGGAATTTTGATTTTAATTGTGTGTGTAGGCAATTTCAAAGCAAATGACCCAAGATCCTCACGAAGGGAGTGTCTTCTTAATGACAATGCTTGTCCGCACACCGCTGGGACAACAAAAACGTTGCTGACACAATTTGGTTGGAATGTTCCCCCCTCCTTACTGGGGGTGGCAAAAAAAACATCGATGTTTCATAGAAATCGAAAACCCTTTAGCGATGTATCGATGTTTTGGTAAAATTTACCATCACTACTCCTTACAGTACCGACCTTGCACATAGGAACAACAGTTTGTTCTCTAAATAAAGGAAGGTCTGGTAGGAAAAGACTTTTCTGATCACAAGTTCCAAATCGAAGTGGGGAAGTGGCTTGGCAGGATATCGAAGGAATGGCAAAACTCGTCCCACAGTTGACAAAATGTTTTGGATCATATTTTTATTAAAGGTGCACTATTTTACTTATATATTTAATGAAATATGTGCATTTATATATGTTTAAAGCTTGTAACCTTACATTATGGATATAAATTGTTCAACACCCACCCTTTAAAACTTACCATCCACAACAGTATTATCCGCCATTTTACATTTTTCAGATGGCCTTAAATACTTATAATTTATATCTGAATTTAAGGACTGGTTGTCTTTTCTATTATTTTACTGTCATATAATGATATACTACACTAAGAACCAAACACTAAAATAATATTTACTTTATGATATTCGTGCATTGACAAATTTTTATATTGCATTACTCTAAAAGACTCTATGCATGTAACAACTATTTCAACAGCCTTTTGGAACCGTTATCCTCATTTTCATTGCGGTTTTTTGTTAATCGTTCCTTGATTCATTTACCGAATGCTGAAATGGTCCATTACTGTTCTTCTCAGAATTGAATGTGTTTTTCCTGCCCCCTTACGGCACACATACATATTTTACTTAATGTGTGCGCGAGATCCGGTCTTGAGTTCGCGTGCGCGTCGGGTGCAGTACGTTTCTGACAAGTTGCTCGTATCAAGATTTGTACCGACTTGAGAACATGTTTGGGCGTCAAGGCTGCACACGGTGCATCTCGCAGATCGTGAAGTGCATGATGCTGGGCAACTTTTGTTTTGGGCAACGGGTTTGTTTTCTGACGCTGCATTGCAGAAACGTAATTTCACTGACCTACTACTCGCTCCGTGTCTGTTGGTTATCATTACTGTGCTTAACTCGCTCAAGAAAGGAGGTCAAAATAAACAAACTAGATATTAAAAATATAGCTCGGTATAAAATGACAACGTATTTTAAATATCGTGTTTTAGAATATGATCTATTTTAATATTCATATTGTTTACATAAATATGATGTTTAATTTATTCGGAGCTACAAAATTTTCTCATTAGAAGAATATTTTTCTCTTTGACCACTTCTAACCGCTTTCTTAGATTGTACAGTCCCCTTTTAAACATTCCTACCTGCATTTTTCGTTTTATCAAGGGCTTTATAAATTTTTAGTAATTCTTTATTAGTTCAATTAATTTTTTGTCCTCGTAAAATCGCAGAAAGTGTTCGGATAGGGGTGATTTGAATGCGAAGGAAAAATCTTCCCACTTTGTTCCCATATGCAAGATGTGTTGAGAGTTGCGTTAACATAACATCCTGACTCTCGTTCGCTGGACGCAAAGAAAACGAAATCGCCTGTCAATCAATGTCATTTGGGGCCGAATAACTTCCTGTCGGTGCTGGAAGTCCATTTAACATAACATTTCAAGTGTTTCAGTTGTCTTACGCCATTCTCTCGCATCGTATCAAGTCGGAGTCTGAATTAGATGTCGAAAAAGCAGGCCATCATCTCCCAAGGCCATTGGTATTTCCAGACGTTTGATCAACGCCGCGATTATCAGACTATTAGGTGCCATATTAGAAGTTCAATAAGCAGGGCAGCAGTTCCCCAACTTTTGGCGTTCCTTCTCTTATGCTGTCGCGGGAGTGAGCGGTTCGCACGTATTGCGGGTCAATTTGAAACGCCGGAAAAACCAGGCCTGCTGTTCCCCGGCGCTTAGAATTCCCAGTGTTGACTAATGTTGCCGTTGTCAGGTTGGCTTCAGGCCCTGAGTGCAGCGGCGGTGACGGTAAAGCGTGCTGCGGATCACTTAGGAAAACAAGGCTAGCCGTTCTCCAATCCTCCTCGCTCGTATGACAAGTGCTACAGGTCTCTCAGACGCGCCTTCTAAGGCCAGCATTTCTAATTCCTGCTACCGTCAGTTCTAAATAATCACCGCAGGCTGGCGTTTTTTGATGTTATCTTAAGCCGAGTGCGGCGGCAGTGGCCAATGCACGTGCCGCGGCTCACTCTGGGATATCGGACGAAACAGGTCTGATGTTCCCATAAAGTAAGTGCAGCGGCAGGGCCCAATTCGCGTGTTGCGGTTCACTCTGGAATGGCAGAAACACCGACCTGCTGTTCTGCAGCCCTTGGAATTCCCAGTCGTATGACTTGCGCTGCCGTTGTCAGTATGGGTTCAGGCTCAGAGTGAAGAGCAGAGCTGAGTGCAGCATTAGTGACCAATCCGCGTGCTGCGGTTCACTCTGGGATGTCGAACAAAGTAGGCCTGATGTTCCCGTAAGGTAAATACGGCAGTCAATCGCCTGCTGCGGTTCATTATGGAATGTCGGGCAAAACAGGCCTTGATGTACCCGTAAGCTACATATAGCGGCAGTGTCCAATCCGCCTGCTGTGGTTCACAGCGAGAAGTCGGGGAAAGCAGGGGTAATGTTCCCTTAAGCCGAGTGCAGAGGCAGTCGCCAATCCACGTGTTGCGGTTCAGTCTGGGATGTCGAACAAAGCAGGTCTGATGTTCCCGTAAGGAGAGTGCAGCGGCAGTGACCAAATCGCGTACTGCGCTTCATTCTGGGATGTCGAACAAAGCAGGTCTGATGTTCCCGTAAGCGGAGTGCCGCGGCAGGGACCAAATCGCGCGCTGCGGTTCAGTCTGGGATGTCGGGCAAAGCGGGCCTGCAGGTCCCCGTCCCAAGGCCGGCGCGGCGGGCGGCCAGCTGATCGCGTAGCCGTGGCGTGGCGGGGCCCCTCCGCGCGGCCGGCGGCGAGACCGGGCGTGGGCGCGTGGGCGTGGGCGCTGGTGCGCGTGGGCGGCCCCAGCGGGCGGCCGCGGCGGCGCGCGCGGGCGAATGTGGGTCCTCGGGCGTGGGTGCAGGGCGCGGCAGATGGTGGCGGGCAACGCATGGCCGGCAACGGCCGGCAGGCAACGGGCGAGGGGCAAGTGGGCAATGGGCAATGAATAGCCAGCAATGGGCGAGAGGCAACGGATGGCAGATGGCGGCGGATGACCGACAGCGGAGACGCCCGGCGGGAGGCGGGTAGCGGGCGGCCATCAACGGGCGACGGGCGACGGGCGACGGGCGACGGGCGACGGGCGACGGGCGACGGGCGACGGGCGACGGGCGACGGGCGACGGGCGACGGGCGACGGGCGACGGGCGACGGGCGACGGGCGACGGGCGACGGGCGACGGGCGACGGGCGACGGGCGACGGGCGAGGCGACGGGCGACGGGCGACGGGCGACGGCGGCGGGCGGCGGGCGGCGGGCGGCGGGCGGCGGGCGGCGGGCGGCGGGCGACGGGCGGCGGGCGACGGGCGACGGGCGACGGGCGACGGGCGACGGGCGACGGGCGACGGGCGACGGGCGACGGGCGACGGGCGACGGGCGACGGGCGGCGGCACGGGCGACGGGCGCGGGCGCGGGCGAGGGGGCGGGGACGGGCGACGGGCGACGGGCGGCGGGCGGCGAGGCGGCGGGCGGCGGGCGGCGGGCGGCGGGCGGGCGGGGGGCGGGCGGCGGGCGGCGGGCGGCGGGCGGCGGGCGGCGGGCGGCGGGCGGCGGCGGCGGGCGGCGGGCGGCGGCGGCGGGCGGCGGGCGGCGGGCGGCTATGGGATGTGGGCGGCTACCGGCTGAAGGCGCGGCGGTGCAGCGGTGCATCCGAATGCAGTACGAGAAAGCGTTGGAGAGCGTACAAAAGGCCAAGTGCAGCTTCAAGCTGAGAGTGGGTCAGGCATCCAACGTTACCGACACCCCGGAATGTGAAGAGGTCCAGTCTCATGGCGCTGGGCACTGACAATTCCTAGTTCAGCTTAAAGTTCATAGTGTCTGCAATTAGAGATTATATCCAGTTTCAGAAACGAAAATGATATTTATTTATTTTATAACGCATTAGTTAACTTTGATATTGCATAAGTCTAAAGGACTGAATTCATTTTCCCTTAACCCATTGAGAAAATTCTGAGATAAACCTTTCCTATCCTTCTGGGCTGTAAATCTCAGAGGAGTTAAGTTATTTACCCTGCAGACCATAAAATCAAATCTGTAGCTCGCTTGTCGGTGCAAATAATTTCTATTACACAAAGACAAACGTTTTTTATCAAACGCGAAAAGTGCTGAAGTTACCTTCATTCGTGATCATGAATGAATAGCAAAGGAGAGAGGATAGAGATCTCGGAGCTCAAGAGATAGTACGCAGTTTCTACTTCGCAGCCCTATGTCACATTCATTTTTAGAGATAAAGAAAATAAATAAAGACGTTTCGTAGCTCCAATCAAACAGGTAGGAAATCGTTGAAGAATAAAATGAACATAATTTACAGAACAATGATATACTGCATGTACAGAAAAATCTATACCCCACAATTACCACCACATTAATTTGGGAACAACAATAATGATTTGATGTGTTTATTAATGTCTGGTCTTACGTATTCACACGCTAGCCCATGTCTAGAACTTGCGTCTACGGATACAGTATTTTGCCTTAAAATCATCGATGAGTATTCACTAGTCCTTACTTTGATTCAGTGGTGAGGTGTAGTTGACATTTACATAATTGAAATGATAGAAGGCGTTGTCATTGTCAACAATAGTATTTATAATATTGTGAAATAAATACTATTGTTGACAATGACAACGCCTTCAATCATTTCAATTAGTCCTTACTTTACCCCTTACCGAGAAGAATATTTTGTTAAAGCTAGAAAGATTGATCTAAGTACCTATTGGAAAGCGAACGCATTGTCTTTCCCCTCTTCCAACGTATTGTTAAATGTTCTGAATGATTTAGACGTAAAATGAGTATAAATAAATCGAAAAACCAATATTAAATGAATTGTTATATGGGCTCTCACATAAAACTAATCGTCGGTGGATACCGGCCTCAACTCATCGTATCAAAATATCATAGCCGATCCGGTGGCCGAGATCGCTAAGGCACTAGTGTCGTAGCAATCTCGGACCGAAGGGCCGCGGGTTCGCGTCCCAACTCGGGCATGGTTGTATTTGTGTTCGTCCTTTCAGCATTTATCATCACCATATCGTTTCATTTTCATAGTTTAGTCCAATAGCGACTGCTGATGACCTAGATGTTGATGCGACCTTAAATAAGAAAAGAATCGTACTTTTTATTGGTTTTCACATAAACAAATAACAATGTAATACAACTATATCAAATGAAACATTTTTCTTCCGATGTGTTCCGTGGCTATCGCCCCATCTGTTAGCTACGCCTTTGTACATTCTACCGCCGGTGCGTCGTAGCGTCGTCGGCGTATCACAAGACGCAAGGACTACACCTTTACGCACGGCACGCGCCATCGCGCCCCTGGGTCGCGCGTGCGGCGGCGGAGGCGGCGGCGGAGGCGGTGGCGTGCCCCCGGGCGCCCGCCAAACGCGGCCTCGCGCCCCCGGCATACACAAACAGAGGCTCAGGCGGCGGCGGCGGAGGTGGCGGCGGCGGTGCGAATGTCGGTCGCGCGAACGAAGTGGAGCGTGCGCCGCCCCTGGTACTCTCGCGACAAGTGGGGCGCCTCAAGGACAGGAATACGCAAACTGCCCGTCCCGCCCTGCCCCACCCTACCGCACCCTACCTCATCCTCCCCACCTCTTCCCGCGCCCCGTCACCCTCCTCAGCCTCACGACACTCCTCGCCGCGCCGCCCCCGCCTTGCGCCTTGCGGAAGGGTGCGGCCCCTGTTCTCGGGACGGCGTCCTTCCGGCCCGGCCTTGATCCGGGAGCTCAAGGTCAGCGTGCTGTATGTGGCGGACGCCGCCGTCGCGTCGCGGCGTGTGGGCGGGAGCGTGCGGACGCGCTACGCGGCGTGGGTGCGCCGGGGCGAGGGGACGGATTGCGCCGCGGGATGGACATCGCTGAGCGGTGCTGCTCGAGTGAAGGAAGGCGCTAAAGGCAACGAAATTTCGTTCCGGCCTATCTCCCAACGTCGCATACGGTGTCGGGGGGTTCTAGTTTAAAGGCTAGCGCATTACCTTTCTATCGCTTGATTTATTTCGATTCGCGGCAATCCGATGTGGAAGAACAAGGCAAACTCTCTGCATGTTTTCTCGAGATTCTTTGTTTCCTCTGCCTCCCATTTCATCATTGCGTCATCGTCTTTCATATCGTCATCATCGTTTTCACTAATTCGATGAGCATCCATGGACCGCAATGACCTCGGGATATGAAGGTCCCCCAAACTCCTACAAAATACGTGCAGTGTCATAAGTCGTTATAGTTATCGTTACTCAATTTAATGAATGATTATGTGGCTCAAAGAATCCTTTCAAGACAGTTATATTTCCAATGTTTTGTTGAGGAATTTTAGTATTTCCTTTTATAATAATTTTTACAATTTTCAATAAAATGTAAAAATGCTCATTTATCAAACATACTTTGGGCATGTTGAAAACATATACTTATACATGTAGAAGTACGTTGAGTACGATGGAATATCATACATGTTCGAGGCAATGCAAACGCTAGATGTCCGAATGTTAATATGAACAGTCACCACGTAAAACACCGATTTCAAAATACATTTTTACCATCTGGGAGGGCTGTATGGTTAGCTTCAATGTTACAAGTCCACTTGTAGTAGTGAATAAGCAGCACTGAATATGTACTTCCTGAAAATTTTCAAACAAGAAAAAAAAAAAAACAATTGAGACACCGCACCTTGATGCCGGCAGACCAATGAAACGTTTTGCGCCGCATTCGGGAGTAGTTCTTGGACGCCGAACTTTACCTAACAGAAACCTTAGCATTCCTTATTTTCCGACTCTACAAAAATACTCAAAATATTTTTTATATATTTGCTGGTAACAAACAGCAAGTATTGTACATGGTGTGGAACTAAGAATAATTCTTATTAAATTCTTAAAAAATAATAATTTTTTGAATAACTTGGTAAGGTTTTTACCCAGTAATGTAGCTGATATCAAGAATACGGTACTGTAGATATTTTCATCAGCTTAATGGCCAGGGCACCAGGAATTTCCGGCTACTGAGCTTCAGCTAGTCCGAACAAAACTTCAATTATGACTCAGAAATATGCTTTAATACTGAATGACTGTTAACATGTCAGGTTGTTAATACTATTATTTCCTAGAAACACGCGCCCTGCGTTGAGTAAATGGGTTTCGAGGAAGCCGCCAGCATCGAATTCCGCGATGGCCGAGCTCGCATTAGATGTTCGCTTGAATAGGCTCCCTCGCCGCCGGGCCGAGCCGCGGCGGAGCGGCGCGGCGCCAACCAGGGGCCGCCCGCGCGACCGCCGCGGAAGCCACCAAACGAAGCGGCCGCCGCCGCCCACGCCGCCCGCGCCCCGGCCTCAGATAGCGTCCGCGGGCCCGCTGACCCGCTGCCGCCCGTGGACCCGCTGCCGCAGATAGCGTTGGGCTCAGGCGTCCTTGCCACGGTGATTATGATGGTGGTGGTCTTGCCCATTAGTTGATTGATTGATTGATTATTAGTGATTCCGGGCGCGTCAACTGTGGTGTCGCTGCCGCTGTCCCTTAGTTGATTGATTGATTGTTAGTGATTCCGGGCGCGTCAACTGTGGAGTCGCTGCCGCTGTCCCTTAGTTGATTGATTGATTGATTGTTAGTGATTCCGGCGCGTCAACTGTGGAGTCGCTGCCGCTGTCCCTTAGTTGATTGATTGATTGTTAGTGATTCCGGGCGCGTCAACTGTGGAGTCGCTGCCGCTGTCCCTTAGTTGATTGATTGATTGATTGTTAGTGATTCCGGGCGCGTCAACTGTGGAGTCGCTGCCGCTGTCCCATAGTTGATTGATTGATTGTTAGTGATTCCGGGTGCGTCAACCGTGGAGCCGCTGCCACAGATAGCGTTGGGCTCAGGCGTCGCTGCCAGGGTGGTTGGGATGGCGGTGGTGGTTTTGTTCCGTGCTTGAGATTCCGACCTGGTCGCTGCGAAGATTAAACCTTCCATGTTGGGGGAACGGGGCGTGGGTGGACCACAGGTTGGGACGGGCAGTTTGCGTATTCATGAACAGTTTTTAACTGTTTTTTTTTACGAAATAAATCGAACGAAAATCAAATCGAAGCAGAGTACTACAACCACTTCACCTCTGAACCAGACGAGATACTTGGTTGGGGGAAAACCCCACTAGCTGACGGTAGGTCGGCACCGGAGCTCACCATTCAGCGGGGAAAATAACCGCCACCTCCCGATGAAAAACATGCACTACACTTACGGGACTAATGGCCTCGTTACTAACGTGCCGGAATCACTAACAACCAACCAACTACCATGAATCAGCTGGTGGCTGCATCGTCACCCTAATCGCCCGTTGGCTTCTGCGGTGCTTCCATCCCTCTAGGGATGGCCGGTGGCGGCGGCGACTCGGGGACTGGGCGCCCATGCTGGCGACTGGCAGTGCGTAGCTGGGCCAATGCCACCGCCACCGTTACCCCCCTCGCCATCACCCACGCCACCGTTACCAACCATGCACTGCCAGCCGGCGGCATGGACGCCACCACAATCCCCGCGGCCGCCGCCACCACCTCCGCCGCCACCGCCACCGCCGCCATTAGAGCGGTCGTCATAGACGTGTCGGCGTCGAGGGGAATCTCAATGACTGGGCTGCAGCCGCTGGCAGCAGCCGCATTGCTCCGGCGCCGGTGGCGGTGGCGGCGGCGGCGGCGGCGGCGGCGGTGGCGGCGGTGGCGGCGGTGGCGGCAGTGGCGGCGGTGGCGGCGGTGGCGGTGGCGGCGGCGGAGGCGGCGTCAGCGCCAGCCGCCAGCTGCTCTGCCAAATTCGTCCAGATTCTTCGGGCGTGGTTCCAGTGGCCGCAGCCGCCGGCGACGACCTGCGTTCAACGAGATAGAGCCGTGTGCGCCATCTTCAAGTCCGATAGACAATGCCGTCTTGTGGCGTTACAATTTTATTGTCAGGCTTCACGGATGTCTGATGACAATGTGATTTAATGCATGTCTGTGTGATAAAAGACTTTTAGTTCTCTTCAGAGCAGAATAGTGTAGCTGGTGCTAGGATAAAGTCTCTTGAAAAAATAGAAGAATCCGTTTATGTTTTGTGTTTATTAGTATGTGTGCCATACTCGATGGAAGTCGATGTACTACAGACCTTGGATTCTCCGCTTTCTTGGTCAAAGGTGGAGATGGTGGTGATGGAGATGGTGGAACTGGTGGAGATGATAGAAATTGGGCGATTCTTTAGGGAATGAGAGAGTTTACCGTCCACGATATATTTGAAAGTTGATGACACATCCGTCACCTCACTGCAGTTGTAGAGTATTCTTACATTTAGTAATACCAAGTCCGCCTTATAGCTGAAACTCAATGTGACTTTGACATTTCATGAGAAAGAAGCTCTCACGTTTTCAACAAACCATAAAAATGTTTGCAATTTACGTTCGTACTGATATTATTTAAATTTTTTACTATTGATTCGTAAATTTAATAAAGTAAAATATCGAAATCCAGTGTTTGGAAATTATACATGGCTGTTTGACACTTTATTAAGATTTGTACGTACAATCTTTTTTTTTGATGATGTTATACGATGACCACACATTCTATTTTGGAAGATCATAGATCATTGGGCACACTACTACTTCGTGGTAAAATTTTATTATTATTATTATTATTATTATTATTATTATTATTATTATTATTATTATTATTATTATTATTATTATTATTATTATTATTATTATTCATTACGAGAATTATTGACAATTTTTACGTTTGAGTTACAATGAGTTTTTCATATTCTCTTTACACCAGAAAGGAATCTACAGGAACTTAAATAGTTCAGATATTCCCCATGCATTTAAAAGGGCATGTTTAATATTTGATGGAAATAGTCTTAACTCAACGCGTCGCTGAAACTATGTGGAAACACAATCTAAATGATCAAAGATATCGAGAATGAAAGAAAAAATATGTAAAGTTGTTTGAAGTTTGACAAATACTCGTTGTACAATTTACGAGAACGTGAGAATTTTTGTTTGTTTTGATCCACTTCTTTATTTGTTTGTTTCGCTCACACATATTTTAATTTCTCCTTTTTACTTTTTACGTCTTTTCACACTATTGTAATAAATGTTTACATATATTCGTATTATTGAACTACAAATAGATATGCAAGTGAATTCTCAATGTCTTTATTTATTCGTGACTTACGTACTTGTCACCCAGATCTCAAATCTTTAATCAGCGTCGCATTCTAATAATATCTAGTAAATTTCTACCGGTTCATCTGCATATAAACAAGAGAATAGTGATCGTAAATCAAGCTGACTCATTTTGAGACGATTCTTTCTGCCACGGCAAAATACTTCAGAAGAAGTGATTAGTACAATCGATTTTATCAGAAGTCACCAATGTGTGCATATAGAAACAATTTGCTTCCTATGTGGTTTTGTGTGCATCATTAATTCCTCGTTTCCAGCGGAGAAACTGTGTGTTGGGACTTCAGAGATAATTAAGAAGATAAAACAGACCACGGGGGAACAGCTGCGGTACTCTACGTTACTTTTCTATTTGTTGATGGCTATCTTGCGCAAACAGCCTGTATTCAAATACGAAATGAAGTCAAAGATCCTCTTTTTTGATCAAGAAACGAATTCGAAGCCAATTAGAGTAATTAGCCACACCTCGTATTAGTTGAATCATAACTCGAGGCAAGCATGCTATTAGTTTGGTGTTTGCTTTAAGACCTGTCGTAAGGAGATGGAGATAGACAGGATTTCGTTTAATTGTGCTTAACGCAAGTGTAGACGGAATGTATCGTGAAGGTTCGTGTGCAGTTGATGAGGGTGAGAAGTGAATCTCACTACGAGCTGTGGTTCTCTCAAGCATGATGCGCTCGTTACTGCACATGTGTGAAAAAAGAACGGCTATGCGTCTGGAAAGCCTGTGGATTCTACTTTGCTTCACCTAATTATATTGGCGAAAATTCCACATATTACACATGCAATATTTGAACAGCGACTAATGGTTAACTGATAAATTGTAATGCGCAAATGTATAATTACCTCTCACGTAAATCAGAGCACTTCCCACATGTATTCAATTTGATGTTGAAAGATTAATCTATTCTATTACAATAACTTGCCAGATATTATCTCAAAAATATTATAAAAAACATTGTGATATCTCTCTTTGTAGATGCATCCTACAAATGCTATGAGAAGTAATTCAAGTATGATCTCTGTGAACTTTCCCCCTGCATTTTCCTTTTATGTCTCTTCATATCTAATCATAATTGTATACGACTTGTTATCCTTTTACTCAGTACCATATTATATTGACATGTCTTGTTCTTTAATTTAAATTAATGAGATAATTTAGCCCGCTCCATCTATGAAAATCATCTGAGTTTAGAGGCGATGACAAATCATTGGACTACGAAAAAGTAATACTTACTCTTTACTTTTATCCGTGTTGTAATTGGCGTTTGTTAGCAAATTACAAAATGTTGAGTCGATCGATTCTGTCGTTTCATACTCCTTATCATTTTATTGTTCTTAACTTATTATATTGGCAGATTAATTTTCTATTCACCCAGAATTATTGAGAGTAGTTGAGACCAGTTGAGGAAGAAAAAAATATTTTTACCGCTTATCACAAGGGTCGTGTCTCTTCGAGTGTGCGCCGTCGACAACTGCCCGATGCGTGTTTCGATACCTCGCTTACTTTGTTACTACACCTAATTCCTTCTTCGAGAAGGTACTGCGTGTGCGTTCGAGAAGCAACTGCCCAACTCCACCGTCGACGATTCTGCTCCTCGGGGCTTCGCGCCCAGCGTTTAATGAAGGGCTTAAGTGCGCGTATCCCTTGCTCGGTCGCGGATTTCTCCCCCAGCGACCACGGAAACGGATAATTGAAACGGGAGATGTGAAAACGCATAATTCTTCTTCTTCGTCTTCTTCTTGGGGAACACGGGAGAGAGAATTGCGAAGTTCGATCGGAACCGAACTCGCCTGCTTGGGCGGCGCGCTCGCTGGGAAAACGTTACAACCGACAAATGCACGGCCGCGCGCGCAGGTCGCTTAATGAAGAGGGGCGACGGGTCGTGGGGGTGGGGAGGGGAAGGGGAAGGGGCGCCGTGGAGCGTGAATTATCGGTGCACGCGTGACTCCTGGCGAAGTTCGTGTTCAGACGTGAGCGCGGGGTATCGGAGCGACTCGTGGCAGAAGGGGAGGGAAATGCTCACCGTTTTTTCGTTCACGCATTTGCTAGTTACATTTTTTCTTCTGCGTCATCCTCTTTCTCTTCATTCTCTTCCCTTTCTCCCCTTCTCTTCCTTTCTCCTCACCTCTTCCTTTTCTCCTCATCCTCTCCTTTTCTCCTCATCCCTTCCTCTTCCTTTTTCTCCTCTCCTCTTCATCTCACTCCTCTTTATTCTTCTTCTTTATCGTCTTCGTCTTCATGATCCTCCCCTTATTCGTCTTCTGCTTTATCATTTTCTTCCTCATTTTCCTGTACATTATTTTCTCATCTTTCTCTTCATTATTTTCTCACCGTTCTCTTCATTCTCTTCTGCCTCCTTTTCACTTCTGCGTGTTTTTTGTTATTTCTTATCTTTATCCTCATAATCGCCTTTTCAACAATTTTGTTCATATTTTCCCCCTTTTTCTTTTTTTCTGTTCATCTTACTGTACTAGGAAGCCCAAATCCACTTATGGAATGTTGCACCCTAAGAAGAAGAATCTTACTGTACTTCCTCCCTTACCTTTCGACTCTTTCTTTAAATTCATCTCCATCATTTTATTCATATATCATATTATTTCGTCACTCATCTATTTTTGGAAGTTCTTGTGTGCTTTTCCTGTAGCTTTTCTCTCTTGGTCCCAACGCCAGATACTGTTGACATTTCAATATTTTTTTTTGACGAAAAACTGATAAATAAAATTATGGTCGCTTTCTTTAGGTGTTGTATTCCGATTAAGAAAATGTACAATACTGTAGGTAATAAAAACCTTATTAGTAAATTTTATTTTGTTCAATTATAACTATCCAAAGCAAGTCACGCTTTACTTCCTGATGTAGGAAATCGATTTCTTACTAAAGCAAGTACATCGAAATATAAAATTCGTAACTTGATCTCTTCTTTCCGCTGTGAATCAATCGCCGGTCACGTTCGCTTCCGGCACACCAACCTGGATATCGGCCGAGCCAACAACCATGTGGACTTTTTACCTACCGCCACAAGGAAAACGTCACATCACACAGTCGTAAATATTTCTGGAGATCGTGCTTTGACTTCAGCATTGCTAGTGAACGCGCCGCTACGTATGGTCGGTCAACGCGGGCGCTCCATTATTCACCCCGACGGCACGGAAATCAGTTCCCGTGGAGAGCTGAACATCTCCTGAAACTTTAAGTGTTCGTATCTGAATGTTTTCTTTTGATTGATGGATTGTTTCGTGTTTCCAGGCGCGTCAACGACTAAGGTCATTGGTCCCGTAGATCGTTCTCGAGTCGTAAAATCTGCACACGTTCAGCATTATAAGTGTATTTCTAGCCATATGTCAGGTTAACACTTGACTCAGCTCTTGTCCCCCCCCCACATTGATTTGTACCGGCGAGAGCTGGCTCAGAGCAACAACTGATGTCATTGCACTACCTCTAATCGGGAGGTCCTTGGTTCGAGTTCCGACAGTGGCAGAGTTTTCGACACTAACTTGTCAGCTAGGTCGAATTTAGTCATTGTCGGAAGAGAATTGTAGCAATCGACAGATCGGTTCTTTTCCGTAGTTTCTCCAATCAACACCAGGAGAATGTCAGAGTAGTACTCTATCCCAGGAGACCGGTCGTTAGATTACAGCTTGTCCCGACTGGGGTGATACCCCGCTGGTGGGAGATACCTGGTTAGGGAAAACCCGCTAACCGACGGAAGGTCGGCGCCGATCTCGCCATCCAACGGGGGAAACTCACAGCCACCTCCTGATGAAAAACGATGCACTACACATACGGGACTAATGACCTTCGCCATTGATGCGCGCGGAATCATCAACAATTAATCAATCAAGACATTGATTTGTACGTATTCGCCAAATTTAACGAGCTGTATCTCAAACCTGCATGAGCGTGAATTACGATTACTTCATTGAGCCCTTCAATTGTAAGCGGGTTCGTCTATTGCCGCTGAGGATTCCCGCCCCGGCAGCTTCCTCATGACCCGCTGGCCCGTCCGCTCTGCTCCTGCATTCGCGGCACCCTCGCGGCTTCATGGAGACCGCTGCCGGCCCCCGGCCGCTCGGCTGGCTGGCGCGCCCCCAAACCGCGCTGCAACGGGTCGCCGGCGCGGCGTCACGGCGTCACGGCGTGCGGCCCGAACGGAGCAATTGCAAATCCGCCAAGTGCGCGCTGCATCCGTTAGTCGTTGTCGGCGGCCGACCTACAGTGAAGAGGCCAGTGCACTTGCTTTCCAGCACCGGGACACGGATTCTATTCCCGGTCGAACCGTTTGGATTGATTGATTGATTTTTTCGTGTTTCCGGGCACGTTAACTGCTTCGGTCATTAGTCCCGTTAGTGTAGTGCATGTTTTTCTTCTCGGGAGATGGCGGTGATCATCCCCCGCTGGATGGCGAGATTCGGCGCCGACCTACCGTCGGCTAGTGGGGTTTCCCCTAACCAGGACTCGCCCACCAGCGGGGTACCGCCCCAGTTAGGACAAGCTCTAAGCTCCCGACCGGTCTCCCGGAATATGTGGTAGTGTGGTGGATGTTAGTGTAGTGTGTGTGTAAGAGGAGAGGATAGGACAAGGAAGAGGAAGGACAGATCGCGCGCGGTCCGTGGCCCGTTTGGTAGGGTAGCATTCACCTGGTGTTGATCGGAGAAACCACGGAAAACTACCGATCAGAGCACCCGGACGCTAGAATTCTCATCCAGACAGCGACCTAGTTGAAAAGCTAGTGTCGAAAATTCTGCCGCCGTCAGGACTCGAACCTAGGAACTCCCGGACAGAAGCGCTGCAGTGACATCAGTTGATGCACTGAGCTACCGCTACCGGTCGAACCGTTTGGAATTGATGGTGGACAATGCGGGTACGCAGCAGCTTTTCCTTTATTTTTTATTTTTATTTTTTTAGGTTCTCCCGTTTCCTCTGTCTCCCATTCCATCATCGGCAGTCATATAATTTTATCACAGTCATCAGTACATTAATACAGTGCGCAAGGAAAATCTCTTCGCACTGAGCCGAATCATGGCCCCCTATTAAAAATTGCATTTATATTGTTAGCAACCGATGCATTGGGAAACAAGTGAAGGGGACAACACTTCCAACATCAATTATCATTGTGGTGAGTCATCAATTAACGTTTCAAGCTGCAGCTCGTGCTACCAACATAATGTCTGTTGCAAGCGCTCTCACCAGCAAGGTGCCACCGTGCAGAGACTTTCCTGGCGCGCTAGATATTTCCATCACTGAAAGGTATGGAAATGTCTTACGCACTGGTATCACAATAACAACCGAGTAGGTGAAGTAGGCCGCAGTGAACTAGTATTCAATCTCTTGGTCACAGAGTTCAAATCCTACTTGATCCATGACACGATGTGAAATTGAAGGTAGGCAACACGAGTCACCGGCAATCTTTCTCGGGATTTTCCCATTTCTTCCCCCTCTTCTTTTATCATTGCCCCATCATCATACATAGCATACCAACATTATCAGGTATTCTTCAAATCATTCATGGTATTATTACCGGAGATCATAATAAAGATTCCGTTGACCTGAAAGGCCCTCAGCGTAGAGACAAGTACACTTGCTCTCTCTCTCCTACTAGGTTTCAAATCATGACCTCCATGTGAAACTTGTGGTAGACTAACTGGCTTCACGATGGTTATTCTGGGATTTCTTTCGTTTGCCCTGGTATTCTTTCCGCCATTACTGTATTCCAATATATTCATTAAGAATTTCTGATGGAGGCATCTGCTTCAAGTAGAGAGAAACGTAATGAAGATATAAAATGCACTCGATGGACGCTGAGTATATGCGTCTAAATATCTAACAGTAAACGTGTCATTTAAAAATAGTATCGAAAAAGACGAAATGTATTCCTATAAAAATAAAGATTGTTCCAGTATGTTAAATAAAATTCTAAATATATTTTGTATAATATGTATGTAAATAGAACAAATAGTTTGAATAAATTTAATGTATTTATAACTGCAAATATTTTATTCAGGTAATTCAGAATGTACACAGAATTATTTTGGTTTTTACTGTGGCAATGCCTAGGCCCGTTAGAATAATTATCTGACACCATATTTATCTGTCACAATCAGTTGGACGGTGTCAGATAATTACAAACAGGTGTAGAGTTATTTTCAATAGGAAAATTAGCACTCTTCCGTTGAGGGTTTGTTTCTTCTGGATTCTGAACCGGAACCATATATGTCCGACTCGATTTCCGCTCTGTGCTTTGACAATATAATTTTTTGTCAATCGCCGGTGTCCAAGAAAAGTGACAAAACCTTAATCCATTTTGCAAAAGTGCCAGTAGGAAATTAGTTTTTTCTGAGTGGAGACGTTTATTTCTCGGACAAAGACAAAGTGGTTTACTTTATGTTCAGACTGTCTTGTGCGCTACCTTCATGAAATCCTTACTAGTAAGAATTGTTTTTTATAAACATACTTTTAAGTCAAAAATGAGGATTTTGAGATGTGTCATTGTATTCTTCTGGAATGGCGATATGTAGATGAAAGAGTATCATGTGTTCTCGCCGTCCTAGAAATGTATCTGATAAACTCAGGACTCAAATTAATGGTTCAATCTCGCATCGCAAATCTTTCTCATCTGCGTAAGCATGTAATGATTCTTTGCGTAATGAGAATAATTATAATAACTAATGATATATTACATGGCATTTTTGAAAGTCTGTGAGAAGAAAATTACCCTGACAGAAAAATGAGTTCATTCTTTCAAACAGAATATAATCTAAATAGAATATAGTATAATTGTTAGCACAATTAAAATTATAAATTAAAATAAATATATTTATATTTAAACTTCTATTTTCCTTTAACGGAATTTCTAAATTGTTTATTCAATGTCTTTTCCTATGCATAACCGTAAGTAATTGTTTGCATACTTCCCAATTATTTCACTCATCTCATTACATTGTAAATATTTTGCAAATTATTCCACGCAAATTTTCTGGAGTTCCTGGGACACGATATGCAAGGCATTTTGATCGTTCAGCTAGTGGGCAATATTCTCGGTCTGGAGGGTAGCTGTATGTGGTGTGCGCTTTTAATGTGCATTTAGGTGCTTCCTTCTTCCTGTCGTGAAGGAAACAGGAATTGCGTTGCGTCGAACCGGCCTGTGGTTTTTGAGGAATCTTAACGGTGATCAATTAACTGGAGGGGGACTCCCATCTCCCAGTGGTCAGCGCCTCAAAAGCGAGCGCACGAAGCAGAGAAACTGGAACAGATGAATTCCGGCAGATATCCGCGACGTACGCGAACGCAAACTGAAGATGAAAGATCAGGTAAGAAGATGGGAAAGATACCAGGCATAGCTCCCGAAAGTGTAAAAGGCGTCCTGTGCGGTCTCATCTACATGGAAATCGGGGAAATGAATAATGCGTTAGCCGCGCGATATGTCGTACAGAACCGGTAACCTGGACCACAAGAATATCTGATGAAATAGCGGCACTTATAATATGAAGATGCGGCGGATGATTTACTGACAGGCGGAACTGGTTTGGGGCGAATTGTTGAAAGCTCGTTTGGAAATGACTAGCGAAAGTGTAAAGATGCATTAGACGCGCAAAATGAACGGGAGACATACACACTAACAAATAAATTGTGTAAATGCAAAATGTAGTATCTGTATACAAATGTTTTGACGGAATGGAAATCGTAAGAAGAAGTTTTTTGAAGGAGCGAGAGGAAATTATAACAAGATTTACGTTTTGTGACCACTAGAAAGGGAGGGGTATCGAAATAATATTATCATTCTTTTTTATATGGTGCATATTAATTTGACGTGAATATATGAATATTTGTTGAAAAAATGCTCTCTCATACATACTTTAAAGGTTCATTGATATAAATCTGGATAATATTTCTTCCAGTCTAACTTACTTAGAAAAATGAACAGACTGCTACTTTGTGTGTGAAATGGATTTTCTTAATTACCCCAAACATTAAAATGTGATTTTTTTGTCACAATGCGATATACCTAATCAAGTGTTCGTATCTACGCACTGAACTGTTGAAAGAAATAATTATCGTTCGAAAAAGAAACAAAAAACGGGCCGCCGAAAGGAATTTCTATAAGACGATGAGTTAGTTTTATTAGCGCAACCGTGCAAATGCATTTTTTTAATACGCCGTGTGCGAAACGCAGTTTCTTGTGCTTGTTTTCCGTGTTCGAAACGGCTACTGTTTTTACTTTAACTAATAATGAAAGAAACATTGCGAAGCGTGCGCGAAACATCTTTCTTACATGGCTTTTTATAAATAGTGTATGGAATACGGGTGCGAGGTGATCCGCGTTCAATGTTTGTTGCCCTCCCGTACGCTCGGGCGATAGATTCGACTTGTCATGTAATATACTATTAAAACTTTGCTAAGGGGCTAGGAGCATCGTCCACGTATGCGGAGGCGACGGTCGCGAATTTTAATTCTTGTGTGAGAGGCATCGTTTCACCGATTATTCCCCCCCTTGCCGTCACCGTACAATTCTTCATACAGTCGAAGCGAAGGCAAATCATCACTGAGGCCACTTGCCCGGGAAAGAGGTCGATATAAAGGCGTACGCAATCTCCATCGTCCACACTCAGGAATGAATGTGAGACACTGAATGTCATCGTCATAATATATTCGGGCGCTAGAGTACCATGGAAGGTTAGTTTCTCGTGTTCGAGAAAGTCCCTGATCCCCACCACCTACAGAAATAAGTAGTGCTACAACAGCACACACTTTCTCACATTATTCGGAACGCTTGCAATTTTAGAAAATTCAGAGTTCAATGAAAATCGGATATGAACCGTTTTTATAAGATCCTTCTCATTGTCCGGGAAGAAAATTTAAGAATAAAATTGTAGCAGTTTTGACAAAATAATTGCTTTAGAAATTGCCTATTTTTATGCAAAATAACGCGAAATCTTTCAAAGTTTGAAAAAAATTGTACTAGATCTTAAAGATCTATTTTTGAAGAACCGATTTTATTACTAAAAATCAACGTTCAATGTTGTAGTTGTAGAAAGATGTCGAAAAAGTGTACACATTTGAAATTTTAAAAAATTTAGAAAAGTTAGCGAAAATCGGATATGCGGCATTTTAACAAGAGTACTTTAAATTCAAGGGGCCGCGACAACAGCCAGATTGATTCATGAATATCAGTTTTGATGAAAGTCCTAAGTAGGGTTTAGCCGCTAGCGTTGTTGACAGACTGACAGACACGTTTTGCCCTAATTCACTTTTCGGCATCAAAACCCCACAAACGTGGATTCTGGCTACACAACGTATTACACGAAGTTATTTACTACACATTGGAGCAACAATTATCCATTCTTTCGGTAATAGGGACCCTTAACTTCCCGTTGCATTAAAGTATTTTCTTTATATTACGTATGTAGTATAGAGAAAAAAATCTGTATAGTTGGCAACCCTCCTCGAGTGCAGCTTTGCGTGGCGGCGCCGCTGCTTCTACGTCAACCGCCGACTTTGGCTCTAGGGCTGGCCGGGGCTGCAGCGACTGGGGGTGCGCCAACAGCCGCTGGCGCGCACGTCCAACGTGTTGCGTACGCAGCGCCCCCCCCTACGCGTGCGTAGGAGCCGGATGCCTCTGCACGCGTCTTGCACGCTCGCCACGTGGCCGCACGCCCCGCGCACGCTCGGAGCGTCACCCGCACGGAGCGTCTCCCAGCCGAGAGGTTCTCGGGAGGGGGAAGTCAACCTAGACGGCACTTTTTTTTAAAAAAAATTGTTGCGTCTACAATTGACGCTACGTATCTCCAAGCCCCAAGGGGGGCGTTGAGCGCTGCGGTTTAGGAGTAATCCTCCATTAAGTACAGCGCTTTTAATTTTGGAGTAATCCTCCGTTGATATGATGTCCGTCACATCTCGTCGCAGTCAGTTGTCAAAGAGGACCGCCAGGTAGCATCTCCGCGTACGCGCCTCCCACCACTTGCTCCTGCGTCGCTACCCAGCGACCAGACTTGGAAAGGAAGAAGGTTAGGGGTAGGTTTGATTGATTGATTTTTTCGTGTTTCCGGGCGCGTCAACTGCTTCGGTCATTAGTCCCGTTAGTGTAGTGTATGCTTTTTTCTCGGGAGATGGCGGTGATCTTCCCCCGCTGAATGGCGAGATCTCAGTTTTATGTCGTGTGGGTGGCTTGGGAGGAAAGGCAAATGCATAAAAGGATTCTAAGCATCATTCATTATTCATAATTGCGAGGCCACAATAGCAATAATTTCCAACAGAACCACGGTTTAATATTCTCGATCGTCCACAACCATGCTGAGATGTCTATATGCTAAGAAAGCAAGATAAGCGCATATTAATTTTTTGGAATGAAATACGGTCATATCGCCAATTCCTCTCCATCGCGGCACTGCTCCACGTGACAATTTTTGGCGTACTTCACGGCCCCACGAAGCCGCTATTCGCTTGCGGCCTGACGCTGCGTGCGCCGTTCAGACTGCTCCAGGGCGAGAGGAGTCGACACAACGTTTGGGGGCCGATCTGCGGCGTGGAGCGCATAGCTCTTGGGTGGACGAGGGAGATTTGTGCTTTCCGATCTCGGTCCGTCTCGAGAAAGGACTCGCACGCTGGACTCTTCCGTGCGCCCGCCCTCGCTTCCTCTCGCCACTGGCTCCGATTCGTCCAGCCCCGCCCCATTGCACCCCACTCCGCTTCGATCCACCCCGCCCTGTCCCGTTCCGCCTCTCCGCTCCTGTCTCGCTCTGTCGTGCCCGCACCACGCTCTGCACCCTGCCCAACCCTGCCCTGTCCACGCCCGCCCCGCCCTGCCGTGCCTAACCCCTCCGAGTTCCGTCCCGCTCTAGTTGAATGCGTCTATCCTCACTCGAGAACTCTGAACTCAGAATGTTGTTATTGTTTGAATCGGAGTGCTTTTGTTTTCGATATTTAGAATTTCAGCAGCAATACTGGTGAGTCGATAGTAGCCCTTCAGAAGACGTGTCCTGTTTCGAGACGTTGGCAGACGCGTGGAGATATCTGGTTCATTTTCCCGGATGATCTCGCCGATCCAGACCCAAAATGGGTGAAATGAGGATGTTGTTGCTGTTGAACGTTGACTTTTTTATTTCCATATTGGGTATTTCGATAGCAATACCAGAGTTGATTATCATCCGTTCGGTATCCTGTGCTTTTCATGACTAGTATTCGCATAGAAATATCTGTTCCGCTTTGTGGAATGATCTTGCCAGTCTGATGCAAACGCGTTGACAGTGCTGTTCTTGAACATCGGAACTTTGTTTTCGATATTTGGGATTTCGGAAGAGATTCTGGTTATTTGATAACAACTCTTCGGACGTCACTTCAAGTTTTGTGAGAGTAGAGAGAGATCTCACGTCTGTGAATACCATCTAATGATTCTAATTTTTTAAGTTATAACGCAGATCGGTTTCCGTTCAATTTTCGAAAATTTCTGATCTGCATCATGACTTTAAAAGATACATATCTCTAATATTTTAGTTGAAGGAAGATGCCGAAAAAACTAATTAGATTTATTTGTTTCGGCGTCTACATATAGATCATTGAATAAGTCGAGTACGTTTCGCATGTATATTTTTGCATGAGTTTTCGTGAAATGAAGGCAGTTTTGAAGAAAACTTTCTCAAAAACTGGTCCAAATTGTTTCGTTAAGTTTGTCTATACAATAGCAAAGAACACTAATCAAATAGCACAGTAAATTAATATAATTGAAATAAGTTTTATAATTATTATAATAATTAATTACTATAATTTATTGTTATTATTATTTTTTATTTGGAAGATTGTTATTAATTATCAACCTGATAAGATCCTATTTTAATCTTCAAAAAAATATTTATATTATTCCAGAGTTTCAATTTCGAGCAGCATATTTGTTAATTTTTTTCGTGATTTTATTTTGATTTCGTTTGCCAAAATAAAATTTCATCTTTCTCTGTGAAGCATTAATAAATACGTATACGTATAAAATGTATAAGATCTGACTCTTTATACTCTTCGTTTTCTTCATAGCTTGGTAGTCTGAATATACCTCATTAAATTATTTTAATTTGTCTGCCCTTGCAGCCTTTTCACTACAATCATCTGCACTCTCACTTTCCGTGTATTTCGTTCTGTAGCCGCTTTCAGGCTTCCCCTTTCTTCTTCTTCTTTCCTTTCGTCCCCCTCTCTCCAGTCGCCGACCTCTTCTGACCCTCTCCACTTCATCACGGCGTGTATACTTCGCCTTACCCCCTTATCTCTTCTCCCCCCTTGATCACGCTTTCCCTGCTTTCCAACTTGTCTTCCAAACCCTTCCCCCCGCGCTCCCCGCCCCCCACCCCGTCACTCTCCCATTCATCAACGCATGTCTTTTCCCGCCGCGTTTCATCCCGCCACGCTTCATCAAGCTTTCCCCGCCACACCGCGTGTTTGTCCCGCAACGTCCCTCCCCCTCCGTCCCCGCTCCGCTTCAGCTCCCCGGCCCTCGTCGTTCCGCCTAGCGTACCCCCTCGCTCTAGACCAATAGCCGTCCTGTCTGGCCGCAGGAGTTACGACCTTCCAGCTCGGCTTGATTTTTTTCTGCGTGTTTTCCATGTGAACGCAATCGGGCCCCAGATGAAGTGCAGTTTCTTGTTTGCCATGGATCTGGGTCACGAAATTGTACTGGGATATCTGTGGTAATTCTTTCGGAGATGTGCGCCATTTCTGGAGTTTTAAGTTTTTTTGTCGCAGCGTGAGATCCTTTAGCCGTATCGCCGGCCTGGTCACTGGGAAATATTAGCGAATAAATTATTCCCGAAGACACTGCCGGCGTTAAACTGCCGTACAAGTGCTGTAAAATAAAACTCAGTCACGATCAGAATTATACTAAGAATTCACGGTGCGCGCTCGCTCAAGGAGTTATCGAGTGCTGCAGAACGTTCTTTTCGCCCCCTTCGCGCCTTACTTTTCGCCATTTGGAATTCTTCGAGATGAACCCCCCGCCCAGACGCAGGCTCCTTGGAACGTTGGGCAGTTTTAAGATGCAAACTCGTTATGAATTCGGGAGTTGCGGGTTTCGTTTTTACAAGTCAGAAGCAGTTTTCGATGAAGCGTGGATAAAAAGCTACGTTTTTCGTTGATAATCACTCGTTAAATCATGAATTGTAGATGTAGGGGTTTAGTCTGGGGGTAATGAAATTATTAATCTTAATTCATTGTGATCGTAAGAAACCTTGCGTTGATACAGTTATATTGTTTTCTGGACTCTGAAAAGTGCAGTTCTACAAGATCGTGTTCGATCTACTTGTCTTCGATCTTCAGTACTGATGCATAATGTTGTATGGACTGATGACACTTGTATAAAGCCTCTCTCACTTGTTTTCAAGTAATGCTGAACGGTAATTCAAACGGATTATTTTTCATAAATGGTGAACTTGTTAGTAATTGATAATTGATTAATTAATGATTTAACATTCAGCAATTTTTTTCACTAAATCTGTCTAGGCCTTCCTGTTTTTTGCTTCGACTTTCACATTTTTCCCATATTCTCTGAATATTGTTTTTTGGGCTGCTTTTTTCCAAAGATTTTTTTTTGTGGAAAAGTTTGTAATAACCACATTAAATACCCACATTTGATCATTTCATTGCTGCATGCCTCTATAATTTAAATATTTTAGTCAAAATGAAATTGGCAGCATAAGATCCCTCTTGAACCAATTTTTAATTCGAATTCTGTTTACATTTTGAAGAATAAATATTCAGTTTTGTTACTGGCGTCGCTCTGTTGAAAGAACTCTTTATTCGTTCAAGAGAGTACGAAACGCTCTTTTCTCTCTCCTGTCGATTCCTAAGTATTAGCGAAGGAGATCGACGTCTTCCCTCCTTCAAGTGACCAGTGTAAAGGAACTCAATAACGCAGAATCAGATTTACGACGGTCGCGCAGACGCGAGCAAGATGCGACGAATGTGAAAACCCGCTAGAGCAGGCGTCAGCGCTAGGGCCGCGCGTCGTTGATCAGCGCGGACTCGGCGCCCCGCCCACTCGCCCGCCCCCTCCCCCGTGCCCCGCCCCCAACCCCCACGTATTTGCCCGGCCATCGTCGCAGCGGCGCGACGAGAGGCGTACGTGCGGACGGCGGTGGCGGTGACGTCGGAAGGAGCGGCGGAGGCAGAGGCAGTGGTGGTGGGGGGTGGCCCCGGCGGGGGGGGGGAGATCATTGCGACGGGGAGATGGTGGCGGTGGCGCCGGCTGGGAAGATAGCGGCCCCGCTTACCAGATCGTCGGCCCGCTGCGCCGACGTCGCCGCTTCCGTCCGCAGGAAGAGAAGGTGGTGCCGGAAGGGAAGACGCCGCCGGATGCCGCATATGTCGTCGGTCAGCGAAGGGGCGGGGCCGGACGGCAGCGGAGGCTGCGGCCGCTGAGGAAACGCCGCCGAGAAGGGTGGCGGCCGACGGGGCGACGGGGCGACGGGGCGACGGGGCGACGGGGCGACGGGGCGACGGGGCGCGGGGCGCGGGGGGGGGCGACGGGGCGGGGGGGGGGGGGGGGGGGCGACGATGGCTAATAGTGGAGTGGGAAAATAGGACTGTAGCGGAGGTGACACGGTGTGGACACGTTGTTGCCGGGTGCATGAAGAGGGTCGCTGTCGGTTCGCGTGGAATTTGAGATGCCCAAAGCGGCCAAGTTGACGCGAATTTCTCCGGTTGCCCCTGCCTCTTCATTCCATCATTTTCCTGAATTATCTACGTTATCACATGTGGATCAAATCACTCATCCCTTTTTATTACGTCGACAGGCTCAAGTGCTGGGTTCGAAAAATGGAGAGGAAGAGGCGTTTGGCGTGGGTTGGATAACAATGAAATGGTGACGGCGATACAACGAGCTCAGGAATTCGCTGGAGCGCTTTAATGTGGTTCAAAGAGGATGGGATGGAGTAATTACAATGGCGACGACATCAAACGTCAACGCGTAAAGCTTTAAACGAAGACAATTGTAGGCTACGGAAACGGAGGTGGTAATAATTATAGGTTTACATGATGATATAATAATATATAATTACAATAATAAGACTAAGTAAACAGCGCTAGTGGCATAAGGACAATGTTGGCAAAGGATGTGGTAGGCTGGGGATTGTTGGTCTGGGACAGTGGTCGTTAAGTCTAAGGGACACTGTGATCTAGGAAACGATGACAGATAAAACGGATAGATTTGGAGAGTATCGAGGACCTACTGACGACGATGAAAGTAATGTTGGGCAGTCAACGAGGAACGGAGACTAATATCGTGCTTTAACAGGAAGATCACAATTTTCTTTGCTGATAGAAATGCTTCTAAGAGAGAATTACAGCTTACTTACACTCTTAACAGTTTTTAATGGTGTCAGCGGCGGTGGATGTTTTCAATACCAATCAGCATTGATGCTAATGGGCCGGTTATATTGTGGCATTGATATCTGCAGTCAACCATGTATAATTAATTAGAAACATGTGAAAAATTGTTTAAATCAGAAATAAATGCTTTACATTTTCTTATTTGAAATCCAGTATCGATGGGACATTAATATTATAACAATTTTACGGTTGCGACATCCTAATTTCTAGCAGGAGGACCGGAATAGATTACTCAGGGCATCAACTGATGTCACTGCAGTCCCTCTGACCGCGAGGTCCCAGCTTCGAGTCCCGACGATGAGAGGATTTTCGACACTAGCTTGTCAACTAGGTCGAATTCAGTCGCTGTCTGGAGGAGAATCCTAGCGACCGGCTGCTGTGATCGGTAGTTTCCGTGGTTTCTTCGATCAACATCAGGCGAATGCCGGAGAAGTACCCTAACAAACGGCCCACAGACCGCGCGCTATCTATCCTACCTCTTCCTTGTCCTATCCTCTCCCCTTACACACACACTTACACTCACATGCTTTATATTACCACACACGCAGAGAGACCGGTCGGGAGCTTAGAGCTTGTCCCGACTGTAAAGGTTCGCCGCTGGAGTGGACCTGGTTGTGGAATAAAACCGCTAGTCGACGGTAGGTCGTCGCCGGACCTCGCCATTCAGCTGGGGAAGACCACTGCCACCTCCCCCAAAAAATTCGCACTACACTTACGGGACTAATTACCATAGTAGTTGACGCACCGGGAATCTGTAACAATCAACCACTCAATCTCGCAGGTGGCAGAGTATGTGATGGAAGAGCGGATGGATGTATGCGGGGATTGCCCGGAGGTGGGAGGGGGGCGTGGCGCATGGCGCCGGGAGACCGGCGATAAGGGCGGCGGACGCGAGGGCGGCGGGGAAGGCGCCCACGTCCTTCTCCCCCTCCTTACGTGCGCCGGGCCGGCACACACAGTGACCGCAAATTTAATCGCCGGGACTTCCCCTCGGCCGGGGTGCCTCCGTCGCCCTGCCCCCGCCCCGCCCCGCCCCCCCCCGCCCCGCCCCGCCCCGCCCCGCCCCGCCCCCGCCCCCGCCCCGCCCCGCCCCGCCCCGCCCGCCCCGCCCCGCCCCGCCCCGCCCCGTTGGCCGCTCCCCTACCTCCTCTTTCCTTCCGTCCGCCCGGGCAGTCGGATCTTTTTGGCAGTCAGAAATTATATTCAGCATTTTTTACGGTCGAGTTGTTGGAAAGTGAAGGTCCAATCCCGCTGAATGAACGGTGCGGAGTAGGGATGGGCCGCAGTGTCCGACGGTCCCAGCTCCCGCCCCCGCACCGCCGCGTCCCTCCCCGGCGCACTCTCCGCCCCTGCCTCCGTTTCGTTTGTTTGTGCGTCCCTTTATCATCAGCGAGGGGGCCGCGCCGACTCTGCCAGCGAACCCGGGCCGCGATTGCTCAAGACGGGCTCACCTCATTAACATAATTTACTTTGTCTAGGAGCGCGCGCGCGCGCCCAGAGAGAAAAAGGAAGAGGGGGGCCCGCAGGGGGGACGCTATTCGAAGACAACAATACTGTGGGTTTTGAGGGCGACGGCGGCGGCTCGCAGGCCGTTAAATATCACGGAAAGAAGTCGGGGGCCCTGATAAATTGCGCTGCCGCCGGCGCGGCGGGCCGTGGGGAGCGGAGAGGAGAAGGGGGCGGAGGCGGAGGCGGTGGGAGGTGGGCGGGGTGGGCGGCGCGCGGTCAGCGTGCGGTGGGTGTCACTGCGTGCGGTTGTCGGGCGGGTGGCCGCGACCGCGAAGAGGATTATGGGCGACAAGCGGGGGGGGGGGGGCCGCCGGGATGTTGAGTGGTGGGGATGGCAGGACCAGGGTGGTGGCAGGGGTGACGGAGGGTGTTGGGGACGATGGCGGCGGCAGGGTGAGGGAACGCGCCCATGGTTTATCTGGGCGCCGCTTGTCTAGCTCACTCTCCGCTATTTTTTCTCTGGTTGTACCGCAAAGTAATGTACTCGTAGAGCCGCCTGCTACATAGAATCGTGTACTGTGCTTTAGAACGACTGGGGATACGTAACACCTCTGGGCGGGTGCTTGTTACGATGTTGTGACAATGAAAACGAGACTGTATGTTTTGAATCGCGGTTATTTAGTGTATATTTTCTTCTTAGTTTGGAAAGATTTATTATGTTGCAGAGCTTACATACGTTATTACTTTGTTATAGTTATGAATCGTGGAAAGAATGTATGAGAATAATAATTGTTACACTTTACCTCGAATATTGAGTGTACGGGCACGCCTATTATTATCTAGTAGGTGCTCCTTGTCTGGCATATTGTCACAGACATTTTCTTCAGAATCACGTAGGATTAGGGGAGATATGCAACACCTGTTAAAGTGTTATGACAATAAAAATGATGATAGTGGTTTCATTAAAAAAACATTCTAAACATGATTTTCTTCACTTTACTAAAGCAACAGGCCAAAGGCCTAATGTTTGAAGGAGTAAGTACAGTAAACCCTCCTTATCACGATCTTGCTTAACACGAATTTCGCCGTAACATGAACAAACCTTCGATCCCGGCAAGGGATTACGGTAATACGGACATTTATAATACGCGACTAAAACGAATTTTTATTACACGAACTCTGATAGTATCGGTCCCTTGGAATTATCGTTAATGAGGATTTACTGTGTTTGGCAAAATGTTACCTATAATGCTACGAGAGGACCAAGCTCATACAATTTGGTCACTCTTCGTTAAAGCTAGTAAGTTTTTTCATAAACCACATCACTAAATTTGATGCATTTTATTTCAATTTGCCTTGTTTTCATTTATAAATTATATCCCGTCTTATCGTATATAAAGTCTTAGGTACGATCAACACTCATGATATTGTAAAAAATATCAGTTGTTTCATTTTTCTGTTGTCTGGAGTTTTATGGAAGCTATTCTAGTGTACATCGCGTAAATACACTCGTCTTAACGAGGATGTCTCGTCCTACGAGGACGACCCATATAAAAATTTGCATATTAATCGTTAAGAGTTTTGTAACGAGTACAGAAAAACTATTAAAAGCACACGCGGACAAATGGGAAATAACTGTAGACATTAATTACAATATGTTGTATTCAGCAAGATGTTCCCAAAAATCTTAAAATGTAGAATTATTCTTTCTCTCTGAAGCTACTTGTAACCAATGACTGATGCAGTGACCAGGCAATGAAACTCACTGATCAAGTTGCCACCATGTGTTTTATTTTGTTGTTAGAGATAGATAAGCATGTGTTATCAAGATTATAAAATGTTCAATTTGTCTCTTTGTCACTACAGAAATATATTTTGAATAATAATTATTCGTGTTTGCGTCTCAAACGCTGTAATGGCGTTTATAAGTAGCAGCAGTGTAATACTACGGAATGCAAGCGAAGATTAATGACATGAATACTTCCCTTGCTGGTTAACGTGAAATCTGTCATAGTGTGATTAGCGCTCAGGGTTGACAATGTCTGGAATGTTACTGGCTCAGTTCCGGGGCAAGAAGCCCAAGTTCATCAGATGTTTGCGGTTGGAAGTCTTTGCCTCATTTCACACTCACACTACTAGATTTGTTTTCTTGAAGTCTCGCCGACTAATGTCGGTCACTCTTTGTTATGTTTTTCGTGAACAATAATTAATTGTGTATATTGCAAGCCTCAGGTGAAGTGACGTAGACACCTTGCATACATCTGCAGATCCTTGTGCTAGAGTTCCCTAAACTTCGAATTCATTGAAATAGATTCATCAGTGATGCAAAACATCGTGCGAGTACAGAAAATATTGGGAAAATATTTCACCGAGAGCCTTAAATATAAAATATTTCTATTAATGTTTTAAGTCCTATTTGAGTTGAAATTGTGAAACAGATTTCAATTCTCTGAAATCTGCATCTCTCAAAAATATTCCTCTAACAAGCGTTCCATCAAAAGTATCCTTCATTAAAATGGCGGATTCAATTTTTTAAAAGTTTTTTTGTAATTAATTAATATTGGGTGGAAGCAAATCATATTAAAAATGTAAATACATTAAAAATAAAATTCACATTCAAGATCAATATTATCTGTTTAGCCATTAATGAAGAAATTTGCTAACTACATCCATGTTGACTCTACGACGTATTTCCTAACGGGCTTGATTCCAAAATCCAAATAACGTATTTACTGGAATAATCGAACTTCCAAATAATGATAATCTCAGAACGTACTACTTAGTTTCTACTGCATGCGACAAACGTATCCTCTAAGAAGAACGGACATCTACAACGATCCGCCGTCTCTTCACCCTCTCCCCGCCCGTTCCCGCACGCCTCTGCGGCATCCCCTGCCCCCACCGCCGCCGTCGTTCCGCCCCCGCAGGCCGGCTGCGTATCGGCGCCCAGCCGCCTTAAAATAGGTTAATCTCTATCCGAGCGCAACGAAGCAACACAATGGCGAGGATATACTTCACGAGAATGCAGTCTGGAAGCGAATGTTAAAATTATAATGTAGTGCGGGACTGGAGCGGCGTCGCGTTTCGGGGGCTATTGAGTGCGGCGGAGGCGAAGCGGGGGCGGGGCGAGAGCGACGGTCTGGAGGCACTGCAGTGGAGGCGCAGCGATCGTCTGGATGGCCTCCACCCCCGTCCTCCACGCTCCCGTCCCCCGTGTCACGTCTCCCGCTCTCCGCCCCTCGTCTTCCCGCTCCGTGTACCGGGAGCGGTGGCTCAGTGCATCAACTGATGTCACTGCAGCTTCTCTGACCGGGAGGACCTAGGTTCCAGTCCTGACGGCGGCAGGATTTTCGACGCTAGATTTCAGCTAGGTCAAATCCAGTCGCTGTCTGGAGGAGAATTCTAGCGGCCGGCTGCTCTGATCGGTAGTTTTCCGTGGGTTCTCCGATCAACGCCAGGCGAATGCTGGAGCAGTACCCTAACAAACGGGCCACGGACCGCGCGCGATCTTTCCTTCTTCCTTGTCCTCTCCTCTCCCCTTACACACACACACACTTACACTAACATGCAACTACCACATATTCCGGGAGACTGGTCTGGAGCTTAGAGCTTGTCCCGGCTGGGGCGGTGCCTTGCTGGTGGGAGAGTCCTGGTTAGGGGGAAACCCCACTAGCCGACGGTAGGTCGGTGCCGGATCTCGCCATCCAGCGGGGGAATATAACCACCATCTCCCGAGAACAAACATGCACTACACTTACGGGACTAATTACTGAAGCAGTTGACGCGCCCGGAAACACGAAAAAAACAACCAACCAACCAACCAACCAACCAACCGCTCCGTGCCCCGTTCAGGCCTCCATATCCACCGTCCGTCCATCCGTGCTTCCTGTATCCTTGCGTCCCTCGCCCTGTGACCCCCCTCGACCCCTCACGATCCCCTAACCCCTATTGCTTCGCCTCCTTCCTCCAACTCGTCCCCTTCGTCCCCCACACGGGGTACCCGCCCTCCGTCACTTGCCACCCACGCCATGGGCATCAAGGGCTTTGTTATACGGGACAGCGAGAACGGACCACCATATTGCACATAATGGAGAAGCACCAACAATTATATTTTTGATGGCACACGTTTCATTTGATTTATGTTTATTTAGAATCTTAGATACACTTCTCAAAATTAAAGCATATTATACTCAACTAGATGTGAAAAAATATGACTGCAATTATAATATATTAATATTTTTATTCATTATTTTTCAATATGAGTTGAGTGCCTAATTTAGTGTAGTTGGAAATTCTTGATTGATTTTAATGGGTACGTGATTAAAGAGTTATGATATTAACGATGATAAGGGTAGGAACCCGAGAAAACGTGCGGCTAACCCGCTTACCACAAATTCCACATGGATCGTCATTGAACCCCGTTCCCAATTGTGGGAGGCAAACAGTCTGACCTCTATACTACGGTGCACCACAAACACACTGTAATGAACGTGTCAATGCCTGCAACAGATCTTCAAATATCGAGAATTAGTGAAGTGAGAGGAAGAGAATAATCACTTTATAAGTGATGGTCCTTGGGACGCAAACATAAGCGACGTCACTAGCTGATCCAGACCCCTGGTCTCCTCCTGCACCTCATCCTCTCCTTTGTACACTTCCTTTCATTTATTCTTCAAATTATTTTGAATGTAAGGATTATTTTGAACAATAATGTATTTTGAAATTTGGTAGCTTCGACGTTTCGTCAATTCCGTCTGACCACTATATGCCATTGAACATGGTGTAACAGCTTTTACCGCTACTAGGGTTATTGGTTAGGGCGCCACGAGTATATTATTTTAAAACTATCTAGTCGACACACATATTGTGTTAGTCACGCACAGCTCATATTTGTGGGTGAATAAAATTATGTTTCCTTTCATGACCCAGAATTTAATTAATTGTAAAACCTCTCATTCTTGCGATGCTAGTATTATAAGAAGAGGAAGGAAAGCATTTATCTTACGTCTTAAGGCGATGTTTGTATTTGATAGTTGTAAGTATAGTTCTGCGTTAAAATGATCCCGAACATTTATCCTAAGCTATCGGTATATTCTACTGCAATCATTTTCAGATCTTTGATTATTTCTTGGTTATAATATTCAGGAAAGTGAACTTCGCAAAATAACGGGAAAGCAGGAATGTGAACTTTGTATCATGACGTAATAGAAAACATTCTGAAGAAATCCAGCATGTTAAAAACGATCCCTGGTTCAGGCGGACCCTAATTGCTATTAGTTTTTCAATTGACTCACCATCATGAATAAATGAAGAGTCCAGAATGGGATTCCGAAATGTGGAGAAATTATGAGTTTGTTATTAGTTGATCCCCACTTGTTGCGGTATTCTAGCAATAAGGGATCGTACAAGGAGTACGAAAGGAAATGGTTATATATTCAAAACTCTGACAACGTAGAAAGCAAATATAATATATATTAGTAATCTTGAAATGAGTAGATATTTTCATTAGAAAACACTTTAGAGAAAGAGTAATTGGGTTAGGGACAGCTTCATAACACTATATTTTTCCCCTGTTTTATTTCAGAAATAGTATACAAACGTACGGGATGGGTGCTTCACCAAGTAACAGTGGCATAGTTGATATTTTCTTCCCATTCGTATCACCATTTACCCTAATCATCGCCTTACCATCCTTTCTACCGAAGAAGGCGAAGTCAAACCACCCCGGTAGTCCTCTGCCTAGGAAAGGGGCGGTGTAAGCCTACGCTCAGACATGAGAATGGCATTAATCACACACACACACATACACACACACACAATTACACCCTCACATACACACACAAAATCACACACACGAAATCAAAATCAGACACACACAGTTACACACTCACAATCACTCACACAATCGCGCACATTACCACACAATCTTATATAAACACTTCATTATCAAAACATATTGCATATCCACTTCTTTAAACACGCAAGTCTGCACCGGCTGCTAGAATTCAGAAGCAACATCGTTGCCTTTCAGTATCGATGACCGGAAGGTCACACTTGGTTCGAGCGGTTTCGTCACCCGCTGGTGCCGGGTTTTCGGCACTAGCTGGCTCGGAGTCAAACATTATGTATATGAGAATTGAAGCGGCCATTAATAGATTTCATGATTTCTCCTATCAACTCCTAGAGAATTTCGAAATCGTACCGTTAGAAACGGTCCACAGATGGCGCTCGATCTTTCCTTTCTCGTCCTTGTCCCTCTTCCTGCTTGCTCCCCCTCCCACACACGTACACCTCCATGCACTACACGGCCACCACCAAGTGCTTAGAACCTGACCCGACTGGGGAGGTGCCCGGCTTGGGGAGGTTACGCGAGAGGGAAAATCCCGCAAGTCAACGTGTATGTCGGCGCCTGATCTCACTATCGCTCCAGCGGAGGAGGAATACCGCCACCTTCCGGAATTAGCATGCTCTACCCATATGGGTTAAATGACCGATCTAGTTGACGAGTCCGGAATCAATGCCCTCCCTCGTTTTTTGCACAGCACCCGCGTCTGTTTGTACTGTCATGTGCAGCTATGCAATTGCCCTCATACCACTGCGCTGAGTGGAAGCAATTCCTGCCATAAGTGATCGTCAAAGAAGGTTTCTTGGTTGATAATGCACTGTTCCAATATGCTGAGAATATTCATCCAAGTACTCTGAGCTTTTACTTTCAAACAAGCGATGGACGTTGCGATTTACTCACGTCTTCTGAAATCTGGTAGAGCGGGTTTTAGTAAATTAAACGCAGCCAAGATGTCTTGGATGTGTTTAATGATAGTGTCGGGTCTCTCTTCGCTAGTGTTGGTGAAATTAGCTTGTGAATAATTCTTTCGTAATGTTCATGTTAGTATTCAATGCTTACAATCTTAAATTCTAAAGATTCAATTTAGAACAGATACAATCTTTCATCCACTAGCACTCCAACCTTACTTGTCTTATTTTGCGAGTTTCGTGCAAAGTATTTTCTTTATTTCTCATTTCCAACTTACGTGGCACATTGCATTACTCCACATGTTATTTAACTATTACGTGTTTTATTACTGGTTTAGTTCCTCATTCTCCTCTTTTCCATCCGTCTTTCATCATGCTTGTTTCACTAACCCAATTGAATTTCATAACCGTTTCTGCATTTTCTTTTGGTTCATTAAATCATTATGTTTGAAATTGTGAGCCGATGCATACAATTTTATCAACACTCCGTCGTGACGCATAAATATTTTCACTAATTTTTTCTTTCATTTTCACATTTCATCAAATCCTTTGCGACGCCTCCGTGCGGTGTCTTAATGACTTCATTCGGCACGAGCAGCGTCTCACCCAGCGCTTTGTAACAGGACGACAAGCGGGCTGCGCAGAGTAAGTGATTGCCTTTGAAGTTCCGCCCGGTCGCCCGATGACTCTCCAGCTTTGAAATGCTGAGCCCCGTACGCGAAGGATGTATTGCGCCGAGCTCTCAGATTTCCCCCTTCCTCTCTCTCTTTCCCTCCCTCCCACCCCCAGCGCCCGCGTTGCGTAACGCTTAAGAAAATGCCTTTTGTTCTTAACTCTTTTTCATCCGCTGGTGATGAACGCGACGCAAACAAAAGTAGGTCTCTCGTAAAAGTAAGCGTAAACTTCGTTTCGTCTTCCCTTATCGTGGCCGCGAGACCTTCTGACAACCGAAACGTCGCGTAATTTAACGAGGCAGACCGATCCGTGTTGTGTGTTCTGAGAATCTGGCGGCGGAGACGCGGCGATCTCCAAGGGCCTTGTTTCATTACTACTGATATCTCAGCGTGCAGCTCGCCACTTATGGTTTTCTGGGAGGGGGAGGGGGCGACTTTGCTGAAGCATCCCCCTCGCGATGTTGATTGCCAGTCGTCCCGTTCTGAATGGAAATGGCCTCCTTGTTACGGTTCATAAATCGAGAAGTGTTTTGTGAACGCCGAAATGAAGTGCGGCATTCGCAAACCGGGTGGTCGGGGATGCGGGCGTGGGTGGGACGGGGTGAGTGAGTGAGTGGGTGGGTGAGGGGGAGGGGGCCAGAGGGGGTGATGGCGTCTCGACGTCGCCGGAGAAAGAGAAAGAGGATCGTCTCGGCTTCATTTGATCATATCTCGGCTTATAGCGCAAGAGCGGAGGAAAAATACAACGAAATGCTGAGTCGGAGACACTTCCTTGGGAGGGTAGACGCCGAGGCCGGGCGCGGCGCGTCGCGGCGCCGACGCCGATGCTGCTGCGTCCTCACCCCGCCCCCGCCCCCCCCGCGCCACGCCCCCTCTGCGCAACTCCTTCGCTTTCATCCGACGCGCTGTGGGCCGAAATCGCGGCGCGGAGGAACTAGGAAAGAACCTTCGCCAATCGGGTGGAAGTACTCATTCAACTTAAATTTGAGATAATCTGTGCACAAGCCGCACCGTGCCGGTGTGATTTTTACGGGCCGCTGGTATCCAACGCAAAAAAATATTTAAACAGACTTTGAAAATTACAGTTTATCTCTTGATTTCCGCATATATTTTAGAGAACGATCGAGCATATCTGACACTGCGTTGCGGTAGAAAAATCGACTGAAGGAATCGCGAGAATAGGGTGTCAATTAATGAGCGTCCGCTGGATTTTGAGTGACTGCGATTTATCGAGTGGTGCTCGACTGTGGAAAAAGTGACGGTGACAGTGACAGTGCAGTTGTATAACACCTCATCTCTCAAAAAGCTGAAGGTTACTTAGGAGTACCGCGACTTTCAAGAGAAATTAACGAACTGTTTGCTTCTTCCGAAAATGGCCCTATATTTCTCATGAAGCTATTGCACAACTGGTAACAAAAAATTGTAAAAGAGATCATTCACAAGATACGTATAGAATTTATTTTAACATTTTCCTTCTGGTTCTGGTCATGCAAGAAAGAGTATAATTGTCGCTGCGATTTTTCATGAGGGATTTTAAAAATTTTGGAGCCTCAGACTACATAAATATTGTGCCTCCTTCTAGATTTTCTTCATCTTTAAAACGTCTGAGTACAAAGACTTGTTCCCAAGTGAATATTTAGTGTTAACAAATTTTGCTCAAAAGATTTGACTATATTTACTCATAATTCAACTAAGTATAATAAATTTAATGAGAGATGGTAAGGATTCGAAAGCTCTAGCACCGATTTCTTCCTCAAATATCTGACACAGTTTTTCACTTTTTTGACGTTAAATAAATAATTATCGAAGCAACAACTATTACAACCAGTTTCACTTTTCAACATCGCTTCTTCGCACCTCCAGCGTTGGCTTCTACAGATACTTGCTTCACCTTCGGGACCTCCGGCCCAAAACAAATTTTTTCCCGGTTTCGTTCCGGCTCAAAAGTTGTCTCGTTAATCTCATTAACGGTTTTTTTCTGGTTCGCCATTCCGCTGCTGGCATTGCTCCTCCTCGCTGGGCAGGCGGGGAGAGTACTGAGGCCAGGGAAACCGGCAGGAGCAGGAAGCTAACGCGGGAGAGAACGCACACTCACGCACACACATGGACGCACGCACGTGACGGGCTGCGGGGGCGGGGGCGGGGCGGGGCGGGCGACAGCAACGCGCGCCGAATGCACTTTCCAAACGACACCGCCGAACCGTGACCTTCCTCGGGGGAAGGCTATTTCCTCGTGCCTCCCTCGATACGAGGAAAAGAGAGTACCATGGCGCACCTCCCAGCTCTGCAACGGGAGCGGTAGCTCAGTGCATCGACTGATGTCACTGCAGCTTCTCTGACCGGGAGGTCCTAGGTTCGAGTCTTGACAGCGGCAGGGTTTTCGACACTAGGTTTTCAGCTAGGTCGAATTCAGTCGCTGTCTGGAGGAGAATTATAGCAGCTGGCTGCTCTGATCGGTATTTTTCCGTGGTTTCTCCGATCAACACCAGCAGCAGTACCCTAACAAACGGGGCCACGGACCGCTCTTACACTAACGCACACACTTACACTAACCTGCACTACACTACCACATATTCCGGGAGACCGGTCTGGAACTTAGAACTTGTCCCGCTGGTAGGAGAGTTCTGGTTAGGGGAAAACTCCACTAGCCGACGGTAGGTCGGCGCCGGATCTCGCCATCCAGCTGGGGAAGGTCACCGCCATCTTCCGAGAAAAATATGCACTACACGTACGGGACTAATGACCAAAGCAGTTGACGCGCCCGGAAACACGAAAAAATCAATCAATTAATGAATCTCAGCTCTGCGGCAAAGAGTCGCTTAGGTCGCAGGGGGGGAGCAGTGAAAACGAGAGTAGATCTGCTGGGGCCCCCGTATTTCCAAGTTTCTGCTCTCCTCCCAATATGCACTGAATAATTCATTTGTGCATCAACTGTTGTCACTGCAGTGCCTCTGACAGTGTTGCTAGGTTCGACGCCCGACGGTGGCAGGATTTTCAACACCAGATAGCACTAGGTAGCTAGGGCGAATTCAGTGGTTGTCTGGAGCAGAATTCTAACGGCCGGCAGCTCGGTAGTCTCCATGGTTTCTCATGCCGGACCAACCCCCTAACAAACGGGCCACGGATTGCGTGCAATCATTCCTTTCTCTTCCTTGTTGTCTTTCCTTACACACACACACACACACACACACATTCTCTACATGAACACACATATCGTGATGTCGGGAACTAAGGAATTGTCCAACTGGGGCGGTATCCAAGTTCGCCATGGGTGATCCCTGGCGGGAAATACTTAGATGGGGAAACGCCGCAAGGTGAAGTGTAAGTCTGTGTCTAATCCATCCAGCGGGAGAAGAACACCGCCACCTCCCGTGGTAATAACTTACACTACACTTACTGGAAAAATTACCAGAGCGGTTGACGAGCACAGAAATAAAATAATCAATCAAGCAAGAATTTCTCGAAATAACGTAGTAATAAATTCTAATTAAAGTAAGATTATTTTTCTAACATATCACCAGATAAGTCAAATCATTGACGGCGCTCTACAGATTAGAATACACTTGGATTATTGTAACATGATCCACACCCTGATACAAGCATAAAGGAATAGCATTACACATTCCCGGCTCTGCAACCAGTAAGTATTCTGGATTTGCATTACGTGTTGTGGACGCTTGACAGAAAGGGTTGCATATATATAGCTTTCGAGGGGGAATGGAATGAAACTAGGAGAAATGTTCTTCAAAGACCCTCCAAAAACATTAAAAAAACGTTTATCAGAGTGTTTTTTTTTCGGATCCTGATAAAACTGGAAAAATTTATTTTCCTCTGATCTACTAAATAATAAATGTGCCTTTTGGAAAACTGGACTCATATCTTTCTCGAATTCATTTCTGTTGATATGATTTCCTGGTTTAGACGATGTGGGTCCTCTTTATATTCCTCGCCCTGTCGTTGAACTCCGCAGTTTGAATACCATTTTATTCTAGATATTTGCAAACTAAGGTTTTATCATAGTATTTACAGGAGATTGTCCCGTTTTTCCTGTCTCCCATTCCAGTTCAAGTGTATTATAATGTACCCAATTATCGTGAGGATTATCAATCTTTAATTCCTCACTCCCCGGGAGAGGCGACATTTGAAAATGGCATTCAGAAAATTAAACTTAGGAAGTTATAAAATAAATTCGACGGAATCCCATCGCTAGTCATGATTGGTGAATAATTTTGCATTCCCAACAGCCAATTCGGATCCAGAAATAGTCAGCAAAGATGATGCAATGGTAGGTAGTGGGGCAGTTAGAAAATCTCTTTATTCACCAATTTTAATTTTCAATATTTTCTTTTTCGTTTACACAAAGCTGATATCTTTTTCTGTATTTCGCCATCTTTCTTTATTATTTCTTTTTCTTTGTATTTTTTGTTGCATTTCTGTTCATGTGCAAAATTTTCATGCATTTACACGATCGTAGATGTCATTCACTTGTTCTTCATTCACTTGTTTTCGTTTATTTTTGCATATATTGTACTATATATGCAATACATACTCTCCGCATATATTGTAAAATTTTGATATTATTTTCATGTTTTCCGTCAGTTTTCATTATGGGCTGCGTCAGTCTTATTCTGTAGTATCACATCACGCAATTTTGCAATCTCAGCATTTTCTAGTACAGTGAGCAATGAAGGCATGTTATTCTCCAAATAAACTCCGTAATTGGAAACACTAAGTTTACCATTTCATGTTTCTAGTACGCGCTAGAGCGTACATTGTTAAGTCGTGAAATATGGAGCAGTACTTCTTCTCGGTTATTACTCGTCGAAACAAAGGCATAGTTTATTTAGTGCATTTTGTATTGCGATCTCGTCCGATTCTCAAGCACCCGCCGTCCATCTTTATTCATCTTCATCCCGCGAGCCCCGCCTCCTCCCGCCAAGCAGTCCCCTCTCCTCGCCCGCCCGCCCTCCCCCGCTCGGTCCGCCTGCCTGATGGCCCCGCCCGCTCCGCCCGCCTCCTCCCGCCTCCACCGCCACCACCGCCACCGCCGCACGCCCGCCACGCCCCCGCCACCCGCCACCCCGCCCGCCACTGCCACGCCTCGCCACGCCCGCCACGCCCGCCACGCCGCCACGCCCGCCACGCCCGCCACGCCCGCCACGCCCGCCACGCCCGCCACGCCCGCCACGCCCGCCACGCCCGCCACGCCCGCCACGCCCGCCACGCCCGCCACGCCCGCCACGCCCGCCACGCCCGCCACGCCCCCCACGCCCGCCACGCCCGCCACGCCCGCCACGCCCGCCACGCCCGCCACGCCCGCCACGCCCGCCACGCCCGCCACGCCCGCCACGCCCGCCACGCCCGCCACGCCCGCCACGCCCGCCACGCCCGCCACGCCCGCCACGCCCGCCACGCCCGCCACGCCCGCCACGCCCGCCACGCCCCCCACGCCCCGCCACGCCCGCCACGCCCGCCACGCCCGCCACGCCCGCCACGCCCGCCACGCCCGCCACGCCCGCCACGCCCGCCACGCCCGCCACGCCCCGCCACGCCCGCCACGCCCGCCACGCCCGCCACGCCCGCCACGCCCGCCACGCCCGCCACGCCCGCCACGCCCGCCACGCCCGCCACGCCCGCCACGCCCGCCACGCCCGCCACGCCCGCCACGCCACGCCACAATGCGCGCCCTCTTCGCTGCACCCAGATGCGCCGACTGTTTAATATGCATTTCCACTCGGCGCGGGGCCGCGCGTGGAGTTGCGTGGCGTGGCGTGGCGGGGCGGGGCGCGGCCGGTCGCGGCCGGCGAGGAGCGGCGGGGAACCATACGGCGTATAAACGTCTTGCCAAAGGCCCCAGGCAGCGGCCGCTGAGAATCTGCCATCTCCACGACACCATGATACGAAGAATTCAGTTTATATTTAACCATATATTTTTCGTATGGCATGACTTTTGCGAGATTTTTTCTTTCTTTTCTTTTCTTTTCTTTTCTTTTCTTTTTTTTTCTTTTCTTTTCTTTTCTTTTTTCTTTTTTCTTTCTGTTCTTTTCTTTTCTTTCTTTTCTTTCTTTCTTTCTTTCTTTCTTTTCTTTCTTTCTTTAAATTTAATTTATTTATTTAATATTTATTAATTTATTATAAATTTATTTATTTAATTATTTTATTATTTACCAGTTAGAACTATATGTGTCGTTCTTTCGAGAAAAGTTCAATCTGTTCACTTTTGAAACGCCATAAGCTGAGACGCTACTCTAATTCCGCCTCTGAAGTTGCGAAATCAGACGTCGATTCTCCGTATTGCGTTGAGATATAATGGGGACGTCGATGATGACGTTGACGATGATGATGTTGTTGATAAAAATGACAGGGGAAGTTCAGAATGAAGATGAAGATGATGGAATGGGATGTAGGGAACACTGGAGAACAGCCCTCAGGCACCAACAAATTTCTCATGGATAGACGAGAATGGACTCTGACTCCAGCACTGGAGGGCAAATAATATGAGGGCTTCATGAGTCGCTAATACTGCGGTAGATTCTAATACCTGGACGAATTTTTAGCCTGGCCCATGCAGAACCAGACGCGCCACCATCCTCTTGCTGAAATGACGGATTGATACAGACCTAAAGATACGTTGAATAACACACGCGGTGTACCAAGTTGGCGGCGAACGTAAAGGCAACAGCTTATGGCCCGTGCCGTTTTGTGATTGACAGGTTGCGGATTCGACCCGGTAAGATTTCACAAATTTACTCGACTGTTTTCTAAGTATTTATTCACCTGTCACGAAAATGACGATTTTTTAAACGAGTCATTTATGTTGGGGACCGACCCTTGTCTAGTGTGTGTATTCCAAAGAACAATGGAAAATATGTCCATTGAGTCCCGTCAATACATATGGCGTGTGTCAAGAAACTTGACACCTCAAACGTTTCCATCTTGAACGTCTTCCATGTGTAAAGTACATTATATTTTAGTATTATCTTCAATAATACTCCCACGAGAATTTAGAAAGCGATGTAGCTTTAAACTTCTTTACTTCATGAGTTTGTGTGACATCGAAATCGCTTCAAATAACTGATATACGACTACTGTACTGATAAAGATTCTGGGATCCAGTTGCCATATTCATGTTCTTCATATTTTTGAAACGCGGGCAAAAAATTATTACGTGTAAGTAAATATCTCTCATGTACTTCAACAATGGAACAAAAAGGTCATTTTTCACAAAGCACCTTTCAAGTTTCAAGTGTACTTAGAAATGTTGCAGCACTGATGCAGTGCGGCAACATTGATACGACTATTCTCTCGCGATATGTTTGTAACGCTGGGACATACCAGTTTCGTCTACTAATTATTAATGTCTGTCAAAGTTTGAATGTGGCCATTGTTGCAGTTGTAAAGATATATAGAAAGAAATACAGAAGAAATAATACATAAACATAAAGAAATATTTTCGTTACGTTTATTTAAAATTAATTCAAGGTATTTAAACTAAACTGAGCCTATTTCCAATTTGTATGCATCATTATATTCTTAAAACGTTTCTCAATCATGGTACCAAAAATTGTGTTCAAAAATAGAAATTCTCCTATATTAAATTGCATCCGAAAACCATTGAATCCTTTCTTGAATGTGAATACTTGAAAGTGAAAACTTTTAGGCTGAATGTCAATAATTTCCTCTCCTTAAAAATTGTATGTCTTGGAGATACATTACTTGGAAAATACGTTCTTTAATTCAAATAAAAGTTAAAAAAATAGAGAGCAAATCGTTTATAGGCTGCAATATTGCCACAACTGGAACAATGAGATTTCGAGATAAACGTGTTTAAAGATTTAAGTGGTGGCTGAATTACAGGTACCACACGCTTAGTAACTGGTACATTAAGAGGTAAGGATTACTAAAAGACTTCGTTCGAAGCTTTGCTTATCCTTTGACTCTGTTTCTCAAACACTTACGTGGACTCCGTTTGGGGTCTATTTTGACCCAAAACGTTTTACACAATAATTTACAAGTATTTGATGCAAGAATGTTATTTGGAATTATTATTTGAGAAAAAGAATTAGAATTTTTCTTGTAATTTAGATGTCAAATGTGCCATTTTTTACTCAAGCCGCATATAAATCAAATTGTTTCCACCGAAGAAACAAACTTAGAAAACTGAAAAGATTAGAACATATGTAAAACTGGACGTAAATAGCATATCTAAAAGGAGAAGTTCTTGTGAATAATTTCCAGAATGTGCAGGTACATTATCTGTTTCTGGGGGAGAAAAAGACCCCAAACAGAGTTTAAGGGTTGATAATGATATTTAAATCGAGTGTCGTAACTCCAAAACCGTATTTTTACTTTCTCGTATACGTACGAAGTAATATAAGTAGTGTAGAGAAAGTTATGTAATGTTGCGGAAAATCGATTTCCAGATTTCAACGGAAATACACGTTTTGGAGCCCACTCGTACCGAAAAAGTGTTTTCTTTAAAACGTCCGTCCGTCTGTGAACACAAGTACCGCTTCAACCACACGTACGTTTTCCAAATTGAAGAAACCCCTGTCCATCGGGCTGTAGTGTAGTTGCGCCAATGTTGCAACCCATGGCAATGTGTTGATGTGACGTTCTGTGTGTTGATGGCCGCCGCGCCCCGTGCCTGTTGCAGAACGAGAAGGTTGAGGTGAAGCAGAAGTGGGCCTCGCGGCTGCTGGGCAAGCTGCGCAAGGACATCACGCAGGAGTGCCGCGAGGACTTCGTTCTCAGCATCACAGGCAAGAAGCCCGCCATGTGCGTGCTCTCCAACCCCGACCAGAAGGGCAAGATGCGGCGCATCGACTGCCTGCGCCAAGCCGACAAGGTGAGTCCTCCCCGGCCATGTTGCCATGTCAGTATGAAGAAATTACTCTGATTGATTGGTTGGTGGATTGATGGATTGATTGATTGCTAGTGATTCCGGGCGCGTCAATTACTATGGTCATTAGTCCCGTAAGTGTAGGGCGTGCTTTTTTTGCTCGGGAGGTGGCGGTGGTCTTCCTCCGCTGGATAGCGACATCCGGCGCCGACCTGCCGTCGGCTGACGGGTTTTTCCCCAAACAGGTATCTCCCACCAGCGGGGCACCGCCCCAGTCAGGACAAGCTGTAGGTTCTCGGCCGGTCTCCCGGCATGTGTGATAGTGTAGTACATCTTAGAGTAAGTGTGTATGTGTGTGTGTGTGTGTGTGTGTGTTTGTGAGAGGATAGAACAAGGAAGAAGAAGGAAAGGTCGCGCGCGGTCTGTGGGCTGTTTGTTAGGGTATTGCTCTGCCATTCGCCTGGTGTTGGAAGGAGAAACCACGGAAAACTACCGATCAGAGCAGCCAGCCGCTAGTATTCTCCTCCAGGCCGCGACTTAATTCAACATAGCGGACAAGCTAGTGTCGAAAATCCTGCCGCCGTCGGGACTCGAACCTAGGACCTGCCGGTCAGAGGCACTGCAGTGACATCAGTTGATGCACTGAGCCACCTCTCCCGGTGAAACTACTCTAAAAGGGGACCAATTTGACAAAAAATCATGTTGGTTTTGTAGGAAGTTGTGTCGAATCCTTTTGTAATCTGCACGAGAACGTATTGAGCATATGGACAAACCCTGCATTGATGTTGCCGACAGTGGCTGTCAAAGCGGTCTCTTAGAGTAATCTCAGTACCCTCTATCGCTGCAATTCGTAAAATGTTCCGACGAAGCTTCTTGGAAGCTAAGCGTTGTTCAAAACGTTTTAAGTACTACATGAATCATTAAATGGACATGTGGTTGCCTATTAGCGGTTTACGTTACCTAATTTCACGACTATGACCTTCAATAATCTAATTTCAGTCACTGGGCTTACTTTTATTTATAGGCTACTCTCCATGAGCTTCTGAAATTAATATTTCTCTCGCGTGATTAGGTCTTATGATTTTGAAAATTTCCTTTACTATGATTCAGAGTGCTGTATCTTTCTTGAAAATTATCGTTTTTGTCGTTTCGTTTTTTCTTGCTGAACCTACGTAATAATCGACGTGTCAATGTTTATCGGTAGCTGAAAATATACTTACACTTATGTGGTGTGGAAAATACACTAATATACTTCTATGGTTGTATACTTCCTCGATTAATATCATTATGGATTACTACAATATTTCTGCTGCCACCACGGAATTAATCTAGGTGTACTAATATACTAGAATAGTACTCATATAGCATGGGATAGCGTATTGTCGGTGATCCGTGGAACGCATCTTGAACGATGTTGAAAGTATCGGACATGTTACAGAAAAATATAAATTACAATTAATTTATGTTCGGCTCAAGTGCTCAATGACCTCGAATGCAATGCTAACATTTATTTTTATGACGTGTTTAAGCAAGAAGCAATAATGTCCGCGTGTGTGTTCCACTTTTACGTCGATCGTAAATTTCGATAGTATCCGTGTTTAATTCCTTTCTAAAATTCCCGTATCTAATGAATAATACTGCTGAACGTAAGTTGCTATAAATGAGGGCTAGATTCGTTTTGTTCGTTCTCTCAAATGTCAAAGAACAGATTAAAAGGAATAAAGTTTGATAGTTTTCTTAAATTCCCAGTTATTATAAATTCTTAAATTAATCTAGAAATTGTCTCTGTCGTCGATGCACTTCAAGGTCGTATCAAATGAAGGAAATCGCTTTCCCATCCAGATAGTAGTTCCGGATGTTTTGTAAAGCCATTCGTCGAATTTGAGCTAGAGCCAAAAAGTAGCGTGCGAAACAACGGCCTTGATACGATTCGTAAACCAAATCTTGGACTTCTCTAAAGGTCGCGCGCTCTATTGGACGTGGCTCATTTCAGCAAGTTACGCCGGCGTGGACTGGTTTTTCCCTTCATGACTTCTCTGCCAACGGTTTTTCACTTCAAGGCATCGAACATTAAACTTGCCACCACCGTAGAAAAGATTTCACATAATTTTTCTCGAAACTTTCAAAAGTCACTTGAAAATATTCTGAGACTACTTTAAAATTTTTATGTAAATTCTTAAAGTAGTGGAACAAAATAGGAAAATTTATTTCGAACTCTTAATATTTCACTTCAGTTCGACGTAGTGTTATTAAATGATATTGGACATAACAATGAAGGTTCAAAATAAGTAGTATAAAATAAATTGGCACACAAATTTAAGTTAAAAGTAAAATCTTTTCTGCTGCAAAACTGTTTCTATACAATTAGAGACTATACTGATCGTCAAAAAGAAAAATAATGTTTACTTTAACAAAACCAAGATATAGTATAATGAGTTAGTTTGCATTGTATAATGTTTAAAAAAAAGACTTAAATGCCTGTAACAAGTAATGTATTTCAGCTTCCGGGTCAATGACCCCCATCTTAATCGGGTTTTTGTCCAGTTTGCCTGATCCATTGAGTAAATGCCGCGATAGCCCCTTGATTTACTTCTGGACGTAAATGTAGCTTCACTATGCGCACGTTTTGTTGAGCTTTCCTTTTGCTTGTAGTGGTAGTAGAGCTTAGGTTGAGTTCCTATTTTGTTAGCAATACAGAAAAATCAAATCTTTTCATTCGTTTACCGTTACAAATATGTTTTCTATAATTCGACAACGAAAATATCTAGTTTTTGAAATGTTAATCTCTCGCTTTATTAAATTTATTACTATTATTATTATTATTATTATTATTATTATTATTATTATTTATTTTGATTATTATTATTTATTACTAGCGAACCCGTGTGAGGGAACTCTTGCACATGAGAACGTTCCCAAGTAAAAACTTCCCCCCACCATCCCCCCTTCCCCCTCAAACATCCATTTATTTTCACATACAATTCCAGCTTCTGACGTCTCTAACAACACTTACGACAGAAGAACGGAACTTCACAAACTGCAAGAAGTTCTCAAAATATCTCATTTTGTAGAATTCGGCGAGGGGAACTTTACTCGAATACATTTTGCATCGAAAATCACATTTTGAGATCCTAGGACCCACGAATTGCATTTCTGCCTATCTGATTTAGACACCTTTAAACAATAAATTCCTTACAATTTTATAACTTAATGATTTAATGAAATTGCAATTCGTCATCTCACAAAATTCTGGCTTGTGAAAGCCGTAAAAAGGATATACTATACTACATAAATAATTTATTATTATTAATATTATTATTATTAATTTTATTATTATTATTATTATTATTATTATTATTATTATTATTATTATTATTATTATTTGTAGGGATATTAGAAAATCTTCAGATTCTACTTCGTATTGAAGAAAATTTAGGATTCATCCTACCTCTACTCCATGGAATTGCAATACATGGCTGCAATAGAACACACTTGGTATCTTGGGAACCTTTTTAGATACGATAGAGGCAAGTGACTCGCGCAGCGGAGCAGTGCCGCAGAATCAGGCTACAACGCGCCCGCCCCACGCGACCGAGGCCCACGTGTGGCTGGCCGGGCAGGAGTGCGCGACGCGGGGACGGGGCGGGACGGAAGGGCGGGCGGGGAGGGGTCCCCGCCAGTCCCCCTTCCGACCCCGCCCCTGCGTGGCTTTGCGTAACTTTGGCGCGCGCGACCTTAAGCCCGCGCGGCTCCCGCGGGAGGCGGCGCGCTCCCCAAGGCGTGCGAAATCGAAATAATGCCCCCCGCGCCGCAGCGGCGCCGAATGGCGGAGGCGACGGCGCCTGGGCGGCCGCCGGCCCCGCCGCTGTCGCCACCGCCACCGCCCCCTCATCCCGACGCAACGATACAAGACCTACGCACTGCCGCTCCTACCGTCACAATGCCGTAGTCGGCCATGGAGCACCTCTCCTCTCTTCCGCTACCGGGAGCGGTAGCTCAGTGCGTCAACTGATGTCACTGCAGCGCCTATGACCGGGAGGTTCGAGTCCTGATGGCGGCAGGATTTTCGACACTAGCTTTTCAGCTAGGTCGAAGTCGGTCGCCACGGGCCGCGCGCGATCTTTCTTCATTTTCCATGTCCTCTCCTCTCTCTTACACACACACTCACACTAACATGTACTACACTACCACATATTCCGGGGGACCAGTGGGGAGCTTAGAGCTTGTCCCAGCTGGGGCGGTGCCCCGCTGGTGGGGGTTAGGGAGAAATCCCACTAGCCGACGGTAGGTCAGCGCCGGATCTTGCCATCCACCAGGGGAAGATCACCGCCATCTTCCGAGAAAAAAAACATGCACTACACTTACGGGACTAATGATCAACACAGTTGACGTGCCGGAAACACGAAAAATCAATCAATCTCTTCCGCCGTTCTGCTCCTGGCGCCTTTGACACTGCACCCGCTCGAGAAGCCGCCTTTACCTTCCTAAAGAAATGAATCAAGGACTTCACGGGGATTTTAGATTAATTCTCAACAATTACTTTTAAAAATGTTCAAGACATCATTTAAGATATAAAATTGAATGTATTTATGCAGAAAACACCCAAGCCACAAAAATTAATAGGTTGCAAATATTGCTTGAAAAGTTGGGATGTATCTTAAAATTTCCAGCAACATCGGAATGACGTCGGAAATTAGATAAGTGTGGATAGAAAAGTTAGGAAAGTTCTACATACTCTCTATATGGAAAATGGAAAACTCCATGAACACTTCAAAAACAAATTGATAAGAATTATGAAGTATAGATTTATTGAATAGAGATTAAATCAAACTTCACGCAACGCAGTGCATGGTATACGAAACTAACCGTATTTGAGAAATTCTTGTTGACATGCTTATGGAAAAATATCACGATTTCCGTCAAATTTCCTCAACAATTTCTCATTTTTTTAAAAACATTTTGCATGACATTATTTAACGATCTAAAGATCTAAAATTAAGGGATAAATTTTATTGAGAAAGAAATCAATAGCTTCCGCCCTATCAAATAGTGTATAAAAATGTCCCTTTGCAGATCCTGTTTAAATACATTGCTTTAATCAAAACAATGGAATATTTTATCAACGAAAGTGGCTGAATGCTGTTGCATTATAAGAATCCATCTGATATTGCTAATTACATTTAGTGATAATAACGGCGTTTTTTGAAAATAATGCGATGGGCCTCTTTATAAAGACTAGTCACATATTGATACAGTCATATTCTTGTTCGCCGAAGCTCTTTTATTAGTTTCAATCAGCCTTAACAAGACGCGCGACAGATGACTGCATGGTCCACGCGAAAAGACGCCCAGCGCATTAGAAATTAGGATAGCCTCTTATCTTTGGATCAAGGGTAACGCGTGCTTGGTTACATCCTGCTTCTTCTGCGTTATGAATGCTTCTCCTTCTATCCTCTATCTGCGACCCGACATCATCGCTATTGGCCCCTCCATTCCTTCTCTCTTTTCTTTAATTTCCATATGTATTCTGAACGTGCGTTTCATTTTCTTCTCTCTTCCGGACAGTATTTGATGTGATATTTCTCATGGGGGCATGAAAATAAAAATAAGGATAAAATGTTATTGAATATACGACAGGAAATCGAACGATCTTTTAAAGTAATTATTATGATATTCAGCGAGCCCTAATGTCTTTGTAAATGTTAAAAATTTAGACGAGAATAAACAGACATTTTAGCTTTTAAAATATTATTGAAATATCGTTTTACTTTTGGTTTATTATATAGTAAACGCCGCCATAATATGTTACCAGATAATTCTCATAATCTGTCATAATTCTGTTGCCAGATAATTCTGTTACCAGTTTAGGCATGATGAAAGTTCTCTCGTCTTATTCCTCACCTCCTATTCTCGAAACCCGGTCTTTTCCAACTCATATTTAAAACGTATAAACTTTTATTCATCTAATTCATTCAAACCGTTCTTCAATCTGTTCCAACTGCTTTCTGGCTTTCGCCCTATTTCCTTTTGGACATTTCCTTCTTTTTCCAGTGTGTTTTTTTTTGGCAGTTCGGTCGCCAGAATTCATTCCTCATCATTCGTAACGTTTCTGCGTCCCTTTTTTCTCTTTCCGTCTTACGTTTTCCATACACGTATTTTCTTACACTAAAAACAAATGTCTGCGTCCTTCCTCACGTTCGCACCCGGTTCCGGCTCTTCTGTTTTCCAAGCTCCACCCTTCCCACCCGCCCCCCTGGCGAACGCGCCCGTTCTCCCCGCCCACCGCGCCGGCCGCGCCACTTAAATGGCCTCTTCAAGTGCACGCAGACGGAACAAAGGCGGCGAGGAGATACGGAGTTTCTGGCATTGCGGACGCCCCCGCACGGAGTAATCGATCGCGATATCGTAAAAATCGCGTTTTAATGGCGGGGTTAACCTTCCCGCGTCCGCCACTACCCCCTCCCCCTTCTTTCGGCCGACCTCCTTCCCCTCTCTCCCCCTCGGCTCACTAACGCCCCGCTCTCCGGTTACATCTTCATACCTCCCTCTTCGCCGCGGTCTCTGCTCATATTCTCTGCGTCTGTTGAGATATTTGCCTTCCGTTTTCGGTACTTCTTTGCTTGTGGTTTTAACTGAAGTTTCAGGCAATTTTCGAAATACGGAAGTGCGTCATTGATAATAATTGAATTAAAAATGAATGTAGTACTTCACTTTTAGAAACGAAATTTTAATACATGTTATTTAACTTACATCACTTACACACGAATGGGTTTTACTACAACCCCAGCTTGTATAGAACTACATATTTTTCTCGCTGTTGAGTAGAGAGAAAATTGTGTACTGCTGAGCGAAGAAGGCGAATTTTCGATAGAAAAACTCATTATAGAGGGCCTTGGTAACGAAATCGTGGATAAATACAGTCGCTAAGTTTAGAAAAAATAATCTTCTAACACGTAGTGTAGACAGAATCCATGTTTGGGGGTCCTTGACACCGAAATATTGGCAAATGACGGCAAAACGTCCTTCTGTCTGTCTGGCCGCCTGTCTGTGTGTGTGTGTGTGTGTCCGTCAGCCTATCCGTCCGTCCATCCATCCATCCGTCCATCCATCCGTCCGTCCGTCCGTCAGTCCGTCCGTCCGTCCGTCCGTCCGTCCGTCCGTCCGTCCATCCGTCCATCCGTCGATATTTGGGGAAGGTTTACCCTCCGTAGCGAATGAATGCCGCTACTAAAATTATCGGTGTCGCAAAATATGAATATTACCCCAGCGAAGATGTACCATCACTGGCCCCGGTAGTGGACGTGTACGACAGAAAATTAATAATGATGCTGTGTTTGCATTTACAAAATTTTAATTTTATATGTATTTCATATTAATGCTGTGTTTGATTAATAAAAACTACTTTGTAACTAACGTAGCTTTTACACAAAGGGGTCCGCGACGCGATTATATGCGTCATAAACTGACGCAACCCGTTTGCAGCGCTCGTAAGTGCCTTGCCTTCCACGCTCTATTTTTTTAAAAATTATTAATTTTCTTTGCGATTGTACAATGCAAAAATCAGTGTACATATCACTGTACATTTGTTATTATTTCTTTTTTTAATTTATTTATTCTCGTTCGACATACTTGTTTTTGAGGAGGTTAAATTATGAAATACATAGTTTTTTACTTTTTGGGAAAGGCCATCCATAAGCAGTGGTTTTTATTACTCGGAATAACGTAAACATTGGGCTAAAGAAAATGAAGCGAAGTTCACAGCGAAGGCTGTTTCAGTTGATCTATTGACAGTTATGGGGCATTACGGTGGTTTGAATCGGTCTTTTGAATACCTGGATTTAATACGTGAGTATGCAGCATTGCGACCTAGGCTGAAGATTAAGGAGCATGAGGAAGTGTGAAGGTTTTGGTAAACATTTTGGGCTATTTGTGTTATGTGATCGCTTAATGAAGGCACTTTCAATTCTCTGCGAATCTGGGTGTTCGGAATGAACCAGCGGGCATTTAATGTTCTTCTTAAAAATACATTCTAAACGGCTGTTAATTTTTGGAGATTGCTAGTCGCTGCACAACCCCAAACTGGACATGCATAAGTCATGGTTGGTAGAATTAAGGAGTTAAATAGTAGAAATCGGCATTTGCCTTTCAATGAAGTTATTATTTCTTAAATTTACTTAAAATTAGCTTACAATTGTCTGGCTTACTGCTAGAGTGGTAGAGGTATCTTTGCCTATAATTTAGATCGAGACTGAAAATTTCTTTAGGAACGTGTGAAACGAGATTTGTTTTTAACACGGATCTTAAGTATTGGGTTTTTGTCGCCCTCCTCGTAGAGGCCATACTCGGGGCTACACGTGTCAGGTCTGCCCCTCGCTCTGAGCTATAAACCATTCACAAAGTGACAATTAAATATAAAGAGAGTAGTGTACTTGCCCCGCTCTCCTCCCTCCGCGCGTCCGTTAGCACACAAAACTACGACAAATGCACCCTTTAATAAAATGATAAATTATGATTCATCACGGTTTCATTATTATTTCAATACGCCACATTTCATTTTATTTTATTTTTACGTAAAAAAAGTTAAAACTGCGTATGACGTGCTATGGGGAAAAGTGAATTGTGTGCACATTTTCAAAATTCTATGATCCCTACACTAAGTCATATACTACTTAATTTTTTTTTTAAAAAAAGCTCCCATGTAATGAAATTTATTTTCAAGGATAAAAAGGCAATAAATTTGGCTCTTATCCATGTTGTCCTTCGGAATAATACTTCCTGCCGCGACAACATGGAAACGATAATTTGAATAATTGTATTTCCCACTGAATTCTAGAAGACGTGCACAGAAAATGAAGTTACATTTATGTCCAGGAGCAAAACAAGGGGCCTTCTCAGCATTTCATCATTACCCCTCTCACTCTGCCACGATGTACTAAAGGAATGCAGTTGCTTGAGATGATCCACTTATTTCCAGTTTATGTCCATAGTTAAACAACTTGAATGAATAAATCCACTCACTGGAAGGGTCAGTGACGGTGTACCATAACAAGGCATGTTAGTCCTACTTTGAAACTTCCACTCTCACAATGAGAGCTCTTAATTTTACTACTAATATCACAGAAAAGCATCGCTCATTTAAAGTAATTTTTAAGACAATGTCTTGCGTCTCTGTTGATACAAAGTCAACGTCAAATTTGAGTTTGCCCATTTTGTCATGGAATGGTAAATACTTAGGTAGTCCTTTGCTTTGCTTCTGAACAGGAGTTGTAGGTTTTCTCACTTTCAAACGTTACATAAAGTTTTTACTGTTTTTGACGTTGCGAAATAAATAATTTTATAAATGATACGAAGGTCACTTCAGATAACACGAGATGGGAAATCATTTAACATCTGCCATACGAGTGCCAATAAGGTTTAAGAATGAGTTTTTAATCAGTTACAAGGCCATACCTGTGGTGCACTTGAGAATTTTTCAAATAGTTTCTACGTCGACGAAAGTTATTGATCGCTAGTAATACGATAATTCAGTATTCACGCGTAAACTGTTCACTTAATTGGTCCGAGTTATTCAACGTCTCGCAACCGAGCCCAGATATCTGGCAAATTTATGGCCCTCGTTTCACCTGTGCGTCTATCCAGGCAGTCACAAAGCTGTACACGAGAACGTTACAAGCGCAAGCGGCAGGGACAATTGCCGAACGGACATGCATAAGTACCCCGAATACGCTCGAGGCGAGTACACACGAGGTGGACACCTGTCTCAAGGACATTCGGAGGGTGGTTGGGGGCTGGAGGGAAATCCAGCTATCCTGGCCGGCACTGGGCGGCCTTGAATTGGGTCTCGGGAGCAGCGGACTTGCTCCAGTTCACCTACAGCGTCCGCCGCACTGCATTAAACTTCAGTCGAACTTAGAAAAGCACTTTGCGCGTTTATCTCACTGCCCGGGTGTGTGGCCGCGTCTACGCGTGCATATGTGTCTTTGATTCCCCGCAGCCAAAGTGCACACACTGGTCGGGATGTTTATTTCGTGTGATGATGGGACAAAGAAGTACTGCCTCAGTTGTGGAAAGGTACTGAAGATATTAAAATTGATTTAGGATGGATTTATCTTTCGTTCATTCATATCAATACCACATATTAATATCTCATTAGCCTTTATTCTCTTCAGCTCCTTGAGTTTACTCACCTTAATTATTTTTTGTCCTTGTTCACAAAAGTGACGATGTATAATTTGTTGTTTCGACGGTAAACATTCCTTAAGGTTTCACATTAATTTTAATTTTGACTTGTAAAATAATTTTTAAACGTTAGTTTAAACGTGTACAAAAGGTTTGCCCAACAATTGTTCCGTAACAGGTTCCGAAGGATGTTCGTAGATGTTCGTGAACACTCCTTAATTCCTCGACATAGTCTGTAGGTGTTGATGATGGCAGCGTTACATACCTGCCACTTGGAAGCCTTGAAAATACAAAGCTTTCATTCACCAGCAGTCTCTGTACATACAGAGAAATTGGTCTAGAAAGAGATGGATTCGACAACTTACTGGGTGTGCATTAAGATTTTTTTGGGGGGAGCGAGAGGGCTTTAGATATGGTGTCCAGCATACTAGATGTTTTATTATAGAGATTTTTTCACTTATGCTGAATATGATATGGCATTTTATTTATTGCCTGATTCTTAATATTATTAACATAAACAATTGGTATATTGAATGAATTTCGTTAGTATAGACAATTAGTAAAAAACATTCTTTATATGTATTATTGGCTTCGAGGGGTGTAGCCCCATGAGGCACCTCCCTTCCCTCTGGCTGCGCCACTGAACAATCTAGCTTACATATCTAGCTTACGACTTCCGAACAAATCGGGAGCGGTAGCTCAGTGCATCAACTGATGTCACTGCAGCGCCTCGGTGACAAAAGCAGTTGACGCGCCCAGAAACACGAAAAAATCAGTCAATCAATCACACTTCCAAAGAAAAATACTGAAATATTGCTATTCAGATATTTGTGTGTGCTTATTGTTTGAAACAAATCTTCACAAGCATTCTTGCCTAATACATGGGAATCACAGAACATGATAATATAGCATGATGTACTTCAAAACGTCCGAACCATATGAAACATGCCTCCTTGCACTGTATTCATATTTTGTCCCAACTCTTGTCTCCGAGATAACTCGGCCCAGAAATATTTTGATTTTTCCGTCATCAAAAATGTCGTTTACATGCAAATCATATTCTGTAATTGGCTTTTTGCACTTTCACGTAGCAATTTCTCTGCTAGTATTGAAAGGTGTTTTTATAACAAGATTGGCATTACTTGCGGAATAATTGTCATTAAATTAACACCTTTTTGATTATCTTTTTATAGATACTGTAAGAAAGTCGATTGCACACAGGTAAAGGTTTCAGCATGGTGTATATTAATCGCGAGTTTGAAACGTTCTCCCATAAACCGCTGACCGGAATGAAATAATAACTGACCGCGAAACGTTCATTAATATAGAACTTTCTGGAAAACACCTCTCACATATCCCATTCCACCGTATATTCGAAGGAGTTCGGTACCATTAGTTAGCGTTTCAATGCATACTGATGACGCATTAGGCGGGAACCAATGCATACGTATTAAGAGAATGAAGGAAGTAGCGCCTGAAAAGAAACGGTGTTTCCTCAATGGGCGACTGAAGAATGCCTCTTCAATGCTTACGTCCTTGGTGCAGCGTAATTTTTTATTTCTTTCTTTCTTCGCGCGGCGCACGGTGAGATCAAATGACGAATACGTGGGCAAAACTCTGCTCTTCTTTTCTTCAAAATTGCGGATTAGAATTTCTTTCACTTCGTTTACTAGAATCTTTCAGGGGTCGCAAAAAGCAATGGAACGCCACGACACGACCCTTTGGAATCCTCAGAACAACTTCTCATTGTTGGGCGGTGTTTCTGTGTGAATGGAACTGAATTTTCTATTGCCGGATTTTTCTTTATGTATTAGTTTTAAATGCATGAAATTTTCGCGCCTAATACGCTACGATTGGCAATAAGTTTCACAAGTACTGTCTGAGATATGTTAATATGGGTACAAATTGCGGAAGATACCCAACACATCGTTACTGTTGTAATTACTGGTGTAATCGTTACCGTTGCGAGAAAGTATGTGCTGTTTTAGCACCACTAGTTCACATGTACATGAGAATTTTAATTTTTAATGTAACTTCATTATCTATGCACGTCTTTTAAAATTCAATAGGAAAATAATAGTTATTCAAAGTATCGTTCTGCATGCTGTCGCGACAGGAAATATTATTCCTTCATGAAGGACATGATAGTGGCTAAGAGCACAAATTTTTGGCTGATTTACCCTTGAAAATAGATTTTTTTTTACATCGGAGCGAATATTTTGTCAACAATCCTTGGAAAAAAAACACTCATTTTCTTTCTGCATTCAAAATTCAAGGAGTGTATGGCTTAAGGTAGGGATCACAGAATTATGAAACGACCACAAAATTCACTTTTCCCCGTAGCACGTCACACACTTTTTATTTGTTTTTGTCGTAAAATAAATTAAACAAATAAATGAATTGGAGGTCATTTGAGGTTGTGACCACGTTTTCGTCATTTGGTCACAATGTGCGGACGTCACGAAGGCTGGCGGTAGCGGAGAAGAGCGAAGCAGGCCTCTTGCGGAGACTGTTGCACCTGTTGAGATGACCTTGCGTGGAAGGAGGCAGGCGGTTGGGAGCCGGTGGGCCAGCGGGCGGGCGAGACGGTAGCATCTCTAGCCACATGGATTCGCGATTGACGGTAAAATGGCCGGTTCAGCTTTTTGTCACATCGTCACTGCACAAACAAACTGACAAATCTTAAAATTCCTCATTTTCGCGTTAAATGAACAAACAAGTTGAGAAAATGGTATATTTTTAATAGTAAAAATTTCATGAAGTTTACAAGAACGGGATATGTAGTAAAATAGTCACAGACTGCGAAATAGTTGGGTCCGCTTAGGATATATCCGTTCTCGCAAAATGACTATTTTGACGTATGTCAAGTCTCTTGTGCACATACATGTGATGCTTGCCAAAGAATGAAATATTGCTCTAAAATTATTTGTAGTTAAAAAGTTATTTGTGGTTAGAAGAAAGAGAAAAGGTGATTTGCGGCTTCCGGGAATGTTTAATGCGAAATGTGTGTTGAGCGATATTTCCGGCTTGAACCTGTTGGTAAGTTGCGCTGCCACAAAGATTTTCTTCGCACGAATTCTTCTGTGTTAGGTGTGTAAACAATATGTGGGACTGGTTAATTTTGGCAGCGCCAGTGTTATGAAATTTCCTCGTTTGGAATATTTTTGTGAACTTGAGTATTTTGAAATAAATGGATTTCCATTCGATATCATTCATTTCCTACAATATAATTCATTGCATTAGCTCGAACAATTTCCGTCACATATAAAGAAAACACATTGTCTACATCGAGACGTTTATACCAGAATAACAGTTAAGAGCCGCGCAAAAAATTACAGGAAAGTTATTCCAGTCATTTCCACTCGTAATAGTGCTGGAAACCAGTGTGGCACAATCAAGATCTGCAATGCAGTACATTGCGTCTCTTACGCTCAATGACCTGTTAATAGGTAGCATCAGCAATGCGGGTCAGCAAGCCTATATCCATTATAAAAGCTAGCTGCCTTGGCACATTTGGCAAAAGTTGTCGATTATTCAACGTCGGATTCATGACGCCATGCAGTATTCGATTCATGGCCATCTTCAGATAAAATACGAACTAAACTGTAAAAATGTAGTTATTAATTGATGGTTTAATCATTCATTCATAACGGTGTGTTGTGAATTTTAGGTAGGGTGGGTTGCATTTGGAGATAGCATTTCACATTTTCATGATTTGCAGCAGTTTACCTTAACATTAATACAATCATTTTTTGGGGGCATAAATGACCACCCATCGTAATTGCAACAAAAATCCATTAGTGTTTTCGAAAAAAATAGTACGTAGCCAAGTATCCCACTCATTGGATCCCAAACTGAACGTTAAAAAATTGTTTTTGTATTTTCTACTAAAAATCCAGTAACATTGTTACATATCTGTTACAAGTGATTAATCTAACTCCTACATTTTAGGAATACGATACAAAAACATATCATTCTTCGTGTACAAGTTCTCGTGTATGAATCAGTATTATGATTATATTCCCGCTTTTCCTTGTCGAGTCGCGGCCCCGGATTCGGAATGCGTGCGGTTTACTTGCGGCGCCCCGGGGGCCCAGCGGGCGTCGCGGCTGCACGTCGTGGGCGCGCTGGCTCATAACGAGACGCGCGAAGGCTTTCAGCAGGCGGCGACGCCGCCGCCACCGCCGTCGGACACACATGCGGCGATCGTGTCGCAGCATCCGACTCGCTGATCCACATCGCAAACTGCGCGCTGACGCCCTCTCACCCTCTCTCTCCCTCCCCCTGTTCCTCCTCCCCTTTCCCGCTCTTTCACACTCCTGCTCTTCCTCCCACCTGCCCTCCCTCCAGCCTTGCTCGTTAGCCATCCTCGTCCGCCGGCCCGCCCGCCCGACCAGCCGGCTGCTCTGATCGGTAGTTTTCCGTGGATCCTCCGATCAACACCAGGCGAATGCCGGAGCATACCCTACCAAACCCTCTCTCTTACACACACACTTACACTAACATGCACTACACTACCACATATTCCGGGAGACCGGTCGGGAGCTTAGAGCTTGTCCCGACTGGGGTGAGGCCTCGCTGGTGGGAGAGTCCTGGTTAGGGGCAAACCCCACTAGCCGACGGTAGGTCGGCGCCGGATCTCGCCATGCGTCGGGGGAAGATCACCGCCATCTCCCAAGAGAGAACATGCACTACACTAACGGGACTAATGAACGAAGCAGTTGACGCGCCCGGAAACACGAAAAAACAATCAATCAATCAATCAACCGACCGACCACAAGATGAACCACTCGACCACTTGCCCGTCTGCTCGTCCGCCCGCCCGTCCGCCCGCCTGCCTGTCCTCCCATCTGTCCGTCTGTCTAACTACCTGCCTATCTAAGCGTCTCCCCGTCCTCCCGTTTGCCTGTCTCCTTGACCGTCCGCTCGACTTCCCGGCCACCCGTCCGCTGGTCTGCCCGTCCGCCCGTCCGCCCGCGCGCATGATCGCGCTCCCGCTAGCACGCGCGCCCGCGCGCGCACGTTGTAAGCCTTGAGAGTTGTATAATCTCCGCCTGGTTGTCGACGACGACGACGACAACGGTGGCGGGCTGAGGGGGGAAAGGGAAGCTGCGAGGTCTGTAGGTTTTCTTGAACGCCGCCGCCCATCCCGTTCCGTCGCCCACCGGGTCGCCTATGGCGATCCGCGCTTAAACGCATGCCTTCCGGGTCTTGTCCACGCTCCGGGTTTCGTTTGATAGGAGATTTATAAAGCAACTAGTGGCATGGAATGCAACAGCGGCTCATATATTGGACTTCTTATTAAAATTGAAACTAAATCGATTTGCAACAAATTTGCGATTGCGCTACCGTCCAGTCTTGGCAAGATTGCGCACTGTTCGATGCTTTCTACTTCACGTGGATGAGCCGTGGGGTAATTGACAATCTGTCCAACCTTAGGTCCTAGGGATGGAAGTGAGAACAGATTTGGGATAGCGCGCGGTCCGTAAACCGTTGTTGAAAGCAATGAACCGACATCCCTTTAGAATTGACATTAAGCATATGGTGAAGCGAATCCATTATTCCAAAGTAGAATTAGGATCATTGATAGCGCTACACAGATTATTTCATATGAGATATAAAATCTGCATTTAACTCTCACAAAACATTGAATTAATTATTTTTCCCGAGATTTTGTGTTAACGAGTCAAGTAAGACATTTCGCAATATTGTAGGTTCCACGGTTCTTTTTTGTGTTTACTATGCATTTGACACAATCCAACATTAGTTTCTGTCAATTATAGTGTATCAACGACGAGAAACTGACCTTGCAGTATGTATACATTTGTGTTGTGTTTCATTCCCTTTATATCTCATATCCTGTGTTAGGAAATCTTTGTCTAATACTTTAAAGATAGCATCCACGGTGGTATATAGCTCGCGTAATCGCGAGTCAGGTAATTGAAATTCTACTCGATAAAACTCTCGAGCGAAACGCTTGCTTTACGAACTGTTATGTGTAACGCTATATTAATGTAGTTTCAAAAGCATTGTGAAGCGAAACATTTAGCGTCAAATCCTCAGCGTAAGTTTTTCTGCATAATCATTACACATGTGGGCCTTATCCAATACTTTCTATCAATTTTTTTCCCGGGATAAATAAATAGGTAAAGACGCATAAACATTAACACACACATAAATCAACGTGTTTTCTAACAGTACAGACAACGACAACATAGTGAACGAAATGTTCATGTAATGGAAAATAAACGCGATGTGAAAAGATCATGTCGACGATGTGAAAAGTAATGTTTGTCATCCATCATTTGATGAAGCACAATATGAGGTGATGACCAGGTAAAAACGATGAAATTTGAAATTCCCTCCCACAAACCTTCCATCATCAAACGGGTTACATCCATTACATATTTTTTACTGAGAAACCGCGGTTTCAAATCTCGAGAGGAACCAGTAAATTTGAGTTAAGTAATAATGGGTCACTGATGCGCTAAAATTTTCTTTCCATCAAATACTGTCTGCAACAACGTTTAAGCGACCATGCTCACTAAACCCAATACTGACCGTCCCTGAAAACTCCGTCCACGCCAAAGAATCTCATCCAACAGATTCCTTTTCGAGAGAAGGAGACGCCGAAATAAAACGAATGTGCTATCGGATTAGAAGCGCCACAACACGGCGTGGGGCAGAAGGGGGGAGGAAGGAGGAGGGTAAATTTCGAAGGCGCGTCTACCATAAATCGACCACCCTAAACTGCTACGTTCTGCGTACATTTTACAACCTGTTAATTAAACGCTTAACGACCCAAAGTCCTTTTGGGGCAGTGGGGCGAAACGCGCGCGACGTGCGCATATGGCGATGGCACGCAGCGAGGCCCGACGGCGTGGGGGGTTGCGGAACGCCGCGCGGAGCGGGACCTAGAGCCGCGGTGAAGAGAGGGGGAGGGGCTGAAAGGAGAGAGGCGGGTCGCAACGGGATGAAATTATGACCGGGAGAGATGGCTCAGAGCATCAAATGATGCCACTGCGTAGGACCGCTGACCGGGAGGTCCTATGTTCGAGTCCCGACAGTGGCAAGATTTTCGACACTAGCTTCTCACATAAATTGAATTCAGTTGCTGTCTGGAGGAGAATTCTAGCTCTGATTGGTTGTTTTCCGTAGTTTCTCCGATCAACATCAGGCGAATGCCGGAGCAGTACCCTAACAAACGGTCCGCGCGCGATCTTTTCTTCCTCTTCTTTGTCCTATCGTCACCCCTTACACACAAACATGCACGACACTACCGCAGATGCCAGCAGACCGGTCGGGAGTTTAGAGCTTGTCCCGGCGGGGCGGTGCCCTGGGCGTGGCGGTATCTGGGGGAAGATACCTTCTGCGGGAAACACCGCTAGCCGACGGTAGGTTGGCACCGGATCTCGCCATCCAGCGGGGGAAGATCACCGCCACCCCACGTGGAAAAAACATGCGCTACACTTACGGGACTATTGGCCTCAGTAGTTGACGCGCCTGGATTCACTACCAACCAACCCACGAAGGGCGGGGCGATTCGGGACGATCCGAGGCGGATCCGAGCGGAGCGGAGTGGATGTGAGCTGGGCGAAGAGGGACGGAGCGGAGCAAGTTGGGACGGGGAGAAGCGGGGCTGAACGGCCTGGGCTAGAATGGGGTCGAAGGGTGGAGCGGGACGGGACAAAGCGCGGTGTGGGATAGAGTGGGGCGTGGCAGGGAGGAGAGTGGTTGAGACGAGATGGCTGGGGGCGGGAGACGAGGCGGGGGGATAGGGGGGGGGGGGGGGGGAAGGGGGGGGGGGGGCGGGTCCGGCGGGCGTGACGAAGCGGAGCGGGGCGGGGCACAGAGTGGCGGGAGGGGCGGTGCGGAGCGGAGGAACCGGAGCCGGGCGCGGGGCAGAGAGAAGCGGGGCCGCGCGGGGCGCAGGGCGGGGCTGGAGCGGAGCGACTAAAGCGCCGTCAAGGCCTGGCGTCTGCGGGCGCGCCGACTAGACGAAGGCCTTCGCCCGGCCGCCGCGCCGCGGTAATGGCAGTTCCTTCTCCGGCCACGGTCTTCGCCTCGTCGCCGATTTGCATGGCCGGCCGTTTTGGGGGCCCGTCCACACCTGCCGTGGGCATTCCGAGCGCCTGGGAAGGCGGGGCGCGTTGATGAGTTCCGCCGAAACGTGAGACGTCGCGCGTTCATAAACTTTGACGGGTTCGGCGGACGCGTCCCTGCATACGATGAACGTGTCGTCCTGAATGATGGCGTCCTTTTTTGAAATGTGTATATTCCATTGGTATCTGCGGAGTCGGAAACGATATTCCGGAATGTTACGACTGTCGGTCTGGATAACTAAGGTGCTTCGAGAGCACACCGCGTTCTTCCAAGTTTTAGGTGCACCCGCCGGCGCATAGCTGATCGTGTCGAGAATGGCGGAGAATTTCATTTTGCGTTATAGTCTAATTGATTTTTCAATGTTAGTGTGAATTTCGGACTTAATGCCCGACGTTGTGAATCCTAGCTTTACCAAGCTTGGGCAAAAGTGTTCATAGTTCGTTTCTAAAACAAAATGTACTTTAAATGGATTCAGATATTTTTTATATTTATTCTATTTGTCAATAACACCTAATTCTACGTTATAACTTTAAATATGCGTAATAACTTTAAAGATTTTTAAGAAATGCGATATATTCGTGCATGAGCAGTTTTTGCCCATGGTTGGTACAACTTGTGACAAAAATATATACAGGCTACTGATTTACTTAGTAACACTGTAGCGATCGTCATCCATTGTCGAAGCAATACAGTGCAGCTGGTTTTACTTTGGGTTGTATTTAACCTGTACGTACTGTTGAAAAGGATTAGGATGACTGATAGTGATTTAAATGATGCAGTTACTGAAGTGAACATTGTAACTTAACAATGTACAACAAGATTATCCAACACTTATTTTAATTACCTTAATTGTTATGTAACAATGTAAACTTAATACATTCGTTCTATTTACATTATAAATCATTCATGTTCTAAGGATAAATATAATTACAATATTATAGTCATAATAAGGAGTTAAATATATGGGTACATTTTGCCCATGGTTGATAAAGCACGTTACCGAAAATAACTTGGTAATGGTTAAGGAGCGCGTACACATTCGACTTTCGTGCCATATATTCGTGTCTCGTATTTAACCTTATCCTTGAGGCGCCCACAGTCGCCGGTGGCAACCTATGCATACCACCGCCCCCTCCGTTGCTTGTTTTATTCGCATTTATGCGAGAGAGGGCGCATTGCTACCTGCTCCCTAGACCTGGAATACTGTGTCCAGAAAAAAGAATTCATTGGAGTCTCGTGGATTCTGGTGCCTCGTGGCTGAGAGAGAAGTCGCTCGCCTTTCAACAAGGAGGTCCAGGTTCTATTCCCGGACAAACTCAAGTGAAATTTGTTCCAACAAAACGAGTCTGCCTGCATCACCGGGGCTAGTCCAATCACTGTGAAGTGTCCTAAATCATTTCTTTCCTAATTCCTTCCCAATTCAGACCGCTGGGTAGTGACACAGGAACGCGTGATGTAAGAGGCGCGTTCGCGGAGATGCTACCTGTCAGTCCTCTTTGACAACTGACTGACGAGGCGAGACAAATACAGCGCCCTCTGAAACATGGAGAGCACTGATAAATAACGAATAATTAATGGAAGATTACTCCATAGCGCTCAATGCTCGATCAGGGCCTAACGAGACGCGTTGTGTATATTAACAATAATAATAATAATAATAATAATAATAATAATAATAATAATAATAATAATAATAATAATGTATAATTAAGACGAAAAAAATTTAAAAAAGACAAGTTTAGGGACCCTTCCATTACTAAGGTTGTTGTGTCATGAAGTGAATGAACAATTGGACTGGACAATTGTGGGTTGAGAGCAAAGGAAACGGGAGAACCTCGAGAAAATTTGCCGAGAACTCGATTTGTCCACGCGGACTGGTCAGGGAAGTGCCCAGAAAAACGTTTACATTAAAAATACCAACCAAATCACAATTGGAAGCTATGAAAGCATCTTGGTATTACAAAGAAAAATAATTTGATAAGTTCCCAACACCTTCAACACATATATACTAAATCGCTCGTTTGAAAAAGAAAGAAAGGAAACCTTGATTAAATTCTTTAAAGCATTAAGTCTCCCAAAATTTTATATATGGCAGAGAAAGTTGGACAATGAAAAAGACATAAAGCATAAGACTACAAATTTCTGAAATGAGATTTCTGACATCAGTTATAGGTTTACGATCAGAAAAAGAAATACAAAAGAAATTGCCAAGAAACATGTCTAGGTAGTTTGCAGAGAAAATAATATAACAGTGTGTGTAAGTGTAACAGAAAGTTTTCACGTTAACCACGAGTGACTTTATCTCTTGATGTATATTTCAATTTACCTTAGCCCTTAATTGACACTTCCACTTTGTCGAATAATTCACGATAACTTCTCACAATTATCTTTTGTTCCTGATGCAAACTGGTATCATATGCCACAGATGCGCTATTCCGCGTATTCAATAACGGTGAACAAGGCGTTTCGGGTTTGTTTCATACCGTCCTTGAGTAGATGTGCACGGGAATCAAAGGTCACTGCACAATTTCCGCATTGAAGAACCTTATTACTTTCTTTCAACCCACGCTGAGATGGATCTGACGTTTCAAGGAGCTTGGGGAAAAGATCACCTCTCGGAGGTCATATTACTTGCCTACGAGTAATGGAATAATTGATACCAGGGTGTTGAACTTTAGATGCCGTCCGTTAAAATTTCTTGGAATGTATTATATTGGGAAATTTCGTAAAGAATTGTACATGTGACTACCTAATTGAATTGTATATGTATATAATACATACTGTAATTTAAATATATATGTTCAAAGGTTCTAGAATGCGGCTAGATAATAAATACCGACAAGCACATAATAATAGGTATTTGTTCTCCTATACATCTTATTATACACGTGTATTAAACGGCGTATGTTTCGCATCATCAACAAAATCATTATTAACATCATCTCTTAAATTTCTCTTTGATGCATTAGAATGAAATTGTCTGCGCAATATCTCGCCAGTACTGTCGCCTTTATCTTAATTTAATTACTATCTCCCCATTCACTGTCAGAATTTCTCCTTCCTTGTTGTCTTCTTTTCTTCTCTTCTTCAGTCCTAGAAATCTTCAGTGAACAAACCTTCTTTAAAATACTTTCATTCGAGTGAGCCTTCTTTGAAGTATTGTCGCTATTGAAGTCTGTGGGTGACTATAAATATTCACGAAATTTACAAAGAAATAGTGAAAAAAAATAATAATATGAATATTGGTCTTCTTTCAGTCATTTAGAAATACTTTCGATGAAAGTAACAAACAACCCTCCCTCCGAAAATAGGCACCAGAATGCTCGAGCTCATTATCACACCGTACGGAGACGCCGGTTGTCCAAATGGCGCGAAGCGAAACAGGTTTGTCCTCGACTTCGCCGTCACCCATAAAACGTTTCCGAAATCCATCGCGGCGCACGCCACTTTACCATTGCGTTGAGTGTTAACGTCCTATAAATTACATCGGAGATGCGAGATTATACAATGCCCGTTTTTCTGGCGCGTGGCGTAGAGCTGGAAATGCATTAGCGTTGAAATTGTGCGCGGGATGGTGGGGGGGAGTGGAGGGAGGGGCAAAAAGACGCGCGTAATTTCCAAATCGGTCTGCACGCCTAATTGGTCACGCGACAGCATGGCGATTGGGGCCGGTCGGAGCCGCCTGGGGGCAGCGGTGCATTGTTTGTGTCGCCAAACGCCAGCAGGTGCGCACGTCGCCGGCCAGTCCCGCGCAGACCCCGCCGCGTCCTCGCTGCCGCCGCCGCCGCCACCGCCGCCGCCGCTGCCGCCGCCGCGCCGCTTGTGAATGGACGAGCAGCCACCATCTGCTGGAGCGCAGAGCAGCACGCCGGAGGAGGCGGTGGAAGAGGTTGAAGTTGTTGTGGCGGCGGGGCGGTATCACTGCATTGGTTCATGAGTCAGGTTTGTGGGCAGTGACGGTGGCTGATGGTGGGTCGGTTTGAAACGGCAATGTCGGTTGAGACGGTAATGTCGATCGAGGTGGTAATGTCTATTGAGATGGTAATGTCAGTTGAGATAATGGTGTCATGGAGATGGCGATGTCGGTTGAGATGGCGAAGGCGTTGGCGATAACCTCAATGAGAAAAGTATATTCCTCATTGATGTAACTCATGTGATACTTTTATTGTGACTGCCTACAAAAATGAAACTCACTTTTCTCAAAACTTCATTTTTTTTCAAGCTGTGGCAGTATTACATCCTATGAACGATATACTATCGGTGAATTACGAATATATGAGAGCAACAAGTGTTGTTGGCAACATTTGATAACAAGAAAGGTTCGGTCCGACAGAATAATCCACCCTCTACCCCTTGTCGCATCTAACGAAATTAAAACTGAGAAAAGCGTGCGGTGTTGATAAGAGGGATATGACGATGTCACGGTATCGCGGAACAGACCAAGCAGCATAATGACCGTCAGCAGCATGAGCAACTGCTAAACCGCTGTTGACATTTCCTCGAGCACGGGCGCTGTCGGGAGTCGCTGACGGTGCCTGTCGCACTTGCATGCGAGGCGGTGACGGCGGCGGGCGCGGGTTCTCTAACGGAGGCAGCGGTGGCGGCGACGGTCGCCGTGGCTCCAGCCGGGGCACGGGGTCTGGCGCGGCGTGCCGCGGAGCGGCTGACCTTCACATGATATACTGGCGTATCTCCCGACTAGCATCGCGATATGCGGCACAGCGCCACGCTGACGCCGCCGCCACAGCCGCCTCCAGGGGCCCGTACGGCACCTTCCTACCCGTGTCCTCGGGGAGGAACCTGGAGGGAGCTGGGAGACCGCTCGTGCTTTAACCGGTGGGACCGGGGATAGATTTAGCGGTGTTAAGCAGAAAGAAAACAACCCTAAAAATATAGAAATTGAGATCATACGTGGCTTTTACTGCATCCCATACTAATCGCAATCGCCTTCTAACATTTCAAAATAAATTTCTCCGTAAAATCACCAACAGCCCCGGGATTGTCTGAAATAACCAACTTCACCGCGATCGTGGTATCGTCAGTTCCTAATATCGTTCATAAAAATATCAAGCCGCTACTTCTTCCTTCGCCTCCCTTCAGCCCGAAATGTAACCACCATTCCACCAGGAAAAACATCCTTACAGTTTGCAAGAATGAAGAAACCATTCCCCACGATGTCATAAAAGAATATTTCATCTCCCCTGTAACCCACTCTACCATCGTCAGTCAAAAGGTTCGTACATAAAACTATGAAAGAACATTACAAAAGCTCAACTGGGTTAACCTGGAAAGTAACTAGTGGAATAAGTGTTGTATATAATCTGCTTTTTTTCTGAAACCATCACACGTAAAACTTACGGCTGGCCAGTGATTGTATTTTTTTAAACGGTGCTTTTAGGTTATTTGGTTTCTCTAGTTATGATTCTGCACAATGCAGAAGAGATGCAACCCTCATTTGACAACTCTTGCCAGCTGTGATTTAAGAAAAAAATTAATATGATATGGAGAAGAAATGTAAATGTATCGTTTTATCGACTCGCATTTCACGTGGATTGGTCTCAAGCAGAATGAGCTCTGCTTAACACCAATCAATGCTAGTTTAATTTGGGGTGGATCCGGGGGTTTCACAATCCCATAACTGCTCTATCATCATTCGAATCATTTCATATATCATATCTTCATAATCATACATTCACCACATTATTTATCCGTTCCGTGTATAGCAATAATGCGGTCAGGATTGACACCGCAACTAGTATTGCCCGCGTTCCCTACCCTCTATTCCAATCCGCCTGATTGACGTATCTATGCGATCGGATTGTCTATGGTCTGAATAGCTAAATTGCGTTGAGGTGATGTCTGAATGACTCGGAAGGCGTGTAGAGAAGCCTTGAAATGAACCGCTTGAGTCTAACACGTGTAAATATCGGAGTATTTGTGTTCGTTGGCTGGCGCGAAATCGGAGCTTCTGTTACGCGAGTTTACTGCATGTTTATGAGAGAGACGTACACCTGCACGACTGCAATAAATGTCTAGGGGGAAAGGGTCCGTTAGCGTTGGTGTGGTTTTATACGATTCGATGCAACGTATTATATTTTATTTCAACACTTATACCTCTTACCGATGGATTCGTGAAGAGGGATTGGGATCTTCAAAAAACAGAGTATTTATTTATTTGTTATATTACTAGATAATACATTTATTTCTTTTCCTTAATATTAAGAAAATACGAAGATGCTCCTATCTTGTGGGTAGGAACACCTCCATAACCTGCCTCGCAAGTCTTTTTCTTCTCCAATCGCACCATTAACGTGCTTGATCCGACTAATTTAGTTTCCCTCATTTATATATCTGAGTTTTTGTACTGCGTATCACAGTTATGTGGCCATTTCGAGAAATGGAAGCACTATGTGTCGTTTTCCCATCAGTTGTGACTTTTTCTTTTTCAATTTTTCCAACTGTTTTTCCAATAGTTTCAGTCCTTCCACCCTTGTTTTCTTCAAACATTCAATAGGCTTTCCGCTTTTTTGATTGTATCATTTTGATTTTGGCGAAGCTTTTCGGTACTTGGTGTTCTCAGTCTCGCTTCTAATGTGGTCGTGTTGTATAGTCTTCCTTGGTATAGCGTAATTTCATAAATATAATCGAAGCACAAAGGAAGTGGCCTAACTAAAAAGAGTGTCATTTTGAAGGAGAATGCTTTTAACGTGAGCGGAGCCGTTTATTTGCGGCCAAACCGAAAGTGTTTGGACTTACGTATCTGCTGTCTTGTGAACTATTCTAATGAAATTTTTATTCATAAAAATATACTATTTTCTACGTTTCTTCAAAGTGACACGTCGTGTAGTGGTCAGACCTCGTAATTGTCACCTTTGGTTATCGGGAGTCAAATCCCGTTACGTCCGTGTGGAATTATTGGTAGACATTTGTGGTTCTCGGCACATTTACTCGGGATGCTCCCGTTTACTCTGTGTCTCATTTAATCATAGCTTCAACATTATTCAAATCACATTTTTGTTATCGATTTCTCAATCATCTCTGGTACGGCCAAAACCGTTAGTGACAATGTCATAATAAAAAAAAGAGTTGTTCTGGGGACAATTCGCCGTTTTCTGGCGTACGATTACATAACTTTCTCTTCTTACGACGTATTCGTATGGCGAGAAAGTAATAAACATATTTCTTCTCTTAACTAAATTATTACGAGTTTTGAGACGTTTCACGTTTCCTCTGCACTGACTATTTTCAGATTTCTGTCTTTATGTGTCCTGTTATAGCATCCTCGGTTTCCTTCGTCGACCGCCATACGGCACTATCGTGCGCACGCATAATGTTGTAGCATCGTTAAGAGTGGTAATGCTCCACGCTTGCTGCCAGTAGGTGAAGGTCTCGTCACCACGACATGCATCGAGCTAATTTGTTTGTGCGCTCGTGGATTACTTATGTCCTTTTGGAGCTATAAATTCTTGCCCATTGCTCTTCGTAGACTATGCGTTTCTGTCAGGTGTTTACGGTCTGTGCAAGATCTCGTGCACACTCGAATAGCAATGACTACGAGGATATAAGAAGAAATGACGTAATTTGCGAATCTATTTTGGTAACATTGTCCTTCATCACGACTTTTATAAAATAAATTTCTTTCACAATTTGTTATTTTTGTTACATTTGGTGTACTAACATATACCGTTATATATTAACATTCATCGTATACGCACAGTTGCACATATTTTCTTGGTTGGTAAACGCGAAGTTACGTACAGTCACGTGGGGGGAAGATTCGTCCCTTGGTGCAATTTCTGATTGCAAAGAATAATATGACTCTTGCTTTACATTTGATTAAATATATCAAATCTGTATGTTAAATTTAGGGGCTTTAATGTTTTAAGTATTCTAATTTTTTTTACTGTTGTTCAGTACATTTAAGGGCAGGTAGTTGGGATGATACAGGAGGCTGAGATGTTTACTACAGGAATAATTATCAAAACTTGAAATTAAAAAACATCTTTGTTGAAGTTGTTTATAATGTTAAATTAAATATTGGGTATTGTTAATTATTCCTTTTGTAATTTAAAGAAAAATTATAGTTATTTTTTCATTGTGTTAAAACTTTTCTTTATACTTTAATGTTACTTTAATTTCTACTAATATGTTATTCTTTAGAATAAAAACACTCGTAAAGAAAAAATCAATAAAATGAAATTTTACTAGATGTCATCTGGGTTAATTGCTATTCTCAGTTGTATTCTTTAAAAATCCAACCATTAATGAAACATTGTTTTTTTTAAGAATCCTTTTCTGAAATGTGAATTTGGATGCTCATTTGCAATTATTATCATAACTACTACGTAGATTTTTCATTACGACTGACAAATATGATTTACATTTGATTCAATATATCAAATCTGTATGTTAAATTTAGGGGTTTGAATGTACTATGTATATTATGCATATTATGTATATTATGAATGTATATTATGCATAAATGCACTTTTTATGGAAGTTTTTGGGTGTTTCCTTCATTTTACAATGAACTTCGAATGTAAGATTGTCTACAACTAAAATTTACAATTAAGCACTTTTTTGAGTTAAAATTGCCTTTTTAAAACTGTCCAAATTAATTTTGGTCGCAAAATAATGCCTTTTCTATGTCTGAAATGCGTCTTAACTCATAAAGTCCACCAGTGAGCAGACTAGATGGCGCAGACCTTGACAATTAAGCCCTGCGTTGAAGCTTAAAGCGTCTCACATTGCAGAATATAATTCACTGTTATATATTCAGCATATAATTCGTAGAGTCGTACGTCGTTGGTATAAGTCATGTGCCTCGGTCTTGGGAAGTCCCCGACTCAGTCTCGGTCTTCGACGGATTTATAATGCAGTCGTAATTGTAGGGTCGCCTTGTCAAGTACTCAACTCCTTCTCAAGGCCGCCAACTTTGAAATGACAATTTTCATGGTTGTCGTTTTCCTTATGGTTTATCTCTACCCTCTTTTCCATCTGTGAGTGTAATGTTGTTAAATGATTGCGTGAAAACTGTGGTAGCTCTCGAGTAAGCAAAATAGGGTGTTTCGTATAAATAATTGATTTCATGAAACTTTTCAACATTTGTATTTGCATGCACTTTAAGTATCATCTCACACCATTCCCTTTTGATGATTAGATATGCTTGGCGAAGATATCAGCTTACCTAGGAACTAAAATTGTGACAGTTACACCTTTGCTGAGGACTTGGCCGTGGCCGTGGTTTACTCTTCCATATCTGCATGTCACTTGATCATAAAAATGGATACCTGTGTTCACATTACATGTCTGAGTAATACACACCAAATTATATTCCCGCCACTCGATCAAAATATCCAGTTTGCTGCAAAATAAACCTGTAATTCCGATTTTTATTAGTGCTCAGCAAATTTATGTCTAATACTTACTCGTCGTATTATGCATTCATTTTTGGGCATCTGTCCGGCGTCTCAAACGACGAACGTTTTATTACTTGCAGGAACTCGAATTTCAGTTCAACGTGAAAACAATTGAAGTGAATTGTCTCAACAGGAATATATAAAATCAATGTTTAGTAATGGATCCATCATCATAAACACAATTCGTTAAACCGCTCTTCGTAAACGGAAATGTCCACCTCTAACATTTAAGTTGTGCCAATATTTGCCTTGCTTTATTGTGCGTGATACGGTAACTTATTTCTGAATGAAGAGAGTAGATAATATAAAATAATCAATAACTAAAACGTGCTGAGTAAATTAATGTAAATATACGACTGAAACTCGTAATCAACGAAAAATAATTATATGATGATACGACAGAACAGTGAAAAGATACGTACGTTCGTCAGGTACGTCAACATGTTCCAACGGATTCTCTGTCAGAATCATCAGCTCAGCGAGATCTGAGATGTGCAGAGTATTCTCGTGTAGATCGCTCTCTCATGTTTGTTCGATCGAGCATATTTTTATTTAGTTCCATTCTTTATGCAACTGGGACTATCGCCTTCCCTCCTTTCCCTTGTCGTTCTCTGAATCCTCACGGCTCATTCTCACACGTGGAGAGCTCCGCTAACGTCGCATAGCGCGAGCCGTCGACGTGTCTCTATTTTCGTCTTATGATGCCTACGACTCGTTTTTGTGGATCCTTAAGGAGATCGCTTGTGGGAGGTCTAAACCGTCTGGAAGGCATGCTTCGGAGTCCTCCGCTAACCGAGAATATATTGTCTCATTATAAAGTACTTTACACAGTGCGTTTTAAAACACGCTGTGTTCATTTTCTACTTGAATAAAAACTTTAACATTTAAAAAATTCTCATGAAGGTTTTTGTGGACTCGTTATTCTTGACAATTATTGAATTCTGTAAGAGAGAAATGTTAATAAAATATTTTTCTTTATCGTATTATTTATTTAACGCCGAGAACAAGAAGGAAATGTAGTCTACGATTTAGTAAACTAACATTTTAGTAAACAATATTTATAGTTGCGAGAACTTGCATTAGACGGGAGGATCAAAAACAGCAATGCCATATATATATGGATGTTAGCGAGAATAAATTATGGTTGGTTACCAGTGTAGGAGTATTATTAGTAAATTTCGTGTGCATTTTACTAAATGGTCAAGTGGAACATAATTTGTTAATAAAGCAATATTATCAAATGCTCATGATAGTAATATCGTTTAATGTTTTTATTTATTGAAATTTTCGATTCCTTGAAAATTATTTTAAATGCATTCTTGAAATATATTAAATAACGAATAAAACGTTTATTAAATGAAAAGTCTAAATAGAAACTGTCATTCAATGATAATGGGCATAAAATCCGTATCTTCTCGTTGTCATCATTGGAAACGAGAACAACAAATGCAAAAACTGGTGAATATAATGAATGTAATAATACCAATGAATGTAATAAATGACGTACGGAGTATCAGGGATGTGTAAGACATCAAAACCAAGTGCCTTATTCTTCCCTTGGCGCCCTGCGGTCCGGCCGTCCCTCTCATTCCCTCTCCGTTCCTCTCTCCCTCTCTTCATCCAGCGAAGCCCGCAGCGTCGGTGAAAGCGATGAAGCCACATGCGGCGTCGATGATAACCGACCTCAAAAGCATCGGTGACGGCCGGTATTCTTCATTAGAGACTCTCGTTGGGGCGGTATGGCATTAGTATCCCGGGTACGTAAGCGGCATTCTTAATTGTCCTTGTCTCTGTGGTTACGGAAGATAAGTGGCTGCCAAGTCACACATGTAGACGTCGAAACAAGCAGATAATAACCGGTTCCGAGTGTATTTGCGCCCTTATATGTAGAACATTCACTGGGTCTCTGAGTGTGACCTGGATGCGGGCACAAGCGTGTTATGATTTATTGCTCGGCGAGCGGTGATTTTCTGATTACTACGTTCTGCGGACGGGGAGGTATTATTTCATGACTATTGCAAGTAGGCTTACGCGTGTGGTGGTTGATCGTGCGGCTCTGTTTTGTTTCGTGCTTCTTTCTCAATTAGACAAACGACACATGAAAGCGTAACTTATTATTCCGTTCGTAAGAGATCACGCATCCGAGAACAATTCATTGTAAAGCATATCTACTCCTAATCTTAATACTGTAATGATGGAATATGGATTGTGTTAATGCAATCAAGTCGATGAAAACCTGTTTTGTTTTTTGTTGTTTTTTATGAGACAATGGAATGGTTAATTTTTGTAAATGTTTGGGGCTAATGATCATAGGATGTTTTTATGTTAGTCAACGGTTGAACATTAGTTCTCTAGAGCTAATAGAAGGAATTTACAAATATTTTAATTTCATGACTTAAACTATCGAATGAAACTACTTATAGTGATGTTTTCATTTACATGTTGAATTCTAAAAGTCAATACATCATATTGATCTCTTATGGTGTAATTCTTCAGGTCTTTCCGTGGTTCAAGAAAAATGAGTGAAATGTCTCTTTCGGTTCCCATATTCATTTTATGCAGTGTACTACATCTGCATTTTCAAATTGGATTTTGGTTCTTAACAATTAACAAATAAATATTTTTCTGCCACTGTAATAGCATGACCTTATTTTCACTTTCCCATCATAACAAAAGTCCTTCATATTACAGAAATTTTTCCAGGCCAAAGTTTTTTAATCGATTTTCGAACAAAATCTGTTTTAGAAATGAAGATCGCAAAAATTGGGTTTCACTAGGTGTCCTTCCAATACATCACGTACAATTTTTAGTTTTCATCAAAAAATAAATAGGCTTACACGTAAATACATACATTTATACATACGTATATACATAAAATAACCAATTTTTTGTGCACAGGCAATGCGATTGGAATAATGAGATGTTATTGAAACCGTAACATCGTGCATGAGAGCGAAGGAAGAGTAAGGACATGAAATAATGTCCTGTAATGAGAGCTCCATGCACGCCCCAACTGGACATTTTGGCTTGCACTTATTTCCATATTTTCATGTCCTTACAATATTGTATGTACCTTGTTTCTTGGGTCGTCATTTCCTTTGATGAAACATTTGGGCACTTCTGATCAAACAAAACCAAAGTTGAAAGCTATGTGTACGTTCGATAACAATGCAATGTTATATCATGTATTATCCTTCACCGGAAATCGAAAGTTCAATTTTCGGCAGAAATAAACTCTACTTACAACATGTAATTTGTATAGGCTGAGAAATCACTTTACTTTTAACACAATAAGTTATAAATGCAGTTGCCATAAAGTCACTCTCCGTCTAAATATGAATTAGTTAACGTGTTGCCTCGAATGTGTTACACTTTTTACTGAATAAAATATGATTGTTACTAAGGCATACCTATGCTCAAATGTAACAAAATGTACTTAAATACAAGCGTATGAGACACGTTCCTCGAAAGTAAAGGACGAATAACAGTATTATCGTCGTGTGAATGGGCAATTGAGGAGGAGCCAGCACTCAACCATCTTCGAATACCCTAGTTCAAATTCCGGTCTCTGTATGAAGTGAATAAAACGGATTCGCTACAGGTTTTCAAGGAAGTGCTAGTGTTTGCCCTGCCTTTCGTTCTACGGATATCTCTATTCCCATCCATCACCCATCATTCTCCGTCATTACACCAATCATGCCTCGTCTCACCTCTCATTTAGAAAAAGATATGCAGTAACTCCGGTTTCATTTCCTTCTTATGGACAAAAAATGTGTTTTTTCGTATACTATCTTCGTTATCAAATGTTTTTGCGATGTTACAGCATGCTTATTCTACGAGAACTTGCTACGAACTGCAGCTGCATGTCGACTTAAGCGCGTGCAGTGTTTAGAAGCTCACGCTTCACTTTAGCATTATGTAAATATGTATTATAATATGCATTAATATCGTTCAGCACGTTAACAAATGCATCGTATGCTGCAGATCTCTATCATTAAAATGATTATTAGAATAGAACACATGTATTCAGCTACCGGGAAACGAACCAGCATGGCAGCGGAAACTGCAAATGTCTGCAAATATTGCAACCATCTTAGAAGAGACACGTGTTAAACGTTACAAGTACCGGATGAGGGAGATAAAAAGTAATCGAGGTATATTTATATGGGATACGTCCTTAATTTATGTTGGATAAAATAAATTAATACGAATACTGATATTAATGATATGAAAACTATATTCTGAAAAAGTGTCCGGGTATTACACAGTTCGTAGGCAAAAGTGTTCCGATCACTCGAATAACTGCTCAAGAGAAAAGGAGAATCATTAAGAGTCATTATGAGGCTTATATGTTTTCAGTATGAGTGTATAAGAGAATGGGGGGAATAAAGGGGAGCGAATGGGAGAGTGGGGGAGAGATAATTAAAGGGAAAAAATTGGGGAGATATTGAAAGTGATGGAAAATGGAAATGATTGGTGTTTCCGACTATGTCAACAGGTATGATTATTACTCCCGTTAGTACAGTGAATATTTTTACGTCTGGAGGTGACTCCTTCGCTGCTGAATACCTTCACGTCGGCTTGGGGAAAAATTACCCCTTCAGGGATCTCCCCCAACAGGCACTGCCTTACTGGAGACTAGCACTAATCTCCCGACATGTGCTAACGTAGAGTATGTAAGTGTATGTGTATGTGAGTATGGGGTAGAAGAGAACAAGGAAGACTGAAAGAGCGCAAGCGTTACCTGGCCCGTTTGTTGAATACTGCTTCAGCATTCACCTAGTATAGATCGAAGAAACCACGCAAAACTTCCGATCAGAGCAATGGCCGCTTTAATTCTCCTGCAGCGACTGAATTCGACCTAGCTACTGAACTTATATCGAAAATTCGCCTCGGTCAAGACTGAAACCCTAGGACCTGCCAGTCCGAGTCACTGCAGATACAGCGGCAATGCTGCCTCCATGTTAAACTCCACCGGTGGGAATGACAATAAAATAATATGCAAATAAAAATGGCCATGAAATAAAATGGGGTTAGAGAATGAGAGATTGGTAAGGAATAAGAATGCGAGGGATGGCTTGAGGGAAAGAGAGAAGGGGAGGAACATAGAAAGGGTGGGAGTGGAGGGAAAGAAAGAAGTGAAGGAAGATGTGATGCCAGGGAAGGGAGGGAGACGTGTGGGGAAAAGGGGAGGGAAGGAGATGGTAAGAGAGAAATGGAGGACGATGGGAAGAGCGAAGGGGAGGGGAGAGGAAGAGAGAAATGAAGGGCAACGCTTTGAAGAGAGAGAGAGAGAGAGAGAGAGAGAGAGAGAGAGAGAGAGAGAGAGAGAGAGCTGGAAGGATATGTACGAGAACCCCCATCAACCAACCCACCCGTCCATTATCGAGTGCTTTGCATCTCGGCTGTGCGTCCCGTAGGGCGCAGCAGGTAGCGGGTTCGCGGCGGAGGCTAGCCGTGGCGTCGGGGTGCCCCGCAGCCAGAAATACAGAGCCGCGGCGCCGCGACGGAAGCACCTTCAGAATGACGTATTTTTAGATGGCAGACGCTGCGTCGCCGCCGCCGAAACGCACCCTTCGGAGCACCTTTTAGCCACACCTACATTGAATTACAGTTGCAAAAAAACTGCAACTGAAACTCGGGTTATCATTACGTTACACAGAACCCTTCAATTGTGGGGTTTCTTACAAGAACCAAACGAGTCCAAAATTCCATATTTTGAGATATTTCACCAAGTTCCCCTTCCCCCCCATTTCGATCCCACCAGTTTCCCCATCTCGATCAGGTTTTTGTCCAGTTTCCCCGATCCATTGAGCTAATGCTGAGATGGCCCCTTGTTTTGCTTCTGGACATAAATGTAGCTTCACTATGCGCACGTTTTGTTGAGGTCTCCTTTTGCTTGTAGTGGTAGGAGTAGAGTTGGGATGAGTTACTGTCTTGTTAGCAATGCAGAAAAATCAAATCTGCAGTTTGTTTTTCGTTGCAAATAGTTACTGTATAACTCGGGAACGAAAATGTGTAGTTTTTCAAATGTTGCTAATCTCGCGCTTTTGAAAATTTTATTTTATTTTTTTCTGACGAGTCGGCTGACCACGCATACATGCATTTTTGAAAGAACATTGGATGTTTTCTGTTACGCTCAACGAATGCGTAGCGTACATATTCTCCGAGATGCCAATAATATGAGGACACACAACGTACGCAGGAATGAAAAATGAATGTGTGCGCCAGAATCTAAGAAGAGGCTAAATTATACTAGGATGCAGCAATTTCATTATAAAATTATTTATAAGAATCAATTAATTGGAATGTTATTGTTCAATAGCATTATGCCAAATTCGAAAGTTCCATTGTGACAGTGCCCGGGACAGATCCGTCCATTAAGAGCACTTGTAAATGCTTTATTCGCACTAAAGCCAATCTTGGATCTTCTGAGCCCACATTCTCAGCAGGGCGATATCATCGATCTCAATCGGCAGCCTCTACCGTAGTAATGTATGGCTCAACCGCCAACGGTAGCATGTAGTGAATAAAGGCTGTGATTGGGTCGTGGTCCCTGAACAACTCGTCTGTTCTGGATTTTACGTTGGCGATACCAGGAGTGTCCAAATTGCTGTTGAACTCTAAAGCTGGGCGAAGAGTTTGGTATTGCTTTTGGGCGTGTGTATTTGCTTTCCTTGTGCAATTCCCCCCCCCTTGAATATCCCATTTCGAGCAACATTTCATTCCGGTTTTCATTACAAATGTTTCTTCTAATTGGCTTTTATTGTTGGAGATTATAGTCCCATTTTTTAAACATTTACATATCAAAGAAGATAGAAGGTAAATCGGCTTCCTTCACTATGGCATTAACATGCTTGGTATACATTTATCAATAGAAGATGATTTACTTCTTTTCGAAATTTTGGTCTGTGGAATATGGAGGTCTATAAGTTATTTGATTCCTGTCAAAGTTTAAAATGTTTCTGTTGTTTACAGTTCTTGCTCAAATACAGAAGTTGATGTTTTCCCTTGTGCTTTATTTGTTACTATTAATACAATTAATATAAGTATATATTTAATTGCAAGGAAGATTGACGAAAATTAAGTTATGACGGCGGAGAGAAGTGAAGGCTGGTTGAGAGCCAGAAGAAGTACCACAAACTCGTTTTATAGAATTATATGAATATATATAGAATTAGATGAATAAAGCCGTACTGAAACTGAATTCAAATACAATATACAAGTCTCCTGAGCGCTTCGCTACTGCAAACCTCGTCGCCCGTCGACCCCGTCGCCACCGACTCCGTCGCTGACGCCGTCTCCCCTGCCAACATACCCGCCACTGCCGCCACCAACACCGTCACCACCGCCGCCACTGACGCCATTGCTGCCACCACCGCCACCACCGCAGCCGCTGCGGCCACCACCACCACCACCTCCGCCGCCGCCACCACCACCGCCACCACCACCACAACCACCACACCACCACAACCACCATTACAACCACCACCACCATCACCACAACCACCACCACAACCACCACCACCACCACCACCACCACCACAACCACCACCACCACCACAACCACCACCACCACCACAACCACCACAACCACCACAACCACCATTACAACCACCACCACCATCACCACCACCACCACCACCACCACCACCACCACCACCACCACCACCACCACCACCACCACCGCCGCCGCCTTTGCGGCGCCCGCGGCCGCACACCGGCCGCCCATTGTTCCTCGTGGGCAGGGCTTCGACAACGAAGAGAAGGAAGGCGGCGGCGGCGGCGGCCACCACTTTGTTTACAAGGCGCCGGTGCCGCAAATTACGATGCCATACAATTTGTCGGAGCGGCCGCCCGCCCAGACGCGCGCGCCGGCGCCGCCGCCTCGCCCACGGCCACGCGGCGCTGCGCGGCGCCTCCGCACGTCAAGGCCCTGGTCGCCCGCGCGCTGCGGCCCCAACGCACGCGGCTGGTGGACTGCTTAAGGCTGATTGATTTTGTGTTTCCGGCCGAGCCTACTGCTACTGTCGTTAGTCCCGTAAGTGTGTGTCATATCCCGACAAGTGGCGGTGTTCGTCCCCTGCCAAAACGTTGGATCGGCGTCCACCTCCAAATGGGTCGTTTCCTGCCTCCAGGAATCCCCGCCAGTAAACCACCACCTCAGCCTGGACAAGTTAAGCGTTCTGGCTGGTCTGCGGTCGTGTGCGATAGTGTATTTCATGTAAGTGCGTTTGTTTGTAAGATTAGAGGAGGGGGACAAGGATGATGAAGGAAACATCCTGAGCAGTCCGTGGCCCGTGTGTTAGAATATTGTTCCGGCATTTGCCTAGAAGAAACTACCGAAAACTATCAATCAGTCGCCATTATAATTCTTGTAGAGTCAGCGACTGAATTTCGACCTAGCTTGTGTTGAACTTTCACCTCCGTCGAGACTCGAAAGCTAGTACCTCCCAGTCAGAGGCGCTGCAGAGACAGCGGTTGTTGTCCTGAGCCATCTCAGTCTGTATCTGATATGGAAATAGAATTGGTGAAAAATGCCGTCTTCGGTGGCGCTGGGGTTTGGTGAAACGTCCAAAATACATGGAGTCGAATGCGACAGATTCGGGTGTCGTGAGAAAGGGGGCGTCAAATTTTCGGCATTCGGAGCTCCCCAATCACTTGCAACCGAGGTGCTCCGAGTCCCTTCATTTCCGACCGAAAAGACCTACCTGCAGTTGCAGCTAGCAGTTAACGTATCAGGAAACGTCAAATCGAAGCATTAGTACTCTCTAGCCGCGGGGTGTTGTGTTTACGGTCGACGCCACCGATGTAATCGCTGGCATCGCTTTATAGTAAACCTGTTTTTATGTGACTGCTCGTCTCTACTCTGTAGTTTTGAATGTCTATTGTTTTCATTTTTATAACAACATACACCATTTGTAGTGTCTGGGCAATTGCTGGCTTATTCATTGTAGCACCCGCGACATGGACTGGCATATCTGAGAATTTGCCAGTTGGCACCTGTAGACTTCCGGCGCTGGCGGTAAATTTTGACTCCGAGTTTTACCGCAAGGGAACGCCACAGCATCCGTCCCAGAAATATTCGTGCACTACTTGCGGTGTCCCTGCCTAAGGGAAAATAAGATGTGACTAGGGCGGGAACAGTCGGAGGATTTTCATTTTGCCATCGCCCCTCACCCGGGCTCAAACTCGCGCTCCGACATGGGTTGAGAGGCCAGTGAGCTCCCTACTACCCCACGGCGCGTCGACTTGGGTGAAATGTTTCACCCGATAATCCATCGCCCCTCAGCCGGGCTCGAACTCGCGCTCCGACATGGGTTGAGCGGCCAGTGAGCTCCCTACTGCCCCACGGCGCGTCGACGTGGGTGAAATGTTTCACCCGAAAATCCATCGCCCCTCAGCCGGGCTCGAACTCGCGCTCCGACATGGGTTGAGGGCAGTGAGCTCCCACTGCCCCACGGCGCGTCGACTTGGGTGAAATGTTTCACCCGAAAATCCATCGCCCCTCAGCCGGGCTCGAACTCGCGCTCCGACATGGGTTGAGCGGCCAGTGAGCTCCCTACTGCCCCACGGCGCGTCGACGTGGGTGAAATGTTTCACCCGAAAATCCATCGCCCCTCAGCCGGGCTCGAACTCGCGCTCCGACATGGGTTGAGAGGCCAGTGAGCTCCCTACTGCCCCACGGCGCGTCGACTGGGTGAAATGTTGCCGGGCTCGAACTCGCGCTCCGACATGGGTTGAGAGGCCAGTGAGCTCCCTACTGCCCCACGGCGCGTCGACGTGGGTGAAATGTTTCACCCGAAAATCCATCGCCCCTCAGCCGGGCTCGAACTCTGGCTCCGACACGGGTTGAGAGGCCAGTGAGCTCCCTACTGCCCCACGGCGCGTCGACTTGGGTGAAATGTTTCACCCGAAAATCCATCGCCCCTCAGCCGGGCTCGAACTCTGCTCTCCGACACGGGTTGAGAGGCCAGTGAGCTCCCTACTGCCCCACGGCGCGTCGACTTGGGTGAAATGTTTCACCCTTGGCGTATTTTCGCGTTGGCGTTCCCGTTCAAGGGCGTGTAACGAGCGCGCGGGCGCGCAGTGAGGCGGCGGCGGCCCCGGGCTCGTCGCATGTTCGGGCGCGCCGGGCGCCAATTTGTGAGTGGTTTCCGCGCGGCCCATGTCGCGGTCGCGTTGCTCACCGCGGCCTCGTGACAGCGACAGCGCCGCGCGGACCGCCGCCGCCCTCGCCGCCGACGCCGCCAGCTGCCGCCGTACAGTCGCGCCCGCTCCCGTTGACCTCGCCGAGCGCTGGGAGATTCTTTCCTGGAGGGCGGGAAGCAGGTTGGGTGGGCGGTGGTGTCAAGCGATGGTGCCATTAGGTGCCACGAATAGTTTTAAAAAATTCTGTAAATTTCATGTATTTTAACTTGCGCTACATTGTACCTGTGTTGTGTGTTTTGGACTTAATAGTGTGTCTACGTTCAGCAATAACATAAATTAGAAGGTCATTCAGGACATTTTCGCGTTCACAAAGTCCTCAAGTTTGGAAAGTTACTGGAGATTGGCTCATTCGACTGTGCGAATTTCGCTAATTTCGATGTCCTAGAATTTTTTAATTTCAATTTTCCACTTTTTTCTTTGTCATTTGAATTCCGAATGTCTCCCTAATTATTTTATATCTCTTTTTTATCTGAAAATTCGTCATTACTCTGGAGATTTTTATTTCTCTACTTTTCATTTACCTAACACTTAGTTAAAATATTTCACCCTTTACGTTTTAGTCGAGTTCGTTTGAATACTTGAATTTCAGGGGTTTGGTGAAATGTTATAGATTCCACAACTCGATTCCTCGCCCTTCTTTACATCAATGTACCACGAGTTGATTTATTTTGTTTCATTCTCGGAGGCTAGTAAGATATTTTATTAGAAGAGACAAATGCGTTTTGAATTTACACGCGTTGGAAAGATATAGGGGAACTCAAACTTCGCTCTTCATTTCGTCAGTCTCTTGGGAATCTTTTGTACCCACATCACTTCTGGAAATCGTGATGCACGTTTAATCGAAAGTTTAGTTGATTTTCTGAATATCGTGTGTTTGTGAAGGTGGCGATAAACCTATGAAGTCGGGAAAAATATGAATTTTTACGGAATTCGTTTTTCCTGTTTGGAAAAAGTTGGAATTTTTTTTATTTCCAGCAAATAACGTCTTTCAAAATAATTAAAGTAAGACATTGTTATAATTGAGGCGTTCAGTGGAAAAGTTGTTCAAAAAGTTCACAAAAATTTCGATCTCTGAAAATGAAATACTACAAAAATGTCGAATGTCCAGAGAAAACTTTGAATATTTATAACAGAGTATCGTAAAACCGAAAATATCATTGATGTCATTGAGCAAATGCTGAGATGGCCCCTAGTGTTGCTTCTGGACATAAATGTAACTTCATTTTCTGTGCACGTCTTCTAGAATTCAGTGAGAAATACAATTATTCAAGTTATTGATCCCAAGTTGTCGCGGCAGGAAGTATTATTCCGAAGGACAACATGGATAAAAATTCAAAATTTATTGCTTATTTATCCTTGAAAATAGATTTTATTACATTGGAGCTTTTTTTTCAAAATTCAAGTAGTATATGACTTAGTGAAGGGATCACAGAATTTTGAAAATGTGCACACAATTTACTTTTCCCCATAGCACGTCATACGCAGTTTAAACTTGTTGTTTTTTGACGTAAAATAAATAAATAAAAAATAAATAAATAAATAAATAAATAAATAAATAAATAAATAAATAAATAAATAAATAAATAAATAAATAAATAAATAAATAAATAAATAAATAAATAAATAAATAAATAAATAAATAAATAAATAAATAAATAAATAAATAAATAAATAAATAATATAAATAAATAAATAAATAAATAAATAAATAAATAAATAAATAAATAAATAAATAAATAAATAAATAAATAAATAAATAAATAAATAAAATAAATAAATAAATAAATAACAATAAATAATAAATAAAATACAAAAATGAATAATGTCGCTAAATAACATCCACAACCCATCTGCAATCGGAGAGAAAAATCGTTGTTGATGGATCTGGAAAACCAGGAAAGTCAGAGAAATTGTTTTCTCAAATCTTCTCAAAATTATGTAGTAAAGGTGATTTCTAATTTTTTTATTTCATTAGTGTTGTCTAGGATTTCACCGGCGGAACATCCTTCCTGAAGAACGGAAGGAACGATTTATTTGAGAAGAGAGAGTAATACTATCTCGAGTCCTCGAATTACAGGAATGTAGGAAGTGTGACAGGAATGTTTTATCCATGTGTGTGGCTTTGTGTATTATATTGTCAATAAAACAATACGCTTATGGTGTTGGATAAATTTCCTTGGAGAATGTAAGTCACATTATCTAAAAAAACATTATTGTCTGTATTATTTAAGAATTTTCTTAAAATAATCTCAGTAAAATTTAGATTATTTTATCATTAAATATATGATATTACAAATTATGTAATTTAATTATATTAGAAATTGTTGAACAATATTGTTTATTATTTTCTTATTCTTTGAAATTTACTTGAAGGAACTGAGTTTTGCAACTATTTTACTAATTTTTGTTAAAAAGTTTCCCATCTGCAATAATTAGAGACCAATATTGGCAGAATGATAAATTTTTGGAAAATAATGTCACACAAGCAGTCAGTCCATAGATCTTTTTAATTGATTAAACAGTTTAGAGCACTTGTAGATTAGTATAAATTCGTTCTTTCTTTTTTTTACTTAGCCTATTAATAGATGATCGTATGTTTGCCTGGAAGCAATTATTTCGAGAACTCCTATTTTCTGGTTTATTTGTTTGCTGTAGCTAAACTCTTTTTAGTATCCGATCGTTTCCTGCTTTTGATGTGGAGCATAATGTAGAGTTAGTGAACAGCTGTGATCTTCTTTTCTTAGCACTCAGCTTATCATTTGCAAGATAAATTCTTCATCACAGAAACAAAATATCTTGATGTTGACCCATATGTTTGAAAAGAAGACGGAACTTCCTATCCAATTACTTGTTTACACTACGAGTGCTCAATAACAAAAGACATCCGAAAGTGTGTAAGAGGAAATTTTCATTCGTCATTCATTCGTCTGAGGTATCTACCGTTAGTTTTGCAGCAAACATAATGCTTAGGTAGCTAATAATGAATCTTTTTGTCGATGGAGAATACATGAACAGGAGTTTGCCCCCTTTGAACAGCAGCGTTTTGCTGCGATTCATGAACTTTCAATTTTTTGCTAGCAATAATATCATTACACGCGTCTAACATCATATGAACAGATTACCTTAAACAGAAAGTTCTGAATACCGACAAGAAACTTGCGACGAAGAGAATAAAATTTCGATCACCGGTGCACTTCATTTACATATACGAGCTGTTAAAAGATATTTTATCCCTGTCTCTGTATCCGCTGTCTCCTGTTTTTTTTTATTTTGTTGATACATAGATTATTAATTTGATGTATGTATGTAAAACAGATGGGGCGTGTTATTATTAGCCTACTACCCGTCATTACGCGTGATAATCAAGGTTCTTCTGTATTATGTAAATTCGCGAGGCGCGGGCCGTGCGCGCACGCCCCGCTCCGCCTCACTCCGCCGCCCTCCGCCTCGCCCCGCTCGCTCGCACGACCTTGCGCCTAAGGAGCCGCCCAGGAAGAGGAGGAGGCGGAGGAGGCAGAGGAGGAGACGGAGGAGGAGGGGCGGAGGAGGCGGAGGGGGAGGAGGTGGAGGCGGAGGAGGGGAGGCGGAGGAGGGGAGGCGGAGGAGGTGGAGGCGGAGGAGGTGGAGGCGGAGGAGGAGTGGAGGGAGGAGGTGGAGGCGGAGTGGGAGGGAGGTGGAGGCGGAGGAGGTGGAGGCGGAGGAGGTGGAGGCGGAGGAGGTGGAGGCGGAGGAGGAGGAGGCGGAGGAGGAGGAGGCGGAAGAGGTGAGGAGGAGGGGGGAGGAGGGAGGAGGAGGTGGAGGCGGAGGTGGCGTTGTCAATGGCGGAGACAACTGCGGTGGACTAGTGAGCAGAACATCGTGTGCAGGCCGCCGATCTGTCGCCTTGGAATTCCCATTGGATTTCCTTGGGTGATGAATGTGAGAAAGGTGAGTGGGAAGGTGAATACACAGGTGACTGAGAAGGTAAATGGGCGGGCAAGTGGACAGATGAGCGGGTGAGTAAATGGGCGGGTGAATGGGTACTTAAGTGGGCAGGTGAGTGGGAGGGTGCGGGAGCAGATGAGGGAGCATATGAGGAGAATGATTGGGAGGTGAGTGGGCGTGAGTGGTGTTGAGTACGAGGGAATGGGTGGTTGAGAGAGAGGCGAATGAAAAAGCTGCTTCTTGAGCGAGTGAGTGAAAGCAAATTTAAGGCTGAGTAGGTAAATGCGCAGGCGAGGTAGAGGGTAGGCGAAAGAGCAGGTGATCGGGCGGAAAGGTTGGCTATTGAATGAGTTGTTGATTGAAGGATGTGATCGGAAGGGAGACAGGACGGAAGACTAAACGGCCTAGGAAACGAGATGTTAGACCGATGAGGACCGGCATCAACTGATGTCATTGCAGTAACTCTGGTCCTAGAGTTCGAGTCCCGACGGTGATAGGATTTTCGACAATGGCTCGATAGTTAGGTCGAATTCAGCCATCGTCTGGAGAAGGATTCTAGCGGCCGGGTGCTCTGATCGATAGTTTTCCGTTGTTTTTTATCAATAACAGGTGAATGCCGGAGCAGTACTCTAACAACGGGCCGCGGAAAGCGCGCAATCGAGATTTTCCTATCCTCACTCAATTTCCTAAAAAAATTGTACCGGAGAACAGTTGGGAGTTTAGATCTTGACTCGGCTACGGCAGTGCCCCGCTGGAGGGAATACCTCGAAAGGAAATCCCCCACACGACGACGATTAGGTCGGCGCCAGACCTCGCCATCCAGCGGCGAAAGAACACGACCGTTTCCCGTGATAAAAATGCACTACACTTACGGATCTAAAGACCGTAGCTGTTTACACGCGCGGAATCACGAAATAATCTATCAATCAAAACGACGTTATGAAAGGTGCGGCGTGGGAGAAAGAGGGTGGGCGGGTAGGCGTTCGTACATTCACGCGTGCGGCGGGCCTGACAAGGTCGATCGCGATGTTGTTGAAGCCAGTTGGGATTAAGTCGCTCGTTTAGAACCAATCTGCGACTAACTCTTTTATCTTGCAGTACTTAATATAAAGTTGAAGATTTCTACAGTTGACAGAGCACACAGTTTTGTGAAAAGTGATTGATAATTCTCTTTAAACTTCTAGAGGTTTTATCACTCCTTTCAAATTTGTGATTTCATGCTATTCAGCAGATTAGTTGATGCAAGTCATCCTTTCTCCATAATTTAAACGAGATTCTGATTTTTTCACAATAATTGTCCGGTCAGAACACACAAAAGCGAGCAAGAATTGCAGGATGTAGCAAAATGTATAGTAAGTATAGTAAGTTAAAGTAACTATACTTAATAAAAACAATCGTATATAATTGGCAAAATGTTTCTCATACCTACATTGTGTAAACGATTTGAGAAGTTACTAATTTATGTAACTTAATATACCTCCATATATGAACGTTCATAGATTACCGGGTCCTTCTTGGCTGAGAGACTTCTTCTTACAATCTGTTACTGTCTTGATTGCGCCTAACTAATACGTACTTCACCGTAAATAAATACACCTTAATGAATACAGAAAATCCTATTTGCTAAGCTTATCTCGTTTCTTTCTTGTAAGAGTAACCACAAAGTAGCGGCCGCAAGTGCTTGGGTGCCGAAAGCGGCGGTCGTGGCAACGGGGGCGGCGATGGGTGTGGTGGCGCACAGTGGGGTGAAATTCCGAAAAGCTGACCAAAACATCTGTTGAACCATAATTTCAACCCATATTATATTTTTTATGTATAGAAAGTTGCGATGGTGAATAGAATATTTCATGTCAAATCATCTCACTTAATAATAATAATATAATAATATTTATTATTATTATTATTATTATTATTATTATTATGTTGCGCACGCTTCTGTGCAAAATATAGGAATACTAACTATGAAAAGAAATTTAAGGAATTAGCTTCAACAAGGGGGCAAGAAGAGTAGGTGCAACAAAACACGCACAGAACTATTTACATAAATCGACATCGACAATAAATGGTGAGTCCGAAGTCTTTGCGATCTGCCTTGGCCAGGGTCATTCAGAAAGTTGTTGCATATTCTACTAAGCTACTACTGCTAGTAAAAATTATGATGATAATAATAATGATTATAAAAGTTTTGTTAGCTATGGGGGCTGCCCATCTTTATACATCTGTAGACCGGCCTTACCAAATTGATCTCTAACGCCATTATTAAACGAAGCAAACAGCAAATATTAGACTTAATCGTTGCATAGAGATATTCTGCCAATTTAACCAACGTTCGTCATTAGATATTTGCAGAATTTCATTTTATAAGGAACATGAAATATATCTGTAGCACTGTTGTATTAATTTCATTTTCACATATTTTGCTACCTACATTCATGATATATTCCTTTCTTAGCACATGGTTATCTATCCCTCCTTAAAAATTACATTTATTGCCTACACTTATTCACTACAATTCGTCAAATCACTTTCATTGATATATCGAAACATTGGAATAGACTGTAAAAATATATCAAAATGCAGCAAACGTTATTCAGAATTTCAAATATAATATTTATTTTATTTACAGTCACGGGCTTTGCCACAATCAGAGTATTATTTTTGTATCTTAATTGGTCGTCTTTGGCGCGATGCAAGGAATTGTATGATGCGTTCATTAACAGAGTAGTTCATCTTTGTTGTGGGTAGTTGTTGTGAATCTTATTTTTAGTAAAGCCGTAGACATTTATGTATTAAGCATATCTAAATCACCAGATTATCAACAAAGTGACAGCTGAAAAGAAAACCAATGGTGAGAATTTGTTAAAAAACAAATTCAATTACTGTGCATAATCAGTATAACAAAACACGAGGAACCGACTACTTATTTCGTTACAGAGGGTTTCCGTTTTATCAAGATATATCAAGATATGAAGTATGCGGTTTAAGGTAAACCAACCGCAGTCAAACAGTATTCAATGTTAACATAATTTGTAAATAATGTTTCGTTATAGTGTGTTTTACTCTGTTAAACAAATACCGAGCGGAGTGGTTCAGAGCGTAACGCGCTGACTTCGCATTCGGGAAGCCCAGGTTCAATCTCCATGCCGGCCATCCAGATCGGGGTTTGCGTGGTTTCCCTCGGTCATCCAGGCGAATGCTGGGATGGTTCTACTGAAAGGCCACGACCGTGAAATCGGCGTCGCTAGCCGAATTCGATAACGAAGTGAAGTCAAGAAGGTTAAGCGAATTCCAGATGTTGCGAGTTTCTCGTTGGATGACCGACTAGAAATCTCGGGATCTAGACGCCGAGGCCTATTGCCTTTTGCGGGACATATAATGGATAAATACAAATACAAAGAAAAAATGGAATTATTCAAATTTGCCATTTATTTTCCACCGGTAGAGGGGGCTCAGTGCATCAACTGATGTCACTGCAATGCCTCTGTCCGGGAGGTCGTAGGTTCGAGTTCCAACCGTGGCAAGATTTTCGACACTAGCTTGTCAGCTAGGTCAAATTCAGTCGCTATCTGGAGGAGAATTCTGGAGGCCTGCTGCTCTGCTCGGTAGATTTTCGTGGTTTCTCCGATCCACACCAGGCAAATGCCGAAGCAGTACCCTAACAAACGGGCCGACGCCATCATATAACAAAAGACCGCGCGATAACAACCGATCCATAACAAAAGACCGCGCGCGATCTTTCCTTCCTTTTCCGTGTCTTATCCTCACCCTTACACACACACACACACACACACACACACTAACACGCACTACCTACCACCCGTGCCGGGAGACCGGGAGCTTAGAGATTGTCCCAGCTAGGGCGGTGCCCCGCTTGTGGGAGATACCTGGTTGAGTAAAAAAACCCTAGTCGACGGTAGGTCGGCGCCGGATCTCGCCATTCAGCGGGGGAAAATCACCACAACCACCTCCCGATGAAAGCATGCACTACACTTTCAGGACTAATGACGTCAGTAGTTGATGTGCCCGGAATCACTACCAACCAAGCATCATTGATTTTGCGTGCTTTGGATCGCCTATGTGGTATTTGGGCCCACTGGGGCGGCAGTCGCCACCGCCGCCGCCGCCGCTGAAGCGGCAGGTGCCGCGGCGCGGCGGAGGCAGCGCAGGACAAGGCAAGGCAGGGCGGGACGCAGGACGTGACGGCGGCGCGCGTCTGGGCTGTTGCAGGTGTGGCGCTTGGACCTGGTCATGGTGATCCTGTTCAAGGCCATCCCCTTGGAGAGCACGGACGGCGAGAGACTGGAGAAATCTCCGGAGTGCGCCCATCCAGGCCTCTGCGTCAACCCTTACCACATCAACGTATCCGTCCGGGAGCTGGATCTTTACCTCGCCAACTTCATCAACAGCCACGGTGAGTGAAGATTCTCCCCCCTTCAATACGGTTGCGGGAGGTTATGGAGTGTTGGTGTTTCTTCGTTGACTGTCAGTACTCTCGGGAAGAATAATATTTTTGCTGTGCATCCTATTCTCAGTTGTTCCCCATTTACTAGTTTTAATTCAAAGAGAAATTTTAGTAGAAAACCTCATCGAAAAGGTTTTCGGCGTTACTGTGTTTCCCGTGTTTTACAGTTGAGTTCACGTTTAATTTGCGTGTTTCCTTCGAAATGACCGCATTGTTAATGTATTATATTTTCAAAAAAATAAACAGAATGATATCTCTTATCGAGTATAATCGAATTAATTTAGTGTCTTTGTCTTGATTCTAGACTGTTATGATTTATTGTGACAATAAGGAATAATGTGAAATTAATCTTATTCTTCACATCTTACTAGAAATAAGTTTCAATAAACGAAAAATGTATGACGTTTCCTGTAACCGAATGTTTTGCTAATCATGACACTTCAAAATACACTTGTTTATCTTCTGCAGCATCTACCGAAACGTCGTCTCGTTTAATTTGAAAGTAAATTATCGCGATTTCTCAAAGGTGACTTTGGGAATTTGCATGCTATTAAAGAGAGTGTTGTTGCGTATACACACAGAGATATCAGAAAACGTTCTTCAACGTATTGCTGCTTTTGGCTAACTAATTGTACCTTTTCCAATGAATAAATAGTAGTCGTGAAAGACAGTCGCTATATGTTTCTCAGTCTTACTCGAATGTATTCACATACAAGGAATGCCGTTATTTTCAACCTACTTTGCGAACTGGTATTGAATATTTGAATAACGCATATGTATGACTTGGGCTGCAGAAAATAAGTCCACTGAGTTGACCCGTTGTCCTTGCTCCGGTCTGGAAATAAATGACGGAGACTTCCCTGAAATGTGTGCAGTTCCAACGCGTGATTTTTATCTGACATTAGAATATTGGCTTCTATATTCGTTTGCCTTCCACGCCCTTTTACCGATTGCGAATTAGTTATAAACTGTCATTGCGTAACTTCCGTAATTAACAATAATAGTAACCCAAGAAAGTTGGCATTGGAATATTTACCGATTGAAAAACATATCCAAGTCTTCCTAACCTAGATTTTTTTCCTGACTTGAATTTATAACGGTAGTGACCGTCCATATTTCAATCTATCTCATTAGTTTTTCTGCAATCGGTATCTCTGGTTGTATGAAAACCGGAAGACTTTCGCATTACTATATGAACAACGAAAAATGATATAATTACATTATATCTCATAATATAATCGTTGGAAGTATCTCTTAGATATTTATAACCGATCCACAACATGTGTCAGTGTTCAATATGAATAAAAATGACGTGTGTGACGTATGTTTAACAAACTCTTTTGCGAACGTCAATCCAATCCACAGCGCTCGTCCATAAATGAGTGAACTGAATAAACGCTAAAGAGGGAGGGAAGGGGTGTGCGGAAGCGATACGCTGCTTTACATGGGGGAAGGGAATGTTAATTTAGTGTTACACTGACAGTCTTTTTCATTATTGCTGAAATAATTTATTTTATTCAGTCTTAAACTAAAACGTTATATAATAATAACAAACAAAACACGTAACGTAACACGTAAAATATTAACAAATACAATTTTTAAAACTTAATTAAAAATTTCTGATGCATAAATGTTTACAGTAATTGAAAATATATTTGCATCAATGGTATATTGATTTGAACCTTAGATTACGAAAAAAATATTCGAAACTGGCCTATAGTATATTCTAGAATACAACTAAATTGACATTCTGTAGTCTTGTTATAAATATAATGTAGAGAATCGTGAGGCTAGATCAATAAATGTCTGTTTTTTATACAATGCCAACCTTTCGGACATTTATTTGGCCGAATACAGTAGTGTCTAATAGAATAGTGTCTAATAGAATAGTGTCTAGTAGAATAGTGTCTTGTTTATACAAGACACTATTATTCCCGATTGCGAGAGCAACATACCTACTTAAAATGACATAAATGTATAGCATATGTCGCCTAACACACCCTTAATTGCAGGTAATTAATTGTTATCTTTGCTCTGCTGTATAGCAAATTATAGATTGAATATGGTTAGTTTTCTTATTTAACGATAAATCGTGTCAACCAATTGCTCTACCTGTATATATTTATTGTATTTTATTGTATATTTATAAGCCCGAAGCAGGACAAATACAAATAAATGGCCGAAACGTTTGCATTGTACAAAAAACTGACTTTTATTGACTACCCTCACGATTGTCTACATTATAATTAAATTGACGCAGTAGTTCTCGCCCCTGTGTCCTCCTCGACAACATGTGCACTAGTCAGAAATTTTCTCGCTAATGTTTCCTTCCTTCACATAAAATTTGTCCCTGGATCATATTGTTAGGTGTAGTCAGCATCGCCAAATAATTCTCACTTTAATTACTATTAATGATAATATATAACAAAAAATTAATAGAAATTGTTTTCATTGATATATAATTTATTTTTCCTTTTTGTAAATGGGTGAGTGGGGATTCAGAATATCCTAAATTTGTGTGAAATAACTTATGGACGGCCTTACAGAAAACCACGACTTAATAACAATATTTCGCATATTTTAATAAATGTTTACTAACGACACCAACATTTTTCATAACTAAAAATTGGTAAAAGTAGAAAGTCAACTGCATAAATTTCAACAAAAATGGGACATATGGGGACCTATGCAATTCTTATGAGGATACTTTTGCTCTACTCGAGAAAAAGAAGAAAAAATTGCCGTTTTAGAAAATAATCTGGTGTGGTAATTTTTTCTATTTCATGCAAATTTACGCAATAATTACTAATCTTTTCAAAGAATGTACTTTAAAGGTCTAACTTTTACAAAAAGGTTTCATTAAGAAAAAATCTGTTTTTAATATTATAGATGTTGCTGAAAAACTTATAAAACATCATTAGGATTATTAATATTTAAATGTCTACCATTAGTATTTGAAACGATTTGGAAAGGTGCATGCAACATTAAACCTAGTTCATATTTGTCGCCACTGTTATTTGACACGTAAACTGTTTTTAATTCCACTGTTTGCATTTTCATTTTCTTACGAGTGTCAACTAACAAGGGACATCCGCGGAATCGAATCAATGAATTGTTTGAAAAGTTTACTATGTAAAGTTTACTATGTAATTCAAAAACAAATAGTGAAAACTTTACTTGCCAATCATACTTGAAAATATATTTTTTTTAATTTTCTGATACGAAGCAGAAGGTATTGCAATGAAAAAGGAAGACACTGATAAAAAAATACATAATTAAAGATTAGAAATGTGAAAAAATAAAAAATAACATCTGCATTTTGTTATTAATATGATTGCATTCTAAATGTCAAATTACTTTGTCTTTTTAGTAATATTTTGAAATATCGCAAGGAGCATTTGATTTCGGTATCCCAACCCCTCTTAAGCAAAGAAAACAGCGCTCGAGCAAGGGTGTAATTGTGCTCTTTTTCGTATTAAAGTTAAAGACAAACAATAATTATATTTGCTGCGTGTTCATCTAGCATTCTGCGACTAACGGTTTTACAACCTGTTTTTAATATTCTGAATATTTTGTAGCAACATTTTGTAACAACCCTTATTGTTCATTCCGCGAATGTTTCTTGTAAGACTATCCTTGTAGTACTATTCTATTTTTCTCCTCGCATCCACGACTTCCGACCTCTACTTGAAAAGTTCTCTTCCGGAAAATCCCCTCCGCGATCCGTTCACACACGTTATTCCACTACTCGTCGCCGTCATTTTTTTCGGAAGGACCTTGTCATCGGAAGTTCGAGTCAATCTCCAAATTTCTCGGAGCTTCAGACGCTCCTCTCCCCCGCCTTGGGAGGCAGTTGTGGAGTGAAAGCGAGGCCTCGAGAGGGCTTATCGACCCGTCGATAGCGCCATCGGCAGAGTAAAATACGGCGCCGTTGTTGAGGGAACGGCGCGCAGAGGGCAAATGGAGGAGAAAAATTAAGAAAGCGCTCTCCTCATTCCGTAAAAGCCGTTGGGCGCGGGTGGGGTAGGGTGGGAAGGATGGTCCTTCTTTCCGGGGACCTTCTTTCCCCCGTCGTTCCGTGGACGTACGCAAAGGGCTTGCGAATGGGAGATATTGCAGGGATTTCGAGAGAGACACAAGGCTGACGCATCACTGCGGGATTCTGTCGAAGTAGCGAAACTTGCGGCTGAGATTTTTGGCATTATTTCGGCGTCCATTGGCAGTAAGTACACTGTTGACTTTCACCTCTGGGTCACTTTGCGAGGCTCACTGGGATTCGTTGGTAATGTCGTTACATCTTAAATATCTACGTCGTGATGTAACAGCGTAACGGATTGTTATGCCCAAGTTCGCAGGTTGAATCCTGATTAATGTCGTGGAGTTTTAAAGGCAAAAAAATCCTTCGTACGCCTTCCTTCGGAGAAGCAAAGACGGTTGTCCCATGTTGTAGATTTACATCCGCTAAAAGTTCTAGTCCAAACAAAGGTTTTGAGCAAAATTCAAATTGCCTGTTTTGTCGCCCATCTGATTCTCCGCTAAATGATGAAAGGAGCTTAGCGAAATTTGCGAGCTCAGATGGAAGAACAGGCCTGATAGTGTGAGCATCGCCCCAAAAAATAAGGCATCATTGAGTTGAACTGAATTGAATATCGTGGCATTCCTCGAAAGAATTACGTTTTCTTCGTTCTATTTTCTCATGCATATTATCTCCTCTTCCGGCGGATGTATGCAAAGGACTTGGGGATGTTTTTAACATTAGAATGCAGACATAGGCGACGCAATGCGATGGAAAACATGATGTAGTAAAACTTGTGGCTGAGATCTCTTAGCGTATCGAGAGGCTAGTCCCCTTGATGCGGTGTTTATACTATCGCCATTTCGACTCGCAGTCACTTACTAGGATTCATAGATAGAGGATGTCAACGTCGCGATCTCAGTCTCCTTCAGGAATACGCTCTTTTCGTTCTAAATTTTCTCGTGCCCCTCCCTCGTCTTCCGGCCAACCCCAAAGGCCTCCAGAATGGGGGATGTTGGCATTTCTATACGAAGCTGACGCATCGCGGTGGAAAACACGACGCACTAAATTTGTTGCTGAGGTCTCTTGTAATTCCAAGTGCATCTCTTGATCTCGTTAGTTTTGATTACGGGCGTGACAACTACTAAGATTTATTAGTCCCGTAAAAGTGCATGTTGTACCGCGGAAGGTAGCAATTTTCCTACCCCAATAAAATATGAGATCCAGCCCTGCCCGACACCATCGGCTTGTTTTCTCCTCCTCCAGGTATCTTCCTGCAGTGCATCTCTATATCTGAACCAAGCTCTAAGCTCCCAGCTGACTTTCCGACATCTAGAATTCCTCAATGGTTGAAGCCGACCCAGCTAACAAGCGCATTTCATCCAAAGATTAGGTTCTCATATTTCTGTATCTCTTCTCACCCCATATTCCCATTCTTTGGCGGTCGTGTCAAGTGAGGTCGACTATGAGGGGTTTTGTTTTCATTTGGATACGAACAGGACCGACGCATCACAACGTGAATAAGAATGAAGAGCAGGATTTCGCAACGAAATTTTTTGTTCTCACTTCTGCAAATAAAACAAAATATGCAAAATCCTAGAGATAAAACAATAGAGATGAAGGTCCGCTGTTGTTGAAACAAGAATTAATTTTAGACATTATTTTATTCATGTAAAAGTCGGAATGTAATATTTTACAATGCGACCTATGATACTTCAAAATAAGTGGATTTTCGACATTAGCTAGATAGATAGGTCGCATTATGCCGTTGTCGGGGAAAGAATTCTAGAGGCCGACTGTGCAGTTTTCAGTGGTTTCTCCGATCAACACCAGAACAATGCCGGAGCAGTACCCTAACAAACGGGCCACGGACCATGAGTAAACTCTTTCCTTTTTCTTGTCTATCTTCACTCTTTACTTACTCACATACACTAACATGCACTACACTACTACACATGTCGGAAGACGAGCCCGAAGCTTAGAGCTTGTCTCCGTTGGGACGGTGCCCTGCTGGTGGGAGATACCTGGAAAAGGAAGACCCGGCAAGCCGCGCGTAGTTCGGCGTCGGATTCCACCATCTAGCGGAAGAAGTCCGGCGCCTCCTGTGATAAAAACTTGTATTACACTTATGGGACTAATGACTACAGCCGTTTCGCGCCTAGAAACATGAAGTAATAAATGAATGAATTAATCAAAATTAGAACCGAAATCGGTGGCACATTAGCCTAGAACAGCGTGGGATAAGTCGATGGCGAAAGCAGTTGATCCGATAAAAGGCATACAGTGGAAGATTTCACCCGGGAGTTTCACGTGATTTGCTTCTCGTACCACCACCACCCATGAGTATCATCCCTTCCATTATTATTTATCTCTCTCTCTCACTCTGTCTCTGTCTCTCTCTCTCTCACTCTGTCTCTGTCTGTCTCTGTCTGTCTGTCTCTCTCTCTCTTTCTTTCTTTCTCTCTGTATCTCAATTCGCCTACGCCAACCATCATGTCATAAAGTGGAAGGAAAAGGAAGGGCATAGAGACGTAACTCGAGAGCTTCTTTTCAAAGAGACGTATCTTAATGAATGACACTTATTTTTAAGGCAGGAAGGGAAAGTACATTCATCACTGAAGTTCAAGATTCAACGGTTCGGCGGTGTTTGGATACCTTTTCACACAGGGCAATTTTGAAACATAACATTTAGCAGCTGCATGGGGAAATGTCTAAAGAATGTGTTAAGGGAATGTGCTGAAGGAAGGTGTTCTTTGAGTTAACTTAAAAGTTAATAATAATAATGATGATGATAATAATAATAAGATATTAATAATATGGTAATAATAAGGTAACAATAATAAAATAATGATACTGATGATAATAATAATACAAATAAATAATTAAAAAATAAAAATACTTTAAAAAATAAAAAAATGAAGATAAGTCGCTATGAAAATACGTCGCAGTTCCCCTGGCAAATGTCTGCGTTCAGACCTGAGTACGGTATTGTTCGGCATTGCTCACACACGGAAATACGGGAGAAAAACACAGTACTCGTCTTCCGGAGACTCGCGGGGACACGCGTGGGCTTGGCCGTCGGCTGGCCGTCCGTCCCGACGCCGACGGCTCCGCGGGCGCGACGCAACTAGCAAATTATCCTCTCGAAAAACAAACTTGTCATTCTGCTTTCAGCGAAGCTTGTCAGGTTTCCCTCTCGCTGCCCGCCCTGCCTGCGCCCCGCCCTGCCCGCCCTGCCCGCCCGCCCCGCCCCGCCCGCCCGCCCTGCCCCGCCCCGCCCCGCCCGCCCCGCCCTGCCCCGCCCCGCCCGCCCCGCCCCGCCCTGCCCTGCCCCGCCCCGCCCGCCCGCCCCGCCCCCCCCTGCCCGCCCCGCCCGCCCGCCCGCCCGCCCCTGCCCCGCCCGCCCCGCCCGCCCCGCCCGCCCCGCCCTGCCCGCCCGCCCCGCCCTGCCCGCCCCGCCCGCCCGCCCGCCGCCCCGCCCGCCCGCCCGCCCGCCCTGCCCGCCCGCCCTGCCCGCCCGCCCCGCCCCGCCCCGCCCGCCCCGCCCGCCCCGGCGCCACCGCCACCGCCGCCTCCAGCCCGCTCGTCCGCGCTCGTGCCGCTCCCCTTCCCCAGCGGCCGTTGCCGCTTGGGATTTCACCGCATTCCGCGTCTATAGTGGCCTCGCAACCATTCACTTTTGCCAGTTCTACTCTAGTGCTGAAGCTGCACCGTCAGAAAATAAAGAGCTTTGCACTGCGTAGGCGCTAAAACGGCTATTGAGAAAATCGGAATAATTATATTAATTGGACAATCACCTTATTTCATTAAATATAAAGAGGAAATCTGAATAATTTTATTGACAGTTTTAGTTCTACCATTACGATTTGGTAGTCAAATGCCTTTGGTACTTATTGTCAAGTTAGTGCAGTTTCATATACAGCAACTTGCTGCTACGCTGTTACCGATAATAATAATAATAATAATAATAATAATAATAATAATATTAATAATAATAATAATTATTATTATTATTATACTAAAGGTAAGGTTAATAATAGTAATAGTGATAATAATAATAACAATAATTATAATAACAACAACCACCTCCGGCTGCGAGGTATAACAGAGCCTTAACTTTCCTCATCATTGAGTCGGGTGTCGGCATGCAGTCGCTATCGGTGACAGTTGATGTTCTTAGAGGAGGATTGTTAGAGGGCCATTGTTAGTTGGTCATTGCATTGTTTCACGCAGCCACACCCAAGGGATCGGCAGGAGTTTTATGATCACTTCGAGAAACTCTGCCCTCGAGAAATTTTGTAACGTCGTACTTCTATGTAGTGAACATTTGGCTCCACATTTAAGCAACAAAAAATATAAACTGTCGGCCCGGTGACCGAGATCGCTAAGGCAGTAGTGTCGTAGTGATCTCGGACCGAAGGGTCTCGAGTTCGAGTCCCGCATCGAGCATGGTTGTATTTGTGTTCGTCCTTCCACGTCTTATCATCACCATATCGTTTCATCTTCATAGTGCCATACCCTTAACACCAATAGTGGTCGCTAATGACCTAGATGTTGATGTGACGTAACCAATTTTTAAAAAAATATAAACTGATCAAGTCCGGATGTAGCAAAAAGATTTGATTTACGTATCGTCAGAAACAGTATAAACTGTTTGTAATGTATGTGGAAGATGTTTATGAGCCAAATTTCATTCTTCCCCACAAGGTCCATGTATGTTCTTACTGAAATCATTTAAACTTAAAATCGAAGCAAAATTAAACTTGCTGGTTTTAGAGACATCTGTTATGCAGTAATTTCAACACATTGCGTTGATTTATAATGGAGTTGATAAAAGCAATTCTTTATGTAAGTAATGGTATTATTAAACTACAATTTTACTTCCCCTCCGAATGTGTTTTTCCTTACATATGATAATTTCTGTCGACGGAATAAAAGAATACAAGAGTATACTTTCCTATTTTTTACTACTGTCTTTGTTCAAGGGTAACTGTTTGTTGTCTCCGATTCGTCACATTCCGCTCTTTTAGTCGAAATTGTAAATACCGCGAACATCAGCAAAGCTAATATTCGACTTCGTGTCAACTCGCTCTGATTAGGCCTTCTTCGCTCGGATTAGGTATATCTGGGCCGCCAGAAAAAAAAACCTTCCACTGCACATGCGCTAAAGCTTCAATTGAAAATATGGACCCTCTGTTACCATATGGTTAATATTGGTGTGTATAGTGCATGTAGCCGATTTCCACGGTCTATGCATTCTACTTCCACCAGTGCGGCCTCCGAGACCCCGTCCTCTACCACTGGTAAGGACGTAACCGCCATCCGTAAACACAAGTCTCTAAGACGTCCGTGTTCTACTACTGTGATATTTAGGACCTCAGTCCTCTAACACACCTCTAGATCTCTTTGCTCATCCTTTGTGGTCTCCGAAATCCCTTTCCTCTACCAAAGTTTCATCTCAAATCTGCGTAGTCAACCACTATGAATTTTAAGACCCCCGTTCCTCATACCACAGTGATCTGTAGTACATTTGACCTCTGTCACTGTGACCTCTGAAACTACAGGGTTCTATCCCGTAGATCTCCGTTCTCCGCCCCTATGAACACCGTCTCACTGCAGTGCTTCTGACCGGGAGGTCCAAGGTTCGACTCCTATTGGATTTTTGACTCTAGCTACTTAGCGAAATTGAATTCAGCCGCGGTCTGGAAGAGAATTCTAGCGGTCGGCTGCTCTGATCGGTAGTTATCCGTACTTTCTCCGATCAACACCAGGCGAATGCCGCTGTAGTAACTTAACAAACGGGCCACGGACCGCGCGCCTTACGTATGCACACTTACACTTACATGCACTACATTGCCACACACGCCGTGAGACCGGTCGGGAGCTTAGAGTTGGTCCAGGCTGGGCGGTACCTCGCTGGTTGGGAAAAACTCCGCTGGCCGACGAAAGGTCGGTGCCGGATCCACCGGAAGATCAGCGCCACTTACCCAGGAAGGAATATATACTACATTTACGGGAGTAAATTAGCCGTTGACATTTTCGGAATTACCAATCAATGAATCACTTCATGGGCACCAACACCTCCAAGGCCACCGTCACCTCTATCGTCGGCTCCTCTTCTCGCACCGGAAGAGATGGCTCAGTGCATCAACTGATGTCACTGCCGTGTCTCTGACCGGGAGGTCCTCGGTTCGAGTTCCGGCGGCGGCAGGATTTTCGACACTAGGTTGTCAGCTAGGTCGAATTCGGTCGCTGTTTGGAGAAGAATTCTAGCGGCTGGTTGAGATGATCGGTAGTTTTCCGTGGTTTCTCCGATCAACACCAGGCGAATGCCAGTACCCTAACAAGCAGACCACGGACCGCGCGTGATGTTTCCTTCCTCTTCCTTGTCCTGTCTCCACCCCTTACACACTTGCACACAAACATACACTACATAACTGTACATGCCGTGAGACGGGGCGGACGATTAGAGCTTGTTCCAGCTGGGGCGGTGCCTGGCTGTGGGAGATAGCTTGTTGAGAAAAACTTTGCTAGTCGACAGTCACCGGATCTCCCACCAGCGGGGCACCGCCCCAGCCGGGACAAGCTCTAAGCTCCCGACTGGTCTCCCGGAATATGTGGTAGTGTTGTGCATTTTAGTGTAAGTGTGTATGCAAGGGGAGAGGAAGGATAGATCGCGCGCGGTCCGTGGCCCGTTTGGTAGGGTACTGCTCTGCCATTCGCCTGGTGTTGATCGGAGAAACCACGGAAAACTACCAATCAGAGCAGCCGGCCGCTAGAATTCTCCTCCAGACAGCGACTGAATTCAACCTAGCTGAAAAGCTAGTGTCGAAAATCCTGCCGCCGTGGGGAGTAGGAACCTAGGACCTCCCGGTCAGAGGCGCTGCAGTGACATCAGTTGATGCACTGAGCTACCACTCCCGGTCAAAAAAAAGACGATACTTACGGGGCACTACGATACTTACGGGATTAATGACCTCAGTAGTTGACAGGCCCGGAATCACTAACTATATCAATCAAGTCTCTTCTCGCGACGGGGCGGCGGCGCCAACGGAGGCTGCGCGTGGCTGGGGCGGCGCGGGCCTCCAGCGCGTGGACCGAAGCCCGCAGTCGCGCGATCGATGCAGGGAGCACGTGGCGACCACGTGGCCGGCCGCGCGCCGCCTCGCCGCCGCCGCCACCGCCCACCCCCGCCCCGCGCCGCGTTTTTATTTATTTCGTATTTTTGCTCCGCCGCGGCCCCCGCCGCTGCTGTTCAAAGCGGTCGGCGCGGGAGGCGGCAGCTCCTGGGGGTGCGAGGGGGGCGGAGCCGAGGGATGCAGACGGAATTGGTGCGGGGGTGGAAAGCAACGAATGACTGCAACGATAAATGTCGCTAAGCCTATTGCCGAAATGTAGTTGTCGCTGCTCCCCGGAAAAACAATGCAATGGTGAAATCCGCCTGAATAATAAATCAGATCCTTGCCAGTGAGCAGTTGTAAGTTTTTTTTATTAAATTGGGATAATGAGTTATTCCAACTCCTTTTTCTGTATTTGTTTATGTGCTAATATATGGTGTTTCCAATATGTGTTGCTAAATCGATTAGTTCTGAAAAAGAAGTTAATCAATTTTTGTGATAAAGAATATTTTAATTATTCGCAACTACTTGAAGTGAAATTACCGCCGGGTATGTCTCCATTGCTGATACACTATTTGTGTTGAACTTTTTTATTTAATTTAGTTCGTTTGTATTCAATGAGGGTGATGTATCGTTTTCAATTCGTGTATGTTTTCTTTATGTTTCAAAGTCGTCTTTTCTTTTGATCTGTTTTCTTCTTTTTTCGGAAGGGAGTTTGCTTATGACTTCTCTACTAACCTATAACACGCTCCCATGTATTACATCCATGTGACCATACTGAAAATAGTTGATTTCGTGGCAAATTTCTGCTTGTAAATGGCATGTTGCTTTGCAAACTTCTCGGGCAAATGCAGCTTTTTGATAATACTCCATTGTAATTCTAATCGAAACATTAAGATGTGTCTACATGTTTTTTTTTCGTTACTCCTCTGTTCCAGCAATCAAGCTATATTTTTCGGATTTCATGAATAAGACATTTTTATTGAATACTTTTGAAATATGTGATTGAAATTGATAGACGCACTTAGATTCAAAGAATTATCAAATGGAATTGTTTATCTTTTTCCCTAATTGTTCCAGTAAAAGATGAGCCCATTGTGCTTCCACATGTGTTTATACATGCGGAAAATTCAAAATGAACCATTTTGTTTCATTCTGATATTTTGGAAGATGAATACATAGTAATAAATAGTACCGTTGCAAAGCGACTGTTGTGTTTCAACTCTATTCTGTAAGTTCGGAATCTGAACATTATAGTAGTGCTCTGAATACAATTATGTAGTTTGAGAGTGCTTTATCTCTGCCCACAAAGGAGTTCGGTCGTAAGTTATCGGAAGTGGGTTACAGCAGTCGTGCGGCAGAGCTGAATGTTACAGCCTCGGTCTCGAATATTCTTGTGAATATCTTTCTTTCCAGGAGTTAATTCCCAGCTGGAAGGAATGTGATGTATATACTCGTATTAACCCAGTTTTTTAAGCGGGCCTTTGCTGGATATCTCATCTTATTTCTTAAGCGGCTGAGTTGGACATTATTCGTGAAGTTTCTTAATAGCTCGCCGCATGTATTACCGACTTTCTAATTGCTTTTATTCCATAATTCCCACGTATAGAATGTCCGCAAAGCAACTCTTAACTGCGTTCATTTATTTCATCTGGTCTCATAAAAACACACGACCATAACTCACAGATTTATTATTGTGTGAAAATTGTTCGCAAACTTACAATCATGGCAATTGCGTGATATTACTTTTCTCAGTATTAGAAAAATTGAAAAAAGGGGTTTCTGTCAACACAATCAAATTTCAGATGACCTTATAATCGTCTTTTTAACTAAATATTTATAGATCAAGACTGGTTGAAACTGTGTCCAAACTACGTACGTGTTTATATACGTTGTCTTTCGATTGCACAATTTCTATCACACTCTTTTATTTTATTATATAATTATTTGAAGACAGTAAAACCCGAATATGATATTGTGTAGAAGAAAATTGAGAGGTCATTGTCGTGTTCACACTGTATTTAGAACAGGAGAAATTTAACGAAAAACCCGATTTGAGACGGATGGATTCCCTATCAAATAACATTTCATTGGTTTTTTATGAAAAGAGATAACGCAAATCATTCAGGTTTCGATGATACACACCATAATGTAATGCAGGCAGTAATTTATTCATTCGACACCAACCCTTGATAAATGTAACCGACTTCATGTTTCGGACTCATATTTCGAAGGTCGTAATTACTTCAAATGCTAAGAAAACAAATAATATATCAAGATAAATTAATTTCTTCGTAATATTTGGTTTATAGGAAGTATCTCGCCTTAAAGTGTTACTGCAAATTGATTGCCGCAAAGCTCTGCATCGATAACAACGTGTGTATGGAATATTGTTTTACTATTTTGCATCTTAATTGGCAAACGTGACAGTCAACAGATTAATCAAAGTTTTATCAAGATCTGATTATATTTTCTTTTTTGCATTACTTCGGAACAGTGTTATTACGTAAACTTTATACTGCCAACTTCCTTTCGTCCTTGATACATTTTCTTGCAACCTACATGACATGACAAAGTTTCTTTTGCAAGACTTCATTCAGCCTTCTGAAATAGAACCCGAGGTTGCACCTGACAGTACGTACGCTAGATGAATCATAGAACTGAAAGGTGTTCATAAGAATGCACTGAATCAATTTTAGACTAGAAAGAATTTTGGCAACCTTTGTGTCAGTCCGTATTCTTTGCGATTGCATCTGTTTATATTGATGTTTTTGATTTCGTCTAATGTTAGAAATATTATGACGGAATTGAAGTAAACATTAATAACACCAATTAAAATACGTGGCATTCATTAACGAAAAACACCGGATAATTGTTTTGATTGTGAAATAATTTGAAGTTGGGCATGTTTTCGTTATTGGTATTTGAAGGTCTACATTGTACTTTTCAGTTAATATACATGAAATTCAGATTTATTTGAATTCAACCTACAATAAATATTATTCCATCACATTGAACATGTTCTTTATTATATTAGCTTACACGTTATGTTTAATGATGCAAAGCTTATAGCAATAAAAATTTAAGTTTACCATATTTAAATTTCATTTGTATCTGCCTTCATTTATTTGTTGTATTGTTAATTTCAAGGGAGGTAATGTGTTCGTTACTCTCGTTAGTAGTACTTGAAAGAGGTGGATAGGCTTGAAGTGTTAGGGCTGTGGATCCCAACCCTTATAAAGGAAGGTTGTACATAGAGGCGATAACCACGTAGCTTAAATCAACCTTAGTTATTTGTATTTTCGTCCGTGTGTTCAATTTTATATTCAAATCGCCATAGACAGAGGCAATTCAAATCGGCATAGGCAATACTCTGAATTCAAATTGATATCGACAGAGAAAAAAACACGCATATTTCCCCATTCCTCATATTGCATATGTGTGTGTGTTGAAAATGAGGTTTTATAGCAGGAGACAATCCTCCCTGCAGTACGTACTGGCAAAAGTTTAAAAAACGCTCAACATTTTGTAACCTTTGCACGATAATGAAGATTTGAGACTCAGCTACTAGAAGCGACTGCGATTATTGACAATCTAGAAATTTACCCAAAACGTTGGTGAATGAAACGGTTATATTCTAAATGTACAACTTTTATGTTTTGATTCTCAAATAATATAGAAATTAATGGGGTGGATAAACGAAAAACGTTCGGAATTCATGATATAGCTGTGCAAAAATACGAAAGTGGTATACCATTGCACTTCTAACAATGGAGCCAAAAAGTACTCCTAGAACCGATGACGCGGCACGGATCGAGATTTTAAACCTATATAAAGACAGGGTATAGACGATTACGTCCTAATTGTGCAAGAATAGGGTCAGCGTTTTAAATGTTAGCTAATTTGAGAATACATTGTTTATTATATGGGCCATAATTTTCCGTCGAACTGTTTCTCTCGCCAAACTTATATTCACTGCAGCGTGCGAACAGACAGACGAATGGTGGGTTGGACGGAGACGGACTAACGGATAAGTGAGCAGGCGGGAGTGGCCAGGGACCCAGGGCGAGAGTTCGAGCAGAAGGACACGGACTGACAGACGAGCGAGTAGGCGGAAGGAACTTGACGGCCAGGCGGTCGGGTGGACGGAGACAGACTGACGAACGAGCAGGCACGGAGACTGCCGATGTGATGGACGGGAAGTCTGGTAGCCAGAGCCGGTCTGACGGAGGAGCAGGCACGGGGACTGGCGAAGCGACGAACGGGAGGTCTGGTAACCAGAGCCGGCCTGACGGAGGAGCGGGCAGGGGACTGACGAAGCGACGGACGGGAGGTCTGGTAGCCAGAGCTGGCGTGACGGAGGAGTCGGCAGGGTACTGGCGAAGCGACGGACGGGAGGTCTAGTAGTCAGAGCTGGCGTGACGGAGGAGCGGGCAGGCGGACTGACGAAGCGACGGACGGGAGGTCTGGTAGGCAGAGCTGGCGTGACGGAGGAGCGGGCAGGTGGACTGACGAAGCGACGGACGGGACGTCTGGTAGCCAGAGCGGCTGACGGGGGGCAGGGGAACGGAGGGGGGGAGCGGGCAGTCGGGCGGCCTGAGGGAGAGGCGGGCGGGCGCCCGGGCGGCGCAGCGCCGGCGCATGGGCGAGTGTAGGCAGGCCGCGCGGCGCCAGCGCTGTGCGGGCGGAGGGGCCGCGCGTAGGCGGAGGAGGAAGTGGCGAAACTGACACGACTTTTGCCCTACCAGGACTTCAGGCTCATTCACAATGCAAACACAAACATAAGCATAACAAATAGACGTAAACATTAACATAAGTGATACACGGAAGTATTCCCAATGTCGAACATAAATGTGAGCAAATAAAGAGTTTCTATTGGCTGTGAGACATTCTAGTTTACTATTGGTTGGAATCGATTTCGAGATATTGACTGTGTCCATGACGAGGAGGGGGGTGCTCTTGCAATAGATTGCGTTAGTCTATCGACTTATTTCGATACTCGATTTTGGGGTAACGTAGTAATGATTGGTTTATTTCTTATTTCTGACATAAGCATGTGCACAGAAGCTTGAAGATTGCAAGCTATTAAGTTAAAGTCTTACGTATTATGCTTAGGCGGACGCATTATGAATGAGTCCGCATATGGGCGTAATCCTAACTTTTATGATAACGCCATGCTTATGTTTATGTTTGCATTGTGAATGGGCCTTTAGCGTAGAGCTTCCAGTACTTCCAGTGTACCTTCAGAAGGCGTCCCAACTTGCAATACAGCTTGTGATAGTACGAAGGCTTATAGAATAGACCTTTTGACTTTCGCTTCTAAAATTGCTACATCTTCCGAGTGTAGCTTGCGATACTAGCAGTACATGTACTAGTAATCTGTTTTCCAAGAAACATAGCTTAGTATACTGCGAGTGCTTACAATATTGCCCGCCACGCCAGTATTTGGAATTTAGCTCTCCATTCTGGAATACCAAACTAAAAATTCAAAATGAAGACTTATAATAGGGAATTATGGCCTAGAAACATACAATAACATGTTAACCCTTTGTAATACATAGCCCACCAAGAGAAATAAGTAATTTTACTAGGGGAATCCACAATTTCGGTATCGGTATTCTTACTAGTAAATTTGTAATAGTGTTTAAATTCGTGTTTTGGGCCCAAAGACTGAACTAAACCGTAAACAACGAATAATATTTAATTTATAAGAATATTCTAGTGCACGTTTTGTTTCATAGAATTATCATTTCTATTATTTTAAATTATATACGAATACCAATATACATTTTATCTAATGAAATATATTCAGTGTTAAACTTTTTGTTTTACTTTTTGATGTACGTTATAATTAAACAATGATTACCTTGAAAAGGTAGATATGTTCTATTCTTCGCATGAGTAATTTGTATTTGATTCCTCTATATGATACACGTTTCTCTCTTCTCATGAGGATTTTTAATACTACCACTTTGAGTTCAAAGAAATTAGAATATGCACCATATTTTGCATAAATGAAAATGTCAAAGTGTCTCATGGAAATCCTTCCTTCGTACACAAATAGCGAAAGAAAATTTAAATCAATTCAATTGCTCTGCATTTTTTAAAATTTTAAATTGCTTAGCATTTTATCTCCACACGAGCGAAACAATCGTTGTGCTCTATTTTCATATTCGAGATACGTTAGGCGAGGTTCCACTGTTTTCGAAAAACGGATGCTCATCTTCTAAATCTTTTAATTTCATAATTCATAAGAAGCACGTCTTTGTGTGTCCCTATTGTCATGTGCTCGGCGACCCGTGTCCTCGATCTATTCCTGCTGCCACAATGCGGGAGTCCGCCACGGTACGTTGCGTTAAAAAAAGGAACGAGCCGCTCCGTCGTCCTGCGGCATGCGAGGGGGAGCGCTAGCCTAGTTCTTTTTTCTGGTCTCATTTTTTTGTCCTTCTACCGAGCGCACTCCTCCGCAGTCTCCGGACCGGGAGCATCAACTGATCCCATCATGGAGCATCAACCAATCCGGACCGGGAGTATCAACATCACTGCAACAACTGATGTCACTGCAGCGCCTCTGATCGGGAGGTCCTAGGTTCGAGTCCCGACAGCGGCAGGATTTTCGACACTAGCTTTTCAGCTAGGTCGAATTCAGTCGCTGCCTGGAGGAGTATTCTAGCGGTCGGCTGCTCTGATCGGTAGTTTTCCGTGGTTTCTCCGATTAACATCAGGCGAATGCCGGAGCAGTACCCTATCAAACGGGCCACGGACCGCGCGCGATCTGTCCTTCCTCTTCCTTGTCCTATCCTCACCCCTACACACACACACTTACACTAATATGCACTGCACTACCACATATTCCGGGAGGAGCTCAGAGCTTGTTCCGGCTGGGGCGGTGCCCCGCTGGTAGGAGAGTGGTTAGGAGGAAACCCCACTAGCCGACGGAAGGTCGGCGCCAGATCTCGCCATCCAGCAGGGGAAGACCACCGCCATCGCCCGAGAAAAAACATGCACTACACTAACGGGACTAATGACCAAGCAGTTGACGCGCCCGGAAACACGAAAAAAACAAACCAAACCAAACCAAACCGCAGTCTCGGGCTCCTCGTCGCCTCTCCGCTCCTCTTCTTCCCCCACTCCAGCCTTGAACTTGTCCTATTATTACCACCCCTCTCTCTAGGCATCTGTGTTATAAGGTTCACGCGGCTTTGTAAATAGCCACGATTTTATTGCAAAATTTTATGACAGGAAAACGGTTGCTGTCTGCTTCAAAGACCCCGACGCTATCTTTAGCTGGGAATTGTTGTGAGCGTTTTGGCGCGGGTGCGTGGAGAAGAGGGCATTGCCTTGGGAGGAAAGGGAAGAGCACCTTCGTGTGTCGGAGAGTGAATGTGTGTATGCGCCGTCTCCTTCGGACGCGACTCGTCCGTGCCCTTTTCTCTTCCCTTCCTCTGGTCGCATTTTCCTTCTTTAGTCGGTCGTCCTCCGCTGCAGTGGGGACGGCGTGCCTCCGGTTCGTCTCCCGGCCTTGATGCCAGCTGGGCAGCCTCCGAATCGACCCCTCCGCCATGGACCCTATCGGACGGAAGAGCGTGGTGTGGCGGTGGCAGTGGTTATTCGTGGTATTGCGAGGCCCACGAATAGGGAGCCGCTCGATTACACTTTAGTTTCATACCAGGAGGGTTTACTTGGCCCCCAGTATGAGTAGCTGCCTTTCGGGTTTATCATCGGTCTCCGTTAGGTTCAACGAATGCACCGTCAAGTTGGCATCCTGATACGCCGAAACGCGAACGCATTGCTCCTCTGGAACGTTTATTCTCTTGAGCATAGCTGGGGCCGCCTTGGCTTAGTTAACAATATCCCGGTGGGTATATCTAATGTCACTGCAGCGTCTCTGACCGGGAGATCCTAGGTTCGAGACCTGACGGCGACTAGCTTTTCTGCTAGGTCGAATTCAGCCGCTGCCTGGAGGAGAATTCTAGCGGCCGGCTGCTCTGATCGGTAGTTTTCCGTGGTTTCTCCGATCAACACCAGGCGAATGCCGGAGCAGTACCCTACCAAACGGGCCACGGAACGCGCGCGATCTATCGTTCCTCATCCTTGTCCTATCCTCCCCTTACACACACACTTACACTAACATGCACTACCTACCACATGGGAGACCGGTCGGGAGCTTAGAGCTTGTCCCGGCTGGGGCGGTGCCCCGCTGGTGGGAGAGTCCTGGTTAGGGGGAAACCCCATAGCCGACGGTAGGTCGGCGCCGGATCTCGCCATCCAGCTGGGGAAGACCACCGCCATCTCCAGAGAAACAAACATGCACTACACTAACGGGACTAATGACCAAAGCAGTTGACGCGCCCGGAAACACAAAAGAAACATACCAAACCAATCCAGGTGGCTATCGAAATCGATTAGCATATCGTCGCTTTTGTGGAATACCGATGTGGAATACGAACTAAAAAATATCTACAATTGAGATTTTAAAGTAAATGAGTTGAAAAGAAATAATTTTTCACGTGAAAACATCTCCGACACCGTTGCTGGTAGCACACATTCGCTATTTCATGGACCGAGATCGCCATGTATTTTTATAGAATTATGTTGTCCTGCCACCGGGTTACACCCAATTGCAGTTTAAATAAATTTAACTTATCTTATCTTTATCTTATTTTAAAAATGCAGGGTTTTAGAAGCATGCAAATGCATTTTTATTAAAAATTAAGAAACATAATTTTTTATATAAATTGAATATCTTCGATGAATAGGAAGCAAATTAAATTTTCGGAAAATAAAGTCTCGCTCTCGTGTACAAAACCGATATTTTGTGTTACCACAGTAGTTTGGAAAAAAGATGATGCGTGCCGGGACACGCCCATTCTGAAATTTATCGCGAGTAGCCGGCATTTACCACGACGAAGGCTCGGACGGCTTGGAGACTTTCCCCATCTCTCTCCATTCACCATTGCACTAACATATCGAGAGTGCCGAAAGTCAGGCCTACGCGAGAGAGATATCAATTCCTCAACAGACCTTTGCATGTGAGGCTATGATACAAGACAGCACCTGCAGATTCACCCACGGAGTGGCCGAAGCAGTGCCTGGACCGCGTTTAAAAGATGTCCGTGCCCGCGCACTGCCGCTAGGTGGCAGACATAACTTCCTTTGTTGTTCATCGAGGTGTCGCCGCGCGTTTTAATATCGGTGACAAGTTAACAATAAGCTACAACAACAACAACAATAGTAGTAGTAGTAGTAGTAGTAGTAGTAGTAGTAGTAGTAGTAGTAGTAGTAGTAGTAGTAATAGTAATAGTAATAGTAATAGTAATAGTAATAGTAATAGTAATAGTAATAATAATAATAATAATAATAATAATAATAATAATAATAATAATAATAATAATTGTTGATTCTCTTCGAGCGCGATTGCACGGCAATGCCCCTGAGCGGGAGATCTTACGGTTCGAGTCCCGACGATGGCAGGATTTTCGACACTTGCGTCAGTCGCGATTGTCCTCTAGCCGCTTTCTGGAGAAGAAATAATGCGGCCGTCCAGTCTGATCGGTCTGATTTGATCTGAGATTTCCGTGGTTTCAACGTTAGGCCAGAGCAGTACCTTAACGGCCACGGACCGTGCATGATCTTTCATTCCTCTTCCTTGCTCTCTCTCTCTCAATCTCTCACTTACTCACTCTCTCACTCTCTCATTCACTTACTTACTCACTCGCACACACAATACCCTAACAAACACGCCGGAAGACCATGCGGAAGCTTAGAGCTCGTCTCGAGCGGTGCCCTGCTGATGGGAGATACCAGGTTGGGGAAAATCCCGCGAGGTGACGTCTAGGTCTGTGCCGAACCTCACCTTCCAACGAGGGAAGAAAACCGCCAGCTCCCATGATAAAAAGCATGCACTACACTTACCGCCCGGAAACAGGAAATAATCACTCGAGCGCGATTGCGGCGCAGGCATCAATTTGATGACACCGATTGAAGCTTGCATAGCCCCATGAAGCCACTTGGAGAGCTTGAAACACTCTAAGAGCCCGGCGAGGGAAGCACGTCCCCTATGGCTTGAGAGACAAGCCAAGCCTTACTTCCAAAATGTTTTCTATGCAGTACACCAATAATTCGTAACTCGTTTGAAAGTTGCATTAAGTCTGTAACGTACGGATTAGTTTACATTTGTATTGTATTTTTTTAAACACTTAATATGCCCATCACAAGAAATGTACTTCAGCTTCCGGTTCAATGATCCCCATCTGATTAGGTTTTTGTTCAGTTTCCCAGATCCATTGAGCAAAGGCTGAGATGGCCCCTTGTTTTGCTTCTGGATATAAATGTAGCTTCACTATGCGCACGTTTTATTGTTCTCTCCTCTTGCTTGTAGTGGTAGGAGTAGAGCTGAGAGTGAGTTACTATATTGTTAGCAATGCAGAAAAATCAAATCTGCAGTTCGTGTACCGTTTAAATTAGTTTTTCTATAAATCGGGAACGAAAATGTGTAGTTTTTGAAACGTTATTCTCGCGATTTTAAAATTATTATTATTATTATTATTATTATTATTATTATTATTATTATTATTTTAACTTTCATTAATCTTTCAACTATTTATCGTTAAAATGTTGGGATGGGATTCTGGTACTCAAAATACGTGCGCAGATAATCTTCTCCCCCATACGTCATACACAGTTTTTATGGTTTTTTGACCAAATAAATCAAATCAAAACGTCCTTAAACATTGACTTCCAAGATGCTTTACTTCGCAAATTGTTAGCGAAGGTGGAGGAAAATTCACGGAGAGTGTAGAAAAGTAGAAAAATGTCAATGGTCAGGACATCGTCATGAAAATAGTTGAAATTTTAATTAAAAAATAATTGTAAGATAAAAGTAATTTTATCTTAGGTATATTTGTAAAAAGCATTGCAACTCAATTGCAGGTGCTGCAAATGTCATGTTAATTAACAATAATAGTGGGTATGTGTTCTTCTTGCCTCCTACCGCGAAAGTAATGACATGCTTTTGCTCACCTTACATGTTATTTTACAATGTACTTACATGTAAATTATAATCGTCAATTAAATAACTAATTACGTATTATTTTATGGAGTATACATTATAATTGTTAATTTTCTTGGTCTTTGTAAGAGCTGAAAATAGCTGAAACGTGGGCGAATATGCTCCGTGTTAATAAATATGCATGTAGCCAAACTAAATGTTATCTTGCAATGATCAAAAACCTATGTCATATTCCTTCGTAAGTTGCAATCTTATATCACACATCAATCACAAAAAATACTGAAACACAGAGAATGTACCCGATAAAAATGTTTCAGGGATTTTCCCTCATTAGTGGATAAGGCAATTTCATTTTCACTTGTGTGTAATCATGAAAAATCAGGTTTTCTAACATATAACTTTCAGCGTGATTCTTAGTATTAAAAAATGACATATATTTTCGGCGAAATCATTGTTAATCGAATGCGATGACGTAGGTATCTGTATTCTGGCATTTTTTAGTTTTTCTATTAACTTATGGTGTCCCGTTACGAATAGCAATAGTATATCACTAGTGACCTGCAACAGCAAAATTGTCGCTGAATATAAAGCCCACAAAATATGTTTTTTTAGTACAAGCGCACTACTCAAGAACAACAAATAAAATACTTTTGTATAACAACAATAAATAATTTTTATATTGGGATACTTATTATACTGGGATATTTGGATTATATTGGGATACTTATTATACAAGCGTATAAAAGAAAATCACTTTCTTATCATAAGGACATTTTATTTTTAATTTTTATTTGCCATGACATTTCGCAGTCTGATGTGACTGCATCGTCAGGCACATACTGTAATTAATTTAAAAACTTCTTCGATAAAAGATATGCATTAAACATTTCATTTTCGAATTCATATTTAATGTATGTCTTGTTTAGATGGGTTTGAACCAATTACAGTTTGTACCTGTTGATGCAGTCACACCAGACTACAAAATGTCATGGTAAATAAAAATTAGGAATATAATATTCTTATAATAAGAAAGTGATTGTCTTTAATATACTTGGAAACCTCAGCTCAATATAAAATATAAGGATAGACAAACATATAGAAGAATTTTAGATATCAATGAAATATTTTACAAAAATAGTCTTCACGAACACTACAATACCGTAATATAGTTTATGTTCAATACAATAGCTCTTTACATACCTTTAATATAAAAACTATTGCTGTTCCATAACGCAACACCCGAATTGGAAATATGTAATGGTTAGCGAAGTCTTTCTTGAGGCTTTACTGTCGTATGTCAGGTGTATCGTAAGCAGTGATGCACTGTGTATCAGAATTCAGTCTGTACGTGCTGTATGAGAAGAACAGAATCTTTTTTCTCAATCAATATTTGCATGTTTCAATCAAAATGTGATCTGTTTCATTGTTGTTTTTATATTTTCCCTGAGTTCCTCGGCAACTAACAAAATCATAGACTCCTCTCCTCTTCTGGCTGGAGGTTGCATACGATTCTTTCAATTTTAGTGCGGTATGGAAATTATATATATATATATATATATATATATAATTTAATTTTATTAAATTATTTATTAATTATTATTTTAATTATATTATATATATATAATTTAATTTTATTAATTATTTATTAATTATATTATATATATATAATATAATTTAATTATAATTTTATAATATATATATATTTATATATATATTGTGACCATCCGTTTGCCGAGGTCTCGGAAAACGGAGCACATCAATATTCAAGAATAAGATGAGCTGTTTGAACGCGCCAACGCGCCTGAATACAATCCGAAAATGAAAACTACGAACTATATCCGTAAGGGAGCGTCTCGGTAGAGTATGCGACACCGAGAGTCGGGAGAAAGAAAGCTTTCTTTTCTGAAGTAACAGCTGGAGAGTGAGGACCTACCGATCACAAGAAGGCGGCACCTCGTACTGCTACGGACTTCAGGACTGCATCTACGATAAAAACTCTTCAAGACATTCGAGGAGGTAATTATCATATTACAAGGCATTAAAACAATTCATCAGGAAAAGGATGAAAGTATAAGTGACGCATTTAAAATCTTTGTAAGAGAGAGGAGTGTGAATAGCATGAAACTAACGAGGCCATTCATTTCTTTTCTTTGCAGTTTTTTCTTATTTTATATTTATTCTTCTTATACGATAGACTCAGTTGTCGTATTGTAGATTCTTTTAAATATGGAATTAAAAGCTAGTTACATTCTATAAAAGAATACGAAAAGAATAACAACGGTACTGGAAAGGGGCGACCGTGCGGTTCTGCAGAGGGGCGGCTTTGCTCCCGACCGAGCTGCAAGGACAAGGACATCGAGCGACTGGAAGAGTCGACGCCGTAGATTTCTCTACGCCGTGAAAAGACACAGTAAGGTCGTGCCAACTGAACAATTTGTAGATATTAGAAGGAATAACTTGTTTCGGAAAGAAAGTATTAGTACAGGTTCTTTATACTGATATTCTGTGAAAAATAGAATCAATCTTTTCTTTCAAGAAAAACTTAGCTAATTGTAAAGTTGCAACTAGGGAATTTACGACTGGAATGATTAGGCAAAGTTTTAAGTATTCTGTGAAATTGATTTAAATGAGAGAAAGGAAACAGTGTAGTTAATTATTGAGAGTGTAAGTTGTTTTCTTTTTTTCAGCAGGACAAAACTCTTGTATATGTAAAGTGTTTTATGTTCATTGACTGTAACAGCAATTTAATTAGAATATACTTAAGTAAGTGGAAAGTGATTCGACTTGAGTTTCTGTGTAAATGCATTCAATCCACAACGGCCCACATGACCCTGATCCCCGCTATTCTAATTGTATTTTTTTATTTTGCGCCCACCTTGAAAACCCATTCTGAGCTAGCCGGCGGAGGGGTGGGTCGCAATATATATATATGTAAATATATATATAAATATATATATATATATAAATATAAATATATATAAATATATATATATATATAATTTTTTCCCTAGATCTTGGGTACATAACTGAACCATTAACATCTTTCACATGGCCAGAGACTGCGTAATGTTCTTTTAATTTCTATGCGCTTTGAAAATTAATAATATAGATTATTAAGACGATCAGCATCTATTAACAACCAGGAGTAGTAGCTCAATGCCTCAACTGATGTCACTGCAGCGCCTCTGATCGGGAGGTCCTAGGTTCCAGTCCTGACGGCGGCAGGATTTTCGACACTACCTCTTCAGCTAGATCGAATTCACTCGCTGTCTAGAGGAGAATTCTAACAGCCAGCTGCTCTGATCTGTAGTTTTCCGTGGTTTCTCCCATCAACACCAGGCGAATGCCGGAGCAGTACCCTAACAAACGGGCTACGGACCGCGCGCGACCTTCCCTTCGTCTTCCTTGTACCATTCTCTCCCCTTACATACACGAACTTACACTAACATGCACTACACTACCACATATTTCGGGAGACCGGTCGGGAGCTTAGAGCTTGTCCCGGCTGGGCGGTGCCCCGCTGGTGGGAGAGTCCTGGTTAGGGGGAAACCCCACTAGCCGACGGTAGGTCGGCGCCGGATCTCTCCATCCAGTGGGGGAAGATCACCGCCATCTCCCGAGAGAAGAAAACAGGCACTACACTTACGGGACTAATGACCAACGCTATTGACGCGCCCGGAATCACTAACTAACCAATCTATTAACATTTTTTGTCGATCTGTTTACCCGTGATATACTTAATGATCCTGAAGTCTCTACTTATATTGTTGATTACGAAGGTTTTAATTCTGTTCTTGGAAATTTTTTCCGTTAAAGAATGAAGAGATTCAGGAATAAAATATTTTACTTTCTATGTAGTAGAGCCCTTGTCTTTTCCCCAGCATTAATAAGAATTATAGTGTTTTGAATGGAATGTATAATTTAGTCGTCGATGAGTTCCTGTTCTTCAAAAAGTGAAATTGTCGCCAATATTTTGTATCGTAGCATTATACACATCCTTGCTCTCTGTCTCACTTGTTGAGAATATTCCCATTGCAATGAGTCACAAATTAAATAATATCAAACAAAATACGATACATTTCATCTGCCTTCAGATTCAATTGCTATATCAACTGTCCTCTATTCAACACACAAACCTCTGTTAATCCTTCGTTGTGACAACTGTTTCCTGGTTTCGCCGAAACACTCGACTTGCCTTTCTCTCGTGCATAGATACGACCTTCTTAGAATGTATGTCGTGAAGTTCTGCGTGTCTTCCTGTCTCGCACTCTTCGTCCTTTACCGGTCTTCTCGTGTCCTGCAAAGACACTACAGAGAACATCACATGTGTTGGGCGCAGACTACAATAAATCGAGTAAATAAAATAGAGGAAATTAATCAACTCAAGAAGAGGTAATATATTTGCAGTATGATAATAATAATATTATCAATAAATCAGCATTGTGTATGTTTTGTTGAACGAATCTTCTACAAATTAAATTCTATTAGTGTGAACTCTTAAAGGTTGTGAAATCCAACTCTGTGAATGACGTAATATGAAACTATTTCCTCTCCGTTGAATTTAGCTCATTGTCTCTGCAGCTTCTCTGGCCGGGAGGGTTCGAGTCCCAACGCAGGTGGGTTTTCGACACTAGCTCTATAATAACTATGGCAAATTCGTCCGCTGCCTGGAAGACAATTCTAGCGGCCGGTTGCTCTGATCGGTAGTTTTCTGTGGTCTCTGCGATTAATATCAGGCGAATGCCGGAGCAGTACTATAACAAACGGACCGTAGGCGATCAATCCTTCCTCTTCCTTGTCCTATCCTCTCCCATTGCACATGCTTACATGGCACAATGTTGTGAGACCAGAGCAAATACCACATTGGTCTGACACCGGAGCATGACACTGGAGCTGTGTCCCGCTAGTGGCGATGCCCGGAGGAAGGAAATCACCCTCTGGCCGGATCTCACCATTATACCATGAATCACCACAATTCGGCGCCGGATCTCACCACTATACGGGGAAGAAATCGCTTCCTTCACCCGGGATAAGGGGACAAAACATTTACCACACTAACGGGAATGTTCACGTACACGGAAACGTCAATCAAGCAATCAAACCATTTTCTATTGGTGCGAAGGGAAATCTTCATTTACGAACGCATTTTCTGGAAAAAAGAAGTCGGTATTCTATTTAACGAGCAATTTGTTCTAGTTAACGCTGCCACCCAGACCGGCTTGAGCATTTCTTCCTTCATAACTTCAAACGCACTTTTTCCTCATAGTTCTATTTGCATGTCGCGCCCCATATTCTCACCGTAAGTGCACCTCCACTAGTGCCCCACATTCCGATTCAAGAGACGAGTCTACACGAGTGGTACTACAGGGAGCGGTAGCTCAGTGCATCAACTGATGTCACTGCAGCGCCTCTGACCGGGAGGTCCTAGGTTCAAGTCCTGATGGCGGAGTATTTTCGACACTAGCTATTCAGCTAGGTCGAATCCAGTCGCTGTCTGGAGGAGAATTCTAGTGGCCGGCTGCTCCGATCGGTAGTTTTCCGTGGTTTCTCCGATCAACACCAAGTGAATGCCGGAGTAGTACCCTACCAAACGGGCCACGGACCGCGCGCGCGATCTGTCCTTCCTCTTCCTTGTCCTATCCTCTCCCCTTACACACACACTTACACTAACATGCACTACACTACCACATATTCCGGGAGACCGGTCGGAAGCATACAGCTTGTTACGGCTGGGGCGGCGCCCCGCTGGTGGGAGAGTCCTGGTTAGGGGGAAACCCCACTAGCCGACGGTATGTCGACGCCGGATCTCGCCATGCAGCGGGGGAAGATCACCGCCATTTCCCGAGAAAAAGCATGTACTACACTAACGGGACTAATGACCAAAGCAATTGACGCGCCCGGAAACAAAAAAAATCAATCAATCAACGAGTGGTGCTCGTGACGCTTTTCTACGCCAATCCCGCCGGGTCCGGAAGCATTTTCAGATGCACATCGCGGCCTCCCACGCGGCGTGCGCGGGTGCGGGCCTGGACGCGAGCGAACGAGCGTGATGCGTGCGTGTGCGTGGACGCGTGCTCGTGCGTGGCTCGGTGCGTGCGCCCCGCCCCGCCCACCCGGTTGCGTCGCGTCGTTAACGAGCTCGGCGGTGCGGCCTGTCGCGCCCCGTGCACCCGCGTTAATGAACCCGTTCGACGCACGTGCGTGCTGAAATATGAGCGATGCCCGGCGCTCGCCCGACGTGTGTGTATGTGTAGCCGCGCGTGTGTGCGTGCGCGTGTTTATTCGTATGCGAGTGTGTGCGTTTGGGGTAAGCATATTGTGAGCGTGCCTGCTTGTATGCAGTCGTGTATGTGTGTTTGTGTCTGTTAGCTCGGTGGGGGGCGACAGGAGGGGATTTACGAAGCTTCCCACCTTTACTGCCCCCCGAAATAAATTCGCAAAGATGTAAGAATACTCCTAATCTAGGAATTACTAGTGCCGGCATTTGCATTTTTGAAGGGAAAACGAACCTTACATTTTCTTGACTCTAAATGCGAATCCTGAAATTTTCTCGGATTCTTCAGTAATGATTAAGAATGATTTATTTAGACATCTGTTATAACGTAATGTTTGTTAATAGCCATCCATCCGGTAAATTTCGCTGCAATTCTCTCAGATAATTTCTCCCCTCATTTCTTACCACGAAAAACAAATTAAAGAAGGTCGTGTTGTGATGTGTGTAAGATCAAACACTAACTAAAGTTTTGCTGAAGCATACGTCATGTCTTTTGTGGAACACGTAGCATCAATGTTCATGAAATGAACTGGGTGCACACGCAATATTTATCAATAGAATGGTCTGTAATAAGTAGAAGCGTATGCTTTAGTATCAGAAATACAGTTTTATATACTCACTTTAATTTGTATAATTTTCTTCCTGATAATTCATTCTATTTTCGTCACTATATTTCATCGTCAAATTACATTTTACGCAGGGTATCAAAGCAATGGAGGGGGACAATCATTAAATCGAGAAATCTTTTAGTGATTTAAAACTGAAATTTCTTGTACGAAGATTTTTTCCCGCGCGTTTTCTTGTGTCATTGGCAATATTTTTACATTTGTAGACGTCATTGGTGGTAAAAATAGGAACAACACCCGCCACATTATCCTCACCTTTATAACTACGGAATAATTATTTCCTGCAGATATCATCTGATTTAAGAGACTTTCGTAGAAAAAAAGAGTCGGCTATCTTATTTCCGACTCTGGTGTGTATGCCGTACACATTGATTAAAGCTAATGTAATTAGAACGTTTGACCTATAATTCGCTGCATTTTTCAACCCAGGACGTTCCAATTACTGCGTGGACGTGCAATTTATTTTTCATTACTCTTTAAGTGTATCATTAGAGCGCATATAACAACGTGTGTAGTATCTTGTGTGAGATCATCTCTTGTTTGTAGAAAGTTACTACACAAATGACCGTGCGTGAAGGAAAATAATCAGTGTCGTAAAAACGTCTTAAATGAAGGACAGAGCGCGATGTTTATTATGTATTTGGAGTATTGGTCGTATAATGTGCAATTACTCTTGTTTCTGTTTTCTTCGTTCTCTAAAAAGCGAGCAGTTAAAACGTATTCTGGTTCTTTCTTGACAATGGAATGGCGAAGGCTCTTTTAGAAACTTAAATCTATGGTAGTAATTTATAATGCGCGCAGAAATTGAAATAAATCTATTCAGCCTTCAGCAATGTGAGACGTGACGATGGTTTCGTTACATATCCAGGAAGTCCAAGAAAATCCAAAAACAATGACTTTGGATTTTCCTTGAAAAAATGCGATTATTCGATTCTGTTATTTCCCCTATTCTGATGCTGCACTACCGAATAAATTTTCTCAGTGCATCAAGCTTCCGGAAACATAATGTTGCCACAAGGCTCCAAGGAAGAGGTTGCCCCGCCATTCACTATTTACCTGCTGCGTTATGGAACAACAGTTTTTACTTTCTCGTATATATATATATATATATATATATATATATATATATATACACACACGTCTATATGGAAATACAAATTTTTGGGGTCTCCTAATACTGAAAAAGTGTTTCTTTTTCTTAAAAATGCCGTCTGTCTGTTCGTCTGTCCGTCTGTCAACACTACTAGCGCGTTAACCATCCGTACGATCTTTCCCCAATTAAACAATCCCCTGTCCATCTGGCTCTAGCTGAAGCTTTGAAATGTAGAAAAACATTCTTTAAAATTTGGGGGTACTTCACATGAAGCCCCCCGGACATTTTCAAAATTTTCTTAAAAACAGCCCCCAATTTTTTCTCTAAATTTATTGTAAGAATAAAGTAAAATACACTTATAAAGGTGGCATAGGTCGGATTTTCGCTGTTAACTCTGAATTTTCCAAAATTGCAAAAGTGAATTTTTTCGGCGTCTTCCTACAATTATAAAATTGAAGACAGAGAATGTTCCTTCAAGTAAAATGTATCCTTCATAATTAGTTCTTTCATTAAGGTCTAGTACTTTTTGTGAAAACTTTAGTAGTTTTCGTGCAATAGTGCGTGCAATATTTGCAATTAAAAAATAACAAAAACAAGATGTTCTCAAAAACGGCTCCAATTTTTTTTTTAATTTTTGGTAGGGGTTGTGCCGAACAAACTACATATGATGAACAACATAAACGCCATATTGCTCTATTCTTTGTTGTTGTTTTTTTAAATTACAAAAATGTAATTTTTTAACTTGTCTCCCACTTCGGTAATGTGTACTTTAGAGGCGATTTCTTCACATTATTGTATTTTTGAGGGCATTTGCTTTAAATAATGTCGTATAATTTTTTTCTAAACTCAACCGTTTTCTGTTAAAACGAGCTCAATATTCCGCACGTTGAGACACGCTCTACCGCCATTTAAAAAAAAAATGATTCAAAATTTTTTCTTCAAACTTTTTCAACGGATAGTGGTAATGGCACTGTTTAGTACGACATAAAGTTCATTTTCGTGTATTCTTTTATTTTTCAAAAAATTACACAAATGTATTTTTTTTAATATGTCCCCCATTAATATGCACATTTCCATCGATTTGTATACATTATTGCATTTGGATTATTGCATTTTTCCATGAAAATTTCTATTCACGACGACGTTTTGTACTTCTTAAATATTCTTGAAGATATATTTCGATTCTACCATTAGGAAACCGAAAAGTTGAGAAAATGTCAAAAACGTGTATTTTGGGCGACGATAGATTGCACCTGGCAAGAGGATGGGGCAACACCTTAATGTCAGTCCGCACCGAGGAAATTAGAACACTTCACTACGAGAATGTCTGTGCCATTCTGTAGCACCTCTAGTCTTATTTCTTGTTATGTAAAGAACTGTTGTACTATGTATCCGTAGTTACAATATGATACTGCAGTAATCGTGAAGAATTTTTATGAATATATTTGATTTTTTGCTCTATTGTAAGAAAGTATTTTATTTGTTGTTTTTGTGCAGTGTCCGTCTACTTTTTGAAAAACCATGTTCTGTGGTTTTGTTCAGCATTGTTTTTTCTGCTGCAGACCATTAATTTTGTTACAATACTGACAGCGTCAATCCGAATTCAGAGATTTCATCTTGATAAAACGCTTGAACTTGGGCAATAATATTTTTTTAAATTGTTTAGTTCTTGTTCACGTAAGTAGTTTCAGATGTATGAAAAATTCAATGAGTGAAGGCTGTGGGAAACGCCATCCGCGTTGGGGACCGTTCCGGGATTTCTAACATTTTAGAAATCACTATATATATATATATATATATATATATATATATATATATATATATATATATATATATACACTATATAATAATATATATATTATTTGTTAACAAATTAGCAACAATATGAGAGAGCAAACACTCACATTTTGTCAAAAGCATCAATCTCAAATATTCGCAACTAACCGGTGTCTATAAATTTTGAAAAGCAAGCTTAAATTTGAGCAAAGGGGAGAAAAAGAAGTTTAATTGGTTTTGAGTTCATAAAGGTTTTAGAAACTCATAGAAGTGTTGTACTCCTGGCTCATTGCAAGGTCGCAAGCCTTTCACCACTGAGATCCGGGTTCGATTCCCGTCGATTCTCATGTGAAATTTGTTCCAACAAAACGAGTTCGGCTGCTTCACAAGGGCTAGTCCAACCCCTGTGAAGTGTCCTAAACCTTATCCTTATTCCTTCCTAATTCTGGCCGCTGGGTAGTGACGCAGGAGCGCGAGGTAGGAGGCGCGTACGCGGAGATGCTACCTGGCGGTCCTCTTGACAACCGACTACGACGAGACGCGACAGACTGTTAACGGAGGATTTACTCCATAAAACAAGCGCAGTAATGGGGGATTACTCCTAAAAAGCGCAAAGCGCCCAACGCCCCCCAAGGGGCTTAGAGAAGCGTTGCGTCGAAGTAGACGCAACAATTTTTTTTAAAAAAAGAAGAAGTGTTAAAAGCAGCCTGAAAAATAAGAGTATTGTCTATATAACGAAACTTTTATAATTATATGTATAATATTACACATATAGTATATTCCAAAAAATGTGTATTTTGGAATAAACCTGTATAAAATTTCAGAGTAGAAAAAACGTGTTCCGATCTCAAATGTCATGCATGGATAACTGACAAATGTTTCTGTGAGCATATTATTCTTATCCGTGCCCAAAACAGGTGGTGAAAAATATCACTTTATTAGTCCTAAACCATCGGCCACGCCATAGATGTTTCCGGATGGAAGGCTTGGAAGAACCAATTCCTTGCAGCTGTAATAAGAGTCCTTGGTGCTATCGAAATCGATGTTTATTGAATTTTAATAGATATTGATGAATTATTATGAAGCATAAAATTTGTATATAAGCAGATTTTTTATGGCCCGTCTTGAGGATTTACGCGCCTATTTCAAAAGTGGGGGGGAGGGCAATATATTCCCAGCTTCGCGTAGTCCACGTTTCACACGGTTCGTTTGAAATTTCTGAACCGACTGGGCGCATTTTCCTACTCTTTTCTACACTCTCGAAATTCGAAACCTGTTTCTTTTTAATCTCCTCGCTTGACGTATCAGTTTTGCATGTCCAGCTTCCCCCAGCCCCTAACGAAATGCAGTTCCTTGCCCGCTCTAGGGATGCGTGCACGCATCGAAGTGCACGACTCACACATGACACGCACCGCGCACATATCAGTCCATCTTTCCCCGTACGCAGGTGTCCTCCCTGCGGGCCCACGGCCAAAACTCAATGTTTCGGCCTTTGATGCGCGGATAGCCTATCTAATTGACTGGACGTGCGTACGGCACGGCCGCACAGTTAGACCTGCCTTTCCGGGAGAAATGCTTTGGCATGTAACGAGGATGCACGGCTGCACTTGGGTCGCCGATCATCTTCACCTGTTTCTTCGTCTTTTTTGGCATGATAACAATGCGCTGGTGCGACTTCAAATACCTTGTAATGAACTTTCTCGTATTCCGTTTCGTCACCGGCCGTGAAAGATAATGAGATATACATGAAAGGGCGCACTGTCGTACGGATTCACCGGCAAAACTGGCTTCTTCGAGTTCCTTATCGTTGGATTGTTCCCAAAAACTTCTCGGGTGACTTCCGTTCTATGCACGAAACCTCATCGAAGTGTTAAAAAGACCTCCTTTTGTCGCTGGTCGACGAGTCTGCTTATTAAGACATGAGCTTGTTTCCACGACGAAAATCAAATTTAATAGCTCGTGAAGAGTTGTCCGCAGGTAATTAGCATTCGTTCCTATGAGTAGACAGTATTTCAACCCCGTGGCTGCCGGCTTGACCAGAGTCGTTTCTGGTTGTGTCGAAAGATACCGTCTCGGTGATGGGTCTCTTCCGTGATGTTCAAAGTTGTCGCTATGCTCGTTTCTCTTCGGCTGGCTATCTGCTCGGCTGAGTCGATAGAAGCGGTCGTCCAACTGCTGTATGCCTCATTATCGAGTGGGAATCGCAAAAGGCAGATCACGCTATTCGAGTTCTGTGTCGACTACTCCTTCGACATCTTTCACGTTATCGTCGGCGTATGAAACTTGGCAAACCATACTGTCCACGTGTATGTCCCTTTGAAGGAGATCGCGATTAATGATTAACAAATGTGTTAGAAATTCCTAGATTAGGAATATTCTTGCATCTCTCATAGGATATCTGAAGCGAAACGTGACGTGTGTAATAAACAAGAAATACTGGTAACACACAGAGAACACGTGTTTCAGGTAACGATTTTGTATTCAAGTACATACGGGTGGTATAGAAATATCGATTGAACGTTTTTTTAGGAAAGAGTTTTGAGACGCGTATTTTAATCACATACTAAAGCAGTTTGTACTGCTTTTCAGGAGAAGCGAAGAAAACAAATTTATAAAAGGTAGTTCTCATAGATTAAACTTTTGTATTTTTCACACGACAATAGATTTAATACTACATTTGATATCCTTCAATAAATAATATCGGAAAGTATGGCAGTAAGATTTAAACGATATCGTCGTAAATAATGTCATCGGATGTCTTTCTCGCGGGTAGATATATACTTATAATTGGGAAAGGGCGCGTTGAAAAATCAATTCAGGCGTAACTTGGGTAATCGAATATGTTCCATGCTTTTAGTGATTTGATTGATCGAATCTCTCTGAAGGGAAGTAGATGATGGTAGATGCAGATACATTATGAAAACTGTGTTTGGTATAATAATTTGTAGGGAATCTGACATTGATTAATTGAATTGCATTCAGCTCATGACATATGCATCAGTCTCGATGTAAATGAATATTGAGACCTAACTGTAAAATTGTTACCGCCTTATGTATCTCTGATCTATGTAATGTGATTGTAATTGGTGAACGAGATTTCAAATTATCTATAACTGAATCGACTATGAAATAATTAAACGTTCTAAATCTCATTTCTCTGCATTTCATGATTGTGTAGTTCAGAATAATTAGAACAGTTGAGTAATCAATTTGATTTCAGCGCCGAAACCAGAGTGTTTTCTTTATAAAAGTCTAAAGTTTGTAACATTAATAAATATTACATCACAATTTATATTAGAATATGTAAGAAATACTAAGTGCATTTAATGAAGTAATTTTAAATTATTTCTTATCAACGTATTCGATGGAAATAAGGAAACATTAAAATTAACAAAAGTTCAATTTTACAAAAGTTCAAAGCATATTTTTAAGAAGACAAAAGTTATCCGGGATTCTTAAAAGTAGTATTTCTCACTGGCGCTAAGGAATGCATCCAAGGATCCCATGACGTATGCTTCTGACATTTTCGATATTGAGTTGTTACTCTTGGCATACGTCATGGGATCCTAAAACGTAAGCCCATCAGTCAGAAGCCAAACCAATGCGGTCCGGTTGTAGTAAAGCTTGTTGTTGCCATTCTTTATTCCGTAATATGTTTGAAATTGGTATGGAAAATGTGTTGACTCGATGATATTTTGGGATCTCAATTGTCGGTACTTTGGGTGGGTAGTTTTATGATTTAAAATATCGGTAGCTACGTACATTTTACTTCTCACCAGAAACTGGAACATGTTATTAATGTAATATAATATATGAATTGGCATTTATTTTTTTATAAAAGTGTAATAAATTAGCACACCATTAAAAGAAATGGAGAAATGTATAATACATTTTTCAGGTAAGCATTTTTAATACTTGTGCATATGTGCACGATTGCCCTAAGAAACCGAAAAGTCTAAAACACTTCAAGTACACAGTTGTAAGGGTTAACATGTTTGCATTGTTATGAAAATGTATTCCTTTAATTTTGCAATTTATGAATATAATGAGGTGAAGATAAAAAAAATCCATCATTGGAATATAATGACAACCATTATACCGTTCTGAAATCCTTTCACTTTTCGCAAATTCCCAATCTTCCTGGATTTAGTTTCTAGTAGGAAGACTTGCACAGTTCTCTAAGCAGCATCCAGCGGTAGACACTGTATTTACCCCACAACCTCTCCTGTAACCTATATTCTCCCCTGTCGATTGGATTTTCGAGCAGTTAGCCGTGATCGAGAGAGCAAATGATACGTTTATGCGTTCGCCCACCCCACCCTTCTGGACAAGAAATGTAGCCTTGTACTCCCTAAATGTCACCCAAAATTTGTACTAGTTTTGTGAGAAAAGAAAAAAGTAGTATATAAATAGATACATATTCTCCATAATTTTAATAGTTTCCTACTTTTGTATTTGGAGTGTTCTTATTTGTGGTGCCCTCCACCTACGCCACTGAATCCACCAACAACGTTTCTCTTTTGAGGATATAAATCAATAACCAACGGCCATCCGCGTACCGTGGCTTCTCGGAAGCAACGTTAGTTTCCCGAATGTCGCGAGGCGCAAAAATGTCATCGGCGGACATCGGAGCGCGCACGTGAGCCGGCGCCTCAAGGAGGTGCGCTGGAAGTAGGTTGCAGGAGTGTGAGAAAGGGCCGGTGCGTGGGCTTGGGCCGCCGGCGTGCACACACGACTGCGATGACGCGCGGGCGTTCTGTTCGCCTCGCACTCCACACCCGCCCCACCCCACACCCGCATCCGCCACACCCCCACACCCCACACCCTCCGCACCCCACACCCGCCCCACCCCCACACCCGCACCACACCCCCACACCCGCCCCACCCACTCACCCGCCCCACCCACTCACCCGCCCCACCCACTCACCCGCCCCACCCACTCACCCGCCCCACCCACTCACCCGCCCCACCCACTCACCCGCCCCACCACTCACCCGCCCCACCCACCACCCGCCCCACCCACACACCCGCCCCACCCCCCCACCCGCCCCACCCACACACCCGCCCCCCCACACACCCGCCCCCCCCCCACACGCCCAACCACACATCCGCCGCCGGCCCCGCCGTCGTCGCCTCCGAGATGTCTCCGCCGATGCGCACGCGATCCTCCTCTTTCTCTTCATCCTTCTTCCCTTCTCCCTTTTTCCGTCTTTCTCCTCCTTCCCGTTTTTCTCCTCTCCTTTCATTTCCCCCCTTTTCCCACCTCTCTCCATTTTCCTCCTACCCTCTCCATCTTCCTTCTCCCTCTACATATTCCTCTTTTTTCATTTTCTTCCCCTCTCTCTCCATATTTATCCTTCTCTTGTCATCTTTATCCTTCCCTCTTCATCTTTCTCCTGCTCTTCTCCGCCTCCACTTTCACAACCTCTTCCCCCTCTTCGATCTCGTTTCTCTCTTTCTCCTTCTTTTTCTCGTTTTCAGAATCATCCTCCTTCTCTTTCTCCTCACTCACATCCTGCTCCTACTGCACTATCACCACTACCTCCACAACCGCCGTCAGCATCGCCGTCGCTGCCGCCAAGCTGCCGTGCCCCCACTTCCGGGTATTGGCTATTGTGACATGTTCGATGTCGCGCCCACGCTTGTCTCTCCCGGCGAGAACAACCCATGAATGGACGCACTATGAATACTAACGGCGAATAAAAAAAATCTGCAAGGCGGCAACTCGGCGGTCGCCTGCGTGGGTTCATGAGTTTGTTTTACTTTCCAGTGTGCGTCGTGTATGTGTGGTTCGAAAGGGCGGCGACAGCGACAAGTTGGGTTACAAGGGATGGAGTTTTAGTTCGTTGTTTTATGACAACAAATCTATTACTATTATGCACCGGCTCATGTGTCTACTTCATCCTCTAATTCCGTATACGATGTTGACACATTCGTCCTTGGCGTTCTTGGACAATTTTTGCTATAAAACTGCGATAGCAACTTAATTATATCCAATTTGGGTTGATTATATAGGTTCAGTTGTGTACCTTTCACTCTTGAATAACCAGTTGAAGGCATTATGCTTTCTACACAAAATTCGAACCGTCAACTCTGAGCAACCTCTCTATTGAGAGCAATTGCTGCCATTAACTCCTGCTTTATCTAAGTCAGCATTTGTCTTTTTTTTTTGATAAATTTTCTGTGATCGGAGTCAATCTCAAACAATTAGAGCGCTCAATCTAATGAATTAATTTGACTTATAACTTGTGAACGATTACTCGCATGAACAAATTCATTTTTTAAAAGAAACTTTTGCTGTCCATTTTTTTAATATAACTGTGACATATTGTTTGGTCAGACTGCTTTGAATCTTTCTTTAACGATAACCCATTTTGACTTTTAATATTTTATATTAAACACTTATTTAAAAGATTATTCTTGATTCAAACGATAGGATTCATATTGACAATAGACTTTAGATTCTCAAATCAAATCATGAAACTTCTGTTTCCTCAAAACAGCAACACAGCGTAGATTGATTTAAATCACTAACAACGTCCACTTCACAGTATTTCTCCAGTTTCTTTTCTGGGATGTATCGCGTCGACCTCTTCTTAATCTCGCTGACCGTAAGTAACCTCTTAGAACTTCTTTTTGTGTGTAGCTCTCAATTTCTTTTGTCCGCTGCGGGACCCCTAAATGACCTAGTATGCAGATATCCTCACGAGGTTCGCGACGATTTAACTTCGCTCTGCCTTTCGTCTGCTGCTTAATCTCGCTCACCCCACCTCCCATTCTCCTACTCTTCTCCCTCCTTCTCCTCCACCCCTTGTTTTTCGTTTTTCTACTTCACCTCATCCTTTTCCTCTTTGTCTTTTCCTCCTCCTTCTTCTACTTCTCTTCCAACTCCCCATTCCTCCCTCTCTCCTCTTCCTTCCTCTCCTCGTAATCCTCTTCATCATAGTCTTCTTCCTCGTCCTCGTCCACCTCCTCCATTCCAAACTCACCCTCTTCTTCTTCCTCCTCAACCTCGTCCTATTTATCTTTTTCCTCCCCCTCAAACACCTCCTCGCCCCGCTCTCTATCTCCACATTCTCCCCCTCTCCCTTCCCGCCTCATCCTCTTCGACCTCCTCGCTCCGCTGTCGTTGTCGCCTACTTGCGAGCTAAATCCGGAGGAGGCAGTCATATGTGCGCCGTCTGTGGATGAATGTGTTCCTGTGTCTTAGGAGAGCTGATTTTGTCAATTGCCGAGCGAGAATTTGCATAACGGAAGTGTGAAGTAACGCTATCTGGTTCGCGTATGTGTGTGCATCGAAAGACGGAGAATGAATGCTAATCACGTCCTTTTGCGTAGATGAAAAACACTTCCTCCACCCGAGCGAAATTGAAGGACGGAATTAAGACGAAGGCTAAGTGCCAAAATTCATAAATTCAAGAGGAAAGCTCTCGAGTACTGACGCTTAAACTGCACTTAAAGGGGGTGCATTTATCTTGCCAGTTATTAAGTTGTCGGATATAGTTACCGCCAGCGGGTAGCATGTTTTATTTCGTCCGCTGTTCACCGCGATAACGTAACAATAATACTTTCATTTTCCGCTTTCGTTTCTCCTCTTCCGTATTTATAATTCCGTTCTAATAGAGTGTTCAATACACCCGTAACGTTGAACTTTGTTTTCTAGTCACAGGGAACGAATGTCTATTCACTTGAATGAAGGGATTTGATCCAACATTTATTTACGTTACAATTCCTACAGTGTATTGTAACATATTTCCAATTTGTTTTGAAGGATGATCTGAGTAATTGTATCTATGAAAATAATCGAGCGTAACTTCGATCACTTTGCACTATACTTCAATTTCCTCGTCAATTACATTTTCTTATCGGAGGACTGGTAGCGATCAGTTAAGGAACATACCCCAACTTCCTTGAAAACAGGTTAGTAGTCTTTATGTATCAGTCCCTTAGTCACTGTTGTGTCAAAATTTGGGTATTGATAATTGTTTGTTCCGAGACGTTTGATGTCTCTTTCCTTTTCAACTTTTCAGAAGAAGTATAGTTTTCGAAAAAGATAAGAGCCGTTAAAATTGGAAATGTTACGTCACATGCACAATTCTTGCATCCAATAGAAAACATGTTCTATTCTTTCCCTCGAATAGTATCATTAACGAGCAAATATCAAAACAGGCTCTCGATAGGTTTGTGAAAGCATAATTTCATCTGAAGCTAGTTAATTAATACATTATTCTTAGACACAGAGAAACTTTTAACTTATTTTTAAAACTTCTTTCTCTATGTTTCGGACATCGAAACCTATCTATTCATGAAAAATTGGTCTATTTTCTCTCGGGTCAATGCATGTTCCAAATAATAATATTCAGTTACTTATCATTTCACCTCTCCGTTTAATGATTATTCCGACAATTATTGTCAACATGTTCAGTAGAATACAAATAATTGCTTCCGGACATGGACTTTTGATAATAATGCAAATCTATTTTCACGTCAAATTCATGAGAATATGTTAATGAATCTCGTCAAGAAAAAAAGACAGAGAGAGAGAGAGAGAGCAAGCAAGCAAGCAGAGGAGGGCATATGTTTCTTTCTCCGACTGATGTAAATCTGCGGGGACGACCGTCTTAAAAAATAAACCGTATTGATATGGGTTGTAAATCAATCATTTATTTATGTAAATATGCTTAGAACTCTCCGAAGGTTGGTTGAGTTTGTTTGTATTCTGGAGATCGCGATGTTAGAGGTTTGTATTTGTTCACCAAGGGCACGGACAAATTATACCACTAAAGAATATCAACCTGGTGAATTCTGATAATCGGCGAATTTGTTTGAGCTGCCCACTACGTCCAAAGCAATGGTGCTGTATCGTTCACAAACTCGTAGATATATACAGGGGCGAGCATTCCCCGATCGCGTAAAGCTGAAAGGGGCGACCGTTGTTTACATTCAGTCCTTCATAATCAAAATTCATCGATTGAAGTAAATGTATGTGAACATGGAGAATGTGATTGTAACTAAATGGATTGATGTGTATGGTTCGGGTAAGGGAACTACTTGTTAACTGGAGTTAACATTATGTATATCGAATTCATCATAATATAGCAACAAACTAGTGGTTCGTAGTGGCAAAAATGCTAATGAACAAAATCACACAAAATAGTTTTCCAAAGAATAGTACGCAAATTGCTGAAAAAAATCAAATACTCTCGTAGAACACTGCAATAAATTAAATAATTTAACAAAAACATCCTTCACGAATACTGTAATAACATAATGTGGTATATACGGATACACATTACAACTGTTCTTTACATTTCAACACCATCAAAAGGCTGCTGTAACGAAACACAACAAGTGTTTAGCAAAAATAATGGCGGGCGGCTTTTCTTTGGAGCGTTACTTCGCATAACCGACTTCAGTTGTGTCCTGCGTTTCATACTGCATATGAAAATTTAGTCAGTTCGCTTCTGATGACAAGAGGCGGAATAGCACAACCTTATTATATGTGTATGTTTCTGCCAAAATCGAAACTGTTTCATTGGTTTTGGATTTCCCCGCGGTATCTACCAAACATGCCGATAAAAATGTCCACGGTATGTAGTTCTCACATGGTCGAAGGCTGCATAGTTTGCTTTCAATGGACGTTAGTCATATGGATGTCTTGATGAGGGACCACCATCCAGGTGAATTTTGATAACCGGGGAATTCCTCCGCCCCGTCTTGCGCTGGGGGCGGCCGAGGCGTCGCGTCCGCGAACTCGTTGATATGGGCGGAGGCGAGCATTCCTCGTTCTTTCCCCCGGTCGCGGAAATCTGCAGGCGGCGGCCGTGCGGCGCGGGCGTGCGTTACGGGTGGGCGGTCCTCAGTCTCGCGATGGCGGCGGCGGCGGCGGCGGCGGCGGCGAGGGGCCGGCGGAGGCGACGATGCGAGTTCCTGGTGACGCGCGCCAGAGACGGGCGCGTCGCTGACCGCGGCCGCCGCCGCCCACGCCGACCGCCCCGCCCCGCTCCGCCCTCCCCGCCCCCCCCCCGCCCCGCCCCCCCGCTCCCCCCGCTCCGTCAATTTCCAGTTTACATGTCCAACATTTGTGAAAATAAAAAAATGGATTACTTATTTTATTGTCAAAAAATACAAAAAGATCACAGAAAAATCATTTTTCTACAGGAAATTACAGACATTTATTCAATATCTTACATTTTTGTCCTAGAATGAAATACAAAAAAATATTCACTTGTCCTAGAAAATACAAGAAATTCTACATGAAAATACTCCTTATTTTACAGTTTGTTTGAGTATGAATTCAGTTACAGTGGACATCTATTGCAGGAAGTGAGAAGAGAAGTATGCTCCGACAATGCTCCGTCCCCCTCCATCCCGTCCTGTCCCATTTGTTACGTCCCACCCCGTTACATCTCGTCGTGTCCCATCCGCTCAGTTCCACCCCCCCATTCCCCCTGCCCTTCGTTCCCCCCCCCTCCTCCCGCTCCGCTCCATCCCGTCCTGCCCCTTCCTAACTGCAACTCCCCCCGTCCTGTTTCCCTCGCCACGCCACACTACACAATTGCCGCCCCGTTGCACTCCCACCCATTCCATCCTATCCCTTACAGTCTCCGCACCGGTCCTGTCATACCTTTCCCTATACTCAGCGCCGCTCCGTTCCGCCCGACTCTTCCCCGCTCCAACCTCTCGATCCGACCCCACTCTCTGCCCCGCCGGACTCACTCCGTTGCAGCCGCCCCTGCCCGCCCCACTCTGTCATGTCCCGCCCCGCCCCGCGCCGCCGTCTCCACCCCGCTTGCGGCCCCGCCCCCCGGCATCTCCCCCCCCCCTTGGGCGTGAATGTCAACCGGGGCCTTTCCCTGCGTTGGGCCTAATCCGAAGCTCCGGTTTGCTCAAAGGTCTTCGCGCTCGTGGGCCGCGATGAGCTCGGGTCGAGCGTTTTGTGGGGAACAATAATAAAAGCCGGAAATGACATTGACGATGACTGAGTGTCTCACTCATTACTGAGAGTAGGTATGGCAGTGGTTTACGACTTATGACTTTCGTTTTCCACAAAGGTGGCGGCAGATTTGTTGTTTTCCACTGTAGGGAGGATGGGTAGCGGTGGTGATTGGGGTTGAATAATTATGGAAGGAATGATAATGATTATGGAGGAATGAAGAAGTTCATATGTGATAAGTGACGGTATATGATGCCAACCACGTCACAATCATATGTTGCAAATATCCGCACACTACGAGAGACAATACTCACAAGGGAATGGCATGACCGCAGGGCAAAGTTTTCGGACATACTAGCGCTTTTTGAAGAAAAACATATATGTTTCGATTATACGATGTCATTTTCTGCTAAAGGCCCATCCGTACCAAATGTCATTATAAAGGTGTTATTCAATAATAATTAGTCAACATATTTTTCGTACCGTTTGAGATATGGGACATTAGAATTTGGCATTCGACACCTGACGTAGGGGCGCATCGATGAAGTACTTGATTGGTTTCCAATAATTTCGCAGCAGGTGCATTGCAGCGACGAATCGTAATATATTGCGTAAGAACTTCTGATGTACCTGTTCAAATAGACACATATACCATTTAATTCATAGTCAGAGTACTAAAACGATTACAATGATAAAAAATTATATGGCCACATGTTAAAAACAAAGTTTTCTAAAACCTACCCACTACGAAAGTGTTGGAAATCAATTGAGTGTTTTATTGTGTGCGCCCCAACGTCGAATGCCAGAAACCGGATTTCAAGATCTTAAAGACACGAAATAATTGGGGTGCTAGTAGTATTGAATCACTCTTTAATAATGCCGTATCTCGTAGAAATGATCCGTTATGCAGAAACTGACATCGATTATCTGGAACCTTCGTTTCTCTACGTCTACGCTAAGCGCTATCTCATATCCACAAAACCCCTAGTAAGGTCGGACCATTCTAAATATATTGAAGTAGAAACCTTGCCTTTGAATGTGACTGTGGTGTCATGTAATCCGTCTTAAGCATTTAAAGAAACAATTTTGTCATTACCAGGGAAAACTTTCATTCAGGCTTTACGAGTTCTTTAATTTTTATTATTTGTTACCCAAGTTTCTCAAGTTCAGAACAATTACGTTTGTTTGGAAAATTTCTTCTGTAAACTCTAAGAAAACTAAGACTTAAGAATCAAAAAAAAATATTCAAATTAAAAAAATTAACTGTATTTTAAACTTGTTTGTATTTTAACGCAGGTTCCAAATGTAAACAACCTCTTATCTCAGTCAAAATCTTTATTCTTGTTTCAAAATATTAGAATTTGAATTTCTAAGCCTGATTCTGAGTTCATATGAGAGGTAGTGAAATATTTCCACGATAATACTTTTAAACCCATACAAATTATCCAAATAAAATTCAATATACATGATCCTTCATACAAATATTAGTACATACGTAATCCAGTGTTATATTCCTTGACGCAATAATTATATCATGAGAGAATAAATCTTTTAGTAACCATAAAATGTCCAATGTTAGAAGGAAGTTAATTAATGTAAAAGAATTATCACATTTGAAACCATATATATCTATCAAATTGAAAATAAATAAAATATTATAATAGAGATAAAGAGAATGGCGTACCGAGAAACAAGTGAAACGGGAAACCCAGGGACCGTGTCGCGAGTCCGTTTCGTGCTCCACAAATTCCACCGAGGACGGCTGGGTCACCCTGTCATGCCGCTGCCATGTGAAATAGTCCGCAACGCGATCACGGTCAAGCACCTCATCACAGATTCCGCGGCCACGTACGCGCCCACACGCACGTTTTCTTCCTGATCCGCCTCGATCCTTCATCCCCACCACCACCGCCTCCGCCGGCCGGACCCGCCCACGCCACCCGCCGCTGCCTCCGCCCCCCCCCGCCACCGCCCCCATCCCCGCCCACGCCCCCCCGTCCTCGTCCTCGTCGCCGTCCCCGCCCCCCCCCCCGTCCTCGTCTCCGTCTCCCCCACCCCACCCCCCACCGCCACTGCCATTGCCACCGCCATCGCCGCCGCCGCCGCCCGGCACCCCACCACCACCGCCGCCACCGCCACCGCCACCGCCACCGCCACCGCCACCGCCACCGCCGCCGATGCCGCCACCAGCACCACCACCACTACCACTACCACCAGCACCACCATCTCCACCTTCACCATCACTACTACTGCCACCACCACCGCCACCGCCACACCCACCTGCATCGCCCATTGCAATCATTCCTCGTTCCCTACCAGACCGCCCCACGGTGTTGTTTTAAGATCAAACTCCAACTGAACGACCAATTTAAATGGAGATTATTTTTGATATTTTTATGTGCAGTGGTATCTTCTTACATTAAAGACAAGCTTATCAAGTAATATTTTAACAATTATTTTATTGGCATGAATACACAAAGGCACAAAGACACAGTGTGGTCGCATCATCATGTGAACTGTTCTATGATGCATCGAATTAGCTAAAAACATCCATTAATCATACAATTCATATTACAGACTCAGTCACAGTTTCTACAATATTGTCCTCGATTAAGGTCTGCTTCGGGTTTTCTCTGAGGATTCCATCTATATAAATCTCGAACTCATAATGCTTCTGAAAATCAACGGACTAATCAATATGATGAATATCACGTCGCAATATTTCTGATGCCTACATCATTTCAGCTGTTGTTTGAGATTGAGACAATTCCACAGTATCGTGGTAATTTTCTTCTCCATCCATGCCTGCTTCCTCTGGTGAATCTGTAAAAGTAACGATTTTAGGTATGCCGTCTTGTGTTTGTCCAGCAGATGTAGTGTTTTCATCGACAGCCATCTATTCCCGAAATTCCTGTCCTGTCGTATTCGATGGTCATCTGCATAGGATTTCTTCACGCGTGCATCAATGGTCTCTTGCAAGCATGCATTGGTCTCTTGCAAGTCGCGATCTATGACTGTCGAAACTGTGTAAAAATTGAAATTATTTCCATATAATGATAACATAAAACGAATTCTGATCTCAATAATCGACGTTTTTTTAATGTTGTTTATGAGTCCAGGCTGAAGATCATAAAAATGGTAACAATAACCGTGATTACAATAAGTGGCGTCTACTGTATATATTTGTCTGTATGAGTCATCGGCTTCTGAAGGAGTGCTGTCTCTTCGAGAGAAAGCCTCTTTCGATACGCCCCTGCATATGTAGTATATTATTGTGCCAGTTCTATGTTTTTGAAGATTTCATATCCAACTATTGAACTTCAAATTCTCTTCTGATAACAGAGTTTTCGATTTAGTAAATTAGGAAAGAATAATCGTGAGTGACTCTTATTCTGTTATTTTCGATACTGCTCAGAGCAACTGACAAGTAGAATTGTCACTCGATCAGTTGTTAGAAAAGTCAGAAAATGACCAATTACCAGTGAAAATCGCAGCATGTCAGAAAAGACACAATTACGAAAGAAACTTCGAAAATAAGTCACTATCGAGTCTTGAACTTAGTACCGCCCCGTATACAAAACTCTATTTGAGAATTTCGTATTATTTAAGGAGTGTATGTTTGTTCGTTCTTGCTTCGTTTTTTAATTCAAATGCGGACGATACTATGGCGCCTTTCACTTGTATCGACTCCATCTTGCGTTGCTTTTGTTTTTCAATGTCACAATTTGCATCGCCACCACCTTCTAGCGCGCCTTCTTAAAATACCCCTTTTGCATCACTTCCTCCTGCATCGCCCCTCTTGAAGTCACCAGTATTGCAATATCTTTCTTTTAAACTCCCATTCTTGCAAAGACTTTTTTTTTTCATTGCCCCGTGTCTTGATTTGCCCTGTCTTGTATCGCCCCCCTTTTTGCAAAGCCTCTTCTTGTATCGCCTCCCCTGTTGCAACGCCCCTTTTTGCATCGCCCCGTGTCTTGCATTGCTCTCTCTAGTATCCCCATCCCGTGTTGCAATGCCCCTTCCTGCACTGTCTCCCCTGTTGCAACGCCCTTATTTGCATCGCCCGGTGTCTTGCATTGCCCTCTCGTGTAACGTCTCCCGTCTTGTAAAGCCACTTCTTGTATCTCCTCTCTTGCTGCGACGTCCCTTCTTGTATCGCCTCCCCTATTGCAACTACACCGTCTCCCCTGTTGCAACGCCCCTCTCATGCACCGCCCCCTCCCACACACACACACCGCCCGCACCCCGCACCCCCGCTTGCGGACACACGTGTGGCAGCTCTCCTGTTTGGCAGCTGCGACGCGGACACGCGCATAAAAGACGTTCGAGACCTGCACCTAAAAGTGCGAAGGAGGGAGATGGTGTGGAGCTAAATGACAGACGCACGAGGAGATGAAAAGGAACGAGATATTTTTGTAGATTTGGGTAAGGGCACATAGATGTGTTGTAACACTGCAATTCTTCGAGTAATATACGTAATTAGTTCAAATGGGAAGTCGCCATAAGACCTATACCGAAACATGACAGCCCTACGTATTCATCTACACCGAAAATTAGTGATGGAATCTTCATGTTTGTAACGATATCATTACATAGTCAAATTTACATAAGTTTCCATGTGCACATAAGGAATGGGCCTGTGTATGTGTGTGTTTAGTCGTGCTGCCTGTACAGAGATTGTACTCCTCAGCATGTGAGGAATGGACCATTGCTTTTCATGTTATTAAATGTTGTTATTGTCATAGTATTATACTATTATCTCTGTACTATTGTATTATGACTGATGTAATACCAGTATTCGGTTAAATTACGATATCAGTATGAAACAGTGGCGGATAGCAAAACATGATCGCTGTAAATTCTTTGCGCTGCACCCGGACCACGCCCCTTTCCACGGGTCGCCAACCCCGGGTGTCAAAAGTGTCTGCTTGGAGCTCGGAGCAGAGACCAGCGCTCAGCAGGGGCCGGCGGCGGCGCCTGGGCGCGGCCGCGCGGTATTGGCGCGGGCGAGGCGGCAGCGCGCGGCGGGGCGGGGGCGGGGCGGGGGCGGGGGCGGTGCGGGGCGACGACGCGCGCGAGCCTTCGCCGCCGCCGCCGTCACGAGCGATCGCTCGCTCATTGGCATGCGCGCGCGCCGGCAGGACACGCGTTCCCACGGCGGTCGTTGACGGCGGCGGCGGTGCGGGACGCACGCACGCACGCGTGCACGCACGCGTGTGCGCGCGCGCGCGCGCGCGCTTGCCGCTCGCGGGGTTTTATTGTCTTGCGCGCGCGGCGCTCCCGCGTGGAGGAATGCGCGCTTTTATCTCTGCCGGACGGCCCGGCCGCTCCGCTCCGCACCGCGCGGAGCCGGCGGCGCAGACGTTGCTGAGCCTTGCGCCCGCAGCGATGGCCGTGGGCGACTGCCACTGGAACTGCTCGAAGGGGGCTCGACGAGGCTTTTCTTCCAGGCGAGGTGATATAGGATGGGACTGTAGCTCCGTTACCGATGCAAATAGTGACTTCTATTGGCGTGCAGAAACAAAAATGCTGCTGATCAAAACCACTCAAAAGGATTTTCCAAAAAGTAGTATTCACACTGTTTAAGAAAAACAAATCCAGTACGCTCGTATAACACTGAAATAAATGTAATATTTTAATATTAAGATTTTTCACGAATACTCATATTACATAGTGTAGGATATACGGATGTACAGGTCTACATTCTTTAAAATACCATGAATATAAAATAAGTTTCATATTGCTACACGTGAACAACTCAGTTAATGGTGGGCGGGCTCTTCTTTAGAGACTTGATGTCACATGACAACAGCAATAAATACGAATAAGTATGAATAACACATTAAACATTACGCTTTTCAGTAAAAATCGAAATTGTTTCATTGTTATTTTTTATTTTTTCGTATTGTTTTTGTATTTTTCCCCAGCTCCTGATTATCTAAAGAAATCTAGATATCTCTCACGTGACCAGAGGTGTATAATGTTTCAATTTGTACGCGATTTGGTTATTAATAATACAGAATACACGGGAGCCAATATATGTTGCCACCAATTTGGCCAAAACTGCTCGATACGATCTTTATAAGTAATTCTACTTAATATTGTGAAAGAGACGGGTAAGAATTCCGAACTTTGAAATCGAACGTTGAAATTGGTATTATCATATGCATCGATAGATACTAAACATGTGAAACCTACGTAATTGAAACCGGGAGCGGTAGTTCAGTGCATCAACAGATGTCACTGAAGCGCCTCTGACCGGGAGGTCCTAGGTTCGAGTCCTGACGGCGACAGGATTTTCGACACTAGCTTTTCACCTACGTCGAATTCAGTCGCTGCCTGGAGGAGAATTCTAGCGGCCGGCTGCTCTGATCAGTAGTTTTCCGGGGTTTCTCCGATCAACACCAGGGCGGAGCAGTAACCTAACAAACGGGCCACGGACCGCGCAGGATCTGTCCTTACCCTTCCTTGTCCTATCCTCTCCCCTTACATACACACTTACACTAACATGCACTACACTACCACATATTCCGGTAGATAAGTCGGGGGCTTAGAGCTTGTCCCGGCTGGGGCGGTGCCCGCTGGTGGGAGAGTCTTGGTTAGGGGGAAACCCCACTAGCCGACGGTTGGTCGGCGCCAGATCTCGCCATCCAACGGGGGGAGATCACCACGCATATCCTGAGAAAAAACATGCGCTACACTAACGGGACTAATGACCAAAGCAGTTGACGTGCCCGGAAACACGATAAAAACAAACCAAACCAAACCTACGTAATTGAACGAACGAACGATACATTACTACCATCCTCATTACCACGCCATCTCCATTCCCCATCATCTTCATTTTCGTATCCCTTCGCGTGCATAGCCGGAGCCGGAGGGGTGTCGTTCTCCGTTTGGGGATCGCGCTCCTCGTACTGTCACGCTCAGCACAAATAACAATGAGGGACGGAGGTATTCCGAGGCGCGGCGGGGGCCGACGCGTGTGTTCGGCAGAGGGCCGGGGCGGGCGAGGAGCCGTGGACAGCGGACAGCCGCCGGCCACGTGAGATGCAGGGAGATGAGGCCCAGGGAGCGGCGACGCGCTCGCGAACGACCTGGCCACGCACCACACCAGCGCAGGGCGAAGCGGTGAAGCGTTCCACCCGCACGCTTTGAATTTCGCTACGAACGAGGCCGCGTAAATAAAATATTAAGGTTAAAATATATAGAATTGTGGGAATTCTGATTTGGTGTTGTTGACGTTCTTATAAGAAGAAATAAAAGAGGTCATCTTCGTCAACATATTAGCTTTATTAAGATAGCCGGCTTTCGACGGCTTTGCCGTCATCGTCAGTCTACAAGATACAGAAAGATACAACAAAATTATAAATAAATACACAATAAGATAGAAAATTAAATTACAATTAATGGATACATCTAAAGTATTTAGTTACAGATAGCAGATAAAATTTCAAAAAAGGGCAAATGCAACGGGAGGATTAGTAGCAGTTCAAATTAAACAAAAATCAATACAGAAAGACACATTGTATGATGGCAAAAGTTAAGGAACATACAAATATATAGGTTTACCTTTCGGTTTCAGAACCAAACGGTTTGGTTGCGGCGTTGGTTTTGAAACCGTTCCAAACGGTTTATCTACCTTCTTATTAAAACATATTATGTTTATTTAAATTCATTTTTTTTCAAATATTACCATAGTCCGTGACAAAGAGTTGTTTCAGGTATTTATATATAGGAATTGTTGAGCATAATTTTGAAGTTTCTTTTTCTGAGACATGAGATAAACGAGGGACTTTAGCATTAACTTTTAGAGACATTTGTGTCCTTCCAATTTGTTTACCCCTTATTCCACCAATGTGCCTTTTTAATTTCTTCTTATTATTATTATTAATGTTCTTGTTATATTATTATTATTATTATTATTATTATTATTATTGAACGTCACCGAAACGTGTGTTAATTATGCACGTTACGGACGAATTAGGGGATACGTGATGGTGTGGCATTGCTCTCCACGCCACAAACGTAAGTCGAAATCACCCATATTTTACACTGCATTGGATCCAACTTCATTTCGTTCGACGCAAAGCGGTCGACACCTGTCGTCATTAAAATCAAATCATCAATTCACTAACGATCTGATATAGTCATCAGCCTGCGGTGGAGACAAAACAAACAAACGACGAACGTAACCACTGCCAGTCGGCCACCGCGCTGAGGCCGTGCCTGCGGCGTCTGGACTCCGCAGGAAGGTCGCCGACCCCACACGTCTCCCCGGTCGCGAGCGCCCCGCGGAGGTGAGGGCAGGGAGTGACCGCGGCCACCGCCTCCGCCTCCCGCCGCCGACGACGACGACGTGTGGTGCAGGAAGAGCGAGCGCCGGGCGTCGCGTGGGTGGCGGCGGGGGGCGGGGCTCTGGGGAGGGGGGCGTGGCGGGGCGCGTCGCCGAACGTGGTCAGCGCCAGGTCGCCCCGGCCGCTCCCTCCTTGGCTGCTCCCGCGCCGCCGCCGCCGCCGCCGCTGCGTGCATTCGAAGCGGCGCCGCTTGAATGGCGGTCGTGGGATTCGGGGGACCCGGATGTTGAGGGGCCGGTGTACCGCAACGATGCGACACCGACCCGCCGCCGCTTGCGGAGGCGGCGGCCGCGAGCTGAATGCGCTGCAGAGCGATGCGGCCGTGAACGGATTTGATAACCCGCCACGTTTGTCTTTGTCTGTACCATTATTCCCCCCTCCCCTCCCTGCTCCTACCGAAGGCACCGCTGTCGTCGCAGGAGAAATGCGACGGTGACCGCGAGGAGCGTTGCCAGCGCCCTCGATGCATCGCAATTCGTCTTATCCCGTGCTTTCGGCGAAGCCAAATTACGTCCAGGCCCAACAAACAATGGAAAATAATGCTAGGGATGACGAACGTTCCTTGTCTGCATTGAAAACTTGGTGGCAGTTCCAAACACCGAATCTCGATAACACGAATCAAAAAAGGAAAATAGGTTCTAACTACAGAATTTTTCATTTATTGAGATTTCATTTGTCGAAAATCACATTTTTAGAGAAAAGGATCGAGAATTAAAGAATTGAAATAATAGAGAATTAAAGAATTGCGATTTCATTTGTCGAGTTTCTGCAGTGCTAAATGATATCATCGTTTTTTATTTGTTATAGTGACTGATCTTGACACAAATGTAAATTAATTTTCTTAGACAAATATTCTGCCTTCGTTTTCTCTTTTTTGCATCGCCTCCGCATGGCCACCATATAATTCTCAAAGAGATGTGTGATGTTAACGACGAAAATGTTACCAGCACTGTCGATATGTTGGGATTCCTCTCGTCGATTACATGCTCCAACAAACAATAGCGTTCTTGATTGTTCTTGATAATGGACTTCCGGGGACTGGATCTGAAATGGAGACCCAGAACAAATCTGTAGTACCATATTTGAGTTTGTTAGGGGCGTGTTCCCAAAGTAGTGTTTCTTTCCTGCATTGACTGATGTCATGAACTTTGGAGTGAACGTTTTCGGAACGGATGTATTAATTTGGCTATTTTGCTCCTTATATGCCCTACGTCATTTCCCCCGTTCACGTCCACACACACACACTTCGCCGGTGAGCTCGGAGTTGGCATCGCGTGCAATGCATTCGCCTCGTCACATCCCGCACGTTCTCCGAAGTCAAATGCGTTTCACCGACGAATAGCAAATCGTGCTCTGGATAGCTGGCGGAAAATCCCAAGAGAAGAGTCGGCCATCAGTCGGTGGCGTGGCACAAGCTGCGGAAGGTGTGAATGTGTTCTACTTGTGATTCTGGTCTAACAAATAAAAGGAAACCAGCTCATATCTCATTTCTTCCCCAATCGTCTTATGTGCATTGATTTGTGTCATAATAATAATTTCAGTTATAGATTTTGGACACTATTCGGCTATTCTCTAGAGCAGAATGGCACGTATATGTTGTTGGGGGTTCTGCTTAGGTTGAATCGGGTTAGATTTAGTATTGGCAAGAAGTTTGAGTGGAAATGGGTGTAGAGATACATGATGAGTTGGGTTATGTGTTAAGAGTTTGGACTATTTATGTGGTTGTTTATTTGGTGTGGACCACGGCGCATTTACTAGAAGTTGATTTTGAATAATTTTGTTTACATTGACTTTGGGTGTATTCAGCCTCTTGGGCATGCGTTCAGTAGGCGTAGTCGAACTAATGTTTGGAATGTAATTTTTGTGAGTTCTGTATTGAATTGCAAATTGCTATTTCTGTCGGTTATTACTTTATTGATGTAATTCGTTTTGAGCTTGTATCCCTTTGTTGCCAAAGTGATGTTTCCACCTTGGTTCTGTATATGTTAAGACTGAAAAATATATGTTAGGAGTGCCCTGTTCAATCGCACATTACCCTGACGGTGTGGATAATGTTGTATGATTGAGAATGAACAGATTATTACGGACATCATCCAGCTAATGTTGATATCAGTCACAGGGCGCTGGATAGAAGTAGATAAATGTCCAGGTATTGGTCATGTATGTTTACAAAGAAAATTTTGGCATAAAATGCCTTGCACGGACTCAAGGTTGTTACATGTAAATGGAAAAGGATTGAAGCTTCGTTCCCAACTTGGAAATGCGTAGCAACTTGGAAACTGAAGTATATAGGTGCTTCAGAATAAATGTTAAAAACTTGTGGAACATGTAGAGAGGTAGAAAACTTACCAAGTGTGAAGTGGTGGTAATAGTGAAAAAAAGAAAACGTAGTTCAATATGTGACACATGCCCCTGGCTGTTAAGCAACCCCGTACGCACAGAGAACATGAATGCGTGAAATCTCCTTATAATGTAACCGGCCCGACACCGGTGCATAAGGTGTTGTCAGCCAGGGGTAAGTGTCACTCGCGATGTGAAATTTCCTACCACATGTTCAATGGCAACTCATTTTCGCCTCTTGTTCATGCATTAGAAGTTCATAACATTTACTCTGAGACATCCTAAACAGAGATGTTAGGTGGTGTCGTGTAATTAGAAATTTACACCTGGCACTATACACCGTGTCTCTCAGTGTCCTTAGAACGTTCCCACCAGCAGTCTGATTCCTGTTTATTCAGTATATGCCATTTCTCGTCACTAAGACGTACTTTATCTATTGTAGCGACCTCATGTTAGCTAATGTGCTCTTTATCCTGCTTTGGTCTGATACTTCAAAGATCTTTCCACCTCGGATTTCATCCACCCATTTTGGATAATGCGAACACTAACGGCCAGATCGGAAATGAGCCCAACTTGCACCCCATCCGCGACATACGGATGTTCAGTGAGAAGGCAGAACTGGGACTGATTGGTCACCGAGCGAGACGCGTCGTCGTCATCGGCACCCGGCGCGCGTCACGCCCTCGCGGGGGCGGGGCGGGGTGGGCGGGGTGGGCGGCGTCTCGCCCAGCTGACGCGGGCCGTCACGCGCGTGCGTAGGCGGAGGCGACGCGGCCGCGTGCGCGCAGCGGTACCCGCGCGCGTGCGCTCGCCCCTGCGCCCCGACGCTGCCCCCGCCCCGCCCACCCGCACGCCGACGCCACCCACCGACCGGCAAAGGTGGCTCAGGGCATCAACAGATGTCACTGCAGTGCCAGTGTTCGGGAGATCCTAAAGTTCGAGTCGCGACTGTGGCAGGATTTTCGACACTAGCTGGAGAGCTAGGTGGAATTCGACCGCCTGCTGGGGGAGAATTGTAGCAGGCGGCTGGATCGGTTGTTTTCTGTGGTTTCTCGATCGACACGTGACGAATGACGGAGCAGTGCCCTAAAAAACGGGCCACGGACCGCGCACCATCTTTCCTTTCTCTTCCTTGTTCTACCTTCACCCCTTACTTGGAAACACACTCACATGCACTACACTGCCACTCTTGTCAGGAGACCAGTCGGGAGCTTAAAAATTGTCCCGGCTGGAGCGGTGCCGCGCTGTTGGGAGATATCCCCATTGTGAAAAATCCCCGTAAGCCGTCGTCTGTCGGCACCATATCTCGCACCCAGTGGGGGAAGATCACCGCCATCTCCCATGATTAAAGAAATGCACTACATTTACAGGACTAATGACCTTAGCAGTTGACGCACCCAGGATCACTAATCGATCAATCAATCCGACCGGCCGTGAACAATGCAGAAATAGGACGAAATTTACGAATAAAAAATTATTAGATTAATATATTTCAAGGAAATAATTCAATTTTAGAATGTTCGTTATTATAAGGGGTCATGCTAGTGGGATTGTCTGATGTCACACGGTATTTGCGAAAGGGGCGTAACCAAATTTATGGCGAAAGCAAATTTATGGCCGTTTGATCACTAGCTCGTTAGCATTGGGCTCGTTAGCACTAGATCGCTAGCATTGGACTCGCTTGTACAACGACAATAACGTTTTACCACGCCAACCACATCAGATTATTCCCGTTATTCTTATTATTTTATTCTACATTATTTTATTGAATAATAATAATAATAATAATAATAATAATTAATAATAATAATAATAATAACAACAATAATAATAAAGTGCCTTTATTAATAGATAGGTTCCGGTCATTAGGTCTGTTCTTCCGACTAATCATTTTCTTCCTCTTTTCCTTTCTACTGTTCTTTCTTCTTTGCATTGCTTCCTAATTAGTCCACGGTGCTCTCATTTTTCAGTGTCTACTGCATGATTGTTGATTTTATAGCCGTATCGTCTTATCCTGCAATTCGCATAATGTGAGCATAGAGATCAATACATTCTTCTTGAGATAAACTCTAATATGACTGGTCACCATCTTCTCTTCAAGTTGAATTAATATATGAAATACTGTGATAATGAAATTCGCTTTTTATTTAGATACATTATATTTAATATTATTTATTTATATAAATTATATTTTCATTCGAATCTTTCATTAATCTTTCAGCGTTCAATTTTTACCCATCTTTTAATGTCTTGTATATCTGCATTCTAAACAGTATAGGGTGAATTATGGCGTGTAGTTCAGATCAAACTTTCTATTATATACCCATGCTATGTATGTTAAGGTAATAAGTGTCAAAATTTCTATACCTGATGAACGAGAAGTCTTGTTTTTACATGTAGATTTAATTTCGATAATCGAATAATTTTGTCGTAAGGGTCAGTCGTAGTCGACCTAATAGATTAGACGTGGCTGCCTTTGCTGCCGCCGCCGCCACTATTCTCTCCAATGAGACGCTTTGCCGCCCGTGTACAGGCATGCCGCTTGCGATGGGAGACAGGCCAACGCGATAGGAGTGCTGTTAGCGCCTTCTACCCTGGGAAGGTGCTTCTATGGCAAGTTTAATTATTTCCGCGACTGCACAGGTATCTTGAAAGGGGGAAACGCCTCTTCTTTGAATATACACACTGCACACGAATTCGCTCAGTTGTGAACAATGAATAGTGTTAACTCTTCCGCACAGAAATAACATTAGAGCCCCTCGGCTTCTTATTGAATGAAATTTGGATTAGTGGATGATCTTCCAAGAAAAAATAAGAACTTTAACTTATTATTTACCGTCATATTGTTGAGAATCTATCATGTATATAATGGATAAAACGGGTTACGGGACACGAACTCCAAAGAGTGTCGAGTCAGAAAATATGATTTATCTACAACGGTGCTTTTATACATTTCCAAATAGAAAAAAGTATTTTTATGAATGCATACGAGCATATGTGGTTCTATAAAATCATTAGGGGTGTTTTGTTTATTTGCATGTGAATCATGCTATCGCCTAACATTTGATTTAGTATCGTTTAAAGTGCATTCAGAACACTAAATATCGTATTTATTCTCAGAAACAATACCTTTTTCAAAAAAAACATACGTTTTATAAACAGGAACGAACATGTCAGGCACGAGAGTATCCAAAGAACTCGTAGGATGTTGTTGGTATACACATGCCCCGTTGTCTATTAGAGACAAGACATGGATTGAGGAACCCATGCTGTGCTGTGTGTTTTTGATTGACCACGCCCTTATGATTATAAAGAAGTTTTAAATTTTATTGTTCTTAAAAAACAGTTATACGCATGTTCCGTTGTTTGTCCGCACTCTTCATTACTTTCGTGGGTGTAATCTTTAAATGTCAGACGCAAATTCATCTTGTGAGGGGCTAAATTTATTACTGTGCGTTAGTTTTTCACAGTAGTTAAGAAGATAAAGAATAGGTTTATTGGGGCAGGGTGGGCCGGGCGAAGCAGAGCAGGGGGGGAAGGAAATTAGCCGAAGCAAAAAAAAGGTTAATAACGAACGAGGAAGCAAAGTAAAGGCAATGTTTGGGCGAAAAAAAAGCAAAGTCAAGGGCAGGGACAAAGGCCAAGTCGAGGACAAAGGCAAAGTCGAGGACAAAGGCAAAGTCGAGGGCAAAGGCAAAGTCGAGGGCAAAGGCAAAGTCGAGGGCAAAGGCAAAGTCGAGGGCAAACAAGTCGAGGGAAAGGCAAAGTCGGAGCCGAAAAGAAGACGACGGTAGAGGCAACGGCGGAGACAAAGGTAAAGTCGGGAGCAAATGCAAAGAAGACGGCGGAGGCAAAGCCAAAGCGGGCACGGCCGCGGCGACGCAGATAGAGCCGGAGGTGGAGGCGAGGGCTGCAGGGCGCGGTCCCCCTGCGAGTTTGTCTGCGGCGCGCGCCCTCCACCACAATGGATGGCCCCGCATCGACCTCAATCCGCGCCGGTAACGAGGAAACAAAGATCGGAACCCGTGTCGCGGCAATCACCGCGGGCGCTCGCCTCCGAGAACCGTCGAGAACGAGGCGAAGCGCTGCCGTGACACAGCAGCTGGAGAAATCTTTCTGGCTGAGCAACGCAAGAGCCTGGATTTAAAATTATGTGATTCGAAAAAATTAGATGCTTCATGTTTTCGCGAGAAAGTGTTGTTGTGCGTTATATCGTTCGTCCAAGAGTTCCAAGAATTGAATTCGTCAAGAAAACACGAAATCGTTTTAATTTTTTTTCTTTAATCGTTAATGCGATACGACTATTCCATGCGTGAAATTTAACGCCAATACCATTGAACACACACAGCGTTGAACATACATTTGGTATGCACCAATCACGAAGGTATATCTCCCCAAAATGATCTGCATATACTGAACTTGTGTCTGGATGCTACATACACCACCATTCGTTTATACTCAGAGGGCTGTTTGTCGTTGGTGGCAATATTCTCACTCACTCACACACACACACACACACACACACACTCACACGCACTCACACGCACTCACACACACTCACACTCTCACACTCTTACACTATCACACTCACACTCACACACAGATATTTTGTGAACCTGAGGACACACGTGGATACACACATGTTTACGCACACGTAGAGAAATTCCACGCCTCCGTTACACTCTCTGCTAAATTGCTCTATTAAACTGTTTAATAGAAGACTATAAAAGTGTTCACAGTCGCTGTAATAAACGGTTTGTGTGAATCGAATCCCGCAAAAGGAATTGTAATTAGTATCTTGTGATTCTGCTGAGGGTGGTGATAGAAAAGGATCATGTCTCTCGTATAATTGTCTGAAAATAATCATGAAATATACCATCATTACTCCGGAGACTAGAGTATCAGTTCTCTTTGTCGCATTGCGGATCAGACGCAGAAGAATGACGCTCTGATAATTGCTAGCGAGTAAAAGACGCACTCACGTGTTCGGCCCGCACGTTCATTACGTCCATCCACTGCCGTGTCATCTTGGCTCAAAGGATCCTTCTTTCTTTCTTTCCTTCCTTCCTTTCTTTCTTTCTTTCTTTCTTTCTTTCTTTTTTATTTCCTTCACGCCAGTTCCAAAGCCTAAGGTCTACGCATGGAATGAATAAGTTCATATATATTCTTTTATCATGTCGCTGGTTAAGCCTTATGACCCTACATGGGATGAGTGAATGATTTGATGGATAAGTGGTTATGATGATATGGTATGTATGATGATGAAGTAATGATAAATGAGAGACAGGCTAATCTCGCTTTGTACCCACTAATTCCACACTCGACGGACAGGTATTTGAAGCGCGGACCCACCGGTAGGGATGGCAAAAACACATCGATGTTTTTAAAACATCAATGTTCTCCACCAGAAAATCGATATATTAACATCAATATTGTGCTTTTTGTTGATGTTTTTCCTCACATCGATATTTTGTTGCAAAAACTTCGATGTTTTTTAATATTTTTTTAAAAAATTAATGTGTTTTAAGCACATTGTAGAGTAGCAGCAATATTGTTTTGCGTCATCCTCTCTACCACGCTGCACAACTCGCCTGTGCAATCTGAGGAAGTTTGGGAGCTGTTCGTGTTACGAATGTGTTATCGCCAGGCGTGTCATTACCTGAATCGACAGTGAAACACGAAATCGATAGCGAAACACGATGTACTTTATTGTTAATTTTATTATTTACATTCGATAATAATATTTACATACAACTAACATGCTGGTAACCAAACAATAAAATATATACCTTTTACGTACTGTAATTAAAAATGAATAGAAAATAGCACGTTTATTAGTCTAATTAAAACATCGATGCTTTCATCGACATCAAAAACCCTTATGCAACGTATCGAAACATCGATGTATCGATGTTTTCATCGAGATCAAAAACCCTTTTGCGACGTGTCGAAACATCGATGTATCAATGTTTTGATAACATTTGTCATCACTACCCACCGGCATATGGATGGCAAGCGCTCTGTACGCCACAGCCCGGGCCGCCCGCGCGCGGGGAGCAGCGGACGCGAGCGCTGCCCGGCGGAGTCGGAGCTCTCTGCGCAAACTTCGTCAGGAGCCGGGGGGAGGGGGCGGGAGGGGGAAGACAGGGCGTGGCGCTCGACACTCCGCCCTCCTCGGCGCTCTCTTCGTTAATCGCAAAGAGGATGCATGAGCTCATCGATTGAGGCGATCATCCCCCGCAGCCGCCGCCGCTGCCGCTGCCACCCCCGACGCACGGCGCGGCCGCCGCCGTCGGCCCGCCGGCCGGACGATGAGCGCACGCGCGCGCCGCCCCGCCCCACCCCACCCCCGCCCCCGCCGCGGACGTCGCCGCCGCCGCCGCCGTCGAGGCGCGCGCGGCCGGCCCGGCGCCGGGGGCGGCGGACATCCTGTTTCGCGCGAGCCGGCCGGCGCGCTAGCCCCGCCTGGTTGTCGCCGGCTCGTGCGCTTTGCTGCTTGGGCTGGATCTTGTTTGGGGGTTTTCTGCTCCCATTGTAGAATGCTGTCATTTGATGGCTGCAACCGGTTGCATAATGATACTCATTACGATACAGATTTCATTATGATACAATTTCTTTATTAATCACAGGGAATTTTACAAACCAAGTATTGACACTTAATTGATCATTGAAAAACTTTCTAGTAAATGTTTCGTTCGATTGTTATACACATTAAATTAATGTACACGATTAATGTACACATTAAAATTCCTTTTGATATTATATTATTCTTGTCAGGTTTAATTTCTTTTATTATTAGTTACCGTTTCGTGTAATATTGTTTAAAATAAATTGGATCGTAATTTCACTTTAATTTCTAGTCGACTGGCGCAGTACTTTTTTGCAGGCGGACTGGTAACCACAGCCACCTGCGGCAAAATGCGATTGATTGATTTTTTCGTGTTTCCGGGCGCGTCAACTGCTTTGGTCATTAGTCCCGTTAGTATAGTGCATGTTTTTCTCGGGAGATGGAGGTGATCTTCCCCCGCTGGATGGCGAGATCCGGCGCCGACCTACCGTCGGCTAGTGGGGTTTCCCCCTAACCAGGACTCTCCCACCAGCGGGGCACCGCCCCAGCCAGGACAAGCTCTAAGTGGTGCGTGTAAGTGTATGTGTAAGAGGAGAGGATAGGACAAGGAAGTGGAAGGAAAGATCGCGCGCGGTCCGCGGCCCGTTTGTTAGGGTACTGCTCCGGCATTCGCCTGGTGTTGAACGGAGAAACCACGGAAAACTACCGATCAGAGCAGCCGGCCGCTAGAATTCTCCTCCAGACAGCGACTGAATTCGACCTAGCTGAAAAGCTAGTGTTGAAAATCCTGCCGCCGTCGGACGGAACCTAGGACCTCCGGTCAGAGGCGCTGCAGTGACATCAATTGATGCACTGAGCTACCGCTACCGGTGGCGAAATGCGAAGGTAGCTGTCCGCTAAATGGCGTTGGCTGAATCCTGCATGTCAACTGCCACGAAACGATTCAATCTAAACGTTTAACCTACAAATGTAGAAAAAGTACCGTATGAAACTCGATGTAATGGGTATTAATGCATTCGTGTGAAATTTACGATACTCGCTCGTTCCTCGCATCAATCAATTATTTTCCTCAACGAGTTGACCCAGGCCAGATCACCTTTCGCGCGTCCGTAAGACGGCAGCGGAAACGCACCACCACGCAACGCGGCGCGAGGCCACGGCTCCTCGCGTGCCCATTGCATCAGACCGCCGCGGAGGCGGGGGCGGCCGCATTTCTCGGCCTGCGTTCCGGCCCACCGCGTTACACCGACCCCGCCCACCCGACCGGCAGCCGACCCCACGGAAAGTGACGGCCTTCAGTCCGTAATGAAGTAGCAAATTGCTTCAAAGTGATAGCGTTTGTTTTATAAATTTGGATTGTGAATTTCAAATCTTGGGTTGAACCTTCGGTGATTATTAGGGTGCGGATTTTGATGACCCAAAGCATCCACAGAAATGATCAATAAAATGCTCTTAAAATGTTTTTAAAATGCCCTAAAAGTAAATAATAATGACGTAAAAAATGTTATCAATACCAGTTCAGATGAACAACTTAAGCTGTTGAATATGTTACTGATATAATCGAGGCTGCTTCTATTCGTTCAAGTGGACTCAGCTCTCAAACGTTTGGTGTGGACTTTTCTTTACCAGAAAATCTATCTTTAGTTATCTGGAAATTGGCTGAACCGCCAATGTCGCTGCCAGGCGTCACAGGAACCTTTGATTATGTACGCACAATGGCTGACATTACAACTTCTGAGCGAAGAAATCGAAGAGGCTACTAGGTATAGGTATTTAGGATTTCTATGGAAAACATTTGTTGCATCTCCTAAATATTATTTGAAGCGAGTGCCATGAAAATGACATTAAAATCGATTAAAATAAGCGAACAATACATTAAAATGACGGAAAAATGACTTATTACGTGAAATCGATAAAAAATGCAAACACATGACGTATAAAAATACGTCATTTCCTTTTTTCATAACATAAAATGAATCTCTATACTAAACGGCATTGTTCTAAAGTGAAAAGAAAAAATGACATTTCATTCAAATCTGCCTCCTAGGGACTATAAATCGTCAGACGTAGTAAATCCCTTTCGGATGTTGGTTTTTCCTGCCGGTTAGGAAAGGAGAAGGAAGGCTACAAGTGACTCTTCATTGAGACTGAAATCTTGCCGTTGTCTTGCTGCTTTATTTATTAATCTGTAGCTTTTGTCAAAATTAACATACTTCAGTATGTTAATGTGGGTAGTGACACCTTTTGATGCAGAACAGATATTTATAATTACAACACACGTCGTAGGGATCATATCCATCAAGTGTCAGTTTGAATAGCTCATTACAAGAGATACACATATACTACATTTACGGTACTTTACACCACATTTGCAGATGCATTGAGCGATTAAAATCAATGCACCAGTTTAAGTGCCAAGTAAAATCTTTTCTGCTGCGTATTGGTATCTATACATTTAGAGACCATTCTGACCATCAAAACGAAAAACATATTTTTATTATTATTATTGTTATTACTACAAGTACTACTACTACTAATAATAATATTTAATTAACTAGTTGACATTTGTACTTATCCCCCAGCAATTTTATAATCATCAAACATTACTTCTTTGCCTCAGTGTGCCACATTAGTCCGAATGTGGTCAATTTCGCGTTAAAACCATAGAAGATACTTTCCAAATGGCTATAACTTTGTAAGGTGTTTTTTCAAAATATTTTTAATAGAGATAAAATTAAAGTTTTAAATCACTAAATTAAGATTTTTGCTTTGAAGTATTTAACTGATTCACTCAATGGGCAAAAATTGCGGCGCGCGCCTTCGCTGTTAACGTTCAACATTTGAGGCGCACTGCTGTGTCTGATTCCTTGATTCACTGTTAAGCTGTATTTGTTGGGACCCCAAGCAGGTTTGGAAATTGCTAGACTTGAAAGACCACCATATTGCATTTGGAATGCCATGAGGTAGTTTTCGTCTGTTTCGGGGCGTGCAGCAGTGCTCTTGTCACCGCGCCTGCCCGCACGCCGCCCTAACCCGAGCCCGCGCCCCTGATGATGCATTTTTAAAAGCCACCCTTTCCTTTTTTCAGATTTCTTCTGCATTTCAAATATATATGAATCTTCTAATCTAAATGAATAGACCCTTCGAATTCAAAAGAAAAGAAAATGCTGGAAACCGGACTTCCGAGTCTGGAAATTCCGGTGCTCGAAAAACCGGATTTTTGGAGTAACAGAAATAAGATTTTAAGCTGCAAATTACACAGAGTTGATACAATGGAATGATAACATGACAGAATCGCTTATCTCGAGACAAATACCAGAAGATTAATTGAGATGAATCGTAGTTGAAGATTGCATCCCACTCAAAAATCCGTTACGGTCCCCTTGCCACACCCAGGCCGTCGAGCACCATGTGATAACCTTCTGAATCAGTCTGCGAATACGATGCAAGACAGTGGAAAATAATAAGGTGTATAAGGTCAAGGAAATTCATGCCAATTTTGGAACAAAAAAAGATGATGTGGTGTGAGACAAATGAAATAAAATCTTAAACTGGAAGTTGAAAAAAAAATGAAGTATTTGTTTTTTCAAATATAGGTTTTTATGAAATATTTTTCCTAAAAATGGTGTTGCTTATAAACATGTTTTCATTCTACAATGTATTGACGCAGTTGAGGTTCTCAGATATTTCTTAACGAGTACGATTTTTTTTCTTTAAAATAAGATACAAAATACGATTTTTCATTTTCCTGTAATTTATACATTTTCATCAGATCAGCAATTTAAGTCATACTTTATATTTTCATAAATTTAATTTTCACGAAAGACTTTTGAACTTTCAAAATTATTTACGATTGGGAAAAACGCTATTCAACGCCAATTTTTTTTTTAACTCGAAGCATTGTTATTGCTGCTTACCACGCGGCGACGACTGCTTACCACGATTCGGCGGTCGCGCCGGAGGCGCCGTGTCCTGTTTACTTTTCCTGGTGCGTGTTCCTTACGCATGGAAATGTTAATAAATCTTTTTATCTGCGGGTTTGAAATGCAGAAAAATCTGAAAAAAAGGAAAGGCAGACTTTTCAGAATACATTAATGTGTGCCTCCTTTAGCGGCGCGGGCCCGGCTCTGTGTTATCAACTTGTTTTCATCCTACAAGGCATTGTCGCAGATGAGCTCCTCAGATATTTCTTCGCGAATACATTTTTCATTTAAATAAGATACAAAATACGATTTTTCGTTTTCCTGTAACATTTTCATCAGATTGAATAAGCAATTTAAGCCATACTTTATATTTCCATTAATTTAATTTTCACGAAAGACTTTTGAACTTTAAAATTTATTTACGGTTAAAGAAAATGCTAATCAGCGTCGATTTTTTAAAAATTTCAAGCATTGTCATTGGCTGCCTACCGTGTGGTGCAAGATTCGGCCGTTGCACCCAAGGCGACTTGTCCTGTTTACTTTACCTGGTGCGAGTTACGCATGAAAATCTTAATAAATCGGATTATCTTAGATTTTGAAATGCAGAATAAATCTCAAAAAAGGAAAGGGCGACTTTTCAGAATACATTAATGTGTGGCGCGGGCACGGCAGGCCCGATGACATGGACACTGTTCAACGCACCGAAACAAAGACGAAAGAATAGCTCATGGGAGTCCAAATCAACAGTTTTCTTTAAAGTCTAGTAACTTCCAAACGTTCGATGTTCCCATAAATATGTTCAATGTAACCTAGCAGTGAACAAACAAATCAGACACAGCAGAGTGGCACAAATGTGGGACGTTAACAAAAAATGGCGCGAGCCTCAATTTTTGCCCATTGCAGAGAAACAGTAAAATCTCACGGAATAAATTAAAAATCGTCAAAAATTAAATTGATCAAAGTAAGAGTCTTAAAGTAAAGATTTTATGTTTTAACTGTATCTCAATTAAAAATATTTTGCATAAAAACGCACAAGGTTATGGCCATTTGAAAAGTTTGTATTTCTGTGGTTTTAAGATAAAATTGACAATATTCGAGCTAATGTGGCACACTGTTTGAGTCAAGTAAGTAATGTCTGATGATCATAAACACAAGCATCTGTCGGCCAACAATGCTGTAGAAGCAATGATGTTGCCGCTGAACTATCGCAGCCGTTTTTGCGCCTCCGCCGCCCCGTCCCCGAGAAGGAGCAGTTGCTCGTGTTGTTAGGCGCCGTCACATTCCAACGTCTCGTCTTTTGCCTCGCTTCCTTGCAAACCGCTGTTCGTTCGTCACATGCGTGTGTTATGATGATGCCATTCTCTTCAGTCGAGTATGTAACATGAGATTAATAGTTTAAAACACGTTGGTACGTTCATTTTACAATATATTTTTATCGAATTTATTAATAATTTATTATTAATTTTGAACATCAAATTTCTGAATTACACGAACTGTACTCTACTGTACATGACCAATTTTCTCTATTTATAAAATAATAATAATAATAATAATAATAATAATAATAATAATAATAATAAATCACTGAATCAATGAAAAAAAGGATAAAAGTCCAAAACTTGAATAGACAATAAATTAAAAATATGTATTGAGTGCATTGAAACACAATAGAGTACATGTAATGAAGTTCCGAATGTTTGTGAAATATCACAAAGTGAAGACGCAATATTTAAAATGTTGAGTCATTTATTTCTTAGATTTCTTTAAACGTAATTGAATTGATTTTCTTCTTTTATCCTCTCTTTATTCAGTGTTTCAATTATTGTCGTAGTCAATAGAGAAAATGAGGGTAACTCCATCTTTTCCGCCTGACCACTAATCAATTGAATGAAAGTGTTGTGTGTTTAAGTTTCACTTCATCCATTCGGGACGTCAAGAGTTCGAGGCAATTGCGCTTCTCTTCTTGCTTGAAGCTCCCTCAGCTGAAAGAGACGAGTCAAATTTTAAGTGGAGCGATTTCCCTCCGCCCGGTGGCTGCGGAGTGTCTGCCCGGAAAGGGGTGTAATCTGCCGCCCCTTCCCGCCCCCTCCCAGGAAGGAACAGCTCCTCATTTCGTTTCGTCTCGGGGTCGCGGCAGGGGCCGCTCAGACGCGGCTGCGCGGGGGCAGCGACGAGGGGGCGTGGTGGGGGCGGGGAGGGGGCGGGGGGGTGACGGGGCAGCGCACGCGGGCGAGCAACAGGCGACACGGCGCGGTAACAAATTGACCTTCTTAGATCCGTCAGCCCCGCAATTTGTAAGCGGCCGCAGTGTCGGGGGTGGCGGCGGCGGCGGGGGTGGGGGAGGGGGTGGGGCGAGGACGGCGGCGCCCCGCGGCATTGTGGAGCGAAGCGGTCTGTCCCGTGGAACGGGAAGGGGGAGAAAGAGAGACGGAGAGAGGGTTGCCACCCCCCGGAGAGCGGTCTTTCCGTCTCGCCGCCACCCCCGCGCTCGCGGCTGCCTGCGTACAAATTGAGCGTTTCCGACGCGGCCGCCCTCCCGCCCCGCCCCGCCCCCTGCCGCTTCCACTGCGCACCCCTCGCCGCGCCCGCCCCTGCCCTCGCAGACAGCGCGCCTTCTGTCCTCCTCCCTCATCGACGCCGCGCAGCGCCGCCTCCACAGCTCCTTTCTTGTCGGCCGCGCGCCGCGCCACAGTTAGGCCTCATTCACAGTGCAAACTTGCACGTAAACGTAACGTATCCGCAAAACCTACAAATGAGTTACTAAGCGAGACCATTCACAATGCCTGGACGTAACCGTAGACGTAAGCCTGTAAACTTAAAATTTCACAAGTTCCAAGCTTTTACGTTAAGTTTACGTCGGAATTTTACCTAACACCAATCAGAGAGCAGTGTGGAAGGTCGATTTCAGGGTGTGTTGAGGTAGTTTGTGATTATGCCATTTTGTTATTGTAATGTAGAAAACTAGTTTGCGAACAGTTTTGATGCGTGTAGTGGATTCAAAGTAAGAATTTGGACAATTTTTATTTTGACTTTAACTTCCCATGGCGAATAACATATTTATGTTCGATGAATTACTCGTGAATTTGGTACAGTAGAATCCTTGTGTATACTATGAAAGAAATGATGTGTTGATATGGTGAAGGATTATGTGATTATGGAAGGTGGAATTATATAAACACAAATCGATAGAAATTTCCAAGAAAAAGCTAGAAAGTATGGTGGAAAGATCTTTCCACCGTGCTAGAAACGAATCGATCAGTTTCAGTACGTTGAATTCTAATTGTTTAAGGTCAAACTTATGTTCCAACTTACGTTCGTCATTGTCAATTCTTGTTTTTACGTGTAAAGTTTACGGCTAAGTTTACAGCATTATGTTACGTTTAAGTTAGCATTGTGAATGAGGCCTTATACAGCAGTTTGTCGTCTCAATCTGCCCCAACGTGGGGCCGCTTGCGGTTTGAGGTGCCGGCTGCGGTGCCAGGCAGTACGCTGCCGATGCAACTGCATTCATTAACGTACAACAGGAAACAAAGAAAGTATCATGTACTCTTTTTAAACCTTTTAAAATTTGAGTCTTATCGACTGCTAACATAATTAGCGACTAAGAGACATTTCAGTGCAGAGTACATTACAGGTATATACGTCACATTGCTCTACATAGTTAAGCATTAATTATTATATTTTAAAAGCACTAGCGAGTACTTTACATTTCCTTGCAAAGAAATAAAATGTTACAAACAACAATAAATTGCATTACAAAAGAATAACGTTGGATTTCTATTCCATATACTCGTAATAAATTATATGTGTTCACAAAAACTCTTTGAAAAAGTCACATTTGTGTCACAAAAACTGTGTTTGTTTGTGAAAGATTGTAATCCTATTTTTTCCCCCGGTCAAATGAAAGAGAATAATGATAGGTGTACCCGTGTAAACATTCTGTACTTTGTAAATCATTGTTTTGGATGTGAAAATACTTGTAGTGTCGTACGACGATGCAACTTAAAACGTTTCTGACCACCCTTCCTGCAAAGTGAGTACCCTCCAAAAATTAAATAGAACGTCCAATAAGGTATTGTGGTATAGATTATGAATTTTAAACGTAACTCCTGGCCCAAAATGCAACCATTAAACAAATTTTGTGAACCAGTTTACCAATTCGTTTTATGTCAAACAACCTGACAAAAATTAGAGCAGGATGCATTGCTTACCAATTAGGGACACAATGTCCATAATTGCGTATGTGCAGTATTGCATATGTTGCGCCCGTCATTGTATGCATATGTTAATTATTTGATATTTACCAACACTTGTTCGTTGACAACATATGATTATCTTCGATCCTCCTATTTGCACTAGAGGCCTATAACATTTATCCTGCTACCTGCCCCCTTTTTTCATTCCTTCGTACTAATAGGTATCTGCGTGTATATTTGGATAGATATAGTGTATCTACATATCTAGATAGATCTGTGTATACGAGTATCATCTAGATAGGTTGATGACAATATTTGTCATAATATCAAGCAATTTTATTTAGCGTTAATGCTCTCGTGAATTGAAAGAAGAGCTGTTACAGAACTTTACACATGTTCTCTCGTTATTCCAACTGCAATGTTGCCCAACCACGAACCGTTTCCCCACCTCCGTAGTCCCAGTTATCTGTGCTATTTCCGCTTCAATACACCGTCGGCTCTCTACCTCATTGACCACGCATCACCTCCGGCAAACACCCTCGGCTCCTGCTGCTACTGCAGCTGCAACTACGCTTCTTCCCATCATCTCGATCTTCTTTACCGGCGGAGATAGCTCAACGGCAAACCGTTGTTTCGGAAGCATCGTTGAACAGGACGTTCTAGGATACGCGTCCCGTCAATGTCGGATTTTTGACACTGGATGCAGACCAGTCCTGAAGAGAATTCTAGCGGACGGCTGCTCTGATCGGTTGTCTCACGTCGTTTCTCGGATCAATACAAGGCGAATGCCGGAGCGCTACCGTCAGAGCGCTACAAACGGATCATGGACCACGACCAATCTTTTCTTTCTCATCTTTGCCATCTCTTCTCCCGTTACGCATTAACACACACACACACACACACACACACACACATACTCGTCCTACAGTGTCACACATTTCAGGGGACCATCTAGTATCTTAGAAACTGTCCCGGGTGTGGAGGTGCAAGGGTTCATTAAGTCTTAGAATGTTGAGTGTAAGTAAATTAATTATAAGAAGGATAATGACAACTTCTATAATAATCAAATAGATATCACGAGTACATACATCGCCGGTTGCGTATTGAATGTAGTTTTACAACCAAACCTATTGCCACTGATTTTGTGAATTGTTAAAAAAATAATAAAACACCTTGTTCGGTATCTATTACAGTCCACATGTGTTCTACAACTTTCCAAAAAAATTCGATTTGATGATGTTTCGTCTCTTGCTAGCTCATGTGTTTGCAATAGTATCTCGTAAATTACGAGACGTGCCTAATGGGCTAAATGAATAGCAATATGATATACCCACAAACTATTCACAGAGAATGGTGGAATTTCATGCCCCAGATCTCTTGGTTTGCAAGTGCGAGTTTTTGTTTTCAGGTACCCTCTTCGTCTCTTTTCTCTGAATACCTGTGATTTCTGTCTTTATCTCTGACATTATACACTGAGCATGAGTACAAATTTCAACACTTGAATGCGTTTTGTTACACCCTTATCTTTTCTGTCTTTCAGAAATCTTGAGTGGAATTTGTGATAACAATAACGAAAAGGATGACGACAGGGGAATGAAAGGTAAGCTTGCCAATATCTTTGCTTTCTGCTTGTCGTAACTTGCTGTGTGGGAGGGCTGGTTGTGTGCTGTGTTGTGATTGGGGAGGGCCGTAGACTAACTCAATGGCGGTTTTGCCATAGCGTCAGAAGAACGCTTCATACGTTTAAACCTGAAATTTGAAAATTAAACCCTTCAAAAATCCTGATCGTAGATAAAAACGTGCGTTTGTCTTCTACCTGTGATCCTCGAAGTCATATTATGACCTTGCAGAGAATAATGTGAAGGCAATTTCGTGTTTAGATTTCCTGCATCGTCCTCTCTGTCTCAAAATATTGAGTCATTTTATACGACAGTGTAAATATGAGTAATATATCATGCATTAAAATTATCATTTTCAGCGTCTTCTGTTGACATATTTCGAGAGTGGATCTTATCAAAAATAGTTCGTAAAGAAATATAAACAAACGTAATATCACTACTCACATAATTTACCTTGAATACATTTTCAAATTTCGATTAAGATTTTAAAAAATTGACCGCTAAAAGAATAAAGATCCTACCGGAAGGGAAAAGCAGTTTTTCAGCTTGCAGCTATTGACAGATTTATTTGATGATATAAGATATTTTTATTACAAGGAGGTCCACGCCCGCATTTGGCCTTGCGAAATATGGTCAATATGCTAACGTTGACGCAGGAGACTACCCAGTATGGCGAACTCGATTAACCTTTTGGATTTCTCTAGCTGGGCAGTATTCCGTATTCTAGGCTTGCCTCGTTTCTATGACGTCAGTCACGTTTTTTGCCGACTTTTTGTGTCGACTTGCCCTCGACCAGAATGGAAGACAAACTGTGTTCAGTATTCAGTTATTCTGAAGTTATAACTAGAATTTGAATTTGGTTGTCATGACGTGAGAAATATTATCGAGTGCGGTAGGTAAACGACAACGCGTCTCGGTTAGAAAATTAGATCAATTTGCAAGCTTTTATTCAAGTTTTTCTTAAGGAACTTTGGCCATTGTTTATTTAATTTATTTGGTACGGTCATTGTGTTCATTTGAAAAAAAAGTTACCATTGAGAAATTGCATATTCTATTAAGAAATTCTTCACAAGTAAATTCTTAGTTCGTTATTCATATTTGGAACAACCATAATGAAGAATTTCGGAAATATTTATTAGACATTAAAAGTTCTGAATATCTCATGATTTATCCGCAACTTTTATTAAAATCCATTGTGGATTTTCATTCACTAATTATTACCACCTTTTTAAACTTTTTTATAATAATCTTTGCAATAATTTCCATTAAGCTGACTCAAAACCACGAAGTGTTTATTGGTATTTACACTGGACAAAGTCTAAAGTACGATTAATGAAATACTAAAGAGAAATTGCCAAGGAAACGAAGTTCTTCAAAGTTAACTACGTAAAAGGCAACGTTTGCATTCCGCGGTTAGGCAGAAGGCGACACCATTTTTTTAATCTACAATTTATGGATATACGAGAGACATTTGAATTCCGGTATCAACTCATTCGAGTTGGACATGTCCCCGCTTGTTGCCTCACATCCGTTGAAAATGTCGAACGAGTTGTCCAAACGTTAATTTCCTATCGCGGGGTGTATGTCAAATGGAGATGGAGTAAGATGCATATAAATATGTTGCTACTTGAACCGCCGCGTGGTGCATGTGGCTTTGGAAGCTACCGAGCTTTGGTGGTGAGTCAGAGGAAGGGAGAAAAAAAGAATGAATGAAGAAAACTTTCCGCTTCTATACTTCTTTGTGTAGAGTATCATTGCAAGCAAATGGACTTTTTAATTTTCATAATTGTGTAATATGAACGTTCTATTGCATTAAAATCCATCCTTATATTGAGAATGTCTAACAAAAATTCATGGCGAAATTTGAAATATTACGTAATGTGAAATTTTGTTACTATTAAAATTCATTCTTCAACTAAGAACATCAAACAAAACGAAAAAAATGACAACGGTATTACGTGATTTTCGAAACGAAACGATGATGATTTCTGATCCGTTTCGTTTTGCTACGTAACGAAATTGGAAACAACATTTTGGTTCCGCAATGTAATGAAAATGGAAAGGACATTTACGAACTTGATGAACGGGTTGATATTTTCCTATTCTTTCAAAACTTAAGGCGATAGAAATATAGTATATTGTCGTTTAAAACAAAATAAAATGATATTTTCATTTCGTTGGTTTAAAAAAACCTCGAGCTTGGGTACAAACCGAATTTTAATTGCAATTTCTTTTACATGCGCGCCTTACACGAATGATACAAATGGACATTTCGTCGGAATTTCTAATTGTTCTTTCTAAAAGTTGGTTAGAATGCAAATTATCATAGGTTTCACTGAAAATGATGAATTCTGAGTACTAAGAAGGTTCAAAGCTGTTCATGAACTGACCGGTCTAAATGTGTTTTGTTTGCTCGAATGCTAGTGATATAATATCCTATGTGGCGAGGCTTGGGGCGATTTTCTTTCTTTTTTCTCTTTTCTTTCTTTTTGCGGCGGCGGGGCATCAATGAATACCCCTTCATTTGACAAAGAAAAGGACTGGAGTACGAAACCCATGTGACGTACATGTTATGTAAGGAAACGTACAACAGCATTCGCATAATTGTGCTAATCAAATTTTAGCGCGCCATTCTAGATACGAGACTTTCAAATAGTCTTTTTTTTTGTGATGAAGGCGAACGATAACCATGTTCCCATGCCACTTTCTAGCACCGCTCTTCCTTCTAACTGCGAAGTCGTGTGCATGCCAGCGGAGCCTGAACAGGAGGCTCGGAGCGTCGGAAGGCCCCGAGGATGGCGGGGACGGCGAGGACGGCAAGAACGGCGAACACGCCTAGCTCTGGAATTGTGGAGCCCAATTGGCTCGCTAGGAGAGCGTGGCGGCGGTGCCGTAACGGCCGATCGAGGCGGCTTCAACGCGCGAAGCGGCGCCGCGACCACTGCAATTAATGCGATTGCGTAGGATGAAGGAAACGCACGCCCGCCCGCCCGCCACGCCGCACAGTGGTCCCGAACGGGTCAAAAGAGCACGCATGCGCTGTTTTTAATTTATTATTATTATTATTATTATTATTATTATTATTATTATTATTATTATTATTATTACTGTTATTATTATTATTATTATTATTATTATTATTATTATTATTATTATTATTTTATTATTATTATTATTATTAGGCCGTCTCGGACCACGAAGACATGCCTTACATTGGCAAGTACATATGATTCATCAGGGATCAGCATTAGGGTAAAACCGATTTTTATCCCCCAGGGTTGTTGGTCCTGGGGGGATGGAAGATGAAATGTTGATGATGATGATGATGACGACGACGACGGATGAAAGGACGACGCACACATACAGCCATACACAAACACACCCATGCCCGAGCCGGGACGCAAACCCGCGATCCTTCCGTCCGAGATCGCCACCGCACTGCTGCCTTATTATTATTATTATTATTATTATTATTATTATTATTATTATTATTATTACTTAAAAATCTATGACCTGCTATGGGGAGAGGTGCAATCCGTTCGTTTTCTTGAGCTCTGTGTTCCACATATGATGTTCAATTATGAATACAGGCAGCAACGCGCATTTTTGGCAAGAATTGATCAGAAAATGTTCGCCTTTGAGTAATAAAAACTACTATACAGGAGTTTTGGTTCTCTCTTTCCCCTTATTTATTTGAAACCGATAATTTAGTTTTTCTGTGAAAATTGTGTGAAGTTGTCACTTCTTTGGATTTGATGTGTAGTGAGTTTTGATCCTGGACACGTCAACGACTCGATTTATTTGAAACCGACAATTTAGATTTTCTATGTGATGGCCTACATCGTTCTTGCAGGGACTCGGAATAGAACCCATTACGCGGAGCCGAAGACTCCCGAGTTCGAGTCTCTCTGGGAGGCATGGGTATTTTCACCTAGTGATTGTGGCTAGGTTGACTTTTCATACCACGTAACTAAATTCCACCTGGAATCATTTATCTCTCAACATCATTCACAACTCTTGGTCTAAACGGAAAGTGAAAAGATTGAATCCCGAAATATTTGTTTTATTTCGTGAGTTAGCTTTAAGTGAATGCTATGAAGCTAGATCAAAAAGCCTTTAAGCCACATCGGAGCCTTCGTTTGGTATTATATCCGTAATTCAATTCAAATCCAGATTCTGTGATGTGAACGTAGATATGCAGCTGTGAAATGATTGATGAGATGAATAGTTGAGATGGATTATGAAATATATAATGAGATGGCTTTACCTTCCACACCATAACCGCAAGGTGAAAACAGCAACTGCTTTCGCACGGACTGATTCTACACTATTTTCTTACATTCTGCCACATATCTAAATATGTGTGTAATAGATTTTGAATCTAGCGTCAAAATTTAGTTGCGGCAGTCCTTACATATCAATAGTGATTCTTAGTTTTGGGACCCACAATAATATGTCTGTGGCCATCTAAACTTGTATTTGAAATTGAACGTTATTTTTAGTTTTACTTAAAATGGCGCAATTTTGGCAGGTGAATGAGGTTGATGCTCAAGAAATGACCACATTTTTCAGCTCGAGAGACTTGCGTCTTGGCGAAATAGTCATGACAGTAATTTATAGTTATTAAAAATGAAAGTTTATTGAAATGTACATGTAGCAACGTATAATTATGTACTTCAAGAACCTATTTCAATCACATATATTGAAAGAAAAGATTTCCAAATGTTCGTGAACAATTGCTACATTTGCTATGTTCTTTTATAAAACTTACTACATAAATATTTCAAAGATTTTCAATCATGCACGATGTTTTACGTATCATTGCGTTATGATCTGAAGCACTGTTCTGCGTTCTATCTCCCAGCTGCATGAGTATGTGCCCCGTATAGACACGCGATTCAATTTTATGCGAACCACAAAGAAATCGCAGGCATATAAACAGCGCAATTTCGACCTTTTGTATATTTCCGGTTTTACTAGTTGCAATTTGCATCTAATTGAGACCCGGGAAAGAGCCATACGGCGAGCAAACGAGCAGAAAATATTGCGTAGTTCTCTATCTCGACGAAATAATAAAATCGAACCTACCTACGAGGAGATAGATTTAAATTTTAACCGTGAGATTGCATTCAAAGAAAGTCAGGTTGTAATATCTGAAGATCATATCTTGAAATATTCGTATTCGTTTGGTTAGGTAATGGAGTCCCGTAGCTTTGGCATATCTCTGGCACCATCTCGCACCAGAAGTGGACAATAATACTGTCTTTCATCGCGTAGATGAATTACTCATCCGAAAATTTACGGTCAGGTTCCTGACAGTAGTATTTTTTAATAATTGCGCCCACAACACCTCGTAATCTTGATGTGGTTTGGTGAGGCCATTAAGACTGTAAATTTGAATTATGTACCTGTCTTCTTAATATCGTTTAGATAATCATAACGAAATAATTCAATAGCGGTCAAGGAACACGAGTAAGTAAGCCACTCTAAACAAGCTTCGTATTAAGACCGACAGTCATTCTAACCACCAACAGCATTTATGTGGAATTGCTTGCGTAAAGTGCCCTAGACATTACTCGAAGTGTAGTATTATTGTTGACTTCACAGTATTTTTTTTTACTCGATAACGAATCCTGAAAGCTGACAAATTTTCGTCTTATTTCTACTTAGTAATTTCTAGCTAGTACTTTCGTCTTCTTTCTAGCTTATTTTTACATATTGCGTTATAAATTACAGTATACAGTACAAATTCAAATTATTGCAAGCTAGCTAATAGGGACAACTAATATTTATTCTCATGATGAAGCTATAAATGATGAGTTCCTGATGTAGTTCCCTCATAAACAGCCAGGTATCCAATTTCTGAACTTTTGTATCACATCGCCATTGTTTCATTTACTGAGTATACTACTCTATTTTTCTGGCATTATCAATGTGATGTGTTTCAAAATACAAGACTCATGTTTGCAACGTTTCATCTATTTTTTTCACTGCGGCAGTGGTCTCACCGCAACAAACCACAAATGAACAAGAGTGAGATGTTATTGTAGGCCGTCCAAATATAACTAACACGCATTGTATAATTTGTGTGATGTGATGGGAAAACACGATTAAAGACAGATCGGATTCGTTTCGTTTCTTTGTACATTTTTATGCACAATAAATCTATATTGGTTTAGGTTTAAACTTTATAGGTTAGTCATAGGACATAAATTATTGCACTAATATGGTTTACTATTTGAGACAAAATAATACGGAAACCAACAAAATCAATCCGCCGTATTTAAATCACTAGGACATACTTTTGTCTAAATTAATTTTATAGAGTCGTCTAGTCTGCATAAGAGTCTTTGACAATTTATCTAAGAAAGGAAATTCGAGTGCCGACGGCGAGAAATAGGTTCGAGTCCCGACGATGGCAGAATTTTCGACACTAGTTTGCAGCTAGGTCGAATTCAGTCGCTGTCTGGAGGAGAATTCTAACGGCCGGCTTCTCTGATCAGTAGTTTCCCGTGGTTTTTCCGATCAACACCAGGCGAATGTCAAAGCAGTACCCTAATAATCGGGCCACGGACCGCGCGCGATCTTTCCTTCCTCTTCCTTCTCCTATCTTCACCTCTTACACACATACACTAACATGCACAACACTACCGCACATACCGGGAGACAGGTCGAGGGCTCGGAGCTTGTCCCGGCTGGGGCTGTGCCCCGCTTTGGGCAGATAGTGGGTTGGGGAAAACCCTACTAGTCGAGAGTATGTCGGCGCCGGATCTCGCCATCCAGCGGAGAAGATCACCGCCAACTCCAGATGCGAGAACATGCACTACACTTACGGGACTAACCAATCCGTCTGTGAAACACCACTTACGGGACTAATGAATCAATCACTCAATCATTGAAACACCGCCACCTCCGGGTTATAATATGCAGCACACTCACGAAAAGAATGACCAAAGTAGATGGCGCGCCCGCAAACAAAGTGTTGACTCTCTCACTCGCGATACGATGTGCGAAAACTGCGTAATGTGGAGCGCGTGCATTCCGGGCCGAAGGATCCGATGAAGCGCGACGCGGCGCCGACACGAACGCGGCCGACGTGAGTGATAGCCCGCTCCAGGTTTCGGGGAGGTTCGGGGAGGGCGAAGGTGTGACGGTCGGGAGTGAGGAGGAGAGGGGCCTCCTATGGCTGGGAGCGGCCGGCGGTTTCCAAGAACTTTCCACGGGGACGTCGGAGGGGGAGGAGACGGGAGGGATGTCGTTGCTTACAATTCGCACAGCGTAGGCGTCGGCCGTTGCTGAAATTTCTCTCGGGCCACGCAGCCGTCTTGACCAACAGGCCCGCGCAGCTTAATGCCGTCTTAGCGTGAGTCTCTTACGAACTCATGTGCACCATGACTCCCAGAAAAAGATAATAAAGAAAGAGATGATAAAGAAAATAATTAGTCAAAAATATTTTCATAATTTAAACAAAGAAATAACGGAAAACGAATATAATATAGTTTTGATAGTTTGATAGCTTTTTGTATTAGCACTTGGTTATTTTAAAATTGATAAATATTTTTTACTATTTCTGCCCCCAAACGACCTTTAAATTACACACCATTGACTATTATTAGACACCCTGGGTTTCCAAACTTATCATCCTTCGATGTAAACATTGCTTACAGAATAAAAACCATTAAAAAATATGCATTTTGCGGTTCCATACCACGGAGCAAACCTTACAAAATATTTATATACTATATGGTAAGCAATGCAGCTTCTAAAATATTGTGTTTGGATAACAGCGTGAAAATAAAAATATAGTCCTCGTGCCCATCCTCTCCCTCTTTGTTTGCGGAACGTCGATTGATTTTTTCGTGTTTCCGGCGCGACAACTGGTCGTTAGTGCCGTAAGAGTAGTGCATCCTTAACACGGCAGATGGCGGGGATCTGTGATTATCCGCTGATTGGCAAATCCAGCGCCGACCTACACATTGGCCTCCTAGTTTTCCCGCAACCAGGTATCTCCCACCAGTGGGGCACCGGCCCAGCCGGAACAAACTCTTTAAGTTCTTCACTGGCCTCGCGATATGTGTGGTAATGTAATGTGTGTGTGTGTGTGTGTGTGTGTGAGCGTGTGCGTGTAAAGGGTGCGGTAAAGGATAAGAAAGGGGAAGGAAAGATCGCGCGCGGTCCATGTCCCATGTGTTAGGGTACTTCTTCAGCATTCACCTGTTGTGAAGCGGAGAAACCACGGAAAACTACCGATCAGTGCAGCCGACCGCTAAATTCTCGTCGAGACAGCGGCTGAATCCATCCTAGCTCTATAGCTAGTGTCGAAAATCTCGCCACCGTTGGGACACGAATCGTAGGACCTCCCGGTCAGAGCCACTGGAGTGACCTGAGGTTATGCCTTGAGCCACCTCAGCCGGTGCGGGGCGTGGATCGCCCGGCAGCCCCCCCAATCAGGCATGCCGTGCGCGCCTCGGCGACGACCTCACGCTTCACCGCGCATCACGGCGGCGGCGGCAATGGCCGGCGGCGCGATCTCTTTCTTTCTTTCTTTCCTTCTGTCTTTGTATGTTTGTTTCGTGCGCTGAGGCGCGCGGTTTGATGGCGCTTGTTCGTTCCAAACACCGCATCGCGACTCTCGTCGCGCACGTTGGTTAAACCTTTGCCGTGAAGATCGGCGGCGATGAGGTCGTAAATTAGGAACAAAATGGGGGAAAGAATCAACGGTTGATGTTCTAGAATTGGTGATATTTTCGCGCGACGACCGCGTTCAAACGGGTTCGTCGCCCAGGTTGCGCGAGTTCGCGGGAATAGCCACGCTCAGTACTCAAATACCGACCGTGCAGGTCTATGATTCGTAGGGACTAGTTCAGTACTGTGTCTGCTTCGGATGGCGATGTACGTAGTTCTTAAACAGTTAGCTTACATTTACATTTGTCTTTTCTTAATTTTACTTCGTTTTGAGTTTTAAATTACAATCACAAATGTGAAAATATTTCATTGTGTTAAAAAGTGAATTTTGCCGCTTGTTGATTGTATTAAACCAGCTATAAAAATATATGACAAATCATCTTATAATGTGGGAAATAGTATCATTATATTAGTTTAGTACTTTCATTAGTTTTCTCAAAAATTGCAGAAATCGTACTAGACACGTCTTAATTTGTATCTTATTAATAAAAATGGATGTTTTCAGTTACCTACAGACGAGTGTAGATTTTTCCTATCTAAACAGTAAAATAAAATTTACGAAGATGTAAGTTTGTGAAATGTTTATTGACCTTCGGGTTACGAATATTTATTTACTGGGTGCATCCTCAATTGATCTTCGGCTTAATTTTTCATAGGGGCCTTTTGTGCTATTGTTGCACTGAACTCTTTTTTTTTGTACTTCTGAACTCTTGTAATACTTTTTTGCATGCGTTTTCTCTCTGCACGTTGTGTTGCGTGTGAGTGTGCATGCGTGTTTGCAGCGAGTGTCTCTTTGTGCGGAAGCACACCCAGCGACGCATGTTTCGGCGGCGTGCGAAAGGTGCAGACGCAGCAAGCAAGTCTGCGTGTGGAACTCCAGTCGCCTCTGCACGTTCAAACGTGCCGAAAAGGCCATGTGATGAATTTTTTGTTTCGATATTTCATTCCTAGTGAGAGGCATATCCATTCGTCGCTCGGAATATTGTTCGTTATTTTTTGGTGGAGGAAGGGATTATGCAGAAATTCAGGTCACGAAGTACAATTCATGTTGCTATGTTGGGAAGGCATTGGTTTACTGTAACCTGTATGAGAATGTGGGAAGTATTGTCGCTCAGATCGGTGTTGTAAAATTTGGATGTTCCTAGTAGTTGGTAAACAACGTATGATTTCATTTGGTTTGTTTTTTAATTATGTGTATTTAATGAATTTAATAAAGAAATACTGATAAATATTCTTGAAGTTCTCATTAATATATTTTCCTTCGACAATATGTTGAGTAAGGCAGAAATTTTATTTTATGAAGACAGATAATAATATTTGAAATTTAGTTGCATTGGAAAACGTGTTTTGAGATATCTCATTTCTATTTTGGAAATCTACAATCTGGATTGTTTATTAGAAGTCGTTCGAAATATCAGAAAGGTTTTAGTCAATAAAGAAACTGGACTCTTTTTAAGATGTCTAGAGATTACTACTTCTACTTCATTTGTAGGAACGTTCTTGGAATTTAAATGTGTTACGAATATTGTGAACTCGCAAACGTAGTGGAGTTATTCCTGTAAGGAATTTCCTGCTTTTTCCACAGCGAAGAATCGTTTTGAAATTAATATGATGTATTTTTTTAAATATATTTGTGTCTGCTCCACCTAGAGGTTCTACAGAATTGTGAAAGTATGCAGATAACATGAGGCAAAAAATCCGAAGTTGATTACGAAATGATGTAGTATAAGCACTGAAGGTAGGTATTCAATGTTAACACGGATAAATCCCATATATTATCCTGGACGGTCAGATCTGTTGATGATGGCTAAATTATCTAAGGCCGCTAATAATTTAATAAAAGCGTTGGTAAAGAGGTCGCATTGAACTATGTATTCGCAATCCCAAATCGTTGTAATTCGGCAAATGTAGAGATGTGAACTTATTTGTTGAAACGTATTTTTTAGCGTTTTAAGTAGATGCATTTTGTTGTTTTTAAGAAGTATCTAAATTGCTTTTAAGTAACCTAAAATAATGAAACGCTGTTAATTATTAAACTGCCTTTCTCGTGTAACGTCAGGTCTTGGTCCATTAGATTGGCGATTATACCTAAGTTTGCAATCAAACCTAAAAATGTAAAAGACGAATTTGTATTGATAGTCTGCTAGTAACTTTTTATGTGCGAGGATAGGCGAGGAGAGACGAGCCCGACTACTATATTGTGTTTAAAATATAATTTTATTTTGAAATTGCATAGCACCCATAAACAATTTTATTCTCAAAATGCTTGCCGACAGTTCTACGCTAAGCGAGGGCGACAATAATTCTCGATTCCAGCAAGTCAAGAAGCAACGTAAAAGAGGATTTATATCGCAAATGTTTCGTCTGACAAAGGAGGGTTTATGTCAAACGTTTTGTAAAACTCCTTAGTTCCTTTGAATGATAACTCAAAATATATAACCAGAAATTTATAAACCAAAACGAACAACTAAAAAAACCCAAAGTAATAATAAAAAAATCACAGAAAGTAATTCATACAAAGTAATGTGGTGTTGTTATAATATTGCTTTATATGAATTGGACATACAATTGATGTATTTGTATGTATTTTAAATGTATTGTTAATGATGTAGAGTAATAATGTTAGGTGGTAGATGTGGTTTATATATACTTTTGTTTTCACTCAAACGCTCTGAGGAGGTCTGCAAATCATCAGACAAAATCTTTGTGACAATTTCTTATTTGGATTCGTGTCCTGGCTTGCTGGAATCTCTAATAAAACCTTTAAACATATACCTATGCTGGTGTCACTATTACGGGGCAGTTGAATAAATCAGGAAGCCTTTATGTTTAACTTTATAAACCATAGAGAAACATTGTTTATTATCTTCTGAAGTTCTATCATCAAGAGGTGATCCATAGCATTTATAATGGGAAAACAAATCATAGAAAATTTATATTTAAATTTATGTCTTCTAAGGCCTTTCCCTATTGACCCACACTTCCCAGTATTTACATTAATTCTCAAGACGCGAAGCTTCCTCGTAGAGAAAAAAAACACATTCGTAGGTGATTGAGACTTAGTCTCTTGCAGGGTACGCATGTGGGAATGGTCTTTACTATTCTTTTATACATATCGCGCTTAGGCGCTGTAGCTCGCGTTTGCCAAGGGCACCTTGGACATAAGCCTCTTAACCTCTGGCGCATCGGCTTACAAAGATACTGCACATTTAATTTTATACTGCACATTTACGTAGACATTTGTATAGCGATTAAGGCGCTTTTCTTATATAATTCCACTCTATATACAATTAATTCTTAAACTAACTTACAGTCTAGTAACCCTTCAACCGGGTTACTTACTAGTATATACAGCAAAGCGCTGTTAAGTCAAGTCCGAGTGTATAAAGTCTGATGCCATGGTAGCCAATACTATATTTAGGCAAAGGTGACACATTCGAGGACCGGTTAAAACGGCTCAGGGCATCAATAGATTTCCGGCAGTGATTCTGAGCGGGAGGTCCTAGTGTTAAAGACCCGACGGTGACAGGATTTTCAGCACTAGTTAGATACCTACGACGACTTTACCCGCTCTCTGGAGGAGAATTGTCGCTGCCGGCTGCTCTGATCGGTAGTTTTCCGTGGTTTCTTCATTCAACACCAAGCGAATGTCTGAGTAGTACCCTAACAAACGGGCCACGGATCATCCGTGATAATTGCTTCCACTTCCTTCTCCTATCCCTACCCCAATCACACACGCACACATACACATACACATTTACTTGCAATTATTTACCAAACAAATCGTAATACCAGTCGGGAGAGCTTAAAGCTTGTTCCGGCTGTGTGTGTGTGTGCTGAAGGGAGATACTTGGATGGGAAACATCGCAAGCTGACGTATAGGTCGGCGACGGATCTCACCATCAACCTGGAGAAGAACACCGCCACCTCCCGAGATAAAAACGCGCGGTACACTTACGGGACTAATAACCATAGCAGTTCCATAAGCACACGGAAACACGAAATAATGAATCAATCAATCGATCACCCTGGTAATTCGCCCCGGGCTTAGACTCAATACTTGTCAAAAGTGATCCAGCTGCTTAGCCTGGGTGGATACTGAATCTTCTTTCTTACTCGTCGTATGATGTCAACTGTTCCGTCAGCAGTGACACCCTGAGTATGAGACTATAGTCACAACATCAAGTATGAGAAATACCGGATTAACAAAATCAAATGTATGAATTTTCAGTCAAAATCTAATCAGTTTCGCTGTTCTTATATTTTTCCCGAGTTTCGTGGTGTCTAGCGAAACCATTGACATGTCCCATACGGCCTAGAGACGACGTAGTTTTCCTTGAATTTATGCGTATATTCGAAATTAGTAATAGAGTTAAGGAATAATTGCATTCTACGTGCGTTGAAGGAATGATGAAATACGTGAAGAGGAAGAATGTGATACCAAGTGAAGCCCCCTCCTTACGTCGTCGTAGCGTCGTCCAAGTCGGCGTCCCGCGGCAGCTGCGCCGCGCCCCGTTTTCCACGCCACACGCCGGCTTTCCCTCGCCTCTCCGCGTTGCTCTACACCCTTGTCAATACAAACAATTCTTTTTTTTAATTGGTTATTTAGGGTCGCATCAACATCTTAGGTCATTAGCGACCACTATTGTTGTTAAGGGTATGGTAACTATGTGGATGAAACGATATGGTGGTGATAAGGGTGAAAGGACGAACACAAATACAACCATGCCCGAGGCGGGACTCGAACCCGCGACCCTTCGGTCCGAGATCACTACGACACTACTGCCTTAGCGATCTTATCCCGACGAAACTATTCTTATTTAACGTTATGACCGAGCAGAGAGATACACCCGTGTAATTCAATCACGTAGAATATCAAGTAATTCTTAATTTTATTCTCTATTGAGAAAACTTCACATTAAAAATGTTTTGTAAGTATATATGACCCCGCGGCAGCTGCGCCGCGCCCCGTTTTCCACGCCACGCGCCGGCTTTCCCTCGCCTCAGAGCCGGTCGCCGCGTCGCCGCGCTCGCGCACTTTCCGCCAACGATATTTGCATGCCGGCGAGCGGGAAGGGCGCGGGCAGGGTTGTGTCACCTGTCGAACTTCTGGTCTTCCGTACGACAATAATTGGCACGGAAACTGGGATGAGAGGGAGAGAAATACGGGCTTTGGTATGGGTTTGGACAGCGAAAATTAACTTATAAAATTGTAATTAATGTAAAGAAGTTGACGGTTACCGATGCATAACATATGTCCCGTAAGTTCAGTTATGTAACATGTGCGTCGTATACATTTACACGGAATTGCGTCTAATGTGGTTATTAGTTGCTTGAAAAATGTTTTTTTTTTATAATGAATTGTCTGAATGGTCTTAAAGATCACATTCCTAATGATTTTCCTCTGAGATTCCAAGGATAATCCCACGATATTTTTAAAATAATCATCCATATCTTACCAGGAAACTAGTCACTAAGTTTATGTTAACTAGTCACGAAGTCGCAATGTAGTACATATCAGCCATAAAACCCAACCTTATCCGTTAATACATATTATCATTTAATATGATATTTTCCGATTTTGACAACGTTCTGCGTGAGGTGTTAACATTTAATAGTTACAGAATTATTGTCTATTAATAAAACAATTGACTGGAATCATCGTTTATTTTGTAATATTTTTATCTGTTATAGAAATGCTCATGCACATTTTGCATTAATTATGATAAGAAGCTTCTTTACTGTCCAGAGGCAACAGGAAAGCATCTCAGCTTTAGTTTAGTTTAATTAAAAAGCAATCTAATGAAGGTTGTATCTGTGAAAACTGTCAAATCACATATGCATTCCAAGGCAGTTATTCGCTTGGTTAACACCGCACAATCCTTTACTCATTTTAAACACTACATATATTTGTAATAACAAAGAAGTTACCATCACGGGTGATGGTGAGCCTACAACCAAGGCGTTAAGGTCATCCGTACCGATGATGGTCGCGAATACGATCCCTGCAAGGTACCAGAATTTTGCGTCATGTGTTGAACATCAGTGAAGTTGTGACGTGATTGTTATATGGAACGATTTGGGATTGTGAAACAAATTTGATTCTGTTCTATTCGTTACTTCATTTTCTGCGTGAGTGGATTGGAAGGTAACTTCTTGAAAACCAACTAAATAAACTTCCATCAGCTACCATGGACTTCTGATTTAGAATCTTTCGTAGATTAGAGTTTAAATTATCGCTTCTAGTTTGATTTCATTTAATGTCAATGATATTCAAATAATGTGAAAGAACAACTCTTCGAAAAATGTTAAATTTGAAGTGTCCGTCAATCATATTATTAATTTTTATTGGTGTATGTTATTTATATATAAATAATTAAAGAATATTAAATGTTTATTTATTATTTGTTTATTTAATAATCATCAGGTTTCGTCGTTTCATATCTTGCGGCTTTTCGGGCAGGCGATATTACCCCTCGTTTTATGTTTTTTTTTTATTTTTCGTAAAGCATGCATTCCTCGTTGTGTTGATTCCCAGACGAGATAAACGCATTCAAGAGTGACGCTGTAATGTTCGAAATGGAAGAAAACACATTAAGAAGAAGTGTTAGGTTAGCAAGCCTGAATAGTACAACAAAACAAACGGTCTTTATTAATACATTTTTTAAACAAATCTGTCCCCTCACGTATATCAGTGAATCCTATTCAAGGAGCTGGCTTTATAGGGCATCATGGCTCGAAAAATGCTGGGGGCGAAGCTGGTGACATTTTATCCCTTGGTCCATTTGCTCTCCGTCACACCTCCACTATGAAAACCTAGTCCTCCAGAAACTGGACTTGAAGTATTACGCGTGATCCCGGTATGAACTCGCGTGGCCCGTTTCCGCCTTAGACAGTGGCTCTAGAAGCACTATTTTCGATAGGTCTGATATAGCACCACAAAGACACAGTTGAACATCTCCACAGTACTGCATTCGCATCATGAATCACGCAGCGCGTTTTTATATTATTGTTTTTCGCTTCCTTGAGAAATTGGGGGTGGCAGCGTGGGGCGTGCATGCGTCTGCGCGTGAGGGCGAGCGTTTCGCGTCCGCAGCGCTATCGCCGCCCCCACCCCCCGTTATCGAAGGGCCCACTCGCGCCTTTGTTTATCTTCCTTGGTTCGTTGCTGCGTGACGACCCGTATCGGCGCCGCTGCTGGCGCTCCCGCGAGGAGACGTTCTTGGCAGACGGACCGACGCGGCGGCGCGGCGTTGGACCGTGCTGGCGGCGGCTGTGTGGTGGTGCCGGTCGCGGCGGCGAACAGGGTGACCACCTTTTTCTTCTACGTTCACCTGCGGATTTTTTTAAATAATTGTTTTCGTAGATTAGCGTTGATTTATTTTATATACCACGGAAGGAATTGAAAAAAAAATTGTTAAATTTAGCTTATGCTATTTATGTTATTACCGTAAGGGCTGACTTGTCGGCTAGAATCTATATTTGGCCCATATCTAGACCCCCCAGTATATATAGACTCCCCAGGGTCTAGAAAATGGTGTGCTTGGTATATATAAGGGGTCGGGAATTAAGTTTCGTGGTGTCGGGTTTGAACTGTGTACTTTGGAGGATTAAAACCACAAGTTTTGAAGCGTGTAAAAATTTAGATTTGATTGCCTTTTGATTCAAAACAATTGACTATGGAGCGTGCGTCACGGATTATGGGATATTGGGACCATTATTTTCGTTGTGATTGTCCGTTCCTAGCATTTTTAATCGAAACAGAGAAGAATAGTTTTGATGGATAGTTGATACGTAATGATGATATTACTTGAGTGTCAATGGAGAGTAGTGGATTGGAAGACAGGGGAAACGGGAGAACACCAAGAAAACCTTTCCCGAACTCGCTTTGTCCACCATAAATTCCACATGGATTCGCCGGGATTTGAATAATAGTCCTAGTGGTGGAAGATGTGCGGTGTCAATACTACAGCGCGGGTCGCTGGAGCATAGGCCCGGCCAATGGAGCTTGAGTTTCGAACGGGCGTGCAAGGAGCCCGGGGCTCCGAGCGGGGGGTACGGAGGCCGTGGCCTGAAGAGCTGTGTCCCCCGCTTGAGATTCAGAGCGCAGGTGCGAATCTTTTGTCTCGGAGAATGAGAATCGGGGCGTGTTGTTCGGAGAGCGGGACACGCGGTTGCGAATTGACAATTTTATCCAAGAGGGCACTCAAAACTGCAAGGGAGGACGAAACTACGAATTGAGGACCGAAACGACGACTTCACTTACGCAGCACAGCAGTCTGAATAAATATCTGCGAATGCTCATGGGCACTCCTTTCCAGTTTCTTGATTTAGCTTCCTTGATTTGACGATATCAAAGTGAGGATATTTTAAATAGGGCACCTAGATGGGGTGCCTTCTTTATGAAATAATATTTATGAATAAATATTTGTGTGGAAGTAATAAATAAAACACATTAATCGGGGGACACGCAGAGAAAAAAAATTATTATTTTTTTCGGCAGGGGATACGAGTCTCCAGGGAGAACGATCCTCAGCACTCCCGACCCCGTCAAATCGCACTCCGCGAGGTCACGACGCTTGAGGGTTGATGCATGAGGTTTCAGTGCAGTGGTCGGAGCGTGGGGCCAGAATAGGAGATGCTTCTCTGCTCGCTATCCTCCCTGTGCGTGGCAAGGGGTGGGAGCGTGGACATGGGAGCGTGCGGCCCGGAGCGTCGCGGTCGTGCGCGCGAGCGGTGCGTCTCTCGCAGTCAATGGAGGCGAGCGTGCCGCCGTGTCGTGACATACTTTAGTTTATTCTTAGGAGCCGTATTTTTAGGAGAGTCGGTGAAGCTCGTGGTGCTCGTCCGCGCCGGACGCACCCGCCGCCACCGTCGCCGTCGCCTCCGTCGCCGTCGCCACCGCCGCCGCTGTCGTAGATTCCGAAGCCGCCCCCGCGTCTCCGCCTCCGCCACCCCTCTGCCTCTTCCTCGGCCTACGCCTGCGACACCGCCTCCGCCTTCGCCTCTGCCTCCGACACCGCCCCCGACGCCGCCTCCAACACCGCCTCCCCTCCGCCTCCGCCTCCGCCTCTGCCTCGCCTCCGCTCTCCCTGCCCGCCCCCGACGCGCCTTCAACGCGCCTCCACCTCCGCCTCTGCCTCTGCCTCTGCCTCCGTCTCTGCCTCCGCCTCTTCCTCGGCCACACGTCTGCCTCTTCCTCGGCCTCTACCTGGGTCTCTGCTTCTGCCTCCAATTCCGCCTCCGTTACCGCCTCCGTTGCTGCCTCCACCGCCGTCACCAGCGCTACCTCCGTCTCTGCTACCTCCTCCATTTCCTCCGTCGCCGCCACCACTGACGTAGCTTTCAAATCTCACGCCTCAGCGTCGATGAGTAAAGTGGAGGAGAACGTCTTCCATATTGGCGCGAGAGTAGTTATTAAGCCCCAAATTTTGAGTCCCTACAAGTTTGAAATTAGAATTTCCCCCAAAAATGTTTTTATAGGTTCTAAAAATTGACATATGGTATGAAGGTTTTCTTGAGAATGAATATAAAACACTAAACCGGTTAATACTTATACTTTTGAGCATTTAATGTCGTAAGTGAAATCAAGTCATTAATGTTACTGAACAAAGAGATAATTTAATTTTTCAGAGGAAAGTCTCTTGTGCGTCTCATCAAAATCTGCTTTAATGCGTAATATGTGCAGTCGGGATCACACCCTGTAAAAGGTGCAAACTTCATTTCGGCGATTTCCATTCAATTTCAAGGCGCGCTACTTCATACATCCGAACAGAAAGATCACAATCGACCCATACATTCTTATTCTGTAATCGATGGTTACTTGAAACAGTAGGGTTTTTAAAACAAATTTGGGTTAATTTGATTTTAGGAATTATAGTTGTGTAGCGTGTGTTATGCATTTTATATATTCTCCTTAACGTTAACTGTATAAGCAGTTATTTTATTTTTAAACTGAATTAAATATGTGCATCCAGTGAAGTATTTTTTCTTACATTTATGTTTTAAATGTATTTTAGGAAGCTTTTCATCAATATGGTTTTATATTGTTTTTTTTAAATGTAACCCAAAACGTTTTCCACCCATCAAATACATAATATTTACAAAAATAAATCTCGATAACATTGGTACTGCTGAGGTAGTTACACTAACACTTTGTTATGTCATCACGTATTTTATTTAAATACTTAATATCTTCTTCATATTAAAATTCGAGAGTATCCTTCTGAAGTTATCAAGTTTGTGCAGTATTCAATTTCCAGAGACATGCAGGTTCGATTTATACGTAATATTTCAGCAAACGTGGTTTCTATTACAATGTTTCAAAATTTCTACAGCTGGCTGGCATCGTTTGGCTTTCGAAAAGCGAACGGAAAATTTATCTCCCTTGCGGAGATGGAGCCGTTCACATACCATAATCCATTTACTTGAAATTGACCCATCAATCAATCTACTAGAGCAGCCTTGAAATAGGTTGTCAGGATTGGCGTTTTATGAATCTCGTTCTTTTGTTAATCATCTCAACCTAGTTCTACTTTATGGAAGGTTGTATACACTATTTTCAATATTTTTTTCAATTTGCAAGTAGGCTTCTAAAAATATGCACGTTGTCCTCACGAGCGATCTTATTTGGTCAGTTTGTTCCGCTACTGGGCGAGTTCCTCCTGCACGTTAAAATGATCGAGATAATACATGGAACATCTGCGCTTCTATCAATACCTACAAACAAGAATTATTGAGATGTCTGTTTTCCTACCGATACTGAATAACAATTTCCTTGAATAAGTAGTCAATGTTTAGATCTTGGGTCGAATTTGTGGAAGTTTCAAGTTGTAAACTGGCATGTAATGAATTCGGCGACCTTGTGTTGAAGGAGAAAGTGAAAACGCGTAATTTATTGGGGTGGTTACATTCAGGTGGTCATAACCGCGCTCGTTTCGTGCAAGGTGGCTGCATCACTTCCTGTAATGAGAGCGCTCCCGGAGTGCTACTGAGCAATTTTTTGGAGTGACTGCCCCCTAATCAAACCTATCGCATCACCAGCTTATCCGCGCCATTGCAGCTGCAGACGAAGTGGCAGCTGCCAATTGCGCCACACTTAAAAGGGCCTCTGTCATCTGTCGAAAAAAATTGCAAATTTTGTCTTCATCCGCATAACCTGAGGGGTGGGGGTATTCATCCCAGAATTGACGTATTCAAGGTGAGGTTTGCAGGGACGCTCGAGGGCGGTGTGAGGGGCTTCACCCCCCCTCCGAAACTGATGGATGTATTCACAAATGTAGTTTTACTCATTTTATATAGTAAATAAAGTATGTGAAAATCCCATATGGAACAGTATTAATCAACAAATGAATAACAACTTTCAATTCGGCATAAATACAAAAATTCTTTACAAGAAAATATAAAGCCACTACATCTGTACCCCGGAGGAAAATTTTAGTTGCGGCACTGTGAATAATGATGGCCATGGTGGAGATGGCAATGTGATGAATTGAGAGACAACGAAAAGTACTTATTTATATTAGGGTTCAACTCCCCATCTTCTTATCAATGTACAATGCCTGCTGCCCGTCACTTATATTTGTGGTATTTAATTTTTAACACTACCGTCAACTAACAATTATCACTCCCCGCCAACATTCTAATTTTAGCTACCAAGGTCGCCCGCACAATTATCGTTGCCACCGCCACATGTCGCGATCACCACGACCATCGATCGCCACATTCTTCGTATTCGTCGCATTCTTCCCATAGTCATCACCATTATTACTGACTCTAGTTTCAGTACTATCTCACTTCTGCCACCACGTAATCCCCTCCAAGCGAATTTCTTCGTTGGATCAAGTCATCATTGAGATGTATCTAACGGTTAATTTTTTGATTGATTTTTTCGTGTTTCCGGGCGCGTCAACTGCTTTAGTCCCGTTAATGACGTGCATGTTTTTCCTCGGGAGATGGCGGTGATCTTCTCCTGCTGGATGGAGAGATCCGGCGCCGACCTACCGTCGGCTAGTGGTGTTTCCCCGTAACCTGGACTCTCCCTCCAGCGGGGCATCACCCCGGCCGGGACAAGCTCTAAGCTCCCGACCGGTCTCCAGAAATACGTCGTAGTGTAGTGCATGTTAGTGTGTGTGTGTGTGTGTGTGTGTGTAAGGGGTAAGGATAGGAAGAGGAAGGAATGATCGCGTGAGGTCCGTGGTCCATTTGTTCGGGCCTGCTCCGGCATTCGCCTGGTGTTGATCGGAGAAACCACGTAAATCTACCGATCAGAGCAGCCGGCCGCTAGAATTCTCCAGACAGCGACTGAATTCGATCTAGCTGACAAGTGTCGAAAATCCTTCCGCTGTCGGGACTAGAACCTAGGACCTCCCGGTTATAGGTACTGCAGTGACATCGGTTGATGCACTCAGCCACCTCTCCCGGTCAACTGCCAGCACTTCCACCGTCGCAACCTCCAAATCTTCCACCACATCTACTTCAGCCGCAAGAGCCACCACCTCCAGCACCCCCGCCACCAACGCCGCCGTCGTCGCATGCCACACACCTCCGCTACCGCCACCAACGTAGCTCCCGCCCACAGTCTCCGCGTCCCCACCATTCTTTTAAAATTGTTTAAATTTATTTATTGAGTGATTGGAAGTTACACAGATCAGTATCAAATTACTATCTCATGTTCATTTGCTGGCTTACATTGTAACTTATACTAAACTTAACACTAAAAACGTAAAACTAAACTACCTTACTAAAGGTGTAGGAAACTACAAGAGCCCCTACTATGAACAATTAGTAGAGAAAATGTTCAAGAACGCTTCGGAAGGAAATCTATTCTTAATTCTAGTAGGGAAGTCATTTATAGTGGCCAGGTTGTAGTGGACGGCTCGATTTATTGTACTTAGGTTGGAGTAAAAATTATTGATGCGACTATAAATAAATGTAATAAAAAAAATTATTGGAAAGATGGGCAATACGTTTGATGATCCGTCCCCACCATCACCGTCACCGCCGGCGATGGCGACTGCCGCGGCGGCAGCGAAAACAAGTTTGGCTCTCGCTGCCTAGCGTGAGGTCCCCGGCGCAGGTGGGTCGGGTTCGATGGCGCGCGCCGATACAGCGCCCCACTTCCGCCCCTGGCGCCTGGCGCCCCGGCCGCCCCTGGAATTATTCGCGAGAGGGCGCGGGCGGGGCGTATTTCAGAATTTGAAGACACCCTGCGCGTAAGACAGTTCGCGGAACACGCGTACGTATGCGACCTCTCTTTCTCTGTGCTCTAGGCGGCACTGCAATTGAAAGGGTCGGGGCAATTTAATAACCCCTCATTATTGTAACATTTGTAAGCGACCGGAGAAATACATTTACTAAAAATTAAGACACTTCTCAATTTGTATGATCACTTCCTGCAGCTTTGTATGCACATATTATAGTTCTATGAACACGTTTGTAAGCATTTGTTTCATGATGTTTGTTTGTTTTGTTGTTGTTTTTTTAATTTTTTTTTAGAAATTTTGATTTTTCATACATTTCTGATGAAATGTACGTGTTTGAAACGGTATTTCCGTATTTCGCCATAATCGTGCTTCGACGAAAATGAAGAATATAAAGAGACAATGACACACGTGTCAACTATTGCTCCTAATTTCATGATTATTTGTGACATGAAACAATGAAAAGAGCTATCACTTTGAATATTCCACATTAATTTATTTTTGACATGATGAATTTGTTTGATAATCAGTTGTATTAAAAATTATATTGTTGAACCACTTTTTTAAGTAGCACTCGTAGAAATATATTTTAATGTACTCTCATTAAATATTCAAATTAAAAGGTTTTAGAGAGGTAACGTTGGTTGCAAACGAAGCGTGCTCACATGTGTGCATCAGAAGAAGTTATCATTAGAAACCATAACAAAGATAATGTAACTTATTTGCGTTGCTTGTCACGGAAAGTGGTGTTATTCAAGAGATGGTACCTATCTTTTTTATCATGTCTGCTTCTTCCGGTGAGTCTTGTGACGGCTATCTTGTGTGATCTTCCCGAAGCTACTGGTTTATTCAGTTGTCTGTGAATGCGAATTAACGTCTTTTTCTGAGATTATTTAATCTACTGCTATAAATTGGTATTAATGTAATACTCATATGACAATGTGCGGGAAATGTGCCCCTAGATAAAATTGTATACATTATTGTGGGATGAATATATTCGTGTGTAATATGAACGTTATGTCTGGACTGCGGCTATTGAATAGAGATCAAAGAAATGCAGAACAAAACTTCTCTTCTTTTATGCGTGTTATCTAATAGTGCAATTAAATGTCATAAAATGGTTATCTTGTCCAACTCACTACAATTATATTGTAATAGCTCTTCTCGTTTTGTACGTGAAGTTACCCACCTCTTCATTACATTCCTCGGCCGCATTTTCCCCACACAAAATAAAATTTTGTGGATATTTACGTGGTCTGAAGTGATCAAAACATCATTGAGAATTTCTTATAGTATTTTTTGCTAAGCAAACGAGTCCCTTATACGTTAATATTTAAAAAAATACTTACTGAGATTTTTACTGTAAGTAGCGGAAAACACTAAAATGAAATGATAAAGATAGGACGATACTCAACAATAATGCATATATATGCAGATTAGATGGAGTACAAAAAAAATTAGAAGCTCCAGTACATGTGCATTTCACTGATAATATGGAGATGACTCTAATACCCACCATGCAACTCGAAGAACAAGGCATACATTTAGATAACATTCAATAATAAATAAGTTTTTCTAATGTCATCAGTAATGCCCCAAAAGTTCCCAACTCTTCGTTAAATATCTAAAAATATATCCCAGTCAGATCGTAGGCTTCACCCTAATTGCTCCCCAGCAATTTATCTAATTCTAAGAATCGATTATTTATCCCAACGTATACTTGTCCCTAGAAAAAAAAATAGAATGAAAGATGCGCTCTAGAAGTCACAGACTGCCTCCTCGCCGCACCACAGGCAATTTAACGCACATAATTCCATTGTTTCGCACTCCTCTAGCTCGTGTGATTTTTATCGTCGGCCAACGACATTGAATGTCAACTCGGCCGTGACCAGTACAGTCTGAAAGTGTATTGTTAGCTCAGACTGCGCTATCTTAGATTTAAAGGCAAATAGAGGATAAGCATGATTTTTATTGTAAAAACGTCGTGTTTTAAATACTGTTCAGTATGAAGTTTTGCATAATTGGAATAAATATAACGTGAAGCTCGAAATTCTAAATTTTATTCTCAAATTGAGAAAACTT